>OX336389.2:1394088053-1396543313 GCA_946902985.2 Meconema thalassinum
GTATGGTAAGTGATTATCACACGAAGGTAAAAGGAGGTAAGACAAGAATGGCTGGAGGGTAATGTGATATATTCAGATAAGGCTGAGAGTCGATTCTGGGTCGAGCAGAATTAAAGCGGAGGTGATATTCCCGCGTTCTACGATGATATAATGGTAAGTGACATTAATAGCGGAGGTGATATTCCCGCGTTCTACGATGATATAATGGTAAGTGAAATGATTGAGTTCATTATCTGATGAGAGTCCACTTTAGCTCCGTCGGAAAGGTATTGTACTGCTCGAGCCCAGGTAGTTAAAAGGGAGTCTTTAAGAGGCAGGTAGAAGTGTGGTAAGCCGTCTGAATTCTAAAAGCAGCCATGAAGGTTATTGCTAGCCAGCTGGTTAGGGCGATGAAAGTGTCTGTCACAACGTCGACGGTGTCATTGTATTCTATGAAGGGAGGTAGCCCGACTTCCTGGGGTTCCTTCTTGTGTGCCGCTTTAGGAAGCGACGTATTCTATTGTCAATATTTTTGAGTGCATTCATTATAATTGTTTGTTTATTAATAATCACGGGGCACCGGCTGCCGAAGTATTTATTTGATGCTTCATGTATGATGACTTGTTAATTTTACCATAATTAACGGAGTTATGACTCTGAGAGAAGTAATTGTTTTTAAGTTATAAATACACACATGCCCGTAACCTAGAATAAATCTATTGCCTTCATTATCTGACTCTTGTGAGGAAAGATGATGATTGTACGAGAAAACATGTCCGAGTTCCCAAAAACCAATTTTGCAAGTTATAAACATGAGTGCGCATAATTTGTTGTGATAGAATGGCTGTGTTATTTAAGCCATAGTTGTTTGAACTAAGTCTGTTGACGTAAATTCTTGAACTTGAAGCAGTGGACTGCAGTAAAATAGACTATTTTTCTTTTCCTGGTTTCAGCCAGTGTGATAACATTTATTTTGCATTTTTGATGTTGTTGATTAGAGTAATTTAAGGGAGTTTATTTTGTTTTTATTTGTCTATGGATGGGAGAAAAGGGAGATGATGTTTTTGTGAAATAAATTATTTTATATTAGGAGTTCTCTGACATACTGATTTTAAGTTAAGCCTCCTGTGATCCTGTGACGATATTCCTAGGATGTTTAGAATAAGTTAGAGCCACCCCGAACAGATCACTACCCGAGCAAGAGTCGGCATCCTAGAAAAACACGGAAGGGTATATATGGATTGGGTGATAACATAGTAGTTATTCATGTCCATATTAGTTTTCTTTTATTAATTAGTGGATCACAGTGATGGAGATTGTCAGAGAGTAGCTAGCCGGAGCCTACTGAAGTGTACGTGCCGCCTTGAGGTCATGTAAACAGATGTGGAGCATCCCCTTACATCATGGCGCGGCCCAAGTGTGGCAGACGACAGTACAACCGAGTCCCTGGATGGTTACTGACCCCATATAATGTTACCCTTAGTGGGAGTACTAGCATTATATATACATCATGTCGCCCTGTAGTGGGGCTTGATCAGCTAGAGACATCATGGCGCCGAACGGTGTGGCCAAATTAACAAGTAATTCAGGGGAAAGTAAAGCCAGGAGTTTGTTTAAAATAAATAATCGAAAATGCTGAGTTTATTTTGCATAGTTAGGTAGAAGCAGCGTTTTCGTGGCGCCCTTATATTTGAATAATTAGTAGCAAACTCCAAATGTATGTTGTAGGACGGCATGAACCGTAAGAGTGATGTCAGTACTTTATTGACAGAACTGGGAAGCTAAAATTAACGCAGAAGGGTAAACTGAAAATTTATTCACAAAAGCAAACATCAAATAGGCAGCTCTTCAAGCATATTAAAGTAATTAATGGGATTAACGTAGATTGGGATCAAGCGACTCATTTTATGATTGCAGAAGGTGGGGACGTGAGGCTGCATGCCCCAGTCTTCTCAAATAAGTATTATATTGTGTGATATGGCGTCAGTGGAGGAAATTCGATCTATTATTGAGAGTTCAGTAGCTAGAACAATGGAGCAGTTCGAACACTTTAAGAGGGAATGTAGGGAGCAGAGCGAAATCAACAATGCACGTATCGCGGAACAAATTGCAGAACAGAGTGAATTAAACAATGCACGTATAGCGGAGCAGAACGAAATCAACAATGCACGTGTTGCGGAACAGATAGCAAAACAGAGTGAATTAAACAATGCACGTATAGCGGAGCAAATAGCGGAACACAGTAGGACAAATAATGCACTACTCGCGGAACACAACACAGTTACTAATACACAGTTAATGGAACGAATTGCAGAACAGGGTAAGCGGAATAATGAAGTATTAAAAGAGGAATTAACGGAACAAATTGTAGAACAGGGTAGGCTGAATAAGGAATCATTAAAAGAGGAACTGACAGATAAATTAGCAGAGCAGATAGCAAGAGTTTAGTGCTTTTCAGTCGGTCAACACGAATGTACCCAAAAGAGATGGGTTATGCCCTAATCCTGAAATAAATTACATGAGATTAATAAATTTATTTCAGGATGAGGGCATAACCCATCTCTTTTGGGTACATTCGTGTTGACCGACTGAAAAGCACTAAACTCTTGTTTACTAAGGCAACACTGAAAATATGGCTTCAAACACCACAAAGAGCAGATAGCTAAAATCACGCTTGAGACTACCACACAGTTAGGTCAGATGGAGACGAACTTAAGGCAATCAATAGCATTTAGTGAAGAAAAGACGGCAGCAAAACTAATATAGCTGGAAGAAATATGTAACGCTAATACAGAAGGGATAAAGATAGAACAGTTAGCAATCCAAGCTACCATAAAAGGAGTAGACAACGAGGTTAAGTCTGCGGCAAAACAATTGCACAGCTTAGAAGGAGAGATGATAGAGATTAGAACGGAAATAGACAAGGCAGCTTTGACTTCAGCAGAACGATGGAGCATTCAAGAGAACGAGAATGATGCACTTAAAGAGAGTATACTTGAAAGTAATGAACTGATAGGAGGTAGGCTCGATCAGCTGGAAAGTGATAAGAAAGAGGGAAAGAGAAAAGAGGAAAATAGATATGAGGCAATAAGAGTAGAAATAAACAAGACATGCCAACAAATTGGAATTGACGGGAAAGAGGATAGAAAGAAACTCTTAGAACAAATGGAAGAAAACCAGAAGAGGATAAAGGAGGTCGAACAGCAGTTACTTGGGAAAATGGAGGTACAAGAACGAAAGATTATTAAGACAGAAATACAGTCTTTGCAACAGCAGGAAATGCTTCTGGAACTAAAAGCCCACAATAGCAGCAAAGGGACGAGCAGTGTGGCTAATCATTTCAACTCAAGCCAGACTCAGGTAGAAGGAATGAATGAACTTAGTCCGGGCCGTGCGACCACAGGTAGCGAGAATAATGAAGGGTTTCAAACATTTAGAGGACTTGCCTCAACACCTCAACAGCCGACTGGCAATAATAATAACAATAACCCAACTACACAGTATGTCCAAATAATTAGAATGCAGGAGGATCGCCCACGCAAATTCAACAACGTTGGTTCACAAACGCCGAAAGCTTTTTTAAAAGACTTAGAACACTACCTTACAGACAATAACATTCCTGAGAATAAGAAACTCAGAATAACAGAGAAATTACTTGCGGATAGCGTTCTGACGTGGTTCAGAAGTTTTCGCTATACTTTTGAAGACATGGATACCTTCAAGCATGCATTTTTACGCCGTTACTGGAGCATGTCCATACAACATAGTTTAAGGATGGAATTATATAGTAGGAAGTATCATGCTTCACAGCCTACACGTTATTCAGAATATTTTTCGGCTCAGCTACTCAGATTAAAAGACATGGATATTTTACCACCGGAGTCAGAACTGGTGATGAGAATCAGTAAACAGCTTCCGTTACCGGTACAACAGTTTTTAATTGCGGCAAACGTCTCGAGCGCACTGCAAGCAGAGGAGGTGTTACGTCAGTTGGATGAGACGTCATTAAATAATCAAAATAGGCACGTCAGAGCGAGTGACAGCACAGCGCTGGTACACCAAGCCGAGCTAGTTAAAACTAGAGAGCAAAGCACCAACACGAATGTTAGCCATAGGAGCGGAAATAATAACGGAAGGTCAGACTTGCCAAAAGAGGAGCAAAGGAGATACGAACCAAGGAACGAGAGGAACTGGCAGCCACAACAGTACAGGAGAGATGAATGGAAAGGGCGTGGTCGCGAAGGTCCATATCATCATCGCAGATATGATAGAAGAGATAATAGAACGTGGAACCGAGGACGAGATGAGAACCGAGGATACACGGAAGGCAGTCGACGGGAATTGCAAAACAGGCATGAGGCATCACAACGATACCTAGAGGAGTTGCATCGCAGCCAAGAGACGGAAAAGGATCGCTGGCGAAGGACGATGGAAAATCGCGAGAACCCAGATATGGAGATCACTGGAGCAGAAAGTGAATTAGCGCAACAGCATCGCGAAAGTCAGAATGAGAAGAGGCACACGGGGGCTATTTAAAAAAACATGTACTAGAGGGTGAAGGAGATAGGCTAATTTTCACGCCAGATAAGACACAGTGGTTGATAGCGAACATTGAGGAATGTGTCGCAACTTCTGAGGATTTTACACGTGAAATTATTCAACCGGAACAACATTGTTTGAGGAAATTACCAGTCATCATTACGAGGATAGAAGGACTAAGAGTAAAAGGATTAGTGGATACAGGGGCACAGCTATGTCTAGTATCAGAGGCATTAATTAAAGCTCTAAGCGAGAAACAGAGAATACCTACGATTCCAGTACCACAGGTCAAAATTAGAGGAGTAATTCCCGAAAACTCAGCTGTATGCAAATTTCAAGTGCAATTGGATCTAGAAATATTAGGACACACTTTCTCACACGTATTCATGGTGATCAACAAGTTGAATGTAAATTTGATCCTGGGGGCGGATTTCCTATATGAGCACCAAGCAGTGATTGACCTGTGTAACAACGTAATTAAATTCAGAAATATGGAAGGATTATCAGCAGTGGAATTAAACCAGAATAACCACGGCTTAGATAGAGATGCTGACATTTGGACGCTGGAGACCATTCCTGAGGAAGAAGAAGAGAGAAGTCAAGCAGATGAAGAGGACTCGAACACAGGACTCCTGGAGGAAAAGCAAGAATTGGAAGATGAAATGTGGTCCATGACAGTAGAAGAAGATGGCAACAAAGACAGTTTTGAGGCATTTTTGAAAGAAAAATTAAGAGAAGCAAAGCTAAATGAGGATGAAAGAAATTGCTTGGCACAAATGCTATTTAAACACTCAGCAGCATTTAATACGCTACCGGGAAAAATATTAAATTTCAAGTACGCTATGCAGGTAGATGACTGGACACCATTTAAGAATCGACTCTACCCAATTCCAGAAAAGCAGCGTGCAGCAGTTAGAAAAATTATAGACGAGATTCTTAGAGGGGGCATAATTAAGAAAGCTTCAACCCCATATTTGAACGCCATATTAGCGGTGGCGAAGCCCAATGGTTCTGTGAGGTTGTGTCTCGATGCTCGCACCCTCAATTCCAGATTACTAGATGAGACCGAACGTGCACCACTAATTAAGGATGTACTCAAAAAGTTCCATAAGAAGAAAATATATTCGTCTGTCGATCTTGCGAATAGCTATTGGCACATCGAGTTAGAAGAGAAATCACAGCTGTTAACTGGATTTCTATTCGATAATCAGAGTTTCACCTGGTGTCGATTACCATTCGGAGTTAAGACAGCCGGATCTGCACTAATCCGAGCATTGGATCGAAATTTAACAGAAGAGGTGAAGGACATGACTGTCAGATATGTCGACGATATCTTACTAGCATCAGAAAGCAATGAGGAACACATGCAAAATTTAAGCAAGTTGTTAGAGAACCTAGAAAGGGCAAATTTCAAGATCAATCTAAAAAAATCACACTTCTTTCAGCACGAAATTTTATATTTAGGACATATTGTTGATGGAGAAGGGATCAGACCCAATCCGGTGAAAATTGAAGCCATTAAAAATTTTCCTCGACCAACCAGAGTCAAGCACATAAGGATGTTCTTGAGAGCCACCAATTTCTTTCGTGAAAACTGTCCAGGATACACCGAAGTAGTAGCACCATTACAAGAGATGCTAAAAAAGAATAACCGTTGGTTTTGGAACGAAGAGTGTGAGAGGTCATTCGTAGCCACGAAGGAATTACTGTCAAATAACATCAAACTGGGTTACCCAGATTTTTCGAAGAGGTTTATAATTCAAGCAGATGCATCTTTAGTGGGCATCGGAGCAATGCTTTTCCAAGAAGACGCAGAGAGAACAGCAAGCCGTTCATACCTAGCATTCATCAGCAGGAAGTTGAGAAAACATGAGAAAAGTTATACCATCTCAGAGCTGGAGCTTTTGGCGATCATATACGCGTTACAACAATGGCGTCGTATTATCTACGGTTTCTCCATAACAATCCGCACTGATCACAAGGCGCTGACTTTCTTAGTTAAGACCACCATGGTAAGCGAACGCATCAACAGATTGGCCATCTATGCACAGCAGTTTGATATACAAATTGAGCATATATCAGGAAAATTGAATGTAATCCCGGATATTTTGAGCCGAAATCCAGAAGAGGAGGCACAGAAGGAGGAAATGTTAGTGCAACACATTGAGCTGACAAACGAAGATCAAGACTTCTTACAAGAACTGAAGAGGTTACCGCAGGAACAAGAAAAGGAGCCATGGATGATGCAGATGATTAAATTCCTCAAGAGAGAGATAACACCTGATATCCCAGCATATCGAGAGATTGAAGCTCAAGCGAGAAGTTATTCATACTTCAATAATATGCTCCATAAATTTATAGATGAGGATCATGTCAAGTTACGAATATTGTTACCAGCTTCGTTACAGAGGAAATTAGTGTGGCATACTCACTATACGCTTGGTCACATTGGGTTAGACAAGACACAAGCAACAATAGGTGAAGCTTTCACTTGGCCACGGATGAGGATCACTATACGCGATGTCCTGAAGACATGCGATATTTGCCAGCGTGCGAAACCCAATAACTTCCTCATGAGACAATACCCAAAGCCAATATTGCCACAGAAACCGTTAGAGCTCATTGCTACGGACTGTCTTGGTCCATTGCCGAAAGGACGTAGAGGAGTGCGACATGTCCTTGTATGTGTGGACGTATTTTCTAAATTTGTTGTTTTATGTGCTATCCAGAAAACAACATCGAAACAGGTCCTAAGCCGCATCAAGAATCGAGTTATACCTATAATGGGAAAGCCTGAATTTATCCTTTCCGACCACGGAAGTTATTACACATCAGCAGAATTTAAGCGCGGATTAAATGAGCTAGACATCAAACATGTACTATCTAGCATACGCCATCCACAGGGAAATCCGAGCGAAAGAGTCTTACGTGAGGTCTCGAAGCACATCCGGATGTTCATTTCTACAGAACACCACCGTTGGGCTGATATATTGAAAAATATTGAGATTTGCATCAACATGACACGTCATGAGTCAACTGGACAAGTTCCATACACGTTACATTTGAACCAGCAACCACCGAGATCTTGGACAACAGTACTAGATTGCCCAAGAGATCCGCAGCCAGCACCACAGCTGAGAGTCGAACGGACGGTCACCTACATGAGAGAACAAGCTGACAGGAGACTAAGAAGACTAAAAGGAAAACGCTTTCACAGAGAATTGAACGTCAATGAATTAGTTTTATTGAAGAGGCCACCTATCTCTGATCCAGCAAACAAAGTATTTCATAAATGGTGTTTCCCATACATAGGACCTTATCGAATCATAAGAAATTTGGGGAATAATGCATATAAGATACAGGACATAAACGGCGGAAGCACATCAGTTGTAAATTGCTCAAACCTCAAAATATATCATAAAAGGGAACCGTTTGATCAACCACGGAATACCGCGGGTGTCAACATTATGGAAATCGAATAAAGATGAGCCAAATGCACGTGGAAAGAGGAAGTAGTCAGTCATAAACAGACCTGGTGTTTACAGAGGAAGACCGTGAAGTAAGAGGACTGGGCGAGACAGGCGGACAATAGCTAGCTACCTGCACCAGACAGCCGAGACACTAATCTGAGCAAGAATGTGGAGAGGGAGACAAGAATCGTACCAAGGGAATCCCTGCGCGCGACAGCAGTGGCGAACCAAATAAACAATATAAGGAGTGACGGTGGAACCTTACAGCATCCGTGAGACGAATCGAGATTGAGAAAAAAATCATACGTTCCATATCGATTTTTTTCCTTTGCAGAAGGGTAATGTGACCTTTATGCATCTCTGATAGCATAAAGTCTACATATTATTCCAACAAGATTTAATTCATGTCTCAAAGCCGATGTGAGAATAGAAGTTGCTTGTGAAACTGGCATGACAAAAGGATGGTTCGTACGTGACTTGAAGCAGCTTTCACTCAGCGCAGACAAAGGCAGTAGAAGAGAGAAAATCCACATCTGGACACCAAATGCGCCCAGACAACACGCGAAGGTCGTTCAATTACGCGGGTAAATGCGAAAACCTCAACGATCACCTACCAAATAAACCCCGCCCATTTGAAAGGAATTAGAGCAGTAATTAGAATACAGAAACAGGAATTATACCATCGTATAGGTGACTATCCCAGCCTCTCAGAGATATCGTCAAAATTTAAATTGGATCATTCTGTGATTTTTACCAGAATTAAAATGAAATCAGGGGGTGGATTCGAAACGACCAATGGCAGCGAGAGACGCTAGACGCGACCAAATCCCGCCGAAATTAAGGGACAATGAAGCAAATTACGGAGCTCATTATATAAGGATCCAACGATCGGATTTTGGATAAAAAGGAGTCATTGAGACATTGGAAATGAGGACGTTCTAGGGAGCTAGTTTGCATATTCATGTGAGTGTTATTTTGGAAATAAATTCTGAAACTCCCCTACTCCACGTCCCTCTAAGAGAAATCGTATAAACAATGGATTGAAACACAGCGAAGTCAGTCTACTTTGGGGCACCACGGGAGGCGGAAGCCTTGGCCCTGAGCGATCAGAAAGTACAGTGATTTTTACAAGTTCTATAAGTCTACTTTGGGGCATCACGGGAGGCAGAAGCCTTGGCCCTGAGCGATCAGAAAGTACCTTAATTTTTACAAGTTCTATAAGTCTACTTTGGGGCACCACGGGAGGCGGAAGCCTTGGCCCTGAGCGATCAGAAAGCACAGTGATTTTTACAAGTTCTATAAGTCTACTTTGGTGCATCACGGGAGGCGGAAGCCTTGGCCCTGAGCGATCAGAAAGTACAGTGATTTTTACAAGTTCTATAAGTCTACGTTGGGGCATCACGGGAGGCGGAAGCCTTGGCCCTGAGCGATCAGAAAGTACCTTAATTTTTACAAGTTCTATAAGTCTACTTTGGGGCATCGCTGAGGCGAGAGCCTGCGCTTGAGAGCATAAGAAAGTACCGTGATTTTTACAAGTTTTTATCAGTTCTAAATACGCGCTGTAGAGGCGGAAGCCGAACCCAGTAGCCATCAGAAAAGTAACATTCTTTACGAGTTTATAAGTAGGAGCAAGTATACCTCTGAAATTTGAATATCGCTAAGTATTCGCGAGTGCGAATTAGAACAGTGCATATAATAACAGTACGACGCAGTTATAATGATAGGTATAGCCGCCTGAGTTATTAACAGATAAACCAGCAATCTTGGAAGCTATTGAAGTGTCAGCCGAACTAAGTAAGTTGACGATAGATACCGGAGATAGGAGCTTCTTGTGCGAGAACCGTGCATTGTGCTAATAATAATAATTCACAGTGGACCTTTGCTTTGGTGAAATTTTGAAAAACCGTGTGTAAATTATCCTCCTATCAAGATGAACCAACTAATGAAGAAGACTGATATCATGGACCAGAACCGCATCAGGAAATATGAGAGATAAGTAAATAATCGTATGGGGCATGTTGGCCATAATGTTTCCCATCAAGGGGGTCGGATAAGTTTATCTCGATCATAAGCAATTATGATAAAAATAGATATGTTAGGCATAACAGGCATGTTTTGTGTAGATTTGTGTGTTTATCAGTAATGAGTATTTTTGTGTGTTATAACGTAATAACTATATGAGCATCAAAGTTCTAATTTAAATATGTTTTGTTTGGGATGTCATTAATCTTGCTAAATGCACAGTTAAGGGAATAATTGGTTTGATAGTGCTTATGCACGATGTGAATGTAAAAGCTAATATGGGGAAGACCGCTCGATAATGTGACGAGACCAGTAAGTGACACTGAAATTATGTGAATAATAAGTATGGTAAGTGATTATCACACGAAGGTAAAAGGAGGTAAGACAAGAATGGCTGGAGGGTAATGTGATATATTCAGATAAGGCTGAGAGTCGATTCTGGGTCGAGCAGAATTAAAGCGGAGGTGATATTCCCGCGTTCTACGATGATATAATGGTAAGTGAAATTAATAGCGGAGGTGATATTCCCGCGTTCTACGATGATATAATGGTAAGTGAAATGATTGAGTTCATTATCTGATGAGAGTCCACTTTAGCTCCGTCGGAAAGGTATTGTACTGCTCGAGCCCAGGTAGTTAAAAGGGAGTCTTTAAGAGGCAGGCAGAAGTGTGGTAAGCCGTCTGAATTCTAAAAGCAGCCATGAAGGTTATTGCTAGCCAGCTGGTTAGGGCGATGAAAGTGTCTGTCACAACGTCGACGGTGTCATTGTATTCTATGAAGGGAGGTAGCCCGACTTCCTGGGGTTCCTTCTTGTGTGCCGCTTTAGGATGCGACGTATTCTATTGTCAATATTTTTGAGTGCATTCATTATAATTGCTTGTTTATTAATAATCACGGGGCACCGGCTGCCGAAGTATTTATTTGATGCTTCATGTATGATGACTTGTTAATTTTACCATAATTAACGGAGTTATGACTCTGAGAGAAGTAATTGTTTTTAAGTTATAAATACACACATGCCCGTAACCTAGAATAAATCTATTGCCTTCATTATCTGACTCTTGTGAGGAAAGATGATGATTGTACGAGAAAACATGTCCGAGTTCCCAAAAACCAATTTTGCAAGTTATAAACATGAGTGCGCATAATTTGTTGTGATAGAATGGCTGTGTTATTTAAGCCATAGTTGTTTGAACTAAGTCTGTTGACGTAAATTCTTGAACTTGAAGCAGTGGACTGCAGTAAAATAGACTATTTTTCTTTTCCTGGTTTCAGCCAGTGTGATAACATTTATTTTGCATTTTTGATGTTGTTGATTAGAGTAATTTAAGGGAGTTTATTTTGTTTTTATTTGTCTATGGATGGGAGAAAAGGGAGATGATGTTTCTGTGAAATAAATTATTTTATATTAGAAGTTCTCTGACATACTGATTTTAAGTTAAGCCTCCTGTGATCCTGTGACGATATTCCTAGGATGTTTAGAATAAGTTAGAGCCACCCCGAACAGATCACTACCCGAGCACGAGTCGGCATCCTAGAAAAACACGGAAGGGTATAATACGTACACACACATGGACTATATGTGATGTCATTGGCTTATCTTTCATAAATGTACATAGTAAAGGAAGCTTTTCAGTCGTTCAACACGACTGAATAGCTTTCATTATTAGAATTAAGCATCACTGAAAAATGGATTCTATCACTACTAAATGAAAATAGGCTAACAAGTAAACGAAAAGCAAGAACGGGAGTTTTAATTTAGAAAAGGAATACTATTATTGGTCACAAAGGAGCTAAAGTTCCGCTAACACGTACCTTGATGCTCGGTACAGTTAGGAGGCGAGTTCCGACTGTACCGTTCCATACGTAACGTTCCGCTAACACGTACCTTGATGTTCGGTACAGTTGGGAGTCGAGTTCCGACTGTACCGTTCCAGGGCTGTAACGTTTCACATGCTCGTACGGAGTTCCAAGTTACAGTTACGGAAAGATACCGCTAGCCAGCTCGGGGCCGCGGTATGGCATACTCAGCGGTACGTAACGCATTTCAGTTCTGTTCCGGGTCCCTGACGATTAGTTTAGTCGTTTATTAATGTTAAGTTTTGACCAATTGAGTAGCCACAATTGAGATTTGGTAAAGATGGCGGCAAAATAAACATGACACTGAGGTGCCCTTTTCTAGTGCTACCTCTGGACAAAATTTCGTGTTTCAATTGAAAGGGAGGAGCACACATATACACACACAGACACACAATGTTTCTTGAAAAAAGTCCCTTAATACTAGCCACGTTCTTCCACTGGCAGTGGTCTGTAGGAAAATCGGGCAATTTTAGAGTTTTAATATGTGTTTGAAATTTGTTGCAAATGATTATTTTATCATATTTTCATACATCATGTTACGGTATGTAGATTTAGGCGTTCAATTTTCCATCCTTCTTTACGGTGCACCATATAAGGTTTTATACCAAGGGACTTTTTAGTGGTACGCTATACATTTATCTTGTGTCTTTGATATTTATCAATTCATTCATATCGGCTGATGTTGTTGTTTGAGTCTTCAGTCTTTTGACTGGTTTTATCCCGCTCTCCATGCCTCCCTGTCCTGAGCTAGGCATTTCATTTCTACATAGCTACCACACCCTACATTCGAGGCAAACTAACATATTCTAATCTCGGTCTACCCCTACAGTTCTTGTCCTCGACCCTTACTTCCATAAGTAAGTTTGCTATTCCTGGGTGTCTTTGTAAGTGTCCTACCAACCTATCTTTTCTCTTCATTAGCAGTCGCCAAAAACATCTCTCCTCTCCCACTCGTCTTAATACCTCTTCGTTTGTAACCCTATCTACCCATCTGATCTTCATCATTCTCCTGTAACACCACATTTCAAACGCTTCAAATCTCCTCTTTTCTGCTGCACCAATAGTCCAATTTTCACTTCCATAGAGCCCACGCTCGATGCCAACAGATTTCTTTTCTGTAGAAATGCTTTTCTTGCCTGATCCAACCTACTTTTTATATCCTCTTTCCTCCGTCCATTACTGGTTATTTTGCTTCCTCAGTAACAGAAGTCTTCCGAGATTCGGAGATATAGAATGCCAGTGAAATATTTCGCACAGCCGCCATGTTGGATTTTTGAAACGTAATAAAATTTGTAGGTCACGGTCGGGGTCGGCCAGAATAGTACTATGACCTTACCGAATTTAATTGAAATCTATCCAGCCACTTATATTTTATTAGTGGGGGGGGGCACACACACGGACGTACACACACGGATGAAAGGTGATCCCATAAGCCTATTTTTTCATAAATAGAAATAGGCTAAAAGCGAGATTTTAAAATTTGACGCTGGCGCCATTTCGTGGTTAAAAAAAAACATTTAAAAATGATTGCTGTCACAGATTAATTGACATTGAGAATCGTCTAAATATTTCCGATGGCCACCATATTGGATTTTTATATACTTTGTAGGCCATAGAGCTATGTACTATTAGATGATTATTGCGTAGGTTCATTGTTCAAACGTTGGTTTCGATCGCATGATTAGGACACAAGAAATTAAACCTTAATTTTAAAATTTCGCACAGCCGCCATCTTGATGTTATGTAAACAATTGAGCTGAATAGGATGTCAGTGCATTACAAGGTGTATACCATTTGCTGTACCATGTGTGACGGCGCTCGTTTGGTTTAAATGCGAGAAAAGGCTATTTAAATACAACAACTTCGCTTGGCCACCACGTTCGTTTTGTAGAGAGGTTTTTGAGAGTCCCATCTTTACACTTCTATTAGTGCTTTTTTGCTTCATACAAAACGTCAGGATGATATCTGTAATAGTTTCGGAGATATGGAATGCCGGTGAAATATTCCGCACAGTTGCCATGTTGGATTGGTGAGTTGTAATAAAATTTGAAGAGCACAGTCGGAGTTGGACAGAATAGTACTATGACCTTACCGAGTTTCGTTGAAATCGCTCCAGCAGTTTAGATTTTATTAGGGAGGGGATCGAGGCGACGGACACATGCAAACACACACATACGTACACACACACGGACTATATGTGATGTCATAGGTCTATCTTTCATAAATGTAAATAATAAAGGAAGCTTTTCAGTCGGTCAACACGACTGAATAGCCTTCATTATTAGAATTAAGCATCACTGAAAAATGGCTTCTATCACTATTAAATGAAAATAGGCTAACATGTAAACGAAAAGCAAGAACGGGAGGTTTAATTTAGAAAAGAAATACTATTATTGGTCACAAAGGAGCTAAAGTTTGCTGTGTAGGTTACACTCTGCCTTATGTGGCAACACTGCGAGAAGGTGAGTTGGATTCCCATCTAAGCCATCTTAGATTGGTTTTCCGTGGATTCCCACTTCTACTCCAGGAAAATGCGTGGATAGTTCCTAAGTCAAGGCCACGGCCTACTCCTTCCCAAGCCATGCCATCATTACAAATACACGCGTTACTACAGACATCACAATAACAAAGTTTAGACCTATCAGACAAATTCCATAAAAACCTCAACTACATGGACCGATGAACAATAACCTATGTTCCAAACCTCTATATGGAGCAACAATAAATATTTCGAATCAATGGGATCCATCGTATTGTTTTCAGGAAACATATTTCTAACGTAGGCTACAGTATGACCGCGATCGAAACGAGCAACGTGCCTTGCCCTGTCTGATGCGGCACGCACTCAGACTGAAATCAGATTTTTATTTTTATTTTTATTGATATTTCAAGAAGTAATTATCCTATGTTTGAATAAATTATTTGCCTGGAATTGCATATGGCATCGTTCAAACTGGGATAGTTGTTGACGCAGAAAAAAGGATCTTTTCATCAGGGTTCTAGGTAGGAGAGTAGATACTGAAAAATATCCTTAGGCTAGATAGAGTATTTCGATATCATGAAAGAAATGCCCCTAGATTAGATAACAGGTATGTAATTGATGTAGTTGTTGTGTAATTAGGCTATTATGTGACAGTTTGTAACAACCAGCGTAACAGTGTAATAAACGCAGTGTTACAATTGCCGTGGTAACTAAATAGACTGTGTAATAGCCGTAAAAGTCTACGTAAAAATTCGGTGTAATAACCATAATGGTTTTAATAGCTAATGGACAGTAGTACCGGTAACAGTCCTGTAATAGTCTGTAGGCCTACATACATTTTGGGAAATGCTGCTGTACTGTTACAGGCTCTGTACCGTTCCACTTTCCGTTGGAACATGAGAACCTGGAACGTTACGCATAGATACCGGGTGGCTGGTTGGTATAACCTGGAACGGTACACAGTGTAACCGGGTACTGGTGGAAACGTTACTCTATTTCGATAACCAAGAACGGTACGCAGAGTAACTTTCCAACTGGTAACGCTGAGGAATCGTTCCAGTCATGTACCGTTACATACGTAACGTTCCGCTAGCACGTACCTTGATGCTCGGTACAGTTGGGAGTCGAGTTCCGACTGTACCGTTCCAGCGCTGTAACGTTCCACATGCTCGTACTGAGTTCCAAGTTACAGTTCCGGAACGATACCGCAAGCCAGCTCGGGGCCGCGGTATGGCATACGTAACGTAACGTGGAACACAGCGTTACGTAACGCATTTCAGTTCTGTTCCGGGTCCCTGGTTATAACTATTCCACCATGATGTAGTGGCTTGCAAAGATGCGACTCTGCCATGAAATTTAATTCTGGTTTCAGTGTTGGCACGACGAATACTGAGCCTTGTGGGGAAGAACTGAGTAAGTTAGATGTGGGTTCGACTCCTAACTCCGTTATTCTATCCTTGAAGTGGTTTACCGTAACTTCCCCACTCCTACTCCAACCAAATGCCGGGTTGGTTCCTAACTTAAAGCCACGGCTACCCCCTTCCCTATCCACGTCTCAACTACAAATACACATCTACACAGACAACACAGATTATCAACTAATTCTAATAATGTACTCTATGTATGTCTACTACTTATTATTCCCGTTTATCAACGGGGTCGTGTGGTGAGATGCGATGAAATTCTATGTGGCGGATGATTTTACAGCCGGATGTCCTTCCCGACGCCAACCTCATGAGAGGAGTTAATCTATATTAATATAATAAAGCTGAAGAGTTTGTGTGTTTGTGTGTTTATGTGTTTAAACGCGCTAATCTCTGGAATTACCAGTCGGATTCGAAGAATTCTTTTTGTATATGATAGCCTGATTCAAGAGGAATAGTTTAGGCTATGTTAAATTTCGGACAGACCACTCGATTCCCCACATTTTGGCCCTTTTGCACAAGTCTACACCGTTTCATCGATCTAATAACTTGACGGACATATTGTCGCTAGGCGACAACGACTAACACTGTATCATGATAGTCAACGCCGCACCATTGATGGACAAGTTGTCACTAGGCAACAACGATTTACTCTGTATCATGATAGTCCGGTAAAATTTGCTAAAGGACACACGGGAAAACTGACCGATTGACAATCAAGGATTGTATTGTACTGTAGTATTCTCTATGCTATCGTATGCACAGTTAATGTCATTTTCGGGGCTTAGAGATCGTGGTCATGTTGCCCCGTGTACATGGGTGTGTGTGTTGAATTTTTGTGATAACCTGCGTTATTGTGATTGTTGCACTAGCATGTGTAAATGCGGTATAAAACTCAATGTTGGTTTGTCTGTTATTTATACAAATCTACACCATTTCACCGATCTGAACCAATATTTGTATACTTACCCTTTGGGACCCTGCGAGTAACACTGTTTACATGCAATTTCGGACAGACCACTCCACTACGTCTATGTGAAATTTCACATTCCCTGCATGTAGGCCCTTTGGCACAAGTCTACATCGTTTCACCGATCTTAACCAAAGTTAATGTACTTACCCTTCGAAACCCTGCGGGTAACACTATCCACTTGATATTTTGAACAACTCCCTCCATTCCCTACATTCAGAACAACAGACAAAATGAACTTGAAAACTACGTTTTAATGTCCAAGAACCATTCATGTCCGTATAGTGTAACTGTAAGAATATTTTAATAAGTCAATTGTTGGCTGGCAATGCAAGCTGCATCACGTCGCCCCTACCAGAATTGTGAAAATAGTTACAACCTGCGCTGCTTTTAAATTGGAGTCACTGGGAGTAATTATTGCAAGAAGATTTCTTAGGCCCCGTAAAACAGTTATCATCATGAAAATAGTATGCCTCTGTATAAGTGCGATAGTGTTGGTGCAAAGCATAGAGGTAATCAGCTCCAATAAGCGTTGGTGCTTTCAAATTTACTTTCATTATTCAGATCCTTATCCATGAGCGGTATGTGGCGATAAATGACACTATTGCTACATCAGGAGCTTGGGACAGCCGATGTTTCCCAAAGTGCTCTGATTATTTTCCTATGGCACTATGTGACAAAAGAAGACACTATTGATCTCTACTTTTCTAACAGCCAATGAGATATAGGCCCTAGGCAGTGTCTTTTATGTCACAAACTCCTCTTTCTAATCATATTTTTCAATTTGTTTGTACATTACATGTGTCAGTACTGTAGTTATTAAATAGCCGTTTCCCTATTCATTATTGTAATTATCATTACGGGAAAATGACCTGAATGTTACGTCCATTATACTGTACTACTTATCACCCCCACCACCACCACAAAAAGTTATATTTAAAAAAAGATCTGTTAATTTAAGTATTATATGCCAGTTCTGTACTCGTATTCATTATCATCCATAAAACAAACAAATACACCGGGCGAAGCCGGGAACTATTGCTAGGGAGAGATGAAATGAATGAAGATGAATGAAACTGGGCAAGTATGTGGAAGGAAGCGACCGTGGCCTGTCAAAAGTTACCGTCCCAGCATTTGCCTGGAGTTAAAAACGGGAAACCACGGAAAACCATTTCAAGGACGGCCGACGGTGGGGCCCTAACCCACGTCTACTGAGTCCGCAGATAGCTTGGCCCCATGGCCTAGCGCTGCTCTTTAGCGAGCGTAGCTATCACTGTCACTCAACTAATTCTAATAAGAGGCCTAGTATGAAATGAAAATCCACAGCCTGCTTCCAGTCTCCGACCGGGTCAGGAATGGAATGAATGAAGCCCCCATCTAGCGGCGAGGATATGAAATGTGCCGGCTGCCGAGGCCTGACGCACTCCTCTGGGGCAATGATTAAATGATTGACAGATGAAATGAAATGATAGTGGAGAGTGTTGCTGGAATGAAATTTTGACAGGGAAAACCGGAGTACCCGGAGAAAAACCTGTCTGCCTCCGTTTTGTTTTACGTCCCGTTCAACTATTGCGGCTTTTAGAGACGCCAGGGTGCCGGAATTTCGCCCCCAAGGGGATCTTTACCGTACCAGGAAATCTACTGACACGTCTCCGTTGCCCCTGAGTGGGCGCGTGCAGATACTACCCGCATCTCATTGCTTTGAAACTGCCACGGTGGGTGAGTGGTTATAGTGTCGGACTACCAACCCCAAGATTGCAGGTTCGCTCCTGACCGTGGTAAGTGATTTTTGAAAGGCGACAAAAATCACGACACTCATGTCATACGTTGTTGGCATGTTAAAGAACCCATTTGAATTCAGTATGCCGTGTTCAATGGCAAAATTAATCTCGGGATTTTCCGCCAACACAAAGTTCCTCCATTCTCTATTTGAAAGCGCTGTAGTGTCAAGGAGTTTAGATATCTAACCTCCTTGACTTTCATAGCGTTCAAAGGAACGACGAAATTCGACATGCAAGCTACCCTCTGGGTGTCAATTAACAAAGCTTGCACCAGGCACCCGAGGCCATACGATATTATTATTATTATTGCTTTGAAGAACATTCCCATTATTCGATGTTTCTCAGTGTAGCGGAGGAACTTTAACTTTCTTTTTATTAGGGCTATGATTTCCCGAGAAGTGGCCGTGGCCTTAAGTTAGGTACTGCGCTCGAAATCATGTCTAGTTGAGAAAAGAAGACAGGATGAGGTACGAACTGAGGACCACCTCAGAAGAATGGCATATTTAAACATTTGGAATTATGGATATAATTTGCAGTCTGGATGGAAGATCATGATTAAATAAGCATTTGGAAAAATTTTCGTCTAGAGAAATATTTTTATTTCGAGAAATAATGGAAATTTTATGACTTGGTAATTTTTAACCAAGCATAAATGATTGGAGAACAGTCCTGGAAATCTACACTTTAGTCGATGTTAGCCACGAGAAACCAGTTTTGAGCCGAGGGAGAGGAAGCAAGGTCGACTTGAGGACAGACACACGCCACGGTCTAGAGTGGGGGAGCAGACGCGTGTCGAGAGCGCGCCAGCATTAGCTAAGGACCAATGAGAGAACAGTTTGAATACTAAGGAATGAATAAATATTAAAATCATTACTTTAATATTTTATGAGAGCGTTACATATTGAATTCACCAGCAGAGAATAAAAAATTAACTGGCAAGACGGATATTGAAATAAATGGCTGAGAGAGAAGTTATGTATAAATCAGTCAATTTTCATACCGGTTGGAGGCTAGTTGACCAGATTTGCGGGGGAAATCTGATCGACAAGGCTAGCAGACGCCAAGAGACGAGGCTCTTTCTATTTGGACTTTCGAGGAGGCAAGTCGTTATACTTTTTACTCCTCGAGAAGTATACAGACATAGGTCTTTGTGAACCTGAGACTTCAAGATGAAGCAACAAGCTATCGAAATGGAAAAATAAGCATCATTAGTTAACAGTATTAAGAAGAAGTATTTTTACTGCATTTGAAGAAGAGATATACGTCGTGATACAGTATTTCAAAGTTTCAAAGTGAAACATCGAACACATAACTACAAAGGAATGAAGTCAGAAGAAGTGAGACTTTATCTAGTAAGAATTTCATCAATCTACACCAGAATGAATAAAGAAACAGGTCGGAGGGGAGAAACTACGACTTCACATCATTTAGCGGTGAGGAGAATGTTCTAACGTCATTATGTTGGGAACGTAGAGCTATGCTAACTAGCAAAATCTAGAAATGACCAGATAACATAGTAATATGAGTAGCGAGCTGCAGAACATCGCAGTTTTTGCTCACATAACGCTACAAGCTACTACCAAAGAAATTCACCCTATGGAGGTGATTTCTTGTGTTGGAAAGAACACTGAAAGCTACCGACTTCAATGAACATCGAGATCTAAGAAGATACGAGCGGGATTCGAGATGGAGAAAGCGGAGAATCTGGAGCTGGGGAGCGCCAACCACCAAGAGCTGCGAGGGGGTCGTGTCATCGCCAAGGACGGAGGAAGCAAGCAGGCAGATGAGTTTCCAGCTGGGAACCGGTTTGGAGACAACATCCCAGGGCATTCACCTGCAGCGAAGTCCAGACATAGCAGAGATGACATAACGAAACCAGTCCGCGGAGGCATGCCGCATACCAGAGACGTGGGAGAAATTCCATGGACAGAAACATCATCAGGTCTGTCACCGGCGATCTCAAAGTGAAGGTAGACCAGTGCAATTTTACACACATCTGTAGTTAGTTCTTGTACACGTTATTCCAGAATTTTGACCAACACATTTGCATTTATAACCCATGTTATTGTATTGTCTTGAGAGTTTTTTAGTAATTTCTATAGTTATTTTCATACGTTACTCGGACGTATTTTGAAGGCTTATTCGATGATCTTAGACATCGTTAGTATTTTTCACTGTCATTTTAAAACGTTTAGATTTTACTTACAGTTAATTTCGTTGTGATTGCTCACGTATATTCCGTAGATTTGTTGTAATATCGGAGAACGACCATATATGTATTGGAACATGAGAGGAGAAGCGTAAATTTGATGTAACATCGGAGAACGACCATATATGTATTGGAACATGAGAGGAGAAGTGTAAATTTGTTGTAACATCGGAGAACGACCATATATGTATTGGAACATGAGAGAAGAAGCGCAGATTTGTTGTAACATCGGAGAACGACCATATATGTATTGGAACATGAGAGGAGAAGCGTAAATTTGTAATAAATGAATAATGTATCAGAGAAAGAGAACAGTCATGTGTTTGACAAACGTGAAGAGTTTATAATGCAATATCAGAGAAAGGAAGACAATGACATTGTAAAACCCAGAAGCTTTGTTGTACGGAAAAGGACAGTATGCGATAGTTGAAGGCATAACTAAATAAGAAACGCTTTTATTGAATGTTATGAATGTATATTTGTTATCAGTCATAATGTGAAATGGAAGGAAGGATATTGGCATCTATTGTTAACAGAAACGTGAGGAAAGATAATTGTTATTTACATAACAGACGCAAGCAGACTTAAAATTCAGAGTTAAGCGAGAAATTGTAACAAGGAAATATTTGAAGCAGAGAAGGAAGTATGAGATGAGTTATGGTAGTAAGAGTTGTGGGGAGATTGTGCGATAAAATTATGAGATAGAGAATTTAGGTGGAAAGGTTTTAAACATAGCACGGAAATGTATAATCGATAGTGGATTTTGTAGAAGGAGGAGTAGTGTATTCATGAAAGAGATTGCATTTGTGATTTCCAGTAGAAATACAGAATATCATACTTTGATGAAAGTAGTTGATATGGAACCGTAGAAGTTTTGTAAAAGTGCTAAAGAGGAAATATTAATGAGATGCAATTATATTGATGGAGGCGTAACAGAGACGCGATGATATGAATTGTGAGATTAAGAATTTGAGTGGAAAGGTTTTGAAATATTTTGTGTTGATTAAGAGAAGCCGTATTTTGTATTTTGAGAAGATGAGAGTGTGGGAAGTGAGGGTCAATTCCACACACACTCGATATTTGGTTTGAGAGCTTATCTGAATAGTCATGCGTTGCAAGTTTGTATAATTATTAACTTATTGGATACCGGAGTTGTACACTTAAGTGATGAGATATTAACTTTATTGTTTGTGTCTATGATTCACATGGAATTGACGCATAAATACCTATAATGACCAGTTGTATTGTGTGAAATACGGAGAAAGGTTGTGAGATACGGAGAAAAGTTGTGAAATGAACTCCAGTAAATTGGAGACAGATACTATGAAATCGTGCGGGTCGCGATCATGTAAATAAATGTAAATATTTTATTAGCATTATTATTAACCATTTTAATAGCATTTGGAAACTTGACATTATATTTAAAGGACTTAAACGGATGTATTACGTTGGGAGTATGTCTGTTATTTTGGAACGTTAAAGTACAATTTTAGTGAATAGGTAGGACAGATATTAGTGTCCTGAATTTAAATAATGTGTGTTTAAAAATATCTTGGAGCAAGATACATCATTTCATATGTGAAATGATGCAGGAGTGACACTCGTTAAACGCATCAAGCCAAAATGAGGCGTAGATATTTCATTTTTAAATAGTGATTTTATTTCTATTTTATTATTGGTGTTGGGGACATAAATTGTTATGTCGTTTCATTTTTTTTGTCAAAAAATGGCACGCGTAACATTTTTATTCTTGCTAAGTTTTATAGAACTGATTCTTGATTCAATGCTTAATTACGTTATAACGATACCGCTAGCTAGATGCAGACAGACGATCGACACTTTATCTTAACGCCCGAGAGCCGAGTTGCTCATTAGTGCTCTATCTTTTATTTTTCCTGTCCTGTATGCAACTAGTTAGTAGTATAGTTAGAGATGTATATGTGTGTTCCTAGGGTTCCCTACTCATTAGTCTGGTGGGAGTTGTTCAACTCTTAGCCGGGTGTTGAATTTCCTACGATCCTTTTACCATCTGCGTCTGTGGTCTAGAGGAATTCGGGCGCAGTACCATGTCAGCATTTGCCTGGAGTGAAAGAGGTGTTGTTGCTGTTGTTGATTCTTCAGGGGCTTTGCAACATCGTGGCCATGTAGCCCCGTGTGCATGGTTGTGTATGTAATCTCTCTGATGTGTACCACGGTGATGGCTGTGGTAGTGTGTGTAGGCTACATGTAATTGAGGCTAGGAATTTTGAAGGAGGTGGTCAAGGCCTAAAGTTAAGAAGGGGCGCGGGCATTGGACTCTTGCTGGGAGTAGCAGCAGCAAGCAACAATAAACCACTTTTAGATCTAGTGAGGTAGGAATTGTTCCTCACGAGGCTGTGTGTGTACAGTATCCCATTCTGATTCTCTCACCAAAATTAAATTTCTTGACAGGACCGTGAAACTCAGCAGAGACAGCAATCGAACCTAGTCCTCAAGGGTGGCAACCAAGAATGGTAGACCCTACGCTGTAGGGTGGTGATCTATCTAAGAGTAGAAAACACGGTTTCCTTAGTGGTTGTTGGTCATTATGGTGCTTGCCTCCCATCAAAACAGACAGGGTTCGATATCCGGGTAATGCAAATGTTATAGTCTTGTCCGGTGGCTTGTACTCCACATGGAAAGAGGACTCGTGATTAATGATCGCAAGCGTAATGGTCACGTTAAACTACCGACTTCTTTCCTTCGTTTCCTTAACGTTAAGTACAAACTTTATCGACCCTGAGCTAGTAATACATTTGGTGTTCTATTTCATTGTATGCTGTAGGTAGATACACGTCTCATTAACTTAACTGCCGTCTTGTTTGTAGTTAGTTGTTTGATTTGTTGGCTGGGCCATCGTAGCCATGTTAGCTCCGTGTATGTGGGAGTGTGGAGAATTAGTTGGACTGGCTGAGCGACTCAGCGGTAACGTCCTCGTCTGCTGTGACCTGGTGCAGTCAGTTGGCATTTGAGGGTGCGCAAATGCGATGGAGACATGTCGATAGATTTACTGGCACGGTTAAGATCCCCTTGGGAGCGACATTCCGACACCCCGGCGTCTCTAAAAGCCACGGTAATTAAAATGGGCGTAAAACCTATTCAACACCATTGTTATTATTACTATTTATAAGTGTCAAAGATGAACGTTTAGAACCTCCAAGTATTTAAGGATATTGCTAATTTATCTCATAATTAGTAAATTACCCCCATTTATTAGATTTTCTCGATTAGTGTCACTATCCGCAACGTTCTAGACCAGGCTGTTCCAGCCGAGTTGCTCGCCTGTGAGCAGTGGAGTACTCGCCACCTTGCGCGAGTAAACCTGGAACATGAAATACAGCTCTGCTGTGGGGGCTGTCGTCACTGCGCGGTGGATACATCAAGACTGGCAGAAAAGCATGGACTTGTGTTATGGACCTTCGCCCAGTGACGTATTGGATATCACCCCCAGTCCCTCTCCAACCGTGCTCCGAGCATCACTGCTGAGTACTTGCGTGTACGCATACTCAAACTCGTGGATTTGGAACAGCCTGTTCTAGACGTTATTTCTTATATTTGACATTGTTAGCTCGAAGAGGCGAAGTCCTTGGTAGTTGAATCACGTGTTACCAAACCGTGTTTCACATAAAATGAATCTACGTTTGAATCAACGTGAATGTGTTGGCATAACCATGTTTAATATAATATTGTATATAACCCCTCCATTTAACCACAGGCGACCGCTGATATCCAAGGACAATTGTCACACTTCTCAAAGCGGGGTCATCACGACGTCACCTTTTGCATAGCTTTCTTGGTTTTAGACCATATAAGTGCCACTTCTCACACAAAGCAGCTGCTGAATTGAAGCACTCACCACACCCCACCCACGTTTGGCCTCTGACATGCTGCTGAATTCATTTCCAAGACTATATGACTTATTTAGTGAACTCTTTCTGGAGATTGAATGTAATCATTTCTTGGCACTTTCCGTGGAAATAGAAGTAGCTGGAGTGTTTGCTCAGGAGAGTGTGGGATAACTGTGCTATTTGGAGGAGGCTGAGGATCGTTTGTTATCAGCACGGTCCTACGGATAATTGGACAGACATATTGCTGTGCTAGCGAATAAATAATGGATTAATATTGCCAAACAATACGTTTCGCAGATGACATTGCCCTCATAGCAGAGAATGAGAAAAAACTAGAAATTTCATTACATGAATTA
The DNA here is from genome assembly GCA_946902985.2 of Meconema thalassinum. Taxonomy (NCBI): domain Eukaryota; kingdom Metazoa; phylum Arthropoda; class Insecta; order Orthoptera; family Tettigoniidae; genus Meconema; species Meconema thalassinum. Next base: position 1,394,113,012 of record OX336389.2, read on the forward strand.
AATGATCATCTAAGGGTAGCATGAAGATTAACAAAACAAAAAACAAAATAATGAAATGTAGTCGTGATGGTAGTCAGATGGTTGGGAGGAGAAAGAGTGGCTCAAGTAAATCTTTTCAAGTACTTGGGAAGCATTATTACTTCTGATGGGAGGTGTGAAAAGGACATCCGCTCTCGAATAGGCCAGGCTAAAGAAGCTTTCAACAAGAAGAGAAGTCTCCTGACATCAAAAGCCATATCCCTACAAGTCAAAAAACACTTCATTAAAAGTTACATTTGGTGCATTGCGACCTATGGTTGCGAAACCTGGACACTATTGAAGGCCGACAAGAGACGATTATGTGCATTTGAAATGTGGTGCTGGCGACGAATGCTACGGATACCTTGGACCCTACGGTTAACTAATGAAGAGGTTCTAAGAATCGCAGAGGAAATCATCAATCTGACAGAAACCATCAAAAAAAGAAGAAATAATTGGATAGGCCACCTACTCCGGCATTCACTATGGTGCATCACACTGCTTGAAGGGAAAATGGAAGGCAAGGCAGGAAGAGGACGACCAAGAGCAGAGTTCTTTGATGACATCGGAGGAAGATGTCCGTACCACCTGATCAAACAGCGGACTCAGGATAGAAGACCTTTGGACGAAGACATTCATGCTACCCACCAACCGCCAGGTTGAGGAGTGCAAGAAGAAGATTGCCAACTCATAAGATGGTATATCGGCTTTCGCGGAGCACAAACATCCCGCTGATGAGCCAACTTGGTGTTCCTGGGTGAAACCCCACACAAGACACGGCATAAACCTAGAAATATTGCTGAGTTTTATAACCAACCCGTCTTAATTATCGTCGTTGTTTGTTTCGCGCATACGAGAACAGTGAGGGGATATTGAATGCTATCGTGATTGTCATTCACAGGAGTCATTCTGGAGCTATTCTTTGTCTTTCATTATATATTTTCAATTAATATTATTCCCAAGTGTTTCACTCACTTTTTGATGAAATCACTTACCATAATATATCACTGGCTATCCTGCCATTAGTTAAAATAGTCCAATCCTGGGGAAATATAGACGTAGGCCTTCTTCATAGTCCAACAAAGAAACTGACAAAAGTCATCAAATATAGGGTACCGTTTCTTACACTAGCTGAATTCACGGCTGGAACCTTGCTCCTGTTTGTCATACGATAACTCGGATGTGGGTATTTATGTGTTCATAGCCTCATATTTCCATGGGTATGAAAATTATAAAACATTCCGTGAAGTATCAACGAAGATCATGTCGGGGAAAAGTAGTGACGACACCATTCTTTGAAACTGTCCAGAGTACTCTGCACAACATGCAGTGGCGTAGCGTGAATTTTTGAGTTGGGGACGCCAATGTTTATAACGACAGTTAAACTAAGGGACAAATCAAAAAGCTAATATGAAAGATAGTGTCACATACCGTACCTCAAACAGTCTTGTACATCAGCTCCATTCGTCTTTCCTTCTTTTCTGCAAAAATGTCTATGGAGTGTTCAAAAAATGCGGGCGCTGATGAAAGCTCACCTAATAACTGTATTACAACAATAGCCAATGAATTTAAACATGACAAGCGACTATAGCTCATAGAATTTCTAAGGTAGGTTTTAATTTTTTCAGCGTGCTCATGCTACGTTCACTACTAGCTGTAGTAGTTGGAAAAGTCAGTACTAAGCGTAGTAGTCAAGACCGTTCGTAACAAAATATTTTAAACGATTTTTGGAGCTAAATGTTTTGTCTGATCTGCATAAACAATGTGAAGTTCTTTTAGTAATTGGTTAACATTAAAGAATGGTTACTGTTTTACCAAAATATCTAATTTGCTCTGGCGGAATGCTTCGGTGTATTCTTTAAACTTATTTTCTTGTGCTAACTCAATGAAATTTAGATGAGTAAGATCTTCAAATCTACTCTTCATTTGAGCTGTTAGTGAATCTACTATTTCAAAAGTCAACACTCTCAAAGTGTTCTTTTTCTTGCCATCATACATTACGTTTTCATTCAACTGGATGCTTATTTTGAACGCATCTGTCAGTGAAAACTTCATGTCTTACGTTTGATATGCTTTTGACGACAGCCTCTATCTCATTATGGCAAGTTACAATACTCACTGTCGATGATTGTAACAATTTGAAAAGATGATCAGTGTAAATGAAACAAGCTTCGATTACACATAGCAAATATACAAAGGTTGGGTCATCCATATGTATTTTGAGACGAATGGCACAGTTCACAGGGTCGTCGTCCAATTCACAATTTTCATCATCAATAATTTCATCACAAATACAGTGCAATCCTTGGAAATGTTTCATAATGCTGAAAACTGCCCTCGAATGAAAATTCCATCTCGTATTGCTAGCTTGTGGAAGCTTAAATCCTCTTTCGGTCAACAAAACTGTCCTTTTAAAATACTTGCTGAAAAAACTGTGAAAAGCAGTCAAGGCACAGACAAACAAACAAACAAACCTGTTTTATTGTTTTCGAGCCATGTAGAAGTACCAAATTTAATTTGTGGGCATAACAATGGATGAAAAGAGCATATGGGCAAAACTGTTTTACTAGCTTTTGAACTACTCCTTTTCTGCCTGGCATTAAAACTGCGTCATCGAATGCATGGCTTACGACTTTTTCTCCATTTACTTCCCAGTATAGTAAAACTTTGTGCACGACTTCCGACAATCCCGGAGCTGGAAACGTCATAAAAGACGACGAATCTCTCCTCTATTCTATCATCCACATAATATCTAAATATTATGCTCATCTGGCTATGAAACGGTTTCTATAGCCCTCACTGTTGGGTGACAAGTGTAACTGTTTCCTATAGTGCACGTTGTGCGTACAAATGTAATGTTTACTCTGACTTAGATATGTTGTATTAATGGTCGCCAAGACCTCAACGCTATGTTGAAATCTAAATTTATATTTAACAACACCTAGCTCTGGTAGAACACCTTCAAGAATCTTTTCACTCAGATCGTGGTATGATTTGATCATTAACCCAACTAACAATTGTATCAGGAGAAGGAATTTGGTCTATATCTAATGCTACCTACTGAAAGCAAAGATTGCATGGTTAAAAGAAATGAATTTATTATATAAAACAAGTATGGCAAAATTAATAATAATAATAATGATATATTTTAAATTTAAATTGGAGCGTTGCGATTTGAACATTACCGCTAGAGAATTACGTGAAAACGGAGTCGGATGAATTACAGAGTTTACTATTATTCCCAAGCTATGAAGTTACTGAAATACTGAATATGAAACAAAGAAACGAGAGATTATGTAGTTCTGAGTCATTCGCGCTTACCATTGGAAATTGCCGTAGCATTTCCCTTGTACTGGATGCTGAAGAGCTTCCCATAGCCTTCTGGACGTCGTCATCTTCTTCGTTAGTTGAAGAGATACTTGTAGATATGTTAATTCATGGTCCGATGACATCGGAACCAACCACACGTGCAACCACAACGGTCAAGTTTTACAAAGATTATCGCCCTGTATCCTCGGCGTGCAAACCATATATGCACTCCTCGCCTCCCCTCTCTTGTTCCGTCTTCTTCACGCCCGCTCTCCACTGATTGGCTGAGCCACCTCGCGATACTCCCCTCCTCCGGGTCATTACACTCGGCGCGACGATGATGTCGATTACCGTTCCAGGCCATTTCGCCTTTTCTTGAAGCAGCAACCCCGCTTGCGTCACGCTTCTCGACAAGAATAAGCCTGTAGCCGAATTCCCAGTGACTCATCTCTCTCTACAAACTCTAACTGACAAAACTCCGTAAAATTCCGTAATCATATAACTTTCCGCGACAATGTTGTTCGTAATAATTCGCTTGATAGTGTTTTCTATAACATCGAAAACCTATCTGTATACTTATAATTTTATAAAAAAAACGCTCCAAAAATACCTTAATAATAATAATAAGTTACATGAAAACTTCTCTTGGCTGAACAATTTGCCGCGTAAATAAATATTGAATGGCTTCCTACTGACTTATGTCAGTGGCGTAAAATATCCTCGAGAAACACGTTACATATTCGCCTCGGATCATCGGATGATTTACCGTGACGACGGTCCATCATGCGATTATCCCAGACATGTTATTAAATCCTCATCCAAAATACATACTACATAAATTAAATCACCCTAAATTACATATATATACACTCATAATTTTCTTTACGCACTTTGCGTCAAAGTCCGTTATCATTTTGGATTGCCCTGTGCAATCAGTCCAATGTTTTTCACTTAGATTAATGTTCCTCGGATATTTCCGCCTCTCAAATATCTCTATGTTGGGAAAGATATACATAAATAATGTGTGAGCACTGTGTATATATGATGTCATATCACACGCATCAAAGGTGTTCTGATATATTTATATCACCACAGAACTTCCTAATTTCACTGGAGGTCGCTTCCATCTGGTGAAACGTAGTCTCACTGATTTCACTGAGCACACGATCACACTATTGTGGCAGCGCATCGTGACCATAATACTTAATCTCTATGTATCTTATACAAAATTAATATTGACTTCTGAAAAAAAAACCACAGTAAGTGCGCATTACATATAACACCAAATATTTCTGTGCCGTAATCGCCCTGTCTTCTTAAGTTCCCGTAGACCAAATTCTACTTAATACTAGTTCACAACTCAGACCAGTTCTCCTCACTCAAATAATACCTTTGTACTAATTACCTTAAATTACACACTTACAATTCTTACATGGCGAGGCCGTAAACAGAAATCACGTGTGCTATTATGTATGAGTTTCATGAAGGACTGTCTCGCCTTCTGGTGGCCCATCTCTTGTCTCGTGGACGCCTTAAGCAAAAATACCCTGTTCAAGCGCTCACCCATCTCTAGGAGACAAATGGGAATTCACCAGCGCTACCAAATTCTGGCCTTGGTGTATCGAGACATTTTAGTGCTCAAGAGCATCCGACAATCCCGTCATATTTCCCTGTACCTTAAAAACTCTCAATTACTTACATACTACCCCCTGTGTGACTACTGATACGCCTGCCTGGAAGACCAGATCTTCCACGCACCAAATACCACACTTACTCATTTGATAGGCTGGCTCGCCAGCTATACACACTCACTTTATGACACATCCTTAATGTCATCACGTTGCTCCACTAGCATATTTCTCAGTGTCTGTAACGATGCCCTGTTGCTACTGTCCACACATGCTAACCCTACTTTCCTCTGGTGTCACACCTCTACCCGACACTCTATGACCTAAAAAGTCACTTCTTACTGACAGAATGACGACTTAGACAGCTTCAAAGTGAACCCTGCCTGATCTAACTTCTGAAAAACTATATCTAAATGACGTAGATGCTCCTCAAAACTGCGAGAACTAATTACCATATCATCAATGTAAATGGTTACAAACTCTCCTGTGTCATCCCCTAATGCGATGTTTAAAGCCCTAATTAAAGCTGCTGAACTACTCTTTAACCCATAAGGTGTTCTACAAAATTGATAAAGGTTATATTTATGACTAAAAGCTGTAAATGGTATATCTTCGTACATAAGTGGGCACTTGCCAAAAACTGGATCTCAAATCTACACAGGTGAAATACTTCTTCCCCTCAAATGTTTGCATTAATTCCTCTATTGACATAGATTTCAGCTGATCTGAACTAATTCTACTGTTAACCAAACGAGCGTCTAAACAAATACGAACTGTGCCGTCGGCCTTGGGTACCGTGATCAAAGAATTAACATATGGACTGTTAGAGTGCTCAATAATCCCATCTTCAAGCATCTGGTTAATTTGTGCCTCAACTGCACTCTGATAAGCGAAAGGTACAGGATATCTATGTCCTGTAAATACTGACCTATCAATAACTTTCAATGAATGTGTATAGCAATTGGCCATACCAATGCGATCCTCAATAACTCTCCTATTACACAATAATACATCATAGAGCCGAACACACTGTTCATCCTCTATATTTCCCTGAAATGCAGCATCACGTAACGAGTCCTCTAGACTACCGTTCGTAATCACACTGCCCACAAAACATGGAGAACCCCGCTCTACGGCTGGCGATATCTCATTTAAAGTACAAATCACACCTACAACACTATTTCTCTGAATATGGTCATTGAACGCTACTTCTACTTCAGAATCTCCCCATTTAAATTTCAAACTCCCTACATCATAACATAAGTTACCAGACACTCTACTTAGCCACTCTGAACCTAAGGTAACACTGAATACTAAATTTGGAATTACAAGACAAATCTGCTTTTCTACATGATTATTAATTTTAATGTCTACTAAAACTTGCTTAGAAATTACTTTAGACCTCTTCCCATCAGCTGTGATAACAAAAGTGCTTTTAATTGGCATCTCCTCAAAATTTACTCCAGTTCCTTTCATTTTATCATAAAATGCACTACTTATGCAACTCTTCATACAACCACTATCAATTAAAACATCTGTGTACGCCTCGGACACGTTAAATTTAACTATGGGGCTCTTACTAACCACCTCCTGAATAATACCTTCGTCATTTAGTTCACGTAATAATTCATTTCTTACATTTAGGTTATAGGGTTCCTGTATAGGTGTATGGACAGGGCATGTTACAGGCTGAGTTTCTGACCTTACATCGCAGCCTGGTTCGTGTTTAAAGTATGGCTACCACTTGGTGTAGTACTACTCACTACTGCACTGGTCTGGTTGTTCTGGGTTGTGTTAACGGTATCTCTCTGTCCGTTATTACCATTGGGCTGATTCCCTCCTTGACCCCTGTTCTGGTTATAATTATTATTGTTATTATACCTCCCTTGGTTACCCCTAAAATCATTATTTCGGCCTTGATTTCCCCTGAAATCATTATTTCTACCTTGGTAGTTCGTACCATACCCATTTCCTCTGTACTGATTTTGCTGATTATTATTATTATTATTTTGGTTCCCCCTATTTTGAACGTTGGCCCCTTCGCCACTGTTCCCTTGAACTTCCTGATTCCTATTCTCATTAGGCCTGTTATTATGGTTACCCTGGTTCCTACCGAAATTCTCCTCGTAACCACCTCTTCCCAGAGCATCGAATGTACTTAATAAATTTTCCACCTGTGAAATAGATTTAACATTTTGGATACAGGCAGCTTCTTTGATCCTATATGGAAAATGTCTTAGTAATAGCCTTACTACATCACTTTCCTCCTTCAAACCATCCAGATATTTACACGTCAATACCTGTCCTAAAAAGTACTCGGTCATAGTGTAGTTTCCTCTCGGGTTATATTTCCCACACACAATTCCCTCACGATGCTGAGACTGAATTACCTCATTCCAAAATTTTTCACAAAATTTAACTTTAAAATCTGAAATATTCTCGAAATTGTCTCTGTAGACAGCAAACCAGTTTTTTGTTTCCCCTACAAACGCTTGCTCTAAAATCTCAACTACCTGGCACCACTCAATACTACCATCTTCCAACCTCTCCCCGAATTTATTTTCTATTGTATTCATGAACTCCATTGGACAACCCTGCCGATTACTGAATTTGCCTAGTTCTATTTCCCTGTGTGTGCTATTCACATAAACTGGCCTACACTGACTATTTTCCTGCCTAATTCTAGCTTTCAACTTCTGTTCTAATTCAGCAATTTTCTCCTCAGCTTTTCTTTCAATATTAGTTACAGTTAACCTAATGCTCCCTTCCGATGCTTCAACTTTACCAGTTAACTGAGCTTGTTTCTCATTAATCTCATTAATGCTTTCCTTATTCCTCTCCCTTAAAGCATTAACTTCAGTGATTATTTCTGCATGTACTTTATCAATTCTTCCCCCCAGCTGTTCTTTAACCTCTTTAGTTGCTACCTGAATCTTATCAATTTCTCCCCCCAATTGCTTTTTGACCTGCTGTGTTTCAAGTTGCACTAGTTCTTTTAAATTTTCAGCCTGTGTACTGATTCTAATTTCTAACTCCTCCTGTACTTTTCCTAATTTTCTGTCTACATCTGCTACAATTTCTATAGCCTTCTCTTCCATCACCCCTCTGATTTCTCCTCTAATCTGCTCAAATTTTTTATCTAATTTTAAATTGTTCTCCTCAAATTTCTCACTTAATTTATTACTCATTTGTTTACTGTTTTGTTCTAATTTAGTATTTAAACTATCACTCAGCTCCCTATTACTCTCTTTATTTTCCCTACTATTTTGTTCAAGTTTAGCATTATTTTGTTCGAGTTTAGCATTTAAAGCGTCTGTACTTATTTTATTTTGTTGCATAAACTGAAGAAGCAAACTCTCTAACCCTGCTTGACTGTTTTGATTACCCCCCTCAGTATCGGGATTTACCTCCGACATCCCTGTACTGCTTTCATTTCCAAGACTAGCCATACTGCTCGTATTTTCACTATCCAACTGGTGACCACTACGCAACTTCATCTCTTCCTTAACACTACCCATGCTGATACACACCGATAAATGAAAAACCCCCAAAATACAGGCACTGAAATATATACCCTTCTCCTTCCACAAATGTTATTAGGTTTTCGGCCCCATGTTGGTAGCGACAAATGTAATGGTTTCTATAGCCCTCACTGTTGGGTGACAAGTGTAACTGTTTCCTATAGTGCACGTTGTGCGTACAAATGTAATGTTTTCTCTGACTAAGATATGTTGTATTACTGGGCGCCAAGACCTCAACGCTATGTTGAAATCTAAATTTATATTTAACAACACCTAGCTCTGGTAGAACACCTTCAAGAATCTTTTCACTCAGATCGTGGTATGATTTGATCATTAACCCAACTAACAATTGTATCAGGAGAAGGAATTTGGTCTATATCTAATGCTACCTACTGAAAGCAAAGATTGCATGGTTAAAAGAAATGAATTTATTATATAAAACTAGTATGGCAAAATTATTAATAATAATAATATATTTTAAATTTAAATTGGAGCGTTGCGATTTGAACATTACCGCTAGAGAATTACGTGAAAACGGAGTCGGATGAATTACAGAGTTTACTATTATTCCCAAGCTATGAAGTTACTGAAATACTGAATATGAAACAAAGAAACGAGAGATTATGTAGTTCTGAGTCATTCGCGCTTACCATTGGAAATTGCCGTAGCATTTCCCTCGTACTGGATGCTGAAGAGCTTCCCATAGCCTTCTGGACGTCGTCATCTTCTTCGTTAGTTGAAGAGATACTTGTAGATATGTTAATTCATGGTCCGATGACATCGGAACCAACCACGCGTGCAACCACAACGGTCAAGTTTTACAAAGATTATCGCCCTGTATCCTCGGCGCGCAAACCATATATGCACTCCTCGCCTCCCCTCTCTTGTTCCGTCTTCTTCACGCCCGCTCTCCACTGATTGGCTGAGCCACCACGCGATACTCCCCTCCTCCGGGTCATTACACTCGGCGCGACGATGATGTCGATTACCGTTCCAGGCCATTTCGCCTTTTCTTGAAGCAGCAACCCCGCTTGCGTCACGCTTCTCGACAAGAATAAACCTGTAGCCGAATTCCCAGTGACTCATCTCTCTCTACAAACTCTGACGAAACTCCGTAAAATTCCGTAATCATATAATTTTCCGCGATAATGTTGTTCATAATAATTCGCTTGATAGTGTTTTCTATAACATCGAAAACCTATCTGTATACTTATAATTTTATTAAAAAAACGCTCCAAAAATACCTTAATAATAATAAGTTACATGAAAACTTCTCTTGGCTGAACAATTTGCCGCGTAAATAAATATTGAATGGCTTCCTACTGACTTATGTCAGTGGCGTAAAATACCCTCGGAAAACACGTTACAGCTATTACACGATACGTTTAATGTCTCATCTGCTTGTATAGAGAGAAACGGGGCTTCATTTATTTCTGATTTGATTTCTTCATATACGGTAATGCAATTGTTGTAACTTCAATCAAGTCAGTTTGAATGTCTGGAGATGTTCCTTTTAATAATGATGATGACTGTAAATGGTCTCCAACTATCGATTCATTTTGAGCGAGCAGAGTCAACAATTGCAAATAATTCCCTTTAACTTTCATCTTCTCTATGCCCACGGAAGGCTAGTTTTTGTGTACTGAGAAATACTGCAGATTGAATGAGTCGTCGCAAATATCGTACTGCCTGTTTGAAGACACGATCTCATTATGTTTTACTGCTTGTAGTCGAGCGGCTTCAGATAATTCATGCTCAATGCGAGTTTTACCTAGCAGATGAAATGCTGCACAATGTAACAAATGGTGTTTTGAAGACTGGTGTTCTACAACTTTTAAAATTAAATTACTCAGGTCCGAAAATCCTTCTGTGCACCATCTTTCGCCCCAAACATAAGGCAATCGTAACAAAACCTTTTTGTTTTTTGTCAACACACCCAGTTAGCCAGGAAAACCTGTCATACCAAGAAAGCTGAAAACCCCGTGTGCGATTTTTACCAACTTCTTTACGGTAATTGATAAATTTGGCATTGGTCTTTTTGTTTTAAATTCACATCGCTGTTCATATGATAAAATGCTCGAAGGAGTTGCCTTTAAAAATTAATAACATTAGAGTCAAGTGAACTTACTTCAGTCATATTGGCAGCATTAAACACACACACGCATAATTAAAAGAAACTGCACTTCTACAGTTCCTTCGTTCTAAACTAGCACTAGCGCAGCGATCGGGCCATTGAGTTAGCAGAACAGATCATTCAAAGCTGACGCCCACCAAACGCCAGCGTACGGTAACACTTCTCTTCCGGGAAGCAGGATGAACTCGCGCATGCGCTGCAACGTAGCCTGGCCAGGGTGATACAATATCTCTTGACGCCAAGAAGCGCTGGCGTACGTTGAATGAAGACAAGAAAAGCAAAGCACAGCATAGACCACAGCCGAGCTAAGACTAGTTATATGAGGGGGGGGGGATAAAATAACATAAAATAACGTAGCGCCATGTAATATGCTAACGCTGCATTTATATAAAATATAAAACAATGTTATCTTTTACTCATTAATGAATACACATTCTAATTTTTCAAATCAGGGAACGCCCGGCGTATCGGCGTATTAGGGCGCTACGCCTCTGACAACATGGAACCTATTACCTAGTACATGCAGCAATATCCAGTCATCACATTGTTGAGTAGATGTATGAGGCTCTTAAATGGTCATCAAGCAACAACAATCTATGTGCAACGACGAGTTTGGAAGTCATTTGGACCTATGGTACTTGATTCATTTGTCACTTCTACGCACCTATCATGGATATTTGCAGTTTTAATTTATTAATGTATCCAATGGCCATTTATTTTCTCTTCAGGATGGGTCATGGAAGGGATTTTGAAAGGATATCGGCCGTGGATCTGTTGAACGGAACCGGCTTGGCATTTGCCTGGTGGTGGTCATGGGAAACCACCAAAAACCATATTCAGGACGTGTCGATGACAGCGAGGCACAAGGTAGCACGTTAGCGTTCTCGGCCAACTCAGCCGATGAACTAGTAGTTTTACCTGACCGTTAATTTTGCTATCATAAGCCACGGGACCTGCACTTTTACGTGAAATCCGAACCTCAGGACGTGATATTTTACATCGGAAATCTCACACGCATTGACCAGGAATCGAACCTGATCCGCATTAGTGAGAGGCAAGCAGCTTGACCACTGTACCACCAGGCCCCCATTGCAACAACCCCCAGACCGCACAGTATAATGCAGTAGCCCATTGCTTAATAGGGGCCATGACTCAGTTGGATCTGCACCACAGTAATTCCAACAATAAACCCTAACCCTCCCCCCCCCCCCCCCCATCCACACAAACACACACAAAAATGGCAATGGGAGTCATCGGACCACAAGTCTTCCACGTTTCAATTAATGTTAAAAGAAGAGATTTGTTCGGTATTGTCGTATTAACAGAGGCAGATTGTGGAATCTTCTATTGCCATGTCTTGTATCTTCTGCATTAATTGTGAATGTGATTGGACCACTGACAAAACTACCCAGACACCACGAGCCAAGATTATTATCAATCTGTTTCTCTAGCGTGTCTAGCGTGGGTGGTAATGCCTCCTTTGATACATTTCTGACACACACGTAACAGCATGGATCGATAAACTCCAGAAACATTTCGAAAATGGTAGTTCACATCAATCTGGCCCGTACTAACGTTCTAATTGTAGATTCACATTAGTGGATTGAGTTATCTTGTTCACCACCCTGTGTATTTGAGTGTTTGATGTATTTGTGTTTCTGTCGTGACCATTCAATTATGTTAAACTGTAAATATTAGGAAAAGGGATGGGGGTATAAATCCCAGGACTTGAAATAAGGAACCTCCCAGGGATATTCCTTGAAGGAGTGTTGAAAAAGCCACGCTAAGGATGGCCACTACCAGCGCCGGAATTAAGGGGGGGATTTAATCGGAAATGCAAGCTTTTTCTTAAAAAATCATTACAACCTTAGTTTTCGAGTTAAAGGCAAGAAATGTTGTGTGTAGATAGATAACTAATTGTAATGAATGAAAAAAATATAATTAGAGACCTAGATGTAAGGCATATACATTAATATCATAAGATATTTTAGAGTTATGCCCTTTTTGCATGAAAGTCATACCAGGAATTCTGATGATACAATCACTTTGAAATTTTTACTGTATGAAGCTATCACTACAATATGAATACTGAACTAAAATAAATTAAATATGCATATTACTTTCTTACTTAAAAAATCATGAACTTATTGTTGCAGAAATAAGACATTCTTTCATCACATAAAACCATATAAATTAACATTTAAATAAGTGAAAATCCACTGCCTGCTTCCAGTCTCCGACCGGGTCAGGAATGGAATGAATGAAGCCCCCATCTAGCGGCGAGGATACGAAGTGTGCCGGCTGCCGAAGCCTGTCGCACTCCTCTGGGGCAATGATTAAATGAATGACAGATGAAATGAAATGATAGTGGAGAGTGTTGCTGGAATGAAATTGTGACAGGGAAAACCGGAGTACCCGGAGAAAAACCTATCTGCCTCCGTTTTGTCCAGCACAGATCTCACATGGAGTGACCGGGATTTGAACCACGGACCCAGCGGTGAGAGGCCGGCGGGCTGCCGCCTAAGCCACGGAGGCTCTACTAACATTTAAATTAGTAATGACTATAATTATAGTTCCGTATATTCCACAATGTGAAATGAACAACTCCTGAAAAATCATACCTCTGCGATTTATAGTTTTTAAGAAAAGGTTTCAGATTCTACAAAAAATGTATATTAGAGAAAAATATGAAATATGAAAAACGCTTATTTGATTTAAAAATCCTCCGTATTCATTCTCTTCATCCACCAACATTCTTTTCTGCCTCTGCTATTCTGTCTGGCTTCCAGATCAAGATCAGACATCCCTTTCTCAGCTTTCATGTGTCTATTCTTGTCAATGGTGTCGAACACCTTTATGGTGAACACTGGATTCACACCAAGTATAGGTGCAGAGCTTGACATTTAAAGTTTTTTAATAAACTTCCATGCCTCCGATAACTATAAAATGTATACTCAATGTAAATTACACTATGTAGATTACAAGTAACATGTTTCCAAATAATCGATTTTTGACACAAAATTCATTACATCCCCCTTAAGACAATCTCTCTATCGCCTACTGCAGTCATCGTACGAGATATAACCCGGATGTATACGCTGCGCATAACAAGAGAACCTGCCTAACATTAACTCCACGGTTATTATGAAAATTGGAAGGCCTAAACATGTACGTCAGATCACAAGAAAATGACATGCTTTGATATTTAAGCACCTATTCATATGGACCATCCATTGGAAGGGCGCAATTGCTTTAGTTTAAAGACGTGCGTAAGATGTAGAAAAATTTGAACAGTTCCCTTTGGTCCATTCATCTCTGGCAGACTCTTAAGGAAACAGCGATTGATCGATGTTCGGAAGGGAGCTCAAAAATGCCGTCTCTTGTTTTTATTTTATTTATTGCAGTGTATGTAAAGAGATTCATCAAGATCGACGAGATGACGTTCGCAAGGTCTAATAATACGTCATCCTGCAACTACCAAGCTTGTTGCTGATCAGTCTGAGAACCGTACCCGCTCTTACAAAATTTGATTATGCTACTCCATACAAAAGCCTCTGTCAGTCGTCTTATGACGTCATAGGGCTCTTTTACAACTCAACGTTCCTGTATATTATTACACCCGTACATTTAACTATTGACAAAGATAGCACGATTTCTAGGGAAACGACCAGATAATTTCATTGAGTTTTCACATTATAACACAACAAAAACCAAAACAATATCATGTCCGTAAATGTCGTAGTCAAAAACAAAATCCCTATTCCTTTTTATAGCTTATTGTGCAATTCATGTGTTTTCTAAGTGACAAATGAAAAAATTCCTGAATGGAAAATTTATTTGAGATATAGAGCACTTTTTTGAAAAAAATTATAGCTCTGTTCAGGATCGTTCGCATCAAAGGCCGTAGTGCATCGTGGCGGAGAGCGACTCTGGTTCAGTTCGCCGTGTACTGCCATCAAGCTAGGGTGGATCGCACCCTATGAGATTGTCCAGACGGAAGTCAGACACGAGAGATAAATAACTTTCCCCCACCATTCCCCACATCTAGTTGGCTGGAGACTGGGAGCTCAAGGAGAAGATAAAGTAGCTTCTATGCAATTGTCGGGAAGAATGCCGATGTCCACGAGAGTGGTGGTCATTGTGAGACTAAACATCACACATGTGTTCTATAGCGCAAATATTCTTCTGAGGGAGAAATCACCGTGCAGAAATTCTACGTACCGATGCCACCTATTATTCCCGTTTACAAAGGGTCGGGGACGAGGGGAGTCAAGTTGAATGGTTTCCTTGGCTGGGTGCTTTTCACGATGCCCAATTCACCAAAGAGTTAATGAGTAATTAAATGAGTAACAAGGAATCTGGGCAAGGAGTTAGAAGGTACTCAATAATACGTCCAGGTTATCACCGAGTGGGTTTGAACCCCACTGTGGGTCATCCTTGAAATGTCTTTTTTGAATATGTATTTGCAAATCCAGGCACGAGTCCCGTAACCCCCAACTCTTTCCGCAGTACCATTTATCTGCATTCATCTCTAATTAACTATTCTGATTAAGATGGGGGGAGGGTGGTCACTTTTTGGTGTAGCGCCTAGCTTTCTTGGCAGTTGCCCCGGATGTCCAGGTTCGATTTCCGACTCTTCCAAGAAATTTAATTCTGGTCTGAGGGTTAAAATGTGGTCCATTCAGCCTCATAAGGCAAATCTAGGAAGAGGTTATTTCAAATCCCACCTAAGCCTTCCTGGAAGTGGTTTTCCATGGTTTTCTACTTCTATTCCAAGCAAATACTGGGATGGTCCCTAACTTAAGCCCGTGGCCACCTCCTTCCCGATCCTCACCCCTATCACAAATACACACTACCATGGACACCACAATGACCCAGGTTATCAGAAAAAATATATATACACAACCATGTACACGGGGCTATATATCCACGATGTCGCAATGCCCCTAAATGAATTAACAACAAAGATGAGAAAAAAAATTGTTTTGAAACCCACCTCACCTGATCCCCAAGCACAAAGAAGCAGGAAAATTAATGGATAAAACATTCATGCTCAGAGATCTGTAAATCGATTGTGTATTAGGGTGGCAGCTTCTTAGGAAACCACGCGATGTAACTGACGTGAGCTTGCGCTGGCTTAGGAACCAGTACTTACAGTGATATCGTCAACCGACAAGCTTTGAACTCACCCTATTTGAAAGGATGTCAAGATTTGAAGCGTTTGCATTTCAAAGAATATTACCTTATCTATCTGCGTCTCTGGCTTGATATTTTACCAGACCATATTATTAGAAAAAAGTAGTTGTTTCAAATTTGGGGCTGTGACATCGTGATCATTTAGCCCCGTTATTTGGGTGTGTGCGCTTAGCATTTTTATGATAACTTGTGTCATTGTGGTCTCCATAGTAGTGCGTGTTTCTAATTCAGGTGAGTATTGAGAAGGGGACGGCCGTGGCCTGAGGTTAGCAACCTTCCGGCCTATCCCTGGAGTAGAAGTGGGAAACTTTGTAAAATCACTTCCAGGATGGCTGAGTGGGGAATCGAATCTACCTCTTCTCAGTTTTGCTTTATGAGGCTCAGAGGTCCCCATTCCAGCCCATAGACCAGAATATATTTCTTGGCAGATCCGAGAATCAAACCTGGAATTGAACTTGGACCTTCCGGGCGATTACCTAGAATGCAAGCTGCTACATTTAAAGCTAGTGTATTAGAATAAAGACAATTGCATTATGTCCCTTACATTTTCCTTTAAAACTCTCATGGTTGTGAGGTTTGAAGCCATTTTTCAGTGTTGCCTAAGTAAACAAAAGTTTGGTGCTTTTCAGTCGGTCAACACGAATGTACCCAAAAAGAGCTGGGTTATGCCCTAATCCTGAAATAAATTACTTGAGATTAATAAATACACTAGGAAGACCAATTTCGTTCGTCAAGCGATCATCATCAGATCAATTACACTTAGGCTCTAACATCTATTTGAGAATACAGGTAAATATTTGCAATATGTACAATTATTTAGTTGCAGTATTGGTAATGCAACTGTCGGTGTATGCTAAATGCAGTATATCTAATGTTAGGTGAAATGCTAAAATGGTGGTAAAATTCCGGAGTTTGTCTCTTTGGGGTTATGGTTATACTGTAATAATACAGGCTGATACTTATCCGGTTGTCTTCCTGACTGGAACTTCGAGCAGTTTCGTGTTCATTCCAACACCAGTTTTGGTCGACTGAACCCGGGTGTTGACTGGACGAAACTGTTTTTTCCGTTCTCTCCCCTTTGTTCCTGTGTGCTTTCTGAGGTCAGTGCAATTGTACATATTGAAAATATTTTTCACCTGTATTCTCAAACATAGATGTTATAGCCTAAGTGTAATGGTTCTGATGATGATCGCTTGACGATCGAAACTGGTCATCCTAGTGTATTTATTAATCTCATGTAATTTATTTCAGGATTAGGGCATAACCCAGCTCTTTTTGGGTACATTCGTGTTGACCGACTGAAAAGCACCAAACTTTTGTTAACTCTCATGGTCCTAAATGTTGGCCATTCCCCTATTCTTCATCAGCGTACTTGCAAGTTCGCATTCTCGTGCAATGTGGGATTGCGCTGCTTCTTCTGTTGAACTGTAGTTCAGCCCGCTTCAATACATCTTCATCTAGCACAGAACAGAATGTCCACTCGAGTAGCTGCGCTGGTGTATTCTCTCTCTCATATTGACGGCTACAAAAGACGTATATATTCGGGGGATTTTGGGAGCAGGCAGCAAAAGGCAAGTACTCCTCAAAGGAGTTAACACACCTCCGGCCAGTATACCTATATAATGCAGGCTCACCGTGGGAGGATTAAGGGCAGCATTCACACACAGACAAAGCAATAGCCCCCGGGGGAGGGGTTGAGACTCTTGCTTGAGCTCACAGGATCTACATTTGAGAGGCAGCTTAATCTTGGTATTCATTTCCATCGTCACATTTACTGAAGGATTTCCTGATACGAAGTTAAAGAAATATACGTAGTAGGCCTATCTTTCAAACAAGTAAATGTACACTTCTGTGGGTTGTATCTTTCATCTTTAAAGTTATTGAGGGAATGGAAAATACATCGCACTGTGATTCACATTTACTGAGGATTGGCGCAGGTTACCCGATCTTGGAGTTTAAAAGCCCCTTGTTTCAATCATTTCTTTAAAATGTGAACTAAGCCCAGTACAATCAGTTAAATATCCTCAGTAGCAAAAGTAAACAGGACAAATCTTTATCGATCGTCACACAGAAACAATTTCGTAGATAATATGTGAACTTATCTTGTTAGCCTATAGGTGTTACGTCGTTAACAGTGGGGCTGTTACTGCACTAGAAAAGAGTTCATGTGTCATAGGGTAGGAAGAGGTTGATCTCGGTCAATCTTCATAATGTGGCTTGCACCGGGCAGTTCGAAGAATGAGCCTTCTAATTATTTTATTTTATTTCTATAAAGAAGTATTTTAATTGAGTGAGGTGTATTCGAATTCAAAATTTATGTTCCAAACAAATTTCACCCTCAACAGTTGGTAACACATAGACACCACCAGAGACTCAGTTATCGATTACTCGATCTCACCAGAGCCGTATACATTGTTGGGCACTGATCTGTGCATTGTTTGGTTTCCGCATTACACATGGTTGATCGGTTCGTGGAATTGTGAACCTTAGAAAATACAAAACTTGGAAAACACAAATTTGAGTATTCAACGTTGTTTACCCAACTCTTGAGCTTAAATGTGCTTCAATTATTTTACTAATAAACTAACGAAACTCTGTAAAGGATGTAAAAACGATAAAACTTAATCAAGAGAAATATTTAGCAAAATACTGAAGGATATGAAAACTCTAATATAATGAGCCAGTAGTATTAAGAGAATACAATTTCAATGCCGTGAAGCAAGGTCCTTGTACTCTTGACAAACACTTCCAAATTGAATTCGACTACATTTGTTGTTGGTAATTCATTTAGGAGCTTTGCGACCTCGTGGTAATTTAGCCCGTTTACTTGGGTCTGTGTAGAATTTTGTTTGATAATCTGTGTTATTGTGGTGTCTGTCTTAGTGTGTGTATTTTGAATAGAGGTGAGGATAGGGGAGGAGGTGGCCTTGGCCTTAAGTTAGGACCCACTCCGGCATTTGCCTGGGGGTAGAAGTGGGAAACCACGGAAAACCTCTTCCAGGATGGCAAAGATGGGAATCGAACCCATCTCTTCTCAGTTGAACCTCATGAGGCTGAGTGGACCCCGTTCAAGTCAAGCCCTTTGACCAGAGACAAATTTCTTGGCAGAGCCAGGCTTCAAACCCAGGCCACCGCAGTGACAGCTAAAAATGCTAGCCACTACGCGAATAGAACAATGCATGTCCGTACTAATGTATCTAAGGAATATTTTCGTAGATAATGTGTGAACTTATCTTGTTATATGTGTTACGTCGTTAATAAATGGCCTTAGAGCCCAGCTCGCTAAGTTGAAAACTCGCAGCGGGAATTTCGAAATGTACGTATAATAAAGTTTACAGCTATTTAGATTGGTTTTTCGTCTATTATCAATGTTTACTTTTCATGGAGATAACTTCTATAGTCTATGACATTAACGCTATTGTAATTTTGATGATACAACATTATAGAATTTTTATGTTTTAAAAATATTAAGTTAGCGTAGGCTAAGTAGATTATTTAGCTGTAAGTCTCTTCTGAAGGAACGATCATCGGTGAAAACAGTTATTGATTCATTCAGAGACTTTCGACTCCGTGATCAAGTTGTTCTGTGTACTTGGATAAGTGTGCTTGAGTTATTGTGGTGGCTACGCGTATTTATGATTGGGGCTGGGATGGGATAGGAGGTGGCTGTGGCATCCCTGAATTTAACAGGAGTAGAAGTGGGAAACAACGGTGAACCACTACTAGAATAGATGAGGTGGTATTTGAACCGATCTGTTATCAGTTCTGCCTCACGGGGCATCCATTTGGTTGTCAAAACAGGGAAACGAACCCAGATTTCAGGGATGATGGCCAAGGATGTCAGCAAATATACGATGAGGTGGTCAACGTTGGAAAATAAAATATAGGGAGGGAGA
The DNA here is from genome assembly GCA_946902985.2 of Meconema thalassinum. Classification (NCBI taxonomy): domain Eukaryota; kingdom Metazoa; phylum Arthropoda; class Insecta; order Orthoptera; family Tettigoniidae; genus Meconema; species Meconema thalassinum. Next base: position 1,394,132,714 of record OX336389.2, read on the forward strand.
TCATAATCTAAGGATACAAGGCCGATATTCCAAGAGTTTTGTCTGTTATAAATACATTAGTTGCTTAGGGTAATTCAGATACATACGGTTGATAATTGTGCAGAGTTTCAGCCACCTGCCACCTACAGAGCTAGTTAAAGGTAAAAAACTAATGGCGACTTGGTTAGAAAACTGGACTCACGAAGATATCCGCTCAGTTATTCGATATTGTAGGAGACCTGAGTGTGTGCCATCTACAATGTAATATTTGGGGGATGAGAAATGGAAACCTGAGGAGATGCTGGTGGTTCGTGTGTAGGAAGTGTAGGCGTTTGAGCAGTCCAAGAGCGTGGACGGAGCTCGAAAGGAGAACTCCCAATTGTGCTGTCTGGTTGGGTAGCTCGAGGGTGTGATATCGGGATTAAGGGCGGTTTGGTGCAGAAGGCTCTAAACAGCTGAGCTGCTACTATGATTACTGCTAACTTGGGCGAATGGCAGCTTGCGCTATACGCGTGACACGCACTGTGACGTAGACGAGTGGCTGAATGCGGAAGCCACGGAACAATTAACTAAGTGTTACCTGGATCCTACCGGGACGAGAGATGAATGGCAGGATCTTAACAACTAGGGAAATAAACTAAAATACCAGTTGCTTCTAATATGTCTGAGTTTAATGAGTACTTCTGCCTTGAAGTACTCCTAGATTTGGCAGAGCAGTTAATAAATCTGATGCTTATTACAATCCAAGCACTAGGGGCGGAAAGTGTGAATGTCTGTGTGAGGAGTTGTGGTCGCTAGACACTTACCCTTCGGCAGTCGTCGGAACGGCGATCAGCTGCGGTCTGGCACTAGGTAGCACAAAGGAAGACTGACCCCGAGTTACCTCACCTCTACTGTCTTATAGCCACCCGTGTGTTGAGTGAGCAAAATTGCACATTCCTCAGGATGTGAGGTGCTGGCCGGGGTCGATGAAGTTCAAATTGTGAGGTTATTGGAGGTTGTTGAAGAAGTATTGGGCTTAGATGTGTAGTAGGTTTTTGTGATGTATTCAGAAGGTGTTTATTTGGGGATAGATGTGTGGGTCGTAGATAGTAGGGGATGAGGGTGCATCCTACGGATGCAACAATATCTGTGGGCGAAACATGTAACCGTGGCCAGTAATTCTCATCGATGGCGTCATCCTCCTTCACGACAACGCGCGACCTCATACAGCTCAAAAGACCATCACGCTGAAGGACATCATGGACAACCTTCCCTACAGACCAGACCCGTTTAAGTGAATTCAACCTGTTTTCTCTCCTGAAGGAGCACCAAGTAAGTTGACGATTTGTTTCAGATGATAAGATCACACACTTCGCGACAACGTGACTGAACACGCAAGGGCAGGAATCTTCACATCAGGGAATATTCAAACTCTTCCCGCGGAACGACTAGTGCCCAAACCAATATGGAGTCTCTGTCGAAAAATTACCGAATATAATATGTAGGCTACTATAAGTTGGCTATATTGTTTGTATTGTTACGTGCCACCCCCCCCCCCTAGTGGCACTATTGTTTACTGGATTACGGTGGGTTGAAGCACAACACAGATTGTTTCTTTAAAGAAATAATTAACTTTATTGCGGCCAGAAAATTACACTACTCATCAGCAACTACAAGCAATTGGAACCTTACTCCAGTTTCCTCAAGTCTCTTCCTTGAGCGCTCTTGAACCTTTCACTTGTCAACAGACCACCGAAGTTAATCCGTCCTAATGAGTACGGAGGCCTTGACAGAACTACCTGCTCCTCTCCCTTATGTACACCGACTAAAGTTACTTACGATCACTTGCTGCAGGCTGTTCACAAGCTGGGAGATACAATGTCACTGGATTTCGTAACTCGCACGGCACTTCGTCACCACACTTCTGTCGCTCAGGAAAACACGCACTAGCTCAGAAACACACACCCACAGAAAACTCGGTCCCCTCACTTTGAGGCCGCTTATATAGCAGGCTGGTGACTCAATGAATTCTAGAATCGTCCAGGACACACGGCTTCTAGAGATTTCCTTCACTGGCTGGGTCACGAATATTCTGGACCATCCCTTTCACTTCGCAGCCCGTTGCGTAACGCGCGCGTAATACACTGAGGCAGAGCACACACAGCCTGGGGGCAGCTGTGACTCAACGCGGCGAGGCGACAAAACAAACTCGCAGCCGTAACACCACCCCCTTCCTAAAAGGCTGATCGTCCCGATCAATCATTGGTCCGTCTGTGTCCCTCCGTAGGCTGCCAGGCGATCTCGATGCACGATCTTCATCTTCGCCCTCGGGCTCCGCTGGATCCTGTAGACGACATCGTTGATCCGTTTCACGACTCGTTACGGGCCCTCCCAGGACTTCTGCAGTTTGGGTGACAGGCCTTTCTTCCGTAATGGGTTGAAGAGCCAGACCAGGTCGTCCTCGTGGAATCCGCCGGCATCCGTCTGTTGGTCGTATCGGGTCTTCATTCGGTCGGTCTCGATCCGCAGTTTTCTCCTCGCGAACGCGTGCACGTCCTCCAGTTAGTCGACCAGTTCTTGACAATACTGGCTTACCGGGACCGGATCATTCCCAGGTCGGCCGAAGGCAAGATCGGCAGGTAGACGGAGCTCCCTCCCAAACATGGCCCGGGCTGGTGTGCACCCGGTGGCTTCATGCACGGCGGCGCGGTTGGCCAGGAGAAATAGTGGAAGATGTTTGTCCCAATCCCTCTGGTGCTCGCTGACGACTATTCGGAGATCGTTATCGATGGTGCGATTGAATCGCTCTACCATCCCGTCGGACTGAGGGTGTGGCGGCGTTGTCCTTGTCTTCCGGATTCCCAGCAGCTGGCATAGGTTCTGGAACACCTGCGACTCGAAGTTCCTCCCTTGGTCGGATTGCAGCTCCAGGGGTACTCCGTACCGGCTGACGAATTCCTACACCAGGGTCTCTGCGATCGTCGCGGCTTCCTGGTTAGGGAGCGCATACGCCTCCGGCCATTTGGTAAAGCAGTCGCTGACGACCAATATGAAGCGGTCCCTGCCTCGCTTAACGGGAATGGCCCAGCAACATCGATGGCCACTCTCTCCATGGGGCCGCCCACGTTGTAGGTCTTCAGTGGACCCCGTCGTCTTCGTCCTGGGCCCTTGCTGGCTGCGCAATCGTGGCACCTCGCGCAGTGGTTCTCTACGTCAGTTCGGCATCCGATCCAGTAGAACCGCTCTCTCAGCTTCTCCAGGGTCTTCTTTATCCCTAGGTGTCCACCAGATGATCCTCCATGGACTTCCTTCAGGACTTCCTCCGTCATAGCCTTTGGAACGATGACTTGTTCCCGAGAGGTCTTCCCGTCGGTGCTCTCCCAGGTACGGCATATGAGGCCATCCCTCACAACCAGCGAGTCCCACTGCGCCCAGTACGACTTAAAATTGGGCTGCAGTCATTCACAATGTTCCACCCGGGTCTGGGGACACAGGCCCCCTTCCATTCGGCTATCAGTCCCAGGTAATCATCTTCTGCTTGTGCCCGCATGAAAGATTCGCGGCTCCAGCTCCCTTGAAGTTCCACGGTAGTCCTTCGGCACTGTATCCCGGTGTTCTCCTCCCTTCGGGCACAGAAGGTGCAGTCTTCGGGGCACGGTCTTCGTGACAGGGTGTCGGCGTTAGAATGCAGTTGGCCTTTCCTGTGCTGAATCTCAAAGTTGTACTGTTGAAGCCTCTCTAACCACCGCACGAGTTGACCCTCGGGCTGCTTGAAGTTCAGGAGCCACCGCAGGGATGCATGGTCGGTCCGGATGAGAAATTCTTGCCCGTACAGGTACTTGTGGAAGTTTTCAATGGTCTTCACGATGGCGAGCAGCTCCTTCCTGGTGACGCAGTAGTTCCTTTCTGGCTTTGACAGGGTCTTGCTGAAGTAGGCCACTACTCTCTCCTCGCCGTCCACTACTTGCGAGAGGATCCCCCCTATGCCAAAGTCGCTGGCATCGGTATCGACGATGAACCTTGTTCCAGGTCTGGGGTAGGCCCGAATAGGCGCGGTGCACAGAGCCTGCTTGAGTTGTTCGAAGGCACTGTGGCATTCTGCTGTCCACGTGAAGAGTTGGTCCTTCTCAGTCAGTCGATGTAATGGTTTGGCGATGTCGGCGAATCCTCTCACGAAGCGACGGTAATAAATGCAGAGTCCCAGGAAGCTTCGTAGTTGGGACTTGCCCGTCGGAACTGGCCACTCCCTCACAGCTGCGGTCTTTTCTGGGTCGGTGCGCACCCCCTCCTCGGAGACGATATGCCCAAAGTACTGGACCTGCTTCTGGAAGAGCTGACACTTCTTGGGGCTCAATTTTAGCTGGGCAGCCCGTAGCTTCATCAAGATCTCCTTCAGGTTGCTGTAGTGCTCCTCGAAGCTTCTCCCCAGAACGATGACGTCGTCTAGGTAGACCAGGCAGGTCTTCCAGTGTAGTCCCCTCAGAATGGACTCCATTAGCCTTTCGAAGGTCGCAGGGGCGTTGCACAGACCGAATGGCATGACGGTGAACTGCCAGAGCCCGCTGCCCACAGAGAACGCAGTTTTGTCGCGGTCCTTAGGGTGGACCTCCACCTGCCAGTAGCCACTCTTCAAATCCAAGGTGGGGAACCAACTCGACCCTGATATGGTGTCCAGGGTGTCGTCGATCCGGGGTAGAGGGTAGCTGTCCTTCTTCGTGACGTCATTCAACCGCCTGTAATCCACGCAGAACCTGGTGGAACCGTCCTTCTTCTTCACTAGCACGACCGGAGAACTCCAAGGACTATGTGATGGCTCGATCACCCCTTGCCCCTTCATCTCTTCTACCATCCGGTCGACTTCGGCTTGCTTGGCGAGCGGGACACGTCGGAATGGGGCCCTAATCGGTGCGCTGTCCCCAACGTCGATTCTGTGCTGAACCAAGCTTGTCCTGCCGAAGTCTTTGCTCCCCACGGAGAAGACTTCCTGGAATTCGCGTAGCAGGTCCTGAAGTTGGCGTGATTGTACCTCGTCTAAATGGTCCTGGGATCCTTGGTACAGCTTCTGTAGTTCTTCTGGCAGTGTGCGTCTTCTTCGGTTGTCCGTCTTCAGGTTTCCGTCCGTCGTATCTGTGATGCGGGCAATCCAGGTAACAGGCTCGCAGACTCCTAGGTTGGTGTCCCAGTGAACCGTAATGTTGTAGTCGTTCAGGTTGGACAGGCGGACGTACGGCCGAGACGTCGTGTTGATGTGGGTCTTGGCAATTAGCAATCCTTTTGTCTGGATGTCCTCATATTTTGGCTTGATGACAGCCGCCACACCCTCAGCAGTTCCGTCGACAATTACGGCAGCGCTGACCTCTGTCCTGGCGGGAACGATGACGTCTTCTCTCAGCCTTACTCGTCGTGCGGTGATGGACTCGTGCGCAGGTTGCAAAGCAAGTTCCTCACCTCCGAAGTGCAGAGTGTTGGTACTCAGATCCAAGATGATGTTATTCTGGTCCAGGAATTCCAGTCCGATGATCACTTCATTTGATACGTCAGCCACAAGCACTGGATGCTTTATCGCCCGTCGACCAATGACGAACTCCAGTGATGCTTCGCCATGTACCGGCGCGGTCTCTCCGGTCGCGGGTATTAGCTGGAGGTTCCTTTGTGTGGGTTGCGCTCTCCACTTCGGGATCACGGTGGGACTGACGATGGTCCTCGATGCTCCGGTGTCGATTAGCATGGGCCAGCTCTCTCCGTTGACGACTCCGTCGACCATCAGGCTGCTACTGTCCCACCGTAACTTCGTCACACGAACTTGGACTGCCGGGGCTTGACGACTGTCACAAGCCAACCTTTGCCCCCCAAGGCTGACTGATACTTGCTTTCCTGGGCCGCGCGGTTTCCCTACTACTGACTGTCCCGACGGAAACCCCTGGCGGCGGCGATCACCGCAGTCCTTGCTCAGGTGGCCTCTCTTACGGCAGGTCCAGCAGGTCGGAAGTCCTCTTCCGGGCCGCCCTTCCGGATGTCCTTCGGCTACGTTTTTGTTGGTGGTACTGCGACTCTTGAAGAACCGGTCTAGCGCCTCCATCTGTTCATCGGCCAGGGGCTTGGTCTTGTCGGCTTTAGCTGGTTCGTCGACGTCCGCCGGACGCACCCGCGCGCACATTCTAGATACCTGCTTTGCCGTCTCGAACTCAAGTGCGTGGCTCAGCGCATCTGCCAGGGTCTTATTGCACGCGAGTCGCAGCGCCTGTTGAATGTCCGAGTCCCGTAGCCCTTCGGTGAAAGTCTGCGTCGCTATCTGCTCCAGAAAGTCGGCCGGCGCTGTTGGGTAGGCGAGCCTTACGAGACGTGTGATGTCCATCTCGAACTCCTGCAGGGTTTCCGCGTTCTTCTGCACCCGGGTCCGGAGCTGCATCTGGTAGGCCTGCTGAAGATGGCTATCTCCATATCGGGACTCCTTATGGGCGATCAGTGAAGCGTAGTCCTGGGATCCAGTCGGGATGGCCTGAAGGACGTTAAGGGCGTCACCTCTCAGCGCTACAATGAGAGCTGTAGCCTTTTCTGTGTTGTTCCAGTTATTTATGGAACAGGCTGCCTCGAACTGACGTAAGTAGGTGCTCCACGGGACCTTTCCGTCGAAGGTTGGGGGCGTCACTCTGCTATGTCCCGTTCCTGATATTCCCGGTGTAACGGTGGGCGGGCGTTGGCGCAGCTCGGCAACTTCCTCTCGTAGAGCGTTGAATTTCTCTTCCACCCCCGTCAGTGGGCGTTGGCGCAGCTCGGCAACTTCCTTTTGTAAGGCGTTGAATTTCTCCTCCACCCCCATCAGCGGGCGTTGGCACAGCTCGGCAACTTCCACTTGTAAGGCGTTGAATTTCTCCTCCACCCCATCAGCGGTCGTTGGCACAGCTCGGCAACTTCCACTTGCAAGGCGTTGAATTTCTCCTCCACCCCCATCAGCGGGCGTTGGCGCAGCTCGGCAACTTCCACTTGTAAGGCGTTGAACTTCTTTTCCACTGCTTCGACTTCCTCACGTAGGCCCTGTTCTAATTTCCTTTGGCTCTCCTCTAATTTCGTCAGCAGACACTCTTCCAGATTTTTCTGGCCATCCAGAAATTTGGCGGTTAGGTCCTCTGCTAACTTATTCTGGCCGTCCTTCAGGTCCTCTGCTAGCTTATTCTGACCGTCTTCTAATTTGGAAGTTAGGTCCTCGGCTAAACGTTTCTGGCTGTCTTCTAGCTTCTTCTGGCCGTCTTCTAATTTGGCAGTTAGGTCCTTGGTTAAATTCTTCTGGCCGTCCTCCATCTTCTTCTGGCCGGCCTCCATTTTGGTTTCCATGCCATTTAACTTTTCTAGCAATGCTGCCAATTGCGCCTCCGTTTTAGTTGTTTGTCTTGTAAAGGGCATGCACTCACAGGGAAATTAGAGAAAATGACCTGCTCGGGTTTTGAAACCAGGACCGCCAGGTGTTGTGCTTGTGCTTGAGTTCGTAATCCGGCTTCTGACACCAGTTGTTACGTGCCACCCCCCTAGTGGCACTTTTGTTAACTGGATTACGGTGGGTTGAAGCACAACACAGATTGTTTCTTTAAAGAAATAATTAACTTTATTGCGGCCAGAAAATTACACTACTCATCAGCAAATACAAGCAATTGGAACCTTACTCCAGTTTCCTCAAGTCTCTTCCTTGAGCGCTCTTGACCCTTTCACTATTCAACAGACCACAGAAGTTAATCCGTCCTAATGAGTACGGTGGCCTTGACAGAAACTACCTGCTCCTCTCCCTTATGTACACCGACTACAGTTACTTACGATCACTTGCTGCAGGCTGTTCACAAGCTGGGAGATACAATGTCACTGGATTTCGTAACTCGCACGGCACTTCGTCACCACACTTCTGTCGCTCAGGAAAACACGCACTAGCTCAGAAACACACACCCACAGAAAGCTCGGTCCCCTCACTTTGAGGCCGCTTATATAGCAGTCTGGTGACTCAATGAATTCTAGAATCGTCCAGGACACACGGCTTCTAGAGATTTCCTTCACTGGCTGGGTCACGAATATTCTGGACCAACCCTTTCACTTCGCAGCCCGTTGCGTAACGCGCGCGTAATACACTGAGGCAGAGCACACACAGCCTGGGGGCAGCTGTGACTCAACGCGGCGAGGCGACAAAACAAACTCGCAGCCGTAACAGTATCAAAAAAATGTACACGTTTCACTGCAGGCTTTGTAACCTTAGTTTCTGATCACCCCCCGCATTTAGGAATGAAATTCTAAGATTAATGTGATAAACATATACTTACATTTCTATTACAACACTAGCTACCCGCCCCGGCTTCGTCCGGGAACAATTATGAATGCATTACGTGATAAGCGCTTTTCTTTCGATGTCAATGAACCTATGTCCGTTTTACGTCTAGGCACGATGGGTTAAAATCACTGACTGGACTATTAATTATATTATCATGGAGATGCATGTGCAACGAAATCTTGACAGACGTAATTTATGAATGGCGAGGTGCATAAAACACACATCCCCCTTCCAGGCGAAATGAAGAAAAGCCGAGTTGCACTTCCAGGGAATCTCCAAACACATCCACCCTTCTCTGAAGTCTTAACTCAATACGACTCCACAGTTTGCTGCAGGCTGTATCTGGGGGTAATAGGGTCGCCCGATAGTTAGGCTGTAACTGGAGTGATGGCTTGCCCCTAGCTAGCTCGTAAACTGTCGCCTCAGTAATTGAATGGCGATTGTTGGAAGAAATGAAACCGTAAAAACACTTATAGTGGGCGATATATTGAAGATATGCTCCTGCGGACTTTGTTTTGTAGAACTACTCTTGCTGAACGAATCTTACACTCATAGTATATAGATATTTTTAACGGTTTGCCCAGCGTTAGCTAAAAAGATGCAGGGACGCCAGTTTTTTTTTCGACTTTTTCACTGAAATCGTTAGTGCTTGGCTTCCTTTGATCATAAATAAATTATTTTCTACATATATCTTTCTGAAGATATCCTTTACTGAATGGTGAAAACCGTATCATAATCCATCCAGTAGTTCTCGAGATTACCCGTGACATCCAAGAATCGGGGACTTAGTTTTATACTAAGTAGAGATATTATATTTTAATAGCACGAGGATACTCCATTCCTCCCCGATCGTCACTACTTGGAGCAGGAGAGAGGCATGAGGACACTCCATACCTCTCAATAAGAATTAATAACACCAAGTTGTTTAGAATGGACTCAAAACTACTCCCATCAAGATCCATCAGATATTATTAAATCAATTGTTTCTTATTACTGCTTGTTAGGAGCTGACAGCAGGGATCTCGGTGCTGTTAAAGAGATGAGACGCTTTGTAAACGAACACATGAGTGGCTGGGGCATACGCCTACTGTTCAGACAGTTGCCACTGGATCTTGGAGGTAACACGTTTTTCTTACTTCATTTTTACCTTTACGACACCTACTTTATCAGCCTCATGTACTTGCGTGTTAACTGAATTTGCCCAATATTATTGATAGTAGTATTTGGTGTGTGTATCAGCATTAGTTAGGGTCAATTATTTCGGTACAAATTCCGGGATTTGAAATAAACTATTACAGGTACCCTAGTAATTGCTTGGAGAGAGAGTAGATCAGTCGTATTAAAGACTCAGTCCCCGCAGTAATAAAGTGCAACCCTCTAGGTTTAAACCCCGTGACGTAGCTAAGGTCTTTCAATCGTGTACCATCTGCAGCAAGTTCGGAGATCGCAGGTTCGAATCCTGGCACCGACAGCGGCTGTCCCGAGTGTGGCTTTCCCCGAGTTTTTCCACTCTCCTTCCAGGCAAATGCGTAGACAGTACTTATCTCAAGTCCCAGGGCACCTACCTCATCCCTGTCCTTACTACAGTTACACGGGACTGCTTATCACTGAAACACAGGTTGCCAGTCACGTTCAACACACAACTATACGGGGCTGATGACCAAGATGTTACAAGCCCCTCAAATGAATTAACAATACCAACATCAGAAGTTTATATTAACTACATACATATGAATGCGAAAATCTTTTTATGTACAATAAAAACGCTTGAATAATAAAGTTTAATCATCCCAAAAAAATAGTTTTCTTGTATAGTTCAGTGTACATTAATTTCAAAATTACAGAATATATTTCTGGCTTAAATATTTGGTATGTTTGAAAATGGGAGAATGTTGTAGGTATAGATTTATGCATTAAAACAAAGCCTTTTAATTGGTCGCCAGGATGTCCATCCTGGTCTCACACCACTCTCTACCTACTCTCTAGTACAAAGGGATGATAACCCCGTCGCAAAGTTTCTCGATTATTTCCTGGAATCATAATATACAGGCAAATTGTAACAATAAATTTATACTTCAATTTTATGATGACAACATTTGATTTGTCCTCGTATTTTATTTTAGGCTGCGACCCTTGGACTACAATTTATCTGGTGTGGATAAACCTCAGGAGATGGCTACTGTCAGTGCCGGGATTTGAACCTTCGATCTCCAGATACTCGACTTCCCATGAGTTGGTTGTTGTTCGTTCATTATAGGGGCTTCGCACATCTTGGTCATCAGGCCCGTGTTAGAGGGTGAGTGTTGAACTTGTCTGATAACCTGTAATGCTGTGATGACTGTAGGCTTAGGGAAGAGGCAAGTGGCCCGGGATTTGATGTAAGGTTCTATCACGGCATTCGCCTTGAGGGAATTTTTGGAAAATCCCGGGGAAAACATACTCAGGATAGACGCTGTCAGGGCCGGAATTCAAACCTTCGAAATCTAGACTCGCTACAACTGCCCTCGCACCCATGGTGCAGATTTATCGAGCATGACTACGCCACGGGGCCTTCCCATCAGCACTTTGCTTTCAAATTGATTATGTTTTCTAATGTCTAAATGTTACTAGAAATGTGAATAAGCCGTTTTCAATGTTATGTTCTTAATTTCAATGGTATAACGAAATCTAATTCAAGTGATATCTTACAGCTCTTCATAAGCCATACACTGAATTAGATTATAAATTAACTGGTTGTTTGCAGAATCAGGCAAACATGAACTATAGATTAAATTTAATGGATTATATGCTTTAACTCTGAAAAAGGTTCACCTCTTCTCTGCGTTTAAGGGTAGAGGTTACTAAAGGGACAAAGGTGAGAAATGTTTCTAATCAATAATTTAGGGCCCTCATTAATCCCACTTTCGAAATAGTGTTCATATTTATCCAAATGGAATAACATTACATCACGGACGATCCTCTAATGTTTGAATTGTTACTTTGGCAAGAATTTAAAAGCTAGGAATCATCCAAAATTATAAATGAATGACCCCAAGGAATGACACAAATCAGTGACTCTCTAGTTTTAGGACACATTGCACATATTTGCTACTTCATCAAATGTGCAGCTGCATGCCCCATCCCCATATTGTTTTCAAATACTAGGCTGCTGTACAGTACGTTCTTCAATTGCTTTGTTCTTCAGTTATACAGTGTTCATTTAACAGTGATTATTTAAATAGTACTACATAATTGTTGACTACTTGATCTGCATACTGTAGGTTTTGTAATCTCTTTAGTTTAGGCACTCTTAAAAAGGTTCGTTTGATTATTATTTGATTCACTGAAAGTACCTGATATACCTTTAACGAATATCAGGATTAACATATCTGAAGAACCGTAAGGCAGAATGTCCTAGCGGCATGTCTGCTACTACAGCGTTTCGAAGAAATACGTGTCTGTAAAAGTGTTTGAAACTTTCTAAACAGGTGGTGATTTGTGTTTCCTGCAAGACCATTCGTTTCAACAGCGAACCTGTAACCTATAGCAGTTATTATTATTATTATTATTATTATTACTATTATTGTAATGTTCTAATATTTTATTTAATATAGTTTATCGATACAGTAAGACCAGATAACGAATCGTGCGATCCCTTTCATGAAATTCACGATTGTGTTGTTAAGGTGACCGATAATCTGCATGATGCATCCCATAATCACACTTACTATAAACGAACTATACAGGGTCTTGCAGAGATAAGTACAAATACTATTTATAGCGTTTTTTGGCATGGCCCTGAATACATATGACGTGAAAATAATTTACTACTTCAAAAATTGCAGAGATAAATATGTTTGAAAAGCTATGTTTGTGGCTCAGGTGGTATAATGATGAATGATGTAGTGACTTGTTAACATACATTAAAATATGTACCCGTGTGAAACTATTTGCTGCTTGTACGTACAATGTTTCTGTTTAATTTATGCTACCTCACTATTACAAGCTGTAATACAGTGATGTTCCTACGAAATATTTCATCCATATTGGGCAAACATACGTCGTGATGATGATGATGATGATGATAATTGTTGTTTTAAGGGGCCTAACATCTAGGTTATCGGCCCCTAATGATCTGGGTGATAGAGAAAATGATAATGAAATGGAAACCAGAACAAAATTATGTGAGACGGAAAATACGTACAAAAAGGAACTCGGATGGAAACAATTCACAATATGGTCTTACAAAAGGGAATTTAGAACGAAAAGATGCACAAAAAGAATAGATTGAAAAAGACCCACAAAACGTAGGCTAGATTCAAAATACGTACAAAATGCAATGTAGAGTCGAAATACTTACAAAATGCAACTGAAATTCAAAATACTTACAAAATGTAAATGAGATCGAAAATACGTACAAAATGCAATTGAGGTTCAAAATACTTACAAAATGCAATTGAAATTGAAAATACACAATGCAATTCAGATTGAAATATTCCAGTTCCAATCCAAATTATTCACAAAGTGCAATTGAAATTCAAAATACTTACAAAATGCAATTGAAATTGAAAATGCTTACAAAATGTACGGTAGATTCTAAGGACTCATGTGGATTGACAATACTTACAAAAAGCAATTTAGATTTAAAATACTTGACAAAATGTAATTTAGATTCAAAATACCCACAAAATGCAATTGAGAATCAAAATATGTGCAAAATGCCCGCCAAACAAAATGCAATTTAGATTCAAAATTCGTGCGAAATGCAGTTTTGGTTGAAAATACTTACAAAATGCAATTGAAATTCAAAAAACTCAGAAAGGTCCCTCCGCCATATTGAAAGACTTACTAAGTAGCAATTTAGCTTGTCAATCTTTACAAAATGCAATTGCGGTTGAAAACAATCGCGAGATGTAATTTAGATCGAAAAAACATACAAGAAGCAACGTAGATTAAAAATGCCTTAAAAAACGCTAGAAGGGAATTTAGATACACGGTGAACCAAGTAACAAAAACAGTGCGGGAATCTTAAAGAGAAAAGTAAATATAATGAAAAGAGGAGCGGAGAGGAGATGAGAGGTGGAGAGAGGAGAAGGTCCGCCCCAAAGGTAAGGGACAAAAGGGGAAAACGGACCCAGCTCAGGAATCCCTCGGGGTCGCCTACTCCCGAACTCACCAGCCGTGAGCCCCTGAGGGTGTAGCATTATCTACGGTGCACCAGAAGTGGTGGGGCTACATACACCCCGCCTCCTTAAGGGCCTTGAGCACAAGGCAGGAGGTAAAAGGAAAAGAAAAAAGAAGGCTGACCCCTCACAGAAGGAGGGTATCAGGAAAGATGAGACAAGGGCCAATTAAGGCGGGAAAGTGAAAGACTCCCTAGGCCTCGGATAACCTAATACCGTCGGGGTCGTAAGAGAACAAGAGTTGACCAAGGGAGGTCGACAGGAAAGAAGACGGAGAGGAGCCCTGCACAAGTAATTGGAAGCAATGCCGGACTCAGTTGGGGTCCTGTGGTCGCCAACCCACGCCCCACTAGATGTGAGCCTCTGGGGGTATACATATACGTCGTGAACTTGCTGTTTGGAGATAAGTACAAATAATCGTACTGAAGGTGGTGATGAATGTCTGCAAATAGTAAACTAGGATTTCTTAACTTAGCGAATGGTATTTCAGAGGCAGGAGCATAAAGTATGACACATTTCGTAAAAGCATCACTTCATTACAGTTCCTGGTAGTATGCATGCAAAAATTATGTGTAAATTATACGTTCAATCAGCAAATGGTTTCACGCAGGAACATATTGTATCGTATGTCAGCAAGTCCCTAAGCCATTCCTCATTAAATAATACCTGAGCTACAAACATCATTAATTTAACATACTGTATTTATGTTTGAGATACATTATTTTCTCGTGATATGTATTCAGGGTCATGTTAACAACCAGCAGACAAGATATTTGTACTTATCTTTTAAACACCCGGTATATACAGGTTTCGTATACCGTATGATGCCTTAGTTCACGAGCAGTTGATGAGATTTTTCTAAGAGCTTTCCATCTGAAAAAACGTTGAAGAATTATACTCCTGTGAATCACATAATTTATTCTGTGCTGGAGCACATATTTCTGGCTGACTTGCCTACGGTGATGCAAACGGGATTGATAAACAAATTGAAAAAGAGAATTCAATATGTGTCTTCGTTCCTGAACAGTTCTATTCATAGTCTATAATTTTTAGCGTTACTGGCAGAAACCCTTCAGTTAGAGAATGAACTGACGAAGCCAGCCTATGAACCTACAACTGAACTTTGTGACTGAAATAATGCGGTATTTCATACAGGATGCCATTATTCCGATGAGTGAACTATGCTGCTACTGAGTATCAAATTGCAACTTTATTCTGTTTGCCAATTCATAAGACATTTTTGTGGCGGAACCGAAACACCAGAGAGGTCCTACGAAAGTGTACGCCGTACGCATTTAATTTTACGGTGGATGAATCTGAAAACTGCTCGACAATCTGGATCTGAAGGATTTGTGCCGTGAAACGTAGACGAAGTCGGTTTCAATCAATGAAACCTTTTTAATAGTACCTAAACTAGGTTATTTCCTCATCACTATAAACAAAATTAAATCGCTGATATAAGTTACAGCGCAATGTGTAGCCTTGCAATTGTTAAATATAGATCTTTGGTAGGCAGATATTTGTACTGTACATACTAATGCCTTAAAATGCTTACATACAGCTATAGACAGCATTCAGTCTCCTAGAATACAGAATTGAGGCATAAATACAGTAAATAATGTCTACAAATAAATAACTTACCTAAACCACGTTGTATTCGACAAAATAACATAGTTTTACAAGAAGGAATGAAATCAAATTCTGACTCAAGCTACCTATTTTAGTGGGGACACAATTTGAATTACTAATATTTCATATTATAAGAATTATAAGAAGCACGAATGAAGTGCATGGTATTCAACCAGGCTCTTTTTCAGAAACAAAATACGTTATGCCGATTTTGCTCTGAGTCATCGGTTAATTCACACTGTTTTAATTTTAATTTATTATGTTCTGTGATTGAAGAATATGTCAATTTCCTAAACTTTAGTTTCCAATATCCATATCGTCACTAATATTCTAGCTTTATTTGTACAATATTAGAATTACATGTACATTGGCGTTGACATAAGCGATGAATTCACCGCACTCCATTCCGTGAAGAACGTGATGACCCCGTAAACTGTGGTCGGCACTTAGTTCGCTTCAGCTTGTAAATTACCTCATAAATTTAATTAAAACAGTGCTCATTATCCACGTAATATAAAATACGGCTCGTTAGGCAGCGCATCTGAAGTGAAGGGTAGCTGTAGAAGCTCAGAGACGAACATGAGTGTATTACGTTATTTATGCCGCAATAAATTTTATTATTTATTTGGTATTGCTAATGTACATCGACTTACCTTAACACTCTTCCACCAAAAGGTGACAGAGCGATCTTAAAAGTACAATTAAAATTGGTAATGTACAGTTCCAATAAGGACACTTACCACGATGGTGAACTCATATATGATGCTTTCACTGCATCAGTTAAAAATCAATGACTTAACGTATTCATTATATCACTATGCACGTGTGTATTATGAGACGTGCCATATTTCAAAACCTTTATCTCTAAACAATTATTTGACTAGTTGAATGCCTGTACATTATGTTAATATTTGAGCTCCCAAATTTTACGAAATTTTATTGAATGATATGGAAAAGAGAAAAAACTGTATTTATTAATTAAAAAGGAAGTTGACTAGGCTTATATGTTATTTACTGAACATCTTACGTTTGTTTTACAAATTTTTAATATACTTCTCATATTTTCGATTTTTCAATTGAATGGAGTGATTGCCGAAAACAAATGTTTAAATTTAGTTTTAAAATATAGGAAATTTATTAGTTTTGATGATTAATTAACAATTTTACATTCGCCCAACAATAGCAAACCTATCCTAAATATTCGTATAGTATTCTCCATTCCAGACCCTTTTGCACTTAGTTTTGTGTCTATTGTATTTTAGAACATACCATATATCAGAACTGTATTACAAATATATAATATTGTTATTCCAAGAATACACTGTTGAAGTGCTGTATGTTAGCAAAGAAGATAATATTATCATTCGTTCTGCGTCAAGTGCAGTGAATTTGGGATAACCACTAGACCTCCTGTTCCACAGTTGGGATGATCCCTAAATATCAACAGTAGTAGACTGCTTACATTCCCATTACTGTTGCTCGATAGGATTATTATGCCTGTGTGACGAGCAAACACACTATAGCCCCCATAAATCATTTCGATAAGCCACAAAGTAAATATTCCTCGTTTGCCTTTTGTGCCTGATTTAGTTCCATAATGCGCATTCTGTTAGTGTCGTGGATTTCACTTAGGGGAGTAATATGTTCACGCGCTGATGCCTAAATAGATCGGTACACTGATCCGCATATGAAGTAATTGAATCGTCTGTGGTTTAAAGGCACGAAGTCCATGTTTATGTCAAACGGCTTTTATTAGATATTGCATTCTACAAAGCATGGTGCACATTTTGTCGTTGAAATTCAACATGTCCTTCAAATTATTGTGCTTCTAACATGGCCGTCAATGTTTACACTTCATGTATTGCATTCTACAAAGCATGGTGCACATTTTGTCGTTGAAATTTAACATGTCCTTCAAATTATTGTGCTTCTAACATGGCCGTCAATGTTTACACTTCGTGTTGAAAGAAATCAAGTCATGTAGTTCGTGCGTTTCGACACAGAACGTCTTTAAACGCCTCGAAAATGGCAAAAACGCCGTTAGCTTCTGAATCTTTCTACGTATTCCAGGTTTCTGTTGTTCAACCTGGCAAGGTTATTCACAGTTCCGTTAGTTCACGATTTGTCTCAAACTGTGACACGAAGTGAGACTTCCCTGAATTAATTGAAGAATCTATATGGACAAGTATCAATTAAGTCTACCGAATTGAATGATTTAAATATTTTATTGCCTTATCACTGTTCTGTGGTGAGTTAATATTCATGTGGTGAAATACTAAAATTGCCAAACTCCTATATAATTCTTCAGAGAGTATCATGATGTATGATGTATTCTTCAGTCATTATTCAATTGACGCCGTTTCATTATACGTCATTTGGGACCCCAGCATAACTGTTTGTTCTTTGTACCAAAATATTGTGGAATGGGTTTAAAACATCGGAGGGACAAGGCCATAATTAACAACTTATATATGTTGTTCGTGCTGTAGTAAAACACTTACTTCGTGCATTGTAGCTCTCTTATATTTCTGAGAGAATTTCTAAATTTTGAATTTAAGATAGTACATCAATAAAACTAGTGTTATTCACGTCTTAAAGTTTACTTCCTTCCTTGTTTAAAGGAACTAAGTCCAGTCACGATGATTTCACACCCTAGTCAGAGGGGACATTTATATTCAGAATCTACATTTGAAGTCGTTATGAGTAACTCAACTATGGAGGGAAGTTAATCTACATTCAGTGAGGTGGAATCCAGGGTGGACCAGACAACTATGGCTACCACGGATTACCACTGCAACACCAACTGCAGTCCAGTCACACATTTCTTATTTTACATAACGTTAATCTCAAGATCATAAGCTTCGTGCATTCCTAACCACCGAAGGTGCCATTTCACTTCAAAAATCGCCTATGCTCCAACCAGGAATGAAACCCGAGCCACCTTGGTGGGACGCAATCACCTTGACCACTGCAAAATCACGCCCCACAGTCAAATATTTCGTCAATAAAAATAATGTAGTCATATACTGTATATAAATCAATGTTTATTTTGATTAAAGATTCAAAGCAATGCTTGTAAGCACTTAACAGACATATAACGATGCATAACGAAACAACCGAGTTTATCTCAAACAGTAAAACAGTGAACTATTTCCATTTTGCAACTAGCTATCCCAATATAGTAATAGATTGATGTACTTGAAATAAGTTTACATCTCCAGTGCGAGGTCAGTCCATACATTATTTCTGTTTGCCTCATATAGGTGTTCTGCACTTAATTGGTGCAACATAACATCTGAGGCCATAATTACGTAAAATGTTCATCTAGTAGGTAAGTTTTGAAATGAGCCACAATATTACTTTATTGAAAGCTCTTTTGTCGGTATTACGTTATTTGCTAGAGGCGAGGTGATTGGCAGGTCCCGAGGAATACATTTATTTTATTGTGATGTTTTTATGCAGCGACTTGAGCCAGAAACAAATACCACGCGACCCAAAAAGGAATAAAAGTGAACAGCGGCTCGCCGACAAAGGAATAAATAGTAGAAATTAGTATCAGAGAGAAATTCAGAAGCGTTCCTTGACGTTACGACTAGCACGTGTAAGTTACATCACTGGCATTAGCTAGTCAAACAATTTATTCTTGCGCTAATTAAATCAATCTGGATAATTAAATCTAAAAGTCGTGAAAAGGACATACTTAGCAGATCTTGAAGAGAAGAATATGACTAAAATGTACATGTTTTCATCTTAATTGGAGAAAACTTAATTAAGGAGCAATTAGTGAAACTAGTGAAGGCGGGAACTTTGGTGCCTAAATATTTTGAAAAGGATGCCAAAATAACGCCAATTGATTTTCGTAGCAAGGTGAGACGAAGACTTCTATTCTGACTGTCTAGCGAGCATGTCAGTACTTCGACGCCTTAGAAAGTAGAGCGGCAGTTTAACATTTGTTATACAAGAGTCAACTTTAGCTGGTGAAAACTTATCGAATCCAATGAACTATTTTTGTCTAGTGACAACGGTAACAATTATGTTGTTAGGGATATTATGACAGTGGTGCTTATTAAATGATGGAGTACGAGTAATTAGGTGAGTAATTATTCGAAATAATGTGACAAGTTGGAATTTAATGAGAATTTATTAAACATTATGATGTTGTTGGCTAAGCTGATATACTTATGATAGGATTTGTTGAGATGAAGGCAACTGTATATAATATTGAAACTGAAGTGATAAAGCCACAAATGATTTATTTTACTACAACAAGTCAGCTGTGTAATAGAGCAGAATCTGTTAACGATTCTTATGGAAAGGGAAACATATTGCATTATGAGAGAATGTTATTGTAACTAGTATTTATTGCAGAACTATTTTGACAAGCACGATTATGAAAGCAGGCCATTTATTTAAATAATGGATGAGCATTAAGATTATATTCAACAGAACAATTTTTCTTTTCATTTTATGCAATGTTTTCAGTAGCAGTGCTCCGTTTTCTTTATAAAATTGAAGTTGTTATTTTTAAGTAACCTAAATTATTTTTGGATGTAAGAGCAGATTTATGCTTTGGTTAATTTAGTTTGATGAAAAATCCACCCACCCGATACACCCTGAGATTTAAAGAACTCGACCTATCGCGCTACATTTGAATTATTCCAAACTCAATTTCACAGCATACATAATTTTTAAAAAATAGGAAGTGTAATCTGTTCTCGGCGGTGTGTAATGGTGTTTAGCCGGGTCATTACGCATGGTAACAGGTACACAACCGGACTTATTGAGGACCATCTACTGTATGTCCACTGTATTCTAATGGGTTGGATCTCGATCAATGTCTAACTTGACACCACCAAACCTAGAGGGCTACTATGAGTCACGCACGAAGGTCTGAACTAACGATTATTAAAGTTTTGAAAGACGGAGCAGTCTTTAATTACGCAAATGAATTGAAGGGTAACGTTGCTAGTTTGGGGACACGTGTGCGCGTACAAGTGCAAGAGACCAGTATTAAAAGAATAGGCCTACGTACAGGAAACGTCTACTACAGGGCGCCCGGTAATGTTCTCCGCAGTGCTACGTGCTTCTGCGAGTGGTTGCGTCATCGGTTTAGTCGGCAGTACAGTGTCCTTGATAGGGTGAAGGCCTCATGTGTGGGCTGTGGGCTGTCGAATTCGTCAGTGTGTATTGCAATAAGCGAGTGGATGTGTCATCAGCACTTCTAGCACCAGTTATGAATGGCTGTGGTGAGTATAAAGTTTACTGTTTGTTTGTTATGATACAAGCGACAGCCATGCAGCCAACGTAACTGGTGACGTAATCACTCGCAGCAGCTTGTAGGCACTGCGGAGAACATTTCCGAGCGCACTGTACTATTACCACTATTACTACTACAGCTGCTACTGTTATTACTACTAAAATAATCATCATAATAGTGATACTAACATTAACAATAAATCAATTTCATAGTAGTCTGTTATACCTTTTAGCATGAAGTCCAGTTGTAATGATGATGTGGCCAAGTTGTATGCCTCTCACTACGGTGGACTGGGTTTGAATCCTGGTCGGTGCATGTGATAATATTTTGAAGTGATATATCATGTCCTGTGGTTCGGATTCAACGTAAAAGTGGAGGTTTCGTGACTCATAATCACGAGATTAACGGTCACGTAAGACTACAGTGCAAGTTTACTTTTTTAGTCCAATAGCCTTGTGAATGAATGAGACTCCAAACGGTCTGTTACTGTATTAGCGGATAGCACAGCAACCTCGAGGCAACTGTTCTTATTATTCATATTATTATTGTCATTATTATAACTTTTTAAACATTTATTAATGTAATTATTATTAATGTTTCGTTTCGTCCAACGTAGGACCACGTTATTTCAACTGTTCATTTTAGCTTCAAAATTGACTCAGTATCTCTTCATTCGTAGACGGTATGTGTTACCATCATAAAGTATCTCTGGCTCTTATTACTATCGCATCAACGGGGTCTAGGGTGAGGTAAGGAGAGTCTTAATAATCGAGTAACATGATCAAGATGTTACGCCTCTTAAAATAATTATCACCATCACCACCACCACTATAAGTTTATATAAGGCGTATATTCTTCAATAAACATGTACTTTATTCCCTAATAACCTCTGATACAATGGATGAATGTGAAGGACTATGGATACAAATATACTCAACCCCCAAATACACTGATCGTTTTCCTGTTCATCTTACAATCGCCAATAACCACAATTTGCAGCAAGTCAAGAGATTGTAGGTTCAAATCCCAGTTTTGACAGTGGCTATCCTGAATGTGGTATTTCCCCGAGTTTTTCCACACTCCCTCCTGGTGAACGCCGGAATAGTACCTAACTTCAAGTCACGGGGCACCTACTCCATGCTTATTCCCAATACACTTACACACACTATTAGTGCTATCACAAAAATGCAATTTATCAGTGTAGTTCAACACCCAGCCGCCAACACGGGTCTGACGACTAAGGTGTCTTATGTCCCCAAAATGAATTTACAACAACAATGTCACGCACTACTACATCCATTACAATGACACAGGTATCAGACACCGAAGTATACGGGGCAACAGGACCACTATGTTGAAGAGCACCTAAATGAATCAACAGCTACAACAACCAAGTCTAATAGTAAAAATAACAGGCTGTTCCCAACATATTCGAACGGAGCCCGAGGGCCACACTCTGGAGAGGCACCAAAACTTTTTATGAAGACGAAGACTCCATTAACCTCGCCTTGATTCAAGTCAATCTTCTCTTAATCAAAGACCCTGTCTCTGTCTCCGGAGTTTTTCTCGAGTGAGTGTTAGACCTCCGAGAGGCTGGGGCTGATTGACGTTAGCTTCTCCGAGTGAGTGCACACACTACTGCTAGGCTATAGAAATCAAAGAGGGCTGCGTCAGAGACATATCAATCTTCAGAAAATTTGTTTCAGGTCCAGGAAATGTGCTCCTCATGGCGAGTAAATTCCCAAAGAAGAATACCTTGACTTTTATAAAAGTACTTTCCACACATGGACATGCAGGAATGTACAATTTCTTGTACGATCAGTTAAACGGAGCTTACCAAGTAAATGTGAAGGGTATATACTCGTATATAGTAGTATGTTGTGCCTTCTCGTCGATGTATACATACACATATACCTTCCTCGGTAGATCAGTTGCAAGATGTCCCTCTCTTACGCCCAAGATCACGTGTTCGATCATGTCCCACATTGTGGTATTTAAGCAATAGCCTCGTACGTCTATATTTACTGGCACGTTAAAGAAAATCGCTAGGATAACGTTTGGGCACCCCGGCGTCTGTGTGTCCGCTGCAGTTAAATGAGACGGTAGAACCATGACAATAATAAGTTTTGTGATCACTTTAAGACATCTATCATACAATGGAATAATTATACCTATCTCCTGATACAGTGGATGGATGTGAATGATTCTTGATGGTGAATGCTTGACGATCGAAACAGGTCAATCAAGTGAGTTTATTAATCTCATGTGAATTTCTTTTCAGGATTAGAGAAGCAACCAAATTGGAAACAATTGTGTAGACCGACTGAGAAATATTAACTTTCGATTACTAAGGCAACATTGAAAATGACATCCAACTCAATAATAGTGTTTAATAATTAACAGATATTTCAAGAATGTTTAATGTTTCTAAAAAATATTCACCACTATTTAAATTTGTTTATTTGTACAAAATCAAGATTATTTCCTATATGTCCAAAATTACGAATGATTTCGCTTTTTGAGCCAATTTCGCAAATTTCGTGGAATAATTAGTGCTAAAATTCACTAGTGTGGGTCAAAGAACATGAATAAAAGCAAGGCCTATCGCAAAATCTAACAAGTAGTTCCATGAAAAGCTATACAGCCAATTTTTATACATCCAACTTATGTTAATTGCCTCTATCAACATAAAAAATCAGTTTGATTGCTGTAATAGATTCATAGGTATTGAGAACCGTCCAAATATTTCGGATGGACGCCATGTTGGATTTTATGTATGTAGGCCTTACAGTTATGTACTATTAGCCTACATGATTGTGTCGTTGTAGTATTCAAATTTCAATCGCATGATTAGGACACAAGAAATGACAAGCCGATTTTAAAATTTCGCAAAGCCGCCATCTTGTGGTTTTGAAAACAATTGAAATAAATTAGATTCCAGTGGTTTAAAATTTGTATAAGCATTTACCGTACTAAGTTTTACTGCACTCGGATTGTTAAATAGCGAGAAACGTCCATTTAAATATTTATATTTCGCGTCACCGCCACGTAGGATTCGTTCTCACCAGGTTACTGAAAGTCCCATAGGTGAACTTATGTTCATAGCCTCTATCAACACACAACATTTCAGTTTGATTGCTATTATAGATTAATAGGTATTGAGAACCGTCTAAATATTTCGGATGGTCGCCATGTTGGATTTTTATATATATAGGCCATAGAGTTATCTACTATTAAATGCCGATTTTTGCGTAGGTTCATTATTCAAACGTTCACTTCGATCGATTGATTAATACACAAAATATAAAGAATCAATTTTATAATTGCGCACAGCCGCCATCTTTAGGTTATGTGAACAATTGAACCAAATTAGATGCCAGTGCATTAAAATGTGTATAAACATTTACTGTACCATATTTCAGTGCACTCAGATGGTTAAACCGCGAGAAAGGTCTATTTAAATGTTTCAAGTTCGCTTGGCCGACATGTTCGTTTAGTAGTAAACAGGTTCTTGAGAGTCTCATAGATAAACTTCTAGTAGTGATATCGGTATGCGTTTCAGAGATATAGAATGCCGGTGAAATATTTCGCACATCGGCCATTTTGAGTTTATGTAGACAATTGAACTACATTAGATGCCAGTGCATTACAATGTGCATATGCATTTGCTGTACCAAGTTTCACTGCGTTCGGGTGGTTACATCGCGAGAAAAGTCTATTTAAATGTTTCTAATTCGCTTGGCCGCCATGTTCGTTTTGTGGTTAGCAGGGTTTTGATTGTCTCATAGGTGAACTGCTAGTAGTGCTTTTTATCACCGAAAATAATCAGGGTGATATCAGTAATAGTTTCGAAGGTATAGAATGCCGGTGAAATACTTAGCACAGCTGCCATGTTGGATTGGTGAAACGTAATAAAATTTGAAAGGCACGCTCGGCGTCGGCCAAAATGTTATTAGGGGGGGGGGGGGGGGCACACACATGCACACACACATACACTTGGACAAAAGGTAATCTCATAAGCCTATTTTTTTCATAAATGAAAATTGGCTAAAAATAGACAGAACATTTACTTTATACCTGGAGATTATGAAAGTTTTCAGGATTAGGGCGTAACCCATCTCTTTTGGGTGCATTCGTGTTGACCGACTGAAGAGCACTAAACTCTTGTTAGCTGGGGCAACACTGAAAATATGGCTTCAAACACCAAAATGTTCACGGCTAGTCAGGCAAATCGTGAAGCCAAGAAATTCAAATCACTCAGGCTTAAACTCATGAATTTAGACAAGTCAATTTGGTTCAACAAAAAATGTATAGAACTAAACCTCACCCCTAAATACGTACCAATTAAAACCGTACCGAACACACCAGCCTCGATCATTTCAACTAAACAAGCCAAAGCGCTTTGGATAAAAAACGAATTAAGATTTGCATACATAAGAAAGCTAAAAATTAACCAACAATTATACGACATTCAATTGCAAATAAGTAATTTCTGGCACGCAGCCCAATGGGACAGCTTCACCGAGCATCTACATGACACCATCAAAATCAGAGCAACGAGGAAGCATGAAACTCTAGAAAATAAATTAAGAAATCTAGGAGAAACACAGAACCATCAATCTAACGAACAACACACGAATAACAATGAATTCAATTTCCACAGCAGAGTAAACAACAGAACGAACGTAACCTTTTCTCAAGGCGAAATGAATATGTTAGACAAAGGTTTGAAATACAACTGCACAGACGCACACACGAACCACAATATAAAACAGTTAATCACAGATATTGAGATAGCCAGTCACAAGCTCCCAGCAGAAGACAGGGAATTAACCAAAAATCTCGCCACCAACGAAGCCAAAAAAATCCTCAAACGAGAGGGCGATAGCAATAACATTCAAAACAACAAACAACTCAAAGAAATAAAGTGAGTGAAACAAAAAATAAAAGAACATGACTTAATCATTACAAAAGCAGATAAGGGAAACACTACAGTAATTTTGAACAAAACAGAATACATTGAAAAAACAGTCGAATTCCTAAACAACAACGAAATCAAGGAATTAACAAAAGACCCCACCAACAAATTCCAAAAACAAATAAAAAGTGCGCTAAAAGAAACAGAATACATACTGACCAAAGCTGAAAAATCAAAACAAATAAACATGAACCCGAAAATACCGTCATTGAGGGGACAACCAAAAATACACAAAAAGGAATGCCCAATGAGACCAATAGTCAATTGTAGGAATGCCCCTAATTACAAAATCAGCAAAGAGTTACTAAAAATCTTAAAATGCCGTCTTTCCAACGACAAGAACAACTCTGTAAAGAACACAACAGAACTAGTAACAGCATTGAACACCCTACAAATGAAACCTAGCTTCAGGCTAGTATCCTTCGACGTAACTAACATGTACACCAATATTCCGATTATTGAAGCAATCAACACTATCGAAAACAACTTAAAATCCAACAATTCGGTAAAAGAAACTGAAGAGATTGTGAGATTACTGAGGGTCGTTCTCACCCAAAACGTGTTTCAATTCGACAATAAAATATACACACAGAGAGAAGGCCTAGCAATGGGATCGCCACTAAGTGGGTTAATCGCTGACATTTTCATCAATGCACTAGAAAATGCGTTCTTAGAAAAGACTTCAACATAGGGAATAGTAATATGGAAAAGATACGTAGATGATGTAATTTGCATCTACGATACTGAACTAACAAGCGAAGAAACAATTCTCCAATCCATTAATAGCCTACACCACTCTATCAAATTCACTAAGGAATCCGAAATAGACCGAAAAATAAATTATCTCGATATAACTATTGAACGTAAAGACAACGACCTTTCATATTCCATATTCCGGAAAGCAACACAAACCTCGCATGCAATCGACAATCAGTCTAATCATCCCAGTACGCACAAACTAGCGGGTTTAAATTCAATGGTGCACAGGGCTTTAAACATACCCATGTCAAAAGACAACTATAATAAGGAAATAAGAACTATTAAGCAAATAGCAAAGGAAAACAACTTCCCGGCAAGCAAAATAAACCAAATTATAGCCAAACATAAAAATAAAGATAAAACGATTCCCAAACCGGACAGTAATGAGAAAAAATTTGCGCGTTTCAACTTTGTGAATGCGAATACATATAAAATCACTAACCTATTCAAAAAGCAAGGCATAAATATAGCTTTCACGACGAAAAACACAACCGCTAGGCACCTCCTAAATAGTAATCTAAATAAACGTGACCCGTATTCAAGGTCAGGGGTATATTCTATAACGTGCCAAGACACCGGTTGTCAAGCTAATTACATCGGGCAGAGTGGAAAACGAGTAGACACACGTTATAATGAACATAGGAATGCGATAAGATACGGAACACATTCAGCCGTGTGCGAACATATGTGTGACGCGGGGCACAGCTTTACCAACATAGAGTCGGACCTTAAAATAATCCATCACGAATCGAAAGGCAGAGCTCTTGACATAAAGGAAGCAATCGAGATACACCTAGCCAAACGAAACAATCCCAACAATCTAAATGAACACACGTTCATGGAGAGCTCACCCCTCTTCACGCTACTAAAAACACACCCTGTCGGAAACGAGACACAATTTAGCGACACAGCCAAGCTAGATAAAAAGGGGGGGGGGAAATTAGGGGTTTTTCAATAGGTAAATGTTATCTGGATCAGGTGTACGATGAACTTTTCTTCTGCAATAAACCAAGGCCCATATTCGCGGCAGTATTAAAGGTGCCGGGACGTCCTCATAAGACCGTCAACGCTTAGTTCGAATGGCTTATGGTCCACGCGTGGCGAGGGCTAATCCACGGTCTTTAATAGTTGTAGACCCACCACATTCAATAACATACATCTTATCTAGGTTGGCAACACCTCACATAAACACATCGCTATCACTCCCCACAGCACGTATGAGCAGGGGGGAGAAGGCAGGGAAAAACCAGTCGTTAAGATAACCACCGCAGTCGACCGCACAGTGAGTTCCAGTGAGCACGAAAACTGCGAGTAGCTGTAGTAAGGAAGACAATCAGATAAGTAGTTAGCCTACAATTTTATAGTTTAACCATAATTTACAACCATATAATCTCTCCAAAGTACAAACTCCGGAGAGCTATCACCATTTAGCATTTCACCTAACATCATATATACTGCATTTAGCATACACTGACAGTTGCAGTCCCAACACTGCAACTAAATAATTGTACATATTGTAAATATTTTCACCTGTATTTTAAACATAGATTTTATAGCCTAAGTGTAATGGATCTGATGATGATCGCTTGACGATCGAAACTGGTCAACCTAGTGTTTTATTAATCTCATGTAATTTATTTCAGGATTAGGGTATAACCCATCTCTTTTGGGAGCATTCGTGTTGACCGACTGAAGAGCACTAAACTCTTGTTTGCTGGGGCAACACTGAAAATATGGCTTCAAACACCACAATGTTCAAACACCACAAAGTTTTCCTGTTATTGTTCTCACAAGTTCAAACCGCGATTCGCATGTATTTCCTCCAACATATTTGCTGTAATATATACATTTACATAGGTTGTTCTACCACCCATCCGTGTTGGACTGAATACGAAGTAGCATAGGGATATTTTATTCCTGGTATTGGAGTCCTTTTTGCAACATGCAGAAATAGCAATCTAGAAATGCTACAGCATGACTTGATTGCTCTGCACAGTAATACCTGGATATTCCCCAGAATTGTAGGTCAATATTAAAGAAATTCTCTCATCATTGCACGTCAATAGAACCAATACGTTGAATTACTTCATCAAAAATATTCTATTTATCCAAAATCCAATAATTGTCTTTGCCAAGTTCATCGCAGCTTTCTCGTCGAGAAACAAGTTTCTGTATGATCCTCATTCTTCCTCTTTGTGGTTTGCCAAAAATAAATGCCTTGCTATCAAATATGCGTAATAGAAGACAACATCAGACACTAGGGATTATCAAAAATAGTGGATAATTTGTGCTAAATATTACAAACCAATTAAAGACAATACGCGGAACAACCGGAAGGTAACATGACTACTCGAAAGGCATGTTCATCAAAGGATGAATTGCACTACTTGATTTACATTGTGCTGAATAGAGTATTAAACGATTTTGATGTATTATAATCAGTAAGATTAGCTCCTTACTTCATTGCGGTATTTAAGAAATAATATAATGGTATTAACTAATGACATTGCAGAGAGAAACGATCCAGAGATGTCCGCGTAAATTCGAAAGAAAGATACTCCACGTCTCATTGAGAAATAGAATACGGAGCGAAGACGTAAGAAGGAGAACCGGCACGAAAGACGCTATGACATCAAAAAACCAGCTCAAATGGAAATGGGGAGGACATGGAGCTAGACTAGATCAAAACCGATAGACTTACAAAATGACGATGTGGGACCCCAGCATGGAAGAAGAAACATGGGAATACAAAGAACCCGGCGGGCGGACTTGTTCACAAGATGCGGAGGAAAACAATGGTCAAGAACAGCAAAGGTGAGACAAGAGTGGAAAAACCTAGGAAAACTCGCGTGCAATGACCATTAAACCGCTACATGTGTTACAGAAGAAGGCATCTGGTATGACCTCACCCTACAGGCACATCCTACCGGTACAAAAATGTATACTTGTAATAGAGCTGACAACTTATTCGGCATTCAGACAGTCATTCCGGAGCTAATTGTTTCAACTCTACATAGCTACCACACCCCACATCCAAGGTAATCTGTTTAACATATTCTAATCTTGGTCTACCCCTACAGTTCTTATCCTCGACCCTTCCTTCAATAACTAAGTTTGCTATTCCTGGGTGTCTATGTATGTGTCCAACCAACCAACCAACCTATCTCTTCTCTGCATTAGCATTTGCCAGAAACATCTCTCCTCTCCCACCCGTCTTAATACCTCGTCATTCGTAACCCTATCTACCTATCTGATCATCATTATTCTCCTGTAACACCACATTTTAAACACTTCAATTCTCCTCTTTTCTGCTGCTCCAACAGTCCAAGTTTCACTTCCATAGAGTGCCACGCTCCAGAATAAAGCCTTCAAAAATGATTTCAATGTCAACAGATTTCTCTTCTGTAGAAATGCTTTCCTTGCCTGTTTTAACCTACTTTAAATATCCTCTTTGCTTCGTCAATCACTGGTTATTTTGCTTCCTAAGTAACAGTACTCACCTACGTCCTTTAGGCATTCACCTGCCAATCTGACATCCATAAGGGTTTCTGATTTATTTCGACTGCATTCCGATATTTTTGTTTTACATGTATTAATTTTTATCATGAATTATTTCCTCAAGACAGAATCCATACCAATGCATGTGAGATTTTCGAAGTGAAATGCCATGTCCTGTGGTTTGGATTCCACGTAAAAAGGAGGTCCCGTGGCTCATAATCACAAGATTCACGGTCACGTAAAACTACAATCTTCCTTCCTTTTAGAATCCATACCATTGAAAAACTCATTCAAATCCTCTGGTGTGTCGGCTAAGATGACGATGTCATCAGCAAATCTCAGAGTTGAAATTATTTCTCCTTTAATCTTTGCTCCTATTTGAATTTTTCTCCGATTTCCTTTATTGCTTGTTAATGTATAGATCGAAAAGTTTGGGTGATAAGTTGCAGCCTTGCCTAACACCATTCTGAATACCAGCATCTCTCTCATGTCCTTCTGCTCGAATAACTGTTGTCTGGGTTCTGTCTAGATCACCCGCCTATCACTGTACTTTATTTTCAAAATGTCGAACAACTTACTCCAATCAACTTAATCAAAAGCCTTTTCTAAGTCTACAAATGCCATGAACGTTCTCTTATCCTCCCTTATTCTAGGTTCCAAAATCAGCTTGCGACTCGCAATCAGTACAACTTCCCTTGTTCCTATGTTCCTACCTTATCCAAATTCTCCTACTATTTTCCCTTCTCTTCCTTTTCCTACCACAGCATTCCAATCTCGCATTACTATAACATTTTCATCGCCCTTGACATGCCTCAGAACTTCATCTATTTCTTCGTAGATGTTTTCAACACCTTCATCATCAGCTTGACTGGTGGGCATATAGACATACCACTGTGGTGCACTTTGGTTTTGTATTGATTTTTGCTACAATATTCCGTACACTAAATTGCACATAATATTCTATCCGTTGTCCAAGTTTCCTAGTCAATATGAGACCAACCCCTGCTTGGCTATTGTTTGGTTTAGTGCCAGTGCATTTCACTAATCCCAACCAAATCGAATATTGCGAAGAGGCATTCTAGAGTGTAGGCAAACATCCAAAGGGGGAAGAAGCGACTACCTGCTACAAAAGTGACAAGTCTCCTACCTGAAACCACACCGAGAAGTATTAAGTGCACCAACGCTTGAACAACGGGATCACTATGGCCAAATTATGCTCTTCAGGACTTGCACACTTGATAAGGCCATAGCCCATATGTGATTTGCAACACTGTTTTATTTACGCTCTTATTTATTTAATGGCATTGGGCGTTTAGGTGCTGGCAAGAGTAACGTTTGCGTTTGTTTGTTTGTTTGTTTGTTTGTTTAAACGCGCTAATCTCTGGAACTACCAGTCGGATTCGAAAACTAATTTTTGTATATGATATCCAGATTGAAGAGGAATAGTTTTGGCTATGTACCATTAGGCAATACCTCTCAGGTAACGTTAAAGATTGATTTATGTTCATTAAGTCGGAAGAACAAGTGCTCCCGGACAGCTTCAATAATACCTAAGTCTATTGTTACCTGGCAATGCGGGCTGCATCACGTCACACCTACCAGTGTTCTGGTGCAGAATTTCGAGCTGCTTATAAATTGCAGTCATGGGGAGTAATTAGTGCAAAAAGATTTCTTAGGACCCTTAAAACAGTTATCATCATGGCAATAGTATACCTCTGTATAAGGGCGATGGTGTTGGTGCAGTATACTGAGGTTATCAGCTGCAATACCCGTTGGTGCTTTCCAATCCTTATCATTGAGGGCTCCAGTTCTGTAGTAGTATTCATTATCATCCATAAAACAAAAAAATCCACCGGGCGAAGCCGGGCACTATTGCTGCTACAAAATAACAGGTAATGTTGTTATCCCATGCTAATCGTAAATATGTAATGCTATGCAGAAGCTCACAGATATGTAAGTTAGTGCTACTGCATTACTGCCGGTGTTGAATAGGATATTTTATAAAATATCTAGCAATTATGATCATACCTGAATTTAACGTGAGTGATAATTTGATATGAAAGTAATTAACAAATTCCAATATGCGAGTCTCTAACATTAATATACCTCACAACTCGTTCTTTCTATTCTTGTTTCGTGCATGGTCTCCTCGTTTTTTATATTTTAATTACTGACCCCGCATTTCTCATTTACTGCATTCCATCTCGCTTGTGCCACTCTCTCTTAATAATGTTATAATCGCAAGATGTTAATGTTCTTTTCTGAGAATTCTGCATATACCTCATCTATGAAACTCTCCCGGTAGATTATAAATATATCTAGTCTGAGTATATACTTCACTTACATAGTGTGACCTAGTTTAGGATGTACGAGAAGAATATGCTCGAACTAGGTATCAATATCCGTGACTGTATAATATCTTGCGGAATGGTCCACTCCAATTATTAATTCTTTGTCATTAGACGAATACGTGTTTTATCTCTTCTTGCAATTAGTTCTCATGTAAGCAGACATAGAAGAAAAGTATCCTGTTATTACAGATCGTATTTCGGCTCTTCTTAGTTGATGAGATCTTTGTCGCTGCATTGCACATCTACCTTTGGTCGAATGTGTCATCACGCTGATGATTGCAAGGGACATGGCCACATGCAAGTAAAGTGATGGCAGCAGCGAGAACGAAGGCAAGGCACTAATCAAAACTGATTGTTTGCTAATATAACTGTGGTACATTCCAACATAAATGTATTCACCCTCTTAGAAAAAATGCATGTACTGTACTCTATCACATCTCGAGCGATTGATTGGCTCCCTGATATCCAGTGTGACTCATCGCCACATGCTGAACGGTATCATTACACCTTTTATGCCTACCTCTATTGCTTTTCTACCAAGAGACTGGAAAGGAATTTCTCACGTCATTGGGCCCCTTAACTGCTTGCCGAAGTTGCAAGCTTAGATTTAAATGAATATGTCCTTGAAAAGATGGTACCACCTTCTTAGAAAATCTTGTCAAAATGGTGCTAGAGGAATTATCTCTCCCATATTTGCCTACTTTCGATTTTTCCAAAAAATGAAATTAGACTTATGAGATCAAACACCGGGCCAAAAAATTGTATGTCTGTCTGTGAATGTGTATGTATTTATGGGTGTGTGCTGTGCATGTCTGTCCCCCAAATCAATTCAAACACGGTGAAACCGAATTCAACGAAATTTGGTACAGAGTTAGCACTAGCAGAGGGCACCTCAGTGCCATGCTTTATATTGCTGCCATCTTGACGGAAACATAATAGCAAGCACCCAAATGTTCAAAGCCTAAATCAAATTACGACTAATCTAATCATCTGTTCTCTACCAAATTTTTTAACAACATACCTGCATGTGGGAAGCACCTTTTGACCAAACTACAAGGTCATCACTCCAATAGTTTGCAGATGGTGGCCATGTATGTGTACAAATTGATCTCCCCTATCAATTCAAACACAACGAAACCAAATCGAACCACCTTTGGTGCAGACGTAGCACTAGCAAGAGACAACTCATTGGCATGTTGAATATCGCCGCTATTATAACAAAAAATAAATGACGCCCACCCAAATGTTCTGAGCTTAAACCAAATTACGACTCATCTAATCATCCGATCTCTACCAAATTTTGCAACAATATACTTTGATGTGGGAAGCGCCTTCTGCCCAAACTACAAGGTCATCAGCCAAATAGTTTCAAGATGGAGGATGTATGAATCATGCAAGTATTATAGTCTAATCGTAACTTACGATTCAACAAGGCCTGGACACAACAATTCAGCTTATCGTACATAGGGAGGTTAAAACTGTCCTCAAGGGCGTGTCCGGTAAGATATTAGCATATTATAATTGAATATGTAACCGTAGAAATGACAAACAGGTCAGCCCGACTATGCCATATCGTTGTGGGTCCGTGCCGTCCTATTGTCAAAATGGCCGCTATTTTTGCTCGTAAATCCATATATTTCCGTAACTGCGTACGTGTATATCCTTTTAGGAACGTACTGAACGAAATAGTACATATTTAGAACCAAATGGATTACAGAAAAGCCACAAAACGCCAATGAAATCGTTGATTTCAACACAAAATATGCTACAGTTGTACTAAAGCAGTTATTTACCAAATAATATCGTAGCGCATCCATGGCGTAATGGTAGCGACCTGGGCTCATAGTCTGAAGGTTGGTGGTTCAAATCCTTGCAGGTTCAAACTCTTTACTTCGTTTTTTGGTATTTATTGATATATAACTACTCACACGTTATAATGTTAAGCATATATAGTGTGTATTTGCAATCGAAAATATTATACATTATATATACTTTTAACACCACATATTGTAGCAGCTTCGATTGCCCCTAACTGTTGGGTGATAATTGTAACTGTTGACCTTTGCCTAAGCTATGTTGTTTTAATGGGCGCCAAGACCTCAATGCAATGCTGAAATCTAAATTTGTATTTAACAACGTCTAGCTCTGGGAGAACACCTTCAAGAATCTATTCACTCAGATCGTGGTATGATTTGATCATTAACCCAACAAACAATTGTATCAGGAGAAGGAGTTGGTCTATATCTAATGCTACCTACTGAAAGCAAAGATTGCATTGTAAAAGAAATGAATTTATTATATAAAACAAGTATAGCAAAATTAATAATAATAAGTTTAAAATTTAAATTGGAGCGTTGCGATTTTAATATTACCGATAGAAAATTACGTGATAACGGAGTCTGATAAATTGATTTTACTCTTATTTCCAAGCTATGAAGTTACTGAAATATGAAATGTAAAACAAAGAAAAATGAGAGATTGCGTATTTCTGCGTCATTTGCGCTTACCACTGGAAATTGCTAAAGCATTTCCCTCGTACTGGATGATGCTGTGTGCTTCCCACAGTCTCCTGGACGTCGCCATCTTCTTCGTTATTTGATGATATTCTGGTAGATTAGATAATTCTATGGTCCGTACATCGGACCCAAACCGTACAACCACCACGGTTAAGTTTCACAAAGATAGTCGCTAACTCCACTGAACATCGGAGCGACACGCACTTGCAACCGTACTCGGCAAGTTCTACACAGATTCTCCTCGTTCCACGGCGCGTCGAACGATATATGCACACGTTGGCTCCCCACTCCGGAGCCGTCTTCCAGCTTACGTCGTCTCCACTGATTGGCTGCACCCCACGCGCTATACTCCCCTCCTCTGCCTCATTACACTCGGCGGTAAGGGGAAGTCGTATTCCGTTCCAACAATTCGCCTTTTCTTGACGATGCGACCCAAGCTTGCGTCATGCTTCCCGACAAGATTAAGCTTGTATTTGAATTTCCAGTGACTCATGTCTCTCATAATATACCCTAACTGACGAAACTCTGTTAAATTCCGTAATCACATAATTTCCTATGATATTGTCGTTCGTAATAATTTGCTTGATACCGTTTTCTAAGACATAGAAAACCTATCTGTATGCTTATAATTTTTATAAAATGCTCCGAAAATATCTTAATAATAATTATAATAAATTAATAATAATAATAAATTAACATGAAAAATTCTCTTGGCTGAACAATTTTCCGCGTAAATAAATATAGAATGGCTTCCTACTGACTTATGCCAGTTGCACAAAAACCCCTCGAAAAACACGTTACATATTCGCCTCGGATCATCGGATGATTTACCGTGACAACGGTCCATTATCCGATTATCCCAGACACGTTAATAAACCCCATCCAAAATACATATTACATAAATGAAATCACCCTAAATTACAGATATATACACCCATAATTTTTCTTCACACACTTTGCGTCAAAGTTTGTTGTCACTATGGATTGCACTTTGCAACCAGTCCAATGTTTTACATATAGAATAGTGTTCCACGGATATTTCCGCCTCTCAAATTTCTCTATGTTGGAGAAATAGACATAATTAATGTGTGAGCACTATGTATTTATGATGTCATATCACACGCATTGAAGGTGTTCTGATATATTTATATCACCATAGAACTTCCTAATTTCACTGGAGGGCCCCTCCTTATGGTGACATTTAATTCCACTTATCACTGACCACACGATCACACTATTGTGGCAGCGCCTCGTGACCATAATACTTAATCTCTCTTTAAAGTAAATGCGCATTACATATAACACCAAATATTTCTGTGCCGTAATCGCCCTGTCTTGTTAAGTTCCCGTAGACCATATTCTACTTAATACTAGTTCTCAACACAGACCATTTCTCCTCACACAAATAATACCTTTGTACAAATTATCTTAAATTACACACTTACAAATCTTACATGGCGAGGCCGTAAACAGAAATCACGTGTGCTGATATGTATGAGTTTCATGAAGGACTGTCTCGCATTCTGATGGCCCATCTTTTGCCTCGTGGACGCCTTAAGCAAAAATACCATGTACAAGCACTCACCCATCTCTTGGAGGCAAATGGGAATTCACCAGCGCTACCAAATTCTGGCCTTGGTGTATCGAGACATTTTAGTGCTCAAGAGCATCCGACAATCCCGTCATATTTCCCTGTACCTTAAAAACTCTCATTTACTTACATACTACCCCCCTGTGTGACTTCTGATACGCCTGCCTGGAAGACCATCTCCTCCCACGCACCAAATACCACACTTACTCATTTGATAGGCTGGCTCGCCAGCTAAACACACTCACTTTATGACACATATTTTCGTAGACTATGTATATTATACGTTCCGTGTAATCTGTTTCCCTCACTATTCTCCAGCACATATGCTGTTTTCCCAATACGTTTGGAAACTATAAATGTTTCTGCGTCACCTGCTTCCAACCTTGCAAGTGGCTCCCTTAAATGAACGTCAACACGTTGCTCTACCTACCTATTTCTCAGTATCTGTAACGATGCCCTGTTGCTACTGTCCACACATGCTAACCCTACTTTCCTCTGGTGTCACACCTCTACTCGACACTCTATGACCTAAAAATGTCACTTCTGACTGACAGAATGACGACTTAGACAGCTTCAAAGTGAACCCTGCCTGATCTAACTTCTGAAAAACTATATTTAAATGACATAGATGCTCCTCAAAACTGCGTGAACTAATTACCATATCATCTATGTAAATGGTTACAAACTCTCCTGTGTCATCCCCTAATGCGATGTTTAAAGCCCCAATTAAAGCTGCTGAACTACTCTTTAACCCATAAGGTGTTCTACAAAATTGATAAAGGTTATATTTATGACTAAAAGCTGTAAATGGTCTATCTTCGTACATAAGTGGCACTTGCCAAAAACTGGAACTCAAATCTACACAAGTGAAATACTTCTTCCCCTCAAATGTTTGCATTAATTCCTCTATTGACATAGATTTCAGCTGATCTGAACTAATTCTACTGTTAACCATACGAGCGTCTAAACAAATACGAACAGTGCCGTCGGTCTTGGGTACCGTGATCAAAGAATTAACATATGGACTGTTAAGAGTGCTCAATAATCCCATCTTCAAGCATCTAGTTAATTTGTGCCTCAACTGCACTCTGATAAGCGAAAGGTACAGGATATCTATGTCCTGTGAATACTGACCTATCAATAACGTTCAATGAATGTGTATAGCAATTGGCCATACCAATGCGATCCTCAAAAACTCTCCTATTACACAATAACACATCATAGAGCCGAACACACTGTTCATCCTCTATATTTCCCTGAAATGCAGCCTCACGTAACGAGTCCTCTAGACTTCCGTTCGTAATCACACTGCCCACAAAACATGGAGAACCCCGCTCTACGGCTGGCGATATCTCATTTAAAGTACAAATCACACCTTCAATACTACTCCTCTGAATATGGTCATTGAACGCTACTTCTACTTCAGAATCTCCCCATTTAAATTTCAAACTCCATACATCATAACATAAGTTACCAGACACTCTACTTAGCCACTCTGAACCCAAGATAACACTGAATACTAAATTTGGAATTACAAGGCAAATCTGCTTCTCTACATGATTATTAATTTTAATGTCTACTAAAACTTGCTTAGAAATTACTTTAGACCTCTTCCCAACAGCTGTGATAACAAAAGTGCTTTTAATTGGCATCTCCTCAAAATTTACTCCAGTTCCTTTCATTTTATCATAAAATGCACTACTTATGCAACTCTTCATACAACCACTATCAATTAAAACATCTGTGTACGCCTCGGACACGTTAAATTTAACTATGGGGCTCTTACTAACCACTTCCTGAAT
The DNA here is from genome assembly GCA_946902985.2 of Meconema thalassinum. Lineage (NCBI taxonomy): Eukaryota > Metazoa > Arthropoda > Insecta > Orthoptera > Tettigoniidae > Meconema > Meconema thalassinum. Next base: position 1,394,170,526 of record OX336389.2, read on the forward strand.
AATACCTTCATCATTTAGTTCATGTAATAATTCATTTCTTACATTTAGGTCATAGGGTTCCTGTATAATTGTATGGACAGGGCATGCTACAGACTGAGATTCTGACCTTACTTCGCAGCCTGGTTCGCGTTTAAAGAACCGCTACAGCTGGCCGTAGTACTACTAACTACTGAACTGGTCTGGTTGTTCTGGGCTGTGTTGTCATTGTTTGGCTGTATATTACTACCACTAGGCTGTCCTCTTCCTTGACCCCTATTCTGGTTGTAATTATTGTCATTATAATTTCTCCCTTGATTTCCCCTGAAATCATTGTTTCTCCCTTGATTTCCCCTGTAATCATTGTTCCTCCCTTGATTTCCCCTGAAATCATTGTTCCTCCCTTGATACTGATTACCATAGCCATTTCCTCTGTTCTGATTTAGCTGATTATTATTATTTCTATTTTGAGCGTTGGCCCCTTCGCCACCGTTCCCTTGAACTTCTTGATGCCTGGCTTCATTAGGTCTATTATTATTATTACCCTGGTTCCGATTGAAATTGTCCTCATAACCCCCTCTCCCTAGTGCATCAAATGTGCTTAACAAATTTTCTACTTGTGATATAGTCTTTACATTCTGGATACAAGCAGCCTCCTTGATCCTATAGGGAAAGTGCCTAAGTAGCAACCTCACCACATCACTTTCCTCCTTCAAGCCATCCAGATATTTACACACTAATACCTGCCCTAAAAAGTATTCGGTCATGGTGGAGCTTCCTTTAGGGTTATATTTACCACACACTACTCCCTCACGATGCTGCGACTGAATGACCTCATTCCAGAACTTTTCACAGAATTTCATTTTAAAATCATTGATATCAGTAAACTTGTCTCTGTAGACAGCAAACCAATTCCTCGTTTCCCCGACAAACACTTGTTCTAAAATTTCAACTACCTGGCACCACTCAATACTACTATTTTCCAGCCTTTCTCCGAATTTATTTTCTATAGTGTTCATGAACTCCATTGGGCACCCCTGTCGATTGCTGAACTTACCCAGTTCTACCTCCCTGTGTGTGCTAGTCACAAAAACTGGCCTATTCTGACTATTTTCTTGCCTGATCCTAGCTTTTAATTTTAACTCTAATTCTGCGATTTTCTCCTCAGCCTTCCTCTCAATACTGTTTACTGTTAATTTAATGTTTCCTTCTGATTCTTCTACTTTATCATATAGCTTTGCTTGTTTCTCCTCAATCTTGCTAATGCTCTCTTTATTACTCTATCTTAAATCATTTCCTTCTGCAACTATTTGTGAGTGGACTTTCTCAATTCTACCCCCCAGCTGTTCCTTAACCTCTTTAGTTGCTACCTGAATTTTGTCAATTTCTCCCCCCAATTGCTTTTTGGCCTGCTGTGTTTCCAGTTGCACTAGTTCTTTTAAATTTTCAGCCTGTGTACTGATTCTAATTTCCAACTCCTCCTGTACTTTTCCTAATTTTCTGTCTACATCTGCAATAATCTCTTTAGCCTTTTCTTCCATCACCCCCCTGATCTCACCTCTAATCAGTTCGAATTTGTCACTCATTTCCCTACTGTTTTGTTCTAATTTAGCATTTAAAGTTTCAGTACTCTCTCTATTTTCCTTACTTTTTTGTTCTAATCAGGCGTTTAAAGTTTCATTACTCTCTCTATTTTCCTTACTGTTTTGTTCTAATCTGGCGTTTAAAGTTTCATTACTCTCTCTATTTTCCCTACTGTTTTGTTCTAATTTAGCATTTAAGGCATCTGTACTTTCTTTATTTTCCCTACTGTTTTGTTCTAATTTAGCGTTGTTTTGTTCCAGTTTTGCATTATTCTGTTCTAACTTTGCATTTAAGGCATCACTACTAACTTTGTTCTGATACATGAACTCGAGAAGTAAAGTCTTTAATTCTGGTTGGCCGCCTACACTCCCTGTTTCAGTATCGGGATTTACCTCCGCTACCCCGGTACTACCATCACTCGACATACTGCTCGTATCATCACTCTCCCGTTGATGACCACTACGTAACCTCATCTGTCTTTCTTTCTCATCCCCCATAATGATATACACTGATACAGACAAATAACCCCCAAAATACAGGCACAGAAATATATACCCTTCTCCTTCCACAAATGTTATTAGGTTTTCAGCCCCAAGTTGTCGGCGACAAATGTAGCAGCTTCGCTAGCCCACACGTTGAGCGTACAAGTGTAGCAGTTATTAATGCCCCATGTTGGTAGCGACAAATGTAACAGCTTCGCTTGCCCCTAACTGTTGGGTGATAATTGTAACTGTTGACCTTTGCCTAAGCTATGTTGTTTTAATGGGCGCCAAGACCTCAATGCAATGCTGAAATCTAAATTTGTATTTAACAACGTCTAGCTCTGGGAGAACACCTTCAAGAATCTATTCACTCAGATCGTGGTATGATTTGATCATTAACCCAACAAACAATTGTATCAGGAGAAGGAGTTGGTCTATATCTAATGCTACCTACTGAAAGCAAAGATTGCATTGTAAAAGAAATGAATTTATTATATAAAACAAGTATAGCAAAATTAATAATAATAAGTTTAAAATTTAAATTGGAGCGTTGCGATTTTAATATTACCGATAGAAAATTACGTGAAAACGGAGTCTGATAAATTGATTTTACTCTTATTTCCAAGCTATGAAGTTACTGAAATATGAAATGTAAAACAAAGAAAAATGAGAGATTGCGTATTTCTGCGTCATTTGCGCTTACCACTGGAAATTGCTAAAGCATTTCCCTCGTACTGGATGATGCTGTGTGCTTCCCACAGTCTCCTGGACGTCGCCATCTTCTTCGTTATTTGATGATATTCTGGTAGATTAGATAATTCTATGGTCCGTACATCGGACCCAAACCGTACAACCACCACGGTTAAGTTTCACAAAGATAGTCGCTAACTCCTCTGAACATCGGAGCGACACGCACTTGCAACCGTACTCGGCAAGTTCTACACAGATTCTCCTCGTTCCACGGCGCGTCGAACGATATATGCACACGTTGGCTCCCCACTCCGGAGCCGTCTTCCAGCTTACGTCGTCTCCACTGATTGGCTGCACCCCACGCGCTATACTCCCCTCCTCTGCCTCATTACACTCGGCGGTAAGGGGAAGTCGTATTCCGTTCCAACAATTCGCCTTTTCTTGACGATGCGACCCAAGCTTGCGTCATGCTTCCCGACAAGAATAAGCTTGTATTTGAATTTCCAGTGACTCATGTCTCTCATAATATACCCTAACTGACGAAACTCTGTTAAATTCCGTAATCACATAATATCCTATGATATTGTCGTTCGTAATAATTTGCTTGATACCGTTTTCTAAGATATAGAAAACCTATCTGTATGCTTATAATTTTTATAAAATGCTCCGAAAATATCTTAATAATAATTATAATAAATTAATAATAATAATAAATTAACATGAAAAATTCTCTTGGCTGAACAATTTGCCGCGTAAATAAATATAGAATGGCTTCCTACTGACTTATGCCAGTTGCACAAAAACCCCTCGAAAAACACGTTACAATATTTCAACACTCGAATACAGCGAATAATATTCGTTGACCTTGATCCGCGTTAGAGTCTATTATTGTTGTTGTTTTTGTTGTTGATTCTTTATGGGTTTTGCAGCATTATGGTATTGTAGTCCCGTTTACTTGGGTGTGTGTAGAAGTTGTCTGATAACCGATGTCACTGTGATGTCTGTAGGATTACTAGTGTGTGTAGTTTTATACGATTTGGGTAGGAAGCTGTTGTTGTTTCATTTGAGATGCATGGACATCATGGTCATTTAGCCAGGTGTACTTGGTTGAGGGTTCAATTTTGTCTAATAAACTGTGTTATTCTCCGTGGTGTTGGGGTAGGTCACCTGCCCCTCACCCGGAAGCCCCGGGTTTGATTTCCGTCTCCGTCGGGATTTTACAAACTGACGTGAGGGTTGGAACGTGGTGCACTCAACCTCGTGATGACAATTGAGTAGCTGTCTCACAGTGAGGCAGCGCCCCGGTCACGAAAACCAAGATTAAAAGCCAAGGGGACCTGATGCGCCGACTACGCGTCACCCCAATATCTGCAGGCCAACTGGCTGGGCAGCGGTCGCTTGGTAGGCCTGAGCTCTTCATGGGCTATAATGCCAGAGGTTATTATTTGTATTATTATTAACCTGTGTTATTTTGATGGCTGTATTAGTGTGTGTATATATAATTCAGGTGAGGTTCAATCAATCAAAGTTTAATATCCGTATAGCATGTTGTATTTTAACAAGCTGCTACAACCAGTATTTAATTATACTCCTTGAAAAGGACAAAGAGTTATAACTATACCCATGCATTTAGGAGAAAGTAGGCTATATGTTCTTTACTGAACATCTTGTTTTTGTATTCATATTTTTGTTGATGTAGATCAGAGATGGCCATACATCACTCTGGGCACGCTGGCACTCTGGATGCACCCCAGAGTGCTTCTGGCGCGGACGGCCTTTATGCCTGTCTGTCTCTCTCTCGCTTTCTCGTCTTACTCTCTCCCGTACCGCCTTTCCTGTGTTCAAGGTCAAACGGTCGCGGTGTGGTGTCCCTTATATCCTTATATTGAATGATTTTTCTACCAGATTTCTAGAACTTGCAAAACTTCAACATGATATTGATTTGTTTGTCAAGCCATTTTCAATCTCTGTAACTGAGGTTCCGCATGAGTTTCAAATGGAGCTTATAATTTTGTAATATAGTACTAGACTTAAGGATATTTTCAGCTGTGTGAAAAATTTCCCCGATTTCTACTCAAAATTACCGCAGCAAGAATATCCAAAATTGCACAAGTGTTACCAATGTTTGGAGCAATCTACTGTGTGTCTGTGATACTTTTTCTCTGCATTGAAACTAAAAAAATCACGGCATCACGCTCTGATGTCTGACGATAACCTGCGAATTAGTCTCCGGTTGATTGTCTCACAAGCAGACGTACCGAACATTGAGCATATTGTAAATATGAAAACAAATTGAATACAAGGAAATTAATATGTGACCAAAATTGCATTGTCATAAAATATGAGTCCCATGATTCCTTATCGATATTTCTGATTGTTTTAATTCTGGCCACCTCGTGGTGTAGCGGCTAGCATTCTTGGACGTTGCCCAGGATGTCCTGGTTTGAATCCCGGCACTGCCAAGAAATTTAATTCTAGTCTGAGGGCTGGAACTGGGTACACTCAGCCTCATGAGGCAAATCTCAGAAGAGGTGGGTTCGATTCCCATCTCAGCCATCTTGGAAATAGTTTTCCATGGTTTCTCACTTCTACTCCAGGCAAATGCCGGAATGGCTCATGAATTAAGGCCACGGCCGCCTCCTTTCCAGTTCTCACCTGGATTACAAATACACACACTAATACAGCCACCACAATTACATGGTTTATCAGACAACTTCTATACCCACACCCAAGTACTCAGGGCTCAGATGACGACGATGTTGCAAAGCCACTACACCAATCAACAACAACAAAATGTTGTAATGCTAAGCACGTTATTTTCAAGTACCGGCACGCGGAGAAACATGCGAACAAAATGTAGATGTTCCGGACAACCAACACATTGGAAGAAGAGTTTGTTTGTTTGTCTGTTTGTTTACTTTACGTCCGGTGCGAAGGCGATCCCAACATGACTCGGTCCAACGCACCGGCAGTCTGGGCAGGCAGCCCAGCCAAGAGTGGCAGAAACCAGCCTGCAGGAGTGCGGCGCAGCGTAGCTAGCACGCCGAACGTTCAAAGGCTGGCCGTCCCTGATGTAGAGGAACCATCCGAGTACATTCAATTGAAACTTTAGTAAACATCTCATCAAATTATACACATTTTGAATACAAGCTAACTTATAAATGCTTGTCCAATTGAGGAGCGTCAGAAGAAAATCCGATAAATCCAGTGTTATTGCATCCGTGCGTTTGTGATGCTTGGAGGGTTACTGAATAAACAATAATGTAAAATATGATTATACAGACATCTTGTATCAAAAACCGCTCATTCCATCTTAATAGGTTGTTTGAAATGCCACAAAGTCGTCAGTACGTTATATATTCTGCTCTACTTGTTCCTTTGCTCCCCTATGGTGCTTTTCAGTCGGTCAACACGAATGTACAGTACCCAAAAAGAGCTGGGTTGTGCCCTAATCCTGAAATAAATTACAAGAGATTAATAAATACACTAGGATGACCAGTTTCGATCGTCAAGCGATCATCATCAGATCCATTACACTTAGGCTATAACATCTATGTTTGAGAATACAGGTGAAAAATATTTATAATATGTACAATTATTTATTTGCAGTATTGGTAATGCAACTGTCGCTGTATGCTAATTGTAGTATATCTAATGTTAGGTGAAATGCTAAAATGGTGATAAAAATCCGGAGTTTGGCTGTTTGGGGCGATTATATGGTTATACAAAATCAATTATGGTTATACTGTAATAATACAGGCTGATACTTATCCGGTTTGTCTACCTTACTGGAACTTCGAGCAGTTTTCTCACCTATGGATATAACCAGAACTTCCATTTAGTTTCTATGTATGATGCTCTCATTGGTATTAGTGTTACATGTCATTACTTTATAGTGGAAGGGTATTGAAGTAAAAATTCCCTTTAGATTGAGTAGCGGTGTTGATTCTGAAGTGAAGTATACTTCAAAACTTCAGTAACTCCTTTGGACTTCTCATTCTGAAACTATGAATCATGTGGCGCATCATTCTCACGGCAGAATGTTTGACAGTAGGAATTGTGGCATCTCATTGGCCAGCCTCCTTGGTTTTAGGAACATTAGCTTAAAGTCTCCTGGGACTTGGAGGAGAGATGCAGCATCCGTGATCACAAATCACATTAATAGCGTGGTCAGTCATTCTGGAGCACGTGCCTTTTCCTCCGATCTCTGCTACTCGTGCTAGCTCAAGAGTAGCTCCAGGGTTCGCGACAATCACTCGCGAGTACGTTAGGCATTACATCATATCTATACTGAAGAACATCTAATTTACTTTCTACTGAGGTATGAGACTTATGAACAAGTGTAACATTTAGGAACTACATTTCTTTTAAAAACGTGATTTTTAATTCATTATTTATCATATATTTATTATCCTTACAATGATTTGGTTTTCGTAATAGTATTTTGATGTCCAAAGGACTGGGTGAGGCCTACTAGATACAGAAATGTTCAAATGTTATCAATATAGAAATAATTTAAATATAGGGCCTAGGTTGAAGTCTCCGTGGCTTAGGCGGCAGCACGTCGGCTTCTCACCGCTGGGTCCGTGGTTCGAATCCCGGTCACTCCATGTGAGATTTGTGCTGGACAAAACGGAGGCAGACAGGTTTTTCTCCGGGTATTCCGGTTTTCCCTGTCAAAATTTCATTCCAGCAACACTCTCCACTATCATTTCATTTCTTCTGTCATTCATTTAATCATAGCCCCAGAGGAGGTCGTCAGGCCTCGGCAGCCGGCAAAGTTCATATTCTCGCCGCTAGATAGGGGCTTCATTCATTCCATTGCTGACCCGGTCGGAGACTGGAAGCTGGCTGTGGATTTTCATAGGGCCTAGGTTAAGAAATAATCATTTCCTTTATTTATGTATTTATTTATTTATATTTAACGTCATAGAGAGAATTTTATGTTTGTTAATCACCAACACTGTTCTCCCGGGACTTCTTAATCGTTTTACTCCTTGCTAGTTTTTCAATATTCGGTGTCCTCCATACTCGACAAACAAGAATAGTTCTTCCCTCAATGAAAAGAAAATGTTAGGAGTCGACGGCCTTTGGTTGCCAGATGCCCGTTCTGTTGACATTTTCGCTAGAAATAATATTAACTTTAATGAGGCAGCGTGTAACTCTGTATACTCGAACAGGCATTTCTGCACTGGCAAGCGCGTTCGTCACAAGGAAAGCACTGAATTCGGAAAGCTCCTCCTACGTCACAAACAAGGCAGGTGAAGGTGGCTGACTTAGTCGTAAGTGATACCATTGAACTAATAACTGTTCGTTTGCTGTATGATTTATGTGAGGTCTAAGTTTTGACCTGCTTTGAAGAAAAAGAAGCTTGTAGTTTTACGTGACCGTTAATCTTGTGATCATGAGCCACGGGACTTCCATTTTACGTGGAATCCGAACCACAGGACATGGCATTTCACTTTGAAAATCTCACATGCAATGACCGGGAATCGAACCCGGTCCACCTCGGTGAGAAGCGAATAGCTTGACCGCTGCGTCATCACGCCCCATTGATTTGAAGAATATTGAACATGTGGTTGTTTTGTATAAATAAAGTGTGTATTTAATTATTTAATTATTTAGTTGTAGGCTTATGCATATTTACACACATATGAATGCTCCCTTTGAGTCAATAAAAATTTTTAATACCAATTACCATATATTTTGATCTTTATTCATAGTCTAACCTTGTTTTTATTTTATTTTATTTTAATGTAGCCTATGTGCGGCTTGTATTTTTTGCCAGTAGGCCTAGAGTTATTGTGTATGCTGCCTTTGATCTAAGGATAAAAATGATGAACAATCAGGCTGCAATATAATATTTTATGTTGGCGAATATTCCTAGCCATTTTAAGTACGGTATCAAATTACTATGATCTTTTGAAATATGTATTTCGGCGTAAGTTCCGTTTAGTTTACAGTTCGCCTAAATGTTACTTCTATCTCTCGTATCTCTCCTTGCTTTCGTATACGTGAAACTCTCCTCCTTGACGTGCACTACCAGGCGTAACTAGTCGCACCAAAACCCGCACTTTGCTCCCATATAGTTGGCATTCCAGTATTACCTAGAGTTCAATGAGTCATTGGTGGCAAGCCATGACGGAGGTGAAATGTGAGGAAACCATATCAGTAGATTTACTGGCTCGTTAATGATTTCCTTCAGAGCACTATTCTAGCATTCTGGCGTCTATAAAAGCCGCTTTAGTTATAAGAGACGTAAGCCCCATATCATCACCAGACTGTACGTCTACTACCCAGCCATCGAATTGTTGCTGGTGGCGGAAATGGAAACTAATGCGCTCCGTCAAGCCACACGCCTGGGATAGACGTGCAGTCGTCGCCAGAAAAACCTAATTGCATGTCGTGTGTGTGCATGATTCGTGCTGGGTCGTGAAGTATGTTCTCATTGTATGACTGTATATGCGTCCCCCCTCTTACCCCGCTTCCGCCCGTGGCATCCGTAACGTGGCGAGATGACGTAATGTATACTCAACAGCCCCGCTCCACGTCTAGCGTTAACAATTCCCTGGCAGGGTAGTACCTCTTACAAATCCAGTTTCTACGAGGTCTCTACTGAAGATTAACTGGCTTCATTGCTTGGCGGTTACCTTCTCGCCTGTTGTGGTCAAGGTTACAGAATCGAATCCTGGTGTAGTCAGCTGGCATTTGAGGGTGCGGAAATGTGAGGGAGCCGTGTCAGTAGATTTACTTGCATGATAAAGATTCATTTCGCGGCAAAATTCTGGCACCCCAGTGTCTCTAAAATCCGTGGTAGTTAAATGGGACGTAAAACAAATAACACTATTATTATTATTATTATTATTATTATCTACTGAAGACTGTTGTGAAAACCACACGTTTTATATTGTAATTAACAACAAAAGTAACCTTAAAAAATCAACTTCGTCTAATGTTCAAAACTAAGTATGCATGCAGAAATGCCTCATAACCCCGCAAGTAGCCATGCTCGTTTAAACGTGCACCATGTCCAAAAGGGCAGCTTTAGCAAATCCTGAGATTGGAGGTTCGAATCCCGGTGCTGACAGTGGCTATCCTGAGTGTTGTTTACCCCGGGTTTTCACGCATTCCCGCCAGACATATGCCGGGATAGTGCCTTAATTCAAGTCCCTGGGCACCAATCCCATCTGTATCCCTACATCAGCTACACCCACTACTACAGTCATCACAGGAATACAGGTTATCAGACAATCTCAGTTCACTCCCAACTTCAGGGGGTTGACATACAAGATGACTGAAGTCCCTTAAATAAGTTAACAACAGCTTTGTTATCGTGGCATGTAGCATACGCATCACGCACGGGGAGCAGATAGGCAATATTATAATTCAATTTTATTTAGGGATTGCTCTTAAACATGACAGCTACTCGAAATTTGATGTTCTTCAGTCGGTCAACACGGTTGCACCAAATTGTATTGGGTGTTTCCCTAATCCTGAAAAACATTTACATGAGATTAATAATTACACTTGGATGACAAGTTTCGATCGGCAAGCGATCATCATCAGATCCGTTACACTTGGCTAATAAATCTATGTCTACAAGTATGGGTGATAGTATTTACAATATTTAGTTGCAGTAGTAGTTAAACTATTACAACTAGTCAATAGTTGTTAGTTATACGTTTCTGGGAGTACAGAAACTAAATAACAAACTGGAGCAAAACAGATTGAGATGGTTTGGACATGTCATACGGATGAATGAAGTAAGGCTCCCAAGACGAGCACTGGAACGACGGATGACAGGGAAGAGAGGACGAGGAAGACCAAGAATGCGTTGGATGGACTCGGTGGAGAATAGCATTAGAAAACGGAACCTGGATTGGAACACCGTGTCGGAAGAGGAACGGTGGAACGACAGAACAAAGTGGAGAGGAACCATATTTGCCCCCACCCAGTGTCAACTGGAAAAGGGGAAATAAAGATGATGATGATGATGTGATTCGTTTGTTAAGATAGTGAACGTGGCCATTTACCTTCAAATTTGCTTGCTAAGTGAGATTATGTGATTGTTGTTAAATGGGCAGGATATAATAGATTGTGAACTTAGCTGATAAGTAGTTTGCGGTCTGGATGCGAGCAACTACTCTCGTTACTGCCTGCACTGAATTAGAAATTAGGGAAATGCCAAATATAATTGGATAAAATCGTGTTGAGCGACTGAAACACATTACATTTTGATTACTTAGGCAGTACTAAAAAAATTCTTTACCATAATAACAGCTACTCTGAATTTACAGTACTTTTTTGTTTTGTTTTTGTTTTAGCTTATGGCTTTTAGTGCCGGGAGTGTCCAAGGACATGTTAGGCTCGCCAGTTTTGTAGCTGCTTCGAGGCGGACACCCAAGGGGTGAGCTACAAGTACCGTCGCGTGTGGACTGTTGTCTGGGGAGGAAAGTTTGAATGTAAGGACGAGGAGTTGGAAGGTAGCGGCTGTGGCCTCTGGTTAGGGACCAACCCCGGCATTTGCCTGGAAGGAAGATGGGAAACCACAGAAGACCATCTTCAAGGTTGCCGGCGGGGGGATTCGAACCTCCTCGCCTCCCGGATGTGAGCGAATGCCAGCAGTCATGCCGTAACGACAACGGCTAACTCACCCGGTATTTACAGTGCTGAATGACTGAGATGTGTAAAAATTGGTTTTCAAAGGATATCTATGACATTCCCGTTTCAGATCTGCACAATTATTCTTTCACAGAACCTAGTGAATGAAATGAAAAGTCAACAGGTTGCTAATTGAGGTTTATAAGTGTATCAAACACACATCAATTCGTTTTAATTGCGTGAGGTGTTACTGACTCAATAGTAAAGTTTCTCTGCGGGAGAATTTGAATGCCCACTGATGCCGGTGTCTCCATTTGAATACCCATATGTGCCAACCAACTGTCCTAAAATTCGTTTCTTCAACCTTGGACAATTTGAGTTAGCCCGTTAGATATTGTGTCACAACCAGTCAGATGGGAATTTTTGTGTTTGCTCCAGGCAAGATAATTATGACTGGGACCAAGAAAAGCAGCCAGTCTTCCAGATATCGTGTCCCCACTAGTTTGTATTGTACCTGATGTTAGAGTTATCCCATTTTGGTACCATAGTACTTGTGGTCCCAGTGAAATAGCACCCAGAACCTCGGCTTTGCAGATGGTTTGCTCTCACAGTTATTCCAGTGCCATAGTACTTCCTGGTTGCAGTGAAATAGCATGCAGCTCTTTGATTCTCTAGTTTACCTGCTATCACAGTTATCAGGGTTTGGTGTCCTGCTATCTAAGGCTCCAGTCAAATAGAACCCAGAACCTCGGCTTTGCAGGTGGTTTCCTCTCACATTTATTCCCGTGCCATGATACTTGTGGCTCCAGTCAAGTAAAAGTCAGTGGTATGGCTTTTCAGGTGACCTGTTCCCTCTGTTTAACTTCTCACGCAATCCCGCGATCTGTTGAAGCATCTAGTGATGGATCAATGAGACAGAGCCGTTCATTCTGTTTACATCTCTTGCTAGCGCTCAGCTTGCTGGAGCGCGAAGTTCAACTCTAATTCAGTGTAATAATGGCCAATACGGCATGAAACATGCACACGAAGAGTTCACAGAGAACATTTGATTATATCGCAGCGCTACCATTTCTAGCATATCAGACATATAATATTAAGTTTCAACTCCTTAGTGTCAGTAAGAATTAGAGACAGTACATGGAGAACATTTCAGGTATATTCTGTCAATCTACTCCGTTTCCATTCCATAACGTTCTGATTTTTAATCTTGTTTTCTAATTGGGGGCATCGAGCATTATGGTCATGGTTTTCGTGTACTTGTTGTGTATGAAGTTCAGCTGTCAAACTCATATTTTGTGATTACTGTAGGAATGCGCTTAACCCTTTACATACCAGAATTATTTATTTATATGTTATGAATTGTTTTGTTATAAGTTAGATGTTAATTTTGTTTGCTTTTTGCTCTTGTTTTTTTTCGCTTTGGACTTAGTTTGTTTTTAGTTTTGTGAATTTTGTTTCTACTTTTTTGTGTGTGTTTTTGCTTTCAAATTATGTTTGCTTTTCTTTTGTATTTTGTTCTTTATCGGATTGCTTTTGTATTTTGGCTTTTGCTTTAATTTTACAGAGTAGATCAAGTAGATCTCGGAAATTCATTAAATATGATCACTTCTACAAGAATGTATTGAGAGTCTTCTCTTTTTCCTTGGCCATACAAGGCAACATACACGGTCCTACCGTGTTAGTATTTTTCTTTACGGTAACTCTCAAGTGTTGGAAGTTATCTATTTTAATATTTTATAATTTCAACCGATGCAAAGTAGGCCTACTGTGAACATTGATTCATTGGAACATAAGTTGAGGATTATAATGATTGCATGATTTGCATGGCCACTATATTGTAGTGATTTGAATGATGACCTAGTAAATTAGTAAATTGTTGTTCTAAAATTTGGTAGAGATCTGGTGATTAGTTTATTCGTAATTTAACTTAAGCTTTGTACACTCATGTGTCCACCATTTTGATTTTGTTAAGACGTTGGTGATATGAAACATGACACTAAAGTGCCCTTTACTAGTGCTATCTCTTTACCAAAATTGATTCAATTCTGTTTAGCAACGTTTGAAGTGATAAGGGGAATATACAGACAATTTGACCTTTGACGATCTACTCGTACATTGGCCTTGTGTTGGTAGTTGGTATACAAATTACTCTCACGTAAAAGGTTAATTGTCATTGTCAAGGTCTGGGATTGAGATAGGGGCGTCGGAACTTCAAATATGGTACTTTAATGGAATTTTCTTTCAAAAGGTGTAGTCAGGAAGGAGAGAAAAGGACAGCCACTCTCTGCGCCTTAATCGAAACCTCGGATCTTCAAATATAAGCTACACAGTCCAGTCGAAGCCTGCTTTTGACCATTTGGGTGTATTGATACGGAGAAAGTTAGAGGAGAAGAAATTTAACATGACCATGGAGCAAACACTTTAGTCAGCATTGGTTCACTGGATACAAATGTCAACTTAAGAATATATTGATAAATATAATATACCCATGGTTTTGGAGTAGCACGCCTGCCTCGTACCCGGAGGTCCCGGGTTTGATTCCCGGCTCCGTCAGGGATTTTAGAAACTGACGTGGCGGCTGGAACGGGGAGCACTCAGCCTCGTGAGGAATATTTAGTGGCTGTCTGACAGTGAGGCAGCGCTCTTGTGTCGGATACCAATATTAACAACAGAGGGGACCCGATGCGCTGACCACGCGTCACCCTATAATCTGCAGGTCGAATGGCTGGGCAGCGGTCGCTTGGTAGTTCTAGGCACTTCATGGTCTGTAGCGCCAAGGTTTTCTTTAAATATGAATGGTGGACGGTAGACCTATCTTTTCACCAATATGGAACTTTTAATAGAGGCCTCAACGTGGATTGAACAGGTCTAACCGGCAGATGCAAGTCTCTAAGTTAAATTATATTTAAAATACTGTCACTATGTTATGGTGTATTTGGGAACACAGCAGCTATCTGATGGCAATGTGGCAAATATTTACTCATTTAGACTTCAGTACGCCTGGGATTGGATGTTACCTGGAACATTATATGCCAGAACGCTAGAGTCATGCCAATGCTGAGATCGAATCATTCCAAGATACGTCAGAGAATTTCTTTTCTGAATAATTAACATGGACGCGACCTACTATTAACTAAACCTTGCGTATAAATTTAAGTACATGTTGGTTTAGATTATGTCATTGGTTCTCTGTATTAAGTTTCACAGAGATCGGATATTCCTTGACGAGTTTGAGAAATTCATGAATGAAGAATTGACATGTACGTCGTCTATCAATTATGTCAAGTGACCTCTAGGTTTATACTATAACAGTGGTCAATTATTCTACTGTACTTCCAAAGACATCGGGCCATTACGTGACGAGTTAGAAATATTGAACCCTGAAAAAATCCTTGTGCGCCATTTATAGTTTCTAAAATGTATGTTTAGGTTTAGGTTATATTGATTGTTTACTATACCTTATTTCTGACAGATTTGAACATTCAGTGGCGAGTTAGCTGAGATCGCTTATTAGGAAGGTTTATGTGCGCCATCTACAATTTATGAAAATTAAGATTTATATTTTCCGTATATGTTTGTGGCTTCAGACTATAGTTAGAGTTCACTACAACAAATTAGATGGTATCGGATAATTCCGTGGCGATTTTTAAGAAAATCATATCTTAGGAACAGACATGCGCGTAATCTATAATTTAATATCTGTAACCCATTCATTTATATTTTAATTTAATTGGTATTCTGCCCGAAGGCAGGTCCGAGCCTCCGAAGAGGCTACCCCCAGCCGGAGTTTACTTGCGGTAGGGTGGCCAGAGCCTTTCCGCTCCTCCTTATGTTGGCCAACAGCGCGCAGTGCCTAGAACCGGCATACCATCCAAGTTCCGACTGCGCCCAATGTTGCTTAACTGCGGAGTTCTCATGGGATCCGGTGTTTCAACACGGCTAGGCCGTTGGTCACATTTATATACAGGTAAATAAATAATAGGCCTACGGTTATGGTTCATTATAAAACGTTTCAGTTCGATCGCTTTGATATGATAAAATACATCAAATTTATTTTCTAAATATCTTAAACATTTCAAAACAATTGAAATGCATTATAAAAAACTTATAAAGGTCTAAAATAAATATTTCCTGCGGTTTGATTCACTGCTCTTGGATGACAAGTCTCCAGAAAAGCGCATTTAAATATTTGGAATTTGCTTGGAGACCATGTTAGTTTTGTACTTTTGATGTTTTCAAATGTCACATATGTCAGATAAATTTGCAGTCTTCTATCACCATTTAAAATTTCAGGTGGATTGCTGCAATATTTTGGGAGATATTGAGTACCAGAGAGATATTTCAAGCTCCACCATGTCGGATTGGTGACTTTTATTGAAATTTGAAAGTCACTTGCCGTGTTTCATTGAAACTGCTCTTACCAGTCAACGTTTATTGACACTCTTACATTAATATACGCACACACATATTTGCGTCCGGGTGGACAAAAGGTGAACTCCCGGAACCAATACTTCCTACGATGAAAATTTGTGAAAAACGCTCTGCGCCATTGAATAAATCTGTCGTGGTCTATCTTTTCATATCTCATATCTCTTGGGAATGTTTTCTGCTTAATCAAACGAATTTCAACGGAACCACGTTGAAAACTAGGTTACTGCATGTACGGAGATCTCACTATAAAATTCATGCTTTAACTCGAACTATCCAGAATGTGCACACAGTATATCCCAATAAATACAAATCTGATATCTTTTGTCAGGTACCAGGCAGCTTTATTAATCGTACACATTTTTGCACATTGCTAGTGACAAGAAAGTAACCCAAGTTTCTAGATGAACTACAGCCTCCAGACAAACCCAACTGCATTTATCTTATGCCGTATATTATTATGTCCTTAGCCGCTAAATGAAGCAAGAACAACAACATTAAATCTATACTGGGAGAATTTTACTGTTAGATTAAGCAAGAGAAATTCTAAACACAGCATGAAGCCAGAATAAAGTTTGTTGTTTATTGCACACTTATTTCATCTTACACCAGAGCATGTTCTTTCTTGCAGTGCTACGTTATCCAAGAGGTTCTGTGGAGATGCTAAGAGAGATTATAGAATTCCTCGAGTAGTGTAATTGTGTGTGTGTGTGAATTCGGAACCGTGTTCCAACATTCGTTAAAAGCTCTGAGAAGTACAGAACTTATTAAGCCAAGTGACATGATAATACACATTTCTATCTAGCTAAACAATATGGTAGAAGAAGAATATAAACCATACTTACGAATATGGAAGTGAGCATATTTGCTGAACTTTGTGCTAATATGCTCCAACACATGAATAGGAATGCAGGACTCACAGGGGAGTCATCATGCCGCGTGCTTGGTGCGTACTAAACAATTCCTTGTTTGAATAATAAAATGGATGGTGTGTGCTATGGATACGACTCATGGATAAAATGAACTTCGCTAAAGGGGTACGTTTCAAACAAAACAAGGAGCAACGTGTACCAGTGGGCCTTACTCATGTTTTTGAAATAGTTAATATATTTTCCTTACAAAGTATAACTACTCTTTCCTCCTGGCCGAGCATTTAATTATTTTGCTGCGTGTTTTAATGTTACATCATTAGAAAGGGTATTCGATACATAGAAGTTCTTATTGCCAAAAATGTGTGAAATCATACTGGTAGAGTCATTGATTCCTGTCATGTGTAAAGATTGACCTAGTGACAGCGTTCACTACCCAAACTGGTGTGTATTAACGCTACCATATATATATATATATATATATATATATATCTACAGTACTTCTTGAAAACACCGTCCGCTCAATATTGAATTCTAAATGAATCATTCTTCCGGCAGGCATGTTGGATCGGTTATACATTGACGCACTCACACACACGGTATAAAGCTGATCTTATAGGAATATATTTTATATGAAGAAATTAGGCTAAGAGTAAAATAAACTCAGCTGACCTCGGAGCTTCCAGGACTCATCAGATGAGGGGAGCCATGGCTAAGCTATAGGAATAACATATGAAATGAAAATCCACAGCCTGCTTCCAGTCTCCGACCGGGTCAGGAATGGAATGAATGAAGCCCCCCATCTAGCGGCGAGGATATGGACTGTGCCGGCTGCCGAGGCCTGACGCACTCCTCTGGGGCAATGATTAAATGAATGACAGATGAAATGAAATGATAGTGGAGAGTGTTGCTGGAATGAAATGTTGACAGGGAAAACCGGAGTACCCGGAGAAAAACCTGTCTGCCTCCGTTTTGTCCAGCACAGATCTCACATGGAGTGACCGGGATTTGAACCACGGACCCAGCGGTGAAAGGCCGGCGTGCTGCCTCCTAAGCCACGGAGGCTTCAGGAATAACACATCACATTGTTAATTTCATTCAAGGCACTGATGATGATTATCGTGTGATGATGATGATCGTGTGGCCTCCAGAGAGGCCGAGTGCAGGTCTTTCTAGTTGACGCCCGTGGGCGACCTTCACGTCGTAATGAGGATCGAGTGATGATGAAGACGGCACATACACCCAGTCCCCGAACTACGGGAATTCACCTCAGGAGATTAAAATCCCTAATAGCTCGGCCGAGAATCGAACCCGGGGTACATTGGGCTAAAGCCTAGCACGCTAACCATTTAACCACGGATATTCAAGGCACTAGTTTCACCACACTGTTCGTATTTACTGCAACCAATCATCGTGGTCAAGTGGCATGAGGAATAATCCATTACACGCCTGGGAGATCAGGAGTTCAAAACGAACTGCTCTGGAGTAATGTGCTACGTGACCACTCAGAAAGTACAATCGTAAGATATCAGTGCCAGTTTACAATTCGCATAATGTTCACGAAACCAAGTAGATAGATAGATAGATAGATACGTAGATTTATTTTGTCTGGCAAGATTAGGGCCATTGGGCCCTCTCTTCCATCTAACCAGATTTTACAATTAATACATTATTACATTATTTGCAAAACTAAACAATGGTACTTAAATCTAACAGGAATACATTTCAGATTTGATCACAATACATATAATGGCAGGTAAGCATGGCGTAGGAAAAATTATTGTAATTAGTTAATTATAGCTAAAGTAAGGAAATAATAGGGAAACACAAACACTAATAAAACAGAACCTGATGATAATAATAATAATAATATCGTATGGCCTCGGGTGCCTGGTGCAAGCTTTGCTATTTGACACCCAGAGGGTAGCTTGCGTGTCGAATTTCGTAGTTCCTTGACTATGAAAGTCAAGGAGGTTAGATGTTAGATATCTAATCCCCTTGAACACAATAGCGCTTTCTAGTAGAGAAATGAGGAACTTTGTGCTGGCGGAAACTCCCGAGATTAATTTTGCCATTATGAACTCGGCCTACTGAATTCAAATGGGTTCTTTGACATGCCAACATCGTATGACATGCGTATCGTATTTTTGCCGCCTTTCAAAAATCACTTACCACGGTCAGGGGCGAACCTGCAATCTTGGGGTTAGTAGACCGACACGCTATCCACTCACCCACCGTGGCAAGCTAACCTGATGATGATGTGATGATGTTGATGATGATGATAAGCATCATGCATGAGTTATTACTATAGCCTAATATTGATTTTGCAATGCGCATTTAAAAGGATGTAAGAAAACATTTAGGTAACTAAACAGAAAATAAATAAAACGTAAATTAGAAACACGAATATAACTCAGCATAAGGATTCAAATATTTGACGTGTTGAGTTCAGGTTTCATTTCTTTTGTGATATGTACAGCTGGCATTGCTGCCTGAAGCTAGACGGGGTTGCTCCTCTGACAGAGCGCGGCAGGTTGTTCCACAGTCGTGCAGTAGAAACTACGAAGGAGTTAGTGTAGCGTACCGTACGGTGTATTGGTATGAGCATGAGTGAATCATTTTTTGACCGTGTACCAAGACTATGTTCGTGTGAGAGGCAGTGAAACTGAGAACGCAGGTAAGCTGGAGAGGAACTTAAGAGTATTTGTCGGAAAAGACATAAAGAATGAAGATCGCGTCGTTGATTTAGTCGCAACCAGCTGAGTTGTTCGTACGCAGGGGTGACGTGGTCGTAATACCGTAAGTTGCATATGTAGCGTACACAGGCATTTTGTGCTAGTAGGAGTTTGTTTTTAAGAGTAGCAGACAGGTCATTGTATACCACATCGCAATAGTCAAAATGAGGCAGTACTAGGGAGGAAACAAGTCGTTCTTTTAACACGCGAGAGAAAATATTCCCAAATCGTCTCAATGAATTCAGTGCGGAAAATACTTTTCTAGAGACGTTGTGGACTTGCTGCGTCCAAGAGAGTTGTTCGTCAATTATCACGCCCAGATCTTTGACTGATTCTCGGAATTCGATTGGGGAGTCGCTCAAGCGTAAGTTTGGTAGGGTGGGATTATTTTTTATTTTACGGATAATTTTTGGGTGGGAGATTATGATAGCTTGTGTTTTGGTCTCATTGAGTCGTAGTCCATGTGAATTGGACCAATTACAAATTTCAGTTAAGTCCTCATTGAAAGCTTTGATTGCTTGCGATAGTCTTTCTGGTGCAGCATGCAGATAGAGTTGTACATCGTCAGCGTATAAGTGATATTTGCATTTAGTTATCGATGAAGTGATATCATTTATGTAGATCGAGAAGAGAAGGGGTCCTAGAACTGATCCCTGAGGGACTCCTCTCACCACTGAGCGCCAAGAAGACATTTGATTAGAATTACTTTTAACGCGCTGTTGGCGCCCAAGGAGATATGAGTCCACCCATTGGATACTGATCATAGAGAGATGAATTTTGAATAGGCTAGAGAGTAATATGTCATGATCAACAGAATCAAATGCTTTGCTGAAATCAAGCAGTGCTATGATTGTTGCTTGCCCACTGTCCATAGCCTTTCTTATGTCATCCGTGACCTTAAGTAGTGCCGTAGTAGTGCTGTGATTTTTCCGGAAGCCAGATTGGTGCTCATCAAGGATGTTGTGCGCTTGCAAATAGCAGGAGAGTTGTTCGTACACGATAAATTCGAGAGATTTGGAGATGGCAGATAATATGCTCACTGGGCGATAGTCACTCACGTTTTTGGCTTGTGTGTTTTTAGGGATTGGAATGACAATAGCCGCTTTCCATAGCGATGGGTACGTACCAGTCATTAACGAGTAGTTGAATATGTGTGTAATTGTGGGAAGTATAATGTCAATGATTCGATTGAATATTTCTATTTCTATATTGTCGATCCCTTTCGATTTTGATTTGATTCTAAGAATGGCACGTCTGACTTGTGACGGGGTAACATGCGAGAAGTAGAATTTTTTTCTGTTGGGGGTGGGGGTGTTGTAGTTTTTGGTGAGAGTTCTGTGTTTTACTTCTGGGTTGACAGAATGTCCTGTATTAGTAAAATAGTCATTGAGTGTGTCAAGAGGTAGATTAATGGGGTTGTCATTTTTTCCTTTGCCTATTCCCATGTTTCTTAGTTCATTCCACGCCGCAGAGGGTTTGATATTACGCCCGAGCAAGTTGTGAGCATGCCTGGTTCGAGCGTTACGTACTGCTTGGGATGTTCTGTTTCGGAGCTTTTTAAAGTCATCATAATTCTGTTGCGTGGGTAATTTCTTAAACTTTCTGTGCACAGAATCTCGCTTAGCCATTAGTTCTTTCAGTTTCGTGCTGAGCCAGGGTGCTGGAGGTCGCGTCGCTCGAACAGTTTTCACTGGAGCATGTTTATCATATAGTCCTGTCAAGTAGTCGTTCATTTTGTGTACTTTATCATCTATATTGTGAATATTCAGTATATCATGCCATGGTACATTGAGAGCGTATTCTGTCAAGGATAGCGTGTAAATTTTAGAGAGGTCTCTGTACGTGATGGTCCTTGGTTTGGTCTTCTTATATTTTAAAGAGTAGGACAAGTAGATTAAGTCGTGGGCAGAAATTCCAGGTACAGATGTCTGCCCGTATTGAAGCACTTTGTCTGTGTTCTTTACTGATATCAGATCAATTGTCGTGTGTGATGAGCGTGTGTGATGTGTCGGTAGTAGGTCTAATATTTTCATGTCTCGTGACGCGAGCATATTCAAGAGTTGCCGAGTTTCAGCTTTGGTATTATCGCCTATATTGGTATTGAAATCGCCCATGACTATTACGTGCTGGTAAAGAGGCCGGATGCGTAATAACGCGTTCTCTACGTCCTCTAAATGACCCAGCGAAGGTGCCTTGTTAACAACGCAGACAGCACACTTTTGATGGTCTCTATTTCGAATAACATAAATTCGGGTCTTCTATTGTACTGGCTATCTGAGCATGCTAGTATTTTAGGATTTAAGTTCGTCTTAACAAGTATTCACCTCTATAGCTGTTATCTTAATACGAATCATACGTAATAAAAGCACACATCCATATTCACATTTGAAAAACGTAAAGATGCCCCGGCAATTGAATGTTTGGTCGTGAAAGATTTCTCGTGTCACATTTGTTGAGCAAAAGATTAAATTAATCGAAATCACGGTCTCAGATCACCTCTGAGCGATCCGGTCACTCCGTGAGATTTAGCAGTGAAAACGAAACGTCCAATTGAAAAGCAGGTGACCTAAAATGGCTCCGTCTCAATACATCTTCACCAGATACTGGACGTTTCTCAATTACTATCATTATTATTATAATTATTTTTATTATTTTTTCTATTATTATTCGCATTGGTTGCAAACATTTCTCATGGTGTAGTAATGGGCATGTAAACAGATATATTAAGGAAGATTAATTATATTTATTTGTATTAATACAACCTCATTCCGATTAAGTCCACTACATTTATAGGAGCATGGAACGTGTCACACTCTCCCCGTATTTTCATGACGCTTGATTTACATTATATATGCGATAATTTATAATATTATATTTAGGTCAGAAAGCAGATGTCTAAAACGAACTCCCCTAAACCGCCTTCTATGTTCTCGGCGCAAGAATTGAGATCATGGGTTCAATTCCAGGCCATGTGAATAAATAGTTCTTTTCTGAGGTCTGGAAGGTAGTACACTCAGACTCGTAGGGCAGAACTGGGAAGAGGTGGGTTTGATTCCCACCTCGTCATTCTAGAGATTTCCAATGTGATGATGATGATAATTGTTGTTTTAAGGGTCCTAACATCTAGGTTATCGGCCCCTACTAGAGATTTCCCATGTTTCCCATTTTTACTCCTGGATAGTACCTATCGTTAGCCCACAGGTACCTTCATTCCAATCCTAGCCCATATTACACCAATTAAAACACACAAAGTACTACCACCACATTAATGCAGGTTCTCAAGCGGATTACTTACACAAGTACGCTAAGCTAAATGACCCCTATGTAGCAAGCCCCTAAAGCAATAACAAGGAATTATAATAATTGCTCTTATTAATTTGAAACAGAAAATTGGTGATGGATATTTTATTGGCTTTTATGTATATTATTATATTTGAAATACAGCCAATAGTCATAGCAGGGCATTTGAATCGAATGACCGTAGATTCCCCAACTAGTTCAATTTCAAGTAGTTCAAACGTCGGCTACCAGACGCCACTGTCACTAACACGCAGCGGCGAATGTATGTATATGTACTGTATGTATAGGTTAGGTATGTATATGCATTTTGTTTATTAAGAAAACAGTTGTGGTATATATCACCTATACCGACTGAATGACAGTAATTCGTGTTAAATCTCACCGCAGAGAAAATATTCAGCCATTAAGCATCTCCCCCAAACACAATCGTCTATGTTTACGCCACAATTACTCACAGTCCGCTCACCCTGGGTCTCAAAGCCGTACTATTAGCAATGGCAGCTTGTGGTCCCGCCAAATAAAGTAGTACACACGCAAGTTTATTAGTGGAGTCCATTGTGGTGACGCGCCAATTTCAGCCCATGGATTTACAGTTGCTTCAATCCTAGGCCAGCCCATAAACTGGGTTCCATAACAGGGTGAATATGCTATTATGCTACATAGATTGGGAGTGTGGATAGGTTGGGGTAGTTCTGTTCTGCAATTTGATAAATATTACAGTACCGTATGTATCTTTAAAGGATATAACCGAAAACGTTGGCTTTATGGTAAAGACATATTTGAATTAAAAGAGTTTGTCATGTAAATGAACACCAATTTACAACATCTTCAAAATTCATGAAAGAACAGTCTTCTAAATTTCAATGAAATTAAATACATAAATTTAGTTCAAATGACTTAATTACATCAATATGCCACTCAGGCTCAACAACCTCACGCATATACTTGGGTCAGTTTAATCTGGTTTAAACTGCCGACTGTTTAAAATTGTATGAATTCATATTCTCTACAAAGTTGTAAACGAAATAAACGTGTAAACGAAATATACTCTCAAAACTTAAAAAGTTTTTATATGACATGATATGATATATGATATGATATATGATATGATATACGTTATGATATATGATATATGATATGATATATCATATGATATGATATATGATATTATGATATGATATAATCCATTTGCAGAAAGGCGTACACAGTAGGGAATCATTGTTGCGTCATTGGATTCATCAAAACCTTTGCGGTACACCGTCCTGCCGTGACTCTCTCCAGTAGGCTACTGTAAAAGAACAGATGAATTTTATCTCTGCCGCTGTCTCCTTTAAAGTTGAGACTTACGTGTGTAGCCTTCTCCATCAAGCTGATGAATTACGGTCGCTCAAGTGTATCACCTCCTCCGTCAAGCTTACCACTTCCACGTACAAAATACTACATTCAAATTGGATATGTCAGTCCTGCAATATTTAGACAGAACGCTGCACATCATTTTTGAATTCATACAAGTGTGAACGGTCTAGGAAGTGCACACGTACTGTTTCTCTTTTTAAACTCATTCGAATGTGAAGTAATATCACAGACGATTTGGAATGTGTTTGTACAGTAGAATGCTATTTTCCTAGAATCCCATACGTTTGACAAAACTTTGCTCATGATTTCTTCACTTTAAAAAATCTATTGCATTAAGCATTTTGAAATTAACATGAATTTATTCCAGAGTTGTTGATGACCAAGAGACGTTTATACAGTGCGTCAGGGAATGTTCTCCGCAGTGCCTAGGCACTGCTACGTTAGGTGAGAGCCGGTGATAAGTTGGCGGATCTTTCGCTCACTCGCCGACAGCCAGGTACTAGCTTGTCTTCTCCAAGGTCGACAGGATATCAGAACACACGCGGGAGCTGTGCTGTGCTGTGCTGTGGAAAGCGTCTGTGTGACTGCAGTAAGGGAGCGTTTAGATCATTGGAATGGTGTAACAGGATACCGGCAGTAATGTTTACTACTGAAGAGAGAGCGTATTCGGTGGAATACGTTTTTCGTGAAGGCGATCGGTTTACAGAAAATGTGAAACTAAAATTTCAGGCGCGGTTTCCTAATTCAAAGTTTCCTAACCGGGATACCGTTCGGGATTTCATAAGTAAATTTCGTGTGACTGGCTCAGTGCACGATGTACCAGGAACAAGCACGCTTACGCTGTTAACAGACGAAAATCTTGATGAAATTTCCGATATAATGTGGCGAAGTCCAAGTAAATTAATACGCAAATTAGCTCAAGAAACAGGAATCTCTAAGTGGACTGTTTGTTGTTTGTTTTGACACAAGCGGCGGCAGGCGCGCTTTCAGCAGCAACCGTGCTGCCAACTAAACTCCGGCTCCCATCTAACGTAGCAGTGCCTAGGCACTGCGGAGAACATTCCCTGACACCCTCTATATGTTGACTTGTTTCGATCTTTGAAAAGTGGCCATATTATGTAAGAATGTGAGTTAAAATGTCCTGGATTAGCAACTAGTCAAACACTGTGACATTTGTTTCGCTACCCATTCACTACGCTCTATATGCATTGACAATGATACATGAGTGAGTAGGCAGTTTCATTAACACAACCACACTGTACTGTAGACCGTTTTTGCTGGTGCAATGGCTAGCATTCATAGCTGTCACCCCTGAGGTCCAGGTGAGGATTGGGATTGAGACGGCCGCGCCCTTAAGTTAGGAACCATCCTGGTGTTTTCCTGGGGTTGAAGTGAGAAACCATGGAAAATCATTATTCCTGAATGGCTGAGGTGGGAATCGGACCCAACTCTCCTCAGATTTGCCTCTCGACGCTGAGCGTACCCGAATTCAGGCCTCAGACCATAATTATATTTCTAGCAGAGCCGGGAATTGAACCCGGATTCCAAGGTGACAGCCAAGAAGGCTCAGCGCTACAAAAGGAGTTGGATTTGAGATTATCCGAAGAGGATTATTGTTTAGATCCTTGAACTACTGACCATGGACTGATAACTAATTTAAGGTCTTTGGAAGATATAATTACATAGTTATCACTGGGATCTATCTATCATTGTTTTGGAAATGCCATTCGATATGAAGTCAAGATTTTTCATTCCTTCCATTTATAGGCCTTATTAATAGGAAAAGAAACACTCCTCCCTGCCCAATGATTTCTCATGTATAAGAACGGCTCAACATTTTAACTGCAGTGGCGTGTACAAAACAACCCTAGAGGACAGCCACCAAAACAGTTTCCTTCCCACGACGTCTTATTTCATAAATGAGTATATAAATAACAGATACATTCATGTTCTACTGCAGGAAATATCTGAGCGATAAACTGCAATTTCTGTTGCCCTGACAACGGAATGTAAGGTGTATCCCATATCCAAATTCTAGATAGCTTTTATGGCGGGCGTTGAAGTATGATCCCCCAAGAATCTCGGACTTCCTAATATATTTTGGGATACAACTTAACAGTTCTGCTAATAAGGTATTGATTAGTTATCCCTTAAAATTTCATTCAGACCAGTGGGGTCGTTTAGATGCCAAGCGTTGACAAACAGGAGACAGAAAAACACAAACATTTCTGACTCTACCAAAAATGTGATTCTACTCTGAGAACTGAAAGGGGGTTTAATTTAGACTTCTGAGGCAAAACTGAGAAGAGGTTCGTTGGATTCTCAACTCTGCTCTCCTAGAAGTGATTTCTGTGGTCCTCCCACTTCTACTCCAGGCAAATGCCGGGATGGTATCTATAGTGAGACTACAGCCACCTCCTATCGAATTTTTAGGCATAAAACATATAAATACAATAGTACAGCCATCACAATGTGACAGGTTTTTGTACAGATTTCACACAAACCCAGTGCAAGGGGCTATGTGTCCACAATGTTGCAAAAGAATCAATAACAAGCTCTTATACATAAATTGTTACTACCAAAATCATTATACCTAGATAGACACTCGGTGGAGTTTAGGAACTGATGTACAAGAGAGCGACATTAACTTAAACACAGTGAATGGAAGAAAAGAATGAATCGGTATTGCTTGATTATGCCAGATTTCACTAACCTGAAGACCAACGTCATGGAGAATTAACTTTTGGGGTCATAATATAGAAACCGGAGCTGAAGGAAGGAAGTTTAAGCGATTGCGCTGAAGAAGGGACTCAGTGTGTATAATTTTACTCCTGATATACAGGGTGTAACAAAATAAGTGGGGAAGCTCCAGGAATTCTACAGGGTGAACAAAAAATGCCGCACTTGGAGGTTGGCATGCGATTCCTCATCCAATTGCAAGACAAAAGTTTCAATAGCAAAATCGGATCGGGTGCTGTTTGAGAACACAAGTATGAAAACGAGAAGCTGGCAATACTGTCACATACTGCAGTGCATCAGAATGTACTGTGCCCGTTTGGACCGAAGTCCGGACGACCACATATGCATTTCACCAAAAATCAGTCAGCACGAGAATCAAAATATCCCGGGGCGCCAGATGGGTTAAAGTCGAGTGCAAAGACCCAACAAAAAAAATGCTTAACTGATTTTCGGCTTGACGCAACAATAAGGATAGAAGGATATTCATGAAAACGGTGATTGAATACGATAAAATTATCTCATTTTATTAAAACTTTAAAATGACATGAAGAAAATATGCCCAAAATGGCATAAAAGATGACTGGAAAAGAATAAGTTATTTACACAATATACAATATCGCCAACACATGAACACTAACAAAGTTGAAACGAGAGGTCAGAATATCAGTCCTGTTGACTTCGTTCAACATAATTATGTACAGGGGTAGGGTTTTATCAGCGCAAAGTCAATCGTCCATACTGATCCCTAATTTATTTAGCATTCACACGTTGAAGATCAATAAGAACATTTATCACTGGTTGGGAAAATCACTTTCACTGTTCATTTCTCAAAACTATTATCGTAGCATTTCGACTAACACTTCTTAGGCAATAGTAATATTAGGATTTGTCAAATACAAAGTTGTTCATAATAAGTGAAATCCACTATGATTTACATGGACTTTGAGCATTTTTGTGGATTCAAAAAAAAAACAGAAAATTTATATTGAAACATAGATCTCAATCCAAAGTCTGTCAAAATAATTTTGACTTAATCAAAAATATAATTATCACAAATATAACTTCCATTCCATATGGATTCAGTCAACGAATTAATTAATTATTCCTTGAAAACATTAATTAGGAAATTTGAAATATCATTTAACATGTTTTATAATGAAACAAATTATTATTATTATCATCAAAGTGATTTTGAAAAAATGTCAAATATGTTCAGCATCAACTTATTAAAGAAAATGTATATTTATTTTTATAGGATCTGAAAATCCTTTCAGCTTATAGTGGTTGTTAATAAGTAACAAATTCAAACAACTGCATTGGCCCATATGAGTGACACGTGATAAAAATCGCAGAATTATAAATCAGGATTTAGACAACGGTAAAGCTTTCCTGAATGAAAGGAACTAGTAGAATAATAATTTTCCGGGTAAGCAATTACTAGAAATATTTTCAAACACGTGGATCAACAGTAATTTAATAATGATGGTTCACAAAATAACCTGTGGTTATATTACGACGAAAGTGTGGCGAAAAACGACTCTCCTACTACATCAAAAACATCCAACCTACAATTTGATTGGTGCTCCATTTTACACAACCTCATTCCTGC
Organism: Meconema thalassinum; assembly: GCA_946902985.2. NCBI lineage: Eukaryota > Metazoa > Arthropoda > Insecta > Orthoptera > Tettigoniidae > Meconema > Meconema thalassinum. The sequence goes on from OX336389.2 coordinate 1,394,198,895, forward strand.
GACTTAAATTGCGCACTCAGAATGGCATATAGTTATCTGCACACACACAATGACATCTTCCCAAATTATACAAAATAATCAAGCCTTTGCTTGTTATGACAAATGGAAGATTCAAAAATCAGTAAACCTCACCAATGAGTTTACGACAATATCCAATATAATTTCACCATCAGAAATTCCACAGAGTGTTAATATTAGCAAACGTTGTGAAAGACGCTGCGTCATGATGATTTTATTTTATATAAACTCTAGCAAAAACCCTGCTTTATACATGCTTAGCTTCCAATTTCACTTCTTTCCGTGTCTTTATCAAAGCTTTAAATATGAAATGCAAACGTGAAACAATTTCACTGAATTTAACTGTTCATTATAAGTGGGCATGTGTTAACCACTAACCTTCGGAATTAACAAATATCCGATTTAGAGTATGACTTCAAATGTCAACTGTATTAATCATACAATCATAAAATGATTATTATAAACCACAAACGTTTATCATTATTATTCCAGAAGAATAGAAAAATAATTGTTATTATTAAATCCCATTATTATTATTATTATTATTATGTGCGTATGGACCCTATTGGATCACGCATTACATTTATGATTCGCCTTTCTAACAGACCATATTGCTTTCATTCTTTCACTGTGCGCTTGTTTCCTTTCTTCTGACCACTTAGTCCCCTATCTTCTGGGGACTTCATTCTCTGGCTGTACCACCCATTTATTTATCTTCTGACGGTAGACATTTCTCTCTAGTATTTCTGACGTTTCTATCCGGGCCTTTTCCAGGTCATTTTTAACATCTTGTATCCAAGATACGTTCTTCAGTTTTCCAGATTATGTCAAAATCTTGTGAGTTAACCTTGAAGATGAGAGTCTGTGAACGCGTCCATAGAATTTCAGTCTTCGTTTCCTGATGTCTGCGGCGAGGTTGGATAGTTTTTCCGTGGCTTTGCGTGATTTGAGTCTATACCCTTCTTCACTTTTCTCTGGGCCCAGAATTTTCCTCAAGATCTTTCTTTCCTCCTTCAAGATATTTTCCAGATCACCTTTCTTATTAAGTACCAAGGTTTCACTTGCATACAGCACTTCAGTTTAATCACCGTATTATAGTGTTTGATTTTTGTATGTATGGACATGCATTTCTTGTTATAGATGTCACGGGTTCTCCAATACGCTCTTTTGAGTTTTTGTAATCGAACTTTCTGAGCTTCCTTTTCCAATCCTGTTGGTTCTAGGATCTCACCGAGATATTTAAAGTGTGGAACCCGTTTGATGTGCCCGTATTTTGTTTGTAGTTCCTGGATGTCGAACCTAGTGCAAATAAACTTGGTCTTCTCGAATGAGATTTTCAACCCAGTTTTCTCAGCGCATTCCTTGAGGACTTCAATCTGTTTGATAGCTAAAATTTCGCAGTCTGCTAGTATCGCTAGGTCGTCTGCGAAAGCTAAACAACTGACCTTGATGTCATCATTCTTTCGTCCAAGTTGAATGGGTTTCCAGAGCTTCTGGGCATTCAAGTCCTTCTCCCATTCTCGAATGACTGTATCTAAAACAAGGTTGAAGAGCAGTGGTGACAATCCGTCACCCTGTCGCACGCCGGTCTTAATCGCAAAGGGCTCTGATAATTCACCCAGAAATTTTACTATTGACTTCGTGTCCGTGAGTGTTTCCTTGATGAGTCTTAATGTCTTTGGATCAAGTCCTAGTTCTTCTAAGATGTTAAAGAGAGACTGTCGATCGACCGAATCGTACGCCTTCTTAAAGTCGACGAAACTACAAATGATCGGAGAGCTTCTGGTCGCTCTATATTTCAATATCGTCTTCAAGTTAAAAATTTGTTCAACACAAGAACGCTCAGGTCGGAAACCAGCTTGATATTCACCAATTTTGTGTTCAAGCTGTTCTTGTACTCTTTGAAGAAGACACGCGGAGAGAATCTTGTAGGTGACTTGAAGGAGAGAAATCCCTCTGTAGTTATTCAAATCCGTTCTGTCACCTTTCTTGTATAACGGATGGATGAGTGCACATTTCCATTCTTCAGGTACATTTTCTGTTTTCCAGATATCCATGATGATTAGTGTGAGCTCCTCAAGTGTATTTGGGCCTATGTTCTTTAATAGTTCTGCAACTATGCCATCTTCTCCAGACGCCCTGTTACTTTTGAGTCTGAAAATGTGTCTCTGGATTTCTTCTTTAGTAGGTGGTGGAGATTCAGGGTTTACATGTACGGGAGTCTCTTTGGGCCATCGTGATGTTGGCTCCTCGCAATTGAGTAACTCAGAGAAATACCGAGCCAGTTCACTACAATTATCCCGGTTGGACAACGCGAGGTTTCCGTCTTGTTTTCGGAAACACAAGTTCTGTGGGGTGTATCCTCGGATTCTTCCTGCGAACGTCCTGTAGAAATATCGCGTTTTGTGATCTCGGAAGTCTTGATCTATAGATTCCAATTGGTCCTTCATGTGTTTCCTCTTAGTTTGTCTGAATACTTTTGACACTTCCTTCCTGGTCTGAAGATAGTGTTGTTGAGTCTCGAGTGACTTCTTATTGTTGCATTTCTGAAAAGCTCTCTTTCTCATTTCCAGTGCTTCTTCACATGCAGAATCCCACCACGGGTGTTTCGTATTCTTCTTCAATGGAATAGTCTCTTTAGCTCTCCTAATGATCTTGTCATGGAACTGCTTCCAGGTGCTTGCCTTTTCCTTTTCCCATTCCTCTGTTATGTTACTTTCATTTATCTTTTTCGTGTCAAATTTCTGAAGATGAGATTTCTTGGGGTGGATTCTTTTCGGGGTAAATTTCACTTTGATTCGCACTAGATAATGGTCGGAGTCAATATTGGCTCCTCTTCGAACTTGCACATCATGAATTTCTTTCTGTAAAGAATGTGTGATGGCCACATGGTCGATCTGATATTCTCCAAGAGATTGCACAGGTGATCGCCAAGTCTTCTGTTTTCGATGGTGCTTCCTCAGAGAAGTGGACATTATCTTAAGTTGTTCTGTTGGCACAGTTCAATGAGTCTCATGCCATTCTTGTTGGTGAATTTATGAGCTGGGTATTTGCCTACAGTCTTTTGGTATTCTTTTTCTTTGCCAATCTGTGCATTGAAATCACCTAGTAATATCCTTGTGTCTTCTCTAGGAACCGTTGCCACGATCTTTTCGAGTTTAGACCAGAACTGTTCTACCTTCTGCAAGTCCCTTTTATTTTCAGTGTTCGTGGGGGCATGTGCGTTAATTAATGTGTATTTTTTGTTCGCACATTGTATGCGCATAGTCATTACTCTATTACTTATGGGAGTGACTTCTTTTATCGAATCAACTATGCTCTTCAGAACTACAAATGCCATACCCAAGAGGGGGGTGCCACCTCTTCCTATTCGTGTGTCCGTTTTACTTTTGAAAATACGGTAGTTACCATAGTCTAGTGTGCTCTCATCTGTAAAGCGTGTTTCCTGAAGAGCTAGTATCTGTATCCTTTGTCGATCTAGTTCTGATGTTAAGGTGTGTAGTTTGCCTGGTTTTAGTAATGTGTTGATGTTGAAGGTCCCGATGTATGTGGGTGTCTTTGATGGTAGTTTGCCAGAGAACTCCGACTTTCTCTGTGATCGTGGTTGCCCAGGTCCCCCAGAGTCCGAAAACCTGGTTGCCGTCCATGGACGGGTGGATTGGTTACCACCTGGGGTAATTCTGTAGTTACTCGCACGAATCATAACTGCTTGTAATCAAGGATTAATCCAGTGTTTCCACTGGGAGTTTAGGACCAGGGATTGCTAGTTCCTGGAACATAAGTTATGTAGCCGTACCTACTAGGTAAGCAGACGCTGACCACTTTGCCGCTCGATCCAAGTCAGACGCGAAGTGGATTTCAATTTTGGTTCTTCCGCCCTCGCTGCCATTGAGACATAGGTCCTCCTCTGCCATCGAAGCCGTTGGCCATTGTTTTATACACCTCAGTTGATCCGCGGGTGCTTATTTGACTAGGTCTTATTCGCACCTTTCCTGTATATCTACAGGAAATTCCCCATCAGCCATCGGGACGCGCCGTGTCGGGGTTGAGGGCCCCCTTCCCAGTGTCTCACGCAGGGTTATGCTTAGCTCGTACTCAGTTCGGAACTAAACCCCCACATGAGCTGACTAGGTAATAATGTAGTATGCTGTCTAGTACAAAAGCGTCACATTGCCGGTCGTAAAGATGGCTGACAATAGTGGCCGGTTGTGTGACCTAGGTAACACCGAGACTATACAGACTAGTGCGTATCCTATACATGGCCTCCATGGGATCAATGACAAAAGAAAACAAAATGGAGACAGTTAGGTCAAAGGTGTTAGTCTGATATACGGAGTGACCTCTAGATAGTGTTATCTATGGAATAATATTGTCGCAATTACCAAGATGGCGGACATTTATAGCACAAAATTCATATTAAATATTACTTTAAAACACTATTACACAGGAACACATACACTAGATAACACTAACACACATTCAGCACTAAAAGTAAAGCCACTATTATTCCCTGGAAACCACAAACGAAGCACAGTTCCTCCGTATTGGCCGATATAAGACGCAGCATCATTACCCATGATCTCACCCACTGGGCACGGATTATTATTATTATTATTATTATTATTATTATTATGTTCAAAACTAGGTTTAAAGTTATCAAACTGTTCGGGGAATATCACCCTCGACTTCAAAATGATGGATAACTATCCATTCCTCAACTTAGATTAATTCTTAAATCTCAAATTATGACGGCTAATGACAGCAATAAGAAAAAAATATCGAACTAAAATAAATGTTCGTTCTGCTCGTCCATAAATATCGAATCGTATAAATCTGAGTAAAAAAACAACTCAGGTCCTAGCTCAGGTTTCGAAAAAAAATATTTGCAAAAGCAAATAAACATATCGATGACTATAGAGAGAAAAATATGTGTTGGCAAGACTGTAGAAAATACAAGAAAATCCAACTAACTACGCATAGAAATAATGTAAATTGCAGCTTACATTCATGTAGGTCTTGATGGTAGAAATCTGGACTGAACCAGACTACTCAGTCTTCCTATTGTCTGTCCCATTAAGATGCGTACTTATATTCTCGTATCAGCTTCCATGTTATACCCACAAGCTGTTTACGCAGACATAGTGGCGTTTATAATGTCATGCAGAAAAATGTTGGCAACTTCAAGAGCTGAAGTGTAGTTGACAGGGGTCTGATCTAAGCGATCCATGATGAAATAATTACCAAGACCCACTGTGATACAATCAGTATTCCAATACTCTTACAATCTTTTCAGCACTATTACAAATTCTGTCGAGTTGGCTGGGCAAAGCTTCTCACTTTTCAGATCGCACAAGGCTAAACCTGTATTCCCATTCGGCTTTCGAATTGTAATATGCAAGACTGGTTTTGAAGTTACTGACTTATCTTGGCTGGTCCAACTATTGGATATAAATAAACCAGCTCTAAGTGCATGTGGACTGAAGAAAAAGTTGTAGACATAGTCTACAATATGTCCAAGTTGTAGCGGTAAAAAATACCAAGTGCCACAGACTTATTTCACTTCTGTGAAATCGAAGAAAAGTTCTAAACCCACTCGAAATAGTTTAACACTTTCAGTAATCATGTACTGTCGAAAATTCTAAGTCCACAGCTTGAGCTGTAAGTTGAAGTTTAAATGCAACCATGTGCTCGGTGATAATAACGATGTTCGAAGTTCGGTGATAGTCAAGCGGCTAGAGCACTTACGTAGCGTAGCACGACCAAGTCAACGGAGTGCTTGTGACGAAGTGAACATACCTCTGCCTGCGAGGCTCGCCTTATATACCCATCCGCTTGCTGGCTCGAGGTCACTGCGGCGAAAACGCTGGAACTAAAACAGCTCATAACTCGGCTTCTGTTCGATCAATTTCTTTGAAACAAAGCTCATTCTTCTTCTCTTGTTCTTGCCAGTAATCTGATATAGGTTTCATGTTTCCATCTCAACGGGAAATATTTAGTGACATATAGCCTCGACTATGACGCTCTCCTCCTACGTCACTTACCCACTTCTTGGCTGTAAATTCCTTCGAAAAGCTTCTAAGAAGGTTTGGAGCGCGCTATTCAAACATCCATATCCGAACTTAGAATCGTGGCCTGTTCCCTCAAATCTAGGCTCACGGCTTGTACCCTTCAATCTAGGCAACTGGATTTGGGCACAGTACAGAGAAAGCTCCGGCAGAGAGCCGAGTTCCTGCGACCTGCTTTTGGCCACGCTGCATGCAGTTACAACGTTGCCAGTGCCTCGCTTCTTAACACGCATTTCTGTTAAACCTATTGGCGGGACTAGGTTTCGCAAAATAAACTTTTGTCGTGAATTTCGACCAGGGACCGCATGACGACCTCCAAGTGTGGCATTTTTTGTTCACCCTATATAGAGGACCCAGCAACAAGCAAAACATGTCCAGTTAACATATGGTGTATGTGGGTTCGTTGCCGTGTTGCAAGTTTTGTTTGTGGTGGGCATAATACAGACGGCGGCACGATGCTAGTTGGTCATGTGTGGAGGGCACACAGGCCACTTGTACGTTTCGACGCTATTCAAGTCTGTGTGCATTCCCAAACAAATGCATAGGGCGTCAGGGACCAACACCGAGACCTGCTCATTCTCCCGATCTCATCCCATTAGACTTCTACTTAAGGGGTCCTTTAAAGGCCATTGTGTACGCCACACCTATTCATAACGTGGACATGCTGCGTCAGTGAATAGAGCGAGGATGTCAGCAGATACGACAGACGCCGCGAATATGGGAGCGTGTGAGCGCATAGACGCCTGCATTACAGCTCGTGGTAGCCATTTTGAGCACCTTCTGTAGAGAACTGTAAGTAGTAACGTACACTTTATCAACACAAATGATCAACCTGCATAGTGAAGTGGCCTGTGTAATGTGCACCACAAACAATGCTTCTAACATGGAAACGAAAGCATATACACCATATGTTTATTGGACATGTTTTGCTTGTTGTCAGGTCCTCTATCGAATCCCTGGAGCTTTCGCACATATTTAGTTACACCCTGTATTACGGGGTCAAAGATGAGGTATTCTATGAATCGCACGTTGCTTATAAGTTACGAAGGCGCCTTCCTGGTCCCATCACGGGAGTAAATGAAAGATGTTGTTGATTAATTTAGTGTGTTTATGTTCGACGCTGACTATTATATATCAGAAAACTATACTATAATGAGGATCATTATAACACTATTTTTCATTATGAAACAGTTTCTCCCACCTATCAGAGCTCAAGAAACAGTTGTTTGACCAATTAGATAATTAGATGCACTGAGTTCCACGGCCTTCTAATTTAAATTTCACTGCCTGGCCTTGTGTCATAGTAGGGTAATCGAGGAGGCCATGGTCAAATACAAGGCAATCTCTGCGTCTCGTGCGCTCTGTTCAGTACATAAAAATGGTGAAATCTCGACAGATATTTATGAATATTTATGTTCGAACATAAAATAGTTATAATAATTATCGTCGAACATAAACAGTCGTATGCAACTCGCCTATAATGGTAATTAAGACACTCGTGTGGAAATTATAAAACTCGCATACGCTCGTTTTATAAACATACTCGTGTCTTAATTATTCCCACTATAGGCTCGTTGCGTAATGTACTATTGTGACATCGTTGCAGTTGCTCCGTGTATTTGGGTACCGTATGCGTGTTAAGAATCTCTCTGATGTCGTTTGTCATTTTGATGGTAGTACTAGTGTGTTTGTGATTGAGGCTACGATTTGGAAAGAGGGGGTCATGACAGGTATATCGGATATAACCCGACATACGACTGGAGTAGAAGTGGGGACACCACTTCTAGGACAGCTGAGAAGGCAATCGAACCCATCTCGTATCAATGTTGCCTCACGAGGCAGAGAGTTCCTCGTCCCTACGCTCTAATCAAAATTCAATTTCTAGGCAGAGCCTTAAATCGACCCCAAGACCTTTGTGTGTGGAGTCTCAATATGCACCTCAAGTCCATAAATGGCGGAAATGGAAGATGAAAAGAATGAAGCAGTATGGAACTAGGCAATGATTTGTAAGAAAGCAGCCCTGGCCTATTAGAAGGAACCACCTGGAATTATCGTGAAGCCGATCATAGGAAAATCATAGAAATTATTTCATGGATGGCCAACGGTGGGGTTTGAACCTAATTGTCTTCCAAGTTCGAACATACAGTAGGTTGACCTTGTGGCCTTGCAAATTAGCGTTAGTAGGTACCCCGATTTGTTAAGTAATGTAGTGACTCAATCATCACATACGAAATGGAATGTAATGGCGTACTTGAGCTTAAAATACCTCGCTTTAGGTTTGTTATTCAAAGAGTGTTTTCAACGACTATTACGACTAAAATTTCCATTATATTGAAAGCTTTGCATTGAATTTCATTGGACCTGAACGCAAGTTGCGTGTATACAGTAGTTATATTCGCACAACCCGCTGTAAATTTCCATGTCAAATGCAAGATAGTAATTAGTGAACTGAAGTGCATGAATGATTCTGAATTAATTGAACATTTAAAGCAGAATAGATAGCATGAGTATCAACAAATAAAAGACCATTTAATCTGTATGGTCCACTGGGTTCAAATAACGTCAATACATTCAACATACTGTATTACTTTAAGCCTTTAGAAATGACTATTAATATGCCTCTCGTGCTTTATATATTACTGTTACTCTTTTATTCTTGACTAATATTCATAAAAAGGCTTTAGAAGGGGAAGTAAACTTATGTAAATTACGTATTTACAGTAAATGTACACATTCGGGAATATGAAGCAAAACAGCATAGAGGCACTACAAAGAGGAGCAGATCCCGAATGGATATGGCTGGGAACAGTTCCATTTTCGTATTTCTCAGACCAAAATGAACAAATACAGAGTCTGCAGTGCCTTAATATGTTTATCTTAAAGCCACGGCCACATCCGCCCCAATCCTATCTCAATTACAAATACACACACAAGTACAGGCATTACAGTTACACAGGTCATCAGACAAATTCTATACACACCCAAGTACACGATGCTACATGACCACGATGCCACAAAGCTCCTAAAAGAATAAACAACAGAAACATAATTTGTTTCTGACTTCATGCTCTATATACATTAGGTGATATTCAATCATAGTCATCAGCTGTGATAATGTAAGGTAGATCTTAATTATATACTCACTAGTTTGATGCGTAAATGAATTCTGAAGCAAATCGTGCTCATAAACATCGAATTTCACCTGGACATATTTAGCTGTACATACCTGAAATAGAAAAAGAAAAACAATTCAAATCTCAGAGAAAAATTAAAATGTATGACATAAAACTTCCAAGTTGTAAGTGTAGCACAATAATACTCACAGATTTTCAATGCAAGGCACATTGATAGTTAACAAATTCATTGAACAGGGGTGAGGTACAAGACAAATATAAACTACATTATATAATGCAACACTCGTATAGACAATGTTTGTTAGCATAGAATGATAAATCATTATAGGTTAAGCCAATATTGATATCATACATGGTATCTTTCATTTCATTACCACTCGAATATGAACACAGTTTGACCAAAAGCATGCAACACGCTCACAAAGCTCAAGATGACTTGCTTGCTTGTTGCTTGGGGATTGGGATATATTGGTCATCGGCCCCGTGTAGTTGGGTTTGTGTTGAACTGGTGTGATATGTTTTATTTATGTGATAATTGTATTAGTGTAACGTTATTAGGGACATGGATGAGCTAGGTGCCCCGGGACGTGAAGCAAGGTACCATTCTCGCATTTGCCAGGAGGGAGTGTGGAAAAAAAACGGGGTAAAACCAAACTCACAATAGCCGCAGTCAGAAGCTGAGATTAAAACCAGCGATCTTCGGACTTGCTGCAGCTGCCCTCGCGGTCGTGGTGGTCGATTAATCTAGCACGGCTACACCTATGATGGTTTGCAACCGACAAGCTTGGTGTTCACCAAACCTTCTCAAAGCTTTTAATTTGCCCAATTGATATGGATCGTTTTTCAATGAAGATTTGTTCTGCACAGCTGGAATGAATTACCGTCCAAGCTCTCATAACAGAAAACTAACATTTTCGAAGTTACTACTACATTAGTTTGCTAGCAATGACTCGGAGTGTCTGAAAAATGGATGCTTGTTATAATACTTCCAGATGTCACACTGAGTATGTGAAATTATAGTGGTGTATCGCTGGGCTCAGATATTTAGGAAGTACATTTTGTAGGGATTATTTATCACCGTCCATACTAAAGCTCCAAATGAAGGATGGGTCTGATAACCAAGATGTCCCAAGCCCCTGAAATGAATTAACAACAAGATCAATATTGCCGCATCATTTAGAGACTTGGGTCACTTAGGACATCAGCCCTGGAATAATGTTCATGAATATGTGATAGGTAATGATGATCACCTCAATAGAAGATTCTTGAACATACAAGTATGGTGTCGCAAAATTCTTGAACACTCAATATTGCGGAGGAAAATGCAAAATGTTCATTTTACTACCTATGACCTTAGTATTCAATATACATTGTGAAATATACTGTAAGTCTGATGGTAATATGGGACAAGGCCTAAATTGTAGACAACAACAAGTTGATTCTTTTAGGTATCTTGGCATTTTATGATTTTTGTTGACAGAAGCACTTGTATATTTAGCGGAAGCTTGTCGGTACAAAGCACAAAAGTGTTCAAGAATTTTGCAACACTATAGTGGAATGTTCACGAAACATCTATTTCCACAGACTTAAAAAACTACCAACATCTCCATACATGCTCATTTACGTCGTGTGTACGTCATTATGATCGCGTACACACTTGCATTCGTAGTACCTATGAATGCTCAGCTATGACATTACGACATTGATCGGTGATTTGCCTCATTTGTCCAACAGGTAATTTGAAAATATTCATGGGTCCAAATTATTTTATCTGTTGCGCGGCTCATGTTCCCAAGAAAACAGGTGGTTCGTGAAATGTAATGTGGCTCGTAATGAACAGAATAATAAAACTTAACCTATAAGAAGTGAAATTCATTAATAATGTGCTATGGATCATTAAGGTTAGCTGAAACGTTGGCAAGGGAACACTATGGGATAGTCTGGTTCATTTGTGTCTCATGCGAGAAGAATAAGTAAAAACAGCTACTTTATTATTTCTTGTGATTCATTTCCCAAAGTTTGAAAAAGGAAAGCAATTTCACTGCATAATTATTCTCAGATAACATGTGTGTTGTCAGATCTCCTGAACCTTAAACCTACCATCAATATTCAAGTAATTCTCAATTTCTGTTGAGAGAAGTGCTTGTATATTTAGCTGAATCCTGTCGGTGCAATACAAGTGTTCAAGAATTTTGCGACACTATACTTGACGAGTCCCTAGCCGGAAAAACTAAACTCTCCAATTTGCTCGGCAATTCATTTGCATACATTGGGTTCAATTAAAACTTTTAACTCATTCCATCGCCTATGCTTGGGAATTTAACGATTGAAATGAGCCAATGATATTACAACACATGGAAGTTAGTCGCACTGGCCAAACTTCGATGAGTGCATTTCAAATACATTTGCAGTTTTCTCTAACATATTTGTGACTGCTGGTGATCTCTGTGAGTGGTGTTATACTAAAATATGTACATATATCGCCATGTCCTTTGTCCTTACTTTCTGATGTGCATATAAAATGTGAAATAATAGCATATTACACTGATGAAAACAATCAGAACACCCTTTGTGAGGTTTCACGTAAAATTTATTGTGGAGAGAGTACGCGTGGATTATATTTTAATGAACACATTTTCAGACAAAGGAACCAAGTATGGACCCCAACTGAACCATTCATACTAGTTACGTGGTGTAGCCTCCACAGGTGATAATACAGACGATTATTGAGTTGACAAATACTATGTTGCGGCACATTGATACATGGCTGCCCGAACGTATCGCGCAACACTGTAAGAGTAGTAGTTGGATGAGTCACACTAGTTACTAACTTCTTGTGCCATCAGGTCACTCACGTGCTTTATTGTTAGCCTGTCTTTAATTGAGCTGGCCGACGATGATGCTGCTCATCCTGAAGAATATGTTGCGTCGCATAGGCAGTGTATGGGTGAGTAATGTCCTCTTAGAAAAGCACATCACGAACCTGTTGTATGATTGACAGAATAACGAGACCATGCAAATTCTTCAATCAGCAAACGTTGGACAGTACTCGCCAGATGTAAATCGTACATATGGACAACCATGACTTGCATGCAGGCTGGCACTGCTTTCATCGCTGAACACAATGGTATTGCCATTCCATCTCCCAGGTACTCTTCTGTTGGCACCAACGGAATCGGGCACATCACTGCTGTGGCGTGAGTGGTTAAAGTGCTAGAAGTGTGGGTGCCTGGAGCACCATTGACACTAACCGATTTCCATTGCTTTGAGGTGACACTTTTTGGTTCACACTAACTCGTATCGATGATGTGGTAGTTGCAGGACAAGAGGACAGTCTTGCACAGGCTCTGAGAGCGCTTGGGGCCTGAGTAAACACCTATGAGCCACTGTCGTCCAGGCAAGTGACGGCCGCACTGTAACACCACTGAGTAGGGCTGTCTCTTATTGTTAGCTAGTGGCCGAGCAAGTACACTACGTGTAGGCTACATGGAAAGTACTGATGCCGCGGAAGATCCTCGTAATAATTGTCTATTAATATTGCAGTACCCAACTTCAATTTTCTGCAATGAAATACAGCAAACAGTGTGAAATAATGGTATTGTAATTATTATCCTACTTAAGATTTTTCAAAAAATGGAAAAGGACTTATGAGATCTACGTGAGCGAAACATTCGTGTGTCTGTGTGTATGTCTGTCCCCCCTCCCCTACCAATTCAAACACTGTATGTATGTCTACCCCTTATTATTCCCGTTTTCCAACGGGGTCGGGGATTAGATGCGATGGAAGTCTTTGTGGCGATGGTTCTTACGGCCGGATGCCCTTCCTGACGCCAACCTCATGAGAGGAGTTAATGAGAGATTAAATGAATGATGGTGAATGAAACTGGGCAAGGATGTGGAAGGAAGCGGCCGTGGCCTGTCAGAAGGTACCGTCCCAGCATTTGCCTGGTGTTGAAAATGGGAAACCACGGAAAACCATTTCAAGGACGGTCGACGGTGGGGCTCGAACCCACGCGTCTACCGAGTCAGCAGAGAGCTTGGCCCCATGACCTAATGCTGCGCGTTAGCCAGCGTAGCCACTACTGTCGGTCAATTCAAACACTATGGAACCGAATTGAACCAAATTTTGTACCGAGGTAGCACTAGTAAAGGATACCTCAGTGTCATGTTTCATATCGCCACCATCTAAACCAAAACAAAATGGTGTCCTTCCGAATGTTCAAAGCTTAAATCAAATTACGACTAAATTACCCATCCAGTCTCTACCATATGTTGGAAAAATATACCAGTACGTGGGAGGCATCTATCGCCCAAATTTGAGTGAAGAAGTCGATAGTAGGTATAAGAAATACCGTAATGATTGTAAATAAGGAAAATATTTAGCATAGTATAACAGATGGGTCTAACACAGGGGCAGATGATCTCACTATTCCGCACCTTAAAACAACAATTAATCAATCCACGTATAATACACCACGTTGTATTTCAACAACCTACTACAACCAACATTCAGTTTAACTCCTTGATAAGGACAATGAGTTATAACTATACCAATTCATTTAGGAGAACGTAGGCTGCATGGTCTTTATTGAGCATCTTGTTTTTAAACTACAGTGCATTGACTATAAATTTTGCTAAGTTTCAACGAAGTAAGTATTTCGCCTCGTTTCAATAATGTAAAGGGGCAGATGACCTCACTGTTCCACCCCTTGAAAAAACAATAATTAACGAACTCAATGTTTTAAATATGGTAATACGATTGATACTTTACATTACTGAGACCACATTATTCAAAACCGGTGAAATCTTTCAATTCCTCTATCGTTCGTATCACATCCTCAGTTTGGTATGATCACAGGGGGCTGCAGAATGCTTCTAAAGTTTATGCATAATAGTTGTAAAATGGTGATGAATGAAACCACATGGGGATTACTGTAGTCGGTGTTTATGATAGTAAATTAATTGTGGTATAAAAGTATATAGTTACTACTTGTATTAATTTCACGTTAGTAGGTGTGAGTAGATAAGTGTTATTGCCCGTCAAATTCCCATATTTGGCACAGTAACGTGTTGACGGACTGAAAAGTAGTTCTTTTACTACATATTACATAGGAATATTGGTGGTCTTTTCTCGTTCATCTGCGGTAATCGACAAAGAGCTCCAATGAATTTTGGACCTTTTAATTTAGGAATATTTGTAAATTTATCAATTTGTGGTTGAAGGGTAAAACTGACCAAAGAGATCGTGGAATTCTCATTGAGCTCAAATTCCAAGTATTAAGCAAATGGCACAACATAAAGTCCAATAACGAGCCTTGTCTCCAATTATATTAAAACTAGCAACCCTCCCCAGCTTCGCCCGGGAACAGTTATGAATGCATTACGTGATAAGCACTTTCTTTTCGATGTCAATGAACTACGACCTATATCCCTTTTACATCTCGGCATGATGGACTATTAATTACACTATCATGGAGATGCATGAGCTACGAATTCTTGTCAGACGTAATTCAAGAATGGCGAGGCGCATGAAACACAAATCCCCCTTCCGTCCAATCTTAACTTGACTGTGTATTTATCGGAACGAAAAGTTCACAGGCGAAATGAAGAAAAGCCGAGTTGCACTTCCAGGGAAACTCTAAGCACAACCACTCTTCTCTGAAGTCGTAAAGCAACACGACTTGACAGTTAGCTCCTGGCTGTATCTGGGTAATAGGCTCGCCCGCTAGCTAGGTTGTAACTGGGGTGATATGCTCTCCCCAAGCCAGCTCGTAAACTGTCACCTCAGTAATTGAATGGAGATTGTTGGAAGAAATGAAAAAGTACAAACCTTAAAGTCTGATGATGATAATTGTTGTTTTAAGGGGCCTAACATCTGGGTTATCGGCCCCTAATGGTCTGGGTGATAGCGAAAATGACACTGAAATGGAAACCATAACGAAAATAGAGCTGGACTGAAAATACTTACAAAATGGAACTCAGATTGAAATGGCTCACAAAATGAAGTATGGAAAATGTTATAAAAGGTAAAGGTAATTTAGAAGGAAAATACTCATAAAAGGAATTTAGATTGAAAATACGCAAAAAATGTAGTTTACCTTCAAATTACTTACAAAATGCAATGTAGAATCGAAATACTCAAAAGAATGCAATTGAAATTCAAAATATTTACAAAATGCAATTGAAATTGAAAATACGTACAAAATGCAATTGAGGTTCAAAATACTTACAAAAATGCAAATGAATTTTCTAAATACTTACAAAACGCAATTGAATTTGAAAATGCTTTCAAAATGTATGGTAGATCTAAAATACTCACTATATGTGGAAGCCCGCGATTCAAAATACTGTACTTACAAAATGCAATTGAGATTGAAAATTCTTACAAAATGGAGTTTAGATCGTAAATACTTACAAAGTGCAATGTAGATTGAAAAAACTTACAAAATGTGTTTGAGTTAAAAAATAATAATCAAATAAAAAAATCACAAAATGTAATTTAGAGACACCAGGAGCCAGTTCATAAGAACAGGGCAGGAATCTTAAAGATAAAAGGAACTATAATGAAAAGAAGGCTGATCCCACGAGGAATGAGGGATCAGGAAAGATGAGAGAAGGGCTAATGAAGACGGGAAAGGAAAAGACCCCAGAGGCCTTGGATACCCTAATACCGTCGGGGTAGGAAGAGAACAAGAGTTGACCAAGAGAGGTCGACAGGAAAGAAGACAGAGAGGAGCCCGGCACAAGTAAGTGGAAGCAATGCCGGACTCAGCAGGGGTCCCGTGGTCGCCAACCCACGTTTCACTAGATGTGAGCCCCTGGGGGGGCCTTATACTCTAGTGGGCGATGTATTGAAGATAGAGATATGCTCTCACGGGCTTTTTTTTAGAACTTTTCATGCTGAACAATTCTTACATTCACAGTATATTGATATTTTAACGGTTTACCCAGCGTAAGCTTAAAAATCGCACGGACGCCAGGTTTTTTTTCGTCCTTTTCACTAATATCGTTACTGCTCAGCTTTCTTTGATCATAAATAAGTTATTTTCTACAGGAACCTTCCTCGAAATATCTTTTACAGAATGGTGAAAACCGCATCAAAATCCATCCAGTGGTACCCGTTACATCCAAGAATCGGGGACTTTGTTTTATACTAAGTAGAGAAGAGATGTGCTAACATATTCCGTGGTACCACGGCCCACGAAAGGTCCTGGTCTGCCAAGGGACCACTGCCCAGCCATTCTGCTTATAGATGGCGTGGTGACGATAGGTCAGCACGTCGGATCCCCTCAGTCGTTAATCTAGGTTTCCGTAACCGGGGCGCTGGCGCACTGTCAGATAGACAATCAATTGTCCTCACGAGGCTGAGTTTACCCCATTCCAGCCCTCAGGCAGGTTTCTAAAATCCCTGACGGAGCCCAGAATGGATCCCGGAACCTCCAGGCGAGAAGCACGGATGCTACACCAACACAACGGGGCCGGCCAAAAAAATATACAATTGCTTGCTAACTTCTAGCAACAAGTAAGGTCATATAACATATAAGATATCAGGGGCGGCCCCTGAGGTAGTGCTGGTGTGCCATGGCACCACTAATGTGCCCTCTCAATAACAGTCTGTATTAAATTTAACTTTCAAGGAAAAGGCAAGCATATCTTATTCTGCATTCATTTGTAGGAGCGCGCGAACTGACATACGCTCTGACGGCGTTTTCTGAATGAGTGAGCCAGATCTCACGGGCTCCACCTCCGAAAATAAGACTCAATACCAATAAAGGCTAGTTTGTCTTGGGCTTGCATATGTTGTGTTGGGCTGAGGTATAGCCAACAGGCGCGTGGAATATTCACCAGAGTGCAGCATGTAAGTGCAAGCTAGAACTGCTTGAAGTGATTTATATTTCAACCACCAGAGTACATATATTGCAGCATAATGCAGAGGACGCAGCTTCAGGGTTCCCAACTCAATGCTTTGTCACTACATCTGGTGACTTCTTAATTCAAGATTCTTTTAGTTCTCTCTTGTTAGACATTTAGCGACTTATCACATTCATATTGGTGGGAGGATTATGTTTGATGTGTAACATCTTTCCACTCGGTTGCTGAATAGTTTTGTGGGAGTGATTTTGAAAATTGGGAACGGAAGTGGATCGGAACGATCGAGCTGGCAGTGGTGGATCGAACGGAAGTATGCACTGTCCGCTCGATCGATCGAACGGAAGTGTAAGAGCTGGCAGTGGTGGAAAACGGAAGTATGCACTGCCCGCTCGATCGATCGATCCAGCGGGTAGTGGTAAGACCCAGCTGGCAGTGGTACGAGAAACAATGAGCGCGCAGTGTCGGAAATTGATACCATGACGTACTCTCGGCCATGTGGAATGTATATGACATACTGAACGGAAAACGCTCATGCGAACTCTGGTGTCAAGTGATTGAAACAAATGATATGGCACATGTTCGAAGTCTTCGTATTGTGTCCATTTCAACAATAAAATATGCAAGTCACAGTTTGCCAGCAATGCTCAATCGGGAGTATCGGGGTTCATGGTATGTTCTCCCACTCTGTGACCTACACATTTTGGATTAAGCATAGGATACACTTCCAAAAATAAACAAAATCAAAATCCTACTATCAAAACATTTAATTATCCAAAATATGGCGCTACAAAAATAAACAATAAAAATATTGACACTACACTTCACACTTGTCCAAAGATGAACAAGGAATTCAAATTAAATAATCACAAAATAATAATTACTGGTTATCCAGAAACCAAACAAAAACTCCAACTGAGTTTCACTCCCATATGGCGTCAATCCTAATTCTTTAAAAACGAGCTCCAAATGGCTCGGTAAAGTTTACATGCATTGTGTTAACAATTAAACACACATCATTTAATTTTTACATGAGTATATCTGGCTTTAATCATAATATCATAATCTGGCTACTCATTAATTAATTTTGGGCTCCCACAAAGCTCATCTGTTACCATCTCTCTCCTCTAGCTACCAACTCACTACCGTGATTGGAAAAATTTGCGTATCCCCGAGTTATAGAAAACTACTGACCAAGTCAACTTAAGATTACTCCCAAAATCTTAATATTCTTCATAATAACTCGTGAATCACTGAATCATTTAATAATAACGTTAGGGATTTTATTATATTGTCTTCAAAGGCAATTATATCTTAAGGAAGCAACGATCTGAACTCTGCAAGCGATAATAATGAATATAAAAGGACCTCAGTTCACATACTGGGTCGTTAAAAGAATCCTAAACACTTCCGTGTACCGTGAATCAGACAGCCCGTTCCTGACCTATCTCTAAGAGAGTGTGTAAGGGTCTGTCTCAACTACTTGGCTGATTTATGGCTGTGGAGTGAGGAGAACCTACAGTCTCGCTTCCTCAATGGACTGACTAGACAGCTTTAACCAGCTGCTTCAAATGCGTTTCTCTGAATGACAAGGCTCATAATACAAATTAACAACAATACAATATTAGGTTCACAGACCTATTCTTTTAGCTTCGGTAAAGTATAATTATGAAGTGTCCTCATTAGCGGGTAAGAAAATCCAATAAAACAACAAATATTAAGGGGCTTCAACACGGACGACTCTGAGTTCAATCCTTTAAAATTGCCTCGGGAACCATATCCCAACTTTGAGGACTTACAACATTAGCGACTTAAGGAAGGCCTTGCACGCAACCAGCGCTCATAATACAACATAAATTGCACCCTTTTCAGTATTTCACAGTATCACAATTCAACATAACTCATTATCGCAACTAACTGTCCCTCACAATTATTTTTACCGAGCATTTCAACGCGTTCCTAGCGTGACAAATTATTTCAATTGCGCGACATGGCGCTCATACTTATAATAGCCAAGTTGCCTTTCAAAGAACGAAATAAATTCAAATCAAAGTTTGATCTATGTCTCAAAAATAATATATTCAGCCTCAGCCTCCACCAACAATAATCATTTATACCACTAAGAACATATTGATTCACAACAATTAACAATTCATCAAAGGGGCTCTTGCAGCTCCCACTTACTCAATATAAAATTCATCACATAAATAATTTATTTAATTATTATTATAATTATTAGCGCGCTTGCTTTACCATAGATATAATTTTTACCATTATTGATATTCCACTGAATATTTTCCACAGGGGATTCATTTATATTTCACATATTTATATTTCAATCATATTAATCGTTCAGATCGCGCAACCTATTATTTCACATGTTTTCAAACATCCCTACTTCCACTCCTGAGGATTATACGCAAATCTTCCCAAAACACATAATAATGAAATTAGTACTCACATGATTTTACGGTCAGAGACCGAGTTCTCCATCGATGGAACATTTCACCCACCAATTTCTTCTTAAGCCATATTCATGGTCATATCTACACTTGATAACACTTTCGTAACATCACATAAAACATATACACTGATCACTTTTAATATAAAGAATACCATTTTGGATTCGTTTTTCACTTAAACACAGATACAATTTCACTAAAAATATATTACACTCAAAATGTTCACTATACTTGAATTACATAAAATTTTATCACTCTGGCATTAATTATTTGCCTTAACACACGTGATTTCCTTATTCTTTCCCGTTTTCAAGGGCTGCACTATATGTACGTCGGCTTCCTAATCTGATGAGATGATTGAAAGTGTCGATCGAACTACCCTCACTGGAACGGCAGATCTTCTAATTCTGGGTTTGACTATCGGCTGATTAATTTTACTGCACGATATCGTATCTTGCTAGACGCTAACTTGCTCGTCTAATAAAAGTCTGTCACTAATGTATTACTTTTATGATCGCTCGAACTAGTATAACGGCGACCTAGTAATTTCCTTGTCCAATAATCCACACGTGGATTTTACTTTCTGTTACTACGATTCTTGACTTATTGGAGTAATCCCCAATGTCTGACTGTTCATTTGTCTACACCTAGACAAAGCCTGGAACCTCGATTCCCAAATTCTATCGTATTCCGCTCTAGTCCCCTCAGTTCAGGAACACTAGGCGTTACTATCACGTTCTACCCTGATCTGGTTATTTAACGTAGGTAGAATTTTATAGTTCACTGTCCTTGGGTACTTCGAAATCCTATGATGCGTCGGTTCTTTAACTGAAACTATTAGATTCGAGTACCTATCGCCGGTAATTTCTTAAGTCCACACTCTAAAACCTTGACTGTACTGGTGAAATTTATAAAGTCCGAAGCTTGATGATATTATTTCCTATAACAAGGATTCTGATGTGTCTTCGCACGGCGATACTATCGATGATACTAGACGGCTACTCCCATACGGGGTGCTCGTCTGCGATACAGAGTAACACGACCTCTCACGGTCTGGTAAATACTGCATGCTCTTCCTGGCACGTCCAGGGTTTATATTCAAATCTGCCGCAAAAAGATCAGATCTGCTTCTTCTCCAGCATTAACTTCTAAAATATTTGTCGTATAATTTTGAAAAATATGTCTCCTGAAAGCTCTCGTTTTAAGCGTAAAAGGGTTCCTTTGATCACGAAAATCGATCACACAATTCCAAGATATTAAATAATTTGGCTCCTCAGATGCGTGGGTAGTGTGGTTTATTTTTCCCTCTCTCCCAATTTTGGGCTCGGGGATTAACTATCGACTTAATGCCGCGTATGCACTTCTTTCCTGTGCAATTATTGTAAACTTTTTCCACACACAAAAATCTCCTTTCCAAGATGATCAACAGTGATGGGTTCATTTCATTAATTAAATGCTTGCAAATGGCTTAATTTTAATTATTTCTCTTCTTGCGTCATTGCGATGCTGCCATTTTATTGCTGAGTAAGACATTTCCGAAACTCATTCTCACTCCCTCGCCGTGGAAAGATACCAGCTCTATTAATAATCATGCGCTAGCTTCTTATCGATGCGTCAGGCGTGATCTCATGCCCGCGTGACTAGTGGTCACCCACTCTTGCATCACATTATAACAGCCCAACTTCTTATTAGCCCTTAAAATCTTACAAATTCATTCTAAAGACTGCATTATTACCTCTCTTTTTACATATAAAGGTATGGATTCGACACTCTAACCAATCCACATGGGTTCAGTATCAATATTTAAATGGTAAAATGCCTTAATATCAAACATTGTAAGTACTCGGCATTGCCGGTATTATGTTTCTACACAATGGCTTTTCAAATATTAACCCACATAACGGTAATGCAGTCATCAATATAATATAATCGTTGTGGTTATACGAGAATTGATGATGATGATGATAATTGTTGTTTTAAGGGGCCTAACATCGAGGTTATCGGCCCCTACGAGAATTGAGCAAGCCTTCGTGAACTATTACTGAATACATTCTCTTTACTCACAAGAGGGCCTATTCATAAGGCATTTTAAACTCAATTTCACGCAGGAACATTATCGAAACAAGCAAAATATAAATTAAACTTAATTCCGTAATGCGGAATTATTGGAACGTGGAAATAATTCACCATCTTGTGCACAATATTTTCGTAGTCCAAATAACTGTGGGATTATTGCTTATGACTGTGAATCTAGAGATATTGGGTCCGAATCCCGGACGGGGTAGATATTTTTGCTAGCTGATTATCATTTTAAACGATATTTATCATATCAATATGACCTGATTTTAACAGAATTCATATGAAATTAGGTGTTGGTCTGTGAATGAAGATGACCTGTTTATAAGGAATTTAAGGTTATAAGTGGTGTCGCGTCTATTAATCTAGTTGATCCATATCGTATTCTTTATTTAGGCTAGTGCTGGTGGAAGCTACAAATCATCTAATAAAATGTGTTCCGTATTATAAACTACAATATCTGTAAAACACTCACTTTTACAATAGATTAATATTTGTGCCAATAATAGTATAAAATACCGGTGTATCAACAATTTCACGTGAGGTTTCTTCTATGTCAGATGTTACACATCATATGCGACTACTGTAAGGCTCGTAATTTTTTTGGTTTTTTAATGTAACAATCTGGACTTTTTGCAGTAAGTTTCGGTTTGATTCGTTGGTTAAAGTTGTCGACACAGTTACGCCTACCAGAACGCAAATACAAATTCTCAGGATTGTTAAATTTTCTGGTGGCATTGCAAGTGTTTAATAGTATTTCTGTGTTTAATTATATCGGGTGCAGTGGATATCCCTGCCAAGTTTATATCTGTATGTAAGGTAGGCTTGACGGTACAGCATCGAGTTCATTTCCGTGTTCGCGGTGGCAACTGAAATTGTGTCTAAGTTATACTGCGCGTCTTGTACATTGACACAGATAAATACTGTGATTTTGAAACTTAGGCCTATAGCATAAAATATGCACTGTCCGTACTTGCAAAGTTTGAATGACTTGAAAGCAAATTTTGAAATTGAAGGCACCAGCCGCCACTTGATATGAATTTTCTCTATTAAAACATCTAGTTGAAAAAGGTTCCGTGGTGTAGTCGTGCTCGATAAATCCAGCACCACGGTAGCGAGGTCAGCTGCAGCAAGTTCGGAAATAGCAGGTGCGAATTTTGGCGCAGACAGCGGCTACTCTGAGTGTAATTTTTGTCAGTTTTTTTCACACTCCTTCCAGGAAAATGCCGGGATAGTGCCTCCCTTCAAGCCCCATGGCACCCACGTCCTTGTACCTAATACAGTTACACACACTACTACAGTCACCACATAATTATAGGTTATCAGACAAGTTCAACACACACCAAAATAAATGGGGCTGATTACAAAGATGTACCAAGTCCCTAAAATTAATTAAGATCAGTTGAAAAGGTTTATCAATTCAAATATCCTATGGTTTGTTATATGCAACCGACGCTCATTATCCGTGTACTCTCTCACATGGCTTCATAAATTATGTTGTTGTTGGTTCCTCTAGGGGCTTTTTGACATCGTGGTCATGTAGTCCCATGCACTTGCGTGTGTGTACAGTTTGTCTGATAACCTGTGTCATTGTGATGTGTGTACCAGTGTGTATATTTGTAATTAAAGTACCATATTGGTAGGAAGTGGCCATGACCTTAAGTTAGGTACTGTGCCCGTTCACGACACTGGGACACACACGGATCGGTTCCAGCCTCCCGTTGATCCGTTCCAGGCCCGCAAACTGACCTCAGCAAGGATGCACCCCAGGAACAAGTTATCTCGCTCGAGACGCCTAATAAAAATTTGGGGAGGGGGTGGGGGGAGGGATGAATCTGGCACGAGACAACCGGCTCCGGAGCGCAATCGCGAAGGTGGATAACAATGCAACAACAACACTTGATATGTCGTGGCACTATGGCTCATGAATAGAACATTAATAACACCTAATATGTCGTGGGTCTATGACTCACGAAATGTAAACAACAACACTTGCTATTTCGTGGCAATTCCAGCTCACAAATATAATAATAACAACAGTACATGATATGCATTATACCACTAGAGCGCCAAGGGAGTACACTCCTGCGCTCGAAATATTTCATTCCCATATCGTCATGCTCAGTTTACATTGAATAAATAAAAATCACAGTCTATCCCATTAAGTCAACAATACGACCAACACGTCGTTTCGATAGATCACAAATAATTACGAAAAGGGGTGTCGTCAAAATTCCTAATATAGAAATCGAGAAGTGGCCTGTAAGGAGATCTGGGAACAAATGCATCGATTACACTGCGTTTTGAGCTGTCCAATATTAATTGATCTTAACTAATCTTAATCTACGTGGATCAATCGACAAGGTGAGAACGATGGGCATAAACGAAAAATTACGATAACCACGAGCAACCGAACGGTGAATTAGCTGACACAATACCTTATTGCAGATCGCCGCAGGGTACCTTCTTATATGGATCCATTTTCTGTTCCACGGGGGTGCGCTCTGGCGTCGGCTGTAAACGTTGCGACGCGCATTGGCGCCACCGGCTGATCTTCTCCGCATTGTGCCAATCACTGGCATCCCTGCTGTCGAAATCCCATCGGGTAGTCTAGCGTCTCATGTTAACAGGACTGAAGAACATATAGATGAGACGTCTCTCCATTTCTACTAACGTCGCGGCGCGTACTGGCGAAAATCTTCCTCAATGCATTATGTTACGACAGATATCCCTGATATGATCCGACCAATGTTAATATGCCTGTCACGTCTCGGCAATTATTTTCCAAAAGGCACGGTTCCAAATGGGTCTCGATTTACTCCTCCGATAAAATTGAATATCGCATTTACAGTTCTGATAAATTATGTGCACTCGCGTTGATTCATCTACGGCACTTTCAGCTACCAATTGAACCATATAATAGTGGTGCCATTTCAGATTTTATAATTTGTCTGCACTCTCGATGACATAATTACGACACTTTCAGCTACCAATTTAACCATTCAATAGTGGTGTCATTACAGTTTTTAGCCTATTTTCATTTATGAAAAAGGAGACTTATGAGATCACCTTTTGCCCGTATGTGCATGTGTGTGAGTGCGTCCGTGTGTGGGTCCCTTCCATATAACTTCTAAACGGCTGGAGCGATTTCAATGAAACTCAGTAAGGTCATAGTACTATCTTGGCTGACCCTGACCGTGTCCTTCACATTTTATTACGTTTAACCAATCCAACATGTCGGATGTGCGAACTATTTCACCGGCATTCCATATCTCCGAATGTATTACTCATATAACCCTGTATGTGTGTATGTGATAAAGGTTGATGATGATGATAATTGTTGTTTTAAGGGGCCTAACATCTAGGTTATCGGCCCCTATGTGATAAAGGGCACTACTAGAAGTTCACGTATGTGACTTTGAGAAACTTGTAAACTACAGTATAAAACGAATATGATGGCCAAGCAAATTTGAAACACTTAAATAGACTTTCTCGCAATTTAATCATCGGAACGCAGTGAAATGAAGATACAAATTGCAATGCACTGACATATAATTTAATTCAATTGTTTACATAACCTCAAGTTGGCGGATGTGGGAAATTTTAAAATTTAGTTTTTATTTCCCGTGTCCTAGACATGCAATTGAAGTCAAATTTTGAATAACGAACATACAAATTGATCCTGATCTAATACTGCATAATTCTATGGTCAAATTATATTAAAATCATACATGGCGACAATCCGAAATTATTGGACGGTTCTCAACATCTATAAATCTATGTCAGATATCGCCGTCATCTTGACGGAAACGTAATGGTGACCTTCCAAATGTTCAAAGCTTAAATAAAATTACGACTAACCTAATCTTCTGATCGCTACCAATTTTTGCAACACAATAATCCAGGTAAGCGATCAAGGACGTCTCTGGGAATTGTTCTTCCAGTAGCTCGCCCACTGGACCGCCCAGCGCTGCATCACACTGGGGGCCAACGCGTGTCCCATGGGCAGGCGCCCCCACCAGTAGTTTCGCTTGCGATAATAAATCCCGTAGTTGAAGATATCCCGCTGGCGAAGCGGAAGGATCTGGAAGAAGCCACTGCGGAGATCCAGCATCAATGCAGCATTGTGATTAGGAATGTTCTGGAGTGCCTGGGCTGCGGACTGGAGAGAGAAGCGTGGCTTGTCGATGAAGTCCGTCCAGGGAGACAAACCGTAGAATACGCGCTGCACCATTGGCCTTCGGTACTAAGAAGGTCTGAAAGGCGAAGAACGGTTTGCATGCCGTTATGAAGCGTGCTGCCCGCAAGTCGGCGATCACCTCATCCATGAGTGGGAACGGCTTGGTCACTCGAAAAAATTCATGTGGGAAGCGTCATTTGACCAAACAACACGGTCATCAGCCAAATAGTTTCAAGATGGCGGCCATGTATGTGTGCAAATCGATCCCCCCTATCAATTTAGATCGAACCAGCCTTATAACGGAGGTAGCTCTAGCAAAGGACACCTCAGTTCCATGTTGTATATCGCCGTCATCATAACAAAAAAGAAATGGCGTCCACCCAAATGTTCTGATATTAAATCAAATTATGACCAACCTAATCATCCGATCTCTACCAACTTTTGCGGCAATATACCTTAATGTGGGAAGCGTCTTTTGTCCAAACTACAAGGTCATCAGCCAAATAGTTTCAAGATGGTGGATGTATGAATCATGCAAGTATTATAGCCTAACCGTAACTTACGATTCAACAAGGCATGGCCTCACGAAATACGCTCATCGTAGATAGGTATGTTTAAACTGTCCTCGAGGAGGTGACCAGTCGGATATTATCATTTTGAAATTAAAAAAAAAATGAATATGTAACCGCAGTAGTGACTAACAGTTCAGGCCGACCTGACCGTGATATATCGTGCTTGTGCGTGCTGTCACATTGGGTCTAAATGACGCTATTGTTTGCTCGTAAATCCATCCATCGTGAGTTTATATAGCGTACTTTTAGGAATGTCTTGAACAAAATAATACATATTTAGTTTCAAATGTTTTATAGAAATGGCAGAAAACGCTAATAAATTCGTTCATTGCAAGACAAAACAAAATATCGTGGAGTTATACTATACCAGTTGTCAACCAAACATTGTTGTACGGCATCTATGGCGTAGTGGTAGCGACATGGTATCATAGTCTGATGGTTCACGGATCAAAACTCAGCAAGTTCAAATATTTTTACTTCGTTCTTTGTGTATTTGTCGTTTTATAACTAGTCACTCGTTATAATGTTAAGCATATATAGTGTGTATTTGCAATCGAAAATATTATATATATACTTATAACACCACTTATTTCAACACTAGACTACAGCGATTAAAATTCGTTGTCCTTGATCCACGGTGGAGTCTATTGTTGTTGTTGAATCTCTAAGGGTTTCGCGGCATCATGGTCTTGTAGCCCCGTGTACTTGGGTGTGTGTAGAATGTGTCTGATAACCTGTATCACTGTGATCTCTGTAGGCTTACTAGTGTGTGTTTATTCATACGAGGAAGGATTTGGGTAGGAAGCTGTTGTTGTTGTTTCATTTTAGATGCATGGAAATCATGGTCATTCAGCCCCGTGTACGTGGGTGAGTTTTTATTTTTTTCTGATAACCTGTGTTTTTGTGATGGCTGTATTAGTGTGTGTATTTATAATTCCGAAGAGGATACAATCAATCAACGTATAATATCCGTATAGCACGTTGTATTTCAACAAGCTACTACAACCAACATTCAATTATACTCCTTAAAAAGGGCAAAGAGTTATAACTATACCCATGCATTTAGGAGAAAGTAGGCTATATGTTCTTAACTGAATATCTTGTTATTTCTTGTGTACTAATCATGCGATTGAAGTTTGAATGAAGCACCTACACAATAATCTTCATGTAATAGTACATAACTCTAAGGACTATACATAAAAATGCAACATGCTGACCATCCGAAATGTTTAAACGGTTCTCAATATCTACGAATCTATTACAGCGATCAAACTGAAAATTGTATGCTGATAGAGGCAATCAATATAAGTACGATATATGAAAATAGGCTATCATGTTCTTCACGGAACTACGTGTTATAATTTTTGTGCACTGGCGATGACTTATTTACGACACATTCAGCTACCAAATATACCATTTTAAAGTGGTGGCATTACAGTTTTTAAAATTTGTGTGCGTTCGTAACAACTGTTCGTGGCACTTTCAGCGGACAATTTAATCATCTCACAATAGTCACACCACAAAGTTAATCGGCGCGGCTGGCCTACACAGGAATATGCCCTGGATCACGCATACTGACCCGCGTGAACTGTACGACCTGCCATTTAGAGCCACACTAACGGACACGCCCTTTTGGTGCAACTGATAACACACACTCGCTGCGTCTGCCACTTGAATAGCCTTCACTGTGGCGACTCACACAAATGATTCACTCAAGTGACGGCCCGGTCCGCCATCCAGACTCATTTCCGTGTTCTGAGTGCGTTCTTAAATACACTTCCCCTTCTCGAATATTCCACGCTGAACTGCATCTTGTTTCAACATGCAGATAGTTTTGGAATGTAAATGAATAAATGCCGAAATCAATAAGGAGATTAAAAACATCTTCTTCGAAAACAATATAGGCTAAATATAGCAGACAACTAAGAAACTTAATGTCGTGCATTCAATAGTCCACCCGTGACAAGCGGTATGTTCAAATGAGGTGACGTAATCAGACGCTTCCCTCAAACGCTCCGATCGTTTAATCGTCCACGACGTAACGGGGACAGTACCAACCCATTATTTGCCTGGAGTAAATGGAGAAAACCACGGAAAGCCACTTCCAGGATGGTGGAGGTAGGAATCGAACCCACCTCTTCTCAGCCATGGTTTCATTAAACAAAAAAGTAGTATAGTACTCAAAAGGTTAACACTTGGAGCAAGAGACTGAGAGTACCCGTTCCAGCCCTCAGACCAGAATTTAAAATCCGGAGCCAGGAATCGAACCCGGGTCTACGCAGTGACTGCCAATAATGCTATCCACTAGTAAGGTAACGAAGCAAATCAATCAAGACTTGTCGTGGGGAGCAATATTGTGGTACAGTACAGTAGTACAGTACTCTAAAGATTAACATTTGGCGCAAAGGAGCTATCACAACATGGTGTACTGTCTGCTCGTCACCTCATATATTTTATATGAAGGAGCGCCAGTTTTATTTCAGTCGGGCCGTGCATGAAAGGAGAAGTGCTAGTTTTATATTCACACACTCTTCAGGTGGGATTTTCATTTAGAATACTTCTCTCTGCTCCGCCTTTATAACTACGCTTGTTAGCAACTTCATTGCATTATTCTAAGGTTGTCAGAGATGAAGACCTGTTTCTGAATTTCTAATGGGGAATGTTTGACTGGTTAGAACCTCAACCATGAGCATTGTGGTGTACGGTATATCCAGGCACGCTCACTACTAACCGAGAGTGATCTACGCCTGGAGTGCCATATAAATGATTCATTAAGCTAATGGTGTTAGATGTAGTGTCAGATATAGTTTCATGCTCCTAGTGAGCACTTATGAAAACTAGGTACTGTACGTTTCCAGCACGTCATCATTGTAAATGCAATGGATCGTTCTTACTTGTAAGCTATGCTGTCTATTTCGTATTTATTTGTACCTAGTTACATGTAATGGCCTGTTTACTAACTCTTAATTAAGGCAATACATTTGTGTTTGTCTGTTGGCACAGGCTGGAGTAAAATATGATTCTTCACTGATCTATCAGTCCTATTCCTGGCTGTGATAATATGAAAGCTACCGATGTATGAGTGGTGTTGAGTAACGACATTCAGGACACAGCGAGTGCCTCTTAATTCTGTGAAAGGTTCTATTCATAAGGCCTGTGCTCATGTTCTGAATCAGTGAGGAAAGCAATGGCAAACTACCTCACGCCTCGCCTCGTCCAGTACGCCTCGTTATAGTGTTGCCTAAGGGATTTATCACATAACCTATAGTGGTAGAATTTCAGGATCCGACCTGCCTGCGGGCTGTCTACCCAACAGACAGACAGTAATATGATTGACCGCCTGCACCTACCAAAGTATTCCAATAGATTTTGCAATTAAGATATGTGCAATAAGTAGCTATAGGCTTCATGGAGTTACAAGCTTCACTAACGCACTTGAGACAGTTAGAGGCATTGTAAAGTAACAGGTTTCTCTAACGCACTTGAATCAGAGGCATTGTAGAGTAACAGGCTTCACTAACGCACTTGAGACAGTTGGAGGCATTATGAAGTAACAGGCTTCTTTAACGCACTTGAAACAGAGGCATTATAGAGTAACAGGCTTCACTAACGCACTTGAGACAGTTAGAGGCATTGTGAAGTAATATGCTTCTCTAACGCACTTGAAACAGAGGCATTGTAGAGTAACAGGCTTCACTAACACACTTGAAACAGTTTGAGGCATTGTGAAGTAACAGGCTTCACTAACGCACTTGAGACAGTTAGAGGCATTGTGAAGTAACAGGCTTCTCTAACGCACTTGAATCAGAGGCATTGTAGAGTAACAGGCTTCATTAACGCACTTGAGACAGTTGGAGGCATTATGGAGTAACAGGCTTCACTAACGCTCTTGAAATAGTTTGAGGCATTATGGAGTAACAGGCTTCACTAACGCACTTGAAACAGTTAGAGGCATTGTGAAGTAACAGGCTTCTCTAACGCACTTGAAACAGAGGCATTATGGAGTAACAGGCTTCACTAACGCACTTGAGACAGTTGGAGGCATTATGAAGTAACAGGCTTCTCTAACGCACTTGAAACAGAGACATTATAGAGTAACAGACTTCACTAACGCACTTGAGGCAGTTAGAGGCATTATGGAAATACCGGCTTCTCTAACGCGCTTGAACAACTTAGAGGCATTATGAAGTAACAGGCGTCTCTAACGCACTTAAAACAGTTGAACGCATTATGGAGTAACAAGCTTCTCTAAAGCACTTAAAACAGTTAAAGGTAGTATCGAATTACAGGCTTCTCTAACTGACTTAAAACAGTTAAAGGCATTATGGAGTAACAAGCTTCTCTTACGCCCTTAAAACAGTTAAAGGCATTTTGGAATTACAGGCTTCTCTAACGCACTTAAAACAGTTAGAGGCATTATGGAGTAACAGGCTTCTCTAACGCGCTTGATCAACTTAGAGGCATTATGTAGTTACAGGCTTCTCTAAAGGACTGAAAACAAATACAGATTCAGGCTTCATTGACTATGGGTTACCGGCTTCATAGAGTTACAGCTATAAGCATCATTGAGCTACAGTGACAGGATGTATGCAGTTACAGCTACAAGCTTCCTTAACTAACATAAATCTGATACATGCATCAAGAAGTCATAGTTACAGGCTACCATAACGAGTTTATATTCAGGACTACTATAAAGAAACGGATAAACGCAAACTTCATCTTGAAGAAATCACAGGGCCTAACTTTAAAATGTCTCTTACGACGCATTGTAATGCCATGATTCTGCAGAAGAAGGTACTACATTGTAAATAAAATGTCATCCTCCTCGACATCCTTGTTAACACTGCTTGTCTTGTTTAAGTCCAAACCACTACTCCCTTGTAGTATTTCAGTTGGGGAGGGTCAGGTTATTTGCTTACTTCGTTGCAGCACCACCTCTGACTTCATTCTCCCATTCAAATTGTGCGCAATGAATTAAAGGGATAGTTGCAACTAATTGGTACTTACTTCACGACTCTACAGCTCTTGAAGAGCCTTGGCCTCCTTGATGGCCTTCGCCCATTCTGCTCGGTCCACTGCCTTCCTCCGCCATCCTCGGATTCCCATACTATGCAGATACTCTTCTGCCACCGCTTCCTTGGCCTGTCTCTAATCCTTCGTGCTTGTGGTTCTCCTAGGAATACCTCTTCAACTGGACTACTGTCCTCCATATGTTGGACATATCCCAACCACCTTAACATACTCCTTTTTATTTCTGTCACGAGATCTGGCTCTCCATTAAGTATCTTCAGCTCTACATTTGTTCTAATTCTCCATCCTTCCTTCTTCTTCACTGCGCCAAAGATCTTCCGCAATATTTTCCTCTCCCATACTCCCATTCTGCTTTCATCTGCTTTAGTAAGAGTCCAGGTTTCCGCACCGTACATGATTACTGGTCGAATGATTATTCAGTACACTCTCAACTTCAGTCTTCCAGATAAAAAAAATCGCGATCGCAGGAGAGGTAATAATGCATAATAGCGTCTTTTGCCAGACAGCATTCTTTCTTTTATCTCAGTCTGTACTTCATTATTTTCAGTGAACACAGGTCCAAGATATTTGAACACTGAAAACCTCTCCAAGTTGTAAATATCGAGGACTAGGCCAATTTGGTGTTTGTGCTCTCGACTTGCTACCATAAATTTCGTTTTCCCTTCATTCACCTTTAAACCCATTTTGCTGATTTCCCTTTCCATATGGCTGAAGCCCTACATGACAAATCTTTGACTTCTGCTTATCAGAGCAACATCATCCGGGTACGCAAGATACTGGAGTGTCTTATTGAGAATAGATCCTCCTCGATAACGTTCTATATTCCTCATAACTTTCTCGAAGGCCACATTGAAGAGTAGTGTTGACAGTACATCTCCTAGTCTAAGTCCTCGTTCCACCTCAAAGGATCCTGACAACCTTCCTTGAACTTTCACTTTTGACTTGATCTTCCTCGAGTCATTTCCACTAGCCTTACCAGTTTCTTTGGTATGCCTAGCTCCAGCGTTGCTGCCTACAACTGAGGTCTTGTTTCGCTGCCGTACGCCTGTTTAGAATCAATAAACTAATATATGCACATTCCTTATAAAAATACAAACTCGAAGTATTTTGCAACTTGTACCCAAATGCTGTTCATTTCACACATCATGAAAGGATATTTCTAGTCAGATAGTTGAGCTTAACTGATTTCCAAATCTTTGGGAGCCAGTTTTCCTACCATAATGTCATGTAGACTTCTCATACCCGTAGCGAAGTTATGCACGTAATTCACTCACCACGACCACAATAGGTAGGTGCATTTAATTCTGAAGATCGGAATATATAATCCCAACATTCCAAGTGTGCTTTTAACAGGGTTATTCCACACCGTCCCTAGGTAAATACCGTGACAGCACCTTATTGCAAGTCCCGGGACAACTAAATCATCACAGAAACACAGGTTATCAGACCAATTGAACACACACCCTTGTACACGAGGCTCATGAAAAATCCACAGCCTGCTTCCAGTCTCCGACCGGGTCAGGAATGGAATGAATGAAGCCCCCATCTAGCGGCGAGGATATGAAATGTGCCGGCTGCCGAGGCCTGACGCACTCCTCTGGGGCAATGATTAAATGAATGACAGATGAAATGAAATGCTAGTGGAGAGTGTTGCTGGAATGAAATTTTGACAGGGAAAACCGGAGTACCCGGAGAAAAACCTGTCTGCCTCCGTTCTGTCCAGCACAGATCTCACATGGAGTGACCGGGATTTGAACCACGGACTCAGCGGTGAGAGGCCGGCGTGCTGCCGCCGAAGCCACGGAGGCTCTATACACGAGGCTCATATTGAAATAAATTAACAACTACGAAAGTCTTCTCTTGACAGTCGACCAGCAATGGGTATGATATTGTGGCTCCTCGATTATAAACGTTTCTTACTCTAACCAGCAACGTAACACAACCGGATCACCTAAGCCTGTTCATACCGGCAACATCCAACTCATCCATATCCTACTTCTTGGCTGGTTACCACTCTGCACTGTACACCATAGCTGGACTTAGTGCCAATTTATAGCCCTTTCCTCTAAAACATACATGAATTCTCTAGCCATAGAGTACTCCGGACAATTTTCTCCCTTTGAAATACTCTATGTTTACACCATATGTGACGTTCTAAGTCTATTTTTATTCATGAAAAATAGGCTTATGAGATCACCTTTTGTCCGTGTGTGTGTATGTGTGTGTCCCTAATAAATCTGAACGGCCGATTCAATTTCAATGAAACTTGGTAAGTACATACTACTACCTCGTCTGAACTCGATCGTGCCTTTCAAATTTCCAAACATTTCAACAATCCAACATGACGGCACCGCAAAATACTTTTCTGGCATCCTACAGTATATCTCCGCAACAGTACCATATATCAGCCAGAAACTTTGTAGGGTGAAAATAAATTCATAAATTGAAGATGGTGGCAATGCCAAATTTTAAAATTAAGTTTCTATTTCTTGTGTCGTAATCATGCGATCGAAGTGAAAGTTCGAATAATGGACCTGCACAAATTATCTTTATCTAACGGTACATAACTATATAGAACAATCCAAGAAATCGACCACACACAATATTTAGACGGTTATCAATATCTACGAATATACTACAGCAATCAAACAGAAATTTTGTTTATATTAGAGGCTATAAACATAAGTTCACCTATGGAACTTTCAATAACCTCGAGTTAACAAAAACAACATGGCCGCGACGCAAAATTTAAATATTTGAATGGATAGCACGGTATATCTTCATACAAGCCTTAATATACTGACGCCTAATTTAATTGATTTAATGGGAACTTAACAATGGTGGCTGTGCAATTGTCTTAAAATCGCGTTCCCATTTCTCGTGTCCTAACGAAGCGATAGAAATGTAGTTTGGTATAAAGAACTATCATTAGAATATTCATCTGCTGGCATAAGCCATATATATTGTTACGTGTTGCCCCTAGCGGCAAGTTCGTTAACTGGATTACGGTGGGTGAAAGCACAACACAATTATTCCTTTAACGAAATATTAGCTTTATTGCAGGCCAGGAAAATACACCACACAATAAACACTGCATCTCACTTCATAAGACACTACTAGTCACTATAGCTTCCACACTTAGCCTACTTTCACACTACTGTCCTCGCTATTAATACCTGCAACTCTGCCTTGTACACAAACTTCAGTTATTTACGATAGCCAGTCACTCACCACTATACACTGCTTCGCTGTCCGCTGGCTAGGGAACAGCCCACTGCGTTTCGAAATTCACCACAATATCTCTGTCGCTCTAGGTAAGTAAACACTCCTCAAAACTCAGTCCCTCCGTATTATTCACACTGTCTCGCTGTCTGGAGAATCAGCCTCACTTGAGTTTCGTGCACGTCACGTCGCCACACTACTGTCGCACAGGTAAAAACACGCACTAGCTCAAAAACACAGTCCTTCTCTCGCTGGTGAGGCCGCTTTATATAGGGAGGGTGGTGACTCAATGGACGTTTCCAGAGTAGGAGAGTTCACGGCTCCTCCCGAGAGTTCCATCACCAGGTACGCCGGGAACATTCCAGACCATGCCTTTGTTCCCGCTGCGCAAGTAGCCGGTCGACAGAGACCAGAGGTGGCCTCAGGCGGCTGTGAGTCACACGAGAGGGAATGAAGCAACCCCGCTCTGGTAACAATATGACAATCCAACATGGTGTCCATGTGGTGATAGAGAACTATTAACTAAGTACATATATGTGACATTCCAAACACTGAGAAACATATAAATAACATGGCTGTCAAGTGATTTTCAAATGTTTCAAATGATTTTCCTAGCGATTTATTCACCCGAGAGCAGTGATGCTAAACACAGTGAATTTTTATTGAGAGCTTAGTAAAGAGATATCTCAGGTTCAATTGTTTTCAAAAATTCAAGATGGCATCACTTCGAAATTTTAAAACCTATTTTTCGTATTTCACTTACCATATTCAAGCGATTGAAGAGAGGATTCGTATGTTAGATTATTATAATTACCATAATCTAAAGGGACTACATCCTGTAGCTTACTTTTTGTAAATCATACGAGCTGTGCATTTGGCTATTCTTAAATTAAACTCACGTGATGTGTTACTGAAAGATGCCATCTCGTGGAGGAGTCTCATCACTGATACTGATTGTGATATAGTCAAGCACATACAGGGTCTTTCATATAAAATAAGAGCGCCAAGCGGCGACTTTGTTAACCACAGCTACGGTCACCTTGGCCGAGCTTGTGGCGCACCACGGCCCCCTGCTGTAGTATTGAAAGCGCGCGCATAGTACATACGAGGGCTGGTTGTTTTTTTAGCCTACTTTTCACATTTTACAAAAATGAGGAAAAAGTAGACTTTGAGATCGATCCGGGGAAATGTGTGTCTGTCTGTCTGTCTGTCTGGCTGGCTGTGTGTGTGTTCCCCCCTATCAACTCCTAAACGGCTGCAGCGATCAAAACCAAATTTAGTATGAGTAAAGATGTGCACCGGAATATCTCACGTCCATATTTGAAAATGATGTCAGTGCTACCAACTGCTGAAAAAAACGCACTAGAAATTTGAGCTCCATGTTGGATATCTTGTAAGGTATACATGGGAGCTATTCCAAAATTTGCACACATGTAGATAAGACTATTTCAGTTTAATTTCCAGGAGGCCAACCATAACAGTGTTGCCAAAATAATTTTAAGCCTTCTGATAGGTCCAATGTTTAAATGCATATAACTTCTACACTATCAATTGGATTTCAACCAAATTTTGTATGTAATATCTGTACATAAACAGATATGACTGAGCGTATTCTTAAGAGCCACCAGGACTGCCAACTGTTAATAATTGCTCTCTCTATTTAGTTTTATCCAAATACCAATATATCAGAAAGTATGCAAGCCAACAGCTTTAAACTATGCACACGTATATTCTGACATTTTAGATTAATTTGGAGTAACTTATATACGTCAGTTCTACCAACATGATTATAAGCCTGCTGATAGTACCAATTTTTAAATACATGTAACTTCTATACTATCAGTTGGATTTCAACCAAATTTCGTATGTGTTATGTGTACCATAACAGATATGACTATGAGTATTTTTAAGAGCAATCAGAGCTGCCAACTGTTAATAAATGCTGTCTATATTTTTTTTTACCCTAATATCAATATATCAGAAAGTATGCAAGCCAACAGCTCTATACTTTGCACACGTATAGCACCTGATATTCTAGATTAATTTGGAGTAATTAATACAAGGCAGTGCTGCCAACATGATTCTATGCCTGCTGATATGTCCAATTTTAAAATACATGTAACTTCTATACTAACAAATGGATTTCATCCAAAATTGGTACAACAAGATATTTCAGATTATTTCAGACCAGCACACGCATGTCATTGTTGGCAACATGCTTTTACGCGTGCTGATAGATCCAGTGTCTAACTGCATGTAACGTCCATTGGACTTCAACCAAATTTTGTATTCTGTACCTTAAGAGATGGAACTAAGAATATATTCAGTCACCAGGGCTGCCAACTGTAGTGCTCTATTTGGCTACATTATACCAGGTATATTTTGAACTAATTAGATATTTCGATATTACCGACTTAATTTCGTCATTATTCTAGATAGGTTCATATTCTGTAGAATAATCATTGGCATGAAAAGTAGGCTGTATAGTTCTTCACGGAACTTCTTGTTTTTTTTTTAAAGTTCCGATGGACTGTATAAAAATAACAGATTGACATTACCAAACTTGAGCTTGCAATAAGCGTGCAGGTGCTCAGTCGCCAGTCTAAACCTCAAGTGCTAACATGGTGAGACAGTTATCATTGCAACATCGTATTTGTTTATGTAAAACTTATTTTAAGTACGAGTCGGCTCAGGGGGGGGGTACGTGATGCATTTGTTCAGCAATTTCCTGATGAAGTAACACCTTCACTAGCACAGATTCACGTAATTGCAAATAAGTTTGTCACTACTGGCTCGGTGCTCGATAAAAAAACATGTCCGCACACGAACAGTTTTAACAGAGGATGAGCTAGATGACATTGGCGAGAATCTTGAACGGTCTCCGAATAAATCACTCACAAAATTAGCACAAGTAGGGGTTTCGGTTTCATCAACAATAACTAACTAACTAAAGTAAGATTTCAGCATTGTACTCACGCTAGCAAGGCCGCTGCATCATATAGAATTGTACACACGCTTAAAGCAGGGGGCCTTGGCTCGCCACAAGCTCGGCCAAGGTGACCGCAGCTGCGGTTAACAAAGCCGCCGCTTGGAGCTCTTCTTTTATATGAAAGACCCTGCACTTTCTCAATGCATGGAAAATGTTTTTAATAGCCGCAGAAGTTTAGAAAAGACCAGTTGGATATATGAAAATAACAATTTAATTCTTCACGGAACTACTTGTACGTAATGGTTCCCTGTCTCAAAATTACTGAAGTGGGCCAAGAAAAATATTAAAGCTTAAAATACAACATTTCCCCCACGGCATTGCTGTACTCGGTAAATCGTGCACCATGTGCGCGTGGGCATCTGCAGTAAGTCCGGAAGTTGGAGGTTGAAATCCAGGCGCGAACGCTGGCTTTCTGGACTGTGGTTTCACCACTCCTTCCAGCAAAATGACGGGATGGTACCTAACTTCAAATCACGGGGCATCAATCCCATCCATCTCGGTTCCTAATAATGTCACACACACTACTACAGTCATCACTGGAATACAGGTTATCCTACACACACCCCACTATACGGATTTGATTATCAAGATGTTCCAAGCCCCTGAAATGAATTAACAACTTAGCCGAGTGAAGTTTTCTACAGGTATAAGATAATTTGTTCAGACTAGTAGCGGATTAGCAATCAGTCAGTTCAAGGCAAGTAAGAAAGGAAGAAGGCTGAGTGCAAGGATGAAAAAAAATGGTGCTCACGAATT
Source organism: Meconema thalassinum (assembly GCA_946902985.2). NCBI lineage: Eukaryota > Metazoa > Arthropoda > Insecta > Orthoptera > Tettigoniidae > Meconema > Meconema thalassinum. The sequence goes on from OX336389.2 coordinate 1,394,237,269, forward strand.
TGAAAAAGCCACGACTTTTTTGTTATAGAATGAAAAGCTACAATTTGTCCTTAAGGGAAGGTAAGTTACCGTAATTTTGTTTACCGGTGAATATGTCTACAAATTAGTAATTGGTACATTATTTGGACTCTAAACATACCATAACCTACTACTTCTAATATGAACATTACTTTATGTTTTAATTAATTCTCTTAAAACCATAGCAAGAAATAGCCTTAGATTTCTGAAAAATATTTGGGCACGAATTTTATAAGTACCCTCTTTTGTTTGTCTGCATGAAATTTTAGCTTATTTACACGGAGTATTGAGGGCATTAGTGATGATTCTGAGAACGAAAATGTCCCGTTTTATTTATAGATGGGCATAATTTGACCCATTCTACGTGGGTAGTAAGACGTCGAAATATGTTTAGGCCCCTCCATGCACCTGTCCTTCCCAAAATGTTTAGTTGCTTTTTGGCCATTTATACAAATTGTTATACCTAATTAACCGCTGTGGAAATAGAAAATATAGTACTAATTGTGTCAGTGAGGGAAACGGAAAGAAAGGCCAAAATAATTGGCCATCCCTTCGCAAGGACACAGGGATGCTTCCTCGGGGGCTGAGACCTGCCAATAAATTATTAGCATTATACTGTATATACCTCCAATCCTCAGGCCAGAGTATCAAATTGAATCCATCCTGCGGATTGTGATATAGAACTGGCCTAAAATTAGAATGTACCGGTAGTCCAATGTGTTCAGTGAGTGAAATACCGCCAGGGAGCATTTTGTCACAATAGAGGCGTACGTAAACCTCACACTACGGAAGCTCCAGTCACGGTGCCTGCCGAAAGGAAGCCACCCGCTGTAGTTTGTGGTCTCTCGCTGGACTATTTATCGCCACCGAGGCACTCAATATTCCAGTCTGTTTGTTAGGGAACAAACACTGGTTTCCGAGGCGACAAAAATGTTCCTTGACCTGCAGTGGCTTGCGAGGTCCGTAGTAACTATACACGAGTGATTAATGCCATTGGGTCAATGGTAATCCCAAGGCCACTTATTTTATTCGGTTCTAGTTATGTTTGATACATAGTAATTTGTAAATAGAGATCTTCCACCTCCTTTTTAAAGAAAATATAATATGTGAAGATATGTTTGAGTACAACTTCATACATAACCAATGCTTCATTAGGAGAACATCTCTTGACATTCGAGTAAATATACCCAATTCATCGATAAGAATGGGAAAGACAGGTTGTAAATGTTGTTCAATTTAGGGGCTTGGAAGTTATGGCCATCAGCCCTGTTCACTTGGATGTGTGTATAATTTGTATGATATTCTGTGTCTGTGATAGATTTTGTACTTGTAATGAGGCTAGGTTTGGGTTGGAGGTGGCCGAAACCTTCCCGGTATTTACTAAGAGTAGAAGATAGAAACCATGAAATGCCACTCACAGAATGGCTGAGGTGGGAATTGCACCAAGACCTTGTTAGTTTTACCTCATGATGCTTACTGTACCCCTTTCAAACCCTTCAACCAAAATTAAATATCGGACTTCAGGGTAGCCAAAAGGCTAGCCACTACACCAGTATTAAATTATGTCATATGTGACAGCTCCTATGTATCAAACATTCAACGATAATTGCAGCTCACTGCCTCATCCCTGTCATCTTCGAAAGACTTGTAATTTGATGGGAAACGCTGATGCGCTACAGATTTTCGTGTGGTTCATAGCGTTATTTCGTCAAGTATGCACGGGGAGGTACAATGCTCTTCGACACAGTACGTGCTTACACTTTGTAAAATGCATATGTATTACGACTCGTAGGATACACTTCTGAGCCCCTATGTAAATCAACAACAACTACATAAATATTTCAGCGTAGCCAAGCGCGTTGTGTTACGATACACGACTGCATTGGGGAGCTGTAGTTATGCGATGTGAGGTTCCAGTCTCTGAGCTGTTATCAACCATATTTGGCTTAGTTTGTGCCAAGGATCTTCCTTACTCGACTAGCTGCATGGAACAGTGGTACGGATCTCGTCTGCTGTGCCCAAGGTTGCAGGATCGAATCCTGATACAGTCAGTTGGCATTTGATGGTACGCAAATACGCGGGAGCCATGTCAGTAGATTTACTGGCTCGTTAAAGATCCCCTTTGTGGTTAAATTACGGCACCACGGCGTCTCTATAAGCCACGGTAGTTAAAGGGGATGTAAAACCAATAACATTACCAATCTACCTTACTGATTACGGCAAAATGAATCTGAAAAGTCCAGGGCTCCAATGGTAATCTCAGACCTTCATTATAGGGATTGTATGCACTAAGTCATCACAATATCACAGGTTTTCATGAAGATACCAATTAAGCACATTTATGCGCGGATTATGATAACGGATGCCCAATGCCTGTAATTGAAACAACAACAAAATCATGTGTGTCTATTTCGTTTTGTTTCCCTCAGGAAATATTTATTCAAGGTACCCTTGATTTCTTGCCCAAACAGACTGTAGAGTATTCATACAGAACTTGATCAAGTGTATAGGAATGTACGAAGACCAGTCAGAAGGAAAAAAGTTTGTAGTTTAACGCGACCGTTAATCGCGCGATTTTGAGCCACGGGACCTCCTATTTAAGTGTAATACGAACCACAGAACATGGCATTTCATTTCGAAACTCTCACATGCATTGACCGGGAATCAGCCCGGTCCGCCTTGGTGAGAGGTCGATAGCTTGGCCACTGAGCCACCACGCCCCCCGCCAGTCAGAAGGTTAGTAGCTACTGCATGAAAGAACGTATGGATCATGCGTGGTAGTTATTTTGTTTATACCCGATGGCATAGCAGTGCTCGTTGAATCGTGCACCATGGCCGCGAGGTCAGCTTTAGTAAGTCCGCACATCGCCGGTTCGAATCCCGTTGCTGGCAGAGACTATCCTGAATGTGTTTCTCCCTCCAGACAATTGCCGGGATAATACCTCACTTCAAGTTCTGGGCACCTACCCTGTACCTAATACAAATGAACACACTACTACAGTCATCACTGAAATAGAGGTTATCAGATAAGTTAACTACACACTCAATTACATGGTGCCGATGACCAATATTTCCAAAGCCCCTTAAATGAATTAACAACAACAACAAAATATTTTCTTCACATGACACTGCTTCTGTGGATTATCACCGAGGGTGTTAAAATATTCCTCGTAGCTCGACAAGTATTCTTCACAACCTTGTTCAAGAATTCCCAACTAACTTTTAACTAACAGTTCCTGTCTTTTAGTTTAGCGAATTATGAAACTTGCCAACCATTGTCAACAATATCCGTAGGCCCATTATTGAACACCATTTTGTGATCAGAATGCTGTTAATGGCTATATGAGCCCTTATCATTTAATTGCCAAAGCTCCTATTATCAGGAGTCTATGAAATGTTCTCTACGATTCATCAAACATAAATTTGGCACGCGAGTTTCTGAAATTACATACACTCCATAACTGAATACGGTTTCGACGTGAATTATCTTGAAATGTCATCCCTTCAATATTTAATTTGGTAAAATTAAGCGAGCCGTAGCGAGCATCCAAGGTAATATTCGGAAAATAGTCGTTTTTACCCCCCACATTAAGAGGGTCAACCCAAGCCCGATATGCAACATTCACGTTAGTGAGATGACGCATGCAGAACATCAACTGGTACACTACGGGAGACTTGTAACACATAGGCTACATTATTGTGTATTGAGGCCGTATGGCTCATCTTGGTGATAACTTGAAGGAGCATGAGTAGGTAAACCACCAAAGGATGGACAAAATGCACCGTGGAAGCTTTGAGCTAGCTCCTATCCTTATTTTTACTTTGGTATTGGATTCCAACCTTCTGACTGGGAGGAAGTAATTTATATTTTTAATTTTAATATTCTACGATTTTACTTCATTCTGCATAATTTATTACATTATTATGGATTCATGGATAAATTGGATCTTAATTTTCCTCGCAGGTATGCGAATGAGGGTAACTAGTCGCTACACGACTCGTTAGGTTTCTTCATGAACCCGTACCTCGACCAAACTGACGTCACAACCGTGTCTACTTGACTACCGTGCAGACGTATTTTTTGGGAGAGTTTTCCCCAGTGAATTTGAATCTGCGTTATAAAAGGATATAATTGCGAGTTGTATCATTATGACAATGCTAATGTTACAGCATAACGCCGTACTGGCTGCTTTGTGAGCGTAAATGGCACAATATTTGCGGAAAAGGTGACTTTTTGCTAGCACATTGGAATTTTGTACTACTGCATTGAACGATTTTAGCCTGGTTTGGCCACGAGGTACCAAAATACAACACAGGAATTGTGTGAGTATCCTATAAAAGAATTCATAATCACATTGATTTTTAGCCAGTACAGCAACAATTTTTGAGAACTAATACTTGTGTGCGATTGCAACGAGTTTCGATAATTTTGGTCATAGTAATAACTTCAGTGAGTTGACCACCGCCCGCGTGTTCGTCAAAGCCAGTGGCAAACATAGAGCCAATTTATACCAGTCTGCAACAGTGTAAAGCCAGTGTCTGGTCAAATTTAAGTACAACTATTTGGAAATTCTGTGCCACAAATATTCTTCAAAACGCCAAATATGTAATTCTTCAACCACCACGAGGACGAGTCTATCATCAACTTTAGAATGATGCCTAAGATGGAGTAAATTACCCTGTGAGGGGGATGCTTATGGAAAATATCGCATAATGAGAAACGATGGATTCGGAGGCCGTTAAAGAATCAAAGCCGGGAATTGGAGATAATCTAATAATCCCAAGGTAACATGAGATTCAGTTCGGCGACCATATAAGTCAAATAATTTCCATTGGTTAAGGTTTCTGCTTCAGTTGAGTAGTTGTAGAACCGCACTTAATAGCAACCATTTAGGTAGGTCCTATTCTAAATATCATACATTCTGATTTATAGCTTTATCACTAATCTTTTGACACTCTGTGGCATAGCTATGCCATATGAAACCTACTTTTCACTAGTGTAATTTGGGGAGACACCCATGAATTCTTATAGCCCTTGCGAGCTATATTCCCAGTAAACGATGTAGACAACCTCTGATTTAAACACCTTGTATGTTTATTTAATTTTGTGGAATGCAGAGGCATCCTAATCATCGGCGTATCATTTGACGGAAGTGAAGGCTCACCCTTCACCTTAATTATGGTTAATTTCGATTTTTGAAGCTGAGAGGCTACATCATTCTAGAGGTTGGAACCTGCAGGATTCGTGCATAACGCTTTAGAAGCCGTGTATTCGTATTTGCTATGTCATCGTATCAGTTAACAACACGAGAGGTGTAGGGGTTGTATGTTATACTTATCTTGTGTCGAGGAGGACACTGAACGTTTTCGGAACCAACTATGAGGTGTACTGAGAGTAGAGAACGTGTGTGATACCTTCAGAACAAAGCACGAGGGTGATAGCAGTATTTTTATATTCCAGAGCACTTGGAGTGCATAGACATATCTGTAATTTTATTCTGTTTGATTTCAACTTTTGATATTATGATGAGCTGAGTGTGAGACTAGCTCATGTGTTAATGAACCTGTAAATAAGTGTGTATTTAAGTCTTATCAGCCACAGATAGGACTTTCGTTTTGTATTACAATGAATTCTGATTTGTAAGGGCAAGGCTGCGCTATGGACATTGTCATTCTAGTGAGTCAAGGTGTGTGTAGCTGTTGACTCAAGGCCATGCCGCACGTTACTAGCTAATATTACGCAGCATTCAAAAGTGATATTTTAGCGAGAATACTAAAGTAAGTTGCCACACGACGAATTATTTCCATGAATGCTAGATTCAATGCTAAGTTATGATACACATTTAGGTCACAGCTGATCGCTGGAATCGATTGTAAGACTGTTACGTCACATGTTTAAAAGTCATCTATGCTTACGACAGTTAATTGGTCTTGTTTTTATGAATTAGTAACCTATGAGAGGAAATGTATCCCTGTGTTTAAGAAAGGACCAGACTATGTATAAAAGTGGTAACATGTGTTATTTTCGTTCCTATTGGAGACTGATGATGGGATAGACATTGTTCACCCACATTAGTTAACGGTGTATTTTTTCCTTGATGATGATCGCTTTTATAATCACATTAGCCGACGTTTGGCGAGCCTAAGAGCTGCGTATTGAGCTTTTTATAGCCTGTGTTATTGTGCTACTCATGAGGTGGTAGTCAGATAAGTTATTGCTAAAGAAAACACTTTAGAAGTGGTTTGTAGTTATTTCGGCATGTGTCTTTATGGTCACTAGGAATCTAAACAAGACAATGAGGGATTTAAAACAACGAATTAAAACAACTAAATCATGAAACCCAATTATCTCTAACCGACGATTTAAAGCAATTATTAACTAATTTGAACTGACTCCCTAAATTTGATTTAACATTTTTATTGTTTACCGACGCATTGAGCCGATCTTTCATTGGTGGAATTGACATTATTTATGACTAGCTGATACTGTATTGAGACGATGAAGGTCACTAGCGCCACTATAGTTCGTAACTTGTGGGCAGCAGTGACTAATGCAACGTTAGATGCAGTTCTTACTGTGCTATTGCCACCCTAATCACATGCACTTAGATGACGATTAGATGCGAAGAGTATTCTAGTCAGTGTATGCAGGATTGTTTAATAATTAAATGTGTATTTATTTTAGTGGTGTATGAATCCATGTTCCCTGTATTCTTGTCTGTATTTTTGAGGCTTGTTGTTTTTGTATATTACGCTAGGGTATGGTTGCTATTCTAGATTTGTTATTTATTTGCTACGGATGCTTCTCATCCGTAATTTAACGTAAATTAGGGCTTAGCTAACTGATTAACGTAAAGATCGGAAGTGGCACCACCGTAACATAGCCTATTTTCTATATGTGCATTTAAATGTAAATTTATTCTTGTGGCATGTGGACGATTTGTATTCTTGCTTTGCCGTAAATTCAATGATGTGACTATTCGTATTCTTAACATCTTATTGTATTTGCGTAGGGATTTCATTATCGTGCCACATTCCAAGCTCTCTTCTCGTGTGACTCTTGTAAGAAGGACTTTCGAGAATGTAAAACTTAAGGCCCATTTAGGAATGAATTGCTTATTTTTATATTTGTATTGGCTTTGCGGTCTAGCCGATTTTCAACCCTCCAAAGTAGGATAGGGGTTTGTGACTTAATTGAATAAAGTTTTACGAATTTTACCCAAGCCTGGATCTCTTTAATACAAGCTTGATTTTTTTTTTTTTGGGGGGGGGGGGGTTCCTTAGACATGTCTATGACAACCCCCCACCCCCGTACCCGATACCCCAGGTTATCAGTCTCGAGCCGGAGCTGGCCTGAGGAACACACCCGATCCTCTCAGAGTGTGTTTTTGGAGGATGGGGGTGTCTGGAATGCCATCTGCGGTTGGTGGTATCCTGACAATCCCTTCTAACGGGCACAGTATGTTGTTCGGTTGGCATGGCGTGCTGCGTACATATAATTAATATGAAGAATACGGATAGTAGCAATTAGTGAAATCAGAGTGCAATACCTCGGAACCTTCCCTTGCCAGTGGCAGTACACATCCTGTCTGTAGAAAACGAGCTAATATGAACACTTCCAATTTGAACGTCACTTCCTACTTTCCCAACATGTTCATCACTAATCACAGCTGATTTCAAACTGCACGATGCAACCATATTCCACCTTCTAGATGATAATATGAGTTGTGATGTCAAACGACATCCATCAAAATATATCTTCTAAAGCAAATGTGCATTGCTAGTGGAGCGTATTCTTAGCCTTGTATAATCACATGCCCTCGTGAAATCAATATCATTCCTATACAAAACTGTAATAGAATACAAGAGAGGCAAGGCCCTCGAACTCAGTCTGGTTAAATAACAGTGCTTGACGTTGTAGTTGTCACCGTAAAACACGATCAGTCAATAAAGTGGTCGGACGAAAAGGAATGCATTGGGGGAACTTCGTTATAAATAGCCTATAAAATTAAATTACCGTGACAGAGCATTTTTTCACATGTGGTGCTGACGCATGTTTACCACGGAGTCAAAGTTTTACAACCAGACACTGCGGTGGGTGAGCGCAGGTAGTTGAAGCTATTACGAATATGAATGGCCAATTTACTTTTCCAGTGTCCACTACACATTGTTTTACAGCAATTCAAACTGCTTTGAAAGCAGGAATGAGGATGGAATGCACAGTAAAACAGGACAAATTAAATCAATCTATGGGTATATAAACGGAACCAAGTATAATTCAACATTTTACCAAAATAACTTAAATTTTGAACCATCTTTGGTGTAACATCAGAATTAAAGGTACGAAATACTAATTAAATTTACTCCGGATATCGAAGGCATGTAAATAATGTTTCAAGTGAGGTTAGGCTTCACTGAGTGAATTTCACAGGAGGGTCAGGTTAGAATAGCAGAGTGAAATATCCACAACTGACATGCTTTTGACGGTAAAGATTATCTACGTCTTTTTAAACAACAAGACTATCCAAGTCAATTTTATTAAATTTGGATGAAGACAAGTAAAAAGATCATTATTAAATTTTAACATCGGCTCATTTACGGACTAGAGCCACGTTTGTCATCAGATCCCTGTGTTTGGGTTTACGATGAATCTACCTGATAATCCGAGTTATTGTGGAGTGTTTGCGAGTTCATTTTAGACTAAGATTAGGAAGGAGTGGTCTGAGATTGACATTTAGTACCATCACTATACACAAATGGACTAAATAAGGACAGCAACGGAAAACCATTTCTAGAATGACTGAGAATAAAATCCGTACCAACATATCTCTGAGTAAGTCTCATAAGGCTAGGTGTATCTCATTCCAACACTCATACTGAAATTTAAAGCCTACGTAGCAAACCCGTGAATCAAAACCTAATGTATTTATAAAACTCCTATTTTTTTGTCTCTAGGCCACGAAGATAATCTATACTCATTCGGAACAAGTTATGTTATGGCACGTTGTTGGAAGCTTAATAGGAGTTAATTCGTTTATGGCATATTATTTGGAAAACCACTGTACGTTGAGCACTATTTTATATCAGTGGGGGGATTTTGATACTCTTCACCCAAGGTCACGATTTTGTGCAACGAGAGATTCAAAGCCGTGCAAAGCTCTAGGAATGGTTCACCCGTGCATGGTAGTGGTTTTTTTTTACCGTGAGTGACAAGAGGTCGGTTGCTCAATTCTTGGAAGAATTCGGACCATCCTTGTCCTCTTTTTTTCTTACTTTACTTAAGTATGGATTAACTTGATGATGAAGCATATGAAAGTACTTCGATATGCATATATACTAGTCTCCTTGCTGCTATGACGTCATCAAACAAGACATTACGTAGCCTTTGGATAGTCGATGGGAAAGAATGCAAATATGATTGATATCAGTTACTTATTATTGTATCATAGAAAAGGGATGATTATAATTTATTAGAGGCTAAATTTTTAACGTCAGAAAATTACAACGCAGATAACACAATTTCCAAAATTTTGAAGTACAGAATTCTAAACCTGAAACGGAAGATGGAATCTTTCAGTTTTAGGCTACGTGATCTCTTGACCATGAGCTATGGGATCTGCATTCCGCAGCAATAGGAACCCCCGGACGCGACATTTTACCTCAGGAATTCCATAAGCATTCCCCGTTAATGCATGTGCAATTTTCAAGGGGAAATACCACGTTCGGTGTTTCCGATTCCTTGCATTCTTTGAAGCACCCCGTGAAATCCGGGTTCATAAAATAATAATATTATCGGTTTTACGTCCCTTTTAACTACCCTGGCTTTTAGAGACTCCGGGGTGCCGGAATTTTGCCCCGAAGGGGATCTTTAACGTGCCAGTAAATGTACTGACACGGCTCCCTCGCATTTGCGCACCCTCAAATGCCAGCTGACTGCGCCAGGTTTCGAACCTGCAACCTTGGGCTCAGCAAGCGAGAACGTTACCCCTGAGCCACCCAGCCAGACAAAGTCCGGGTTCAATTCGCGACTCTGACAAGAAATATAATTTTGGTCGCAGGGCTGGAACGGGGTATATTCATCCTCATGAGGGAGACAAGAGAAATGGATCGTTCGAATCTCACCTCCGTCATGTTGGAAGTGTTATTTTATTCATTGCTACTACAGCCAAATTCCGGGATAGTTCCGAACTGAAGGCCACGGCTGCCTCCTCCCCAATCTTAATTACAATTATAATTAAAAATACTATATGACAGTACTACAGAAGCAGGTTATTAGAGCAATCCTCTACATACTCAAGTACACGGTGCTAAATGACCAGGAAGTCGCAAGGCCTCAAATAATTCAACAATAACTGAACAATAACAATAACGAGCCTAGACCAATCAGGAAGGTTAATGACTGTTCACAAAGAGTAGCAGATCACTTTCCCCTCTCCATTGTGTGGTGAAGCCTGCATAGTGTCAGTGCGATACATCAGTTACTCACCGTAGCTAATAAAGTATGCTAATCCTGGATTCGTCCAAAACTCCCTTGAGTGGTCAACTCGATCAACTCAGCTTGAAGTTCATGAGTATATAATTCTAATAACATAAAGAATAATGACGTACACATTAATTTAGGATTCGTTGATATTAGTACATAACGATAGCACTTCTCACTGAAGGTATTTTTGACGTTTTGCAAACGAACATTTTGACCAACAAGAAGTTAACTTTTGGTGAGATTTTACTGAAAATTACTTTCAACTCCACACGCTCTAATGTAAAGAATATTTTTATTTTTGTTCGTTTGGAATATTAAATGAGTTACAATCGTTCTCTTTGAAAGGCGAAACTGCACATAGCACGCACGATCCATCAAAATTGCTGGCAGTGTACGGTTAGGAAGGGCATGGGTCATGTTTTAACTCATGGGCAATGCTGTCACCACCTATCAATGTGCACATTAAAATGCAATGCAAACCATTGCACGCGTCAATAAAGTGAGATTTGATAATGCGTTTACTCTAATTCTATTTCATCAGTTTGTTAATGCAACATTCGTTAATTTTAAAATTATGCCATGCAGACAATGAATTCGTTCATTTCCTATGTAAACTACGTGTTCCAATGTTGTTTATGAGGAATATAACAGACTACTACAATAATTTATAATAGGGCTATGCTTTATGTTTCAAGAATGTCCATTAAATTGGGTCAATTGGAAGAGTGCAGTAGATTAGGAATTAAATTACATATTGGCCATTAAATTTCAACATCAAGAAAGACTTATTACAGAGCATGTCCATCATAGTCTACATAGGTGACATGATTACTTAAATCAGTTTGAAGGCTCCACCGCTGATGCGGTATCCCTGATACACGACATGACCTTAAGGGAAAGAGACATTGGTAGTTCTTGCAGAGTATCCCCACCAATGCTGCTCATCAATTGGTGCTCATCAATAAGCTGATTTTTCCATTGTTAGGCCAATTTTCGCCAGGATGGCTTTGCCGATAGGGAAAAGTAACAAGCTCCAACACTACTGCGCTCACGTTCGATGCCACCTCAATGCTACAGTACCATTAGACACAGATGCGACCATCGGGGTCCTGCAAGTAGAAGCGTGATTTGTCGTAGTATATGATGGATATACAATTTGTCCTTTCAGGCTAAACGTTCTACCCTCCAATGCAACCGCATGTACCTGTCCCGATCAGTAAGTGGCAGATGCAGTAATTAGCGCTTGGACAATATGCCCTTCTGGTACTGACGGCGATAAACAGTGCTTGCATGCATGGATACATATATCACCATGTCTAAAAATCATTGTAAGGTTCAAGTAACCGGGTCATAAACTATCCTTCTTCTACTCAAAACTGGGCTCACCACAATTCTATAATAAACCTCCTTCTCGTTAGGGCAAATATTCCTTAAACTAGAAGTAGCGGCCATCAAACTACCTTAATAGATCTATCATATTTTCTACATTAAAAATTCACCAAAGAACCACGTCCTCCTCCCAGGCGAGAGAATCGATAAGACAAACTTTTATTAAATAAAGTTTGACGTTTGAAATTAAATTACAATCAACTGATTATTGACAAAACGTATTTAAATAAGATGAAATTTGGCACGTTTGCATTAAGGATGATAGTTAACCATGGAGTTCAGGATTGCAAATTAGGTCAAAACTGCTCTTAGCACCGTCGTGCCATTGTAAGGCAGAGTATCATTTATTTAGGTGCACATAAGCTGTACTCGTGATAATGTTTACTTTCACTAGTTTCCTTCCTCTTGAGATCATTTCCTATGAAATAAGACTTTGGAATATGAATTATACCTTCAGAAACGTTTGTGGGGACTAGGGGATGATGGTTGGGAGACAATCATATAAGAGGGAAATTTTCCAGGACATCCGCCTGGCTAGTTTCCAAAAGTTACTCTGGGAACTTCGCTGTAGTTGGCTTTGACAGCCAGGAGAAGTTCAAGCTCATTTCATGCTAATATTCATTTTGTATCTTTCTGCTTGGTGATAGACTTTTTACTCTTTTTAAGAGCATCTTATTTGGTCTAGGAGATCGTATAGAAACACATATCTCACAAGTTTCTCATTGGATTCTGTGCTCTGCGAAGAAATATAATTCTGATCTAACGGATGAAAGGTGGTTTAATCAGCTCCTGAGAATAAGTGAGGAGTTGTAGTTTCGAATACAACCTCTGTCATCCCTGAAGGGATTTCTCACTTCAACTCCACAGAGATGTTTGGTTGATACTGAGATCACTTGATCTCATGCTGGTGATACTTTTATTGGTAAAATAAGAATACTCCAACTGAGAAACACTGAACGCACTCCGAAAGCATGTATCATCTTCAGGAGAACTTTTGACTTCGTTTGGAAGAGTAAAAAGAATTAATCATGATCGCAGATTTTTATATCTACGAGGTGCATCTTAGAAATATTATAATTGGTAATTCTGCATTATTAGCCACGTCTATATGATACTATGATGGGTAATTTAAGGTATTTGCATCGCAGAAACGCGAGGAAGAATGAAGTAAAGGCTAAATGACTTCGGCGGTATTCGAAGCCGGAACACGCCAAGCAGAGAGGTAGGACAATCCCATTTGCGCAATGTACAATGCGTACAGAAAAGTCACTAAATCACTCGTACTTTGACAATATCACTTTATCGTGATTATAATTCTGTAGAAAACAATTTCACAAGCACTGCGGTGCTGATGCAATGTAGGATGCTTGGATTTTATAAATAAACAATTCCAACGATCTTTACATAAGACTGGACTACTTTCTTTCGTAGCTTTTTTTTTGTGGGAGTGTATTACCAGGGTGTCTATGACTTTGCAAATCATGATGGGAACCTGATCCTTGGGACAGGGGAGTCTCACAGCCGGGCGAGCCCTTTTGGTTTGCACTCCAATCCTCTTCGACGGTATGTGTTCGGAGGAAGAGGTCATCTGGGAGGCCATACACGGTTGGTGGTGACCAGATGATCTCCTCAAACGGACACAATACTTAATGTCACCTCCTTCCGTAATCCTATCCTAAATCACCAATACACACACTAGTACAGACATGTACACGTTAGTCACCTAGGCGTAAATTTCAAAGCCTTGCACCAGGAAAGTGGTCTACATGAATTTACTTTACTAAGTTATGTACAAGCATCGCATATGGACACACTGCACATACTTCCATGCACACGGATCTGATGGTCAAGATACAATTCCTTAAACCGGCGATGCACACCAGAGTGCTCCCTGAGAAGTACGGCTCTGCTTAGCTTAGCCGTGAAGGTAGGGGAAGTAGATTTGGTATCGTCAAGGATTCGCAGGGCAGTACGCGCCGTCATTAAATAGAATACAAGCTTTTAAAAGCACTGTGCTGTATTATAACTGCTTGAGGTTGTAATAAGATATTATTACATTGTTTGTAGTTGTTTTATGGTTCGTAACATCTACATCATATGCCCAGAATTATTATAGTAAAGGTTATGAGTAGGGGGGTAAGGCGGTTTCCAAATAGTGTCATGGCCGCCGCGTGAGTCCAAGCCAATATCTCACGAACCCATGGTCGGATGTTGACAAATGAGGTGTCGTTGAACTCGAGCTGACGTCCTCTTTCCAATGGACTACTCATTTCAACCCCTAAATAAAACCTACCCCTACTAGGGGGTGAAATTGTAATTTTTTAGTGAAAGTCTCTTTTCAAATACGACATGTATAAGGTGCGCTGCTAAAATGAACTTAAACGTTGTTGCTCATATCGCGCATGCGTTTTTCTGGCTGTCGCTATGGATGAACAATTTTGTTTTTGTTTTTTACGCATGCGCACTTGGGATTTTTGTAAGAGGGCGAGCTCTTTGAAAAAAATGATTGATAAGAAGGGGTTTTGGTGGTGAGGAGAGAGCCAGATAGTCGCCTACTTTCCTACGACGTTTGCCGATATCTCTCAAACGCAAGGTCGGATTTGGACGTGTGACGTGTCAAATCGCTTGTCTCGAAGCCCTATACATGTTATTAATAGGTTAGAGTTTTGAGAATGAGGGAAACAGGCTTTTTTGGGGTAAAACCGTGATTTTAGACTTTTTCTGATATTTCACGAATGCATGGTCGGATTTGGTCCTATGACGTGTCAAATGGCTTGTCTCGAAACCCTGTGTATTTTGGTAATAGGTTAAAGTTTTTGAGAATGAGGGAAACAGAATTTTTTGTTGTAAAACCGTGATTTTAGACTTTCTGTTATATCTCACAAACCAATAACGCCAGAGACGTATACGAGGGGTCGTAGGACTAGGGGTGACGCCCCATTCCTCCCCCCCCCCCCCTTTCGAATATAGTATTTATGTTTAAAAAAATGCGAAAGGGCCTAACGACACTTATGTTGAAATCATTTCAGTTTTTAAAACTTTTCTTAAATCTGTCTAAAATGTTCATGACGAGTGGTTGTAGATAGAAAGAGACGATACCACTGGGCACGTGTTTCAACGAAGCTATTACTGGCCACGGTGGTGATATACCAATACAGTATTCGCTATTTCGATGAGACGGCGGGTCGAGGGTTCGTTTTCTGACTTTTCCTATGATGGAATTCCTAATTCCTAAACCCCCTGAAGGGGGTCTTTAACGTGTAAACGATTATGAGTGACATGACAAATGATAATTCCTTGATCCGATGAAGTTGTCTTTAGATAGAACAAACAGAACTTGGTTATATATTGCTTGAAGTGAGTATAGAAAACAAACTTGCTGGGGCAGACTGACAGGATGTGAATGTTATTTGATCTTATTGGAATGCATTGACTTGACAGGACAATGAAAAAAAGCACAGAGATGCTGAGGACACTTGAAGGTCAAACGATATGGCAACCATGGTGGGAGGGGGAAGCTAGGATGATGTTGCCGATCATGTTCAATGTTCAATGGATGAATTTATATTTTGCGAAGCATTGTTCGGAGAGGGTCATGGGACGACTTGTTTTAAGGGTATTTATTTTTTCGATGTTTCCTATGGTGGACTCATTGATTAAAATAATCCAAAACTTCTAGGGCATGGCCTTGAGATTTTATAAACCGATAATGGGATTTTGACATACAAGATCCACTCAGAACTTGACATGATGTCATTCTTTTTATGGCTTATGAATTTCCCCAAAAAAGACCCAAAACCACAAGATCATGGACTTTTGCTTTTCTTAATATATTGCAAACCCATAATGTAAGATGTTTACTGTGAGTGACGAAATCTAGCTAGGTAAAGAAAGAATTATTGTAGGATATATGTATGGTGACTGACACGTCTTTGACCATTGGAACTTGTTTTCCGATTTGACTGTAGTACATAGGGAGTATAGGTTGTAGGCATGGATTGACAAACAGTGCACACAAAATTCAATTTATCGATTCAAGAATTAAGAGTAGACTATCATTAATTAATTGGTTAAAGAGTGTAGCTAAAAATTAAAAAATGGTGACTACATTAAACTAAACTGAACCAAGTCGAATCAAACCCAACTGAACCAAACCAAGCCTAAAGCAAACCAAACCTAATCAAGAACAAGCCAAGGGCTTAAGTGTAAAACTTGTGGGGGAATGCAGTCATTGGCAATGTCCAAAGGAAGGGATAACGCTCTACCTCTAGAGGGTAAGGTAAAGCTAGCGCATGGTGCAAATGCATATTCCTAAGTACATGAACCACACACACACAACTATCCTATGCTGTTTTTATGAGTTAACTGTTAAAACTTACTCAGTGGTTACTGAACAAGTTGGTCGCTACACACAACAAGCTTTAAATACTTGAGGCTAATAATCTATACACACACACACGCATGTTCTAAACTAAACTGTCTTGCTGGTAGTGCTCACACAGTAGGCAAATGACAGAAATGCTTGGCTAACAGAAATACAATCATTTTCGTTTGTCTAATGTTACCAGCTAACCATTACATGCTATAGTGGTGAGCACATGTGCCTCTTGCACTGGAGATCGTAACTTGATTTCTAGCTCTAAGGCCTAGAATGAATCAAACTAAGAAAGAAGGGTATGGTGACGCAGTGGTTAAACTGTTAGCCTTTCACTAAGGTAGACTAGGGTTTGATTTTAGGTTAATATACATGTCATAAACAAACAAACAAACAAACAAACAAACAAACAAAAAAGCAGAGATAATGTTTAAAACTGATTACACTTGTCTCTTTTCAAATTATTACTTAGATTGCAAATACAAAGGTGGACTGGGTTTGATATACAGTTAATGCCGCCTATCGCATACTAGCCTGTAAGAAAGCCAAACAAGCAAAAGGCGTAGGTAGAGCAGTGGTAAAATCGCTATGTGTAGAGAACTACCTAACGGTTTTATGAACTGGCAATGGTATGTCGCAGAAACAGTGCAGGATACAATCCAGCAACCATAATTTTTATCTTGTGGAGCAGAGAAAACATATATATATAGAGAGAGATAGAAAGCTTGTGTATGTATGGGTAGCATTGATTGTTTGACCAGAGAAAATACGATGAGGTAGGGTGGGCAGAGGGAGAATTAACACTTATATATGAATGAATGGTAAATAGTATTTTTTTTTTTCTTCAATAGTTTTGTTTTTCAAATGCAGTGGTAGATAGCCGTTATTTTGTAAAACATTCTTACTTGCAGTAGTAATAAGACTCTATGGTTCCGCTAACACATAGATAGACTGTATTATTGCCATGGTCAAGCACTCACATTAAGATCATTTACAAAATCGTAAAATGAAAAATAAAAAATCTTGTTTTGGAAATATCGTTTTTCAACATACACAAAATAAATATATAAAAAATTTGTAAACAGCAAAATGGAAAATCCATGGTCAAGCACTCACATTAAGATCATTTACAAAACCATAAAATGAAAAATAAAA
Source organism: Meconema thalassinum (assembly GCA_946902985.2). NCBI lineage: Eukaryota > Metazoa > Arthropoda > Insecta > Orthoptera > Tettigoniidae > Meconema > Meconema thalassinum. The sequence continues at coordinate 1,394,254,689 of OX336389.2, forward strand.
AATCTTGTTTTGGAAATATCGATTTTTTTCAACATACATAAAATAAATTATAGAAAATTTGTAAACAGCAAAATGGAAAATCCATGTTTCCATATAGACAAAATTTAAAAACCTTAAACGGACATTTAAGAAAATATATGCAAATGGGAAATTGACAAATGTGTAAATATGAAAATGGAAAAATCCATGTTTCCATATCATGAAATTGAAAAACATCAAACTGTCATTTTAAAAAAATGCAAATGGAAAATTGACAAATTGCAATGTGTGAAATGTGAAATTGAACAAATGGCTATCATTATTTTTTTTTTAAAGAACATGGTGCTCAATGGTTGAGGTGTGAATCAAACCCTCTCTACTTATTTGGACCACCCGAGACTGAGTTTTAGTTGTCATACCGCTTTTAAAAGTTTGTGTTAAATCTAGGAATTGAACCCAAGAGCTTGTAGGGGAGATTCAAGATTATAATATGTTAAACAGATAGCCTTGAATGTAGGGTGTGGTAGCTATATAGAGATGAGACGTTTCGCTCGGGGCAGGGAGGCATGGAGATCTGCATGAAACCAGTCAAAAGACTGATGACTCAAACAACAACATGTAGAGCTCACCAAAATAATGTTGTGTAACGGTAAATGTTAGTCAACGAACAGTAATGCATTACTAAAACCCATGACACGATACCTAAGAGCTTTTCTAAAATTATTTTAAAATGCCTTTAACCCTATATTAAACACCCAGTTCACAAGACTCATAACTGCAATGTTAAGGTCGAACAAAACAAAATCTATATTTCAAAACAAACAAGTGGTTTAGTCAATGTATACTGGAAAAAGTTTTATAAACCCTCAAGTCCACAAAAATAATTAAATTAGTAACTGTCAGGTTGACCGAGTGGTTATGGTGTTTGACTTAAGTTCAAATTTTCTGTACGAGAAAGCAAGGGTTCGAATACCTTACCTGATATAACTATTGCCTCAACATGACTTGACCACACTGTATTATTGTGTACTCGGTACACAAACCATAGATAGAGTGTATTGTTTAAGGTCACTCTCTTTGCGAACATAGTCAGAGACTGTTGATGGTTAACAATTGCATTAATAGTGGGACATAGGGATAGCAATTAAGAAAAACAGACAATACCCATACACTTTTTTTTATTTAATTAATGTAAGTACTTGTACAATAGTTATATACAAACTACAACTCTCTTTTGTCTATTACTATCTAGTCCTTTTCGATCCACTTGCATAATAAGGCAGATGACTTTGTAGTTCAGCCCCTTAAAACAACAACAACACTACCTCTTGCATAGTCTGTGATGTTGATGACTCTTGAGGCGTGGAAGATGGATACAACATAACTTTTACAACAGGGGTTAAACGTTGCTCAACAATCAATGCACTATTTTGAGTAGCAACATCTTTCTCTTGTACTAACTTATTAGCATTCTGATAATTGTTTGCCAACACCATTAGTGTTTTGTCTGGAGCACTACATTGATGATCACTCACACTTAAAACCACACCATTTCTACTTTTCATATTGCCTCGACATCTTGTTGACCTCTGTTTTGAGCATCGCCAGAATATTATTCCTTTTACATTTTGTCGTCTATAGTTATAAGAGTAGCCTTTATAGAGTAAACGTTGTTTACCTCGGTTAGTTGTAGTAAGTTCCATAGTAGTAACTAACCTGTTAGTATGATTTGCACACTACAAAGGTTATCTCTGTTCTGGTAATAGAATTATTTAGCGTTGGCTTTTATATTTAATATGTACAGTTAAAAGTAATAGAAAAGTGGTAGAAAAGTGGTAGCAAAGTGGTAGACAAGTGGTAGACAATTGGTAACATAGTAGTAGAAAAGTGGTAGCAAAGTTGTAGCAAAGTGGTAGAAAAGTGGTAGAAAAGTGGTAGAAAAGTAGTAGAAAAGTGGTAGCAAAGTGGTAGAAAAGTGGTAGCAAAGTGTTAGCAAAGTAGTAGAAAAGTGGTAGCAAACTAGAAAAGTGGTAGAAAAGTGGTAGAAAAGTAGTAGAAAAGTGGTAGCAAAGTGGTAGAAAAGTAGTAGCAAACTAGAAAAGTGGTAGCAAAGTGGTAGAAAATATTACATGTATTGTTAAGAAATAGTTTAAGCGGTTACATGGATTCATTACACTATAATTTTAGCATCACGAAGCTCATTTTCTATATCCAAAAGTTCTTCCTCATATTTAGTATGACCAGCCTGTTTACAGGTATGCAAGTACTGAAGCCGCTGGATTAGCTTATTGGGATTGTTCCAGTAAACAAATTTAACAAATGATTTTTTTGGGTGTAAACCATTATCATCCTCCTCATCATCATCATCATCATAATCATCATCATCATCATGGTTATCATCATCAATATAATTATCATCAATATAATCATCATCACTATTACTATCTAATCCTTTTTGTTCATCTTGCAATGCAACAACCTTTGGCATAGTTTGTGTTGTCTTTGATAGTGTTAGAGGTTTCTTAGACGTTAACCACTGTCCTAACATGTCTTTTTCAGGAGATAATAAATGCTCTTTAACAAACAAAGCACTATCTTGAGCCACACTATTTTTTTCTTGGTCTTGCTTTTTTACCTTGGTTAGAGTATTTTGTCCATTTAAATGAGTATTATTTTGAGATTTACAATGATGATCGATTGAAATAAGTATGTTGGAGCCTTTTGTTTTAATCATTCCTCGACACTTTTTAGATCGTTGTTTCGAACAGCACCAAATAACAGTTCCATTTTTATTAGTTCGTTTTACAATATATGCATATCCTTTATAGTAAGCACATGGCTTACCATAGCTAGTCGTTGATACTTCCATGTCGACTGTTGAGCATAAACTAACCTCTAGTAAAGTTAACTCGATAATAAAAATGATAGTTTGTAGTATGTGCAGTTTAAAGTAAGAGCAAAAGTGAGAGTCAGATGGTAGAAAAGTGTTAACAAAGTGGTGGAAGAGTGGTAGCAGTTTATAGTAGTCATGATCTTTTTTACCAGAATGTGATTTGAGTAAATGTAATTTCTAAACCTTAGCAGTGAGTAGTCAGTTAGTCTTAGTTCAGACAAGCGTAAACAGTTCTCCAATGAATCAGAGATCAAGATTTGCATTATGAAACAGTTGTGTGTAACCAATTAGGTATCGGTACTTGATAGCTTCACACATGAACAAAAATTCCAACATATCTGACATCAGATTTTCATTATGAAACAGTTGTGTGTAACCAATTAGGTATCGGTACTTGATAGCTTCACACATGAACACAAATTCCAACATATCTGACATGAAATACATGATTTGAAAGTTGACAAAGAATATCCAATCAACCATTGTAGTTGCAATGTCAAACACAAAGACAAAATCAGCATGAACTTTTAAGTTACAGGAAAATTCTATGAAATAGACTATGCATGAAATTTGGAAATACACATTAGAAGTTTGCAACACCATCCTTCTAGCCTATATAAATTATCGACATGGAAAGTGTGCACTGCCCCTAACATTAAACCAATTTATCAATAACGCAAGTCAACAATCAAAACATTTTGTCTTGAGTCTATCATTTAATGCATATATTCTGTCTACATTGAACAGTAACAAAAAACGCCATTCATAATTAATTAAGTTTGCTTTAATTCGTTATGTAATGATAAATACATATTTAAAGTTTTGGCTGACTGTTCAGAGTGAATCGGCTTTGAACACATAAGAGAGGGAATATTTTAAGACGTAACCTCTGCTCACTTAACATAACCTAAATTTACCTAACCTAACCTTATCATATAGGTAAGAAACGGGTCAAGCTATGCTTTCGACTACCGAGTTTCAGTTACTTTTCAAGGTTACTCTCCCGAACATTGCCGGAGACTGCTGATAAACACCTATGTTCCCACGGCGGCGGCGCGCAACGACTTACATGATGCGCTTCCCCCTTTTCATTGATCCCTGTAGATTTGTCCCTTTGGACTGGTCCCTGTTGACTAGCCCCTTTGGAAGGGCCCTTTTCGAATGGAGTCATTCTTGACGGGTCCCTGTGGACAGGTCCTTTTGGCTGATCCCTTTGGACCGGACCCTTTGACATAATTTGGATAATTGCATGGGCCAGTCCATAGGTACCAGTCCAAAGGGATCAGCCAAAAGGACCTGTCCACAGGGACCCGTCAAGAATGACTCCATTCGAAAAGGGCCCTTCCAAAGGGGCTAGTCAACAGGGACCAGTCCAAAGGGACAAATCTACAGGGATCAATGAAAAGGGGGAAGCGCATCATGTAAGTCGTTGCGCGCCGCCGCCGTGGGAACATAGGTGTTTATCAGCAGTCTCCGGCAATGTTCGGGAGAGTAACCTTGAAAAGTAACTGAAACTCGGTAGTCGAAAGCATAGCTTGACCCGTTTCTTACCTATATGATAAGGTTAGGTTAGGTAAATTTAGGTTATGTTAGGTGAGCAGAGGTTAAGTCTTAAAATATTCCCTCTCTTATGTGTTCAAAGCCGATTCACTCTGAACAGTCAGCCAAAACTTTAAATATGTATTTATCATTACATAACGAATTAAAGCAAACTTAATTAATTATGAATGGCGTTTTTTGTTACTGTTCAATGTAGACAGAATATATGCATTAAATGATAGACTCAAGACAAAATGTTTTGATTGTTGACTTGCGTTATTGATAAATTGGTTTAATGTTAGGGGCAGTGCACACTTTCCATGTCGATAATTTATATAGGCTAGAAGGATGGTGTTGCAAACTTCTAATGTGTATTTCCAAATTTCATGCATAGTCTATTTCATAGAATTTTCCTGTAACTTAAAAGTTCATGCTGATTTTGTCTTTGTGTTTGACATTGCAACTACAATGGTTGATTGGATATTCTTTGTCAACTTTCAAATCATGTATTTCATGTCAGATATGTTGGAATTTGTGTTCATGTGTGAAGCTATCAAGTACCGATACCTAATTGGTTACACACAACTGTTTCATAATGAAAATCTGATGTCAGATATGTTGGAATTTTTGTTCATGTGTGAAGCTATCAAGTACCGATACCTAATTGGTTACACACAACTGTTTCATAATGCAAATCTTGATCTCTGATTCATTGGAGAACTGTTTACGCTTGTCTGAACTAAGACTAACTGACTACTCACTGCTAAGGTTTAGAAATTACATTTACTCAAATCACATTCTGGTAAAAAAGATCATGACTACTATAAACTGCTACCACTCTTCCACCACTTTGTTAACACTTTTCTACCATCTGACTCTCACTTTTGCTCTTACTTTAAACTGCACATACTACAAACTATCATTTTTATTATCGAGTTAACTTTACTAGAGGTTAGTTTATGCTCAACAGTCGACATGGAAGTATCAACGACTAGCTATGGTAAGCCATGTGCTTACTATAAAGGATATGCATATATTGTAAAACGAACTAATAAAAATGGAACTGTTATTTGGTGCTGTTCGAAACAACGATCTAAAAAGTGTCGAGGAATGATTAAAACAAAAGGCTCCAACATACTTATTTCAATCGATCATCATTGTAAATCTCAAAATAATACTCATTTAAATGGACAAAATACTCTAACCAAGGTAAAAAAGCAAGACCAAGAAAAAAATAGTGTGGCTCAAGATAGTGCTTTGTTTGTTAAAGAGCATTTATTATCTCCTGAAAAAGACATGTTAGGACAGTGGTTAACGTCTAAGAAACCTCTAACACTATCAAAGACAACACAAACTATGCCAAAGGTTGTTGCATTGCAAGATGAACAAAAAGGATTAGATAGTAATAGTGATGATGATTATATTGATGATAATTATATTGATGATGATAACCATGATGATGATGATGATTATGATGATGATGATGATGAGGAGGATGATAATGGTTTACACCCAAAAAAATCATTTGTTAAATTTGTTTACTGGAACAATCCCAATAAGCTAATCCAGCGGCTTCAGTACTTGCATACCTGTAAACAGGCTGGTCATACTAAATATGAGGAAGAACTTTTGGATATAGAAAATGAGCTTCGTGATGCTAAAATTATAGTGTAATGAATCCATGTAACCGCTTAAACTATTTCTTAACAATACATGTAATATTTTCTACCACTTTGCTACCACTTTTCTAGTTTGCTACTACTTTTCTACCACTTTGCTACCACTTTTCTACTACTTTTCTACCACTTTTCTACCACTTTTCTAGTTTGCTACCACTTTTCTACTACTTTGCTAACACTTTGCTACCACTTTTCTACCACTTTGCTACCACTTTTCTACTACTTTTCTACCACTTTTCTACCACTTTTCTACCACTTTGCTACAACTTTGCTACCACTTTTCTACTACTATGTTACCAATTGTCTACCACTTGTCTACCACTTTGCTACCACTTTTCTACCACTTTTCTATTACTTTTAACTGTACATATTAAATATAAAAGCCAACGCTAAATAATTCTATTACCAGAACAGAGATAACCTTTGTAGTGTGCAAATCATACTAACAGGTTAGTTACTACTATGGAACTTACTACAACTAACCGAGGTAAACAACGTTTACTCTATAAAGGCTACTCTTATAACTATAGACGACAAAATGTAAAAGGAATAATATTCTGGCGATGCTCAAAACAGAGGTCAACAAGATGTCGAGGCAATATGAAAAGTAGAAATGGTGTGGTTTTAAGTGTGAGTGATCATCAATGTAGTGCTCCAGACAAAACACTAATGGTGTTGGCAAACAATTATCAGAATGCTAATAAGTTAGTACAAGAGAAAGATGTTGCTACTCAAAATAGTGCATTGATTGTTGAGCAACGTTTAACCCCTGTTGTAAAAGTTATGTTGTATCCATCTTCCACGCCTCAAGAGTCATCAACATCACAGACTATGCAAGAGGTAGTGTTGTTGTTGTTTTAAGGGGCTGAACTACAAAGTCATCTGCCTTATTATGCAAGTGGATCGAAAAGGACTAGATAGTAATAGACAAAAGAGAGTTGTAGTTTGTATATAACTATTGTACAAGTACTTACATTAATTAAATAAAAAAAAGTGTATGGGTATTGTCTGTTTTTCTTAATTGCTATCCCTATGTCCCACTATTAATGCAATTGTTAACCATCAACAGTCTCTGACTATGTTCGCAAAGAGAGTGACCTTAAACAATACACTCTATCTATGGTTTGTGTACCGAGTACACAATAATACAGTGTGGTCAAGTCATGTTGAGGCAATAGTTATATCAGGTAAGGTATTCGAACCCTTGCTTTCTCGTACAGAAAATTTGAACTTAAGTCAAACACCATAACCACTCGGTCAACCTGACAGTTACTAATTTAATTATTTTTGTGGACTTGAGGGTTTATAAAACTTTTTCCAGTATACATTGACTAAACCACTTGTTTGTTTTGAAATATAGATTTTGTTTTGTTCGACCTTAACATTGCAGTTATGAGTCTTGTGAACTGGGTGTTTAATATAGGGTTAAAGGCATTTTAAAATAATTTTAGAAAAGCTCTTAGGTATCGTGTCATGGGTTTTAGTAATGCATTACTGTTCGTTGACTAACATTTACCGTTACACAACATTATTTTGGTGAGCTCTACATGTTGTTGTTTGAGTCATCAGTCTTTTGACTGGTTTCATGCAGATCTCCATGCCTCCCTGCCCCGAGCGAAACGTCTCATCTCTATATAGCTACCACACCCTACATTCAAGGCTATCTGTTTAACATATTATAATCTTGAATCTCCCCTACAAGCTCTTGGGTTCAATTCCTAGATTTAACACAAACTTTTAAAAGCGGTATGACAACTAAAACTCAGTCTCGGGTGGTCCAAATAAGTAGAGAGGGTTTGATTCACACCTCAACCATTGAGCACCATGTTCTTTAAAAAAAAAATAATGATAGCCATTTGTTCAATTTCACATTTCACACATTGCAATTTGTCAATTTTCCATTTGCATTTTTTTAAAATGACAGTTTGATGTTTTTCAATTTCATGATATGGAAACATGGATTTTTCCATTTTCATATTTACACATTTGTCAATTTCCCATTTGCATATATTTTCTTAAATGTCCGTTTAAGGTTTTTAAATTTTGTCTATATGGAAACATGGATTTTCCATTTTGCTGTTTACAAATTTTCTATAATTTATTTTATGTATGTTGAAAAAAATCGATATTTCCAAAACAAGATTTTTTATTTTTCATTTTATGGTTTTGTAAATGATCTTAATGTGAGTGCTTGACCATGGATTTTCCATTTTGCTGTTTACAAATTTTTTATATATTTATTTTGTGTATGTTGAAAAACGATATTTCCAAAACAAGATTTTTTATTTTTCATTTTACGATTTTGTAAATGATCTTAATGTGAGTGCTTGACCATGGCAATAATACAGTCTATCTATGTGTTAGCGGAACCATAGAGTCTTATTACTACTGCAAGTAAGAATGTTTTACAAAATAACGGCTATCTACCACTGCATTTGAAAAACAAAACTATTGAAGAAAAAAAAATACTATTTACCATTCATTCATATATAAGTGTTAATTCTCCCTCTGCCCACCCTACCTCATCGTATTTTCTCTGGTCAAACAATCAATGCTACCCATACATACACAAGCTTTCTATCTCTCTCTATATATATATGTTTTCTCTGCTCCACAAGATAAAAATTATGGTTGCTGGATTGTATCCTGCACTGTTTCTGCGACATACCATTGCCAGTTCATAAAACCGTTAGGTAGTTCTCTACACATAGCGATTTTACCACTGCTCTACCTACGCCTTTTGCTTGTTTGGCTTTCTTACAGGCTAGTATGCGATAGGCGGCATTAACTGTATATCAAACCCAGTCCACCTTTGTATTTGCAATCTAAGTAATAATTTGAAAAGAGACAAGTGTAATCAGTTTTAAACATTATCTCTGCTTTTTTGTTTGTTTGTTTGTTTGTTTGTTTGTTTGTTTATGACATGTATATTAACCTAAAATCAAACCCTAGTCTACCTTAGTGAAAGGCTAACAGTTTAACCACTGCGTCACCATACCCTTCTTTCTTAGTTTGATTCATTCTAGGCCTTAGAGCTAGAAATCAAGTTACGATCTCCAGTGCAAGAGGCACATGTGCTCACCACTATAGCATGTAATGGTTAGCTGGTAACATTAGACAAACGAAAATGATTGTATTTCTGTTAGCCAAGCATTTCTGTCATTTGCCTACTGTGTGAGCACTACCAGCAAGACAGTTTAGTTTAGAACATGCGTGTGTGTGTGTATAGATTATTAGCCTCAAGTATTTAAAGCTTGTTGTGTGTAGCGACCAACTTGTTCAGTAACCACTGAGTAAGTTTTAACAGTTAACTCATAAAAACAGCATAGGATAGTTGTGTGTGTGTGGTTCATGTACTTAGGAATATGCATTTGCACCATGCGCTAGCTTTACCTTACCCTCTAGAGGTAGAGCGTTATCCCTTCCTTTGGACATTGCCAATGACTGCATTCCCCCACAAGTTTTACACTTAAGCCCTTGGCTTGTTCTTGATTAGGTTTGGTTTGCTTTAGGCTTGGTTTGGTTCAGTTGGGTTTGATTCGACTTGGTTCAGTTTAGTTTAATGTAGTCACCATTTTTTAATTTTTAGCTACACTCTTTAACCAATTAATTAATGATAGTCTACTCTTAATTCTTGAATCGATAAATTGAATTTTGTGTGCACTGTTTGTCAATCCATGCCTACAACCTATACTCCCTATGTACTACAGTCAAATCGGAAAACAAGTTCCAATGGTCAAAGACGTGTCAGTCACCATACATATATCCTACAATAATTCTTTCTTTACCTAGCTAGATTTCGTCACTCACAGTAAACATCTTACATTATGGGTTTGCAATATATTAAGAAAAGCAAAAGTCCATGATCTTGTGGTTTTGGGTCTTTTTTGGGGAAATTCATAAGCCATAAAAAGAATGACATCATGTCAAGTTCTGAGTGGATCTTGTATGTCAAAATCCCATTATCGGTTTATAAAATCTCAAGGCCATGCCCTAGAAGTTTTGGATTATTTTAATCAATGAGTCCACCATAGGAAACATCGAAAAAATAAATACCCTTAAAACAAGTCGTCCCATGACCCTCTCCGAACAATGCTTCGCAAAATATAAATTCATCCATTGAACATTGAACATGATCGGCAACATCATCCTAGCTTCCCCCTCCCACCATGGTTGCCATATCGTTTGACCTTCAAGTGTCCTCAGCATCTCTGTGCTTTTTTTCATTGTCCTGTCAAGTCAATGCATTCCAATAAGATCAAATAACATTCACATCCTGTCAGTCTGCCCCAGCAAGTTTGTTTTCTATACTCACTTCAAGCAATATATAACCAAGTTCTGTTTGTTCTATCTAAAGCCAACTTCATCGGATCAAGGAATTATCATTTGTCATGTCACTCATAATCGTTTACACGTTAAAGACCCCCTTCAGGGGGTTTAGGAATTAGGAATTCCATCATAGGAAAAGTCAGAAAACGAACCCTCGACCCGCCGTCTCATCGAAATAGCGAATACTGTATTGGTATATCACCACCGTGGCCAGTAATAGCTTCGTTGAAACACGTGCCCAGTGGTATCGTCTCTTTCTATCTACAACCACTCGTCATGAACATTTTAGACAGATTTAAGAAAAGTTTTAAAAACTGAAATGATTTCAACATAAGTGTCGTTAGGCCCTTTCGCATTTTTTTAAACATAAATACTATATTCGAAAGGGGGGGGGGGAGGAATGGGGCGTCACCCCGAGTCCTACGACCCCTCGTATACGTCTCTGGCGTTATTGGTTTGTGAGATATAACAGAAAGTCTAAAATCACGGTTTTACAACAAAAAATTCTGTTTCCCTCATTCTCAAAAACTTTAACCTATTACCAAAATACACAGGGTTTCGAGACAAGCCATTTGACACGTCATAGGACCAAATCCGACCATGCATTCGTGAAATATCAGAAAAAGTCTAAAATCACGGTTTTACCCCAAAAAAGCCTGTTTCCCTCATTCTCAAAACTCTAACCTATTAATAACATGTATAGGGCTTCGAGACAAGCGATTTGACACGTCACACGTCCAAATCCGACCTTGCGTTTGAGAGATATCGGCAAACGTCGTAGGAAAGTAGGCGACTATCTGGCTCTCTCCTCACCACCAAAACCCCTTCTTATCAATCATTTTTTTCAAAGAGCTCGCCCTCTTACAAAAATCCCAAGTGCGCATGCGTAAAAAACAAAAACAAAAATGTTCATCCATAGCGACAGCCAGAAAAACGCATGCGCGATATGAGCAACAACGTTTAAGTTCATTTTAGCAGCGCACCTTATACATGTCGTATTTGAAAAGAGACTTTCACTAAAAAATTACAATTTCACCCCCTAGTAGGGGTAGGTTTTATTTAGGGGTTGAAATGAGTAGTCCATTGGAAAGAGGACGTCAGCTCGAGTTCAACGACACCTCATTTGTCAACATCCGACCATGGGTTCGTGAGATATTGGCTTGGACTCACGCGGCGGCCATGACACTATTTGGAAACCGCCTTACCCCCCTACTGTTATGGGCTCGAATCCCAACTCAATCAGTGGGCACATAAGGATTCTAAAAATGCGAGGGAGCCGTGTCAGATTTGCTGACATATTTCCACCACCTTGGCGTCTCTAAGAGCCGCAGTAGTTAAAATGGACGTAAAACCAACAAAACTATGATCATTCAAGAATATTATTATAACATTATTGGGAATTGATTCATACAATGTATGTAAGTGACCTCAAAACAGACGCTTTAGTGTATTAATATGAATTATCTTTACAATTGATGAAGAGTGTGGAGTTAGAAAACTACATAATTCAAAGATGAAGTAAATAATTCCCTTTGATGTTAAAAAAATGTTTATCATGTATATGACCACCTCGTAGTGTAGCGATTAGCATTCTTAGCTGTCGATTCCCGGCTCTGCGAAGAACATTTAATTCTGGTCTGAGGGCTACAACGGGGTAGCCTACACTCAGCCTCGTGTGGAAAGACTGAGAAGAAGAGCCATCGTGGAAGTGGTTTCCTGTAGTTTACCACTTCTACTCCAGGCAAACGCCGGGATATTTCCTAAATTAAGGCCACGTCCACTTCCTTCCCAATGCTCATCTGAATTACAAATACACACACTTATACAGCCATCAAAGTAAAACAGGCTAGCAGACAAAATTCACACATATCCAAATACATGGGATTGTTTACCAACATATCACAACCCTCCTAAATCAAAATTTCTCCTTCCAGCAAATGTTGGAATTACCATTATTTACAGACGGAAATGTACGAATATTTACAAAATATAGCACTTGCGTTAACATCTCTGTATTATTCAGGCATCTTCATTATGCATTTGCATTTGCAAACTGCTGTGCATGGTGAAGATTGTAATGTCATTCTACATAAATATTATCCAGTGTTTATAGCAAGGAGACATATTAGATACTGGGTACCATTTTCCATCTCTGTAAAGAAGAAGTCATTTTTCCATGCAGGATTGGAATGAGAACCAGACAGGCGCTTTGACATCAGCACAGTTCGTGTGGAGTGAACAAGCTGGGTCCTCACTCAGCAACTACAGTCAATTGGTCACCCCTGCACTGTGATGTCACAGCGCGCTCGCAACTTGTCAAAGTGACAGTCCCTCACCGAATTCTGCTCCACCCCCGAAGCTACATGTGCTCTCAGAGCCTGTCGAAGCTATTTGGGTAACTCTGCCCTAAATAATAATAGCAAGTACAACTTCACTTAAGCACATATTTTATAATGTTACTAATATACAGTGCAGAATGTTAGTGGGACTCCGTGGGGAGCTCACTGATTGCGCTCATAGTTCAGTTGCAGGGATATCTTAACAGCACATTATTCACACTGATCATCTTTATTCTACAGCTGGCCAACAGCGTAATCTCTCTCAGTCGCGTAACCCAGAGTGGCTCTGACTGACTATAGACAGGCACGCTGGGTTTATACGAATGATTCGCTTCCCAGTCATCAGTCTTACTTACTTACTTACTTCGTTGGCCACACGAACCGAAGTCGGTTCATTGCCTCACTCTTTAGCCTCTTCCATTGGTCTCTGTTGCTAGCCATGTTCTCGTTGGCTCCCAGTGTCTCCAGGTCTTTCTTGACTCCATCCATCCACCTCAGTTTTGGTCTACCCAGGGGTCTCGTACCTTGTGGCTTCCCTTCTAGCACTGTCTTTACCATTTTCCCTTCTCTCAGGACATGTCCCAGCCATTCAATTCTTCTGCTCTTTATTACAGCTGTCACATCGGGTTCATTAAACAGCGTGTGTATTTCAATATTTTTTCTTCTTCTAAAGATTCCATTTTCAGATACTGGCCCAAAAACTTTTCTTAATACCTTGTTTTCAAAAGTTATAATTTTTCTCTCCATTTTCTTGCTCAATGTCCATGTTTCCGCCCAATACATTAATACTGGTCGCACGATTGTCTTGTAAATGCGGAGTTTCGTTGTTTTCGTTAATAGCCTGCTGGTAAGTAGTTTATTCATTGAAAAGAGACACCTCTCTGCAGATTTTAGCCGGTTCATTACTTCCTCCTCCATGTTGTTGTTGACATTGACTGTACTCCCTAGGTATTTGAAAGACCTAGTCTTCCTAAATTCCATATCTTCTATTGCCAGTACTCCTTCTGTTTCCTCTTCATTGTTTCTGGTTACAATCATATACTCTGTCTTATCTTGATTGATCCTCAGACCCACTCTTTGTGCTTCTTCTATTAGAACTTTAGCTGTTATTTTTAGTTCCTCTTCCTCCTCCGCTAAAACCACAATGTCATCGGCAAACGCTAAAAGTTTCACTTCACCACCTACAATCGTACCTCTTCCAATCGAAGATGCTCTTTTTAGTGCTTTTTCCAAAACCAAGTTAAACAGGCTGGGCGATATTCAATCTCCCTGTTTGACACCCGTCTCCACAGTAAAACATTCAGATTCCCTGCCTTCAACTCTCACTTTACATTCCGTTTTCTCAATGCACATTCTTGTCAGCCCGATCAGTTTCGAAGGTATTCCCGATTCTTCCATTATCCTCCAGATGCTTTCTCTGTTGACACTATCATAGGCCTTTTTGAAGTCAATAAATAGGCAGTATACCTTCTTATCAAATTCCCACGTCTTTTCAATTATCTGTCTGAGTATGAATATTTGGTATGTGGTTGACATGCCTTTCCGGAAACCGGCCTGGTGTTCTTCAAGATTTTCCTCTATGTATGGTAGTAGCCTATGGAAGAGAATGCGCGCAAGAATCCTGTATGCGCTACATAATAATGATATGCCCCTGTAATTCTCACACTTGGTTCTTTTTCCTTTCTTATATATTGGGCATATTACTGCTTGTTGCCATTCATTGGGCATCTTTTCATTTCTCCATACTTGCAGTATCAATCGATACAGTGCTTTTCTGCATGCTTCTCCACCTTGTTTTAGCAGTTCTATTGCCATGCCGTCGGTTCCTGGAGCTTTGCTGTTCTTCATTTGCTTTAGAGCTTCATCCATTTCCTTCATTGTAGGCTCCTCCACATTTGGTTGGGGTCCTTCATATGCCTTTGTTTCCTCAGTCACTTCTTTTCCCTCAGGGACATTCAACAATTCTTCAAAATAGTCCTTCCATAACTTCAAGCCCTCTTCTTGACCAGCCACCAAATCTCCTTCATTGTTTTCCATTGCTACGATTCATGGTCTGTACCCTGTCTTGAAATATCTTGCATACCTATAGAATTCCCTTACATTGTTCTTGTTTCTGTCTTCTTCAGCTTTTTCCAGTTGCTTGTTGATGAACTGCCTCTTTTCTTTACGTATTACTTTCCTTGTTTCCCTCGCTGCCTCCACGTATTCTTCTCTGGATTGTGGGGTGTCGTTATCTAGCATCCTCTGTTTGTACTTCTTTCTCTTTTTAATCGCCTCTTTGCACTCCTCACTGAACCATATCTTGTCCTGTCCTTTATTTTCTTTCCTCTTTAGGTGTTCCTTTGCAGTCTCAGTCACAATGGATTTGAATATTTCCCAGCTGTTATCTTCCCCTTCCTCTTTCCTTTCTCCTTCTTCTAGCTCCTCCAGAACTTGAAAACGATTTTGTAGCTTTAGCCGGTACTCACTTCGTATTTCCTCATTTTCCAGTAGGCTTACGTCTATTTTGCCTTTTAGTGTGCCTGCTTTCGTCATCTTCTCTCGTGATATTCTTTGTTTCACTTTAATTAATACCAGATTGTGATCACTTCCCACTTCTGCTCCTCGTACTGCTCTCACATCCTCGATTCCACTTGCATGTCTTGAATCCACCAAAATGTGGTCAATCTGGTTGGTATATCGCCCTCCTGGAGCGTTCCACGTTCCTAGGTGAATCTTCTTGTGTGGGAACATTGTGCTGGCGATCTTCATGTCCTTTGCAGTTGCAAATGTTACCAGCCTTAATCCATTATCATTAGACTCTTTGTGAAGGGTGTGCGGCCCGCTCACACCTCTATTTGCAGTTTCAACACCAACTTTTGCGTTTGTGTCCCCTATCACCATTTTCATGTCGTATTGCGGCATCCCGTCGTATACTTGTTCAACCATTTCATAAAAGCAGTCCTTTTCCTCGTCGTCCTTTTCTTCTGTAGGGGCATGTACTGCGAGGATGGACATGCTCTGAAACCTTATTCAGTCTTATTCTTTAATAAATAAATTCCATAAATTCCATTATAAATTCTATTATATCTTATTCTAAATAGTTGTATTTATATAATAACCCTGAAAGATAATGGTGTTTACAAAATAATGGAACGAAAAACCTCTCTGTGTTTCCAACGCAGTAATATGAGATACTATCAAGACTACCGAAATCTTGTCAAATGATTTGCAGCTCTATGTGTACGGGTGGATGTTACTTGGGCCCTTTGTTGTTGCTCTTGGAGCTTTATTTCCACGGCTAGGAGCAATTTTCTTTTTATTGGCATGTCTCTGGTACTATGTGTAACGTTTTATGATTGAATACTGAAATAATTGAAGTACCCTAAAATTAAGTATCCTTTAATATCAACAATAACCTGTGGTTTGAGTGGAGAACACGAGTGGGCTTGTGACTTTGGTTATTGTAATGAATGCATTAGTACTGTGCAGCATTAAGTGAAGTACCATCTAAGCATTTAACTTGATTGAGGAAAGAAGGCCCTAGAAACCCTGGCATTACAACTCTCAGTGCCATATTTGAAACCACTTCTATCGTAGCATGTGCCTTGCTCTGCTAGGCTGTGATTTTGTATGATGGAAGTAAGAAATGTGAAAAGCTATCATTATTAACTTGAAGCTTTATTTCAAGAAGCACAACAAATGTTAAGTTTAATCAACGAACACAGAGGGTATTGGAAAACGCAATAAAATGGGTAACAATTTTATGGTGTTTGTCTTAGTAAATGAAAGTTTGATGCTTTTCAGTCGGTCAACACAATTGTACCCGAATTGTGTGGGTTATTCCCTAATCATGAAAACAAATACAAAAATTACAAAATTTACAATGTAATGCACCACGGAATATTCCTACTGTAAATACAACAGTGAGAATTGATCTTTGCGCAGAGGAGTACACTTAAACATAGCGCCTATATTCATCCAAAAGTAGGGTAAGCGAATGTGCATATTTATAGCAAAATCACCTCCAGTTCCACCGCAATTAAAATTTTACGAATAGAGGAATTAATCCCACAATTGTACTGCATTGGTGTTTCAGAAACATTGTCAGTTTGATTGTAACTCTGGCCTATCATGTTTGACCTCGCTGCGTCTTTTTCTAACAATGAGGTGCTGGCCAGTGAATATCGATGTAAATAGCCGAATTCTTTGAGAATCTTCTACTCTTGGTGTCATGGCATCAGAAGTGCATCATGTCCAATGGAATACCCGTCCAAACCATCAAATAACTTCCAAATAGGGACTGCTATTGTAATCTCTACTTAGTATAAAACAAAGTCCCCGATTCATGGATGTTACGGGTAAACTCGAGAACCACTCGATGGATTTTGATGCGGTTTTCACCATTCTGTAAAGGATATCTCGTGGAAGGGTTCTGTAGAAAATAATGTATTTATGACCAAAGAAAGTCAAACACGAACTATAATTTATTTATGATCGAAGGAACCCGAGCAGTAACGATTTCAGTGGAAAAGTCGAAAAAAAAACTGGCGTCCGAGCGCTTTGTAAGCTTACGCTGGGCAAACCGCCGTTAAAAATATCTAAATACTATGAGTGTAAGAATTGTTCAGCATGAAAAGTTCTACAAAAACGTCCGCGAGAGCATGTCTATCTTCCGTACATCGCCCACTATAAGTGTTTTTACGTTTTAATTTCTTCCAACCATGTCCATTCAACTACTGAGGTGAGAGTTTACGAGCAAGCTGAGGGCGAGTCTATCATCCCTGTTACAGCCTAGCTAGCGGGCGAACCTATTGCCCCAGATACAGCGAGCAGCAAACGGTTGAGTCATGTTGAGTAAAGACTTCTGAGAATGGTGGTTGTGTTTGGAGTTTACCCTGGAAGTGCAACTCGGGTTTTCTTCATTTCGCCTGTGGAACACAGTCAAGTTAAGATTGGACGGAATGGGGATTTGAGATTCATTCACCTCGCCATTCCCTGGAAGTGCAACTCTCATTTCGCCTGTGAACTTTTCGTTGCGCAAAATTCACAGTCAATTTAAGATTGGACGGAAGGGGGATTATATTATATGAAATTATACTGATTGGCGTATAATCTCTACTTAGTATAAAACAAAGTCCCCGATTCTTGGATGTCACGGGTAATCTCGATAACCACTGAATGGATTTGATGCGGTTTTCAGCATTCTTTAAAGGACATCTCGTGGAAGGGTTCTGTAGAAAATAATGTATTTATGGCCAAAGCAAGTCAAACACGAACTATTTCAGTGAAAAGGTCGAAAAAATTACTGGCTTCCGTGCGCTTTTTAAGCTTACGCTGAGCAAGCCGTTACAAATATATATATACTATGAGTGTAAGAATTGTTCAGCATGAAAAGTTCTACAAAAAAGCCCAGGAGAGCATAACTCTCTATCCTCACTACATCGCCTACTATATATGTTTTTACGTTTTCATTTTTTCCAACAATCTCCATTCAGTTACTGTGGCGATAGTTTACGAGCTAACTAGGGGCGAGTCTATCTACCCAGTTACAGCTTAGCTAGCGGACGAGCTTATTGTCCCAGATACAGCCAGCAGCAAACTGTCGAGTCGTGTTGAGTTAAAAACTTTAGAGAAGAGTGGTTGTGTTTGGAGTTTCCCTGGAAGTGCAACTCAGCTCTTCTTCATTTCGCCTGTGAACGTTTCGTTCCGCAAAACTCACAGTGTAGTTAAGATTGGTCCGAAGGGGGATTTGTGTTTCATGCACCTCGCCATTCTTAAACTACGTCTGACGAGAATTTGTAGCACATGCATCTCCATGATAATACAAGTATTAGTCCAGTCAGTGATTTTAACCCATCATGCCGAGACGTAAAACGGATATTGGTCGTTGTTCATTGACATAAAAAAGTGCTTATCACGTAATGAATTCATAACTGTTCCCGGGCGAAGCCGGGTCGGGATGCTAGTAAAGTGTATATAAGGTATTGAAAGTGTTCAGTTATTACTCAAGACCCTCAAAGACCTGGAAAATATTCGTAATCGAAGAGTAGTTCAAAGTATATTGAACATGCCTAGAGGGAGCCAACACTACTACAACTAAAACGGCTGCCAACCCCAACACTGAAAAGAAGATGCCCTAGCCTTGATGTTCCAGACGTTTTACCTTGCGCTCATAATTCAACTCAGTGACAAAATGAAAGACCTTTAAGATCAGATTAATGAATCAAACAATCAGATTGATCAATCAGAACTATACAGCCACCGAAACTGCTCATTGTTACATGAGGGAAGAGAAACTCCCAACGAGGAAATGTACACCAAAGTGGCTAGAAACGTAAAGACAAATTAAGTGCAGAGATTAATATGGTGAACGAAGATCGTTATCATTGATTGGGTATTCCAAGAGGCCTGCTGCGGAGGTGGTGGCTACTCTGTCTGGTAAAATACCGATAATCATCACGTTTACACGCAGCAACGAGCGAGAACGTGCCTGGCGCGCCAACAGACTTCTGAAAGGAACATAGCTTTTCATAAGGAAGTCTCTTACGGCAATGCGGAAGGAAATGCTCAACAAGGCTTGGAATCCCTTTGGAGGAAGGAAAAGGCTCACTCTAGATCGAGGGATAGTATTCGCGAACTCAGACGGGAAGGAACATCATGTAAACTCTTTAGGAGAGATTGTCTAAGAGAATGTTTAGGTACAGTAAAGCTATCGCAAATTCAATGAAAAATTAACAGCTTAGGTTACTGTGCGTGATTGTGTGAGTAGTATTAAGTGGTCATTTGTTAGATTCGCCAGGAAATTAAGTTCGTGATTTTGTCTAAAGCTTGCCATTTCAAAGTAGTAACGTGTAGCCAAGTAGACTACAGGAGTATCGTGCCCACTCCTTAACACCATGGTTACGCCTGACGATTATATTTTCTCCCACCATCACCGCTCTGAAACATGATCTGAAAACCCAAATTATTTGCTCATAAACGTCCGTTGAGCTGCTGACTCCTAAGTCCTGCTTGTTGAAGTAATTGCGAACGACCAAATGTTCTCATTGGTATTGTCTATTGCCCACATATTGAGTTCTAAACATGTCTCCTTAACTGACTGTCCTCTTATGAAACTTTTATTATTTCAGCAGATCATAATCCCAAATTACTAGCTTCGTATGTTGTTGATTGATTTAAGGGGCTATAAGACATTGTGGTTATGTAGCCTCGTGTAGTCTACTTGGTTGCGAGGGAAAACTGTCTTATAACTTTTGTCAGTGTGATGGCTGTGGTAGCGAGTGGGGCTAGGTTTTTGGTAAGAGGTGGCCGTAGCCTTCATTTGGGTACCATCCCTGCATTTTCCTTAGATGGGGAAAACCATGGAAAACCATTTCTAGGATAGCTTAGGTGTAAATCTAACCCACTTCCACACAGTTCTACCTCACGAGGCTGAGTGTACCTCGTTCCAGCCTTCAGAGCAGAATTAAATGTATTGGCACAGCCAGGAATCAAACCTGGACATCCCCGGTCATTACACCACGAGGTGGACTAATTGAATAGTATGTATGTTCGAAACAAAGAGACTTTAAGACCTATTCCCCTCCTGAGACTTGACCATCCCTCCACATGAACCAACTAAGTTCGTAAAAATGACAGCAGAAGATGACAGCAGAAAATCCAATTACCTAACATTCCACATCACACACGCTATTTGATCTCATTGAAACAGTAAATCCACAGACAGATGTGATTCACAGCCAAATATCCACTCATGTCGTGATCATTATACTTAAGCTATTCACTCCACATTCCAAACTATAAGCCTAAATAAGTTAGGTTGACAAGCAGAAATGTAATAAATATTGATATGAATGATTTTAGGCACAACCCTTGCAATCTTTTGTTAAATGAAATAAAATGAAGATCGGAGGACATTGATGCAAATGTAAAGTGGGCTTAATTAATTAACACTTCATACAACAAACATGTACCCAGGAAAAATACAAGGATATCCTGTGAACCTGAGTCGTAGCCAAACCCTGACGTCAAGAGCGTGATGTCCTACCAAAATGTTCGTTTCAGAAAATACAAACCTACCCGTCAACCGGATTACTTGAAAATGTATCGAGTTCTTCGGAACTAAAAATACAAGTCTTTAGTTAACATAAATGTAAAGATGTTTAGGATATTACTTGTAAACTAAACACGGCCTATGCCTGGAAGCAAGTCAGTGTTTTGGGCATAGGAAGATGACAGCAGAAAATTTATGTACCTAACATTCCACTTGATGAGCTCAATACGTATTTCATGGGAGAGAGTACTCAACCAAATCCAGTTAATGGTACTAATGTAGACCACTGCTCGCCATTTTCCCCCACTTTATCAACACAACTATGCGTATGGGAACGTAAGCACTAATGATGTAAAGTAAGTGTTGCATTCAATCAGAACTCATGGAGAAGGGGTTGATGGCATCGTTAAAATGATCATATGTTACATTAGTTGTGCTGTTCTTCGATTCTCACAAATGTCACTAAATATTGCTTAAACAATGGCACGTTACTGCCAATCTGAGAGTATGCTAATGTAAACCCTCTTCCCAGGAAACCAAGTCCGCATGTACCGTACGACCTATTCCAAGTTTCCATGCTTTCTTCAAGGCTCTACGGACGTTAGTACGTATGCAAATACTAGAATATTTGAACTACTACACCCACTGCCGTCTGTTTTCAAGAAGACACAAAAGAGCAAATGCCTTATGAGAGGTGACTGTTGCATCACACAAACATTGGACCAAAGACTGGTGTCAATTCAAACATTCCTTAATTTAAACAGGGGATTTTACACGGTAAATATCCAGATTATGGCATCGAAGACATGACATTTTTAGCCTACTTTCAATTTTTGCAAAATAAATGAAAGTAGATTTATGCGATCAACACAGGGCCAAAAATTGTGTCTCTGTCTATGGATCTGGGAATGTGTGTGTGTACTTTGCATGTCTGTCCCACTTATCAATTCAAACACGGTGAAACCGAATCGAACGAAATTTGATACACAGGTAGCACTAGCAAAGGGCACATCAGTGTCATGTTTTATATCGCCGCCATCTTGACGGAAACGTAATGGCGGCCAACCAAATGTTCACAGATTAAATCAAATTACGACTAACCTGATCATTTGATCTCTACCAAATTTTGCAGCAACATACATTTATTTGGGAAGCGTCTTTTGACCAAACTGGAAGGTCATCAGTCCGAAAGTATGCAGATGGTGGTCATGTATGTGTGCAAATCGATTCCCCCTATCCATTCAAACACGGTGAAACCGAATTGAACGAAATTTGGTACAATGGTAGCAATATCAAAGGGCACCTCAGCGTCATGTTTTATATCACCGCCATCTTGACGGAAAAGTAATGGCGGCCACCCAAATGTGCAAAGCTTAAAACAAATTACGACTAAAGTAATCATCTCATCTCTACCAAATTTTTCAAAAACATACATTTATGTGGAAAGCGCTGTTTGACCAAAACCAAAGGGTCATCAGCGCAATAGTTTGCAGATGGCGGTCATGTATGTGCGCAAATGGATTCGCCCTATCCATTCAACCACGGTGAAACTGAATTGAACGAAATTTGGTGCAGAGGTAGCACTAGCAAGGTGCACCTCAGTGTCATGTTTTATATTGCAGCGATCTTGACGGAAACGCAATGGCGGCCACCCAAATGTTCATTGCTTAAATCAAATTACGACTACCCTAATCATCTGATCTCTACCAAATATCGCGATGACATACCTTTATGTGGGAAGCATCTTTTGACCAAACTACAAGGTCATCAGCCGATTGTTTGCAGATGGCGGCATGGATGTGTGCTTATCGATTCCCCCTATCAATTCAAACACGGTGAAACCAAACTGAATGAAATTTGGTACAATGGTAGCAATATCAAAGGGCACCTCAGTGTAATGTTTTATATCGCAGCCATCTTGACGGAAACGTAATAGCGGCGACCCTAATTTTCAAAGCTTAAATCAAATTACGACTAACCTAATCATCTGATCTCTACCAAATTTCACATTGGCATACATGAATGTGGTAAACATCTTTTGACCAAACTGTAAGGTCATCAGCCTAATAGTTTGCAGATTGCGGCATGTATGTGTGCATATCGATTCCCCCCTATCAATTCAAACACGGTGAAACCGAATTGAACGAAATTTGGTACTGACGTAGTACAAGTTAAGGGCACCTCAGTGGCATGTTTTATATCGCCGCCATCTAGACGGAAAAATAATGGCGGTCACCCAAATGTTCAAAGCTTAAATCAAATTACGACTAATCTATTCATCCGATCTCTACCAAACTTTCCAACAATACACCTTCATGTGAGAAGCGTCTTTTACCGAAACTACTGGGTCATCAGCCAAACAGATTCTAGATGGTGGATGTATGAATCATGCAAGTGTTATAGCCTAACCGTAACTTACGATTCAACAAGGCCTGCCCTCAGCAATTCAGCGTATCGTACATAGGAAGGTTAATCTGTCCTCAAAGAGGTGACCGCTAGGAATATTAGCATATTATAACAGAATATGTAACCGTAGAAGTGACTAACCATGCCATATCGTTGTGGATTCGTGCCGTCCCGCTGTTAAAATGGCCGCTATTTTTGCTCGTATAGACATGTATTTCCGTAACTTCCTAAGTTCATATCCTTTTAGGAATGCACTGAACAAAATAATACATATTTAGTATCAAATGGTTTATAAAAATGCCAGAAAACGCTAATGAAATCGTTGATTTCAACACTAAATATGATACAGTTATATTAAACCAGTTGTTTATCAAGTATTATCGTAGCGCATGCGTGGAGTAATGGCTCGACTTGGACTCATAGTCTGGGGGTTCGTGGATCAAATCACTGCCGGTTTATTTTTTTACTTCGTTTGTTTGGGATTTATTGATTTATAACTCCTCACACGTTATATTGTTAGCAAAGCCTATATAGTGTGTATTTGCAATCGAAAATATTATATACTCGTATATAGTTATAACACCACATATTTCAACACCCGTATAAGGAGATTAATATTAATTGACCTTGATCCGCGGTAGTGACTATTGTTGTTGTTATTTTTGTTGTTGATTCTTTAGGGGCTTTGCGGCATCATGGTGTTGTAGTCCCGTTTACTTGTGTGTGTGTAGAAGTTGTCTGATAACCAATGTCACTGTGATGTCTGTAGGCTTACTAGTGTGTGTACTTTTATACGAGGAAGGATTTGGATAAGAAGCTGTTGTTGTTTCATTTGAGATGCAAGGACATCATTGACATTTAGCCCCGTGTACTTGGGTTAGTGTTGAATTGTGTCTGATAACCTGTATTATTGTGGTGGCTGTGTTAGTGTATATATAATTCAGGTGAGGATTCAATCAATCAACGTTTAATATCCGTATAGCTCGTTGATTTTCAACAAGCTACCACAACCAATATTCAATTATACTCCTTGAAAAGGAAAATGAGTTATTACTAGACCCTTGCATTTAGGAGAAAGTAGGCTATATGTTCTTTACTGAACATTTTGTTGTCCTCTAATCGGGAAAAACTAAGGAATCTAGATCAGCGTGTTGTAGTACTGGATGAAAATCACAGTGGATTTGCAATAAGGGAGTCCTCCCCCACATGGATCTGCTCTTGAGCCTCATTGGTTTGTGCTCGATATTAGCGATATTTTCTCAAGAATTGAACATGATAACGAATGGTTGATGCTTTTCAGTCGGTCAACACAATTGTACCCAAATAAGGTGGATTGTTCCAGTGTGTACATGTGGAATTATAGGAAATAACCCATCTCATTTGGGTACAATCGTGTTGACCGACTGAAAAGCCTTACATTTTCGTTTACTAAGTCAACACTGAAAATGGCTTCAAACACCATAATCATAAAACATTTTATTGCAGCCAATGACCATACAGAATGTAACATCATGTTACAAGAGAGAATTGCAATCGTATTCAGTCCTTTTGAAGTCTGTTAGGGAGGCTCCTCTGTTTTTGAACCACAGTAAAGGTATTGGTCGCAGTTTGGCCCAAATAGCTTCTTGCACTTGCTCTTGTCTTCTGAGTAATGGTACTTCTCTGTTGGGTATATACAGTGGTCAAACCCATGGACCGCTACAGTCGTCATTGTGTGTCGTAGGTCATATCTGGCTTCCGTCCAGTCCCTGTAGATCATCGCAACCGTGGCGAAGAACTCTGACCATATCTGTTGTTTCTTTTTGATGAGATCTCATAGCAGTTCGTTGTAGGCTTCGGTGGCTGGCAGGAGTAGGTCTAGGTGAAGTTCTTCTATGAAGAATTGTTTCTTTGTTAGCACGTAGGTGAGGAGTGAAGGTGTGTACGTCGATAGACTTAGCGTACTTTTAGGAAGTGAGCTTTGACTCTTTCTAGATCTTCTCCTTTTTTCATTTTAAGGTTCTTCCATATCGCCTCTAGTCAGTAGGTCATAATAAGTGCGATCTTTAGGCGGAATATAACACCATAATGAATGTAATAAATAATACTGTTGTGCAGATGAACTGCAAGTAGACTGCCACACATGAATCCAGTAATACTGTTACGTGCCACCCCCTAGTGGCAATTCCGTTAACTGGATTACGGAGGGTAGAAAGCACAACACCAATTACTGCTTTAAAGAGAAGTTAGCTTTATTGCTTGCAGGAAAGATACACCACTCAACAGCAAATAAAAGCAATTAGAACCTTACTCCAGTTTCCTCAAGTCTCTTCCTTGAGCGCTCTTGCCCCTTTCACTTCTCAACAAACCACAGAAGTAAAACCGTCTTAATGAGTCCGGTGGCCTTGACAGAAGCTACCTGCACCTCGTCCTCATGTACACCAACTACAGTTACTTACGATATTCCGCTACACGCTATTTCGCTGTCCACAAGCTGGGGGAAACAATGTCACTGGATTTCGTAACTCGCACGGCACTTCGTCACCACACTTCTGTCGCTCAGGAAAGACACTCGCACTAGCTCGTAAAACACACACCCACAGAAAACTCGGTCCCCTCACTGTTGAAGCCGCTTATATAGCAGGCTGATGACTCAATGAATTCTAGAATCGTCCAGGACACACGGCTTCTCGACATTTCCTTCACTGGCTGGGTCACGAATATTCTGGACCATCCCTTTCACTTTGCAGTCCGTTGCGTAACGCGCACGTAATACACTGAGGCAGAGCACACACAGCCCGGGGGAGCTGTGACTCATGCGGCGAGCGACAAAACAAACTCACAGCCGTAACACCACCCCCTTCCTAAAAGGCTGATCGTCCTGATCAATCATTGGTCCGTCTGTGTCCCTCCGTAGGCTGCCAGGCTATCTCGATGCACGATCTTCATCTTCGCCCTCGGGCTCCGCTGGATCCTGTAGACGACATCGTTGATCCGTTTCACGACTCGGTACGGGCCCTCCCAGGACTTCTGCAGTTTGGGTGACAGGCCTTTCTTCCGTAATGGGTTGAAGAGCCAGACCAGGTCGTCCTCGTGGAATCCGCCAGCATCCGTCTGTTGGTCGTATCCGGTCTTCATTCGGTCGGTCTCGATCCGCAGTTTCCTCCTCGCGAACGCGTGCACGTCCTCCAGTTGGTCGACCAGTTCTTGACAATACTGGCTTACCGGGACCGGATCATTCCCAGGTCGGCCGAAGGCAAGATCGACAGGTAGACGGAGCTCCCTCCCAAACATGGCCCGGGCTGGTGTGCACCCGGTGGCTTCATGCACGGCGGCGCGGTAGGCCAGGAGAAATAGTGGAAGATGTTTGTCCCAATCCCTCTGGTGCTCGCTGACGACTATTCGGAGATGGTTCTCGATGGTGCGATTAAATCGCTCTACCATCCCGTTGGACTGAGGGTGTAGCGGCGTTGTCCTTGTCTTCCGGATTCCCAGCAGCTGGCATAGGTTCTGGAACACCTGCGACTCGAAGTTCCTCCCTTGGTCGGAGTGCAACTCCAGGGGTACTCCGTACCGGCTGACGAATTCCTGCACCAGGGTCTCTGCGATCGTCGCGGCTTCTTGGTTAGGGAGCGCATACGCCTCCGGCCATTTGGTGAAGTAGTCGCTGACGACCAATATGTAGCGGTTCCCTGCCTCGCTTAGCGGGAATGACAAAGCAACATCGATGGCCACTCTCTCCATGGGGCCGCCCACGTTGTAGGTCTTCAGTGGACCCCGTCGTCTTCGTCCTGGGCCCTTGCTGGCTGCGCAATCGTGGCACCTCGCGCAGTGGTTCTCCACGTCAGTTCGGCATCCGATCCAGTAGAACCACTCTCTCAGCTTCTCCAGGGTCTTCTTTATCCCTAGGTGTCCACCAGATGATCCTTCATGAACTTCCTTCAGGACTTCCTCCGTCATAGCCTTTGGAACGACGACTTGTTCCCGAGATGTCTTCCCGTCGGTGCTCTCCCAGGTACGGCAGATGAGGCCATCCCTTACAATCAGCGAGTCCCACTGCGCCCAGTAGGACTTAAACTTTGGGCTGCAGTCACTCACAATGTTCCACCCGGGTCTGGGGACACCGGCCCTCTTCCATTCGGCTATCAGTCCCAGGTCATCATCTTCTGCTTGTGCCCGCGTGAAAGATTCGCGGCTCCAGCTCCCCTAAATTTCCACGGTAGTCCCTCGGCACTGTATCCCGGTGTTCTCCTCTCTTCTGGTACAGAAGGTGCAGTCTTCGGGGCACGGTCTTCGTGACAGGACGTCGGCGTTAGAGTGCAGTTGGCCTTTCCTGTGCTGGATCTCAAAGTTGTACTGTTGAAGCCTCTCTAACCACCGCGCGAGTTGACCCTCGGGCTGCTTGAAGTTCAGGAGCCACCGCAGGGATGCATGGTCGTTCCTGATGAGAAATTCTTGCCCGTACAGGTATTTGTGGAAGTGTTCAATGGTCTTCACGATGGCGAGCAGCTCCTTCCTGGTGACGCAGTAGTTCCTTTCGGGCTTTGACAAGACCTTTCTGAAGTAGGCCACTACTCTCTCCTCGCCGTCCACTACTTGCGACAGGATTCCCCCTATACCAAAGTCGCTGGCATCGGTATCGACGATGAACCTTGTTCCAGGCCTGGGGTAGGCCAGAATAGGTGCGGTGCACAGAGCCTGCTTGAGTTGTTCGAAGGCACCGTGGCATTCTGCTGTCCACGTGAAGAGTTGGTCCTTCTCAGTCAGTCGATGCAGAGGTTTAGCGATGTCGGCAAATCCTCTCACGAAGCGACGGTTATAGGTGCAGAGTCCCAGGAAGCTTCGTAGTTGGGATTTGTCCTTCGGAACTGGCCACTCCCTCACAGCTGCGGTCTTCTCTGGGTCGGTGCGCACCCCCTCCTCGGAGACGATATGCCCAAGGTACTGGACCTGCTTCTGGAAGAGCTGACACTTCTTGGGGCTCAACTTCAGCTGGGCAGCCCGTAGCTTCATCAAGATTTCCTTCAGGTTTCTGTAGTGCTCGACGAAGCTTCTCCCTAGAACGATGACGTCGTCTAGGTAGACCAGGCAGGTCTTCCAGTGTAGTCCCCTCAGAATGGACTCCATTAGCCTTTCGAAGGTCGCAGGGGCGTTGCACAGACCGAATGGCATGACGGTGAACTGCCAGAGCCCGCTGCCCACAGAGAACGTCGTTTTCTCGCGGTCCTTAAGGTGGACCTCCACCTGCCAGTAGCCACTCTTCAAATCCAAGGTGGAGAACCATCTTGATCCTGATATGGTGTCCAGCGTGTCGTCGATCCTGGGTAGAGGGTAGCTGTCCTTCTTCGTGACGTCGTTCACCCGCCTGTAGTCCACGCAGAACCTGGTGGAACCGTCTTTCTTCTTCACAAGCACGACCGGAGAACTCCAAGGACTATGTGATGGCTCGATCACCCTTTGCTCCTTCATCTCTTCTACCATCCGGTCGACTTCGGCTTGCTTGGCGAGCGGGACACATCGGAATGGGGCCCTAATCGGTGCGCTGTCCCCGACGTCGATTCTGTGCTGGACCAAGCTTGTCCTACCGAAGTCTTTGCTCCCCACGGAGAAGACATCCTGGAATTCGCGTGGCAGGTCCTGAAGTTGGCGTGATTGCTCCTCGTCTAAATGGTCCTGGGATCCTTGGTACAGCTTCTGTAGTTCTTCTGGCAGGGCGCGTCTTCTTTGGTTGTCCGTCTGCAGGTGTCTGTCCGTCGTGTCTGTGATGCGGGCAATCCAGGTAACGGGCTCGCAGACTCCTAGGTTGGTGTCCCGGTGAACCGTAATATCGTAGTCGTTCAGGTTGGACAGGCGGACGTACGGCCGAGGCGTCGTGTTGATGAGGGTCTTGGCAAGTAGCAATCCTTTTGTCTGGATGTCCTCATATTTTGGCTCGATGACAGCCGCCACTCCCTCAGGAGTTCCGTCGACAATTACGGCGGCGCTGACCTCCGTCCTGGCAGGAACGATGACGTCCTCTCTCAGCCTTACTCGTCGTGCGGTGACGGCCTCGTGTGCTGGTTGCAAAGCAAGTTCCTCACCTCCGAAGTGCAGAGTGTTGGTACTCAAGTCCAAGATGATGTTGTTCTGGTCCAGGAAGTCCAGTCCGATGATCACTTCATTTGATACGTCAGCCACAAGCACTGGATGCTTTATCGCCCGTCGACCAATGACGAACTCCAGTGATGCTTCGCCAAGTACCGGTGCGGTCTCTCCGGTCGCGGTTATTAGCTGGAGGTTCCTTTGTGTGGGTTGCACTCTCCACTTCGGGATCACGGTGGGATTGACGATGGTCCTCGACGCTCCCGTGTCGATCAGCATGGGCCAGCTCACTCCGTTGACGACTCCGTCGACCATCAGGCTGCTATTGTCCCTCCGTAATTTCGTCACACGCACTTGGACTGCTGGGGCTTGACGACTGTCACAAGCCAACCTTTGCCCCCCAAGGCTGGCTAATACTCGTTTCCCTGGGCCACGCGGTTTTCAGAAGACTGATTTCCCGTCGGATACCCTCGGCGGCGGCGATCACCGCAGTCCTTGCTCAGGTGGCCTTTCTTACCGCAGGCCCAGCAGGTCGGTAGTCCTCTTCCGGGCCGCCTCTCCGGTTGTCTTCCGGCTGTGTCGTTGCTGGTGGTACCGCGACTATCGAAGAAACGGCTTAGCGCCTCCATCAATTCGTCGGCCAGGGGCTTGGTCTCGTTGGTTTTTGCTGGTTCGTCGACGTCCACTTGACGCACCCACGCGAGCATTCTAGATGCCTGTTTTGCGTCTCGAACTCAAGTGCGTGGCTCAGCGCATCTGCCAGGGTCATATTGCGCGCGAGTCGCAGCGCCTGTTGAGTGTCCGAGTCCCGTAGCCCGTCGGTGAAGGTCTGCATCGCAATCTGTTCCAGAAAGTCGGCCGGCGCTGTTGGATAGGCGAGCCTTACGAGGCGTGCGATGTCCATCTCGAACTCCTGCAGGGTTTCCGCGTTCTTCTGTACCCGGGTCCGGAGCTGCATCTGGTAGGCCTGCTGAAGATGGCTATCTCCATATCGGGACTCCATATGGGCGATCAGTGAAGCGTAGTCCTGGGATCCAGTCGGGATGGCCTGAAGGACGTTAAGGGCGTCACCTCTCAGCGCTACAATGAGAGCTGTAGCCTTTTCTGTGTTGTTCCAGTTATTTATGGAACAGGCTGCCTCGAACTGACGTAAGTAGGTGCTCCACGGGACCTTTCCGTCGAAGGTTGGGGGCGTCACTCTGCTATGTCCCGTTCCTGATATTCCCGGTGTAACGGTGGGCGGGCGTTGGCGCAGCTCGGCAACTTCCTCTTGTAGAGCGTTGAATCTCGCTTCCATCCCCGTCGGCGGGCGTTGGCTCAGCTCAGCAATTTCCTTTTGTAATGCGTTGAATTTCTCTTCCACCCCCGTCAGTGGGCGTTGGCGCAGCTCGGTAACTTCCTTTTGTAAGGCGTTGAATTTCTCCTCCACCCCCATCAGCGGGCGTTGGCGAAGCTCGGCAACTTCCACTTGTAAGACGTCGAACTTCTTTTCCACTGCCGTGACTTCTTCACGCAGACCCAGTTCTAATTTCTTCAGGTCTTGTGTCAACTTATTCTGACCGTCTTCCATTTTCTTCTGGCCGTCCTCTATCCTCTTGAGGTCCTCTGCTAGCTTTTTTTGACCGTCCTCATCTTCTTCTGGCCGTCTTCTAGTTTGGCAGTTAGGTCCTCGGCTAACTTCTTCTGGCCGTCTTCTAGTTTGGCAGTTAGGTACTCTACTAGCTTCTTCTGGCCGTCCTCCATCTTCTTCTGGCCGTCCTCCATCTTCTTCAGATCCTCCGCTAACTTATTTTTACCGTCTTCCATCTTCTTCTGGCCGTCTTCTAGCTTCTTCTGGACGTCGTCTAATTTGGCAGTTAGGTCCTTGGTTAAATTCTTCTGGCCGTCCTCCATTTTGGTTTCCATGCCATTTAACTTTTCTAGCAATGCTGCCAATTGCGCCTCCATTTTAGTTGTTTGTCTTGTAAAGGGCATGCACTCACAGGAAAATTAGAGAAAATGACCTGCTCGGGTTTTGAAACCAGGACCGTCAGGTGTTGTGCTTGAGTTCGTATTCCGGCTTCTGACACCAGTTGTTACGTGCCACCCCCTAGTGGCAATTCCGTTAACTGGATTACGGAGGGTAGAAAGCACAAAACCAATTACTGCTTTAAAGAGAAGTTAGCTTTATTGCTTGCAGGAAAGATACACCACTCAACAGCAAATACAAGCAATTAGAACCATACTCCAGTTTCCTCAAGTCTCTTCCTTGAGCGCTCTCGCCCCTTTCACTTCTCAACAAACCACAGAAGTAAAACCGTCTTAATGAGTCCGGTGGCCTTGACAGAAGCTACCTGCACCTCTTCCTCATGTACACCAACTACAGTTACTTACGATATTCCGCTACACGCTATTTCGCTGTCCACAAGCTGGGGGAAACAATGTCACTGGATTTCGTAACTCGCACGGCACTTCATCACCACACTTCTGTCGCTCAGGAAAGACGCTCGCACTAGCTCGTAAAACACACACCTACAGAAAACTCGGTCCCCTCACTGTTGAAGCCGCTTATATAGCAGGCTGGTGACTCAATGCATTCTAGAATCGTCCAGGACACACGGCTTCTCTTCATTTCCTTCACTGGCTGGGTCACGAATATTCTGGACCATCCCTTTCACTTTGCAGTCCGTTGCGTAACGCGCACGTAATACACTGAGGCAGAGCACACACAGCCCGGGGGAGCTGTGACTCATGCGGCGAGCGACAAAACAAACTCACAGCCGTAACAATACAAAATTCAATAAGACACATTATCGCTGATCTACATCAACTTAGTGTGATCCTTAAAATCAATAATATTATAATCGTGTCTCAAAGGTCATTATGCTCAATAATACGGAGGTCGAGTCATAAGTCATGGCAACTTTCTTTTTCGCGGACAAGAGACAACACGGAAGATCTACGATATGGATTTGGAAATGTACGGTATGTACTTGCGTAGGATGCCACTAGAGGGTGTATGTAAACAACAGTGTGGGTCTGAGCATGCCCCCCAAGTTCAGTGTGTGAGTGAGAGCGTCACACAATGGAAGTCAACAAGCAGGAGCAATGATCGTATATTAAAATCGCAGTTCTCCTCGGCAGAAATGCACGCCAATGCCATGCTGAGCTGCGGGAAGCATTAGGTGTGCATGCCATGCCCTATAGAACAGTGGCGAGCTGGGTGGAGACGTCCAAACGGGGTGAGTATCAACTGCGGATTTGCCTCGCCCAGGCCGTTCAGTGTCCATGGACAAAGATTTACGGGTAATGGTGATCGATCAGCGTTTACAGGAGGACAGACGCTAGACTATAGCGGAATTGCAAGAACATACAGCAATACCAGCGGCAACAATGCGGCGCATTTCACACAAGGACTTACAGATGCGTAAAATGTGTGCCAAGTGGGTGCTACATCACTTAACGGAGATACAGAAGTGGACTCGTTACGAAACATGTCGCATCAATCTGGAGAGGTTTCAGCAGGAAGGACAAGCCATGTTGAATCACATTATTGCAGTCAATGAAACATGGGCACGGTCTTATGAACCTGAACTGAAGAGACAGTCAAGTGAATGGCGTCGTCTGGGGTCACCACGGAGACACACGGTTCGACAAAATCCGTCACCTAATAAGATTATGGTCATCCTGGAATACGATGTTCAAGGTGTTCTTGTGTGTCATCCAGGGCGTGAGGGGCACACTGTCA
This sequence comes from Meconema thalassinum, assembly GCA_946902985.2. Lineage (NCBI taxonomy): Eukaryota > Metazoa > Arthropoda > Insecta > Orthoptera > Tettigoniidae > Meconema > Meconema thalassinum. The sequence continues at coordinate 1,394,287,675 of OX336389.2, forward strand.
ATGCAGTGTATTACAATTCCTTTTTGTTGTACCAATTGCGCCGTGCAGTGCGAACCAAACGTCCTGATCGTTTGGACGACTCCATAATCCTACACGATAGCGCGACAGCTCATACAGTAGCCATCGTTCAGCGTCGCTTACAACGGTGGGGATGGGAGGTTCTTCCAGACCGCCTTATTCGCCTGATCTGAGCCCATGTGACAATGATCTAATCCCCAAAATCAAGAAGCCACTACGTGGACGACGGTTTGCTAACAAAGACATCGTAACAGCATTTCGGAGGGAGGTGTTACACGTTAGCGATACACATACAGCGAATGGTATTCCGAGCCTGTCCCACCGCTGGCAACGCACAGTAGACACCTTGGGTGATCTGTAACCAGTGGAGACCTGTCCTTTGTACGTAGTCTTGTGTATTTCCTGTCTATACCATAATAAAACAATGTTTACCAATGGCCTGTGTTCTGTCACTTACCTATGAGCATCTCCTGATGTCAGAAATTATCTTCAGGCGCTGTGCATACGTGCATGCCCTATATTTCCAAATGCATATCGTAGATCTTCCGTGTTGTCTCCTGTTCGCGAGAAAAAAAAAGTTGCCATGACTTATTACTCGACCTCCGTAGTATTGGGCATAATGACCTTTGAGACACGATGTTAAAATTATTGATTTTAAGGATCACAGTAAGTTGATGTAGATCAGCGATAATGTGTTTTATTGAATTTTATATTATTGGATGCATGTCTGGCAGTCTACTTGCAGTTCATCTGCATAAATGTATTATTTACTACATTCATTATGTTGTTATATTCCGCCTAAAGATCGCACTTATTATGACTAGGGCTCGGATTTGGAAGAATCTACAAATGAAAACTGTAGAAGATCTAGAAAGAGTCAAAGCTCACTTCCTGAAAAGAGCACTATTCGAATGGATACATGTTTCCATTTGAAAGAAACGAAGGAGCTAGGATTTAAATTAAGAGAAATACTTGAAGACGAGAAATACTGTGAGAAATACTTGTAAAAATACGCACGCATTCTTTCACCTAATTGTACCACAAAACATAAAGAATAAACTCATACCGACATTAATGCTGCGAATTGTCAAGTACTGTGGCATTATTCTCTTTGAAGCGACTCAATGACACGCTATAAAACAACAACTAACATTGATCTCTAGTCTTCAGTGTGCTTTTTATCCGAGTTTCAGTGAGTACATAACCCCAAGCTACCGAGCTCTTACTTGGTTGTCCGCCTCGTTGCATAGTGGCTAGCATTCTTGGCTCTCACTGTGGAGGACCTGGTTCGATTTCCGGCACTGCCAAGAAAGTTAAATGTGGTGTGCCAAAACTGAGAAGAGACATTTTCCATTTCTACCCCAGCCATCCTGGAAGTGTTTTTCCGTGGATTCTCACTTCTCCAGGCAAATGCCAGGATGATACCTAACATAAGGCCACTCTCCCTTCCTACCCAAATCCTACCTCAATTACAAAGACACCCACTAGTGCAGGAATCACAGTGACACAGGTTATCTGACTAATTCTACGCACACCTAAGTATACATGGGGGTACATTACCACGATGTCGCAAACCCCTAAAGAATCAACAACTCTTACTTGGCTGAAACCTGATGGGCGACGTCAACTTACATACTAACAGCCAGTTATCGAACTTTAAATTAAAATATCACATTGTAGAATTTACCAGTCACCTCGTGGTGCAGTGGCTATCATCCGTGGCTCTCAACCCTGAGATCCGTGTTCGATTCACGATTGTGCCAAGAAATTGAATTCTGGTATGAGGGTTGGAACGGGGTAGACAGTCTCGTGACGCAAAACTAAGAAGAGATGCATTCGATACCCAACTCATTCATCCTTCAAATGGTTTGGTGTAGATTCCCTTCATTAGTTTCCTCTCCACGCAAGTGCTGAGATAGTTCACGGTCCTCTCCTCACCTTAATCACACCTATACACACTAGTGCAAACACAACCGGGTACAGACAAATCCTATGCACACACTCAAGTGCATGGGGATGAATAATGACCACTATGTCTTAGCCCCTAAATGAAACAACAATATTTCATCAAATTTTTACTATTTATCCTCATTCCATAATAGAAATAGTCGATCGGAGTTAAGCTTTGCCATTGCCATCAATCGGCTCCTCCAAATTCAACCGTTCATTCGCGACTGGGTTCCGACCAAGGAATTCTACTCCTACAATTTCAAAAATGGCAACGAAATTTAAGGCTAGATATCATGACTATTTCCTGAATACCGTTGAGTGCTGACTTCAGTTACTAATGATGGATGGTAGGACATATGATTACTCTGAGTTTATATTCAGGTTATTTCAGAAAAGTTCATAACAGAGCTGTTATTAATGTTATCAATATTTTTTGTTTATAACATTAGTTGCGTATTTCACAACGGTTTCCCGCATTATTTTATCTGACGTCTCACCAGAAACTATATTCTCAAAGATTTCCCCTGAATGGTTTGAATCAGATTGTTTGGGCTGTTGGAAAATTATTAAATGAACACGAGACGTGAACATATTCTAGTGGTTTCTGGTTAATAGTTCTTTGGTTACATTTGCACATGCCGAGGCATTGTTGTGGCTGGCTAGCTGATTTGGGATGCCCTACTCCTGTGTGTGTGTGTGTGTGTGCGAGAGAGAGAGAGAGAGAGCGCGAGAGAGAGAGAGAAGAAGGGAGCCTAGCGTGACGTGGCCCGCTTTCTAAGAAATGTTGTAATCATTATCATACTGTTTCATCATTTTCCCATTAATATTATGTGGACGTTTATCAATTTCGATTTCTTGTATGTAAAGTTTGTTTTTCCAGAGAGTATTTCTGTGATCACTTTCCCAAGCAGGTTCCATTACAGTAGATTTATCTATTTGTAGGAGTCCGCAAAGTTTGGAATGTTCTTTACTTCTTGTTTTTACACTTCGCTTAGTTGTCATATTGAACGAACGTCGACTTTTTGTATACACACTCATAGGTCAATGGTCAAAGGGGTTTTTAGGGCTAATGAGAATTTCGCTGATCTTTGTGTTGGCCAGTAAATACTTTCCATGGAGTTGTGCTTAAGCATTCCTCTTATTCTCTCCAGGCAGAACGCTTTTGATGTACGGCAGATACGCCTTGCTTGAGTTTGCTTCGCCTTCGCACGGTGGTTGTTCTTTGGTGGCCGTGTCACTTGGTTAATATCGGAGTTGGAGTTGCCATTTGCGAGTAATGTAGAAGTAACATGATCTACTTCATATTAGACGCTGTTTTCTGACGATAACTGTTTAGCTCAATTAATGCTTTTATCACAGATCTTTTAGGACTGAGGCAGCGGCTTGAATGCCTGTGTAAATCTTGGTCTATGTGGGCAGGCTTTTCATAGACCTTGTGTGGCAAGCTGTGAAGTAAATTCATTGTCACCAACACGTCAGATGAAAGCATACAACACGGCCTAACATCCCAAAATGCCGTTCTTAAGAAATTTCACCCAGCCGTGAAAGCCTAAACCAGTATAATAATTATGTTGTTATTATTATCACGGCAGCTTGATCACCAAACGACGTTTTTCCCCTATTAGCTCGTGCTGTGTAAATCATTATATTGAACAGAGAGAGAGTCGGACTCGACCAGGACTCGAACTTGGGACCTTCGGATTTCTGCCCCGATGCACTTTCACTTTACAACTAGACTACCACGAAATGACATCTTATTTCTGTTTGGAAAAGGTACAACTTATGGGGCGACTACTCCTGAAATGTTATTTTTAATTTCTGTATGACGAGAGGGCAGCCACTCTACCGGTAAGGCCCTCAGTGGAACATATTAAAATTTAAAATTTTTACGAGTTTTTGAAGCCAGTCAATTAACTCTCTGGTTAAGATTTTGATGTCATGTACTTGATGCACAAATCAAGACGTAATAGCTAAAAGAAACCTCGTGTTGTGTTAATGTTATTATTATTATTATTATTATTATTATTATTATAGTTACAGTTTATCTAAATTGTCCTACTTATTGTTATAACTATTTTATTTTAATGAGCTGTATGTAAACATTTATGTATCAATTCTCTTGGTTAAGTTTAAGATGGAGACATTAACTCAACCTTCGCTTCTAAAAAGACTTAAAACAAAATGTTCACTATATGGCTGCAATCGTGTAGAATAAGTTCGTAGAATTAGGTAGGTTACTCTTAAAGACGTACAGGCTAGAAGAAAACACATGCATGAAAATACCTGTGCTAGTAGATCTTGGTGACTAGATTAAAATGGTGACAATTACGTGTCTGTGCCTTACACCGTTCACAGTTCCTCAGTGATGCGGGCTGGAAGCTTGCTCAGTCCAGCTGTGCTACTCCCAATGTAATGTGCCTGATGTAATGTAAACATTGTGAACTATCTATTTGGCAGGCGAATAACCTAATGCCTTAAGCGTGTTGTGTGACCTTTGCAGGGTGTAACTTCGCGATCTATTTTAAGTGTAGCAGCAGGTGTTATTTCATTCAAAGCCTTGGGACATAGAGGTCAACAGCCTCGTCTTTCTAATGCCTGATAACCTGTATTACTGTGTGGTCTGTAATCATGTGTATTTGTTTTTAGGGTTTGCTTTGAGAAAGTAGTGGCCGTGGCTTATTTTTAGCCTGTTTTCTTTTTACGAAAAAATAGGCCTCTGAGATCACATTTTGTCCGTGTGTGTGTATGAAGGTGCGTATGTGTGTGTGTTTGTGTGTGTGTTTGTGTGTGTGGGTGGCCCCCTAATAATTTCTAACCGGCTGGAGCGACTTCTATGAAACTCGGCAATGTCATAGCACCATTTTGGCTATCCCCGACCGTGCCCTTCAAATTTCATTAAATCTCACCAATCCAACATGGCGGCTGTACGACATATTTCACCAGCATTCTATATCTCCGAAGCTATTACCGAGATCACCCTAAACTTTTGTACGGTGATAAAGGGCACTACTAGACGTTCACCTATGGGATTTTCAAAAACCTGGTAACTTCAAAACTAACATGGCGGCCAAGCGAAGCTGAGACTTTCAAATAGACTTTTCTCGCGCTTTAATCATCCAAACCCAATGAAACTTGGTACAGCAAATGTTCGTACACATTGTAATGCACTGGCATCTAATTTAGTTAAATTGTTTACATAACCTCAAGTTGGCGGCTGTGCGAAATATTTAGTAAGCGGCAATCTATATCTCCAAAACTATAACTGATATCACCCTGACATTTTGCACGGTGATAAAGGGCACTACTTACAAAATTTCAGTTTGATTGCTGTAAAAGATTCGTAAATATTGAGAACCGTCTAATATTTCGGAAAACCTGTAAAATACAAAACGAACATGGTGGCCAAGCAAAGTTGAAATATTTTAATTGACTATACTCGCGATTTAACCATCTGAGCGCAGTGAAATATGGTACAGTAAATGTTTATACACATTGTAATGCACTGTCATCTAATTTAGTACATTTTGTAGAAAAAATCTACTTACCTAGTATTGTAGTTGCAGGTTCGTATCCTGGCGCAGTCAGCAGTTGCTTCACGTTTTTTTTATTACGGGCGAATATCGAGACGGTGGCTTGTAAAAGGCCACTTCCTTCCCACTTCCACTCCTTGCCCAATTTCAATCGTCTTAATTCATTTCATCTATCAATAACTCCTCTCAAGAAGGGCATTCGGCTGTTAGAGACGCCCGCCATATAGGCTACAAATTCATTGCATTTCATTCCCAACCCCACTGAAATAAGTACGGCAGCTGTTGTTCCAAAACCAGTGCCATTTTGTAACATTGCATTATTATTATTATTATTATTATTATTGAAAAATGAAAATCCACAGCCTGCTTCCAGTCTCCGACCGGGTCAGGAATGGAATGAATGAAGCCGAGGCGATCGAGGAATCTTGCGCATGCCCGCCAGCATATCTCTGTCACCTTCTATCACACTCCCTTCCCTTGCTTGAAGCACAGCGGTGGCCAGCGGCTTGCTCTCTAGCTCAGCAAATACGGCGAGTTCGTAGATTTGAATCGCGTGCCCGGAAGTAACAAAGTAACCTCATTTTCTCGGAGGGAAAAATTTTCTCCGCCAATCCGATTGCGGCATCGTCTTTTACATAACACGCAGAGCGTCTCTTTGCCATCTCTTGATGAATGCAGTACATTTGCATTTGTCTGTTGGCACAGGCTAGAGTAAAATGTGGCTTTGCACCGAGGTCTCAGTCTCACTCATGGCTGTGATTATATGGAAGCTACTGAGGTATGGGTGGTGCTTAGTAATAACATCCAGGGCACAGTCAGTGCCTGTGGATGCTGTGAAAGGTTCTACTCATAGGGTTAGTACTGCTGTTCTGACTCAGTGAGGAAAGCAATGGCAAACTACCTCACTCCTCATCTTGCCTAGTACGCCTCAATATAGTGCTGCCTTGGTTTTTTGTGGGTATATACCCACATAACCTAACGGCGGTACTTTTTGAGGATCCAACCAGCCTTCGGGCTGACTACCTAACAGACAGACATACATAATTAAGATACACCCTGTATATACAATAGTGTCTTAAGTCTTCCCCGTGACATTTCAAGAACGCTTCTTCCTGTTAAAATGGTCGTAATACTCAGCATATTATAGCGGATAGTAAATATTTTTAAAAATTGCAAGCCAGGAAAGAATGGGCTGAATGAATCCCAATTTGGAGAATGTGTAGAACAGTCTACCGTCAATGACTCAATCATGTTGCACAGAGACGGCGTATACATAGCGCCCAGTCTTGTGTGACCGTAAATAATGTGTTACATCTAGTTCAGTCTTGAAGAGGCATGAAAAGAAGCGGAAACGTGGAAGCAAGTTCCAGTGAGCCTCGTCGACCCCAAAAGGCGCAATGTCAACGGATGAAAAAGTTAGATCGAGAGAGAATGATCGGTCTCCGGGTAATGGGTTTGTCATTTCGCCTCGTACAGGACGTGCTGCAACAATAGTGATGAATGAGAGGTATCAGTGGATAGAAGAGGGTTACACGCAGCCTGGACCATGCATGTTTCTAAAGCACGAGATGACCACCATATTTTCCGCATGGCCATAACATACCGTACTGCTTCGTCCTCGGGTTAGGTTCTTCCCTGGAGCATTACAATGGATGTGGATCTGTTAGCGTTGATGGTTCGACGCCGTCTGCTGCGAGCTGGATTGGTGAAACCTATGTCATTGGGTCGGCTTTCATTGTTCAGAAATCTCAAGCGCTAAAAACTCTAATGGGCACGTGACGCCTTCGCTGGCATGCTGACAAGGGGAGGATAGGATGCATGGGTGACCGATTTGAACCATCTTTAGTACACGTGTAGGACATGACCAGGCGTATACCTGGTGCAAGTAGTAAGGTGCGCTTCTCAGCCGTTTCCGAGAAATTATTTATTCGCAATTGCAGTGCGCCCTCCATGTGCGTTATACACCAACATGAAACGAACGGGCGCGTGGTGCAACGGAAAGAGCCCTGCTTTGAAAGCGTGGGATCGCGGGATCGCTGAATCGAATCACACCGGTGAGCTTTTGCTGTGTGTTGTTTTTCTTTCCCTTTTTATGCAACCATTGGCAATTTCTAACCAATGCGCATAGCATAAGTCACTGCTTGTGGGGTACGGGGTGGTCTGATGGTTCACAGACCTGCAATGAACGGAAAATGAATAAATATATACCGGTACACCTGACCGTGTAAAATACCAATGTATTTGCAATGCCGATACTGTACATTATGTACTGTCACAAACGTTGATTTCAGAATCCCTTTTCCCGCTCACATAACACGTTATTGCAATTGACTGCAGAATAAGCATTGTTCACTACACCTACATTTGTACGAATTGCTAATGTTTACAAAAACAAAACACACTGCAAACGCTTATCCGTCGGATTCGATCCAGCGATCCGCGCTTACCGCTGCAGGGTTCTTACCGCTGACCTCTTGTTAGTAGCCTATACAACGCACATAGACGCCGCACTTTAATTGGAATTAATTAATTTCTCGGAATCAGCTGAGAAGCGCACCTTACTACTTGCACCTTGTATATGTCTGGTCATGCCCTACACGTGTACTAAAGATGGTTCGAATCGGTGACCCATGCATCGAATCCTCCCCTTGTGAGTAGGAAAATGTAGGGTTTCCGGACTAATCTTGCTCAACGTGTTCCACAGTGATGGACTACCGTGACCGCAATCTGGCAGTCTACATTGCTAATTGGTATAGCGGACAAACTCTAAGTATGATGGTTTGGGGCCTTATCAGATAAAACACGCAATCTCGACTTCTACGTATTGAGGGCAATCTTTAACAGCAACTGCTATATCAGCGAGTTTATAGATTCAGAGGCACTGCCCTTCCTTTTAGCAGGATAACGAGGCGAGGAATGTGAAAACTTTCTTCAAAGAACGACGGGTACCACTGCTTCACTGGCATGTACGTTTGCCTCACATATCGCCCATTGAACATGTCAAGGACACGGTTGGTCAGCAACTTCCTCGTCATGAACCTCTAGCAACCACTGTTGGATGCTTTGTGGGCTCGTATAGAGACCTCGTGGGATATTCCCCAGTAATATATCCAGGCCCTCTTTGATTCCAAGCCGCGACTTTTAGAGGCCCTGATTGTCCCACGTGTGGACTTTATAACACACTGGAATTTCAAGGACATGTAAAGTCTTTTAATTCTAATAATAGGTGTATTGACACGTGTCTAACCTCTGGTGTAAAGTTTATTTCTATCCTTCTTCGTAAACCAATTTTCACAAACGTAAGAGCTGTTAGGAGGGAGTACACAAGGGACCATTTGATAAGCGAATTGTCTTCACCTATACTGACTTGAGAATTACTATGCGAAAGGTGCTATAAATAGCTAGTTTGCTTTCACCATTTAAGGACAATTACAAAAGAGCCTGAAAAAATAAGACTTAGTTCTTTTGTAAATGGATACGGAGGACAGAACAAAAATAATCATTCATTTTGGAAGGGCTTTTAAAAGGCTTTTTTTTGCCTTACACCTCCATCCTGGAACTTCACTTTCCTGCAATCACTGTTCTACTCTTCCTGCAGATCGAGTGTTTGTTAAGATTGAGAAGAGTATGGGAACATTAAATAATGTATTGGTCCTCAAGATTATGTTGATTATCTTTTTACGTAGGAGCATTTGATTGTCAGGTTTTAATTTGGGAAAACAGTGAAAGAAGGGCAGCTGAAGCCAGATCCTTGGTACGTGTAGTTGAAGCCTTGTAAGAAGATTGTCTCACAATGCAACATAACATAGAAAGTTTATATTCGTAAGGTGAATTATTATAGAGCAGACTTGTATACTTTTAGTACATTTGCTAGAAAGGGACACAACATACGTATTTGAAACTGGTTCTGAAGATTGTAGCAAAGGAATTACTAGTAAACGAACAAAATTAAACGATATCAACCATCTTCTATGAAAGCTTGATATTCCCACGCATCACCGAAATACTTTCATAGGACTTCATCGGGCTTCGTTTAATGTTGATTGTTTTGGTGAGCCAGGTTCAATATCACAGACATTCCTTAACAACGTATAACGTTTCATTTGCAGACTTGCAATGCTAAGTTTCATTTACGTTGCAGACTTCATCATTATAGAAAATCATGTCTTATTCAAATATGTTTTCACCGAACCTTCTTTCTTCTAGGTAGGGTTCCAAAATTTGACTTCTCTAATTACAGAACTTAAATGAAATATTTAATTTACAAGTTAAGCTCTTATGTTTTTATTCTTGGCTTGATGGACAAAATGTTTCTTCTTAAAAGGAAAAAAAATACGTTGAAAATGAGAAAAATTTTATTATTGACTTTTAGCCTATTTTCGATTTATGCAGAAAATGAAAGTAAGCTTATGAGATCTATACAGGGCCAAATATTTTGTGTCTGTCTGTGTGTGTGTTTGAGTGTGTGTATCTGTGTGTACTCTGTATGTCTGCCCCCCCCCCCCCCCACACTATCAATTCAAACACGGTCAAACCAAATACAGAGGTAGCACTAACAAAGGGCACCTCAGTGTCATGTTTTATATCGCCGCCATCTTTACCAAAACTGAATGGCGGCCACTCAGACGTTCTAAACGTAAAATCAAAAAATTACGACTTAACTAATCATCCGATCTCTACCAAATTTGGTAACAACCTACCTTCATAGAGGACGCGTCTTGCGCCCAAAATACAAAGTCATCAGCCTTGTTATTTCTGGATGGCGGCCATGTGAATTATGCAACCATTATAATTAACAACTTTGAACCCATTAGTTCCGATTATTGAACCGAGAATGATTTAAGCTGTCCTACAGGACGTTACCCGTTCGATATTTTAAGTTCATATTACAATATAACATGTTATCAGTGGCTTTAATAAGCCGAGTCGTCTCGGTTACAAGACAAGATGGCAGCTGATAACTTCATATATTTCTCTAGATTGAGTATTGCATGCAATATAGCCTAGTGATAGAAATAATATACACTTAGTATGAAATGCTTTATATATGAGGGGTGTTCAAATGAAAAGGTACGAAATGATACTGTGGGTACAATTTATTTGTTATTCCAAAGTAATCAACACAGGGCTGTGCATTGGTATCCCAATGCTTCACTAGACGCAGGATTCCCTGTTCCCAGAAGTCTTGTGGTCGTGACAGGAACCAATTCTGTACGGTGTCTTTAGTTCGTCGTCCGATTGGAAACGTTTTCCGTTCAGATGTATTTTTAACGGGCCAAACAGATGGAAGTCGCAGGGTGACAAGTCTGGGTTGTAGGGCGGATGCTCAAGTTGCTCCCACTTGAACGTGGCCAATACACCTTGTGTGACGTTAGAGATGTGTGAGCGAGCGTTATCATGGAACAGAATCACTCCGTTCGTGAGCAGTCCAGGCCGTTTGTTCTAGATGGACTTGCTTAGGCTACGGAGTGTCGCACAATACACGTCACTATTAATGGTTCGTCTCAAGGGAAAGCGTTTCCAATCGGACGACGAACTAAAGACACCGTACAGGATTGGCTCCTGTCAAAACTACAAAACTTCTGGGAACAGGGAATCCTGCGGCTGGTGAAGCAATGGGACACCTGTGCACAGGCCTGTGGTGATCACTTTTGATTAACGAATATATTGTACCCACGTTATCGTTTCGTACCTTTTCATTTGAACACCCCTGGTATAAAACATATACTCCACTAAAGAAATAGTTTAGTCCAAATCATTATTTGCTAAGACGCTATATGTAAGTCAATTGATAACGGCCAAATTCAGTGGACGTGTTTGGCTGTGTGGTTAAAGCGTTAGTATTTTGCCCATTTGATTTGGGTTCAAAGCCTATCAGAGTTGGGTTTTCTTTGCTTGGATTTTTTATATTTATTTCTTTGTAATTACTCAGACGTTATGAAATTAAGCATTATATTATGCATATGACATTGGAAAATATGTATTTAATTAAAGCAATATCCCCCCCCCCCCGGATCGGCACGAGACATCTAACAGCAACCAGATGAACTATCATGATCAACTGGTTGCGAGCTGCACACCGGCCTCAACAGTTTTAATTGGAATGTGTACTTTTATTGCCGCTAGAATGGACTCGCCCCATTAGGATTATCTTATGCGAAACCTTTCCGCCAGATGTCATAGTCAATGTGGGACTCCATTGGTTAGGCTACCGTTCGCATTCTATACGCATCGAATTAGAAGAATAAAAAGTTGATATTACGATAAATGTTTATTTTAAAACGTTTGTAACAGTCTATTGTGTGTTAGTTGAAAATGTTATTTGAACTCAAGAACAAAACGATCTCACATTGTACCTGTACTCTACCTGTTGGTGCTAGTTCAGGATATTAATACTTCCATTGCAGCCAAATAGCAATTGTAAATATAAAATGAACTTGTACACAAAAATTGCGCTCTGGATATTTGAATTGCATAGTCTTTGATTGATTGTTTTCTTTTACTACAGAGCTCTAAGTGGTAGAGTTCACATGCTTGTCCACATAGTTGGCATACACACATGGAAAGATTTGTTTATACAATTAAGGTGGTGAAAACCATGGACAGCCAGACGTGTAAACACATGCCTCAATTTAAAGTTGGATGTTGCCTACGTCCAGTCGATCATGTCTCCAGTTCCATAAAATTCTTGAGATATGTCTTCTCTTTCTTTCTGTCTTTCTTTTTTTCTTTCTTCAATGTTGGTAGTAGTTTTTCCGAGGTTCTGGTGTTTGATAGAGGTAAATAGTCTAAGGTATCCAACCAAGAAATGATTCTATTATACTCCTTCATAAAGACAAAGTGTTATAACTATACTCATACAGTTAGGAGAAAGTAGGCTATATGTTCTTTACTGAACATCTTGTTTAAAATGTAAAAAGTAGTAAAGAAGTGACATTTTGGAACTGTATGACTCAATCATCACATAGTTGGATTGGTAGCACAGTGATACGTAGTTCACCTTACGTGATAGACCGTACTGAAAGAGCAACAGTTGGTTATTATTCTTTCACGAGCGTATCCTACGTAAATAAGCCAAAACTCGAAAGGGCATATTTTGAATCTGTTTTCATATTGGTGTAGGGTTAATATAAATTCCCTCCGAAGACTCAAGACTTCACTACTATGTACAGATTGAAAGTTATTTTAATTAGAACAATAGCTTTTCATACTTCAATTAGTAAGGGTCTATATTGACGAAAGCCGGTATCCCCCTGGTTTGACGTACATTCAATTTTGTTTGTTTCATACCAACGTGAAACATCGATCTAGTGCCTTCTCCCTTTTAGTGGGACTTGGAACACAACAACCCACACAACAGTGGACGCATTGTTATAACACACATTCTTACCCTTGAATAACACCAAACCAATGCCAACGAAAATATTACCAGGAAAACACTCACAACTAACACATGATTTACGAAGTTCGTTTGTGTTTCATTTGATCGAACCAAACTTAATCTTCAAAATTACCCTTGATATTTTGCCTTTTATTGTAGGCCTAGCTTAAACAAACCAGCCATTGGTTTTCACGGATACTAATTCTACTATTTGTACTATTTCTGTCATTGGTCCGAAACAGCTTTCCATACGACGCGACGGTAAGGTGAGAGTTGTTTGGACTTGCACTATCGTACTCATCAGCCTGGTGCACTTGTGTGTTTGTGTGGAATCACGTTGATAACCTGTGTTGTTCTCGTACGTGTGCTTCTCTGTGTTCTTGCCCGGCTAGGGACCAGAGGGGGTGTTTGTGGCCTTAATCCTCGAACCAAACACTTACGTTTTGTGATTAGTGAGCGCCCACCGGATCACAGGGGGTAAACACTGTAACCTATATTTTATGAGTTCCCCATGACAGTTTTAATGTAGGCTAGTGGGTTTATTATTTCTTTATATCATGTTATCGTGTTGGCAACGTGTTCAATTGCATTGGACACGTCTGCAGTAGACGCAGTGTCATTATTATTATTATTACTATTATCATATACGTATGCTTTTTATTATTAATTATTCAATGTATTTTAGGTCACTTTTGACGAGATTCTGAAGCTAGCCCTAATCGTATGTTGTCTAAGAAAGTTTATTAATATTGTTCAGACCACCGAACCAGGAGTCAGGTTAATGTTCTGGTCACACGTGCAGGAGGCAACACTTAATGGACACTATTGTCTCGAGCAGGTATGCTCGCTCACCCCGAGGGGGTGATGAGGAAGCGGCCGAGCAAATGCAATGAGTGGTCTGGTCAAACAGGCGTATGACAATAGCAATTCTGTGAAGACTTCCTGGAAGGAGCTGTGGCTGGGAGACGTGTTGTAGCAAGCGACCTAGTGCACGGCGGAAGTGATTGTCTCGCTGGACTTTGAGATGTCAGGTTGTGTAGGGTGTCTCTCTTGAGCTGAGCGCTTGGTGTTTCTACGGAAAGCTTGAAGACCGTACGGTACCTCCGAATTGTTTTAGTATGGAGGGTACCACGTGATTGGGTTCTGGCTATAATGCCACAATCATAGTAGGGCTAATACCCATCAAGATAACTGTGCTAAGTTGAAGAAGACCTTCATGGCGGTAAACCATAATGGCATGGCTGACCAGCTTCAAAGTGGTGATGAAATGGACATATTGGGCAGACGACGGCATTACCGGTAATGTGAAAAACAAATAATAAATCTTTAAAGGCCTAAATATTATTATTATTATTATTATTATATTATTATATATATATTTTTAATTGCATTTCTTGTGTGTCACTCTTTTTTTATTATATTCATCAATTTCTTGCATGCAGCTTCAGAATATAAAGTAGATTTAAATTGGATAGTTTCTTTTTAGTTAGATGCATGTAAACCTTCCTTCGCCTTTATTAATTTATAGGAGGTTTTGGTAAGGCCTATGTACGAGCCAGTCCTTTCAGAATATCTGCACACGCCCGGAGATAAGAAGAGTTTCAAAAAGGTGGATTTGTTCAATTACAGTACTAATTATGTCAGTTGCTTATATTTTAAAGAAAGGCCTTTTATGAGGCAGAATATTCATTTTTATTTAATTTTTGTAACTTCAAAGTTACAAATGGCTTCTCTGGGTGAAGCCATCTTGTGGCTAGATTTGAAAGATTACAAATGGCGCCCAACTATGGAGTGTGAATAAGGCTGGCTGGTGCATAGTATGGCAGTACGCACATGTAATTTGTGAAATCTGATCGGGTATTTTAGGAAGGGTATATATGTTCAGTGATTTTGGAGGGTATGCTAAGTAATAAGAGTGAGCCTGATTTATTAATGTTGAGATCTAGAAGTGTTGACAGAAGCACTCTTGGTCATTCTAGAAGAGGCAGGAGTCAGTCAAACAGGCAGACCAATAAGCGGTCAGATTCCACAAATTCGAGAGTAGTTCTTAGTAAAATGGCAGATAAGGATGTGATTTCTGGTACGTTGGAGGGACGTGAGGGGGCCGAGAAAGATGATGTTGCAACTAGCAAGGAGTTAGGAATGGGAGAGAATAGTGAGGAGAAAAATGTAGGGCTGGGGGAAAACTCACAGATGATCAAGTTAATGGAGCAGATGATGTCTAAATTCAGTAGTAAACTAAGTGATTTAAGTACTAAAATGGATATTCAGAGTAATGATTTATGTACTCAAATTAATAATCAAAGCAGTGAATTTAGTACTAAGATAGACATTCAAAGTACGGATTTAGAGAGCAAAATTAATAAGATTGTAGAGAGTATGAGTAAAGGCTATAAGGAAATTCGTCAGGAAATTGCTAGTAGAATTGAGATGGTAGATAAAAGATTCGAGCAAGTTGAGGAGAAGATAAGCTTACAGAGGCAGGGCATTATGGATACTGTTGATAAGCAGATAGGCGAGGTGAGTAATGAGGTAGCCATTGTTACGAAAGAAGTTAGTGAGAGGTTGATAGTTGTAGAGGAAGAAATGAAGGATATAACTGAGATTAGAAATAAGCAGGTGTCTTTCGAACAGGAGCTAGCGGTTTCTTCAGCCAGAGTAACGATGGTAGATAAGAGCGTAAAAAGGAGATTAGTGAACAGAAATCCTTTAATGAGAGCGAAAATTTGAAATTAAGAAGAGAGCTGAATCAGGCCAAGTCAAATAAGGAAAATTGTAATCACTCTGTAGGACATAGTAACTTCTATAGGGAATCGGACTTGCCTAAATTTAGTGGAAGGCAGTTTAACCCTATGGAGTTTGTTAAAGTTGTTCAGAAGAGGTTTTCGAAAGGGTTAGAAGATGGGACTTTAGACTGGGATATTGTTGAGGAAATCATATCATTAGCTTTTGTGGGGGAGGCTAAATCTTGGTATCAAGTTTTTAGGGGAGGTTTTCAGGGGTTAGAAGATTTTAGGCAGAAGTTTGAGGGAAAGTTCTGGAACGAACAGACTAAAGGAAGAGAAAGAGACAAGATTTCTTTTGGGAGGTATCAGTCGAATCAGGGGGTGAGCATGACGGAGTATTTCCTCACACATGTCCTTATCAGTCAGAATTTAGACACTAGTTCTTCTGAAGGTGATATTGTTAGGCGTATGGCCCGTCATTTTTCTGATGAGGTGAAGATGGCCGTAGTCATGCAGGATGTAAATACGATTAAGGACATGGAACGTGTGTTAGAAAGGTTTGATACTTTGGGTAGAATGGGAGGCAAAAGGCAAGAACAGGGAAGGGAAGGAAATTACGATCCAGGGTATCAGGAGGAAGGGAATATGCATTATGAGCGTAGGAATATTGATAGGCCAGGTAACTTTGTGAGGAATGATAGAGGAAATTTTGTAAATAGGGATAGGGGTGACCAAGGGAATTTTCGGAATAGGGGGCGCGGAGAACAGAGGCAGGCAGAAAATCGGGGACCTGGGGAACAAAGGCAGTTAGAGAATAGGGGGCGTGAAGAAGAGAGACAGCCAGCTCAGCCGAGTGATTTAAACGGGAACAGGGCTCTTTAAGATGGTCAGATAGAGGGTCCCATCCCAGTATTCCAGTTCATGTGTTGAAGAAGATAGAATACGACCTTGATGTTAGAAAGGAATTGTTAGATGACCAGGTTGAGATTACACAGGAGAGATGTGAGCCTACGTTGATCAGTCCTGTGATTAAGGTGAAGATATGGGGTCAAGTCGTCGATGCCTTATTGGACTCAGGGAGCATGTGTTCTTGCATTAAGGCAGGCTTTTATGATGAGGTTAAGAGTAAAGGAGAAGCCATAGAGGAGATTCCTGTGTCCAATATATTTATATTGTCTGCTGTTGGGACTAAGTCACAGAGAGTGCGTAGACAGGTTGTCGCACCTATGTACATTGATGAGAAATGTGGTCGTCAGAGTTTTCTAGTGGTCGCGAATTTAGTGTATCCTGTCATATTGGGTGCGGATTGGCTAAGCAGTCAGATGTGTAAACTTGATTATGGCGAATCTAAGGTGAGATTCAAGTGGGGTGAGAATTTTGATACGATTAGTCAGAGTTATCAGGTGGACTCGGGAACCTTTGTGAGTATATCAGTGTGTGTCCAGGTTTTAAATGAAGAGGAAGAAGTCAGTGAGGTTAGTAGCGACATGGTATCAGAGGATGTTAAAAGTTGTAGTATGGTAGTGGAAGAGGAGCGTGAAGGCGAATTTTCAAGTGTTGTGGAAGATACCATGTTGGAGGTAGAGCAGAAGGCTCAGTTGTTAGAGGTCTTGAGAGACCACAGTGAGGTGTTCTCTGACAAACCTGGTAGGACACATGTGTACGAGCATAGTTTCGAGATCACCGATAGGTCTAGTTTTAATGGTGTTAGATACCCGATACCACACGCCCATGTCAAAGCAGTAGATGATGTCATTTCGCAGATGCTAGACGATGAGGTGATCGAATTCAGTAGGAGCCAGTATGTCAATCCGTTGGTAGTAGTGATTAAGAAGGATGGGTCAGTTAGGCTATGTTTGGATGCAAGACAAGCTAATAAGCGCATTGCGCCGGATCATCAGCGACCGGAAACTACTGAGGATTTAGTTCAGAGATTTGGGGGTAAAGAATGGCTGTCCACATTAGATTTGAGTGCTAGTTTTTGGCAGGTACCCCTACGGAAGGAGGATAGGCAATTCACGGCTTTTTGTTACAAAAACCAGCTGTTACAATTTACACGGATTCCTTTTGGTATGAAAACATCGTCAGCTGGGCTCATTCGCGCACTTAACATCGCTCTGGGACACGACACAGGGGATTTCACAGCCAGTTACATCGATGACTTAAGTCATCGCATCACGTACATTTGGGGAACACATGGAACACCTTAGAATCGTTTTGGGAAAGTTGCATCGGGCCGGGTTCACAGTGAAACTTAAGAAGGCGACCTTTTGTGCACAACAGATCACGTTTTTAGGCCACACCATTACACCACAGGGGGTTACGCCAGAAGGGTCGAAATTAGACAACATAATCAACACTCGGACACCACGTAACGTCAAACAACTTCGCTCTTTTCTGGGGGTATGTAATTATTTCAGGAGGTTTGTACTGCGGTATTCGCAGCTGTGCGGGCCATTTAGCGGGTTACTTAAACAGAATTCTAAGTGGGTTTGGGAAAAGGAACACGATGAGGCATTCATCAAACTTAAAGAGGGTTTTAGGGATGCTGTCACACTTAGGTACCCCGGGCAGGATAGTCAGTATATAGTGATGACAGATGCTAGCGACTTAGGTTTAGCAGGGGTGCTTTTTCAAAAGGATGGGGATGGTAATCTAGGCATCGTGTCACTCGCTAGTAGAGGTCTAAATTCCGCGGAGAAAAGATACACTACTAGTGAGAAGGAATTGCTAGCCATTGTGTATTCGCTGGGCAAGTTCCGGACCTATGTGCTTGGCCGGAAATTCCTAATCTATACAGACCATAACGCACTTACGTTTCTTAGGACATGTAGGATAACCTCGAACCGGCTTTCTAGGTGGATATTGGCGATCCAAGAGTACGATTTTGATATATTTCACGTAAAAGGGTCAGAAAACGCATTCGCGGATTTTGTGAGTCGCCACCCGGAAATTGCTGGGGAGGGAGTTGAAGCTAGGAGAGAGGAAGGAATTTTGGTCTGTGTAACTAGGATTTCAGATAGGGACGGGGAGAGGTTAAAGTTGGGTAAAATGAGAGAGGAACAATGCAAGGACGAGGAGATTCAGGACATTTATCGGGAACTCGAGGAAATGGAACATATGAGCATTGCTAAGAGGGGTAATAAGGAATTCAGGCTTTTTAACGACTTGCTAACTAGGAAATGCTTTGGCGAGAGATGGTGCGTGTGGGTTCCTAAGTCTTTGAGGTATGATATTATCTGGTTTTATCATAAGGAGTTAGGCCACTATGGTGCAGAGAAGGTGTTGGGTGCTATTCAGGAGAACTTCTTCTGGAAAAACATGGGCAGGGGAGTCAGAAAAACCCTAGCAACATGTGAGTTGTGTCAGAAGTGCAAGCACCCCACAAGGTATTTAGAGGGGCCAAGGCAGGCTGTTCTAACTCAGAAACCAGGTGAGTTGGTGTGTGTTGACCTCTATGGGCCGTTGGTGAAGTCTCAGTATGGCTACCAATATGTGTTTGTCGTTGTTGATGCCTTTTCTAAGTATGTTAAGCTCTATCCTCTAAGACAGGCCACGGGGAGGGGTTGTGTAAGTTGCATACTGGGGAAATATGTTCCGGAGTTTGGTAAGCCAGTCCGAATACTCTCAGACCACGGTTCTCAGTTCACCTCGAAGATATGGAGGACCAAGTTGAGTGAACTGGGAATACAGTGTACGTATTCCGCTATTAGGTATCCCCAAGGAAACATGTCTGAGAGAGTAATGAGAGAACTAGGGCGCATGTTTAGGACCTATGAGAGTGAGCGACATAATGCCTGGTTTTCGATGCTTGAGGACGTTGAGCGTTGGCTCAATGTAACTAAACACGAGAGCACGGGTCGCACTCCCATAGAAGTCCAGCTGGGCAGGAAGCCTGTCAGCGAACTTGCTATGATTTTGGGTTTGAGGACAGGGGAGGCCGTACCCAGAGATTTAAGTATCAGGTTAGCTGGGGAACATTTATGTAAGGCCAGTAAGAAACGGCAGAAGCAGCAAGGGAAGCGGGCAGGAGATAAGTTAGATGTAGGTGACCTTGTGCTTTTAAGGGTGCCTCATGTCTCGTCCGCAGACCAGAAATTGGTGAGTAAATTTTTTCATTTGTATGAAGGACCGTATGTAATTGCACGGAAATTAGGGGCCTGTGCGTACGAGCTCCGTACAAAGGACGGAAGGGTGCTAGGGATTTACAATATTTCCAATCTGAGGATGTACATATCCTAGTAGCCCTGTTGGTTGTGTATATATTTGTGGAAGGAAGGAGTTAGGATTTTGGAAGGGAAGTCATGCCTAAAAGGATTGCTTTTTATTCTATGGTATAGGACCAAATGAATGAAAAGCAAGGGGGCGTTCTGTAACCTATATTTTATGAGTTCCCCATGACAGTTTTAATGTAGGCTAGTGGGTTTATTATTTCTTTATATCATGTTATCGTGTTGGCAACGTGTTCAATTGCATTGGACACGTCTGCAGTAGACGCAGTGTCATTATTATTATTATTACTATTATCATATACGTATGCTTTTTATTATTAATTATTCAATGTATTTTAGGTCACTTTTGACGAGATTCTGAAGCTAGCCCTAATCGTATGTTGTCTAAGAAAGTTTATTAATATTGTTCAGACCACCGAACCAGGAGTCAGGTTAATGTTCTGGTCACACGTGCAGGAGGCAACACTTAATGGACACTATTGTCTCGAGCAGGTATGCTCGCTCACCCCGAGGGGGTGATGAGGAAGCGGCCGAGCAAATGCAATGAGTGGTCTGGTCAAACAGGCGTATGACAATAGCAATTCTGTGAAGACTTCCTGGAAGGAGCTGTGGCTGGGAGACGTGTTGTAGCAAGCGACCTAGTGCACGGCGGAAGTGATTGTCTCGCTGGACTTTGAGATGTCAGGTTGTGTAGGGTGTCTCTCTTGAGCTGAGCGCTTGGTGTTTCTACGGAAAGCTTGAAGACCGTACGGTACCTCCGAATTGTTTTAGTATGGAGGGTACCACGTGATTGGGTTCTGGCTATAATGCCACAATCATAGTAGGGCTAATACCCATCAAGATAACTGTGCTAAGTTGAAGAAGACCTTCATGGCGGTAAACCATAATGGCATGGCTGACCAGCTTCAAAGTGGTGATGAAATGGACATATTGGGCAGACGACGGCATTACCGGTAATGTGAAAAACAAATAATAAATCTTTAAAGGCCTAAATATTATTATTATTATTATTATTATATTATTATATATATATTTTTAATTGCATTTCTTGTGTGTCACTCTTTTTTTATTATATTCATCAATTTCTTGCATGCAGCTTCAGAATATAAAGTAGATTTAAATTGGATAGTTTCTTTTTAGTTAGATGCATGTAAACCTTCCTTCGCCTTTATTAATTTATAGGAGGTTTTGGTAAGGCCTATGTACGAGCCAGTCCTTTCAGAATATCTGCACACGCCCGGAGATAAGAAGAGTTTCAAAAAGGTGGATTTGTTCAATTACAGTACTAATTATGTCAGTTGCTTATATTTTAAAGAAAGGCCTTTTATGAGGCAGAATATTCATTTTTATTTAATTTTTGTAACTTCAAAGTTACAAATGGCTTCTCTGGGTGAAGCCATCTTGTGGCTAGATTTGAAAGATTACAACACATCACAAAAATAATGTATTTCGACTTAAAATTTAACGAAAAACAAGACATGTGATACCAATCAAGTGAACATCTCTCATTCAAAAACACCTAAGCTGTTTAAAATTTAAAATACTGCACTTATTAAAATATACGAGAATACGTTCAGTGTTCATCAGGGATATCGGGCTCAAACCTGCATAATTGAGCTCCAGGTACTTGGGTTTGTGTTGGATTTGCTTGAATAACTTTGTTTCTATGGTGACTAAATTAGTGTGAGTAACTATTAGTATTGGGGTCTGGGATTAGGTAGGCGTCCCGGGATGAGACGTATAATAACATCCTGGCATTTACCTGGTAAGAGTAACAGAAAATGCCGCTAAAAACACTCTCAGGATGGTCACTGGCAATGCGAGGATTCGAATCATGGATCTGTATACTTGCTGCAGACGCCCGTTGCATTCATGGAGCGCAATTTAACGCTGGGTGTTTCCAGGGTGATCCATTACTCACTTACTCAACATTTAGTACAAAATAGTGTATACTTTAAAACATTACAGAATGAACTAGTAATAATAATAATAATAATAATAATAATAATAATAATGCTAATAATACGAACAAATTATCATTGACCGTGCACTGGGACACTGAATGTTTCAAACACATGTTTACGGAGGATACCGGATATAATTTGTTGGAGGGAAGTGCGTCAAACGAACTTATGTTAAATTAAAAGGGAAGCTGTATGGTTCGCCCAATTCAAATTATCGCGAAACAAAAGTTCCTTGAGCCATATTGTGCCACAGTGAACGATTATTGTTCTCATGAGGCTGCGTGAATACCGTTCAAAACTTGAGTCTTTTATTAGATACATTGTGAGGCATTTAAACATACAATATTGTATTTAAGCCACAATGAACGCAAAGAAAGTCTTCATAACACTTTTAAATATATTTATAGGGAGTAATCTATATTGTCCAGTTCTTGAAAGAAAGAGATAAATAATTCTCCTCCGCATCGTGAAACTATCTTCTTGTCCTATATCACGCATTCGGCTTTGTGTTGTGAGGCTAACTGGAGAATCGGTCTCATGATCTGCAGATTGTGGGAAGCAGTGGTCAATCGATGTGCTGGCTATCTCAATTGAACTCACGCTTCCATTGTACAGGTGGAGTAGGCTAATGCTTTTATGTCATGGTTTCATTGTGGAAGTAATTTCATATTGAGGCCAAGTAAGTAGCGTGCCACCAAAAACTTTGAGCTCTGCGCCGTTAGGTAGCGCTGGCACAATGCAAAGCACAGTCGGAATATGGCCCATGTTACGAACCTGCCAACCAACAAATTGCGAATAAGAAGTGTTGGTGTGACATCATATTAATTTATACTTTTGACGGGCAGTGAAATTCTTTCCACATACACACTACCTATATTGGAGCATTGCCAAGAATCACACTTTATGTATAAGGAAAAGGAAGCGAGCTATAGTTTTACGTGACCGTCAATCTTGCGATCATGAGCCACGGGACCTCCATTTTACGAACCAAACCAAAGGATATGTCATTTCACTTCGAAAATCGAGGTGTTGATAATGAAAGATATCTTGAAGATAGAATTTTACACAAGATTGTTTTCTGGTAACAAGGAGACTAGACCACCATACGTAGTGTTTTCTGCCGAATTCTGTGCTGAATAATAATTCTTAACTTGAGAAAAGCAGGTCTAATAAACTGGGCTCCTCAATCCTCGGCCACGGAGACTTTTAGGAGCCAGTTGTGAGATATTTCCCAGGTATCCTTCATTTTTCTGAGGGAAAATTCTGGTATAGAAACGAACCTCTAAACCAAGGGAACGACGCTTAAGACTGTTGCCAAATGAAAGTTGAAACACCCAGAGAGATTGGTGGAGATAAAATTCAACTTCTCAAATTTAGTGTGCACGTACCTCAATTCAGATCAAATCGACAACGGAGTTCACCCTACGGCCACACTGCTGGTCAGAAGTCAATTGCTTGTAGCATTCACTCGGGCCTGAACATATGCACGTATTCCATGTCGAAGGGAGTCGTATAACCATTTTATTCTGTCCAGTGCCAAGTCAAATCAGAGCCCTCGCAACTGGCCTTTGAGAACTGGTAGATTTCCACGAGCATACTGTCTTCTCCATACCTGCCACACAACCTTTTTACTAAATTTGGATACAGAATATTGTAATCGCGGCAACAATTTACTGAAGATATAAATTTAAATACCCCAAAGTTGGAGAAATATCGATCGTGACGATGATCATCATCAGCAACTGGCTTTTGAGGCACGATTGTTGGTTGATTGGTGGGCCTATTCTCTGTGAGTGTTGCCTCCTTTGAATTTGTGTTGATTAGAAAGGTGGATGTTGACATTGTACAGTGTATGTGGGCTTAAGATATTCTTCGGAGATCTTGTGTGTGTTCTTTCCGTGTATTGGGTAGGATATCCATGTTTTAGTTGATGCATGCATGGTTGTTTCCTGAATTTATTAGTGGAATAGGCTACGTGGATTCGGTGCTGAAAATTAATTCAGTAATGTGCTTTAAAGAAGTGTCCGGTTCGTCCTGTGTATATTTGAGACATTCACTGCATGTCAACCAAACAACCAACCATCGCATACCGAAAGTCAGCTTTTAGTGATGTTCACCCTCTTAATCGGTAACGCTCCCGATCATGAGAAGCGGATGACATGGATGTTCCGCCTTTGAAGACAATAATCACCACCGCTGTCATGGTAAGTTTACTCACATTCTCAATGAAATGTTGTTGTGATTAGAATTTCTTATACTGTACTTTCTCCTTACGCACTACGGAATTGACATTCAGATCTAAGAAGTATATTTGGAATTTACCAGGTGAATACCACGCAGGAATACCTTGCAAAACTGCTAGTTTACAATCTGAATTTATGACAATGGGTCCATAGGAATTCTACCACTGTAACAAGTGAAATGTTTCACCGTTTATTGACTTATATGGGTATTTCGTAAATTGAAAAAAATCGGATGTGTCTGAACTCAAGTAAAATTTGGAGTTCGTGATTTGGAAAATTCTATAATAAATAATCATCCCTTCGGCGAATAGTGTCTGCCTTTTTAGTCCTCACTGTGTAGAATTAATGTCTAGAGTTGTACGTCCCTTTTATCTGCTGCGACTTTCAGAGACGCCGGGATGACAGTATTTAACCCCGAAGCAGCTCTTTCACGAGCAAGTATTTCTACTAACACGAGTTTCTCACATTTGTTCACCCTCAAATGCCAACTGAATGCATCAGAACTCGATCCTGCAACCTTAGACACAGCAGGCGAGAATTTTACCACTCCGCCATGCTACCAGCCTCAGTGGTGTAGAGGCAAAGGTCATGTCGATCTTGTGATCCACTCGATATCTTGGTCACTTCAACATGATTGCCAAAGGTTTCAAAAGCTACTTTGTATGAGAGCCAACCTACTATGCTGGACTAATAGACACTGATCCTGTAGTAGCCACCTTAGAGGCGAAGATTCATAAGTGCAGCTCAGCTGTAAGATACCCCAAAATACCAAGACGATGTAAATACTTATATTAATGCTGTTTTATGGGCGAAACAGCAAGGTTACCTGCCCAGAAGTGAAGGCCTACTGTCACAATTTCTGAAAGGGAAAGGCTAAGTAAAGGAAGAAGAAATTCTAAGACAAATCCTGTTACATACAATACACCTAGCTGTAGGTTTCCAATAGCACTGACTAGAAGAATAGTACAACAAACGGAAAAGTGATCCGTGCGTTTTTCTTTCCTAGAATCGCTCAGTGGACTCTCGCTGCATGTCGCACGAGTCGTGCGACTCTTGCCGATGGAAAAAGTTGGTAGATTCCTGCTGAGATATTAGAGATTAGAGTGTTTCTCGAGATAATAGATACCGCATCAATCACGGCCGACATCGTGCATTAGCTGCACACGACATGCGGGGTGCGGGAGCAGACATGCGAATCTACCCACTCGTCCAAGAACAAGATAGCACAAACACAGCAGTTCACGAACGAATATTATGCATTCCGTGGAGATACTAACCTTTCATCCAGTATTCAAGTTGTAAGAGAATTATTATTGTTGTTCATCCTATTCAGCTGACCATGGAAGCCTGGGCTCGATTTCCGGCTCTGCCAAGCAATTTAATTCTGGTCTGAGGGCTGGAACGGAGTACGCTGGGCCTCCTGAGGCAACACTGAGAAGAGGTGTTTTTGATTCCTACCTCAACAATCCTGGACGTGGTTTCCCGTGGTTTTCCACTTTTACTCCAGGCAAACGCCGGTAAGGTATCTAACTTAATGCCACGATAGTTACTACCGAAATCTGACCTCAATTCCAAATATACACTCTAATACAGACATCACAGTGACAGATGTAATCAGATGAATTCTACACACGCCCAAGTACACGTGGCTACATGACAACGATATCGTATATTCTCTAAAAGAATTAACTACAACCTATTCAAATGTGACACTTGTGGTATCGTAGCCATCATCTGCATATCTTAAGTGTGTTTGAATATGTCTCATAAATTGGTGTAATATGGTGTCTGTACTAGTGTGTGCGATTTGCGTTCAGGCTAAAGGCGTGGAACAAAGGTGGGAAACCATGGATGACTGTGGCAGAATTAAAACTTCTCAGTCGTCCTCTTCAGGCTGAGTGAACTACATTCCAGCTCTCAGGTGAGAATCTTCTTGGAAGCGTGGGAAATCAATCTCAGGGCCATAGGAAAGGCAGCCAATATCGCTCTATGAAATGGTCAGTTATGACTGAGGCCAACTTCTATGGTCTAGGCATATCCATAGAGACGGAAATCCCACTAAAGGTTCAATTTCCGCCGTTTCCAGGAACGTCAAATCAGGTTATAAGGTTGGAATGGACTACATTTATCCTTTTGAGGATGACTGAGAAAGGGTGGGTATTTGTCTCAATTCATCTATCCAAAATAAGTATTTTCTTGGTTATCCACTGCCACTTCATGCAAATCTCGGAATGTACCTAGCGCAAAGCCATGTCCCTCTTTTCCATTTAGGGGCGTGGTGGCGCAGCGCTCAAGTTGTTGACCTTACACCACGATGGACCGGGTTCGATTTCCGATCAATGCATATGAGATTTTCAAAGTGAAATGCCATGTCCTGTGGTTTGGATTCCACGTAAAAGGAGGTCCCATTGCTCATGAACACGAGATTAATGGTCACGTAAAACTATAAAGCTTCCTTACTTCCTTCTTTTCCAATATCAAACTCAATTTCTAATACCCCAGGGGCTTACAACTTGTGGGACGTGGGTTGGCGACCAGGAGTCCCCAGCTGAGTCCGGCATTACTTTCACTTACATGTGCCAGGCTCCTTTTTCAGTTATATTTCCAGTCGGCCTCCCTTGGTCACCCCTTGTTATCTTCCGACCTCGATGGTATTAGGGTATCAGAAACCTAGGGAGTTTTTCACTTTCCCGCCTTAATTGGCCCTTGTCTCACCTATCCTGATACCCTCATTCTTCGAGGGGTCAGCCTTTTCTTTTCTTGTCATGATATCTCCTGCCTTCTGCACAAAGCTCTCAAGAATTCAGGTTGTATATAGCGCCACTACTTCTTGTGCACCCTGGATAGTGCTTCACCTTCTAGACCTCACGGTTGGTGAGTTTGGGAGTTAGCGACCCCGAGGGATTCCTGAGCTGGGTCCGTTTTCCCCCCTTATTCCACTATCATTGTGGCGGGCTCTCTCCTCTTTCCCTTTTCTATCTGCCTTTCATGGCTTTCCTTCCTTCCAAGTCCCTCAATCCTCATTCTTCGTGTTTTGAGGGCATTTAGTTTCCTTCTCTCCATTATTTAAAAAAAATTGTATTTACTCATTTCTTCTTCTAGTACGTAAGTTAGTTGTGTGATCAGTAGTTACTTTTAGTTGTTGGTTTCATGTCATCTTTCATTTTCACGATCACCCGAAGGTTTGATACTGGGTAATGATTTAGTTTGGTGATGACGGTAATAAAAATATTACAATATTCTAGTTTTGCTTGGTTGTACTGGTTCAAACATGATAAAATACTAGCAAACATAATATAAATTATTTAAGAACACTAATGGGTTCAATATCCTAATGAATGGTCCAATACATCAGGCTATTTTCGATGTGAAATGCTTCTATCACCTCCACCATAAATCGGTATTTGCCAATAGAACCTCCATAGAAGCAAGAAGGTAACCCATACGTAAAACATGAAATAAAGTTCCATCCAAAAGTCACTATGATGAATTTGACCATCGTAAGAGATCTCCTTCCAGATACTAAGCATTTCCAGAGTTTGTAAAGTTGAACCGGTATGTGAACTGTCATGCCTTCTCAAATACACCTACTTTACTATTTGTAATGATAATAATAATAATAATAATAATAATATTAATAAAACATAATGACAACAATAATTAAAATAACGTGTTTCACTTTTAAATACTGCGGCTTTTAGAGACACCAGGGTGCCGGTATTTCGTACCAAAGCTAATCTAACGTTTCAGTAAATCTTCTGACTAGGCTCCCCCACATATAGCCTAAGTTCCCTCAAATGCAATCTGACTGTAACCTCGGGCTCAGCAGATGAGACCGTTACTGATGCGTCACGCAGCCATTCGTTAGTTAATACTGTATTTGTACGAGTATTTGTTATCCTACTTCGAATATTAAACTTGAATGCTCACCCAAGTTGTCTAATTGCCATATCAAGATGAAAGCAGTATTTTTGAAGTTGCCAGTTGTCACTGGCTAGAGCAAATCCGAAGTATCAATCATTTATGACTTTGATTATGTGGAATGTATTGAGGGATTGGTTGTGATCAGTACGGTGAATTGGGGTATAACTAATAACTATGGATACTGTGAGATATTCATTGTGCTGATGAACTGGTTCAGTGAGGATAGAAATCGCGAACATTCTCTTTCCTCACTTTGCTTTGGATTTTTTGGGCACGAAGCAGATTACTCGGAAATCGAACAAGGTCTGCCTTGGCAAGTAGCATGCTAACTGAGCCAAACAGACACATTTGGCTTACTTGTGTTATTCGATTCCATATGGTATTATAGGATGTTCGGTCTGATTCCAGTCAATCATAACCCAGTATCAAGTCTTGTCTTATCCAGTGAATATCCAGTAAGCCAAATTCAGTGGATGTTTATGTTCACGAAGCAGATTGTATTTCTTCTCCTCATTATAGCACTTCCTAGAGGTTTCAGTTTTTCTACCCATACAGCCAATTATGGTGCATTTGAAGGATCCAACCAGCCAACAGAGACACACCCAAATACATGGACCTGATTACAACTAAAAAAAACATTAAACATTCAGGACATGATGAAATATCAAACCATCCATGCAAACAAGTTGTTTGTCTTTGTTGCTTTGTTGAGGGGCTCTGCAACATCGTGGTCATGTAGCCCCGTGTGCTTGGATGTGTAGGTGTAATTTGTCTGATGACCTGTGTTATTGTGATGGCTGTATTATTGAGTGTATTTTTTTTCAGATGAGGATTGGGAAGGTTGCGGCCGCGACATTAATTTAGGAACCATCCCAGCTTCACCTGGAGTAGAAGTAGGAAACCAAATACCACTTCCAGGAGGGTTGAGGCGAGAATTGAAGCCACGTCTTATCAGTTTTGCCTACCAGGCTGAGTGTACCCCGCTCCAGCCCTCAGACCAGAATTAAATTTCATGGCAGAGCCGAGAATCAAACCCGGGCCTCCGCGGTGACAGCGAAGAATGCAACGAGGCAGACAAGCACGATATCGTACCCAACATAGCACCCTTTAGTTCTTATGAGCCAGCATGTTGCAGATACGAGGACATGGAAATTCGTGACGTTTTAAGTAAGTACAGCTCTTCGTGCTTCGCGATTATGAATGTATGTGATCCTTTGAAATTTTTGGACGCCACTCGGCGCCGCGTCACCGGTGTGTTCGTTCCGTACGGCCGAGCAGCACCGCTTGGCTGAGTCCTGCGTGTGGCGCTCTACCTAATGGCTAGGTGTGGCTGCAAGCACGTACCAGGTTATCACGAGAGTATCAACATGATACTTCAAAACTCCATCAAGTGAGAAAAGTATGGGGTTAACATACCTTAAAATGTTATGTGACGCACTTGAATTTGAAGTTAAACTCTTGTGCCTTCAAACCGTCTTAATCCACCTCATTGCGTAGTGGCTAGCATTCTTGGCTGTCGCCGTGGAGACCTGGGTTCGATTCCCGACTCTGCCAAGATACTTAATTCTGGTCTGAGGGCTGGAACGGGGTACACTCTGCCTCGTGAAGCACAAATGAGGAGAGGCAGGTTTGAAATCGAAATAAAATTTTGTGTGGTGATAGAGGCTCTTATAATAAATTCCCCTATGTGACTTACAGTAACCTGATGACTACAAAATCAACATGACAGCGACGCAAATTTTATAGATTTAAATGAGCTCTTTTCACGACTTAATCATCGAAGGTCAGTGAAACATGGCACTGTAAATCTTTATACAAAGCATAACATACCGGCGTCTATTTTATTTTAATTTTAAGGAGAAATTTTAAAATTACGGCTGTGCGAAATTTAAGATCACGTTTTTATTTCGTGTGTTCTTATCAAGCGATTAAAATGAATGTTTGTATAATAATAGTACATTAAGCAACACGCCTATAATGGCAATAATTTAGACACGAGTTTTATAATTTCCATACGAGTGTCTTAATTACCATTATAGGCGAGTTGCATACGACTGTTTATGTTCGACGATAATTATAACTATTTTCTGTTCGAACATACATATTCATAAATATCTGTCGAGATTTCGCCAGTTTTATGTACTGAACAGAGCGCATGGGAAGCAGAGAATACCTTGTATTCGACCATGGCCTCCTGGAATACCCCACTATGGCACTAGCCGTGCAGTCCCTTTAAAATAGGAGGCCATGGAAGTCAGCGCAGGTGCGATGCTATCCTTATCTAATTGGTCACACAACTGTTTCTTGAGCTCTGACTGGTGGGTGAAACTGTATCATAATGAAAACTTGAACTATAATGAGCCTCATTATGATACAGTTTTCTGACATATAATATTTACATTTCGCCATGGTCGAACATAAACAATCATTATAATATTTACCTACTGGTATTTAATTCTGCTTTCTAACAGTCCAAAACTCTGACAGCAGTCCGACTGAAATTTGGTATGGTGATAGAGAACGATTCATTGAATAAATATAAAGGGTCTATGTGACATTCAAGAACCCGAGAAACACAAAAACTGCATGGCAACCGTGTAAATTTAAAATAATTAAATTAAATTCCTGATGATCTAATCAATAGACATAAGTGAAACGTGGCACAGTGAAATTTTATTTAAAGCTTAGTATGTTAGTAGGCCATTTTGCTCAATTATTTTCGAACATTAAGGTTGGCATCAGTTCGAAATTTTAAAAAACAAGTTTCTGTATCTCGTATCTTAGCCAAGCGATTATGAGATGTTTCGTATAGTGAACCAATAATAATCGTTATCTAGTCCATATGGTCGTAGCATTACTCCCAAAACCAAAGGGATACACATTTCAATGAACAAATTTAAATAAAACTATTTTTATTTTGTATATTGAAAAAGAGACGCCCTATCAACATTTCAATTAAAGTATGTAATAATTATTTGTCTTCATAATGAGACTCATTGACGTTTTTATTTGTGCTGAGCCATAATCCACGTTTTATTAAATAGATTATTTCTCACTAAGGTCATTGGATTCGTGTCACAAATAACTTATATTATATTGATGCGAAAATGCATAAAAATAACTCGTAGGTGAATTACATCATTT
This sequence comes from Meconema thalassinum, assembly GCA_946902985.2. Taxonomy (NCBI): domain Eukaryota; kingdom Metazoa; phylum Arthropoda; class Insecta; order Orthoptera; family Tettigoniidae; genus Meconema; species Meconema thalassinum. The sequence goes on from OX336389.2 coordinate 1,394,318,787, forward strand.
AGTATGTAGTGAATACGTTTTTAGCCAGGCATTTGGCATGTTATACTTGGTAAAGCCATACATTTCTATACACATTTTCTACCACCTTTGAATGACCAAATGGCATAAATCCAAAACATGCTAGACCTATTTAATGGTATTCATTATTACAGTGACAATCACTGCTAAATGTGCATTCAAATATTTTTATTTTATGGAAAATAATGTATATTTATTGATTAAATACCCTTTTCTATTGTCCCCCAGGGGCTCACATCTAGTGGGACGTGGTTTGGCGACCACGGGATCCCAGCTGAGACCAGCATTGCTTCCACTTACTTTTGCCGGGCTCCTCTCCGTCTTCTTTCCTTTCGGCCTCCCTTGGCAAACTCTTGTTCTCTTCCGTCCCCGGCAGTATTAGGGTATCCGAGGCCTAGGGAGTCTTTCACTTTCCCGCCTTCATTGACCCTTGCCTCATCTTTCCTGATCCCTCCTTCTTCGAAGGGTCAGATCTCTTGTTCTCTTTCCATTATAATTATTTCCGTCTTCCTTTAAGATTCCCGCACTGTTTTTGTTAATTGGCTCCCCGTGTATCTAAATTCCCTTTATCGTATTTTTTGCATCTACACTCCTTTTTGTAGGTATTTTCAATCTACGTTGCATTTTGTAAGTTTTTAAATTCTAAATTGCATTTTGCGAGTATTTTCAACCTCAATTGCTTTTTGTAAGGATTGACAATCTAAATTTATTTCTAGTAAGTCTTTCAATAGCCTATAGGGTCTGGGACTTCTGTGAGTATTTTGAATTTCAATTGCATTTTGTAAGTCTTTTCAACCTACAGCACTTTTTGCAATAATTTTCCATCTCAATTGCATTTTGTATGGTGGGCATTTTGCAAGTATTTTGATTTGCATTTTGTGGGTATTTTTAATCTAAGTTACATTTTGTAAGTATTTAAAATCTAAATTGCAATTTTTTTTAAAGTATTGTCCATCCACATGAGTAGTTGGAATCTTCCATACATTTTCTAAGCATTTGCAATTTCAATTGCATTTTGTAAGCATTTTGAATTTCAATTGCACTTTGTGAGTATTTTAGGTCTGAAATGGCCGTTTTTCAATCTAAATTGCATTGTGTATTTTAAATTTCAATTGCATTTTGTAAGTATTTTGAACCTCAATTGCATTTGTACGTAGTTCTATTTTCACTCTCATTTGCATTTTGGAAGTACCGGTATTTTGAATTTCATTTGCATTTTGTAAGTATTTCGACTCTACATTACATTTGGTACGTATTTTGAACCTGGGGGCGTGGTGGCTCAGCGGTCTAGCTGAATGCCTCTCACCAAGGCAGTCCGGGTTCGATTCCCGGTCAATGCATGTGAGATTTTCGAAGTGAAATGCCATGTCCTGTGGTTCGGATTCCACGTAAAAAGGAGGTCCCGTGGCTCATGATATCGAGATTATCGGTCACGTTAAACTACAAGCTTCCTTCCTTTTTTATTTTGAACCTAAACTACACTTAGTGCGAATTTTTCAATCTATCCCTTTTATGAGCATTTTCCTTCAAAATTCCCTTGTGTAAGTATTACAAATCTCCATTTTGTGAATCGTTTCAATCTGAGTTACATTTTGTAAGTATTTTCAGTCGCACTTACTTTTCTTTCTGGTTTCCAATTCATTGTCATTTTCGCTATCACCCGGACCATTAGGGACCGATGTTAGGACCCTTGAACCAACAATTATCATCATCATCATCTCATCATCTTTTCTATTGATTTCACATTCCACTGAACTTTCCAATAATATTTGCATATATGCTGGAAAGAAAACATTTACAATCCCAGATATTACGTATATCATAAGAAGCAAATGCGTCAATCTCTCGGTGGCTGTATTCTGTACTCTTCTCCCTCACTCCTCCTGGCTTGATTGCCCAAGAACAACCTTACCTTATTATTAATATTATTATTATTAATACTATCAAGGCCTTTCATTGTTTGAACTCTCCAGTGAAGATAACTATATTATTGGCTTGAAGCGCCTTTTAACGTTATGGTACAATTAGTACTTAGATGACAACCGATTGTGAATCGACGTAGTAGGCCTATATATTCCTATATTGTGCCCGTTTGACGAGGATTTCGGGGAGCCACAGACCTTAAATGACCCTTCCGAAACCCTCCTCCAACGAGAAGACATATAGGACGGGGAGGAATGCATTCTTGGACTGGGAATGCACAAGGAAACTGTACTCGGGGGTGTCGGGTATAATGAGAGATCAAAACTACCAGTCCAGAGGAATACAAACACAAAAATACAATAAAGAGGCCAGGCTTACATTTCAATCACACTCGATTTATTCAAAAAGTGGCAGACCCCTAACCTACTACAGAGATCAAAACGACTAATCCGTGCTAATCAGTTGAAATATAAATTTACTCGTCTCCGTGCGGAAAAAAAACCTGAAAATTAGGCCTCTCGAAGTCCTATTAAAAATGAAGAAATCAACAAAAAAGATATGAGAACGACACGTAATTCATCCCTACACAATTACTTCGGAGATTGCAATAGAAGTGATAATACAAGCCTGAATTTACAGCAAAGAAAGATATTTACTTGTTTACAATGCAAATAGTTCGTTACATTTACTGCACAATTAGTTTAAAAACTACGCTATGATGGTGCCATCTCTAACATTTAACGTTACAGTAAGTTAATCTAATACCTATCGTCCGTTAACAGTAGCAATGATGCAAACGAGAAGCGTTTCATCCAAAATTTATTACAAAGCAAAATCTAAGCACATTCTGAACCTAACAGATTAAATGGAAAAAGCTATCCTAGTTTACAACAAAAATTTATTCAAATAAGCCTTGGATATTGCGCAATTGGCGCCACTGACCTGCCTACTCACAGCTCCACTCTTTGTGAAGTTGGGTCATGAATGTATGGGAGAGAAAAATTATGTCGGCGACTGCATGAGCAATTCATGGCTAATGTCGCATTATCAGATTAGCTACCGTGTTTAAGCACGTAACTAACTGATTGTCGTCTCACAATAAGGAATGCTATAATTGTATTTAAACATGACGAAGAATAACAAAGTCTAAGCATTGGTCAACAAGGTTTCGTTACGTTTAGTGGGTTTATTCATGTTTACAAATATTTCCTAACACTTCATTTAGGTTTCAGTTTAGATAAAAATCCTGCTGTTTGAATATTATGATCTTATTTATTATATCAACTTTTAGTCCTATCAATTTCTCTGTATTGGTTTAGTGACCATGTTAAACTAAAAAAGTGTGAAAAATTGGTGTAAATCAAACCAACATCATACTCATAATTGAAAGAAAGACCTCTTTCCAAACCTTCGTGTGGACATATACGTGATTATCAATAACACTGGGCCCGTCGCCACTTGCTCAGACAACGAAACAAAAGTCGTATACGTCGCTGGCTCAAATAGTGGCAAAAAGCGTACCTTGCAACTAAAGGTAATCAGATCCTACCTCTGGGAGTGCTTGAGAAATGTAACAGTGGTTTACACTAGCCTTATACAATTCCAGCCTGTGGAGAAGGTTATAATCTGCTGTACAAAACAGCTGTGGATTCTAAATATTCTTTTAAACGTACTTAAAGTGTGCATGGACTGCGATTATATCATTAAACTATGCAGTCAAGAAAAATGTGTTAATAAACCTGGGTCTTCCTTATAGTTACAAAATGACCCCTCATATCGAACCCAAGATAGCCTGCTTGGCTCATCTCAATAATTACAGCATTGGATCATAGTCGTCAGATTGTCAATCGAGAAAAATAAAACAAAAGAAACACTCCCATGTGTTTGTGTAGCGTGAAACAGGTTTCATGCGGTGTCTGCTAGCTTACATTTCACAGCCTTCTAAACTAATTCATTTATTAAAGAGTGCGTTGCGTTCGCGACCACTAGGTCGACATAAATAACATTGGGCGTGCTACGGCCTTGAACACATCTGGATACTGGGGCTAAATTTGCCCAGTGGAATGTAATTGTGGCACGATTATATTACAGAATGTTTTTACGTAAATGGGCTCCGTTCGATGCACTGTTCTTGAGCTCTCAAAAGTGTATTTACAATTGTAATGGCAAGGGCGTTTGTCCCAAGCTCTGGCAAATGATACGGTATAATGTAGTATTAAATAATATCAAGAAATAAAGAGATGAATCCTACCTAAGAATGTGCTATGTATGGCCTTCTATTACTAATCCTCCCTGCCATGATCGTACATAAAATTAATCGACTTTCAGTCGGACTCACATGATTTCCTTTCACGTCTCCAGCGTGTATGCATTGCCTGGTCTCGGCGGCAAATGCTGCGGCATGGTGATAGTAGCCAAGGAACTCCGCCCTTCCTTCAACAAGCTTCAGCCGTCGCTATTTCCCTCCATATCGGTATTTTACTCCATACTAGACTCCATAATAGATAGGATAGTAAGCATGCCCACGTGGTGTTGAATTAATGAAGTTAGCTCCATGATGATGAGATATCCGTTGTTTTCACTGCTTTAATTGAGTTGTAACATTGACTTACAGGATTCAAAGATTCTATACTTGTGTATCGGGTTGGTGCAAAAATGGCCATGTGTTAATCCGCTCACAGACTCTAAATAGTAGCTTGTGCCACTGAATTCACTCAAAACATTCGTATTAATTAAACGCATACATATTACTTTGAATTATTCACTTTACACTTTAAATAACAATATTTTAACAATTTGAACAGTTTTATTCGTTCAGCAACCATGTGCTCATTACCGTGTTGGTTTCCGGCTTGGCGGAAAAATACTAATTTCACAAATATTGCGAATTCTCTTTAACTTACAGTTTTAAATTGCTCTGTCAGCTTTGCTGCATGCATTAGCACATTACTATTCACTCGATGAAATTTCTCACGCGTGATATTCGTAGATTTGGACGACGGTTGAAAAAAAAAACGTCTGCAAAGGACCTCGCCTGCTATAGAAGTGTGCTCATCAAAATGCCGGATGTTCCGATCGTGTCACCAGTCAAGGGTTCAGCTATAAATATTCTTCGCATTCACTGCGGGGTTACATCTTTATTTCCTCTTATTAACCAATCTCAAATAATTCTCCAGCGCTTCGAAACATGTACAAACATCTTCTAATAATTCAGTCTCCAAGAAAGATAAAAATAACTCACATTGGCGGCGAGGCAACTTGTGGTTCATCAAATTAGAGTCACTCATACTTTCTCTTTGGGAGTCCTCGGTTCATCCAGAGAAGTTATACTCTTCATGAGCCACGGATGTCACATTGCAGATGTGAATTTGGGCTCAATTTGCATGCCTAACTTCTGCTAAAATATGAAACAAACTTCATAAATACTTCAGACCTTGACTTATACATTTCTCATTTAACTGGATATGAAAAGCTTAAAACTCGTCTCCTTCTAGCAGTCCTTTCGCGAACTACTTTAATATTGAGACATTTTGCCGTATTCAGGATACGCATAATAAATACATACGATATGAATGTAGAGCAAAATTATTTAAAATACTCAATCTGCAAACGATGCTGACGACCATTCAGCTCTCACTGCTTGCTAGTCTTCGTGGGAAAGGCCACTTGGCGAATTGACTTTACATAGCAAAAACTATTATTTTTTATATTACCTTTAATGACGTGGTAAAGGAATATAAGCCGATACATGTTACGGATTCCTAATTCAATTTAATTTTACCTACTGTGCAGCCAATTACTTTTCTCACATGTAAACCTATTCTACTCCATGTAGGCTATTGCGAACATTATTTAGGACTTGAATCAGGGCTGTTTGGAATAAATCAAGAAGATATAGGCTATCCCTTTTTTCGAAGTGCTTCCCTCCTATTGGGAACGGGGTGCACTCAGCCTCGTGAGGACAATTAAGTATCTGTAAGGCAGCACCCGGTCACGAAGACCAAGGTTAACGGCCGGGACGAACCGACGTACTGACCACGCGTCACCCCATAATCTGCAGGACCAATGGTGTGGCAGCGGTCGTTTGGTAGGCCTAGGCCCTTCATTGGTTGAAGCGCCACGGGGTTTGGTTTGATTGGGTTCCTTCCTATTGGTGTTTCATTACAAAGTGAAATATTAATATGGTGCGCTCTCCTTGAACGTGAATTCATATCAGGCAATTGAAAAGTACAACAGAATCTTCGCATTTTAAAAGAACTTTGTTAATGCTTTCTTAATAGGGTACGGTATAGGCTATATGTATACATTCGAGGGGACAATACACCAGTTAATTCTTCCACATTAGACCCATTAAAAAGTATTCTCAATGGTTGGTTGAGACATTTTGCTTAACTTAAATAATGAACATTTTGTGGTTTGAAGCCATTTTTATGTGTTGTCTTAGTAAACAGAAAATTGGTGCTTTTCAGTCGGTCAACACGAATGTACCCAAACTTTGGTGCTTTTCAGTCGGTCAACACGAATGTACCCAAACTTTGGTGCTTTTCAGTCGGTCAAAACAAATGTATCCAAACGAGTTGGGTTACACCCTAATCGTTTGGGTACATTCGTGTTGACCGACTGAAAAGCACCAAACTTCTGTTAAATAATGAACTTGTAATATCTATGAATCGATTCTCGAGAACTAAGAAATCATTCATCACTACTCATACGAGGTCTGACTTATTAAAGAGGAGACCGCTTATGTATTTAACAACTACCCTCAACACATTATGTTCGACCAGGGAAGAATTTCTATAACAGTATATAATTCACAATTTAGAACAGATAACCTGCAGACTGGAACTAATATTTTTGCAAACTATTTGACAATAAAGGCAATCCTTATTTTTTGGCGATACCCCTAGCACTTCAAGCTGGCTTCTTTAGCGAATGAGATAGTATCAACAAACTTCAGAGATATCGCTTAATTGAAGTGATATCTTCCCAAAGGTGAGCTCCAGGCTGTGCTAAATCTCTCTCTCTCTATTTTTCAGTAATCAAAACAAGCAGATTTCACTTAAGGCATTCCCAGTTGATGTTGCATTGAGCTTGTTTAAAGCTATATGTATACGAAACTAAGAGCACTTAGATGGATGGGTGAACTGGGTTCACTTTCCTCTTGTACAATAAACGGTACCACAGATTTGTGCAAATGGCTTATCAAGTGGAAACTGATATAGACTTTGTGGGCACTTTTCAGCTAAATTGTCACCTAAATCCAAGTACTGAAACACCCTATCAAGTAGCATGTTACTTCTAACTTCACAGGGAAATTGAGGGTATAATATGTTTGTATGAAGGGATATTGACGACTTCTTTCGAAGAAGATAGTGGGGCTGTCCTCAATGGCGTGCACGAGAAGATCTTTCACATTTCATCGCTGTCTTGCGTGCCGAGAAGAGTTAACTATATTTCGGCACCTTAATGTAAAAGGTGTCTGATTATTGACTTTATTGCATGATAGCACTTTCCACAGTATATTGTATCCATGCCCATTACTTGGCCATTCCGAACCTGACGAGAAGATTATTCACTTTGAGTGAATGGAGACCATAATGAAGCCTTTGAATGATAACATGCGAGGCAAAGGTAACAATGAGAATTAGTATTGTAACACCCAGTCCCTTGAAACACTGTTGTTTAAGCCTAAACAGAGTATTTGCTTAAATGTTGTCCTTCATAGCCTATGATCAAGGTGCCAAACCGTACTCTGGTTACAGTCTTAATGTATGTTTTCTTGACGGCAAATTGATCAATAAAGTCAATATGAATTAAATTCCAACACCCTAAGTTCCTAAAATGCATTATTAGGCTACTTCTTTCTTTCTTTCTGTCTTTTTTTTTTCATTCTTTCTTTCTGCAAATTCACAGAGTGCATTGAAACTTGTTAGTTGGCTTGATGATTTTGCCTTCCTAATCTCCCAAACTGGCTGTGTTGCATCTTGCATTCTTCTGTCTACCGCGTACAGTCCTGCTGCTAGGTTTTACCCTAAAAGTATGCTTATTTACTGAGGTTCTGAAGATTTCTCGGTTTTTCAATATGTTCTCTCCGATGTTCAACTCATTTACGTGACCCTTGTTTCCTCCATCCAATTTATCATCGTTTTTGATGTGTAACATCTTTCCGCTCGGTTGCTGGAGAGTTTTGTGGGAGTGATTTTGAAAATTGGGGACGGAAGTGGATCGGAACGATCGAGCTGGCAGTGGTGGATCGAACGGAAGTATGCACTGCCCGCTCGATCGATCGAACGGAAGTGTACTAGCTGGCAGTGGTGGAAAACGGAAGTATGCACTGCCCGCTCGATCAATCGAAGGGAAGTGTACTAGCTGGCAGTGGTGGAAAACGGAAGTATGCACAGCCCGCTCGATCGATCGAACGGAAGTGTACTAGCTGGCAGTGGTGGAAAACGGAAGTATGCACAGCCCGCTCTATCGATCGATCCAGCGGGCAGTGGTAAGACCCAGCTGGCAGTGGTACGAAATTGATACCATGAGGTACTCTCAGCCATGTGGAATGTATATGACATACTGAACGGAAAGCGCTCATGCGACCTCTGGTGACAAGTGATTGAAACAAATGACATGGTACATGTTCGAAGTCTTCGTATCAGCATTTAAATGGTAAAATGCCTAAATATCAAACATTGTAAGTAGTCGGCATTGCCGGTATTATGTTTCTGCACAATGGCTATTCAAATATTAACCCACATAACGGTAATTCAGTCATCAATATAATATAATCGTTGTGGTTATACGAGAATTGAGCAAGCCTTCGTGAGCTATTACTGAATACATTCTCTTTACTCACAAGAGGGCCTATTCATATGGCATTTTAAACTCAATTTCACGCAGGAACATTATCAAAACAAGCAAAATATAAATGAAACTTAATTCCGTAATGCAGTATTATTGGAACGTGGAAATAAGTCACCATCTTGTGCACAAAATTTGCCTAGTCGAAATAGCCGTGGGGTTAGTCCTTATGACTGTGAATTTAGAGATCTTGAGTTCGAATCCCGGGCGGGGTAGATATTTTTGCTATCAGATTATCATTTTAAACGATATTTATCATATCAATATGACTCATTTTAACAGAATCCATATGAATTCACGTGTTGGTCTGTGAATCAAGAGGACCTGTTTATAAGCAATTTAAGGTTATTAGCGGTGTCACGTCTATTAATCTAGTTGATCCATATCGTATTCTTTATTTAGGCTAGTGATGGTGGAAGCTACAAGTCATCTAATAAAATTAGTTCCGTGTTATAAACTACCATATCTGTAAAACACTCCCTTTTACAATATATTAATATTTGTGCCAATAATAGTATAAAATACCGGTGTATCAACAATTTCACGTGAGGTTTCTTCTATGTCAGATGTTACACATCATATGCGACTACTGTAAGGCTCGTAATTTTTTTTGTCTTAATCATATTGAATGATCCTTTTATTATTCTGTTGTTGTCCACGCTAAATATGTACCCAAAATATTTCAAACGTCTCCTGCTTACAGTGTATTATTATTATCATGATTATTAATAACCGACAGCAGTGGATATGCTGGCTAAAGCGCAGCGTTAGGTTGAGGGGCCAAGCACTCTGCTGACTCGGTAGACGCGGTGGTTCGAGCCCCACCATCGGCCGTCCTTGAAATGGTTTTCCGTGGTTTCCCATTTTCAATCAAGGCAAATGCTGGGAAGGTACCTTCTGATAGGCTACGGCCGCTTCCTTCCACATCCTTGTCCAGTTTAATTAATTCATCTTCATCCATTCCATCTCTCATCCCGACATGCAGGTCGCCCACGGGCGTCGACTAGAAAGACCTGCACTCGGCCTCTCTGAGAAGGCCACACGACAAAAAAAAAAAAAAAATATTAATATTTTATTATTATTATTAATATTAATATATTATTATTATTATTAATATTAATATTATTATTGTGGAGCGTGATGGCGCAGTGGCTTAGCTGCTCGTCTTCCACCTGGACGGCCGGGGTTCGAATCCCGGTGACAGCGGGGTGGAATTTTCACCTGAAAAATCACGTGGTGTCACGTGGCATCCGACCTTAAATCCCCAGCCAAAACCAAAAAATGATTCTGATTGGCTCCAGCCACCCCAATTAATTGGGAAAATCCGAAGAAAGAAGGAAGGAAAGAAAGATTATTATTATTATTCGATCAGTTCAATGCGTCTGACACCTGAGTGCCCCAAACTACTGTAAATCTGTTATTACAATCTGCTAAAAGTTAAAACTGTGTTAAAACTGTGAAAATCAACAGTTAATTCCTTTGAGTACTAAACCACGTTTTAGGCTACGTATTTTCATCACATTTATTAACCTTATGTCCATTTGTGTGTTTACTAATAGAATTTTAATACGTGGGAGTGACTTAAAACAAAAATGTATAGACGTACCACAGCTCCGTCCGAACCAGTCCGTGCCTTTCTAATTTAAATACATGTTACCAATTAACACCATTCTTTTCGCGCAAATTATTCTACCTGTACCGGGTGAGTTAGCCGTGGTCGTTACGGCATGACTGCTGGCAGTCGCTCACATCCGGGAGGCAAGGAGGTTCGAATCACCCCGCCGGCAACCTTGAAGATGGTCTTCTGTGGTTTCCCATCTTCCTTCCAGGAAAATGCCGGGGTTGGTCCCTAACTATAGGCCACAGCCGCTACCTTCCAACTCCTCGACCTTCCATTCCAACTTTCCTCCCTAACGGTACTTGTAGCTCACCCATTGGGTGTCCGTCTCGAAGCAGCTACAAAACTGGCGAGCCGAACATGTCCTCGGACACTCCCGGCACTAAAAAGCCATACGCTAAAAAAAAAATCTACCTGTATTCAATATCTCCGAAATTATTACAGCAATCAATCTAAAAGTTTGTATGGTGATCAAATCCTATCAAATGAGTTCATATGTGAGACTTTGACTACCTGACAAGCACAAAACTAAAGTTGAAATTTTGAAACGGCCTTCTGGAGGCTAAGTGATCCGAGCTCAATTAATCTTGGCACAATAAATCTTTATACAGAGCTTAATAATGGCCTTTAATATAGTTCAGTTGTTATGTAAATTCCAGCAGGCGTGTGATAAAACTTGCTTTTATTTCTTGTATCTAAATCAAGCCATCGAAATGAAACTTAATTTAATGAATCACAACTATAACGGTTAGCTACTGGTACATACATATATGGGTTAAGTGTAAAGTGTTGTAGATGGCCCGTATGTCAACCCCTGAGACCAGATTTTGATTTCTGCGTGTGTGTGTCCCTAATAAATTTGGTTTGGCTGGATCAATATCAATGAAACTTAGTATGGATTAGCTAGTATACCGTCGGACCACGAAACTGTCTCCAAAACCTTAAATAATATTCACTAATACATAATGGTGACACTGTGAAATATTTCGAAACTGTTGCAGCAATACCAGGATATTTTTATGATGATATAAGACTGAATGTTATGTAACCCCGGGTGAGAATTGGTCAATTTCTTTAACAATATTAGCCCACTATTCAAATTTCGTAAAAAGGATGAAATTGTGGACTTAAGAGACCAATCCAGGTAGATGTGTTTTAACCCACCAAGTTATATGAAACCGAATCCGCAAATTATTTGCGTTGTACTTCCAGAAAGTAAGTTCCTTTTGATAAGAAAAACGAAACGAGTACACTTACAGAAACCCTATTTTTTGCAAAACTAAGTACAAATCGTAAACTATCTCTCCACATAGGCCTTGCTTCCAACATTTTAGAGGAACTTGTCATAGCGTGTCAAAAATGTTTTTATGTCTTCTTGATAAAACGTTGCCACCTGTGAGCATCCCTCGGTGCTTATTATGTATTGCGCGACGCAGTTCCTTAAGCGTCTCACGGTAAACACTTAACGCGTTCATCAACTGCATGAACCAAGTTTTCATTACCCAGAGATAGACGCCAACTACCAACGTCATCGTGCACTTGAACACGTCCTTCTTTGAACTGTCAGACTAGTCTCCTTTACCATTGAATCACTCGTAGCATTTTACCACACACCCCACAAATCTGGGGATGAATGTCGACTGGTTTGGTGTTCTTCTCATTTAAGAAACGATTGACAGATCTAATCTTACAAGCGTCTGGATTCTCAATCAACTTCGTCATCCTAAACAAGCACTAGGCTATAAAACGTAAACAGTAGACACTGACCTTATCATGGCGTCATCTCCATTTTTGCTCAGATCAACGTATGAAAATGGAACTTGCTGTCTGAACATGCCTAGTATAGAGACATTTATTCAATCAAAGGGTATTTTCATTATTATTCTGTCCATATATTATCATCTTCATACAGTCATTATTTGTATAGGCATAGTCATATCATGTAATTACTGTATATTGTAGGGTTTAATTTGCATCATGTAGGTATATAAGGCGAAGTTTGCCGGTTTCTTTTATTTACCATTAGAAATCATGGATGAGGTCGGCTGACATTATGTCTGGAGGAAGTTAGACTATAATTAGCCCTGTGTGTTTCAACTCAGAGCTCCAGTCCAAACAAAGAAACTTGGTGAAGACAATTGAATAAAAAATCAGCATTCGGCAGTGAATCAACGGCAGATCAGTGGCATGTTTAAACTTGAACTTTCGAATTCAGCGTTACCTTGTGTGGACTTATGATTTTTGAAAGTATTATGGCCGAGATTGGCGCGATATTGCTCTCGGAGAGGGCGTAGCCACGTGAGAGCTCTGAAAAGACACAAGTTTGGGTCACTGAGGAAACTGTCTTATTTTTAGACTAATTACTCTCTGACTACTATTCACATACAACTTATTACTGTCTCAAACGATGCTATTCTTATAGCTGTGTTATTATTGTCAGAATGTGTAAGGCTGTCACTACCCATCGAGTTTCAAGTTACTCTGGTAACAAATCTTCGCAACTCATAAGAGTTGATATTTTCACATGCCGTACAATAGTACATTTATCAGTTTTATCCACGTGTGAAGGAGCTTATCAGAATATATAATACAATCCAGTAATGCATGATGAAGAGTTAGGTATTGTATCTTGGAATTAGTGAAGGTTTGGTACATTTCGACACCCCGAGGCCGCCCGAGATAGAACAAGTCATGTAAATCAATCTACAAAATATTGAGGAGATTCACATCATGTTATCATACATCACAGGTCCTTGACACAGCCATTCATGTCATTAGGAAAAGTAGCGATAAATATTGTATTTGTAATGGCAAAGCCATGCCAGCGACTAAATTTCTTAATAGAAATTAATTGTTATATAAGGCAAACTTTTATTCAAGTAAATATTTTTGAGTACACGGACTACACAAATTCTGTAGTGGTTTCTCTAGATTGTTTTACGACCTGCAACCCTGAGCGGAGATTGTATCTACTCTGAGTATAGTTTAATTCAATATTCTTGTAATATTCTGGTGCCCAACATCAACGCAGGAAGGAGAAGTAAGGGTGTGCAGGATGAGCGGTAACAGTGTGTCTGTCTGTTCCTGTTGGGTCAGTCTGTCCTTCTTACTGTTGTAACATTTTTAATGTAAGTTGAACGTGGTGTTGACTATTGTGGTTCAATAAAACAAACATGATATGAATAAATAATATACACTGTGGTGTGACCTTACCTGTGATAGTGTAATATAATAAGTTGTTGAGCGCCAGATCCCTATTTAAGACAGTGAATCGAAATTTATTGATTTAACCTCGGCTATCAGCAGTAGAGTCGAAACCACTTACCCGGGCCGTAGTGAGACAAAGTCATCTAACCAATCCGTATTTAATCAAGGAGTATGATTGCCTTAAAGTACCAACTACAATGAAAGAAATAGGCATTACGTTGAAGAGAATGAATTTATTAAATGCAAAAACAAAATATTAATAAAACAGAATAGTGATAGTCACACAATTGAATTTAAAATTACTCAATGCGGCAATTAATTATTTAAAAGAAAATGAATATTAAAATGAATTGAAAGTTAAATGAAGTTAAATTATAATAGAGACGATAGTTTTATTGAATTGTTGGCTCACCCAGTCGAAGATTCGTCATATTTAAGAAATGATCGATGATCTCGATGTTACGTCGCTTATGTTTAAAAAAATGATGTGATATCTCATTTACTATGAAATATCCTCATTAAGTACGTTGCCATCTGTAGAAAGACTCTTGATCAGGGATATAACCCATTATGTATTGATATAGATGTCGGCAAGACATCGTTCAGTGTCGACTCTCGGTGCTCAGTCCATTAGGACCCAGAAAGAAAGGTTACAACTTCCTTCCTTCATTAAGAGCTGTAGATCAATGCGTCTTTTGTCGGAGTCGCAGGTACTAATACTAATGACTTCCTTGTCACGTGGTGTCACAGCTTCCCTCTCTATTAGCCTTCTCCATTCTTGACTCATAACTTGCAATATATATTGACGCGTATATACCGTAGAAAATGGCGTGTTGGTTACACCATAGTGGGTTTCTTAACATCTCAGGAAAATGACGCAGTTTGCCGTGGTGAAATTCTTACTACGTCGTTCAGTTTGTGACGCACAGGGTTAGTCCATATCGCCAGTCTTGTTGCAATATATAATACTTCGTCTCTTTACAAGTAATTGTTAATAAAAATCTAATTGAATATAATAATCAAAACCGCTTACAATTATCTGATATAAAAATCATCTCATGGATGTACTAGTTAATAATAATAATAAATATGATAATTATAAATGAATAACCCTATAAATATAACCGCTATGGGATCGAATCGTTACAATCGCCCCTGATATAAATAATTTAAAATAAAATGTAACATTATTTATATCACTACACATCCTACACAAATGAATACAAATTTAAATATTAATACCCCCATAACGACAACATACAAATAATACCCTTCAACAATACATAAAGATATACAAGAACATACTCTTTTCACTTTACATATTTGTACTATCATTTCTCATTCTTCCAAATGTTCATAATGTTCATTCTTCTTTATATGCTGTAAAAAAAATACATATAAAATGCCCTTCACTTTTATTTTTGACATATATGTCAACGCTGCACTCGTTTATATTTCGGTGATCGTATGCATGACATACAATTTTGGCTTCATCTTTTTTGAACGTAGTTTTTGTATATCAGTCTGGCGTAGAAGTACATTGTTGTAATACCAGCTGATTAACCCATAATAACTATTACAGCACACGATAATAGGATGCAAACAATACAATATTCCTTTCGTCTTTATAAAGGGATTACTCAAATGCAGTAAAATTTCAATAATTGAAGAAAAAATAACTTAGCAAGACACCTAAGGCAATTCCTATTTCAGTGCATATGTCATACATGTAAATATTTCCCCAAATACCTAATGACATCGAAATACCTCAAAGCAGTTATTAAACAGTTCATTTAAATATCCAAGTTACTACTCACCTGCCTTCGTGGCTTAATTCTTTCTTAGGCCACGGCCGCCTCCTTCCAAATTAATACTTCCTAAGTCTCCACGACTTCTTAACTTCTCATAAAACCATAATTCCTCTTTACTACTTCTCGAAAACAATAACTTGGATTTTCAAAATCACCAATAAACATAAAATCTGACTTCTCGTTCACTTTATAAAATTTAACTTAGCGTCAAGATATAACTTTACCGTAACGTCATTCCTTACTTACCATAACAAAATGATTAAGACTTGGACAAAATACTACTCAATACCTGAATTACGTATATCACTAAACTATTTCACAAAAACACATGACAAACTCCTCGGAATAAATATTTCGTTCCACAAAATATTAATGCTCTTATACTTTGAACTTAGTCTATTCATGATTTGACTTTTTGCTGAATGCCTAAAAACCCCCCTTAGTTTTCTCTCAAAACTCTTAATTAAGTACCGTGTCCTCCAAACACCACTTCCTACTTGTTCTGACCGCCTGGACTATAGCTCACTCTTGCTATACCAGAATCTCTCAAAACTCATCGTGACATCACACGTCACATACAAAAACCTCCCCTATTCGTGGTATAATCCCACTTCTTCGTATTGTTACAGGTCACCTCTTACTGACCAATAACACACTAAATTTCAGCTAAAAAAAAATCGTCCATGCTTCGACTAATTCCTTGGAATAATAACATCATACTATGCTTTCCTAGCTATTGTCTTCCTAAAATAATGACAGTGTTCCAGTTGATAGTTAATAACACCGACACTCCTAATTCGCAAATATTCTCCCATAATCACTTCATAAAGCAAGTTCTGAGTTCTAACACAGTTCAGATACTTTCTGCTCTACCAAATTAACTGCGTAAATTACACCTGCCTTTAATTGAAACTTCATTATTACCCCTTAGGTATACTCACCTTACATTACTAACTTATTCTTCCTTCAAAATATTAACTTATCTTTACTAACTCCGTATGACATAAATAAAACTTTAATTTCCTGTCTACTAAAAAAAATGATTTACTTTTAAAATCCTCAAAACGTCGAATTATAACAAATTCCTTTCAATATTAGTAAATATTATGTCAACCTTTTAATTATAATTATTATCTTTACTTTTACCTGTGTAGGACAACAATCTACCACATAATTAATTCGTTATTATTCATCAGTAACTTTTTACTAAAAGTGGTTTAGCTCGATAACAAGCCTTGTAATATCTTTAAAACGTGCGTAACTGTAACTCAAACTTGGACAATCTTACCTTTGTAATCTCTTATTACCTTGTGTGCATACATCCATATATACTTTAAAAAAAACTCCCTTATTAACTTCACGTAGTCCCGTAGATACCATAAAAAAAATAATTATTGCTCAACGGAATATACCTCGCTGACCTACTTCATCTTACCAAAAACTTCCTCCAACCTACTTCATTTGGCATCTTACCAAAAACTTCCTCAAAAAACAACTTCATTTGGCATCTTACCAAAACTTCCTCCTTAAAAAACTTCATTTGGCATCTTACCAAAACTTTAAAACCACATTGCTCAACGGCATTACCTTCGTTGGCCTACTACTTCAAACTCACGTCCATTTACGTGAAAATACACACATACACACACACATATCTGTCACCAAGTAAGTTACCAGATGTCCTAATTAGTTACTACTTCCTCATTTCAACCCGATGTTGGTTAATTCATACAACGCATTACCATTAACAATTCTAAACCACTTATAAATTTCTCAACATATATCCGCTGATAACCTCGCTGTCCTCAACTGAAACTTCTTTATTAAATCAATACTTAATTCTTCAACTCACTAGTTTTATTACCACTGTATCATCTGATCTTCACTCACTTTTGAATTAAATCTTTATTACCATTATATTCTTAATTATGGTTGCCATAATAATTATTACTTTCTTTCGATTACTTACCTATGTAATAATCTTCCCAACTTTTTAAATTTAATTCTCACTTAATCCAACTTACCTGCAGTTTAAGGACCTACATTCAATTTACCTGAATTGCTCACTAGCACGACAACCTCTGTCTTCCAAATTAAATGATTTTAGTCCATCTAAATCAATAAGCGTAGGCACTACGCGCCCCTTACCATCCTAACTTCACGACTGAATTAAAATTACACACAGCAGGTTTCTTATCTACCTCTTTTAAGTCATATTAAACTTCATTACTTAATATTTAAGTCATACGGAAGAGTAACTATCGGTAATATAAATTTACATAAATACGTTCACTGGCATTTCACCGTTCTTACCACATTCATCTTCAATTCTATCTTTAACTAGAATTCCACATAATTCCTTCCGTGTTACATTAGTTTCTACTTCCTCTGTACTACATTCATCCATAGTAACACAGTACTTCGGCTTTCCCCCTCTCACATCCCCAAGTCTGGCTAATTCAGTACGCCACTGCACGTCATATGCTTTCTTTCTCTCTCTCATCCTGATTTCTTTCTCCTCTAGCAACTTAATTCTCTTTTCTTTCATTTTACTTCTAAAATATCTACCTTTAGGTTTCATTTTCATTTCTCCGTTACTATCACTTAATGCTCTCTTTAGCCGTGGACTACTGCTTCTGCTCTTATCTATCTCTCTCCTCCTCTTAACCTGTTTACTAATTATGTTCTTCTGACTATGACTTAACGCACGCTTCTCTGCCACTAATAATTTCATATTAACTTCCTCTATCACAGGACTAAATTCTTCCCTAGTTTGCCTATCTAATTTATCTATGATTGTCTGCATCTTAATCTCTTGGGTGCTTAGTACTTTCTTTATCTTACCTACTTCTATCCCTATCTTTTCTCTCATCTTCTTCACTTCTTTTTCGCTACATTCTATAGTCTCTTCTACAGCTATCCTGCGTTCATCTAAAATCTCCTTCAACTCTACTATGCTTTCTCCTACTATCTCCTCTGACGCTAATCTATTTTCACCTAAAATCTCGTCTGACTCTAATCTGATTTCACCTAAAATCTCCGCTAATTCCAATTTGCTTTCACCTAAAATCTCGTCTGACTCCATTCTACTTTCAATTATAGTCTCCTTACAGGCTGTCTTTACTGATTCTACTGCAGTTTCCCCTAAAGTCTCTACCACCTGCCTAGTTTCCACTTCTACCAATTTGCTAAAACTTTCACCTTGAGTTGCTATTTTCTCTTCAATCACAGTTACTATTCTTTCCTGAATCCTACTTTCTGCTGCTTCTAATTTCTTATCTACTGTCTTAATAATATCTTTAGCCTTCATCTCTACCTCCTCCTTAATTTCACCTCTGATTTCCTGTTTCACCCCCTGAATACTTTGCTGTAGTACCTCATACTTCTTACCCAACCCTTCATTGACTTTAACCACACTGTCTAGTTTTACATTATTCTCTTCCAGCTTCTGATTTATTTTACTCATATCTTGATTTAGCCTACCCATCTCTTCTCTCATCTCCTTACTATTTTTATTCATATCTTTATCTAATTTCTCAAATTTACCATTGAATTCCAAATAATTTCTTTTATTCTCTTCACTATTTTTATTCATATCTTTATCTAATTTCTCAAATTTACCATTGAATTCCAAATAATTTCTTTTATTCTCTTCACTATTTTTATTCATATCTTTATCTAATTTCTCAAATTTATCATTGAATTCCTTCCTACTTTCTAAATTATCTTTCTTATTCTCTTCCATATTTTGATTTAGCCTACCAATATCTTCTTTCATCTCCCTACTATTAATTCTCATCTCCCTCATAAACACAGTTAATGGATCTTCAGGAATCTCTATAGACTTTTCTTTCTCTAGACTACCACTAGTCTCAGGATGTACCTCTGTATTCGTCTCGAGATTTTCCTCTGAATTCGTGTCAGGGTTAACCTCAGGATTATTTTCAGGATTACTCTCAAGATTTACCTCCGACATCTTGGTATTATTCTCTACGCTCTCAACATCGCTACCGCTATCAACCTCCTTATAATTAACTTTCTTGACTGCATCCCTACTTCTCAACTGCCTCTGTTCCTCCTCCGACATCTCGAAGTACACCGTATAACAATTGCCCTTCCAAAATTTCACTTCACTTCACTGTCCCCCAAAAGCACTGACAATTTGCACTGAAATTATACACTCCTCTGACTAAATACCGAATGGTTTTCGTGCCCCACGTTGGGCGCCAAATGTAACATTTTTAATGTAAGTTGAACGTGGTGTTGACTATTGTGGTTCAATAAAACAAACATGATATGAATAAATAATATACACTGTGGTGTGACCTTACCTGTGATAGTGTAATATAATAAGTTGTTGAGCGCCAGATCCCTATTTAAGACAGTGAATCGAAATTTATTGATTTAACCTCGGCTATCAGCAGTAGAGTCGAAACCACTTACCCGGGCCGTAGTGAGACAAAGTCATCTAACCAATCCGTATTTAATCAAGGAGTATGATTGCCTTAAAGTACCAACTACAATGAAAGAAATAGGCATTACGTTGAAGAGAATGAATTTATTAAATGCAAAAACAAAATATTAATAAAACAGAATAGTGATAGTCACACAATTGAATTTAAAATTACTCAATGCGGCAATTAATTATTTAAAAGAAAATGAATATTAAAATGAATTGAAAGTTAAATGAAGTTAAATTATAATAGAGACGATAGTTTTATTGAACTGTTGGCTCACCCAGTCGAAGATTCGTCATATTTAAGAAATGATCGATGATCTCGATGTTACGTCGCTTATGTTTAAAAAAATGATGTGATATCTCATTTACTATGAAATATCCTCATTAAGTACGTTGCCATCTGTAGAAAGACTCTTGATCAGGGATATAACCCATTATGTATTGATATAGATGTCGGCAAGACATCGTTCAGTGTCGACTCTCGGTGCTCAGTCCATTAGGACCCAGAAAGAAAGGTTACAACTTCCTTCCTTCATTAAGAGCTGTAGATCAATGCCTCTTTTGTCGGAGTCGCAGGTACTAATACTAATGACTTCCTTGTCACGTGGTGTCACAGCTTCCCTCTCTATTAGCCTTCTCCATTCTTGACTCATAACTTGCAATATATATTGACGCGTATATACCGTAGAAAATGGCGTGTTGGTTACACCATAGTGGGTTTCTTAACATCTCAGGAAAATGACGCAGTTTGCCGTGGTGAAATTCTTACTACGTCGTTCAGTTTGTGACGCACAGGGTTAGTCCATATCGCCAGTCTTGTTGCAATATATAATACTTCGTCTCTTTACAAGTAATTGTTAATAAAAATCTAATTGAATATAATAATCAAAACCGCTTACAATTATCTGATATAAAAATCATCTCATGGATGTACTAGTTAATAATAATAATAAATATGATAATTATAAATGAATAACCCTATAAATATAACCGCTATGGGATCGAATCGTTACACTGTGTCTCGTTTGAAGTCCTATACGACTGCAGATAACAACACCAAATTTAGTATGAATAAGGATCCATGCCAGGACATTTGAAGGCCTTATTTGAAAATTCAATTACACTCAACTGCTGAAAAATCAAAATTTGATTAAGAAATTAATATTTCAATAAGTATGCATGGGAACTATTCCAAAATTACGGCACATATAGATCATACTATTGCAAATTACATTTGTACATCCCATATATGACAGTGTTGCCAACATGATACTACGAGTGCTGATAAGTTAACGGCATGTTACTTCCATGCTATTTCATGCACATTTACCATATTTTCTGTGTACAGTGTGTACTTTACGTTATACAATTGGGCGTATTTTCATCACCAAAGCTGCCAACTCTTAATAAATGGTTTCTATAATTCGGACTCTTGTTTCAATATCTTAAGGTATGCATATAAACAGTTTTCCCACACACAGTACATTTTATTAAACATTGAATGTCAGCAGCCTATGCATGGCATTGTAGCCAAGATGAGTTTTCATGTGCAGACAGGTTGATTGATAAACTGAATGTAACTTCCATAGTAACAAATGGATTTTAATCAAATATTTATGTGTGTCGTATTCCTTAAAATACAGTATATAGCTATGCACATCATCAGTCACCAAGGCTACCAACATTGTATAAATGATCTTACTAGTTTTTAACCCTGGACTCAATATCTCGGAAAGTATGCACGGAAGTAAGTTGAAGCTTAGCCCACTGCAAGTTTTAAACATTGAAGGCATATTTAGAGTAAATTATGTAAGTTAGTGCTACCTACTTAATTCTATGAATGTGTATAGATTCAATGCTTAAGTGCATGCAAGTAAAGTTATAATTTATGGACATAGACCAAATTTTGCACATGCAGTGTATGCCTTATGATACATAACTATGCCTTGTAGGAGATTCGTCAGAGCTACCAACTCTGTCAGTAAGATTCGGTGAACATAGTTTTGGACTCAATATAGTACAATCTGTTCATATAAACAATTTTATACTCTGCACACTAGTATGTCCTATTTATTCAGATCTATTTTGAGCAACACGTATATGCCAGTTGTGCCAAAATATTTCTACACAAATTCCTAAGATCCGTGTTCAACTGTATGTAACTTCCAAAATATACAATAAATTTCTATTAAATTTTGTATATACACTGTAAGCCATAAGAGTGTTATCTGTGCACATTTCCAGAGGCAGCAGACCCATAAACTACCTTGTGACACTATCTGCGTTTTTGATCCGTACCTTTCCAAAATATTGGAATCGATGTAAGGAAAACATTTCAAACACACTGTATTATATTATATTTCTGGGGTATCATGTACATATCTTAAATGCCAGTTTTATCAACGTAATTCAGTAGGCAATTGTGTTATTCCGAATGATTTGTATCATAAATTTTAAGAAAGGTAGGCTCTTTAGTTCGTTACAGAATTGCTTGATAATGAACGTATTGCGGTTCCGAGGGAAGATATTGTCTTATTGTATGTGATCCATGACAAGAGAACGTGAGCTATGGACAATATTGTGTCGAAGCTTCTTCCTCCTTGGTTGACGTTATCGACTGATGTGTCAGCTTGGATTCAGCAGGAGACAACCTTGCTATTATGCGATCGGATTGCTGGGTTCTTCAGTACGAGAGTTCCCTGCTTCTAAAATAAAAAGATTTATGGAAATACATTTTCATTCGGCATGTAATGGGAATTAATAGTTTTTTGTTGTTGATTATTTTAGGAGCTTAGTGTCATCGTGGTAATGTAGCCCCATAAACTTAAGTGTGTTTAGCATTTGTCTGATAACCTGTGTCACTGTCATGCCTGTACTAGTGTGAGTATCTGTAATTGAGGTGGGATTAGGGTAGGAAGTGGCCGTGGCCATAAATGTGGTACCATCCCGGCATTTGCCTGGAGTAGAAGTAGGGAAAACCACGGAAAACCACTTCCTGGATGGATGAGGTAGGAATCAAACCCGCCTCTTCTCAGTTTTGCTTCACGAGGCTGAGTATACCCCGTTCCATTCTTCAGACAGGTAATGAATTGTACGGGATAGTTTTATAATACAACGATGATTGAGCAGCATACTGTTTAATCTCCTCCCGTTAACGCCGCAAGGCCCAGATGCCAACTTAGTTTGTATCCAGATACTGGATACGAGTGGGTTCAAACCTCAGCGTTGTCCACGCTTACACTCATTTTCCGTCGTATTTCATTTTGAATCAATGAACATGTCAGGTTGATTCCTTTTAATGGTCGCAGTTGGCCCAACTTCATCCAACTCCTTGTCCAGATACACTGATCTTCAATTATTTCGTCCCTTAGGCTATAATAATTCCTCTGACTATGTTGACATTATCAGGGACAATCCATATAAGCCATTAGCCACATAGAGGCTCATTTCACCTTGTGCCCTACAGAACAAATATTAATAGGGGTCAAAATTCGAAGTTTATCAGTCGGTCAATAGGATTGTCTAATCCTGAAAAAAATCCTTGAGATTAGTAAATTAATTAGATAAAGAGAAAATAATAAGATAATTGCGTGTAATCTTGAACAGTATTGTAAGGGAAACCAAGTCGAGTGACCGTGTGGAATGGGAATGCATTAAACTAAAGAGCATGGTTTGAGGTCTGTCCCACTGCATCACAGTTACTTCTGCAATGGAACTAAAGAAGCACGCGAAATTTCCCTCAGAAATATCTTGTCATAGCAGTCATTCGAGCTGAAGGACATGAGAGAGAAGCTGGTATTCAGAAAGTTGTAAGGCGAGGCTGCAACTTATCACCCATACTTTTCAATCTTTACATTGAACAAGCAATGAAGGAAATTAGAGAGAAATTTAAAGTGGGAGTGAAAATTCAAGGAGAAATAATTTCAACTCTGAGATTTGCTGATGACATCGTCATCTTGGCCAACACGCCTGAGGATTTGAATGAGTTTTTGAATGGTATGGAATCCGTCTTGAGGATAGAATTCATGATGAAAATTAATAAATGTAAAACAAAAATATTGGAATGCAGTCGCAATAAATCAGAAACCTCTATGGACATCAAATTAGCAAGGGAAAAACTAAAGGAAGTAGGAGACTTCTCTTACTTAGGAAGCAAAATAACCAGTGATGGACGAAGCAAAGAGGATATAAAAAGTAGGTTGGCTCAGGCAAGGAAAGCATTTCTACAGAAAAGGAATCTGTTGACATCGAATATAGACTTAGGTATTAGGAAGACGTTTTTGGAAACCTTTGTCTGGAGCGTCGCACTATATGGAAGTGAAACTTGGACTATTGGTGCAGCAGAAAAGAGGAGATTTGAAGCGTTTGAAATGTGGTGTTACAGGAGAATGATGAAGATCAGATGGGTAGATAGGGTTACAAACAAAGAGGTATTAAGACGAGTGGGAGTGGAGAGATGTTTCTGGCGACTGCTAATGAAGTGAAGAGATAGGTTAGTAGGAGACATACTAAGACACCCAGGAATAGCAAGCTTAGTTATGGAAGGAAGGGTCGAGGACAAGAACTGTAGGGGTAGACCAAGGTTAGAGTATGATAAACAGATTGCCTCGGATGTAGGGTGTGGTAGCTATGTAGAGATGAAACGATTAGCTCAGGACAGGGAGGGTGGAGATCTGCATCAAACCAGTCAAAAGACTGAAGACTCAAACAACAACAGGTTAAAAGTATGAGTGAACCTTCAAAATATTGGCAATCTAAAGAGTATTCGCTTCCAATGCAAGTACTAATTTGTCCGGCTTCGTGGCTAATAGGTTAGCGTGCTAAGCTTTGGCCCGAAGTGTCTCGGGTTCGAATCCTGGCCGGGCATGGGGAATTTCATCTCCTGTGGTTAATTCCTCTGGCTCGGGGAATAGGTGTTTGTGACGTCTTCATTTACAAAGAAATCAAACACTGGAGACAAATAGAATAAACAGAAAAAAGTAAAAAAAAAGTGGTAACGAAGAAATTGCATGAACGTGACCCTGCTCTGACTGATTGCACTGCTTTTGACTGGAACGAGCGTATAAGATGATTCATTCATCAAAGTCTCGTTATTCTCTCAAACCCCGTGATGTAGCCATGCACCACGACCGCAACGTAAAGCTGCAGCAAATCTGGAAATCAGAGGTAGGAATCCAGGCACTGACGGCGGCTATCATCAGACAAATTGAACACACAACCAAATTAACAAGGTTGATGACCATTATGTCCCAAGCCCCTAAAATGAATGAAGCCCACACCCATGAATATTGCCATCCTATGTGACTTTGCGCGAAGCAGACTAGTCTCACTATTCATCTGTAGCCTATATCGATGCCATGGATGATCTCACCATTTGATTGAATTCTCATGTTCAAATTATTGGAAGCCAAGTTGTAACATCGAACGAAATCCTCTTTTTCTAGTAGTTTACATTTTGATGTGTTGGGCAAAGCATAATATGTGTAGGTAAATGAGCATTCCATTCTGGAAATAAATCAGATAGGCCTACGAAAGTATTTCAAAACATTGTTGTTGATGATGATGATGATGATAATTGTTGTTTTAAGGGGCCTAACATCTGGGTCATCGGCCCCTGATGGTTTTGGTGATCGTGAAGATGAAAATGAAATGCAAACTTAAAACTAAACCTAACTACTAACCTACATACTAGAAGAAGAAATGGAAAACTAAAGGAGAATAAGGCAAATAAAGGACAGGAGGAAAAGAAATGCCCTCAACCTTCAAAGAATGCGGATTGAGGGACTTGGAAGGAAGAAGAGCCATGAAAGGCAGATAGGAAATTGAAAGAGGAGAGGGTCCGCCCCAAAGGTAAGGGACAAAAGGGGAAAACGGACCCAGCTCAGGAATCCCTCGGGGTCGCCAACTCCCGAACTCACCATCCGTGAGCCCCTGAGGGTGTAGCATTATCTAGGGTGCACCAAAAGTGGTGGGGCTATATACACCCGGCCTCCTTGAGGGCCTTGAGCAGAAGGCAGGAGATAACATGAAAAGAAAAAGAAGGCTGACCCCTCGCAGAAGGAGGGAATCAGAAAAGATAAGACTAGGGCCAATTAAGGCGGGAAAGGAAGAGACTCCCTAGGCCTCGGATACCCTAATACCGTCGGGGTCGGAAGAGAACAAGAGTTGACCAAGTGAGGTCAAAACATTGTGAAATTAAACATAGAGAGTTGCAGCGTATTATTTATCTTAAATCCGTACCAGAAATTTGTTTTTAAAATGCGTCTCATAATGATTCTAGTGGTTGTATTATCAATAAGCACTCATTGTGATTTTGAAATATCTTAACAGCATCAGGACAATTATTAATAATGATCGTAAATCATACTTATTTACTCACTCTCCAAAGGGCTTGCCACTGTGGGTGAGTGGATAGCGTGTCGGTCTACCAACCCCAAGATTGCAGGTTCGCTCCTGGCCGTGGTAAGTGATATTCGAAAGGCGGCAAAAATATGACACGCATGTCATACGTTGATGGCATGTCAAAGAACCCATTTGAATTCAGTAGGCCATGTTCATAATGGCAAAATTAATATCGGGAGTTTCCGCCAACAAAAAGTTCCTCATTTCTCTACTAGAAAGCGCTTTAGTGTTCAAGGAGCTTAGATATCTAACCTCCTTGACTTTGATAGTGATTCAAGGAACAACGAAATTCGACATGCAAGCTACCCTCTGGGTGTCAAATTACAAAGCTTGCACCCAGCACCGAGGCCATACGATATTATTATTATTACTCCCCAAAGGTCCAAAAATGTATCTTCAGAAATTACATAATAGTACATTATGCAACGAGCCTATAATGGCAATAGTTAAGACACGAGTATGTTTATAAAACGAACGTATGCGAGTTTTATAATTTCCATACGAGTTGTATACGACTGTTTATGTTCGACGATAATTATTATAACTATTTTATGTTCGAACATAAATATTCATAAATATCTGTCGAGATTTTGCCAGTTTTATGTACTGAACAGAGCGCATGAGACGCCGAGAATGCCTTGTATTTGACCATGGCCTCCTCGATTACCCTACTATGACACTAGGCCAGGCAGTGAAATTTAAATTAGAAGTCCGTGGAACTCAGCGCATCTAATTATCTAATTGGTACAACAACTGTTTCTTGAGCTCTGATTGGTGGGAGAAACTGTTTCATAATGAAAAATAGTGATATAATGAGCTTCATTATAGTACAGTTTTCTGACATATAATAGTCAGGGTCGAACATAAAAAGACAATTAATTCCCCGATAATATTTGACTGTTTTGAAATGTTTGCCCAACACACTCGCGTCTTTGGCTGAATTCAGTGAAACTTGGATAGGTGACCTATGCTCCAGCTCCAAGTGGCCGTATTGACTTCCCAGTCTCAGTGATAAACTCGCCTTCTATATGCCCAGGAGATCGAGCCAAAGAAGAATTATGGAGCCAGTCGACCAACCAATGGAAACACTTCGAAGTAAAATTTTTCTTCTTGAGGAAAACCGTCTGAAGGTGAAATATGCTACGAACAAATCTTTCAAGCAACTTGTTCACTCAAATAGAAATGTGGCTTGTTGCACGCTGTAAAGAAAGGTTATTTGTCTTACTTATTTTTTTCGAATTCCCTTTGTACTCTGAATATGAATACTATTGATATACACAGGCATTTTATTACTTTGATAGGTCCGTTGATAAAATAAGGTATATTTTAACTTCCCCTAAGTAAGAACCTACCTAGCAGGGTACTATGCCGTGACGAGCTGGCTCGTGTCTCAGGCACGGAAGTCGCCTACCACTTCGCAGAAGTGTTTGGTCACTCTGCTCTTTCCCCATGTCAGCTGTGACCCATTCATGCTCCTTTACTCTGCAGATATCCTGCAGTACAAAGCATCACTTGAGTCTTGGGGCTGACAGTCTAGCAACATTCGGCTGAGTTCGGATGTAGTCATTTGGGTGGCCACTCGGTCACTAATACTCTCCTTAAATATTTTCTCATCTAGCGTAGAACAGTCTGCCGCTAGTAGCGATGAGTACGCTCTTAATAATAAAAAAAAGTATGCAGATAAGTAAACACAGGCCAATTAAGACTCCCACATCACACAAAACATTGAGAAATACTTCGATTGAGTCAATGAAAAAAAAAAAAGATTTTAGAATGTTCAATACTCTTTAACGGCTTCGGTGAAGTAGTCGGTAGTATGCTGTACTGCTATACCCAAGTTCGTGGGTTCAAACCTGGCCGAAGTCGTCGGATTTTTTAAGAGCGTTAAAATCCTTCAATATACCTTCTTTCGGAGGGGAAGTAAAGCTGGCGGGCTCATGTCATACATTTATAGCATGTAAAAATCCTACCACTACAATTGGTAGTGTGCGGCAAAATTTGTAGGTTATTTGGTTAGAAACGGTCTATCAAGTTCCAACGTTCGTCGATAGGTGTCAGTGACAGTGGCATCTCTGGTAGACAAAGATGGAACTACTTAAAATTGAACTTGATGGGAAAACTACGGGCGTTCAATTAGGATATCCAACTATGGGCATGGGCTACAATTCAAATATTATAATAATTACTCTTATAAGTAAATTGTTCACGAAATAAATTTAATATACACTAAACATGCACTTTACATAAACGTACTAAACTACTATCGTCATAAATATGATGCAGTATTACTGTCTGGTGGTGGTATTCGTTGTTTTAAGGAGCGGAACATCAAGATAGACTGCCCCTTAAGATATGAGTGTTGATGAGAACAATTATTACCCCCAGTACTCTCATTACTACTAACTACTCGCAACCTGTAACTAACTTTAAAATGGGAATAATTGAAAAAGAGGAATAAAGAAGAATGAATAATATTTAAGGGACGTGGAATGAAGTAGGGATGTGAAAGGCAGATAGGATGAGGGAGGGTCTGCCTTAGAGTCCCTGGAAGAAGAGGACTTACAGGCGAAGCTCCAGAATCCCTTAGGATCATCAAATCCGTGGCCGTGAGACCTTGAGGATGCAGATCGCTTCATTCTGTCCAGAGTATACGGGGTCATGCGAGGTGGGCTACACGCACCCTGCTCCTCTGGGGCCTCATAAAATAGGCAGGGAATACTGTGAAAAAGAGTATGAATGTTATCAGCAAATAAAGAACAAGGGCATATAAAGGCAGGAAAATGAGACACCTTAGAACTGGGACACCTGAATACCCTCGGAGTCAAAAGAGAACAAGATTTGTCTCATGGAGGTTGAGAGGAATGTTGAAAGAGATGATTCTAGACAAGTACGTGGAGTCAATGCTGTGCTCATCTGGGATCTCATGGTTGTCAAACCACATCGCACTACTTGTGAGACTCAGGGGGCGTATTACTGTCTCCACGCAAAGTTCTTAAGGCTGTTAGTTGCCACTGTTTTCAAAAAACGTCAGTTATTTATACGAGATATATATCTTATGATTTAATTTCCGCAATTCGTAAAGTACAAGCAGTTTTGTGACGTACTAATGAGCCTGCATTCCTTAAAATGTAAGATTCAAACCGATAATTCATCTATTTAGAATAATTAATGTATCAACGCAATTTAATTGATAACACTGATATTAACTAGAGCTCAAAATATAACTAAATATATTGAGGTCTAATACAGCAGTACAATATGTTTGAAATTGTTAATTTACTTGGATTCTGAAATGTTGAGAGCTCACGGCTCTAATGCCCAGGGAGATTGAGGTATTAGATAGTTGGTGGAAATGCTACCTCACAAAATGTGCAGAATTATATATCTTATGGCGCACACTGTATATAAACAAGATATTCAGTAAAGAGCATATAGACTACTTTATCCCAAGTGTATGGGTATAGTTATAACACTCTGTATTATTTTATCAAGGAGTATAAATGAATATTATTTTGATAAACGTTAGTGTAGTACCCTATGTAAGACTCCCCGTTTACTAAGATTAGCTGTAATTATGATTTTACATCCAGAGGAATTGACTGGAACATTAGAAAAGTACGCCCATCCACCATCTTGAACGCGTGGAATAGTTTAACTTCCACCTTCTGCAGAGTAAGACTTTTATATAAGACTATACTGTATATTTGCAGCATTTCGTCATTATAACTTTTATTTAATAAACAATGGATTGTCGATATTAATTCCTTATATATTTCAGATGGCGGATGCGTGCTATATGCAGTGTGAAAGGCATATGACCAAATCACTTATCAGTTTCTCTCTACGCATTAATAGGCTCCTGAGTTACTGATTTGAAATCTAAATGGTATGCTCACCCGCCATCCTGTCCAGGACTAAGACAAACAAAATGTGTGATTGATAGGCTCCCAATTAACGGACGAACAACCATTCTGCCAGGATGTCCTGCAGAGTACTGGAATTCGGAGAACGGCGCAAAGTAAACTCCACCTTCGTACTTATATTAGGAATGTTCTTCTCATAAATCTGTAATCTGACATAGTGTGTTTCACTTGTAAGCCAACGATAGGTTTAAAACACCTTGAACTTACAGTGTGCTAAGTTTAAAGTTAGTTCCATACACATGTTTTGATAAATTGATTGTAGTGTTCAAAGTTACTCAGATCATTAATGCTCAATTGGTAGCCCTGGTGACTTTGATATTAGCACAGTTATTTACCTTAAGGCATACATTTCACATACAAAATTTGGTAGAAATCCAATCAGTAGTATGCAGGTTACGTCCATTTATTTGTAGATTTTTTCAGCACACGTGGATTTATGTCGACAATACTGTCATATACGGTTTATTGATAATGAATGTGTTTTAATATGGTCTACACCTACATGTGACAATTTTATAAGTGTTTACGTGCATACGTTCCGAGGTACTGAGATTATACTTTAAAATTTTAAGGATCATTTATCAATAGTTGGTAGCAATGGTGACTCTAAAATATTAGAACAATTAAATTCCTTTCAGTCATACATCGCGCAATCAAACTTTTATTGAAATCTATAAGTTAGTTAGGCTGTTACATGCGGAAAAACACTGAATGTATTAGCACGCAAAGAAATATGTTCTCAATATAGTCAAGTATGGATTGCTCAAAAGAAGTATACAGTAATACGACCCATGAGCGAGTTATTTTTGGAACGATTTCCATCCATTCGTTTTGCGATACCCAACATTGGGTACAAATTTCAACTATGTTTTTGCAGTTGGCAGTACTCAAATAAGGCATTGGAATGTCTGCACTCAGATCTTCACTCGTACATAATTTGACTTCGATATCTACAGCCATTTAGGAGTTGAGCGTCAGCGAACACTGCAGAGGCCTGCTATCAAGTGTGATCATACAGGAAGATTTCAATTCATTTAGGCTGGTGTCTATTTTATGATAATTTTCTCAAATGAGACAATTAAAATTGGCCTCGTCCTACTGCGATAGGGAAAGTGCGTCTGGGGCGCTTGTAAAAGATTAGCGCAACAGACATACAGTGCTAACTTAGTGTCTTTGTTTCAAGATCATTCTGCAAAATTGTACATCTACGTAATATCTGGGTAACATAATTTTCGAACGCAAATAAATGTGTATTTCCTTAATGAACAGCTCGTTTGTTATGATCAGAGAGGCTGATGAGAACCGATGTAGTCTATACTCATAGTTATTTATTTAATACTTCCTCCAAAATTGACCAAAGGCTTATCATCTAGCCTTTCAGTATACAACCGCGTCGTATGTCGGTCAGTGAGTGTCTGGCAACGTTTCGACTGTCGTATTAGCAGCCTTAATCATGCCTCCTCTCACACTCACACTCACACTTATCAGTCATATGTTCGTGCTCACGTGCTATTGTCACGCTACTCCCTGATTGGTTGGCGTCCCAGCCATTCGATCTTCGTTCCATGGCACTCTACCATAGCTTTCCACATGTTGTTACATCCTTTCCCACGATTAATGTTGTTTGGGTTCTATAGTCTCTCAGGCTATCCTGATTTTATAGCATTACACGTTGACAATTGTTTTGGCCTTATCAATTTCTATGACTAGACTGGATACGTCAGCATGCTCGACTTATGCTAATCTGTAATTCACTTGTTATACCGTAGGCTTTTACGGCCGGTGTTCATATCTACTGCATTAGGTTGTCTCACAATTATTGTCGTTATTTAGGTTTGGTGTTTTATAAGATAGAATTGGTTTTAATGCTATTTATAGGAGACCATGACTAGAATTTCGTATATTGCGAGAATGTATCAGTCGTTGATACACACTCACAAATGGAACTTACAAAGTTGGAGGATAGGGTCCTTCAAAATCACTACTAGAAACAAGATGACAAAACTACTACTGCTGTGAAGTGGAAGGAGAAGATGTCGTTAGTGATCGTGCGGCACAACGATGGATCCAACGTTTGAACACCGGAAAGCAAAAAAAACAAAACACCGCGTTATGGAAGACATAAACTATGGGATATTTTTAATTCATGACAGAGTTTTGGAAGAAAATCGGCAAAGAAGTAATCGAAGGCTGTTAGAAGAACTTGGTGCATGAAAAGATACCATACATCACCAGATTAAGAAACATGGAAAATCAGAGAGAAGCTGTATACCTGTACCTCATGAAATGATCCCTGAACAGGCTCAAAGTACAGTGGATATCCAACGTCAGCTTATCGCTAACCCCATGGATGTTAAATTTATCAGGAGAATTGTCACATGTGATGAAAAATAGGTCTATTACGGCAACGCTGACGCCACGTAACAGAGGCTCAGTCCCCCTCAACCTGCCATACTCATAGTTAAAGAGGATCGGTTCGGCCCCAGAGTGATGTTGTGTGTCTGGTGGAATTTTGAAGGAGTGATTCACTAGGAGTTTTTTCCAAACGGGCGTGCAGCCAATACGGGTAATTTTTCTCGAATTCGTGAATTTTTGAGACGGCGATTAGTTATCGAAATTGAGTTCTCTTGCAGCAGGACAAAGCGAGACCTCATACCGCATGAGCTTCCATGGCAAAAATTCAGGATTTTGGAGTAGTCGAACTGCTACCATACCCAGCATAAGGCCCTGATCTGGTGCCTTCAGATTACCATCTTTTGCGATCCGTGGCCCATTTCTTGTGTGGAAGAAATTTCAAAATCATTGAAGCTGTGTCTTGCCGAATTCTTCGCACGAGAACCCAGAGACTGGTACCGTCGCGGGATAGGAAACCTTACTGAAAGATGGATCAAGACCATAGAATCTCATGCTGTCTACATAGAAAAATAATTTAACTTATTGTCAGAAAACTTTCCAAATAAAAATTTTCTTTCAAAAACGACATCACTTATAAGACATATTCTGTATGCACATGTTCTCCGGACTTGTAGGTCGTGGTCCAATTTGATGTGGTTTTCCAACGTTTCACCTAAGACTGCGTTCCACATTTTCAGAGACCCCTCTCATTGTCAACAGTGTTCCACTGACCGTTGGTTTGTAAGTCAAATGTTCCTGCATAAGTGCCGTTGTCACGTTTCTCTCTGATTTGTCGGATTCCCAGCCCGTCGATATTCTCTCCATCGTACTCAAGCAGAACTAAGTGCAAATCTATCATCACTATTAAAGTATAGTATTTACAGGGTGTAATTGATTTACGTGACGTCCATTACACTGGTGACAGAAAAGACTATTCTAAGCTTACTAGGTAAAAAAAATATGTCACCTATCATTAAATTTAAAATTTAAAAGTCAATGTTTGTAGGTCTTTCAGAAACTGTTCAAGCAGAAGGTGCAATCCAAGTCTGGGGGACTTGGGGCAGGACGAGGTAGTTTGAGGCGTGGTCAGGGTGGGGCGAGAAGTTCTTGCGTAATCGGAGCATTCATTGCCTTCCTGTTGAGGAGGAAAGGGTTTCAGCTGGTATGAGCATAGCTCCACTAATCTTGTAAACACCTACGTAAGCAATTTGTGCGGTTGTTCTTGGAACCTCACATAATGGCTTGGGATATTTGGACCGGTAGTATTGTGTAGCCTACTTTGTAAGTGTGGAAGTCATTGATTGATGTTGATATCAAGGATAAAATAATTTTGATAATCAGTCCTGGTTTTCGGCACGTTAAGGAAGTAGCAGTAGGACAAATTTCCGACATCCCATCATCTGTTCAGATTTAGCATTTAAGACGGACGTACAATACTTGATATTGTTTCGTTTGAGAGGCTTGGAGATTGTGGTCGTAACCCCCATGAAGTTGTGTGTGTGTGTGGAATTTGCCTGATAACCTGTGATTTGTGGTTTCTATAGTAGTGTGGGTATTTGTAATTCAGGTGAGGATTGGGCAGAAGGCAGCCGTGGCCTTAGGTTAGGAAACATTTCGGTATTTGCCTGGGGTAGAAATGGGAAACCATGGAAAACTTCTTCCAAGATTTAATACTAGTACGGTGTCACATGTACATAATAATAATAATAATGATAATGATAATAATAATAATAATAATAATAGACTAATAGACTAATAATAACAATAATTATGGACTAATAATAATAATAATAATAATAATAATGTAATGATAGCGAGGTGTGTAGATCAGGTAGTAGAGTGATATCCTTCTATCAAGGCATGATCTAGGTTCAATCATGTAATAATTGAAGGTGAGCATATACGACAGCCTTATGCCTTATGCTACTAGATTTAATGGCACGTACGAGAAATTCGGTGAATACAAAATTCCGGCAACTCAACTATCCCGAACAAAATAAAAATAAAAATAAAAATAATGTTTCTAAAACTTATTATTATTGTTATTATTATTATTATTATTATTGCAGTTGTTGCACTGTCTTAGTAGACCGACGGTTCCTTTCATTATTATCATTTTAAATGATCTTGTCGACTTCGTCGTTACGCTGGGGTCTGGCGTTACGTTACGCTGACCGGACGAAATGTACCTAGATGCACTGAGGTGTGTGACGTCATAGTACCGCTTGGTGCATGTGTTCCCCGACAATCTCTACTTCGTTAGTATAAGACAAAAAATCCCCGATTCTTGGATGTCATGGATAATCTCGAGAACCACTGGATGGATTTTGATGCGGTTTTCACCATTCTGTAAAGGATATCTCGAGGAAAGATTCTGTAGAAAACAATTTATGTATGACCAAAGGAAGTCAAGCAGTAACTATTTCAGTAAAAAAGTCGAAAACTAACTCGGCGTCCGTGCGCTTCTTAAGCTTACGCTGGGCAAACCGTTAAAAATATCAATATACTATTAGCGTAAGAATTGGTCAGCATGAAAAGTTCTACAAAAAAGTCCGCGAGAGCATATCTCTATCTTCAATACATCGCCCACTACTAGTGTTTTTAGACTGGATGGAAGGGGCACGTCCCCGCGCGCTCTGGTGAGCGTGCGGCATCCCGCGCGCTTGACCTCGCTTTGCCCTTGGTTTGCACTTGCCGGTCGTGAGTAATTTGAAACAAGATAAGCAAGATAAGTATTATGCAGATAATTTTCTAACATGTGGGCTTCGAGCGAAGCGAGAAGCCTCCAGCCTTTCTAGCATTTTTCATCATTTGTAGCATTTAAAATGATACAAAGTCTAGTCTTTCAGACTGACTGTCACTTTTTTTATTTACCAAAAATATAGAATTTCAATTTTCTAATGTTTGTAGTCTACTATACAGTACACCATTAAGTTATGTCATAGGCCATCATGCTGGCTGAATCCTTGACAGATCTACCTTCACTAGTCATTAAGGTTTGGATGTTTAGGACCTAAAGATACAAGAAATATGCAGGCATATATGCCCTAAAACACCGAAATATGATCCAAAAAAGGTACAAGTTGACCTAATATCTTTACATGCTTTCTAAAAACAAGTGTTAACAATGAAGTGAAATGTTATTTTTATTATTAATTCAACATTCAAACCTAAAAAATTGTTGAAATCTACGCTGATTTCACGAAGAATCCTACGATAAAAATGTTTTCCTCAAACTTATATCACAGAATGTTTCAGGAGGCTCGCGGAAAGCAGCACATTCTTCACCTTTTCTTGCGTTAAAAACTGCGACATAAATCACATTTCATGTAAATAGAAAGAAAATGCCCTAAGGTAAAAATACTACCAAGT
Source organism: Meconema thalassinum (assembly GCA_946902985.2). Lineage (NCBI taxonomy): Eukaryota > Metazoa > Arthropoda > Insecta > Orthoptera > Tettigoniidae > Meconema > Meconema thalassinum. The sequence continues at coordinate 1,394,354,769 of OX336389.2, forward strand.
TTAGTTACAGTTAAATATATTCTGATAGTCAGCAACAATTGGCATTAAAAAAATAGCGCCCCTACGGCATACCTTACAGCAGCCTTGAACCTTACTAGTCATGCTGGCCTCTCCCCATGGAGTAGTGAATGAGCTGTTGATAGGCTAGGTTTGTGCCATTGGAAATACAGCGAGGAGGTCACCCAACTTCAGAGTCTGGTACCATTCCACAGCGTTGGAGGGGATGCTGGCGGGGAGAAATCAGCTGTGCTGCTGAGGGGAACTCAGTCTATGCCCTTTTCCAAGACATTGACAAACGATATTTGTGATTTAATTCCACATTGACTAATTAAGATACGATTAAATTTCATGAAGATATTTGCTTAGAATACCATCTTCTATCGCCAGTGTAAGGGACTTCACGTATCAAATACACCCTGTATAATGTGTGTAATATCCACTGCTGAAACTTCCGAACGCACTCTTCTGTTAAATGTCGGAGGACCACATCATGCCTCGACAACTTGTACATATGACCTGAGATCATTAAGGAAGTGCTCCTGTTTCCTGCCTTAGGCACGTTTGTCCACAAGGAGATGGCATATACGACGCGGATTTATCCTGAAAGCATAGATGATAAATTAAACACCGACCATGAAACCTACGCTCTATGTATTGACTTAAAAATCTTACCAGGGATGCAGGTGCCCTTAAGCTCAGCAAACCGTATTATTGAACCTAACAGTCTTCTATGCAAAGTAAATTTGTCGGTGATGCTCTTCTAATTCCAGACAGTAGACGAGTATCATACATGATAAACTATATCCTGCATTTTTTTTCTTTATGCATAGTCGACCACGTGACGTAGTGATCAGCATACTTTGCTGTCACCACTGAGGTTCTGGTTCAATTACTGGTTCTGCCATTCTGTAAGTGGTATACCGTGGTTTTTTCATCTCAATCCAGGTGAAGCAACGGAAGGTTCCCTAATTAACCCAACGGTTGCCTGCTATTCAGACCCAGGCTTTGGTTCAATATACACATACCAGCACAGCCATCATAATGACATAGGGTTATCAGACAAATTCTACTCACACCCAAATACGCAGGGCTACATGACTACAATGTCACAAGGCAAAGCCCCTAAATAGATAAACAACAGCAACAACAAAATCTTAATCTACTGTATTCTCTCACCCCGATATCATTCATTCTTGAATCAACCACCATTCCCGGTAAACCACTGCTCTTCTTACCTTCAACAATTGAGTCATATATCCACTAACCAATCTCGTGTAATCCCTTCCAGTTAAGGGAATGCCCACAGACCTCTTCATCTATTGTGTTTAATAAGATTAAGGCGAGGAGTAATAAGCAATTTACTTTCTTTGTATGCTAGAAGTAGAGGGACAGATACGAGTATTTAGGTGCATGTAGCTATAGCAAGGCCATTTCCGAACTCTGTAGGAGAGTGGTTTCGACCCCCACCGTCGACCGTCCTGTATTGAAGTTAAAAGTGACAGAGGGCATGTCAATTGGTTTAGATGTGTTCCCCTTCAATGGTTCATTCATTCATTCATTCGCTTATTTGCAATTGGAGGTGTGTCCCCCGGTGGCAAATTAGATATACATAACAAATAAATAACTGTACAAAACAATTCACTAACAATTAAACTGGAGTATTTACACAAATAGTTAGTCTTTTCTTAAACACACCTATATGTTTCGGAAAAGGCTCTAAGACTGCGGCAGGTAGAGAGTACCAATTATCAATGGCACGGTTTACGAAAGAATATTTACCATAATTTGTTCGCTGTGGTCGGCCCTTAACTTTGAAAGGATGATCGCTCCTACCCATGTAAGTAGGCTTTTCCATACGTTTGCTAAGCTCACCCCATGCTGGTTGATTTGTATACGTGTTGTACATACCGCAGAGTCTAGATTTCATCCTCCTAGCCTCAAGTGATTCCCACCTAAGTTTCTTTAACATACGGCTCACACTGCTCCTGGGATTAAAGTCACTGAGCACAAATCTAGCGGCCTTTCTTTGTACCATTTCCAACTCATTTATGAGCCCTACTTGATATGGATCCCAAACCGCCGAGGCGTATTCCAGAATAGGTCTTACAAGTGACAAATATCCTAATTCTTTAGCAGAGGTACTACTTCCCTTTAATACCCTCATTACAAAGTGCAGGGATCTGTAAGCTTTAGAAACTACACATCCTATATGACTACTCAATTTCATATCATTTCTTACGTGAACGCCCAAATATTTGCAAGAATCCTCTTCTACAAGTATTTCCGATCCAATGTTATATTGAAAATCTTGCCTTCGCACTTTCCCTATTTTTATTAGACTACATGTTCTTGTGTTTATTTTCATTTTATTTTCAATCGCCCATTTATAGACCAGGTTCAGGTCATCTTGAAGTACTGCATTGTCTTGTGAGTCATGTATCTTTCGATATATTACACAATCATCCGCAAACAATCGACAGTCATTGCGAATCCCATTTGGTAAGTCATTTATAAACGCCAAAAATAACAAAGTTCCGATTACGCTGCCCTGAGGGATACCCGACGTTACGGTAATTTCAGCCGAGAATCGGCCTTCAACTTTCACTTTCTGGGAACGACCCGTCAAAAATTCTTGGATCCATAAAATTACTCTTCTATCAATCTTCGTCGAAGCTAATTTATGGAGTAGCATGTCATGCGGCACGACATCAAATGCCTTCGCAAAATCTATAACTACGGCGTCGACTGAAACTCCATAGTCTAACGATTCGCTAATATCTTGAAAAAGTGATAGCATCTGACTCTCCCATGATTAACCTTTCCGAAATCCATGTTGCCTATCATTAAGACATGATAATGTTTCCCACTGTTCCCTCAAGTAGTCGCAAATGAGATGCTCCATCTGTTTACAAACGATGGACGTAAGATTAACCGGCCTGTAGTTGCCCAATTCAAGTCTGCTCCCTTCCTTTAATATTGGGACTACCGTAGCTCTTTTCCAGTCATCCGGGATTTGCGCATTGTTTATGGACACATTAAACATCACCTCTAAGTATCGTGCCACGGCCCTACCTCCTTGTTTAAGTACTTCACTAACAATATTATCAGGACCCTTCGATATATTGTAACGTAATTTTTGTAGTAGCTTTACAATTGCTGACTGGTTTATTTGGAGAAGTGGAGCCCCTGATTCACCGTTAAGGCCCAACACACAGCTATTGGATTTATTGAACACACTACCATAAAAGACATTTAATTCATTAGCAATGGCCTGCTTCTCAGTAATTAATTTACCGTCACCGGACATTATCATCGACAAATTATTTGAATTTCCCTTTCTTCTCCTAACATAACTGTAAAAAAAATTCCACCCATCGCCAGAACCAAGTAAACCTTGCATATAATTGTCATGAGCAGCCCTCTTTTTTAAGACCAGCTCTCTTGATAAGGACTTAAATTTCAACATATACTTGTCACTATCATGTCTTTTATTGTATAATTTCCTAATTTTCCGTCTAAGACTCCTGATTTCCCGTGTGTAATACTCAGGATCTGGGTTTTGTTTCAGTAATTTAAATGGAATAAATTTATCAATAGCGCTATTTAAAATTTTCAAAAAGTTAGTCCACAGGATATTAATGTGATTTCCTTCCGATGCCCAGCTTACAAAATAATAGCTCATTCAAATACCCCTGAAATTTGCCCTGATCCGCCCTGCGATACTGGAATATGATCTTATTTGCTACATCCGAGTCTAATTGTGTAATGTCACCGTATCTAATATTTAATTCAACCCCAGAATGGTCACTAATTCCTGGTACTTTCAAACAGTTAATATACAGCTCTACAGGCCTTACGAGATAAACATCTAAGGTATTATTGCCTCTAGTTGGGAAGACAACTACTTGGGAAAATCCCCCCTCCCTTAAGAATTTGTTTGCAGCGCTCTGTGCTTGATCACAGCTAGTTGACTCACCAGACCAGTCTACTTTGGGGAGGTATAAATCTCCGGCAATTATTATGCTCTTTTTCATAGCATTACCCATACAAGTTTTATCATACAGTGTGTCGAGAAGCGAAAAGTTATCTTTCGGTGCTCTATACGCCCCTATCACCTGAAGAGGGAATTTATTCCCTTTATCCGAAATTTGTACACATAAAATTTCATGATCCGTATCAGCCCACTTTAAGAAACTAGCTATATTTTTGCGCACACAAATAAATAGCCCACCACCTCGCTTCCCCCGATCCCTTCTGTACATTTCGTAGGTCCCTTGAATTATTTCATTACTATTTATATCCTCATATAACTAAGATTCAGTTGCAATGACAATGTCCGGAGAATACGTCTCTACAAGATTCCAAAATTCAATTAATTTATTTCCTAAACTCTGACAATTAACCTGCAGTAATCTTAGAGTCTTACCTCCGCAGCAAATATCCCGAAGTAGCTCCTTCTGTTCCCGTCGGCTGGCAACCTCTGGACATGCTCCTCCTCACAATGGCCGGCACGAACCGATGACCCTGTCATGTAGGCTCCCTAGGTTGAAAGCGCCCCGTCGATTTAAATGCAGCCCGTCTCGGGTGAAGTCACGGCCACCAATCCAGCAGTCAGCATCTACGTACACTAATCCCAGTTGTGCACAAACCCAGTCCATGCGGTCATTTACAGCCTTAACTCGCCTTAACGGAACATCTCCCCGCCGAACAATGCCACTCATTATAATTTTTGCATTTCTAAACTTAATTTTAGCTTTTCTGCCTAGTTCGTCGAGCACCCCCATGATGTAATCAGCTGTAGCCCTCTTCTTCAAATCGTTCGTCCCAACATGGAGCAACAACACTTTAACTTTGTCACAGTCCTCTACATTTGCTTCTTCCACTTGTTGGGCAAGCTGGTCAATTTTAATCCCCGGATAACACCGCACTATCGCACCTGATTTCCTCGAGATATTCGCACTCCATCGTATCATAAAATCACCCATTATGATAACGTCATCCTCAGTTTGCTCCTGCACGCCCTCTTCCAATTAAAACATTGAACGAACTCCCCGAACCACATCATAATTCGTTACCCATGGGTAACAGCAATATTGGCAAGAATTGTTTGTGAAGCATTAGCCTCTAACAAAATGTGTGTATGGTGCCTATATCTATCAAAGTAGTGAACTATAATAATGATGTTATCTGATCAGAATTATTGATCCTATCACTATAATGTGTGTATTTCTACGTTTGAGTATGTTCTTTTCTACCAAGTCGGGGATGAGAAGAGATGAGTTTCCTCTGTAGTGGATGAGTTTTAGGCCCGAATGCCCTTCCTGAAACCAACCTCATGAGAGGAGATAATGATAGATGATATGCAGATGAGTGAAATTCTGGAAGAAGTTCGAAGGAAGCTGCCGAGGTCCGGTAGGGATAACGAATCTGCCATTTGCATGGAGATAAGAAGTAGGAAATCACAGACAACCATTTGAAGGACTGTCGACGGTGGGGTTCAAACCCACTCTTCTACGGAGTTAGGAAATGATCTTGCTACACGTAGTTTCTCATTAATACTTGTATCTATCCCGAGAAGTATTGTTAAATGTGCTCCAAATATTGCTTATTATGTTTATTTTAGGAAATTTCAGTAAAAACGGTGAGTCATATTCAAATATGGCGATTAGAATTCGCACAGTTCCTACAGGCAAACATCCTATTGGTTATTCTATTTTAATCAATGGAACTCAGTCGTCTGTGGTTCATATGCCAAGGGGCACGCAAGTCAACTGAGCCAGGAAGAGGCGCTATCAATGGAGATTGGCTCGATCTATTTTCTTAGACGTTCTGCACTTCCCTTCAAATCGTATCCCACTTTGTCTTCCGTCAGATTTTTCGCTTCCCATCTCTTTGATCTCTGGCTTCCTCTCAGCTGCCCGGTCTTGTCTCTTAACGTAATAGGAAGTCAATGATATTGTAATGGGCGAGCATTTTCACATGGAGAGCACTCTCGGTTAGAATCACTTTCAAGCTATAAAATAAAGTAAATTATGTTTAAATGTGCCTCTCGACAACTGTAATCAGTAATATATTTTGAATTATCTCTCATTCTTATCCAATTTCCATCACATGAAATACATGGTTATGAGATCACTGCTCGTCCGTATGTAGGCCTGTACGTATATTGCCCATTAATAAGGTATTTGATTGAAACTTGCTAGATAATTAGAATTATCCCGATCAACAGTGGTTCAGGCTCAAAATAGCGAACTTATTAGGGAGATTAGTCCCTTGCTCTAATGTTGTTGCAGTACTATGAAGACTATTTCTTGCATGACTGTTGCATGATTCTGGTTCGTGCGAGATATTAGCAGGTATTTCTATAATATGTCACTTTTACTACATTATATTATTAATTTGTACTTGGTTCCTTATACATCGTGCAGTACATCAACAAGAGTGATTAAGAAAATTTACCAAATCCATCCAATTCACGAAGCGTTATCATAGCGAGAGGGAATATATGCTAATTTAGTACGCTCTGTCTTCTGCCTTTCCTCCCAGTCAAACACTAACACCAGAATTTCCATCGCGCTTTTGGCAGCTAGAGTTCCGGAACCACGCTCTAATTCAATATCGACTGGAACATTTAGTATATACGAAGCCTCACTCCAGAAGTACATTCATCCTAGCAATGCCTTGTTTATTGATTAAATGTGTTCAGTAATGCTTGCCTCGCTGTGGGAGAGACTTATTTTCTAATTAATGTTGCTAGTTCATGACCCATTGGTAGAAACTTTCCCATTGCTTTAGCCCAGATGTTTAGGCTTTAATAGGATAGACAAAAAGATTGAAGACTTAATTTTAAACTTTCGCACAGCAAGCACTATGATTTTATGAACAACAATAGTTCCGTGAAGAACTATACAGCCTAATTTCATATATCCTACTTATGTTAATCGTCTCTATGAACATACAAAACTTCAGTATGATTGCTGTAATAGATCCGTAGATATTGAGAACCATCTAAATATTTCGGATGGTCACCATGTTGGATTATAATATATGTACTATTACATGAAGATTATTGTGTAGGTGTAGTATTCAAACATCAATTGCAAGATTAGGGCACAATCAATTAAAACGAGATTTTAAAATTTATCATAGCTGCCATGTTGTGGTTATGAAAACAATTGAAATAAATTAGATGCCAGTGGATTAAAATTTGTATAAGCATTTACCGTACCAAGTTTCACTGCACTCGGATGGTTAAATCGCGAGAAACGTCCATTTGAATATTTAAATTTCACGTCACCGCCATGTTAGATTTGTGCTCACCAGGTTATTGAAAGATCCATAGGTGAACTTATGTTCATAGCTTCTATCAACATATAAAATTTCAGTTTGATTGCTGTAATAGATTCGTAGATATTGATAATAATATTGTTATTGGTTTTACGTCCCTTTTAACTAGTCTGGCTTTTAGAGACGCCGTAGATATTGACAACCATCTAAATATTTCGAATGGTCGCCATGTTGAATTGTTATATGTATGGGCCATAGATATATGTGTGTTAACCATGTATTAGTGTACGGCATGTGTGGCGTACTGGCAGTGACCTGGACTCATGGTCTAGAGGTTCGGGGATCAAATCCCAGCAAGTTCATTTTTTTTACTTCATAATCACTCTCACGTTATAATGTTAAGTATATATAGTGTGTATTTGCAATCAAAAATATTATATATATATTCTACTTACAACACCACATATTTCAACACTCGAATACAGCGATTAATATTCGTTGACCTTGATCCGCGGTAGAGTCTATTGTTGTTGTTGTTGATTATTTACGGGTGTTGTGGCATCATGGTCTTGTATCCCCGTTTACTTGGGTGTGTGTAGAAGTTGTATGATAACCTATGTCACTGTTATGTCTGTAGGCATACTAGTGTGTGTACTTTTATACGAAGAAAGATTTGGGTAGGAAGCTGTTGTTGTTGTTTCATTTGAGATGCATGGACATCACGGTCATTAGTCCTGTGTACTTGGGTGAGTGTTGAATTAGTTCTGATAACCTGTGTTATTGTGATGGCTGTATTAGTGTGTATGTATATAATTCAGGTGAGGATTCAATCAATCAACGTATAATATCCGTATAGCACATTTTATTTCAACAAGCTACTACAACCAACATGCAAATATACTCCTTGAAAAGGACAAAGAGTTAATTATAACTATGCCCATGCATTTAGGAGAAAGTAGGTTATATGTTCGTTACTGATCATATTGTTTCGCAATATGGTTGTCAGGGTTACACTGTCTCTCTCTCTATGGTTAGTAAGTTATTGTTGTTTTAACGGGCGGAACTACGAGGTCATCTGCCCCTTCTCTCTCTATATATATATATGGTCCTGAACAGATAACATAGGGTATTAATATTATTTACTAATAAATGAGGGTTTTCCGGAAAACGCACATCCGAATTAGTCAATAAAATTGGATCTATGAAAATAATATCAAGCTTGAAAATGTTCTCATTCGACATAACGAGTATGTATAGATGCAAACATAACGGAGCCACACGAATCAATGTCGCTTTTGGTTGATCTGGTTTCGAAGATATCATGGTGCCGTACGTTAATCTACAGAATGTGACAGTCAAATCCTCTAAAACGGGCCTTTCGTCTTCAAATAAAAAGTAATTGAATTAGAACTAGATTCCTTTGGTGCAGAAGTGCAACGCAGCCAACTGAGCAATCTTGTAGATATATGCAGGATAACAGATGATAATTGTTGTTTGAAGAGTAAATGGATGATGTATATTCCAGTTGTGTTTGTTTTAAGAACACACGTAATTAATGATGTTCTAAATTAAATAGCATAATTTCAGCACAAATGAAAGCTTCAAATAGGTCCTAATAAACGGTTGACAACTGTGGACCGGAATTTGAACAAGTTGCTGCATTTGTGTCATGTACTTTTAGTATACATTGATAAGCAAATTTTTGAGTGATTTTTTAAATTTTAGATGCGTTTTCGCATTCAAATGTTACACCATTTGAAAACGAACGCTTCACACCCAACACAATGTAACATGCCTAACCACGCCTTTATTCTTAAATGGATATGTACTGAGTGGGTTATCAATCACTGGCGATTTTTCCCTACCAGCAATCACTCGAGCTTAACTATGCACGAACGGGGACAGACAAGTTACGTCCGAAACTAAACTGCAATCCAGAAGCGCTCTTGATATGGACCGATCAACAGTACTAGTTGTCTGGTGAATACTCGTCGGAAATTTCTCAGCCCCGATCAACATTATTGCCTTCTGGTGGAATGTTGTCGGAAATTCCCCAGCCCCACCAAACAGTATTTTCTATATATCGCTCATTTACTGCAACAGAGGCATAACTAGAAATCTTTAATGTTTCAGTCTTTGCTTTAGTATAATGCTGGAGAATGTTCTTTGTCGATTCATTAAATCGAGACTACTCTATCATTTTTCTTCGCAACTTGAGTCAACACAATTGGTAGTCCGAGTTTCCGAAAATATTGCAATTACAGTACATTAAGAACACTGATACTTCCTAGTTTCGTTGGTGTTTGTTACACTCATCTGAAGTAAAATAATAAATCCCCAATTCAATATGTTGTCAAAACCTTGACATTATTTAAATAATCCACAGTTTAGTATCTACCTTTAAATCGTTAAATACAGTTTCCCACAATCATCATGTTTTCAGTTATGTCACTGTTGAAGCAAATGAGCGATATGGCTAGAAAAGTGTATCATTTTTATTTATTTTAAAGTTTAATTGTTATTTGTAAAAGGTGATTATTTATATTTTTCAAACATTTTCCTGAGAAAGTCATAAAATATATATTTTTGTGATACCATCCTCTAAATATTATGCTTTTATGAGAAAAATCCATAACATGAAAAAGAATTAAAATATAAAGTTTACATGAAATTAATGATGGATGAAACATTGCTTTGGATCATATATTACAATATTCACATGTTTTATACAATAGTATATGTTGTTAGATAATTACCCTAGCCTTAGCATTGACCACAATCTGAATAACTTTTAGAAAGCTCAAATTCCTTGTAAGATCTCGGAGACTTGTGCAAAACAAGGATCAGTAAAATCCAAAAATAATTATTTCGGACTAATTTTATGCTTTTGTATTGTCTTGCATTCAAATATTACATACGTACATTATCCAAACAAATATCTCATGTCATTTGTGTGTTTCAAATTAAGAGCCCCGAATAAACGTGACACGGATACCAGGAGACCAAAATGAGCCCAATATCATTACAAGGTGGTTATTTACCGTATGTGGGAAGAGGTTTGAAGTAAGGTGCATCCGTGGTTGGCGAGAGTTTTAACACCAATGTTAAAGTCGCCTGGTGTGAGAGCCCTCTGGATGTGCAGGCTATGGGCAGGAATTCTGAAGATCCTAGCATTTCATTCAAGACTTCTTCTAAGTCAGACGTAATCTTTAATATTTCGTATACAGGCAGGGACACTAATCTTATGTTGCTTATAAAAGCGCTCTACAATATGTGATGTTAATCCTACACTTGCATGAAGTAAAATCCAGACGAAGAGATTTTTTAACACCTGGAAAAGGGTAAATTCCGTTTACTGAGAGTGACTTTAAATAAACAATTCCTCAAAGGTAAAATTTTGCAAAAAATGAGTATGCCAAGGATTCGTCTTCCTATATCTGTTGTGTCTGGTCTCATCAGTAGTTTCTGATAATTACCTCAAATTCTCCTTGGCTTGAAGTTGTTCTACGACAATGTTCTGGCTTGAGAGCTGTTAGGAGTTAATGATCCAAGTTCAAACCTGTCTGACGATAGGTCACAGGTCACATTTCTTCTTGAATTTGTGCACTTTGCCTTGTAATTGAGTCACGTAATTAGCACAGCACCGTTCATCTAATTAGTACTTGTTCCTGAAGTACAATAATTGTTTGTAAATTTCTCTGTGTGTGTAATGAGCTGCTGATTCTCGCATGTAAACTGTTTAATCCCTTGGGAGAGAATTAGTCGCACTGCAGAACCAACTCTGTATGTCTCCAGGCTGTACATGTATACCGAACCCCATCAATGTGCACTTATCTATATTTATGATACAAATACTCTGGTGTAATTAAATAATGAACTGGTGACATGAGTTTATATCGCCCTACACTAAATTATTATATAAATATGAGGGTGATGGGACTTTCTGACGAACACCAAGTCAGCATTAAATGAACAACATGAAATAGAATTGTGGTCATCTTGTTAGTTTGTGAGCTTATTTTACAGTATGAGTAAATTAAGAAGCATCTTTCTGAAACCTTCATACATCTTAATAAACAAACTTGATAAAGATATGGTACCTCCAAGCTGGTACTATCAAATTCAAGCGTTTATGTATAGGAATTATCAGTCATTTTATGATAATGCGTGGTGGATATATCCTACAGCCAGTTACCATGGAATAAAAACTGCCATCTAGGTTATATACTAAACATTGTTCCTTGAGAACGCAAAGTCCCTAAACATCATCAAACGGCCTACACATGTTCTTATTTCATCCACACATTCCTTTGGGAAATTTCTAGATGAGGCTGACTTTCTCGCGCCTGCATGCACGTGAAGACATAGTGCAAAGAAAGATGTGTGTGCTAAGCTGCCTTGTCATCTTCTACCTATCCCAATACTCCCCCTGTTTCGTCAGCAACAGTTACTATGTAAGCTACATACGCTTGATTTTAGCCTCGCACACGGGGTGGATTGCTGTTAATATATGGATGTAAAATACTACGTTGAAGTACCATGAACTTCAGTGACTATTGGAGACTTCTGAGTATATGCATGGTCACTGTTAGGTTGCCACATTGAAAAGAGGATTTCAATTTAAATTTATTTCTTGCAGGTTCACGAAGTAGGGGATATAACTAAACCACTAGTGGGGGAATGGAAGAAAGCTCAGCGCACAGATCTAAATGAGTACCCATCTGTCGTCACTAAAGTGCCGAGATAGTTGAAAACGTTCCGCCCCTGCACTATCGATGAATCAACGGGAATGCGACGAGAAAGCCATAAAAACACCCATGCAAATGTTAATGATTTCCTTGACATAAAAGTGTATTTACAAACATTCAGTAAATATGGAGTAATTTTATTTTATGAACCAAAACCCACATTTTTAAACAAAGTCTTAGACGCAATGGCAAAAAAGAAAGAATACGGCAACTTATTCAGCCATCGTTGCTAAATGTTTCACGCCAGAGTTATACAAAAGGCACATGGGATAACCTTGATGTATGAAAATAATAGTTGGTGAACAATTATTACAATTGAATGCAAGTAGTTTACAAAAGAACTAAATAGCCGATTTACTTTTATCCAACTGGTCTTTTCAATTGAAAGCTATCTCGCATATTACAAGGATTCTTCCTGTGATTCAGCAAATAGGTTTCGATACACAACCAATGTCTTCACCAACACGGTTATATTGAAAAATTAAGTGCTAGAATATTATAACTATCAGTATTGATGATTAAGCCCCCTCGCGCGAGATATCATCTTTTTGTAACGAGTCACGGGAGTTTTTTTTTAATAAATGTAAAATGTATGTCTTCTATGATTTACGAAACGTAAGCTAAGAATTTAGTCCAATAATATTATGATTATTTTAACAGTCCATCATACGAATCTTCTCTCAAATCGCTTGAATAGGATACGAAAGATAAAAAAGAATAAGGTATTCAAATTTCCATCTGATGCCATCCTACATTTTTGAAAACAATTGATACGGGATGTTTCTATACTAAGTCCTGAACAAGGATTCGCAATGCTAAGTTTCATTGCTCTTGGGTGATTCGATTGCCAGAAAAGTCATTTGAAATATTTGAAAATCAATTCTCATTTTTGTGTTTTTAAGGATTTTGAATAACACATAAGTTAAACATACTTAATAGTCCATTATCTCCTTACATTTTTTTGTTTGATTGATTAAAACGTTTCAGAGCTATTGTAAACCTGTGAAAAACCACGCATGGACACTGTGTTGGATTGTTTTATATAAAGGCCATAGAATTATATGTCAACAGATGACTATTATATTGGTAGTTGATATTACCAACTTACAATCCCATCGTCATTTTAGAAATTTGTCCAGCCACAATTTGTATTTCTCATAAAAAATGAATTAGACACTAGTATATTAGGCCTGGTATTAAGATATGCCGTGCCAAGTTTCACAGCGCTCAGATAATTAAGTCGCATGAAAGATAAATTCAATAAAGTATTTACATTTCGCGTCGCTGCCATGTTGTTTTTTTTTACTCATCATGTTATTGAAATTTCCATAGGTGAACTTACCTAGGTACATTAATAGCCTCTATTAACATAGACAATTTCAGTCAGATTGCTGTAATAGTTTCAATGATATTGAGAGCTGGTGAATTATGTCGTATAATCGCCATGTTGGATTGTTCTGTGTGTAGGCGATACAATTATGTACAATTATGTACAATTATGTATCGCTCCTGCCATTGAGAATTTCTTAGGCACACACACGAACTGAACGTACACACAGATTTTTTTTTCATGTGACGGAAATAGACTAACAATATGTCCGAAATAACGCTTGTCCCACTTACAGCTTGCCAGGATAATGTAATTAGGTCCAACTGTCTACGTGGCTCATGGGTAACGTTCTCGCCTGCTGACCCCAAGATGTGGGATATAATTCTGGTGCAGTCAGTTGCCATTTGAGGGTGCTCTAATGTGAGGGAGCCGTGTCAGTAGATTTACTAGCACGTTAAAGATCCCCTTGGTGGTAAAATTCCGGCACCCCGGCGTCTCTAAAAGCCGCATAAGTAAAAGGGACGTAAAAACATAACATTATCATATTTATTAGTAATTTGGTCCTTGGAAATTTCTGATTCAGTCCCCTAAAGCTTCAAACTTTAATAAACGGTGTGTTCCAAATACCCCCTCTTGTACTGACCGCATGGTTCAAACCTTCTTCATAGGCAACTAATTAGCGCCAAAATAAATCAATACAACAAAGACAAGCGTTTCTGGCAGTCAAATCGTTAGGGTATGAGTAGAAAAGGAAACTGTGGTGTTTTCCAAAAAGATTAAAGAGAATGACTATCTGTTTAAATAGAATGCCATACAAAAAATAATCAGTAAAACCCCAAGAGGAGCACTACGAAATGTGACAGATAGGGCGTACGGTAGTTTTCTTCTGGGAAGTTCACGTTTTATGATTGTGGATCCCTTGAATATAAACTTGGAAAATTACTGATCACTGGTTCTGAGAATGACAGAACAGAAACGTTCGACGTTGACCAGCCACACAGACCTCTGGGCACATCACATGCAATTTTCTATTATGCATTCAATGATTTAATGAATAATACATTTACTTATGAATTAGGGCTTCATGGATAATTTCGCATCTCTCGGAGCGCTGATTGTGCGGTTATTATCTACGGTCCACGAGAGTTATACAACAATTTCGAAATTCACACAGTTTACATTGCCGCGTAATGCTTCCAAATTGAGCAGTCGAAATCAGTTGAAGTTGCAGTCACTAGACAAAACACACTGAAGAAGAATTATACACCGTATCCTTTTCATCACCGTCGCTTGTTATGAGAGATAGGATGGGCCAGGGCCGTGCCATTCCATATTCTAGGATCTTGGAGGTCATATTTCTGCTAGACAGTAATTCACTACCACCTGAATAGAGGGGGATTAGGACACATTTAAACCTGCATATTTCAAATGTATTTCAAACGCTTTCACAAATTGTATAATCCGTTATATTGCCGTCTATGGTGGCATTTTGCTAAGCTACAATTGTAATAGTGAAGAAGAAAGCTGCCCTCATTGCGATTTTATTATTATTATTATTATTATTATTATTATTATTATTATTATTATTATTATTTATATTATTTATATTATTATTATTAATAGACTGGAAATGGAATCTAGCAGCAGACGACCTCAGTCCAAGGTCACATGGAGGTTTAATAATATTTAAATAATTTCCATGAAAAATCACAAACCTGGTTTTTGAAATATCTCAATGCATTGTTACTAATATACTTTGTCTGTTTGTAAATTAGTTCTTTGGCGTGATCTATCGGTTTTTCCAGCAATGGATTCCTTGGTGGACTCTAATGGCTTTAGAACATTTGGGTCCCCACATTTTATTCAGGTGTTATCGTTGCTTGAAATATTAATTCAATATGCCCTTCTACTTCAAACGTGCACATTTCATAGAAGTTGACTTCCCTTTAGGAAATACTTATCCTATTCTTTGATAAAATTTGAGGATTTTCCTCTGGTACATACAGTATGTGATCAGAAGTATCCGTACAGCAACCAAGATATGGGTTTTCCCAACTATGAAACACTGTACCTCGATATACCAAAGTTTAACTGCGTGTAACTTCCATAACATTTAATGGATAACTAATTATATAATTTTGCACAAGCTGTAGTCCTTTATTAGGTTACAACACTTCATTTTTTTTGAACAAATCATAAATGCCAATATTACAAACTTAAATTCGTAGTTAAATTTATATTTCTAGATATGTCTATAACAATCTATCATTGGTATGAATCTTACATTTTAAGAGAAATAGGCTCTTAAGTTCATCGCGGAGCTACTTGTGTTTCAAGGGAATATACTAAACTGATATCAAAGATTCAACCAAAAGAATGTAGTAACATCACTTTAATGTTCATTATATATGAATGGGTCATTTACTGAAAGGCATAAACTGGCTTGGTTGGAATCAGTTCAGTGAAAATTATGTAAGTGGTCAGTCTTGCGCCGATGGTCTACAACTACATACAGTATACGTTAATGTCAGTCTTCCTTAAGAGTTTACAACGAAATGTGGTAGAATTAAACATAAATAGAGAGTTCCTGATATGAATATGAACAATTCAAAAGCGAACGTATTGTCAGTAGAGAATAATACATGTTTTGTTCTTGTTTTAGGGGATTGCAATGTCATGGTCATGTAGCCCCGTGTACAAGGTTTTATCTATATACCGATATGTGATTTATCTGACAACATGCGTTATTGTAATGTGTGTAGTATTGTGTGTATTTATAATTAAAGTGAGGATTGGAAAGCAGGTGCCGCTGCCTTACGTTAAGAATCATCCCGGTAATTAGAAGTGTAGGAGTGAGAAACCACTTCCAGGATGGCTGTCGGGTGGAATTAGGCTTGAATATACCTCGTAGTTCCGCCCCTTAAACCTCAATAACTAACTAACTACCTAGACTTGAATATATCCCGTTCTGAAGCTCTCAGACTAGAATAAAATTTCTTAACAGAGACGGTAATCAAACCAGAATCCCAGAAGTGACAGCAAATAACGATGTACACTACACCACAGGGTGGTATAGAGAATAAACTGAATATTCTAGAATATCAGGTAGGATGAAATAAATTAGAGCAGGTGGAAATTCATTAACTAGGGAAGTGATGATGTACTATATTCCTAAATATGGAATTCAGTCCTGGTACGAATCACTCCCTACATCATTATTGCTCGTCACCCTTGAGGTCAGGGTCAATTATTTGCTCTACCAAGGAATATAATTCTGGCCTGAATGTCGCAACGGGTCACACTCAGCATCTTGCAGCAATACGGAAAAGAATTCGGTTTTATCCCAACATAAATCATCCTACAAGTATTCTTCCGTGGTTCCCTACTTCTACTCTTGGCAAATAATGGAATGGTTTCTAACTAAGAGCCACGGCTATCTCCTCCCTATATCAGCCTCAATACCAAATACTCACACTACTACAGATCATCAGACAAATGGTACACACAAGCAAGTACACGGGGTTGTTGACCACGATCGTTATGTCCCTAAATGAAGCCACACGATACAGCAGGCACCTTTATATACATCAGCATAACACAGGCTATGAGACAAAAATTACTCACTCACACACCTAAGTAACGGAGCTAATTTACCACGATGTCCAAACTCCTCAAACAAAACAACTAAAATAGCACCGATAATTTAGGATTCATAAAACAGCACATATCATCATCATCATCATCAATCATCATCACCATAATAATCATCTGGATGATCATTTTCATCATCATTATCCTCATCATCACTTATCTTGGCCGCAGAAAGTATCGACGTGGGGAAAGCAAGTCTGCATGATGTTTGATTTATGCTATGCCGAGACTTGCCGCTCGTAGGCCCAGGTCGCTGCCCGAGGGACCGCGTACTGGCGACTCGTATCCGGCGTTGTAAAATTAAAAGGCCAAGTCCCTGGCCGACTGAAGGGATTGTGCGGCTTCTCGTGCGTCCTTTGTAGCTGTCGTCAGGCCAATCTGTCAGCCTTGAAGGTTGCGCCGTTCCATCTTGCTTCATGGGGAGATTACCATTAATAACTCCTTGCCAACTTAACGCCTCTGCCTTTTTCAAGAGACAGAGAGATTCATTTTCACTAACCTGCAATCAGAACATATATGTGGATTTCTTAAAAGGGTTTCTTGTTTTTTATTTCTGTGCTTAGAACATCAATGTCATCAGCTCGATTTGCTTGATTGTGAATTTTTAACAACCTTTGTTTCTGAAGAGACTTTACTGATAGATTACGTGAACTTGTAACTGGGATTGGGGTTGGAAATCGGGTCAGAATTGACGGTGCCTTTCAGTTGGGTGCTGTCTCAGCAGGGGGTAATCACGGAAACCCAATCCTAGGATGGTTCAGTTTTCCTGGAGACTTGCTGAACCTTGTTTTAAAATCATTAAACGGATTAAAATACCTCAATAAATAGCTGGGATTCAAACCAATGACCTCTGTGTGTAAATTCGATATATTTACCAATATCCTTTCGTAAAATAAAGAGGACACTCCAAAGCAATCGGAGAAATATTTTGATAATATTTCGAAAAACGTCAGACCCCACTGACCCTACCGTGAAATTCTTGGACGAAATCCGGCTTGAAAACGCTCCTCAAAAGATATACTAAGTAGATACGGTATTATTTATTCCCAGAATTTGTACCGAGGAATGAAAAATAATAACGGAATAGAACACATAGGCCAACAGGATGACTACCGACAATGGCATAATTTGAAACCCGGATCTCCAAATTTGCAGCATTCCATATTGGACAATTCATGCATGAGGAACTGGAATATGCCAATACCATATGTTTTATGCTATCTCTAATTATGGGACCATTAGATTACACTAAGAACTCAGTAGTATCTTGAATTAAGAGAAAAGAATTCAGGAAAGATCACACATCCATTATTTTGCTTATAATACCAAGTTCTGAATATAGGTCCTCCAAACATAGCACCTCTCTAGCTCGGTGCCCTGACATCTCACAGTCAGAAATAATGTACCAACGAAACTAGCAAATTAACATGTGAATTAACAAATTAAAAACAGTAATATAAATATTACTTTTTTTTTTGTCGTTTACCCTCCAGGTTGGTGGAACCCACGGACTCAGCGAGGGAACTCACCACTACCGCCTCTACGGGCAGTGTCGTAGAGCTGGGAACTTCGAATCGGAAGGGATACAACTGGTGAGGTGGGATGGGCACCTCGCCCAGGCGGCCTCACCTGCAAAGCGAACAGGGGCCTCATGAGGGAAGGTAAGGGATGGTTAGATGGATAGACAAGGAAGAGGGAAGGAGGCGGACGTGGCCTTGAAGAAGCTACCATCCCGGCAAGTGCCCGAAGACGAAGTGGGAAACCACAGAAAACCACTTCGAGGATGGCTGAGGGGGAATCGAACCCCCTCTACTCATTTGGGCCACCCGAGGCTGTGTAGACCCCGTTCCAGTCCTCGTACCACTTTTCAAATTTCGTGGCAGAGCCGGGAATCGAACCCAGGACCTCCGGGGCGGCAGCTAACCATGCTGACCGCTACGCTACGGAGGCGACATAATTATTACTAAAAATTATAATAATAATAATAACAAAACAAAGATGTTGAGTAAAGAACATATAGCCTACTTACTCCAAATTGCATGGGTAAACAGTAGTTATAACTCTTTGCCCTTTTCAAGGAGTATAAATGAATGCTGGTTGTAGTAGCTTGTTAACATACAACGTGCTATAAGGATATTAAACCTTGATTGATTGAATCCTCACGTGAATTATATATATACACACACACACACACACACACACACACTAATACAGCCATCACAATAACACAGGTTATCAGACAAAATTCAACAGACACTCACCCAAGTACACGGGACTAAATGACCATGATATAAATGCATATCGAATGATACAACAACAGCTTCCTACCCAAATCCTTCCTCGTATTAAATTACACACACTAGTAAGCCTACAGACATAGCAGTGACACAGGTTATCAGACAACTTCTACACACACCGAAGTAAACGGGGCTACAAGATCATGATGCCACAAAACCGCAAAATAACCAACTACAAAAACAACAACAATAGATTCTATCGCGGATCAAGGTCGACGAATATTAATCGCTGTATTCGAGTGTTGAAATATGTGGTGTTATAAGACTATATATATACATATTATATATATATAATATTTTCGATTGCAAATACACACTATATACACTTAACATTATAATGTGCGAGTAGTTATAAGTCGATAAATACCAAAAAGAACGAAGTAAAAAAATTGAACCTTAGGGATTTGTTCCACGAACCCCCAAACTATGAGCCCAAGTCGCTACCATTACGCCGCGGATGCGCTACGATAATACTTGATAAACAACTGGTTTAGTATAACTGTATCATATTTAGTGTTGAAATCAACGATTTCATTACGGTTTTCTGCCGTCTCTGAAAACCAGTTTATGCTAAATATGTATTATTTTTTCAGTGCATTCCTAAAAGCATATAAACTTAGGATGTTACGGAAATATATGGATTTACGAGCAAAAATAGTAGCTGTTATGACAAGGGGACGGGATGGACCCACACCAATATGGCATGGTCAGCCTGACATGATAGTCCCTTCTACGGTTACAAATTCTATTATAATATGCAAATATCCTACCGGTCATCTCCTTGAGGTGAGTTTAAATCTCCCTATGTACTATACCCGGATCGTTCACACGTCTGTGACATTGTTGACATTATTATTTTGGAAAGGAGAGTTATTAATTGAAGATATTGAGGGAATGGATGGTTTGAATAGCACGCGGAGGAGACTCAAGAGTGCTGAGGGAAGCATGCATCGCAGGGGCGAGTGACGTGAGTTTGTGACGTGGAGCCTGCATACGTCACGAGATTTTTTTTCTGGAATTACCTTTAGGAGAAGAGATGGACGCTAGGAAATTAGCATACTTTACTGGCAATTACAAGAGAAGGAGTTTGAGCTATCAAGCGTTAAAATCGGTCCAGTGGAAGCTGAGATACGAGAAGGAAGTTTCTGGAACATTTGCTCGCTGGACTATATAAAGGGCACGATTCCCAAGATAGTTACATCATTACAACGGAGCATTTGCTCAAGTGCGGAACTACGTAACGTGAAGTGACAGTATACACGCCGAGATTCTGACGGTTGAAGGACTTAGTCGCTGTACCAGTGGTCAGCAAGACTTAGTTTTTGTTCGAGTGAACAAACTTAACTTTTGGCAGCGAATAGACTTAGAATATCCACTGACTTTCAGGTCACATATTCTACAGTCAGGTGATGGTAGTGTCAAAACCATTCACAGAAGTTAGCCTACAGAACGATGTATATCTTGTGGTGACTATACATCAGGCACTTCGAATTTCATCAGGAGAAGTTATTTATTTCATCAGTTCGTTTATGCAGCTAATAGGTGTTCCTATCATAGCGTGCAAACGAAACCGCATTATTTGAATACGGGATTTATTCTCAAATCTACGAGAGTACTGTACCAGTCTATGACTGAGCAACTTTTCGTCATGTTACACGGTACTGGTGATAGCGGGAGTTATTTAGAAGGAGTGACTGCGAATATCAACATGCGCCGTTAAACCACTCGTAGGATTGGTAGGACATGGAGACAAACGAGGTATACGGATACAGCAGATGGCCATGGAAAGACACTGTTGGAATAGAGTCCACCGCAGGACACGCTCTTCCTACACATCAAGAATGAAGTAAGACAACTATTCATGTACTATACACTAACCTGTAGTATTAGAGAATTCCATATTTTTGAACATTCACGATCAGAAATCAACACACATTTTTCACCGTAGCTAGATTTTCAATTGTATTCGCCTGGATGACAAATGGAACTGCTGTCTGACAATTTATTTTTCGATCTACGATTTGTCAGGACAAACATTAGTTCATGTTCCGACATGAAATATTTAGATTATTCCAAGGGATAGGAGTATTTTTCTTTAATTCTTATCATGAGAGCAGAAGTAATTGCGACTTGGATTATTTAAATAATTTGATTTGTTTAATAATAATAATAATAATAATAATAATAATAATAATAATAATAATAATAATAATAATAATAATCAAGTGTGAAGTGAATAAGTTAATAATATTATAAATAATAACGATGCTATTTAAAGTTATAAATAATTAGGGAGTGATGATACCGAACATTAGGTACTAAATTAAATTAATTGTTAATTGTTTATTGTGATTAAAAGATTACTGCATTAAATATAAATGTTAGAAGATGTTAACAGTAATCATTTACAGATGAGATTTAAATATTTATTTATTCAAGAAATGGGGCGATAATAATCATTTATGACACTGATGATGCCTAAATATTTTTTGTAATAATAATAATAATAATAATTTGTGGATGAATTTCATTAGTTGGAAGGACTTAAATTAAAAAACTTTGTTTATTTTTGAATAAAAGTTTGGAAGTTTAAATAAATTTTAATGAGTTTATGGATGAAGAGAATGAAGTAGTAAGATTTTTGAGCTCAGATTTTTTTTTCCAAAAGCACTTAAAAGAAATATTCAGATGAAAAGAAAGGAAACGGCAGGTATTTAATGTATCAAATCGGGGAGAATTTATGTAAATGGGAGGCAATGAGAGATTGACCAGAATTTATTTTATTGGTAAAATAACACTGAAGAACACAGTCTAGTAATTGACAGAATATTACAAGAAAAAAAATATACATGATAAAAAAGAAAGAATAATATGATGTTGTGTGCAGAATATTTTGGTGATGATTTTGGTGTACGTTTGGCGACACTTAAAGTTGCGGATACCTTGGGGGTCAACCAAGAGGGCTTTTGTTCCCGTAGTTGTGGGCACACAAGGATGTGCGAATGTTTTTGAAAGAGCCTGTGGGCTAAATTGTAAAAGAAGGGTTAGGCAATGTGGACCGCCCCATATTCTTGTCAGATTTCACTATTCTGTCAACCCAAATATTAAATAATTTTTTTTCTGGATCAATTCGAAATTCCGATGGTATGCCTAAATAAATAATTGAAGAACATGAATTTATATTTGTTGAACCTGACCGAGAAAAAAAAAAAAATAAGATGAAAAGTGCAAATGAATTAAAATAAATAATGAATTTTTATTTTTGAAATAATAATAATAATAACAGTGGAAATGAGCAGATAAAATATTCATCAAGTTAGAGGTTAAGAAAACTTGTTATAAATAAAGTGAAGGGAAATTTTGAAATTTATTAATTAATAATAATAATAAATCTTTTTGATAAAAATAATTTTGAGATTATAAGAAAATTTTGGTGATAGAAAATTTTGATGATATAAAAATTTGGTGAAGAGTTAATGATTTAATCCGCTGATGGTGGATAACAACAATTTATAATGTTTACAACAATTTTTTGCAATTTTAATAACATATGAAAATATATATTTTTTGTGACATTTAAACAAATGAAAGTGAGAAAAGAAGAAAGTTAATTTTTCTAAATATTATGAAAAGTTTTTTTTGAACAAATTTTGTTTTTGAAATTGAAAATCTTTATGAACAATTATTAACATTCGTCTTTATGTCAGTCAAGTATTGATATTGTTATGAAACAACGAATGAGTGATATGATAATTTTTCCAAATAAGTCTAATTTTGGAATAACACCGAATGAATCATGTGACTATTTTTATTTTTTTTTGCAAAGGTTTTGCTACGAATATTTGAACAATCAAATGCAATCTTTCGAAAAGTGAACTACGAACATGTAAACATTAGTGATCACTCAGAACTCTTTATTGAACAGTGATTACTAGTGTAAATATTTTTTTGAATTTTTTTATTTCAGTATGGACTAATAAATTTTCTGATTATCTTATCTGCGACATTCTAGTAATAATTTTAGGGACAGTTGATTTCTCATGTGTGATTTGTTTTATCTTTGTTGAGGTTTTTGCCATTCAAATCATATTTTTATCTATAAATAAATTGAGATTTTAAGGAATGTGCTAATTCAAAATAATTTCTCACCTTACCTTACCTTACTTGTGAATTGCCGAGATCAGGGATGCCAGATTAGACACAAGTATTCACCTAAATAGACCCTGAGATATATTTTCTCGTGCTAATCTGATATCGGTATTTTACAAAATGTGGTCGTTGGATCTCGGTCCAAACGGGCACAGTACGATAAGCTGAATTGTTGAGAAACGGCCTTGTTGAATCATAAGTTACGGTAAGGCTATAATACTTTCATGATTCATAAACCCGCCATCTTGAAACTATTTGGATGATGACCTTGTAGTTTGAGTAAAAGACGCTTCCCACATAAGGTATATTGTTGCGGATTTTGGTAGAGATCGAATGATTAGGTTATTAGTAATTTGATTTAAGCTTTCAACATTTGGTTGGCCGCCATTATGTTTTCGTCAAGATGGCGGCGATATTAAACATGCCACTAAGGTGCCCTTTGCCAGTGCTACCTCTGTACCAAATTTCGTTCAAGACGGTTTGAATTGATGGGGGCAATCGATTAGCACACATACATGGCCGCTGTCTACAAACTATTGGGCTGATGACCTTGTAATTTGGTCAAAAGATGCTTCCCTCATAAAGTTATATTATTGCAAAGTTTGCTAGAGATCAGATAATTATGTTAGTCGTAATTTTATTTAAGCTCTTTACATTTGGGTTGCCGCCATTACGTTTTCGTCATGATGGCGGCGATATAAAACATGACACCGAGGTGCCCTTTGCTAATTCTACCTCTGTACCAAATTTCGTTCAATTCGGATTTACCGTGTTTGAATTGATAGGGGGAATCGATTTGCACACATACATGGCCGCCATCTACATACTATTGAGGTGATGACCTTGTAGTTTGCTCAAAAGACGCTTCCCAAATAAGCCATGATGTTGAAAAATTTGGTAGAGATCAGATTATTACGTTAGTCGTAATTTGATTTATGCTTTGAATATTTCTCTGTGTTTGAATTAAAAGGGGGGGGGGGGAGGCAGACTTACCAAATACCACACACACACATAAACACATACATACATACATACATACATACATACATACTCACAGACACACTTCTAGGTCTTCGACCGGAGATTTTCCAAACCAATAATCTGAGAGGGTTGTGAAAGGGCACACCTTACTTGGATTTAAGCCCTCATTACCGTGGATTACTTAATTTTACAAATTTTGCCAAAGGGCTTAACTCACCCATTTTATTTGAACGCGACTATATCTTACCGTTCGTCTTTTTCCTGATATCTCTCGAACCCATAATTGGAAGAAGTTATGTGAGGTGCCATTTTACTCGGGATTGAGCCCCATTTCCTAGGGTTCGCTTATATTTTTAGATTCATTGTAACGGGCATAACGGCCACAGATTATTATTATTATTATTATTATTATTATTATTATTATTATTATTATTATTATTATTATTATTATTATCATTCGGTAATTATTCATTTGATTGAGCTGTAGTGGTAGCTACCTAACAGGAGAAGTGGGAGGAAGAGGGACTGTATCCTTATTTGCCGGATTGAGAATCGCCACCTCTAATGATTAACATTATTTATAACAGATACCATATAGCCAAGCACGAAGCAAGTCACAAATACACGTTAATTTCACGAAAATATGCTTTTAACTATTCTTAAGAAACCGGCTTGGAAATATTTTAATAATGTCAGTGATCAAGACTGGTCTGTTCCGTTACAGCGGCAGCTGGAGATGTGGAGCCTTGCAAGACCTTGCGATATAAGAATATGCTGACCGGAAGAGTCAGATTACAAACTGGCCAAAGGGCTTAACTCACCCATTTTATTTGAACGCGACTGTATCTTACCGTTCGTCTTTTTCCTGATATCTCTCGTACCCATAATTGGAGGAAGTTATGTGAGGTGCCATTTTACCACACTAGCCTTTAGATTACTACATGTAGAATAGTGGTGGATGCCCATTGGTTTGTTTTCTATGACTGTTTGACGGAACTTAGCCAGGCAAGAAGTGAGAGAGAAAGAATTATTACAGGCTACAAAGTCGCTGGCTTAACTCTCTGACCACAACAGCTCGTTCTTGAGGCGGAGGGCAATATGGGGAGGCCACGGGTGACTCCTTTCTAATCTTGGGATTATTGGTTATGGATGCGATTATTAAAAACAACGGTTAACACTAAATCAGATTTATTGATCCAAGAATTAAAGGCTGAACTAAAACCCAACCATTTTTCAGAGAATTTCTGTTTGTAGCACTTTATCTACTAGATCAGGTTCGGAAACAGCGTATTTTGTAATTCTTGGAGATAAAACCACCCTTTAATGGGCTGATTGTTAAGATCTTGGAGTACATTAAATAGGTGACTGGATGGTCGAGTTTCACTTTTCGAATGCGAAAAAATCTCAGTGGTCAAGTAAGGGGTGTATCCCTTGTCAAAAACAGACTTTAACTTGCTGATGAAAACGGGGTCCCTTATTTTTAGCCAGTGGCATTTTGGATCTGCAGTTTTGATGGGATTGAAGATTTTATACAGCCGTGGAATATTTTTTGTTACCAGTCGAGGCTTTGTATCTAAGTTTGGTATCATTGAAACGTGACACTAGATCAGGTATAAAGTCTATCCTGCGATAGCATCCCCGCGCGTTCAACTCTTTCCACACAATAGCTTTTAGCGTGCGATTAAAACGTTCTACCACACTAGCCTTTAGATTACTACAGGTAGAATAGTGGTGGATGCCCATTGGTTTGAGAAATATAGAGACATCCTCGTCGGAAAATTCTTTGTCGTGATCTGTTTGCAAAAGCTTGGATTGTCGTTTTTGATTGTTGAATAATACTCTTCAATACTGGAGTAACCAGAGGACCTGACTTATGACTCGCCGGCTTAACAAAGGCCATTTTGGAATACAATCGATAACTGTAAGCTTATACCGTAACAATCGTTGACGCTAGCATAGGGAATCATTTCAACCAAATTAGCTTGCCAAGGATCATTTACACCACGTGAAATAACTTTGAGTCGCTCATAGTTACACCAGGCAGGACTGTGCAACTCGTTAGCTATATTTACTTCTATTAACGAGGGTTTAAACAATAACTTTGGCATTTCGAAGATCTTGTTCAATTATCTGGATTGCACCCTTGTGCCCAGTATGACCAGCCTGTTGTGATGCATGTAAGAGTTGTAGCCGTTTGACTAGCTTACTGGAATTATTCCAGTATGTTACATCAACCAGTGGTTATAACGGTTAAAATGTAACACCCGAGGTGGATGTTCCATGACGAATATTCTTAGTGGCTGAAAATAATTTGACGTGCCTTATGGAAGGAATTATGAGTTAACGAGGACAATATTGTGCAAAGTTGAATTATATACGCTATTTGAAGTTTAGCAAAGTTTAATGAGGTTCATTGACTTAATGTGAAGTTCATTATTGATGCAACTATTTGAATATGCTATTTTCGAAGAACAGCTGATTGATAGACGAGATCTATGATTGTATTTTACCACGATGATAATAAATGAGTATAAGATTGAAGAAGGATATATTATTAAACATTATTTTTATCATGATTTAACAAGGACTTAGATAATATAATTTAACTTAGCTTAGCCGCTCGGTAGAGAAGTTAATTGATTGTGACATTGATAGATAACGATATGAGACTGTGATAGGCAACTATAGACAAGTTCTATTAGGAAATAGCAGATGATATTACCGGGTGAGTTAGCCGTGGGCGTTACGGCATGACTGTTGGCAGTCGCTCACATCCGGGAGGCGAGGAGGTTCGAATCCCCCCGCCGGCAACCTTGAAGATGGTCTTCTGTGGTTTCTCATCTTCCATCCAGGCAAATGCCGGGGTTGGTCCCTAACTATAGGCCACAGCAGATACCTTCCAACTCCTCGTCCTTACCTTCCAACTTCCCTCCCCAACGGTACTTGTAGCTCACCCATTGGGTGTCCGACTCGAAGCAGCTACAACACTGGCGAGCCAAACATGTCCTCGGACACTCCCGGCACTAAAAGCCATACGCTAAAAAAAGATGATATTGAGATGAAATGGAAATACATTTTTGTGAGATGGTTTATTGAGAGATAGAGAAGTTGTATATAATGTATAGAAGAAATATAGACCTAAGAGTTAGAAATAGACATAGATAGGAGATATATAGAATTGATAGGAATTAAGGAGTCTATCGTCTAGAGTTAAATAATTAAATTGTGATATCAGATAGGAGAATGAGTATTAATTGGAGAGAAGGAAATAGTATTTTCTTTTTTATTTATTTTTCTTAAGGAAGGAGACGGAATATTCTGAGAAAGTGAAGTATTATTTTAAATAACTCCTTAAATATTAGTGAGAAATATTTATTTAGGAAGGTCATATACCAAATTTGAGTTTATTTATTTCATTTTTGAGTAGAACTAATTTATTATTGTCATTATTTAATAATTTATTGAAACTTGGGTTAGGAGGTTTCATTATTTATTTATTGTACATATGTTATAGTTTAATAAATTAGCAGGTACTAGTTAGTTTACTTGTAGTTTTTATAATTACCTCTGACTTATTCTTTCAATAGGTTGTTACGAATGTGCTATGGAGGTAGGTATAGGCGTCCAATACCCATTTGCCATACCAGTGACACCTCGAGATTCCAAGAATCTCACTCTCCATCGTAGTTGTGATTCCAAGTAGCTAGTTCATAGTATATTAGTTGTTTTTAATAAGTCGTGTCTGATGTTCAACCAGTCAGCGAGGACCCATTGATTGTTCTTGCTGGTGATCCATAAGCTCTGCGATTCTTTCCATCTACAGATATTGGCAGTTACCGACTAGTTGTATTCGGGTACATATATACACATAGAGGGTGTTCGTTAAGTCACCGGACTCAATATTTCGGATTATTTTCTAGCGTTGTATTACGCAAATAAATCTAGTGATTACACCACAATAGTTCCACTACTTTCCAGTAAACAACAACATTTCTTCAACTCCGGTGGAAGTATTCTGGAAGTGCTGAGAGTAATAAATGTTAAGACATAACAGTAAGTTGTTTTCTGCACCTTGCATTCCCACAGTTTTAGTCCACAAGTTGAAAGTGACCATCATTTTCTTGCAGTCACAAATATACACGCTTACGCATGTTTTGCGACACTTTTTTTTTAAAGTTCCTGGTGTCATTTCTCCAGTACATTTAGAAATTGCTTCATTGAGTTCATGTAAGGAACGTGGATTATGTATACATTTCCTTTAAAATATCCCCAAGAGAAAAAGGTCTGGATAGGTTAAATCTGGTGAATTAGGAGGCCAAAAATTTCCATAGATTACGAGATTTCCAATCGCAACATAGCTATGGTCGCGTTAGCATTTTGACAAGTGGCACCCTCTTGCTGGAACCAGCAATAGTGCTCATCCTCCTTCAATAAGGTAACGAATTGTTGCACAATGTCCCACATTCTGCGCTTCGTGAGTGGACACAATTGATCCTCCAAGTTCTTGTGACAAACGTCTTACAGATTTCCGCGAAGATCTCTCAATGCACTGACGAACAGCGGGGAGGAAAGTGCCAGTTATTTATTTAGGTCTCCTACCTTGTTCTTTATCACCCACGAAGTACAGTATGTGTCACAACACCTCTGTACAAAATCATACAAAAGAGAATTGCCTGGTTAGGGTTCATCAGGAAACCGATGTCTCCATTTTTTCACACATTTCTCATACATATTACACACAAAAAAAGCCTCCAATAAAGCGACCAGTTGTGCACGCGTAGAATGCATTGTTACCCGCGTGACCTTGTAAGACACTCTGCGCAAGGCAACAGCCGCACTGTTCTGAAACCATTGCAACTGGTTCTACTCATGCTTGCCAACTTATTTCGTCAGATACATGTGCTACGATTTTTCAAATTTAGTCCGGTGACTTTAAGAATTTTATGGAATTATATTGAGATGGGGCTTCCCGTATGCTAACATGTACGTACATACAGTATATGTCATTTTTTTGTGGACACGATAACTACCACCATTTTACACCAATCACTTTCAAATTTATACATATAATACTGACCTATACAATCTTGGTCGAGTTCGTTAACGGGCACAATCGGACAATGGGGATAGAAATGAGGGTCCTTTTTTGAAAAAATTAAATATCATAACTTTCTTCGGATTAGGGCCAACATCTTATCACAATTAAATTATTTGATAGCACAAATCATTGACGAAAGGGTTTTCTGTAAAAAAAAATTCATACCTCCCTTAATATGCGCAATGTCAAAACAATTTAAAAAGGTCAATAGTCCTATCAAAATTACCTACATTTCTGTCTGAAATAATGTTTTATATGACCCACCCTTACGCTAAGTGACGAGAAAGTATTTTAGGGAATTATAAGGAGATGGGGCTTCTCGTATGCTAAACATGTGGATTATTTGTAGGTACAACAATTGTGAATTTGAAATAATTTTCTTTGTCCGGTGAAATCTACCTCCTCCGTCCGGCGCACCAAGAGGGATTATTTTAAAACGCTAATCCTCTCAGCCCGGCTTCACCCACAAACTCTGCGAAGGATCATCCCTCTTCCGGCGCCAGGACACTGTCTGGGAGCTGAGCACACTTAGTCAGCAGATACAGATAGGGATGGTGACAGGCCCATAGCCCAGGTGACCGCCTAATTGGGTCTTATTGAGGAAGGGACAGGGAATGGATTTTGGAAAGAGGCCGGTCGTTGTCGTGGACCAGTGTTTTTAGCCTTCTTTCGATTTTTGCGAAAAATGAAAGTAGACTTATGAGATCAACACAGGGCCAAAATTGTGTGTCTGTCCCCGTGTCTGTGAGTGTGTATGTGTGTGTGTACTGTGCATGTCTGTCGACCCCTATCAATTCAAACATGGTGAAGGCGAATTGAACTAAATTTGGTGCAGAGGTAGCACTAGCAAAGGGCACCTCAGTGTCATATTTTATATCGCCACCATTTTGACGGAAACGTAATGGCAGCCACCCAAATGTTCAAAGCTTAAATCAAATTACAACTACCCTACATCATATATCTACCAAATTTTACAAGAACATACCTTTATGTAGATAGCGTCGTTTGGCCAAACTACAAGGTCTTAAGCCCAATAGTGTGCAGATGGTGGCCGCGTATGTCTGCAAATCGATTCCCCCTATCAATTCAAACACAACGAAACCAAATCGAACCACCTTTGGTACTGAGGTAGCACGAGCAAGGGATAACTCAGTGTCATGTTGTATACCGCCGCCATCATAACAAAAAAGAAATGGCGCCACCCAAATATTCTGAGCTAAAATCAAATTACGACTAACTTAAGCATCCGATCCCTACCAAATTATGCAACAATATACCTTAATGTGGGAAGCATCTTTTGCCCAAACTACACGGTCATCAGCCAAATATTTTCAAGATGGCGGAAGTATGAATCATGCAAGTATTAGAGCCTAACCGTAACTTACGGTTCAACAAGGCCTGGCCTCAACAATTCGGCTTATCGTACATAGGGAGATTTAAACTGTCCGCAAAGAGGTGGCCGGTATGATATTTGCATATTATAATAGAACTAGCAACCCAACCCGGCATCGCCCGGGAGAATGCAATACGTCATAAGCGCTTTTTTTTTCTCCAGTGACAATGAACAACGACCAATATCTGTTTAACATCTCGGCATGATGGGTTAAAATCATTGACTGGACTATTAGTTATATTATCATGGAGATGCATGTGCAACAAATTCTTGTCGACGTATATTAAGAATGGCGACGTGCATGAAACAAAAATCTCCCTTCCGTCCAATCTTTGAATTTTTTGGAACGAAAAGTTCACAGGCGAAATGAAGAATACCCGAGTTGCATTTCCAGGGAAACTCCAAACACAACCACCCTTCTCAGAAGTCTTAACTCAACACGACTCAACGCTTTGCTGCTGGCTGTATCTGTGGCAATAGGTTCGCCTGCTAGCTAGGCTGTAACAGGGATGATAGATTCGCCCTTAAATAGCTCGTAAACTGTTGCCTCAGTATTTGAATGGACATGGTTGGAAGAAATTAAAACGTAGAAACACTCATAGTGGTCGATGTATTGAAGATAGACATATGCTCTCGCGGACCTTTTTGTAGAACTCTTCATGCTAAACAATTCTTACACTCATAGTATTTAGATATTTTTAACAGTTTGCCCAGCGTAAGTTTACGAAGCGCTCGGATGCCAGTTTTTTTTTTTTGATGTGTAACATCTTTCCGCTCGGTTGCTGGATGGTTTTGTGGTAGTGATTTTGAAAATTGGGGACGGAATTGGATCGGAACGATCAAGCTGGCAGTGGTGGATCGAACGGAAGTATGCACTGCCCGCTCGATTGATAGAACGGAAGTGTATTAGCTGGCAGTGGTGGAAAACGGAAGTATGCACTGCCGCTCGATCGATCGAACGGAAGTGTACTAGCTGGCAGTGGTGGAAAACGGAAGTATGCACTGCCCGCTCGATCGATCGAACGGAAGTGTGCCCTAGCTGGCAGTGGTGGATCGAACGGAAGTATAAGACGCACTGCCAACTCGATCGATCGATCCAGCTGGCACTGGTAAGAGAAAAAATCAGCGCGCGGTGTCGAAAATTGATACCACGACGCACTTTCGGCCATGTGGAATGTATATGACATGCTGAACGGAAAACGCTCATGCGAACTCTGGTGCCAAGTGATTAAAACAAATGACATGGTACATGTTCGAAGTCTTCGTATAAGTATTTAAATGGTAAAATGCCCTAATATCAAACATTGTAAGTAGTCGGCATTGCCGGTATTATGTTTCTGCACAATGGCTATTCAAATATTAACCCACATAACGGTAATGCAGTCATCAATATAATATATTCGTTGTAGTTATACGAGAATTGAGGAAGCCTTCATGAACTATTACTCAATACATTCTCTTTACTCACAAGAGGGCCTATTCATAAGGCATTTTAAACTCAATTTCACGCAGGAACATTATCGAAACAAGCAAAATACAGTATAAATGAAACTTTATTCCGTAATGCAGTATTATTGGAACGTGGAAATAAGTCACCATCTTGTGCACAATATTTGCGTAGTCGAAATAGCCGTGGGGTTAGTGCGTATGTCTGTGAATCTAGAGATCTTGGGTTCGAATCCAGGGCGGGGTATATATTTTTGCTACCAGATTATCATTTTAAACGATATTTATCATATCAATATGACTCATTTTAACAGAATCCATATGAAATTACGAGTTGGTCTGTGAATCAAGAGGGCCTGTTTATAAGGAATTTAAGGTTATGAGCGGTGTCGCGTCTATTAATATAGTTGATCCATATCGTATTCTTTATTTAGGCTAGGTCGCCTCCGTAGCGTAGCGGTCAGCATGGTTAGCTGCCGCCCCGGAGGTCCTGGGTTCGATTCCCGGCTCTGCCACGAAATTTGAAAAGTGGTATGAGGACTGGAACGGGGTCTACTCAGCCTCGGGTGGCCCAAATGAGTAGAGGGGGTTCAATTCCCACCTCAGCCATCCTCGAAGTGGTTTTCCGTGGTTTCCCACTTCGTCTTCGGGCAAATGCCGGGATGGTACCTACTGTAAGGCCACGGCCGCCTCGTTCCCTCTTCCTAGCCTATCCATCCCAATCTTCCTTCCCTTCCCATCCCTCAAGAGGCCCCTGTTCGCTTTGCAGGTGAGGCCGCCTGGGCGAAGTGCTGATCACACCTCCCCAGTTTTATCCATCCCGACCAGATGTTCCAAGCTCCAGGACACTACCCATAGAGGCGGTAGTGGTGAGTTCCCTCGCTGAGTCCGTGGGAACGACCAACCTAGAGGGTAAATTGACTAAATAAAAATAAAAAAAATGTTTAGGCTAGTGCTGGTGGAAGCTACAAATCATCTAATAAAATGAGCTCCGTATTATAAACTACAATATCTGTAAAACACTCCCTTTTACAATAGATTAATATTTGTGCCAATAATACTAACTTATAAAATACCGGCCTATCAACAATTTCACGTAAGGTTTCTTCTATGTCAGATGTTACACATCATATGCGACTACTGTAAGGCTCGTATCATTATTATCATTCCACCGAAATCGTTACTGCTCGGCTTCCTTTGATCATAAATAAATAATTTTCTACAGAAATCATCCTCGAGATATCCTTTACAGAATGGTGAAAACCGCATGAAAATCCATCCAGTGTTTCTCGAGTTTACCCGTAACATCCAAGAATCGGGGACATTGTTTTATACTAAGTAGAGATTATACGCCAATCAGAATAATTTAATATATTATAACCGGGTGAGTTAGCCGTGGTCGTTACGGCATGACTGCTGGCAGTCGCTCACATCCGGGAGGTGAGGAGGTTCGAATCCCCCCGCCCGCAATCTTGAAGATGGTCTTCTGTAGTTTCCCATCTTCCTTCCAGGCAAATGCCGGGGTTGGTCCCTAACTATAGGCCACAGCCACTACCTTCCATCTCCTCGTCCTTCCATTCCAACTTCCCTTCCCAACGGTACTTGTAGCTCGACCATCGGGTGTCCGTCTCGAAGCAGCTACAAGATTGGCGAGCCGAACATGTCCTCGGACACTCCCGGCATTAAAGCCATACGCTAAATATATATATATATATATATATATATATATATATATACATATAATATAATCCTCCTTCCGTCCAATCTAAATTGACTGTGAATTTTGCGGAACGAAAAGTTCACAGGCGAAATGAGAGTTGCACTTCCAGGGAATGACGAGGTGAATGAATCTCAAATCCCCCTTCCGTCCCATCTTAACTTGACTGTGTTTCACAGGCGAAATGAAGAAAACCCGAGTTACACTTCCAGGGAAACTCCAAACACAACCACCCTTCTCAGGAGTATTAACTCAACACGACTGGACGGTTTGCTACTGGTTTCTATCTGGGGCCCGCTAGCTAGGCTGTAACAGAAATGATAAACTCGCCCTTAGCTAGCTCGTACTCTGTCGCCTCAGTAGTTGAATGGACATGCTTGGAAGAAATTAAAACGTAAAAACACTTATAGTGGGCGATGTATTGAAGATAGACATATGCCCTCCCGGACTTTTTTGTAGAACTTTTCATGCTGAACACATCTTATACACTCATAGTATTGAGATATTTTTAACGGTTTGCCCAGCGTAAGTTTACAAAGCGCTCGGACGCCAGTTTTTTTTTTCGACTATTCCTCTGAAATCGTTACTGCTCGTCTTCCATTGATCGTAAATAAATTATTTTCTACAGAAATAATTCTCGAGATATCCTTTACAGAATGGTGGAAACCGCATCAAAATCCATCCAGTCGTTCTCGAGTTTACCCATAACAATCACAAATCGGGGACTTTGTTTTATACTAAGTATACTGTAGATATGTAACCGCAGAAGTGACTAACATGTCAGGCTTACCATGCCATATCGTTATGGGACCGTGCCGTCCCGTTGTCAAAATGGCCGCTATTTCTTCCATATATTTCCGTAACTTGGTAAGTTTATATCCTTTTAGGAATGTACTGAACAAAATAATACATATTTAGTATAAAACATTTTATAGAAACGGCAGAAAACGCTAACGACGTCGTTGATTTCAACACAAAATATGACACAAATATACAAAACCACTTGTTGACCAAGCATTATCGTATTGCATCCGTGGCATAATGGTATCGACCTTGGCTCATAGTCTGAAGGGTGGTGGATCAAATCCCTGCAGGCTCGATTGCTTTACTCGCTGTTTTTTTTTTTGTATTTATTGATTTATAACTACTCACACGTTATAACGTTAAGCATATATAGTGTGTATTTGCAATCGAAAATATTACATATATATATATATTAACACCACATGTTTCAACACTCGAATACAGCGATTAATATTCGTTGACCTTGATCCGTGGTAGAGCCTATTGTCGTTGTTGTTTTTGTTGTTGACTCTTTAGGGGTTTAGCGGCATCATGGCCTTGTAGCACGGTTTACTTGGGTGTGTGTAGAAGTTTTCTGATAACCTGTGTCACTGTGATGTCTGTAGGCTTACCAGTGTGTGTACATTTATACGAGGAAGGAATTGGGTAGGAAGCTGTTGTTGTTTCATTTGAGATGCATGGACATCATGGTCATTTAGGCCGGCGTACTTGGGTGAGTGTTGAAATGTCGTCTGATAACGTGTGATGTTTTGATGGTTGTATTAGTGAGTGTATATATAATGCAGGTGGGGATTCAATCAATCAGTGTTTAATATCCGTATAAGTACGTTGTATTTCAACAAGCTAATACAGCCAACATTCAATTATACTCCTCGAAAAGGACAAAGAATTATAACTATATTAGTAGGTGCAATAGGCCGGAGCTGGCACAGGGGCTAATTGGCAAGATGGGCGCTATACATGGTCTCTTATGGAACTAACTCTTGGGAGCTGGCACGTGGGCTAGTGGGCAAGATGGCCACTGCGCGCAACTCTAGAGGACTTGAGATGACTGGTACAGAGGCTATTGCGCAAGATGGCTGCCAGGTGAAACTCTCTTATGTTGGAGAACTTGACGAGGCTGGCCGGATGCCCTTCACTACCTATGCTCTTTCCAATCGCCTACTTTCATGAAACTGGGGCAGTGTTTTATAGACAACTCCCTTATGTTAGAGGACTTGAGCAGGCTGGCCGGATGCCCTTAACCTCCTATGCTCTCCCCAATCTCCTACTTTAATAGGCAAATCCTCCTACCATTATGCTAGCGGTTATGTTGGTTAACACTATACGTGAGAGTACATACTTCAAGCCGACCAGGACGTTAGAAGGTAGCAACCGCCATTAACATCACAGCAAGGGTTGGAGCCTTGTCTTATGGAGATGTAGCCAGTACTCTACTACCCTCTGTGAGGGCTCTAACATCAAACCAGTCAAAGCTTGGGGTATGCCCTTGAAGTCAAACTCCTGTAAGTTAACTACAAATGCTATACGTAAACTCTTATCACAGGTGTATCAACAAGCTTTGCAAACTTGGATGACGAATACACCTCAAAGGTCTACTCTCCCTTCGTAAAGGGCACCACGCATTATAGTTAAGTATACAGAAGCTAAATCTTTACAAAAAAAACGAAAAACTCCAGTAAGTTAACTAAAAATGCTATACATAAACTCTCATCATTGACATATCAACGAGGTTTGCAAGCTCGAATGATGAATATGTCTCAGAGGTCTACTCTCCCTTCGTGAAGGGCACCGCGCATTATAGTTCAGCTTAAGGAGCAAGTTCTGGATGTAGATGTCTCTCCTCTTTTCTCCGGGCTTGAGACCGGCTCTAGGGGACACACTTCCTCCTCCCCTAGAGGCAGAGTTAACACCTATCAACCCTATATTTACTTAACATAAGATAATTTTTTTGCCATTGTATTCCATTAGCCTTAGGCACCAAAGCCCTTCAGCACACACACACCTGTAGGCTTATGAAGAAATTAATCTCACGCTAGAGACCTTACCAGACATACATAGGTTTACGGAGAAATTAATCTCACGCCAGAGGCCATATCAGTCATATATATATATATACATAGGCTTACGAAGAAATTAATCTCACGCCAGAGGCCATATCAGTCATATATTTATATATATAGGCTTACGAAGAAATTAATCTCACGCCAGAGGCTGTTTTACATACAACAAACACATGCTATAGGCTCTGCTGCTAAGCCTTATGGAGAACATTCCATACTTGTAAACTTCAAAATAAATGGATTTTATTTGAAAAAATTGTTGATAGATGTTTCCTATTGCTAGGATTCTTTTAGTCGTAGATAAATTAAACAGATTCAGTGATTGCGTAATGCCCATGTGCATGTGTAGCTATTCCATCAGCGGCAATCACTCTCTTGTCATCATCTGGACACAAGGCGATCTTGTTTAGTTTTACTGACGATATTTCATGATGCTTCGACGTGATAACATTCATTGGTATTCTCTTTTCCATTTTTGTCATAAGGCAGTCCATATAATCTTGAAAACAGATACATTTCCTAACAACACCCCTGCTAATACCTTTAATCTTCTTTACTTCTACTCCATCGATGTCTAGGGCATACATCTTAGCTCTGAGACCGACAAATTTTCTAATAATGTGCGCACAAGCTTCATCTTTAAATTTTCCCAACGCCTTTTTGTTCTTTACAGAATAACATATATGATTATTGGGGTAGTCAGACGTATCCAAATGCTCTAGGAAACACAACTTGTCTTGGTATACATCTTCGGTCTTTACTAAATATATGAAGGAATCCGTGTCCATGTATGCGAGTTTAATATTTTCAACCCCATAATAAGGAAGCAGTACATTATAGTGGTGGGAATACATCAAAGTTTTTGAAATATCCAACACGCAGATACCAATATATATAGGCTTATCGAACACAATGCTACGTTTAGCCATATGAAAAGCAGCTAGATCAGGACCGTAAATTGTTCTGTCTATAAATGTTGGTTTAGCTATCAGCTTTTCTGCCATCTTACTGTCAGTAACAAGGCGTATGTCTAATCTATTACGAATATTTTCCATAGTTTTCCCAAACATTGCATTATTGAACAATTTATACAAATCCTTCTCGAAATCATCTTTAGCCTGTTTCCGTAGATTATTATTAAATTCAACGTATGACTTTAACCAAGGTAGCTGTTTAAAGCTTAACGCGCGGTGAATCTTAATTAATTTTAATCCATGATCCAGAGCTTGCTTAAGAGCCATATAATGAACTACGTAACGCCTTCGATTTCCAAGATGAGGGATTAGTTTCTTTAAAGATGTTTCTTTTGGATGTTTACACTCTGGTAGAAAGGGTAAATCATCGTGTAGATCATGAAGTTCAGAAGGATAATCAACGTCTACTTCTAAGATGTAACCGAGAGAATCATCTTCCTTTAGTGTATCCAGATCAATGCTGTCAGGAGAGACCCACTTAAATCCTCCGTAAGGGAGGCGATGACACATTGCCCAGCCGTATTGGTTGTTTGCATCATCGTAGGTAATAAATTGAGACGGCTTCTCTGAATCGAAATTCTCCATGTATTTATTATTAGCTTCAGCATATCGATGAGAAACCTGGCATAATCCTTCACGTATTCCTGATTCTATCATTAGAATCTGATCGTAATCCTGTAGTAACTCGAGCTGAGTACCTGTATATAAGAGCATGGCATCCCACGTAAGACCTGGAGAAGTAAAATAGTGTGCAGGATCGACTTTATGAGTTTCAAGTGTTTTATTTCTGAATGTTTCAAACACGTCTGCGAGAAGGAGTACATCAGATGATAGGTAAAGGTCGCTATATTCACCAAAACTTTTAATTTGGAATTGTTTCCACACATGTAATGCATGTTCATAGTCTTCTACACTGATGTCTTCCTGATTTAATCTGTTAAAGAACTCCTCCTTAGGTGGTAAGCTTTCTTTGCTT
Organism: Meconema thalassinum; assembly: GCA_946902985.2. Classification (NCBI taxonomy): domain Eukaryota; kingdom Metazoa; phylum Arthropoda; class Insecta; order Orthoptera; family Tettigoniidae; genus Meconema; species Meconema thalassinum. Next base: position 1,394,393,683 of record OX336389.2, read on the forward strand.
AATTTTTCCCAAGAGTCCACGTAATCATAAGGATATACACCTTTCCGGGTCATTAGTGCTGAATTTTCCACCCCAAAGTACTTACTCGTCTCAGGGTATGATGTTAGGTTGCCCACTAATTTTGATAAACTGCTTGGCATGAAGCGAAACGTATCCAGAAATCTAAGCTTCACATTACCAACATGTTTGGTAAATGAGAGGTAGTTTTCTTCTGAGTTGGGAATAACTTCTACTCTCTCCGCAGTACACCCCAACTGTTTCACAATGAAATGAGAATCAAAGCCGCTAAGGTTATATAAGAATACAGGGATAGGGTTCCGTGTTTTGCATCTCAAATTACAGGTATTATGAGCGCTTCCACGGTATACACCTGTAAGATGGCAATGATCTCGAACCTTCCAGTCATTCTCAGGGAACTCCTTATGACACAAATAGCAGGTTACAGATGACTGAAACTCTGCTTCTTGATCATCAGTTAAAGCCTTCGGAACATTTAAGCTGTAGAGGCGATTGATTTCGCTAGCTATGGATATTAAATATTCCATAAACTTCTCTGCAGCGTCAGGACCACGATAAATATAAGGTTCCCTTGGAAGGTTAGTCTCTAAGTGAGCTACAGCTGCCGAAGGTTTTACATATACACCAAAGCTCATAGGTACATGGCTCTGGTATGTGGCTGTGTAGCTAATCTCTGGATTAGGTAGACATGTTTGATGAGGTATGAGTATACTCTCAAAGTCAGCATAGATTACGTAAGACATTCTAAGCATTTTCTCTACATTGATAAATTGTAGAATGGGCTTTTTAGTAGGCATTTTAACACTTGCAATGTCATGCAGGAAACACAGTTCTCTATGTTCTTCTAATTTATCTAGACCACTTTTTCCATACCGGTTATCAAAATGCGTAAAGCAACGTTTACAAGTATATATCCTATGTTGATGATGAGTTAGTTGATATCCCATCAATTTATCAAAATCTTTGATAAGTACGTAGTGATGTCGACCAGTATCATCACTAATTAGGAGTAGATCGCGATGATCTACTAGTTCTGTGTCAACAACCTTGAGAGGAAACAGGTTACAATCATCATCAAGCCCAAACACATTCACTGACATATCATTAGATTTCTCAAATTTTGAGATATCAGCCAGCGATGTAGGGAATGAGACACATGAAAAATTATATTTTGATTCTAAATCCTTATATTTGCTAACACGTTGAGCATTTGTTTTAATGAACTTCGCTAAGATAGCATACTTAAAACACCTCTCATCTTTTAAGTTTCGAGGGTTGATGCAGGCTTTTTTCGCTTCCAAAACAGGGGGTAGAGGAATGTATGTACTGCCACGCAAGGGATTATACTTGTTTATCCTCAAACGGACCCCCTCAACAGCTAGCAAAGCCCAGTTACTACCCTTTAGCTTAGATTCCTCCATTTCCCTAGCTAATTTTTTAAAGTGTGTTTCTAAGAGCATAGTTAAGTCTGTTTCAAGAAATACTGCCTGATTACGAGTTTTGAAGGAGCGGTCTGCAATATCACCACTAGTTAAATGAATAAATCTACACTCGACCAACATATTAACCTTTAAAGACTTGTGTACACATAGTTCCCTTTGTATAGCATGAATGATTCGCTCTTTCGACTCTTTCAAATAAGAGTTTAAATCACCGCACGATACACATCTAATAAAATATGACTTTAATCGACCCTTGAAAGAGGATTCATACTCACAAAGGTCTTTACTATCAGGAACCATGGCGAGAAATTCATGCTTAGTTGGTTCAGTATTAACCTTCTTTGCAGGTGACGCTACACTACAAACCTCTTCATGACGACGTCCGTTATAGGCATTGCTGAATCCGGCCCCACTTGTGTTGCACTGATGGAATAGCCCACAAGACACTTCATGACGCTTCCTATGATAGGCACGGAGGAAAGTTTTTCCACACTCCTTACAAGCATAGCTCTGAATAGTTTCCTCCATGTTAGACATTGTCTTCTGATAACAGCTGCTTCTTCTTTAATAACAGATCTACCTGAGGAAGAGAGAAAGATACATATTAACTTAAATTTTAGGTACATCTAGGAAGTGGTATTTAATTTAAGACCGCGGTTGTCTCAATTCTAGTATCAATTACAAAATACAGACACCACAATAACACAGGTTATCAGACAAAAAATTCCATACATCTCTAAGACATTAGCTGATGACCTCGTTTTCAGAGTTTGGAAACGTATACCTCCCGCCTTTCCCCAATAATCCCACATACAGATCCAAAATACGCATGAGAGCAGATGACCTCGAAGTTCAGTCCTTTAAACATAACTACCTTACTCCTCACCTTGCCTAGTATGCTTCATTATAGCGCTGCCAAGGTTTTTTTTTTCTACTCACATAACCTGGATCCCACCAACCTCTGGGCTGAAGACCCAACAGACGCCCAGGTGGTAAGATTAAAAAATATGCCACCTCAAATAAACCACATACCGATTTTGCACGGGGTTCCTCCTTTATATATAGCCACGAGGAGAGTTCGATCCCTATCTCAGTCATCCTGGAAGTGGCTTTTCCGTGTTTTCCAACTTATACACCAGGCAAACTTGGGGTAGGGGTAGAGGTTGTTCCGGTCTTAAGGCTACAACCACCTCCCCCAATCCGAACCCCAATTACTAATACAGACACCATAATAAAACAGGTTATTACACACACAAAAAATCCACATACACCAAAGTACACGGGGTAACATACCACGATGTCGCAAAGCCTCTAAATTAATAAACAACGATAACACTAACCTCATCCTCCCTAGTCATAAACAGCATAGCAGAAGGTCTAAAAGGAGTGTGGGAATTAAGCATTTGTTCTAGAGAGAGCGGCCAGTATCCCCCCTATCACGGTATGTTCTCCTGATACATGCACACGTTCACTGTGATGAATAAACCCATTGAAATATATATAGGACCAGCTCGTGGTGTAATGATCAGCCCCGGGTTTGAATCCTGGTTCTACCAAGAAATTATATTCTGACTGAGGGCTGAAACGGAAGAGGGGCCCACTCAGCCTCGTGAGGATAACTGGGTAGCGCATGAGTTCGATTCCCTCCTCAGACATCCTTGAAGTGCATTTCTGTTACACAGTCTTAGCCCTCAATTACAAATTACATAAACTGATAAAATCATCACAATGATACAGGTTATTAGACAGCTTTCACACACACACTGGCTGCATGAGTACGCTGTCGCAAAGACTGTAATAAATCAACACATCAACAACAAATCAAAACATGAAATAAGATGAATGAAACTAGGCAAGGATGTGGAAGGAAGCGGCTGTGGCCTATTAGAAGATACCGTCCTACCATTTGGGTGGAGTTGAAAATGGTAGGAGTTGATTATTTAATCTTGTTAGTTGTTTCCAAACTGGAGGTCAGTTACTACCCTCCATGTTATGTTAACCAGAATCAGCTACTTACTGCTTGTAAATCAAGGCAGTAGAATGGTACTTAGGGCAAGAGTCCTTAACACGATGTGATATGCTTGAGAGTTTACAGTAAACTAATATTAAATTCAACCCACCCCATGTATCATGTTAGCCGGAATCAGATACTGTAGAGCCTAATAATGGGTAGTACAATGGAGCCTAGAATGCTTAACACGAAGTGACCTGCTTGACAGTTAACAGTAAACTGTTGATTGACGCCTCATTCTACCCCAGAATTTGGTTTTTTCTACAATATCACGCTCATACTAATATTACTAAGACAGACTGGTTTCGATTACTGTTTACTCCATGAGAGATTTTGTAGGTGGAATGCTATGTCATGGTGGTCCTATGGTTCATAATCACAACACTCTTAAATACTTCTGCGACCCTAATACAAACAAATTACGATTTGCTCCTAACAGTATGTTGCTATTAATTAAATTTTTGAATAAAGAATTTTTGTCAACAGCTCTCTGTTTAGAAAACTATACAGTGGCCTAGATAATAACAATAATAATAATAATAATAATAATAAATACATAACATTATTGCTTTTCTATTAATTATACAAAATGAATAATAATATGATGCTTAAGGTGAATACTATTCAAAACCCCACTTCTCCGAGTAATACACCCACCCCCTTTCAAGCCCTCACCCGAAGATAATATCTGAGAAAAAAACTTCTTGTTAGCAGAAACAACACACAAAAAACTTTTGACTGACAAAATGAGACTACAGTATTGTGATTGAATCTGAACATGTATCATTTTAGAGTACTGAATCAGCTACTTACAATGCTAGCCTAGAATGGTTATCACGATGTGATCAACTTGGTAGTTCACAACAAACTAACAGTACTCAAGCAGGGTCATCCCTTATATCCTAATATACTCTGGGCTTGAACTCCTGCTAGAAGAAATGCATTAATCTGATAATTATTTTATACGGTGCAGCGTTTCAATACAAGATAGAAATTACACTTCACAAACTGGAGACGCTCTTCTTACTTGGATACCCAAAGACCGTTGGTGTCGGAAAATAACAAGAGGTGACCAAGGGAGGTCGACAGGAGGATAACAGGGAGGAGCCCGGCACAAGTAAGTGGAAGTATGCCGAACTCAGCTTGGGTCCCCAACCCATGTCCTACAAGTTGTGAGCCCTGGGGGAAGTATGTAGTTTTACGTGACCGTTAATCTTACGATTGTAAGACACAGGGCCTCCTTTTACGTGGAATCAGAACCAAAGGACACGGCATTTTACTTTGAAAGTCTGACATGTGCTGATCGGGAATTGAACCCCGTCCGCCGAGGTGAGAGGCTAACAGCTTGACCGCTGCGCCACAGCGCCCTTTAAGTTATATATTAACAAGATTAAGCTACTTATTATGAAAATTTGCGCAGCGTTTATAGTATAAGATACTTACCAGCACAGCAACTATCTCCAGATGGTCCTTTGTCAAGGTCACTTCACTACCTCAAACTAGAGTTGAATTTGCTAAATTATCGCTGTTTATAAATTTCGCTGAATGCTTACCTGCGTATGAATGATACACCGTTTATATTACATTAACTAGTAATATAGTTAATTTTCAGTTATCAAAGACACTTGATATCATCTCACATAATGTTTCACACCAAAGGATTGCTGTATTATTGTTAAATTGGTTGAAAGGCAAAGATTAGAAGAATTATTTACATTATCCGAAAAGATTCTAGGTTGTAAGCCATCAACATGATCTCTGGGTCGACCTTGGGCCACTGGCAGTACACTGCTCTCTCCCTGCTGACTGGTTACATCTTGTTTCTGTTATTACGTAACACGGAAGAGAGCAGTGCACTGCCAGTGGCCCAAGGTCGACCCAGAGATCATGTTGATGGCTTACAACCTAGAATCTTTTCGGATAATGTAAATAATTCTTCTAATCTTTGCCTTTCAACCAATTTAACAATAATACAGCAATCCTTTGGTGTGAAACATTATGTGAGACGATATCAAGTGTCTTTGATAACTGAAAATTAACTATATTACTAGTTAATGTAATATAAACGGTGTATCACTCATACGCAGGTAAGCATTCAGCGAAATTTATAAACTGCGATAATTTAGCAAATTCAACTCTAGTTTGAGGTAGTGAAGTGACCTTGACAAAGGACCATCTGGAGATAGTTGCTGTGCTGGTAAGTATCTTATACTATAAACGCTGCGCAACATTACATAATAAGTAGCTTAATCTTGTTAATATATAACTTAAAGGGCGCTGTGGCGCAGCGGTCAAGCTGTTAGCCTCTCACCTCGGCGGACGGGGTTCAATTCCCGATCAGCACATGTCAGACTTTCAAAGTAAAATGCCGTGTCCTTTGGTTCTGATTCCACGTAAAAGGAGGCCCTGTGTCTTACAATCGTAAGATTAACGGTCACGTAAAACTACATACTTCCCCCAGGGCTCACAACTTGTAGGACATGGGTTGGGGACCAAAGCTGAGTTCGGCATACTTCCACTTACTTGTGCGGGGCTCCTCCCTGTTATCCTCCTGTCGACCTCCCTTGGTCACCTCTTGTTATTTTCCGACACCAACGGTCTTTGGGTATCCAAGTAAGAAGAGCGTCTCCAGTTTGTGAAGTGTAATTTCTATCTTGTATTGAAACGCTGCACCGTATAAAATAATTATCAGATTAATGCATTTCTTCTAGCAGGAGTTCAAGCCCAGAGTATATTAGGATATAAGGGATGACCCTGCTTGAGTACTGTTAGTTTGTTGTGAACTACCAAGTTGATCACATCGTGATAACCATTCTAGGCTAGTATTGTAAGTAGCTGATTCAGTACTCTAAAATAATACATGTTCAGATTCAATCACAATACTGTAGTCTCATTTTGGCAGTCAAAAGTTTTTTGTGTGTTGTTTCTGCTAACAAGAAGTTTTCTCAGATATTATCTTCGGGTGAGGGCTTGAAAGGGGGTGGGTGTATTACTCGGAGAAGTGGGGTTTTGAATAGTATTCACCTTAAGCATCATATTATTATTCATTTTGTATAATTAATAGAAAAGCAATAATGTTATGTATTTATTATTATTATTATTATTATTATTGTTATTATCTAGGCCACTGTATAGTTTTCTAAACAGAGAGCTGTTGACAAAAATTCTTTATTCAAAAATTTAATTAATAGCAACATACTGTTAGGAGCAAATCGTAGTTTGTTTGTATTAGGGTCGCAGAAGTATTTAAGAGTGTTGTGATTATGAACCATAGGACCACCTTGACATACAGTAGCATTCCACCTACAAAATCTCTCATGGAGTAAACAGTAATCGAAACCAGTCTGTCTTAGTAATATTAGTATGAGCGTGATATTGTAGAAAAAACCAAATTCTGGGGTAGAATGAGGCATCAATCAACAGTTTACTGTTAACTGTCAAGCAGGTCACTTCGTGTTAAGCATTCTAGGCTCCATTGTACTACCCATTATTAGGCTCTGCAGTATCTGATTCCGGCTAACATGATACATGGGGTGGGTTGAATTTAATATTAGTTTACTGTAAACTCTCAAGCATATCACATCGTGTTAAGGACTCTTGCCCTAAGTACCATTCTACTGCCTTGATTTACAAGCAGTAAGTAGCTGATTCTGGTTAACATAACATGGAGGGTAGTAACTGACCTCCAGTTTGGAAACAACTAACAAGATTAAATAATCAACTCCTACCATTTTCAACTCCGCCCAAATGGTAGGACGGTATCTTCTAATAGGCCACAGCCACTTCCTTCCACATCCTTGCCTAGTTTCATTCATCTTATTTCATGTTTTGATTTGTTGTTGATGTGTTGATTTATTACAGTCTTTGCGACAGCGTACTCATGCAGCCAGTGTGTGTGTGAAAGCTGTCTAATAACCTGTATCATTGTGATGATTTTATCAGTTTATGTAATTTGTAATTGAGGGCTAAGACTGTGTAACAGAAATGCACTTCAAGGATGTCTGAGGAGGGAATCGAACTCATGCGCTACCCAGTTATCCTCACGAGGCTGAGTGGGCCCCTCTTCCGTTTCAGCCCTCAGTCAGAATATAATTTCTTGGTAGAACCAGGATTCAAACCCGGGGCTGATCATTACACCACGAGCTGGTCCTATATATATTTCAATGGGTTTATTCATCACAGTGAACGTGTGCATGTATCAGGAGAACATACCGTGATAGGGGGGATACTGGCCGCTCTCTCTAGAACAAATGCTTAATTCCCACACTCCTTTTAGACCTTCTGCTATGCTGTTTATGACTAGGGAGGATGAGGTTAGTGTTATCGTTGTTTATTAATTTAGAGGCTTTGCGACATCGTGGTATGTTACCCCGTGTACTTTGGTGTATGTGGATTTTTTGTGTGTGTAATAACCTGTTTTATTATGGTGTCTGTATTAGTAATTGGGGTTCGGATTGGGGGAGGTGGTTGTAGCCTTAAGACCGGAACAACCTCTACCCCTACCCCAAGTTTGCCTGGTGTATAAGTTGGAAAACACGGAAAAGCCACTTCCAGGATGACTGAGATAGGGATCGAACTCTCCTCGTGGCTATATATAAAGGAGGAACCCCGTGCAAAATCGGTATGTGGTTTATTTGAGGTGGCATATTTTTTAATCTTACCATCTGGGCGTCTGTTAGGTCTTCAGCCCAGAGGTTGGTGGGATCCAGGTTATGTGAGTAGAAAAAAAAAACCTTGGCAGCGCTATAATGAAGCATACTAGGCAAGGTGAGGAGTAAGGTAGTTATGTTTAAAGGACTGAACTTCGAGGTCATCTGCTCTCATGCGTATTTTGGATCTGTATGTGGGATTATTGGGGAAAGGCGGGAGGTATACGTTTCCAAACTCTGAAAACGAGGTCATCAGCTAATGTCTTAGAGATGTATGGAATTTTTTGTCTGATAACCTGTGTTATTGTGGTGTCTGTATTTTGTAATTGATACTAGAATTGAGACAACCGCGGTCTTAAATTAAATACCACTTCCTAGATGTACCTAAAATTTAAGTTAAAATTTATCTTTCTCCCTTCCTCAGGTAGATCTGTTATTAAAGAAGAAGCAGCTGTTATCAGAAGACAATGTCTAACATGGAGGAAACTATTCAGAGCTATGCTTGTAAGGAGTGTGGAAAAACTTTCCTCCGTGCCTATCATAGGAAGCGTCATGAAGTGTCTTGTGGGCTATTCCATCAGTGCAACACATGTGGGGCCGGATTCAGCAATGCCTATAACGGACGTCGTCATGAAGAGGTTTGTAGTGTAGCGTCACCTGCAGAGAAGGTTAATACTGAACCAACTAAGCATGAATTGCTCGCCATGGTTCCTGATAGTAAAGACCTTTGTGAGTATGAATCCTCTTTCAAGGGTCGATTAAAGTCATATTTTATTAGATGTGTATCGTGCGGTGATTTAAACTCTTATTTGAAAGAGTCGAAAGAGCGAATCATTCATGCTATACAAAGGGAACTATGTGTACACAAGTCTTTAAAGGTTAATATGTTGGTCGAGTGTAGATTTATTCATTTAACTAGTGGTGATATTGCAGACCGCTCCTTCAAAACTCGTAATCAGGCAGTATTTCTTGAAACAGACTTAACTATGCTCTTAGAAACACACTTTAAAAAATTAGCTAGGGAAATGGAGGAATCTCAGCTAAAGGGTAGTAACTGGGCTTTGCTAGCTGTTGAGGGGGTCCGTTTGAGGATAAACAAGTATAATCCCTTGCGTGGCAGTACATACATTCCTCTACCCCCTGTTTTGGAAGCGAAAAAAGCCTGCATCAACCCTCGAAACTTAAAAGATGAGAGGTGTTTTAAGTATGCTATCTTAGCGAAGTTCATTAAAACAAATGCTCAACGTGTTAGCAAATATAAGGATTTAGAATCAAAATATAATTTTTCATGTGTCTCATTCCCTACATCGCTGGCTGATATCTCAAAATTTGAGAAATCTAATGATATGTCAGTGAATGTGTTTGGGCTTGATGATGATTGTAACCTGTTTCCTCTCAAGGTTGTTGACACAGAACTAGTAGATCATCGCGATCTACTCCTAATTAGTGATGATACTGGTCGACATCACTACGTATTTATCAAAGATTTTGATAAATTGATGGGATATCAACTAACTCATCATCAACATAGGATATATACTTGTAAACGTTGCTTTACGCATTTTGATAACCGGTATGGAAAATGTGGTCTAGATAAATTAGAAGAACATAGAGAACTGTGTTTCCTGCATGACATTGCAAGGGTTAAAATGCCTACTAATAAGCCCATTCTACAATTTATCAATGTAGAGAAAATGCTTAGAATGTCTTACGTAATCTATGCTGACTTTGAGAGTATACTCATACCTCATCAAACATGTCTACCTAATCCAGAGATTAGCTACACAGCCACATACCAGAGCCATGTACCTATGAGATTTGGTGTATATGTAAAACCTTCGGCAGCTGTAGCTCACTTAGAGACTAACCTTCCAAGGGAACCTTATATTTATCGTGGTCCTGACGCTGCAGAGAAGTTTATGGAATATTTAATATCCATAGCTAGCGAAATCAATCGCCTCTACAGCTTAAATGTTCCGAAGGCTTTAACTGATGATCAAGAAGCAGAGTTTCAGTCATCTGTAACCTGCCATTTGTGTCATAAGGAGTTCCCTGAGAATGACTGGAAGGTTCGAGATCATTGCCATCTTACAGGTGTATACCGTGGAAGCGCTCATAATACCTGTAATTTGAGATGCAAAACACGGAACCCTATCCCTGTATTCTTACATAACCTTAGCGGCTTTGATTCTCATTTCATTGCGAAACAGTTGGGGTGTACTGCGGAGAGAGTAGAAGTTATTCCCAACTCAGAAGAAAACTACCTCTCATTTACCAAACATGTTGGTAATGTGAAGCTTAGATTTCTGGATACGTTTCGCTTCATGCCAAGCAGTTTATCAAAATTAGTGGGCAACCTAACATCATACCCTGAGACGAGTAAGTACTTTGGGGTGGAAAATTCAGCACTAATGACCCGGAAAGGTGTATATCCTTATGATTACGTGGACTCTTGGGAAAAATTAAGCAAAGAAAGCTTACCACCTAAGGAGGAGTTCTTTAACAGATTAAATCAGGAAGACATCAGTGTAGAAGACTATGAACATGCATTACATGTGTGGAAACAATTCCAAATTAAAAGTTTGGGTGAATATAGCGACCTTTACCTAACATCTGATGTACTCCTTCTCGCAGACGTGTTTGAAACATTCAGAAATAAAACACTTGAAACTCATAAAGTCGATCCTGCACACTATTTTACTTCTCCAGGTCTTACGTGGGATGCCATGCTCCTATATACAGGTACTCAGCTCGAGTTACTACAGGATTACGATCAGATTCTAATGATAGAATCAGGAATACGTGGAGGATTATGCCAGGTTTCTCATCGATATGCTGAAGCTAATAATAAATACATGGAGAATTTCGATTCAGAGAAGCCGTCTCAATTTATTACCTACGATGATGCAAACAACCAATACGGCTGGGCAATGTGTCATCGCCTCCCTTACGGAGGATTTAAGTAGGTCTCTCCAGACAGCATTGATCTGGATACACTAAAGGAAGATGATTCTCTCGGTTACATCTTAGAAGTAGACGTTGATTATCCTTCTGAACTTCATGATCTACACGATGATTTACCCTTTCTACCAGAGTGTAAACAGCCAAAAGAAACATCTTTAAAGAAACTAATCCCTCATCTTGGAAATCGAAGGCGTTACGTAGTTCATTATATGGCAAGGCGTTACGTAGTTCATTATATGGCTCTTAAGCAAGCTCTGGATCATGGATTAAAATTAATTAAGATTCACCGCGCGTTAAGCTTTAAACAGCTACCTTGGTTAAAGTCATACGTTGAATTTAATAATAATCTACGGAAACAGGCTAAAAATGATTTCGAGAAGGATTTGTATAAATTGTTCAATAATGCAATGTTTGGGAAAACTATGGAAAATATTCGTAATAGATTAGACATACGCCTTGTTACTGACAGTAAGATGGCAGAAAAGCTGATAGCTAAACCAACATTTATAGACAGAAAAATTTACGGTCCTGATCTAGCTGCTTTTCATATGGCTAAACGTAGCATTGTGTTCGATAAGCCTATATATATTGGTATCTGCGTGTTGGATATTTCAAAAACTTTGATGTATTCCCACCACTATAATGTACTGCTTCCTTATTATGGGGTTGAAAATATTAAACTCGCATACATGGACACGGATTCCTTCATATATTTAGTAAAGACCGAAGATGTATACCAAGACAAGTTGTGTTTCCTAGAGCATTTGGATACGTCTGACTACCCCAATAATCATATATGTTATTCTGTAAAGAACAAAAAGGCGTTGGGAAAATTTAAAGATGAAGCTTGTGCGCACATTATTAGAAAATTTGTCGGTCTCAGAGCTAAGATGTATGCCCTAGACATCGATGGAGTAGAAGTAAAGAAGATTAGAGGTATTAGCAGGGGTGTTGTTAGGAAATGTATCAGTTTTCAAGATTATAAGGACTGCCTTATGACAAAAATGGTAAAGAGAATACCAATGAATGTTATCACGTCGAAGCATCATGAAATATCGTCAGTACAACTAAACAAGATCGCCTTGTGTCCAGATGATGACAAGAGACTGATTGCCGCTGATGGAATAGCTACACATGCACATGGGCATTACGCAATCACTGAATCTGTTTAATTTATCTACGACTAAAAGAATCCTAGCAATAGGAAACATCTATCAACAATTTTTTCAAATAAAATCCATTTATTTTGAAGTTTACAAGTATGGAATGTTCTCCATAAGGCTTAGCAGCAGAGCCTATAGCATGTGTTTGTTGTATGTAAAACAGCCTCTGGCGTGAGATTAATTTCTTCGTAAGCCTATATATATAAATATATGACTGATATGGCCTCTGGCGTGAGATTAATTTCTTCCTAAGCCTATGTATATATATATATATGACTGATATGGCCTCTGGCGTGAGATTAATTTCTCCGTAAACCTATGTATGTCTGGTAAGGTCTCTAGCGTGAGATTAATTTCTTCATAAGCCTACAGGTGTGTGTGTGCTGAAGGGCTTTGGTGCCTAAGGCTAATGGAATACAATGGCAAAAAAATTATCTTATGTTAAGTAAATATAGGGTTGATAGGTGTTAACTCTGCCTCTAGGGGAGGAGGAAGTGTGTCCCCTAGAGCCGGTCTCAAGCCCGGAGAAAAGAGGAGAGACATCTACATCCAGAACTTGCTCCTTAAGCTGAACTATAATGCGCGGTGCCCTTCACGAAGGGAGAGTAGACCTCTGAGACATATTCATCATTCGAGCTTGCAAACCTCGTTGATATGTCAATGATGAGAGTTTACGTATAGCATTTTTAGTTAACTTACTGGAGTTTTTCGTTTTTTTTTGTAAAGATTTAGCTTCTGTATACTTAACTATAATGCGCGGTGCCCTTTACGAAGGGAGAGTAGACCTTTGAGGTGTATTCGTCATCCAAGTTTGCAAAGCTTGTTGATACATTTGTAGTTAACTTACAGGAGTTTGACTTCAAGGGCATACCCCAAGCTTTGACTGGTTTGATGTTAGAGCCCTCACAGAGGGTAGTAGAGTACTGGCTACATCTCCATAAGACAAGGCTCCAACCCTTGCTGTGATGTTAATGGCGGTTTCTACCTTCTAACGTCCTGGTCGGCTTGAAGTATGTACTCTCACGTATAGTGTTAACCAACATAACCGCTAGCATAATGGTAGGAGATTGGGGAGAGCATAGGAGGTTAAGGGCATCCGGCCAGCCTGCTCAAGTCCTCTAACATAAGGGAGTTGTCTATAAAACACTGCCCCAGTTTCATGAAAGTAGGCGATTGGAAAGAGCATAGGTAGTGAAGGGCATCCGGCCAGCCTCGTCAAGTTCTCCAACATAAGAGAGTTTCACCTGGCAGCCATCTTGCGCAATAGCCTCTGTACCAGTCATCTCAAGTCCTCTAGAGTTGCGCGCAGTGGCCATCTTGCCCACTAGCCCATGTGCCAGCTCCCAAGAGTTAGTTCCATAAGAGACCATGTATAGCGGCCATCTTGCCCATTAGCCCCTGTGCCAGCTCCGGCCTATTGCACCTACTTATACCCATGCATTTAGGAGAAAGTAGGCTTACTGATCATCTTGTTTATATATTTGGTAATTTAGTTTTTTTTGTTAACCTAAAAAGTGGCCAAAGGACAGGTGTAGGAATCCTTAACCATTGTACTATCCTCTTTGTTTTGGAAGCTTTCAATAAAACGCGATGTGTAATTTGCATTTATTTCCTATTAGAAATTACACTTTATATGTAAATGAAAATCAAAACAAACAATATTAATAAAACGCAAATAAGAAATCAGCCTCTATAAGATATTAACCCCGGCTACACGCGTGAGAGTCAAGTTTCTAGACCTATCGGCCAATGTACCATACTGAGTTACACAGTCGATATTAGGTTCAGAATGTACCGTAATATTGGGTATAAGGGAAATCTTGACCATAGTATATCGTATAATACACCTCGTTGTATTTCAAAAGTTACTATTACGAACATTATACTCCTTGATAATGACAAAGAATTATAACTATACCCATGAACGGCACTCTTAGCATCTCCCACGTGGGTGTGAGTTATTACCTATCATTTATCATTCATACTTTCTGCGAGGAGAAAATGGTAAATCTTCAATATTTAAGTGCTTACTGGGGTAATATGAACATTATGTAGCATTAACGCTTTGAAATTAATGTCACAATTATTTTTAATCAAAGCAGGCACGCTAATGAGGTATAATGTCACACTGACATTAATATTCATTTAGCTTGTTGTCAGATACAGTAATGGAATTCAGGGGCAGCTACACAGAGCTTTGTGAAATATTTACAGCTTCAGGAACGCTTGTTTAAATATAGGGATTTTGGTGTATGACTATACAGCCTCATCACAAAGTGCAGGTCACCAATGAGGTATAACCTGGCCCCTATGTAGGCAACTTGCTGTCATCATTATTATCATTATTATTGCTTTTATTATTATTATCTGACTTTATTGAAACAAGAAGTAGTTCCGAGAAGAACTAAAGAGCCAATTTTCATATATCCCACTGGCCTTTTCCATTAAACTCCCCTGCCTACTAAAAGGATTTTTCAATTCATATACAGAGAGTTTAGTTTGTATGTATCGGAGACCCTCGCTTGCCCGCTCGCCCGTGGCGCGAGCCTGTCTCCCGCCACGCACTTTGCGGTTATGCGGCGCCCGCGCGGCACTGAGTCATTGAGTATAGGAATTTGTACTTACCTAGTTCACAGCTGGTGCTGAAAATGTTCGCCATTCACTGCTACACATCGCTGGCACCTCTTTATAAAACTGGCATTTACTCTCTGGCGTTCCTCAGCACCGATTGACTGTATTTCAGCTGTAATATAGTCTTTAAGTTCATTTATAGTGTGAGGGTTTCTCGCATATACTCTATTTTTAAGCGTTCCCCACAAATAAAAGTCACATGGTGATAAGTCTGGGCTTCGCGGGGGCCACACGTTCTGACTTATAATCCTCGTACAGAAAATGCGACGCAATTCTGTCATGGATGCTTCGGCAGTGTGAGCAGTGGCAGAATCTTGTTGAAAGTAATTTGACAATCGCTCTCCGTAAGTCAGTTCGTCAAAAAATACAAAGTACAAATTTAAGTACACATTCCTATACTCAATGACTCAGTGCCGTGCTGGCGCCGCATAGCGGCAAAGTGCCTGGCGGGAGACAAGTGCGCAACGCGGGCGAGCGGGCAAGCGAGGGTCTCCGCTACAAAACAAACTAAACTCTCTGTACTTAATAGATTTTGGTTGTCGATATATGTCTTTACCAACACCATTTCAATGAGACGTTATGTGCTAGAATACATAGCTTTCAATATCTGTGAGAAGACTCCTCCCGCAAGCAGGCATATTTCTGTAACGCACCACGGGGATTAATATTTAGAAAGGCCAAATGCTCGGCTACTATGATTTACGAAAAGTAAGGTACACAATATTATAGTGCCTATAGATAATGATTGTTATCATAGTCCAGCATAAGAATTATCTTTTCTATTGTCTGAATAAGATTAATGAAATAAAAAATAAGGATTTTAAATTTCGAACTGATGCCATCTTGAATTCTTGAAAAAAAAATTGATCATTAGATATGCCTACACTAAGCTCTGAATAAAGATTCGCTGTGTCAATTTTCATTGCACCAGTGAAGTTGTAATCCTATTTTCATCATATAAAATATAACTGCTTATAAGATCGGGTTTTGTTCATGTGTGTGCGTGTGTGTGTCCGTAATATAATCTAAACAGCTGGGGCGATTTTTATGAAACTCGTTAAGAGCATAGCACTATGGTGTCCAACCCCGACTGTGCTTTTCAAATTTTAATGCGTTTCAATAATCCAACACGGGGGCCGCGTGAAATATTTCACCGGCATTCTATATCACCAAACGTATTACCGGTATCACTTTGAAGTTTGGTATGGTGATAGAGAATACTACGGTAAGTTCACCTATGTTAGTTTTGAAACCATGTAAGGTAAAAAACCAACATGGCGGCCAAGCGAATTTAAAATATTTAAATGGCATATTCTCGCGAATTAATGATCCGAGCCCAGTGAAACTTAATACGTTAAATGCGTAACCTAGAATTAATCTACTGGCAACTAATTTAATACAATTTCCTTTCATACACGCAAGATGGTGACTGTGAGAAATGTTAAAATTAAGTTTTTTTTTTTTTTGTGTCCTAATCATGCGATCAAAGTGAATATCGTCTATATGTTGCCCATTGGTTTCCAGATAACCCTATATAGACGGGAATGTATGCTAAAACGTAACTATGAAGTTGTAGGGTATATCACAAGTATGGCTCCACTTTAATACATATCTGCTGGATACCTGACGTCATATTATTATTATTAATAGTAGTATTAGTATTGGTAGTACTGAAATCATGATAATTATCTTGTAGTCTGTCTAGCACTGAAATAGGATATGTGCCAAACTTCCTCAAAAAGAGACCTCAACTCCCCAATACTCACAGAATAATTTGTACTGCTATCTTCGAAACGAGTCTACGAAGATAGATAGGAATTCCTTGTAAAGAAACGTACATAGTGGTCACGTGATTTAAGTAAAGACAAAATTATTGTTTACAAATAACTGCAACCATTCCTAAACTATTAGAGTCTGGTGTTTCTAACATAGTAACGCTGAAGACATTTTGGAATATTGTTTAATTAAATCGACATTCAGTAGCATTCACCAGTAGCCTAATCAGTGCATTCAAACTGTATTGATAATTATTATAATAGCTTGCCGTGTGAGTGAGTGGTCATCGTCTCGGTCTACTAACCCCAAGTTTGCAGGTTCGCTCCTGGCCGTGGTAAGTGATATTTTTTTTTGAATGGCGGCAAAAATAAGACACCATGTCATACGATTTTGGCATGTCAAAGAACCCATTTGAATTCAGTAGGTCGTGTTCATAATGGCAAAATTAATCTCGGGGTTTACCACCAACACACCGAGTGAGTTAGCCGTGGTCGTTACGGCATGACCGTCTCGAAGCAGCTACAAAACTGGCGAGCCGAACATGTCCTCGGACACTCCCGGCACTAAAAGCCATACGCTAAAAAAACACCAACACAAAGTTCCTCATTTCTCTACTAGAAAGTGCTATAGTGTTCAAGGAGCTTAGATATCTAACTTCCCTGACTTTCATAGTGCTTCAAGGAACAACGAAATTCGATATGCAAGCCACCCTTTGGGTGTCAAATAACAAAGCTTCCCCCGGCACCAGAGGCCATACTATATTATTATTATTATTATTATTATTATTATTATTATTATTATAATTATTATTATTATTATTATTAATATAACCTGTAAGTTAAGTCAGTTTAGCTTACATGTCCATAACTAAGCCCAGACTCGAACTAGGAGTTTTTATGTTGATGAGACCTGCAATCTACCTATTGTGCCTATAATTTAAATCTAATGATACTCTAACATTTCAGAAGCGAGTTATGAACGATACACGTGTTAATAAATTTCGTGATGAGATCTCTTTGTTATAATGTGCCGCAGGGCCACATATGATGAATATCAGAGGAGGTGCTGGCAGGTCACATAAGGTGCTCTCAGATAATAATAATTCAATTCCAGGTGGCTTCTTTTCAATGTTCCTACCACATATATTACAGCCCGGACAGTACTGGTGGAAAGATGAATCATTGTGTGTTGTCCATACCACAAACTGCCCATATTAGTATTAGTATCGTACCTCGTATTTAAGTTATATTGTCAAGTGTAGAGAACCTATTGATTCTGTTTTATTAAAAAGTTGCTCTTTGTGGTCCAGTGCCATAATTCACATTATTATGACATTATTTACGTCAATATTTAGTAATTGTTTAGCTTAAGTTAATATACGTTACAAGACAACATACTGTGTAATCTTCATGCCACTGTAATTGGATGAAAATCCTGTTGTGAGCAAATAAATAAATAAGCAAATAAACAAATCATTAAATTTATCTCTACTTAGTATAAAACACAGTCCCCGATTCTTGGATGTTACGGTTAAACTCGAGAAGCACTGGATGGATTTTGATGCGGTCTTCACCATTCTGTAAAGGATATCTCGAGGATGATTTCTGTAGAAAGTAATTGATTTATGACCAAAGGAGGTCAAGCACTAACGATTTCAGTGAAAAGGTCGAAATAAAACTTGGCGTCCGTGCGCTTTTTAAGCTTACGCTGGACAAACCGTTAAAAACATCTATATGCTATGAGTGTAAGAATTGTTGAGCAAGAAAAGTTCTACAAAAAAGCCCGGGAGAGCAGATCTCTATCTTCAATACATCGCCTACTATAAGTGTTTTTACGTTTTCATTTCTTTCAACAATCTCCATTCATTTACTGAGGCGACAGTTTACGAGATAGCTAGGGGCGAGTCGATCACCCCAGTTACAGCTTAGCTAGCGGACGAGCGTATTGCCCCAGATACAGCCAGCAGCAAACTGTCGAGTCGTGTTGAGTTAAAAACTTTAGAGAAGAGTGGTTGTGTTTGGAGTTTCCCTGGAAGTGCAACTCGGTTTTTCTTCATTTCGCCTGTGAACGTTCCGCAAAATTCACAGTCCAGTTAAGATTGGACGGAAGTGGGATTTGTGTTTCATGCACCTCGCCAATCTTAAATTACGTCTGACAAGAATTTTGTTGCACATGCATCTCTATGGTTTTTTTTTAGTCGTTTACCCTCCTGGTGGTGGAACCTATGGACTCAGTGAGGGAACTCACCACTACCGCCTCTACGGGCAGTGTCCTAGAGCTGGGAACATCGAATCGGAAGGGATACAACTGGTGAGGTGGGATTGGCACCTCGCTCAGGCGGCCTCACCTGCAAAATAATAATAATGTTATTGGTTTTACGTCCCTTTTAACTACCCTGGCTTTTAGAGACGCCGGGGTGCCGGAATTTTGCCCCGAAGGGGATCTTTAACGTGCCAGTAAATGTACTGACACGGCTCCCTCGCATTTGCGCACCCTCAAATGCCAGCTGACTGCGCCAGGTTTCCCTTCAGATCGTATAAATCTTTCGCAAAGCGAACAGGGGCCTCATGAGGGAAGGTAAGGGATGGTTAGGCTGGAGAGACAAGGAAGAGGGAAGGAGGCGGCCGTGGCCTTGAAGAAGGTACCATCCCGGCATTTGCCCGAAGATGAAGTGGGAAACCACGGAAAACCACTTCGAGGATGGCTGAGGGGGAATCGAACACCCTCTACTCATTTGGGCCACCCGACGCTGAGTAGACCCCGTTCCAGTCCTCGTACCACTTTTCAAATTTCGTGGCAGAGCCGGGAATCGAACCCAGGATCTCCGGGGCGGCAGCTAACTATGCTGACCGCTACGCTACGGAGGCGACTCATCTCTATGATAACAAAATTAATAGTCCAGTCAGTGACTTTAAACCCTCATGCCGAGATGTAAAACGGATATTGGTCGTTGTTCATTGACATTGAAAAAAAAAAGCGCTTATCGCGTAATGCATTCATAACTGTTCCCGGGCGAAGCCGGGTCGGGTTGCTGTTAATTAATAAAAAGAAAATAAATAAATAAATGAATAAATAAATAAATTACCTACTGCAATACAACTATTCGCTAAACAAAATGTGTGTTTGGGTTTCTTTTAAATTAATTATTCGTAACGTGCCTATGAAATGCTCCCTTGTGCGTTGTGTTCCCAATCTTGTAGGGTATTAAGCAGTGTGCATGTGCTCTGTTCAGTGAGCCAGCATGTATAGGGACGATCATCTCCTCGTGAACTATTACATGCATCTTTCCACTATGAAAGGAAGTGTGGCGTGTGCGATAAGGGTGGTGTAAACCTTCGCTACACGGCAACTTCATCGTGCTGCACAAAGTGTTTAAGTACGACCTTGCATTGGTCATCGACGTTTAACAACACCAGCTGACGACTTGAATCTGTGAATTATGGCTCAGAGGATTCCAGAGGCGTGTGTCACAAAACAGAAGGCAACGAGCAGGCCTTTGTCGACCCATACTATCAGAAACCAACTCTACAGGCACAATTTAGTCCCCAGATATCCCATAAGATCATCATCACTAAGAGCCAAGCACTAAGAATAAATGGACAAGTGCAGACTACAATGGGACATCGAGAAATTCAGTAGGGTCATATTTATGACGATTGTAGGATTAGTATAGCGCATGATTATTGTGGAAGGAGAGTGCGGAGGATGCCTGGTACCGAGGATTCAGACACACCGTCCATCGGTTCCAGCAAGAATGTGGTCCAATTATGATTTAGGTGGACATCACGCATGGACATCAAACGCCAATTATTGTCATCGAGGGCAATTTCAAAGCGTCGGAGATTCGGGACAGGATCCTCTAGGGCATTGCAAATCGCCGCCGCCTCCATGTGGCAATGCGTTTGTCACCCAATACGACAATTCGCGATTGCAACGCAGCCGTGTCATGAACGCCTTCCTGTAAGACGCTGACTTTTGCAGACTGAAATGGTTTTACGGTGTCTCCATGCGTAAACCCGAATGAGCAAGCTTGAGAAATTTTGAAATGAGCATTAAAATGCCTCATACTCTACGTGATGTCGGAAAAGCCACTGTTGAAGTCTAGGAAAGGTTAGATCAAGAACCCCTCGACCTCTTTAGGTCAACATGTCGAGCATAGTCCAAGCATGCCCCTACTCAAGGTTTGGAGTAACAAGGTATTAAGAGCACCGTCAAAGGAGGTTTCCACTAGAATTATTTGGAGTTGATGATGTTCAGTTATTTTTGGGTTCATAAGAAGTGTAAGTTCATCAACTAATTCCAGTAAACTAAGGGCCACATCCTTGCACCAAATTCCAGGAGGTCATAACGTTATCGAGTTTCTTATTACGTAGTGTACACCACTCCACATTGAGTTTGTCCGTCCGAAAGTTACCTCCTCCTAGAACTACCTCCAGACACTACACAAACAATCTGTTGAAATAGAACGATAAATCCAGAATTTAAGTACTGGTAGGTTATTTAATTTCATAGGCACTTTCCCTGATGGGAGGTGATAATGCAGCGGTCTAGCTGTTTATCTCTCACCAAGGTGGATCAGTTCCAATTCTTGGTTTATTCATGAGGTAGTTAAGAAGTTAAATATCCAAATATCCAGTATATGAAATATACAGTGGTAATGTTCACATGATTAAAAGCCACGCAAAACTATAAGATGCGTTCAAAAAGTAACGAGCCGGAGGCATAATTACAGAAACCAGTACCTGTATGTTAGAAGTATTGGCCCTGACGGTTGAGGCATTTGTCCCACTGTGACACGAGGCGGTGAATGGCTGTCTCATAAAATTCCCTGGGCTGCGATGTGAACCAGTTCCGCACCTACAGCTGGACGTCGGCGTCCGAGGTGAATCGTTGGCCCCGCAGAGTCCTTTTCAGGGGACCAAACATGGCGTAATCACAGGGAGAGAGGTCTGGACTGTATGGAGAGTGGTCGAGAACCTCCCATTTGAATTTCTGCAGGAGTGCCGCGACTGTGTTGGCCGTATGAGGTCGTGCATTGTCGTGGAGCAGAATGACCCCACGGGTGAGATTGCCTAGTCGTTTTGTTTTGATGGCATGGCGAAGGGTGGTCAAGGTTTGCGAGTATCGCTGGGCATTCACTGTTGTCCCGTGCGGCATGAAGTGTATCAGAAGTGGGGCATCTTGGTCAAAGAAGAACGTCAGCATTACTGGCAGCGTTGGACGATTGATGCATGCTGCTGCTCACTTTGTATCGTCACGTGACGTGCACGCGTGCCCTCTAGCGGCGGGCTGTGACCTTCCACGCTCTGGTCAGGACCACACCTCGTTACACACGCCACGATTAGCCGATGTCGTCACCGGTTTGCGCATTCCAGCCTCCGGCTTGTTACTTTTTGAACGCACCTTATAAATGCTATAGGCTATTACTTCCCATAGGCTGTGATTGTGTGGCAGATATGCATATATCCTCCGAGGTCGTCCGACTGACTTCGATTCCCGATTTATTCATATGGGATTTTTAAGGTGAAATGTCAAATCCTGTTGTTTGAATTTAACGTAAATAAGAAGGAGGTCCTGTGTCTGATGATGTTGAGAATAATGGTCATGTAAAACTATAAGCTTCCTTCGATCTCTTTGCATTTA
The DNA here is from genome assembly GCA_946902985.2 of Meconema thalassinum. Lineage (NCBI taxonomy): Eukaryota > Metazoa > Arthropoda > Insecta > Orthoptera > Tettigoniidae > Meconema > Meconema thalassinum. The sequence goes on from OX336389.2 coordinate 1,394,415,980, forward strand.
CTAGACTCTGTGTTTGGCCGATGATAAAAGGTCAGATATGCGTTTTGCTACTTTATTGGTTTATGCCGACGCTGATCAACAGATGGATTATGTACTTCGGAAGTAGATGATTATGGTCTATACAGGATGCTTCAAAAATGTGGCACCACTGTTTCAAACGTATTCTGTAGAGTAAAGCTTCCTCAATCTGAAAACACGAGGTTCGGTTCACCTTTGTTTTGGAGAAGATTGGGATATATTGTACTACCATTTGTTTAACAAGAATTTTGTAGTTAAGTGAAATACCTGTAGAATGAGAAATCGTTTTGCAGCATTGAATTAATTAGTCATCTTACCGGTAGTTCACGAGATATTAGCAATCAAATTTTAATGTTATTCCTCTCTAAACTGGAGATCTTCTTTTTCTGTACCGTATATATCAGCTCTAAACTTGATAGAAAACGTAGATGTGCAGACCACACGATACGTAGCTGGGCGAATTACGTAAGTCTAAGAGCTGAACCGAATAGGTTTGTTCATTGTCATATTACCGGTAGTAAATTCAATGATTTTTCGTCCTTGTGAGACACTGTAGACATCATCATGATCTCATACAGAATCGTGTGTCTTCTGAAGTCGGAAACCTTTAACTGAATGGCCTGCTCACGTTTCCTTGTGACTCGTCCATTTAAGCTACATGGGAGTTGGGTTTCGTGTCTGTATTTACACTTGTAGGCCTATTCCTTGCCTACCGAGAGACTCAGAACAAGGTTCCGACGCGAAATAATATTCATTGTAATTCCGCAAAGAATTGCTGTGGATTTTGTGATTTCAGATCTAGGTGGATATGTTCCCTGAAAACGTGCCTTTACAGGTCGGTATTAGAATTCTGTAATACCATACATATCAGGTACACTCAAACATTTACCCAGATTTGAAATCGGGGTTCACGAAAACACTAGTTCTGGAATAACTAAAAGCGGTATTAGAACTCTTCTATCCACTTCTTTCCAAGTCAGAGGGCACCTACAGTATACCAACTGTGTTCTACTACAGTCGGCACGGAAACAGAAAATATCTAAGTGATTCAGTTCGCCCACAAATATATGGGCCCAATGACTAGCATATTCCAAGACCATTAATGATGTAACAACAACAAAATCATTGTCCTCATTAAGCTGAGTGCAGGAAAGATTCCTCCGGTCAATGGCGATTATGTAGACCACCATACGTAGACAATGTTATGACTGAATATTACACGAAATCACTTTCTATTATTTGGTTCTTGATTCATTTAATTGGTTTGCGACATCGTGGTCATTCAGCCCCGTGTACTTGGGTGTGTGTGTGTTGGATTTGTGTTATAACCTTTGCTATTGTGGTGCCTGTAGTAGTGTGTGTGTGTGTGTGTGTTTGTAAATGAGACTGGGATATGATAGGAGGCATCCATGGTCATTTGGTAGGATCCATACTGGCATTTTTCCTGACAAGTAGAGAGAAAACACGGAAAACCACATCTCAGAAGACAGGGGTGGAAGTCGAACCAATGTCTTCTAAGTTCTGCCTCACGAGGTTGTGTGTACTCCGTTCCAACCCTTAGACCAAGATGATTTATACTGTATCTTGGGAGAGCTGGGAATCGAGCAAAGGATCTTTGTCAATACGTACCGTGACACCAGAGAAGGTGGCTGTATTAATATTTACACATGAGGAGTGTGTACCAATACACCTATGTGCCTTTAGGGTAAACTGACGCTCATCATCAGTGATGTCACACACCACATTAATATTCACCACCATGCGTGCGTCTGGCTTGTTCATACAAAAATCGCTTCCACACAGTTGACGTATTTAAAGTAAAGTTGCTCGCGTGCAATTGCTTAATTTGAAATCCCTTGGCGCGCTAGTTACGTATGCCCATGTGCAACAAGGTAACATCGATATTACGAGCCACCACCGCATATTGAAAAAGTACGGCTTCATATGTGCAGCATAGCAATAAAAAGGCTTCAAGTTCTGGAGTACTCATTTTAGCGAATATTAGTTGTATCCATCCCATGTCTGGCTACCACTACAAACAGCTAAAATATGTAGATAGATGGGTTGTCTTCCATGACATTGGTTCGCCCTAGTATTGCGATCTTCAGCAGATAAATAAACAGCACACTGGGAGAAGAAGTAAAACCGTAAAAGCTTAGTAAATGTATGAACTTAGGGATTTACCGCTGTGCACTGTAATACAACATCTGTAGCCTAGTCTACATTATTTATAGATGTAATAACATTTCCAACGCGAATTGTGCGCGGTTTTATAATTTAAAGCTGGGGGAAATTCACGAGTATATGTATACACAGGTAATGTCTCACTGCACATAAATATTTGGCATAATTATAATTGCAAATGTAGCATATTCTCCTCTAGAGGGTACTGGCAAAAAGAAAAAAAATGTGGACACTAAGAAATTTGGGACACGTAGGGGATGACCTGTGTTAGGAATCCTATGATGTTGTTAATTCGTATTAGGGGCTTGGGACATCAGCCCCGGGTACTTGAGCGTATATTGAATTTGTCTGATTACCACTGTTCTGTTGCGTGTGTAGCAGAAATGATTGGAAACAGGGATGAGGTAGGTGTTCCTGGAATTGAAATAAGGTTCTACCCAGGCATATGTCTGGAGGGTGTGGGCAATACCATGCAAAAACCACACTCAGGATAGCAACTGATATCGCCAGAATTTGAACCTCCAATCTCTGGAATTTTCGCAGCTTCCCTCGCGGCCGTGGTGAACGAATTAACGAGCACGGTTACGCCGTGGGGTAGGGAATATAATCGCGGTGTTCAGGATGTTTACCAAATCCTTCACTGAACACACAGAGGGAGTAAACATACAGAGAAGCTATGGTGAACAAAGGCAAGTAATACAACTTTTATTACCTCGTAACAAAGGAATTCGATACTGTATTATCCTTGCAGTATTTTATTTCATGAACACGGTTTTACACCCAGACAAAATCTATCACAACTAACTCTTACGCCTTATGTATATCTGCCTGAAAAGGGTTTATGCTCACAAACCATGTTTGGAATTTAAATGTAGATTGCTACTTCAGGTGCAAGAACATTGCCTAGTTTCTTTCGTTGAGCTTCCAAATTTGCACTCTTAGGCTAACAGTCTATGGCTTCAGTCATAACATCAAGAGTTATCAGTGAGATTCCCTTGGGTGCTGCCTTTCGTGGTGCAGTGGAGTTAGATTTGGGTCCAGTTAAATATTCGACTCGTACGTTCCAGAGTATCTCCGTCGGGAACATGGCTGTACTTTCGCCACTAGACTGCCGAGCTCCAATACGAGGCATGAGGTTAATTCAGACTTTAGTTATTGATTCATTTGGGGCTTTGTGACATCGTGGTCAAGTACGGTATTTCCGTGCCCTTGGGTGTTCAGATATCCTGTGTTATCGTGTGAGTATTTGTAATCGAGGTAGGTTTCGGTTGGAAACGGACGTAAAACTTGGTACGGTAAATGTTTATAAAAGATTTAATCTACTAGCATCTAATTTTATTCCATTGTTTATATAACCTCAATTTGGCGGCTGTGTGAAATTTTTCAATTTTGATATTTTTATGCCCTAATCATGCGATCAAAGTGAACGTGTGTACAACCTTTATCTACTGGTGCATAACTCTATGGTGTACACATATCTCAATCCAGCATAGTGATCATCCGAAATTATTCATAGGTTTTCAATATCTACGAATCTATTAAAGCAGTCCAACTTCAATCTTGTACGTTCGTAGAGGCAATTAAAATAAGTTCACATTTTGTAATCTCAATAACCCGATGATCACAAAACCAAAATGGCGCTGACGCGAAATTTAAATGTGTCATTAGATTATTCTCGCGACTTAACCATCCAAACGCTGAGGAACTTGGCACTGTATATAGTCATACAAGGCTTAATATATTGGCGTCCAACTTAATTCAAATTTTAAATTTATGGTGGCTGCGTAAAATGTTTGAAATTACGTTTCAATTTCTCATGTCCTAAACAAGCAATACAAATGCAGGTTGGTATAATGAACCACCATAATACCTAGTAATATTCTTCTGCTGACATATAAATCTATAGCCAATATATGAAACATTCCAACATGACGTTTATGCGATATATTTCACAGATTTACAGTACCACCGAAAGTATTCAAACTATCAAACTGAAGATTGGTATGGTGGTAGAGCACTATTACGTGCACACGTTATATATGACTTTAAAAATCCTGAGATACACAAGATTAACATGGCAGCCAAGTGATTTTCAATTATTTCAAACGAATTTTCTGACGATGTAATCACCCGGGTGAAATGAAACTTAGCACAGCGAATCTTTATTTATAGCTTAGTATCGAGACTTCTAATGATGTTCATTTTCAGGAATTCAAGATGACATGGGTTCAAAATTGTAAATCCCAGTTCTCTTTATTTCTCGTATTTCCTTCGAGTGATTAAAGGGACGATTCTTATAATGGGCTATAATAATAATCATTATCAAATGGCACTAAGTTCTGTAGCTTACTTTTCGTCAATCATAGAAGCCGTGTATTTTACTTTTCTTGAGGTAAACTCCCGTGACCAGTTATAGATAGATGTCATCTCACGGGAGAAGACATAATCTCCGATAATTAAAGTTACATACTGTAAATTATTCCACAGTATAATTTATCATTTTATGGTGTTGGAGGAGATTGTTTAAGGTGTAAAATGCCAAGGTCATCTACCCCAATTTTCTATTGCAGTCATCGTAAATTACGGATTATGTGCACATTAGTATCTGGAAAGAAAATATTTCACTGTATTATGTTATACCTGCCTCTCGGTACGTTGATAAACCACTACTGAAATCTGGAAATCAAGCGGACTATAAAATATGTGGAAATAAATTGGATACGGTTTCTCAGGTAAGAGATTTAGGTATTATTCACGATGATAAACTGACATTCTCTCCCCACATTGACCATATCAAATCTCGCGCAATGCACAGTCTCGGCATTCTATACAGATTCACAGAAATTAAAGACCACACTGCACTTAAATTATACTTCACCACATATGTTCTCCCTATCCTAGATTTCTCTTCTCCAATTTGGTCTACTTCGGCTATAACCAATATTTCTAAACTGAACAGTGTCTTTAATTTCTTCATATCAATAGTCAAAGCTCGCAATCCTTCACAAAGGCAGTTTGCCAAATCCGACATTCTAAATCAGCTCAATGTACTCAACCTGAGAAGCCGCTTACAATTTACTGACCTGTGTTTATTACATAAGATTATGAATGGTTACACAAAATGTAACATGCTCTTAAGCTACTTTCCACTCCATGTTCCGTCCCGTTCAACACGTCAGAACCATTTACACCAAATACCTCGCCCACGTCTTGATGTACAGAAGCGCTCTATCTTCCACCGTCTACCTACCCATAGTAACTCCCTTCCAAATATTGACATATTCTCTCCCTATAGAGCATTCAACCATAACATTAGAAGATTCCTTTCATCCTCGATTCCTACCCCCTCACCGTCCTAATCACCCACTACCCCAATCACTCCCTGCATCATTCCCGAGATTTGTCCCTTGCTGCCATCACTGCCAATTGTTACCTGTTATTGTTGTTATTTTTGTTAATATTATTTGAAATTGTTAAAATATTAGTGTAAAATGACCTATCATGGTTGTATCTAATAATTATTAAATAAATAAATAAATAAATACCACAATTATTAAGTGCTGTAGCCTATAGTAGATGAGCCTCATCATGTAACACAGTTTCCAGTGCTGGAAGTGTGTTGATGTGAGTTACCTTGAGTAACGATGAACATGCACTAGTAATATCGATGCTTTCTTCAAATATTTTCTTTATGTTTCTTGTCTGAAATGACTACAACTTTTGAGTTTCAAATATTTGCTCTATTCTTTGTCACAACATAGGTCGTGTACAAAAAGCTATTTACTGTATTACATCACATAGGAAATCCTTTTAACAGGCGGGGAGTTTTAATGGAAAAGACCAGTAGGATATATGAACATAGGCTATTTTGTTTTTCACGCAACTACTTGTTATCATTTTAAATGATCTAGTCGACTTTGTCGTTACGTTATGGTGACGTCACGAAATGTACCGAGAATGCACTGAGGTGTGTGACGTAATAGTACCGCTTGGTGCATGTGTACTGAGTTTACTGGTGAGCTCTGGAGATACGAGACGGCTACGACACGGAGAGCGTGACGTCATCCAGCCAGCTCCCTCCTTTCACCGCGCGCTCCAGCTCCCTCATGACTTGTAACTTTCTTGCGTTCTGATTGTTTCTTGATCATCTAACATGTCAAGAGTCCAGCCTTTCTAGCATTTTTCAGCATTTGTAGCATTTAAAATTATATAAAGTCCAGTCTTTCAGACTGACTGTCTCTTTTTGCACTTGGGGCACTCAGAATGAGACTAGAGTATCGTAGTGGAATAACTCCTTAAGTGGGGGAAAATTATTTTACTTGCACACTGTACCGTACTTATGACATTTTTGAACGCGAGTTTGTGACAGGATTCTAAATTATTACGGGTATACAAGCCCCTTAGTCACAACACAAGCACGACAAGTGTAGTTCACACGGATGCTGGAAATGGGCGATATGTCTACTCTCCACGGGGTCAACAGCTGTGTTTACTGTGCTACACTTGGGTGACCATGCATTCTGTGATGTGACGGGCCGGAATGGCGCATAATGTGCGGTGGGCTAGAGAGGCACACGCTCCCCTCATACTACGCCGACAGGGGTGGCGACCCCACTTCATTTGTGTCATACTCAATGATCAAAAGTTTCGCCTTCTATAATGGGATCTCTGTCTTGCCTGAACAAATTCCCTGCTAATGAGGAATCTATACGCACCACAACCGAGCAGCAGTTCTGATTGATTGATTGGTGTCAGGAAACCCCATTCCATAATACTGTCTAACATAATGTTTACTAAATAATAATCTGATAATAATAATAATAATAATGATAAGAATATTAATAATAATACTGATGATAATAATGATAATAATAATAACATAATAACCCGTGGCACTACAGCCCATGAAGAGCCTACGCCTACCAGGACTACCAAGCGACCGCTGCCCACCCATTTGGCCTGTAGATATTGGGGTGACGCGTGGTCAGCGCATCGGGGCCCCTCGGCCTTTAATCTCGGTTTTCGTGACTGGGGCGCTACCTCACTGTCAGCAGAAAGCTACTCAATTGTCCTCAAGCGGAAGACTACACCCCGTTCTAGCCCTCACGTCAGTTTCTAAAATCCCTGACGGAGCCGGGAATCGAACCCGGGACATCCGGGTGAGAGACAGGCACGCTAGCCCAATACTGTGGGGCCGGCAATAATAATAATAATGGACGTGGCACTTCACTCCTCAAACAAGAAGTTCCGTGAAGAACTATACAGCCTACTTTTCATGCCAATGATTATTCTACAGTATATGAACCTATCTAGAATAATGACAAAATTAAGTTGGTAATATCGAAATATCAAATTAGTTCAAAATATACCTGGTATAATGAAGCCTGATAGAGCACTATAGTTGGCAGCCCTGGTGACTGAATATATTCTTAGTTCCATCTCTTAAGGCACAGAATACAAAATTAGGTTGAAGTCCAATGGACGTTACATGCAGTTAGACACTGGATCTATCAGCACGCGTGAAAGCATGTTGCCAACAATACCATGCGTGTGCTGGTCAGAAATAATCTGAAATATTATGATATCTTGTGCCAATTTTGGATGAAATCCATTTGTTAGTATTGAAGTTACATGTATTTTAAAATTGGACATATCAGGCATAGAATCATGTTGGCAGCACAGCCTTGTATTAATTACTCCAAATTAATCTACAATGTCAGGTGCTATACGTGTGCAAAGTATAGAGCTGTTGTCTTGCATACTTTCTGATATATTGATATTAGGGTAAAAAATATAGACAGCATTTATTAACAGTTGGCAGCCCTGATTGCTCTTAACAATATTTACAGTCATTCTGTTATGGTACACATAGCACATACGAAATTTGGTTGTAATCCAACTGATAGTATAGAAGTTACATGTATTTAAAAATTGGTACTATCAGCAGGCTTATAATCATGTTGGTAGAACTGACGTATATAAGTTACTCAAAATTAATCTAAAATGTCAGAATATACGTGTGCATAGTTTAAAGCTGTTGACTTGCATACTTTCTGATATATTGGTATTTGGATTAAAAAAATAGAGAGAGCAATTATTAACAGTTGGCAGACCTGGTGGCTCTTAAGAATACGCTCAATCATATCTGTTTATGTACAGATATTAAGAGTTTAGTGCTTTTCAGTCGGTCAACACGAATGTACCCAAAAGAGATGGGTTATGCCCTAATCCTGAAATAAATTACATGAGATTAATAAAACACTAGGATGACCAGTTTCGATCATCAGATCCATTACACTTAGGCTACAAAATCTATGTTTGAAATACAGGTGAAAATATTTACAATATGTACAATTATTTAGTTGCAGTATTGGTACTGCAACTGTCAGTGTATGCTAAATGCAGTATATATGTTAGGTGAAATGCTAAATGGTGATAGCTATCCGTAGATTGTACTTTAGAGAGATTATATGGTTGAGAAATAATACTGAAATAAATCATGAATACAATATTCCTAAAAGTAGTCTTGCTAAACCAAACCACTAAATAAAACTTTGAATGGATCTAAACTTGAACTTATATTTTATTGGATGACCGACGCTATGGAGCAGCTGATATTGTTTTTTTTTTTCACAGTGCTTAGACCAAGCTGACACATTTTGACTTCGACGTTGCAAATGCCATGGAAACCCTGTAAGGCGCGGACATTCAGCGACTATGCGACGTATGCTGTAGTTTTTACTGCGCTGTTACCACCCTAACTTACATTCACTCAGATGACCAAGGAGCGTTTCTGATCAGCGTAGATAGGAGGGTATTACATAATTATTGATAGATTTAAGAGCACATTACTTATTTCAACCTTATCCTGTATGTATTAGACTACTGTTTGTAGTGCTTTTTTGTTATAGCTTTGATATTTTTTCTTCGCCACGGATGCTTACCATCTCGTATTAACGTCAGACAGGATAAACTAATGAACTAACGTAAATATAAATGTTAGAATTTACAACATTGTAACGTCGATTATACTTATTGTTGCTTTAAATGTAAATAACCCTAGCCTTGGGACCAAATTACATGTCTTGCTTTGTTGTAGATTCCCCGCCTGTCACTAATCGCATTTTCACTTATATTTTCTGTATTTGCTTAGGATGCAATTTACGTGTCACCTTCTTAGTTTGCTTGCTATTTCATTTTTCTGTAAGAAGGACTTCCAGAGGTCTTAATTTAAATTCAGTTTAGGAGATTTATTTATTTGTATTGCTTTTTAGATTTTTGGGCTAGCCGAGATTTTTAACCCTCTGAAATAAGACAGTTTATTTTGTTTTTAAAATAAATTGTTAACGAGTTGTACATAAATCTGGATTCTTTATTTCTAGCCTTGTAGGTTTTTTTTTGGGGGGGGGGGGGGCTCGGCTATGACTTATTCCTCACTCACCTGATCGTCCAGAGCTATCAGTCTTGTGCCGGAGCTAGTCTGAGGGCGAACCCGATCCTTTCAGTGTATGGGTTTGGAGGATAGAGAACACACAAGGGTTATCTGCGGCAAATTATCCCCTGGCGACCTTGTTTAACGGGCACAATACACAGGATACACCAGCAATCTGTGTAAAGCCCGATGTCGAATTGAAAGGGACTTTTCTGCAAATGAGTGTATAATGAAGGCTTCCTATAAAGAAATTTAGCTGGAAATTAGATATGACATACCATCGACATAAACTGCACCCCAAAAGTTTGAGAACACTGTCCTGATTTCTTGGTAATTGAAAAGCAGAAAGATGATCAAAGACACGAAACTTGGTCCAGAAAGCCGAAAACATTTCTCAGAAAAATAAGGCAAGGATTTGCTTGTGAACTTTAAAATCCCCAGTCGCATTGCACACAGCATGCAGTCACCATCTTGAATGTATACGCCATTAATATCGATAATGCATGATCCATTCAAGTTTTAAGGGGAATCACAGCAAGTTGGTAGTGCCACATACTAGGTTTTATTAGCAGATGGCACAAGATCAATGAGTCCAAACGCTCAAGATGGGTAGATTGACCTACTTTACTAACGTTAAAATGAATTCCTCAGTATGCATAAGTACCATAAAAATAGTAACCGAGGAGTCTTAAATGGGGTAAACTCTGAATGGCTGTCGCAAGAACTTTCAACTATGCTTTTCGCTTTATTGCTATATTGAAAGTAGGGTCATATGACCAAGCTGTTCCACTCCATAAAACAACAATTACTAACAAACTAACTTGTATCTTTAAACTACTAAAATCGGGAACGTACGTAATAGATGATTATTTTTCGATATGACAACGCAAGTGTGTGTTATGCGGTACGGCAGATTTTGAATTCCTCCGCTCATATCAATATTGCAGTCAATCTTTTTATGAGACCCCAATGACAGTTTGATTTCAATTATTAATATTGTACCCGATACCTAGTTGAGGCTATCGGCTACGCCAGCAGACATTAAGCCGTAGTTGAGATTATTGAAAGAGTTAAGAAAAGATAGCGCTCAGATCGAGTCAAGAGGAATGTCAGGATGACGTAGAAGGTCTAGGATTAAGAAGGCACTGACAGCAGTCGAGCAGATGGAATTATGGATGGAAATATGAAGCTTTATTAAGATCTATATGGAACATGGTATTTAAACATCTCAGAAGAGAAGATATAACGTGCATTATATGTGGTAATAATTTTAAGGAAGTCAGATAACCCTTAAGTTATTTTATAACTTAATAGCCGAGATGATCGGGGTTCGAGATTACATTTGTGACGCAAGAGCACAGAGGTGGGGAGAACGTCACGTGACTGCGCCAGGGAGGTTCAGGTCAATGCAGTCTAGAGACAGTCAGTTGAGCTCAGTGAGCCACGCAGTCGAGCTCTGTAAGCAGAGGAGTCAAGTACAGTTAGCACGGCAGTCGAGGTCAGACAGCGAGCTGAGTAGGACATATGCCGAGCGCATGGTAAAGGTCGCGCAGCGAACAGCTGTTGTCACGGAAAGTGAAAGCGACAAGTTTAACTTCACCAAGCAGCGAACGAAAAGTAGGTCAGTGAGCCGGGCGGAAACCCGCAGTAGGCAGCGTGAAGACCGGTTACAGAACCAGCTGTACGGGCCAGGCAAGCATGAGGAGGCCGGGGTTCAGAACAGTACTGTAAAACGAGTTGGAGAACTTATTTCAAGCTGCATTTTGGTTACGCAGAACAGCATAGCAGAGCGACATGGCGAGGCCAGCTTTAGGCGGAGATTATTCTAGCATTGCAGTAGGGGCGAGCGGGTTATTACCAATTTTATACGCAAGCATTATGACAGAAGCTGAACTTCATTACAACATTGAGTTGGAACGTTTATTCAGCATTTGAATTGTACAGGCAGATAGTTACGAGATACTGCAACTGTGAACTTCGAATGAACATAGTTTTTCAATGACATTACGACTATGCATTTCATAACGCATTCCAAATAACATTAACGATTGTAGGCAAACAAAATGTTTTAAGCATATGCACCTATGAACATTGGCTCGTGCATTAATGCAATTCTTTCTTATGAAGTGTTATAAATTATCGAGTATGAACACAGCTACAGGGTGTTTCATAAACTTAGACACTCTCATATAAAATTTTATTTTATGAAAGTGAGACTTAGCAGTTATTGGAGATTGAACTTTCAACACTCAAACCGAACATTGTATGGAACAGTGGCGTAACGTAGAAGAGGAATAGGGGGTCCGCTGTTTCTATGAACTTTTTCGTGAGGATTTGGACAGTATCCGCTATGGATAACCAGCAGTTCATCATGTCGGAGTAAACGCAGACAGAGACGCGATGGCACCACAGAGCGATGGATTCGATTCCTGACGAGAAGGAGGTCCACCAGCTGATTCACTTGGGATTTGAAGGCAATCGTCATTGCGTGGGTGGAATGATATTCACGCCGATCTTTCGAGAAATTCATTACATAAGGAAAATCGACGATCTTCGAAATTTAATAACAGCTGATAATGAGAAGGTACTGTAAGAGTTATAACTTTCTGATACGATTATTTTCATGAATTCTGGGCACACATGTATATTTTTCTAATACGAGTGATACGATTGTTTAGACATGGCTTTGACTTTATATGCTTCGAATTTGCTAGAATATGGCGTGACCATATGATATGGCAGGCATCATTATACGAAATTCTCACCATTGGTTGGCTTTATTAAGCAGATGTTTGGTCTTTTAGACATTTTTCCAGCAAGAATAGTTTTCATGAATAGTTTTTTTTGTGTGACGAGTATTTCGAACTCGTGATCTGCAATTGATTATCTATATTACTTCGTCAGTTCATTGCATACTAGCGGGTGTGTATTATTCATCAGTAGGGATTTTTTCCATTGGATTGTTTGGAGATATTAAGATGTTATTCACTTTAATGAATGAATATCGCTTTTATATGACAACTAGAGACTTGTTGATTCCTATCTGGTACATTCACTCATTTAGCCTTCGAGATGGGGTCTTTCGTATTTATACGATTGTATGGTGGTTACTCATCTTACCCATCGTTCAGGGCACTATCATGTTAGTCGACGGGGCAAGGTCTTTCGTATTTATACGATTGTACGGTGGTTACTCATCTTACTTGCCATTGAGGGACTCATTTTTATCATCCAAGTGTACATGAGATTGTAAGAGAATCAAACAAGGAACTACTAGTCACATATCAGTCGAATTTTTGTTAAATAAAGTAAAGATAAATGTTAGCAGGGTTACATTTGTAATTCTTGTTTGCCAATCCAATATTTTGTTGCTATACTCTTTTGAGAGTACTTTCAGTTTAACAGCTGATACAGCTGATGCTTTTGATGATTTTTATAATTGTGTTTGATACCTTTGAGAAGGATTTAAAGTAATTGAATCTTGTAAGATGAATCATTAATGGTCAGATTTATTTTAAGGCAGATCAGTATTGCAGATTTTGATATGAGAGATTATAGCACATTGGTGTTTTTCTGTGATGTGAATTATGAGAATTGTAAGAGAATTTATGCTATTTGAAAGCAAATCTTGAATTACTAAGGTAACATTTTTTTCCAATTGTTTAAGAAGTTGTCTAGATGTGATCAGAGTAATTACAGTTATTGGAGATTGTGTGCGTTGATAATTTGAAGCCAGTTATATATTTTTTGTAGATCATGCAACATGGTTAAGTGAAGTTTGTGATAGGCATTTTGTAGAAGTTGCCATGTGATAGTTGCAATGTAGCTAATGTATTTTGAGGCAGACATGAGGTTGTCGAACCCAGTCTAGCGTAATTGTTGAGATTCATGCTGTATGCTGAATATTTATGGAGTTTTGTGGAATAATTGTGGTATTCAAATGTGATATTTGAAGATGTGAGGATATATAATGTAGTTGTGGATAGTCAGATCCAACGTGATGTCGTGAAGGCAATAATATTTTTGGCATGATAATTAAATACGAAATATAACTTGGAAGTGATAAAACTGTAAGACAACGTTCTATAACCCATATTAAACAATTTGTTAGGAAATTAAACAAATAAATAAAGTTGATAATACAAGATTTTCTGATAATAATAATTATTGAAATAATAATCTGAAAACTAAGCATATTAATGATCTGACCTAATGAAATAAAAATCAGAATGACCAGATGAAATAATAAAAATCTAAATAACCAGAAGAATAAAATTTAAATAAATTAATAAATTAAATTTTGGAATAAATCAATGAATTAAATAAATGGATGAATTAAAGATTGGATAAATAAACTGATTTAAATAAATTAATAGATGATTGGATAGATGATGAATAAATGAATTAGAAGGTGATAATTAATTAAAGAAGCTGATGATTAATGAATTTATATGGATTAAATAAATTTAATTGAGATATAATTTGAGGAATTGCAACTTGAGTTGAGGAATTAAACGATTTATACTGATGGTTTAAGATGATTTAATCTGAAGAAGATGATAAATAAGAGTGTGTGAATAATTAGAAAGTATAATGAAGTGGTGATAATAATTTTCATTTAAATGATTTAATGGTGATGAATTAATGATTCTGACAGGAATATGTTGAATTTTGAGATGAGAATTAATGTGAGAAATATTTAACTTTGATGATGATGATGATGATCATGACCAATGAACAGTGGATTTTCTGTAATTCACGAACAAGCAATTATTAATGACAATGTAAATAGTGTAAATTATTTATTCGAATTTTAGGAGCATTTTACCAACGTGTTCAACGTTTAAATTATGCCATGCAAGCCATAAATTGCGTGATAATTAAAATATGTGATTATAATATGTGTATGTTTAGACAGATTAATAATTTTTTCAAATCCACATTCATGATGTTAAGTTAAAGAGAAATTAGGTCTCAGGTTTCACCAATGTCAGTGACGAAAGACATAGTGCTACAGTGATCCTGAGAACCCAAGAGAACTTTAGAGATTTTTCCTGTTGTATGTGGATGAAATATTTTTGATTAGAAAAGAGATGGTTCGATTTTTGGACAATGACAATTTAACGTTGGCATTCGACCATGCTCTCAGGTAGGATGAATATTTAAAATGTCTGTCTGACTATCAAAGTGAAATAAATTTGTTTTTATCCTAGTTGTGATCTGATGATGGTGTGATTTTCCTTTTTCTTTCCTTGTCTTGATTAAGGCTTAACCGGAAAGGATGTGGTTTGCTAGGAATTCAGTTGATGGCGCCCATTTATATTTGCATTTTTTTTATTAAACTTAAGCCCGTAACGACCCTAGAGATACTTTGTCTCGTGTTACCCACTGCTTTTTCGATATCTCAGCTGAATTTCCGACACATTCCTTATTTGACTAGAGTTTCATTTAACTCCGCTCTGTCCTGGAACTCCAGGAATGCGATGTAATAGCAGATGGGTCATCGCATCCCCAGGACGAACGGGTACAATATGTATTTATTTCACTGTATATTCTTATATCAGTTCCTTGTATTGGCAATGTGTCCAATTGTATCGGTACATTCGCAGAAGATGTATGTTAATAGTATTTTTAGTTTTTTATTATTATTATCATTATTAAGTTAATTTGTATTATTTTATTATTATTATTATTATTATTATTATTATTATAGGTCATCTTTCGGTTCAGAGTAATGAGGAGTTGTGTCCGATGATGGTATTCCGATGCTTGGCTTAGTTTACATCTTAGCCTATGCAAACTTATATTCCAATAGCATCGTCTATATAATTCATGTATAAAGAATATTGCGTCTGGCATGCTATAACTTGAGTCAGATTAATGGTGTCAAAGTTGTCTACAGAAAAGGTATTTGGTGACTTGTAACAATCGCGTAACTCACCGGAGATCTCCTAAATCGCTGTGAACAGCGAATTGATGTTGTGTGGTTCTCGACCGATGTATATGTACGTCGTTGATTGGTTTTCATGGCAATTGAATTTGAAGAGAGAGAGAGAGACTGTGTTTGGAGAAGAGGAAGAGTGGTAGTTCCTTAAGTCCAACGCGGAGCCACCATTGTGCTGCCGTATGAATGATTTGTTGCAGAGGCGGGAGAAGGCAAAGGTGGTGCCAAGAGTGAGGGAGTGCTGTAGAGGTTAACAGACTTGCATTGATAAGTTTATTGCTGTTTGGCGAAAGCATCTCTTAAGACGGTGGCCGGATCAGACATTACCTTTTGGTGTTCGACCTAATAATTTTCACTTGACTAGATCAACAGATCTTACGAGATCACAAGCCTGGTAGCTGAGTAGAGGCAGTCATGGACTTTTCTCATGGAGCGGTTGGAGAACCAACAGTCTATGCGACATCGGAAAGCTAGCTTGGGAGCTGACCTAAGATCTAGAATCAACAGCAGTGGACAAGCATCGGTGAAGCTACCCTGTGCCCTGGATTTCTTACGACATCGTGCAGCCGAATGAGAGAATTCATCGCAAGGGTAATGTGTCAAAACATGGATATTTGAAGAAATGGTTTTATAGTTAAATACCACATTTAATTTTCATATTCAAACTCATGTTTCATTTATTTTTCAAGTAAATTCACAGTGACAAATCTGTAAGAATAAAGCTTAATTTCAATTTGTACAACAGTTTTTATTAACCAAAAGCCATTAGTTAGTCTTTATTCTTCTAGGTTTCAAGGAGGTTTGTGTATGGCCTTTGCACTAGTCAGAATCTTTCAGGGTTCCAGCACATACCCAGAGCTCAAGGTGAGTCTTTATAAAATGATTAGGAAATTCCTATCTGATTATTTGTTAATATTTCTTTCTGAAATAAAACAATTGACGTCCATTTTTTTTGTAGCAATTGGACCATAGTGGTGTTGGTACATTCTGCTGAACATACCGGATTCTGTTGGCGCTTCCCCTTTGCTTGCGACTTTTTCATTTATACTCTTTTCCCTTAGCTTACTTTTCTTATCCCGTGGCTTATGATCTACAGATTAACGGTCACGTTAAACTACAAGCTTCCTTTTTACTTTTCTTATTTGCTAAAAGCCACCAAACGATGTACTTTTTTGCCCTTATATTGGTTTCCTTTTCCAAATTTTGATTGTAACCTAATGAGTGTTGTAGTGGCACCTATGTTATTTATGCCTGTACTTGAGGCTGCTTCATACGGCATTGCCCGGAACTATAACTGTTGCAAGAGCCTACATCATTCGCCATCAGATGTCGTCTCATTTAGCGCATCAAAATCTTCTTTGAACAGTGTTTATGTATTACATTCATTTTTGTTACGTTACCTATCCTGTTATCCAAGTCCCTTCTTTCTTAGTTACTCTTTAGTCTATGCGCTTGCTTGCTCGCTCGCCCCCGTCTATTCACTCTGAGTGCGACAACCAAGCAGACAGTAGCTCCGTACCACTTCAGAGGCATCCAAGGATGAACTTCACAGTCAACTGATGGCTTGCTGACCATATCATTCGCCATGAGCCTTAATCCTTAAGGCTATAGTTCTCAACAGATCATCACAAAAGTTGAGTAGTACAAGTATTAAGTGCATCATTTTTTCTCTAGTTTAGGGGCAGATGACCTCATAATTTCTCCCCTTAAAACAACAATAACTAATTAACTGTCTAGTCAGATGGGTCATATTTCTGCAAGCACTCTAACGAAACAAGAACTTTTACCCGAAGTGTTAGACGATTGTTAATTAAATCCCCGCTGGCAGGAGCACTCTGCACTCAATTTATACTGGCATTTTTAATGTACTCCACCGTGGGAAATTTCTTATGGTTAAATACTAACTCAACGTGGGAAACGGCTATCCTTATCCATGTGATATCACTTATGGTTAAATGCTAACCCCTACGCGGGAAACTGCTATTACGTTGGGCTATTTATTGTTAAAATATATTTGAGTCTATCCTATTTACCAATCTTTTCTATTTTGCTCTCCCACACCTATTCTCCGTACTTTCAAATTTCAACTTGCCTTCTGGAGTATTTTGTGCCTGTCCATTTACTCCAGTTGCGTAGTACTTGACTCAGTGCAATGCCTGTAAATGTCGTTAGTGTTTGACAACCTAGTATACTTCGTAACATAGTTGTTATTAGACTATTGTTGGATAGCACCCTGAATGCGTGAGTTTGACTATTGGCTCTGCCATGAAAATAAATTCAGATTTGACGTGCTGGAATAGTTGACTCAGATTGTGTAAATTACAGTATTAAGCCCTGTACCCGGTCAGTGGGCTATACGAGTTGAGTTCCTTAGTTGGCGAACCTCATTCAACGAAATTACACTGTACAATAAGGATCGGAGATAGGGGAGAGTTGTCGATATTGGACCATTTCCTAAATTGGACGGCGTGTGTATGTCCAGATGCATGCATAGTTCAGTAGTTGGTAATACTTCTGGCTAACGATGTCGTAGGCAAACAAACCAACGCCCAGTGAGCTGCAGCCATCTTGTCAAGCAGAATCGTCGTTACTGTGTTTTCGTACCTCCTATCACAATTTTGTTTTACGGATATTATATTGTTTTATAAAATAAGCGTAAGGAAACACAGTTTATTATACATACTTTCATTACCTATTTACTGCATGTAGTGAAATGGCTGTTTAAATTCATGTGTTTGGATTCGTCCGTTTGTATACGTGAACAGTTGGCTAGATTGATGCACTCTTTCTTTCCTAAATTAGACTTGTTCACAGATATCTAGACATTTTTGACAATAATATAATTTAATTGCATCATTACTAAATGTGTGGGTGCAGAAAACCAACAAGATGTTCTGTAAATAATAAATAGCCTACTTTCTTCTAAATGCATGGGTATAGTTATAACTCTTTGTCCTTTTCAAGAAATATAATTGAATGTAGTTTATAGTAGCTTGTTGAAATACAACGTGCTATACGGATATTAAACGTTGATTGATTGAATCCTCACCTGAATTATATATACACACACACACAGTAATACAGCCATCACAATAACACAGGTTATCAGACAGAATTCAACACTTACCAAAGTACACGGGGCTAAATGACCATGATGTCCATGCATCTCAAATGACACAACAACAACAGCTTCCTACCCAAATTCTTCCTCGTAGAAAAGTACACACACTACAGTAGTAAGCCTACAGACATCACAGTGACATAGGTAATCAGACAAATTCGACACACACCCAAGTAAACGGGACTACAAGACCATGATTCCGCAAAACCCCTAAACAATTAACAACAAAAACAACAACAATAATCTCTACCGCGGATCAAGGTCAAGGTCAACGAATATTAATCGCTGTATTCGAGTGGAGAAATATGTGGTGTTATAAGTAGACCTATATATACAAGTATAAAATTTCCGATTGCAAATACACACTACTGTATATATGCTTAACATTATAACATATGAGTAGTTATAAATCTTAAATACCAAAAAACAACGAAGTAAAAAATTTAAATCGGCAAGGATCTGATCCATGAACCCCTAGACTATGAGCGCAAGTTGCTACCATTACGCCACGGATGGGCTACGATAATACTTGATAAACAAGTTGTTTAGTGAAACTGTATCATATTTAGTGTTGAAATCAACGATTTCATTATCATTTCTGGTGTTTTTATAAACCATTTGATAATAAATATATTGACTATTATTTTGTTCAGTGCATTTATAAAAGGATACAAACTAAGGAAGTTACGGAAATATATGTATTTACAAGCAACAATAGCGGCCATTTTGACAACGGGACAGCACAGGCCCTCAACGATATGGCACGGTAAGGCTGACCTGTTTGTCACTTCTACGGTTACATATTCCTTTATAATATGCTAATATCCTACCGGTCACCTCTTTGAGGACAGATGAAACCTCCCTATATACGATAAGCTGAATTGTTGAGGGGACGCCTTATTGAATCGTAAGTTACGGTTAGGTTATAACACTTGCATGATTCATACATCCACCATCTTGAAACTATTTGGCCGATGACGTTGTAGTTTGGGTAATAGACGCTGCCAAGAAATGTAATTCTGGTATGAGGGCTGGACCGGGGTACACTCAGCTTCGTGTGGAAAAACTGAGAGGAGATGGGTCCGATTTCCACCTCAGCTATCCTGGAAGTAGTTTTCCGTGGTTTGCCACTTCTACTCCAGGTGAATGCTGTGATGGTACCTAAATTAAGGCCACAGCCGCCTCATTCCTAATCCTCATCTGAATTATAAATACACACACTAATACAGCTAAAACGATAACTCAGATTATCAGACAAATTTCCACACACACTCTAAGTACACGACGAGGCTACATGACCCCAATGTTGCAAAGCTCCTGAATAAATTGACAACAATAATAATGTTATTGGTTTTACGTCCCTTTTAACTACACTGGCTTTTAGAGACGCCGGGGTGCTGGAATTTTGCCCCGAAGGGGATCTTTAATGTGCCAGTAAATGTACTGACACGGCTCCCTCGCATTTGCGCACCCTCAAATGCCAGCTGACTGCGCCAGGTTTCGAACCTACAACCTTGGGCTCAGTAAGCGAGAACGTTACCCCTGAGCCACGCAGCCAGACTAAATTGACAACAACTCGACTTTGGACGAAGCATTGTAATCAAGTAGTATCTCATTAGCTATCATGTGCAATCGTGGGAAGTAGCCTACTCATTCCGATACTGATTAGATGATCGCTCTAGACTCGACCATGTAGGTAAGATTTAGTGGAATCCCTGTGTTGAGATATATCGGTCTGTACGCAATCTACTGTCAACGCTTTTAGCAAGGTTTCAAATTCCTTTGAGAAATAAAGTATGATGAATGGTACTGCGGCGGGATTTCATTTCACAAAACAATAAAGTTATGGATGTTCAGAATAATATGGACGATATTGTTGTAATAATTCAGTTAAAGGTGATGACACTAGAGAATAATTCCTTTAAACTTCTCTGCGTGTGTGTGTGTGTGTGAAATGTTTTGAAGTTCTCTCTGAGAGCAATATATGTGATTAATGCCACTGCTCTTGTCGTTCATTGGAGAGAGCTCTTGATACTAAAATGCGTACTACCACACATTAACAATTCCAGAGCTGGAGCAGTTTTACATATTGGATTTAAAGTTCGACACAAAGGTTGGTTTCCTCGAGAGACAAGTAATACTATGCTTTGCCGACGGAGCGTTATTGATTAACGAGAACGCATTTCCCTAAACTGAAACCCATATCAAAAGGACACCCAAATTCTAAATTGTATTACAACCTGATATCTTCCAAACACTAAGTAAAATATTAAACACATACCCCGTACTTATCTCAACTACGAGAGCAGTAACTTATATCGAAGTTTCAGCCATTATTTGCCTGAATAAAATTGTATGTTGTCGATTCATTCTGGGGCTTGGACATCATGGTTTTCAGCTCCATGAACTTTGTGTGTGTGTAGGATTTCTCTGGTAATATGTCGGAAGTGGTGTGTGTGTAATTGAGTCAGGAATTGGGAAGGAGGCGGCCGTAGACTTCAGATAGACACTATCCTAGCGTTTGCCTGGAGAAGAAGTGGGAAACAACGGAACACTAGTTTAAGCATAACTACGTTGGGAATCAAACCCACTTGACTGTTATGCCTAATAAGGCAGAAGGAACCAAATTTCAACCCTCAGACCAGAATTACGTACATTCCTTGGCGGAGCCGGGAATCAATCCCGGAACTCTGGGGTGACACTACACAACGAGGGCGACGTGACGCAACAAAACAATAGTAGTGTATATTTCTAATAAAGGCCAGAATTAATAGGGAGTTGGTAGTGGCTTTAAGTGAGGAACCATGCAAGAATTTGCACTTTTGGATGACTGAAGTTTAATCGAAGCCATCATTTCTCATGTTTTTTTCTTCAAGATTGAGCGCCATTCTATCCCTAAGACCAGAAATACATTTCTCTGGGACCGGAATCTCAGTAACTACAAAATAAGTGGCAGACGCGGTTAGTAAGTAATCTCAACATGACGGTATTAAATAATAAATATGCTTTATTGTGTTTAAGTTTTTTTTTCAGACCTGTCTTCTGCAGGCTAAGTCCTGAAATGGGATTTTTAGCCTAAATTAAAATATTGCAAATAAATTAATGAATAAATAAATACATAAATAAATAAAAAATAAGGGAATAAATGAATGAATAAAGAAATAACTAAACCCATAAATGAGTAATGAAATAAATAAATAAATAAACGAACGAACAAATATACAGATAATCAAATAAGAATAATAAAAGAATAATCACACAAACGAATGAATGATTGAATGAATTAATTAATGAATATATGAATATATGACCGAATCAACGAATAAGTAAATAGGTAAATAACTAGATAAATAGATATGTAGATAAATTAAATACACAATAAATATACAAACAAATAAACGCATCAGTAAATAAAGAATAAATACATAAATAATGATATAAAGATGGAAAGAACGAAAGTACACTTTTGATTTGTATACGGGCGGAATCCCAGTACTCCTGCCTGTCTGTCTGTCTGTCCGTATGTGCAATTATCCTTCACCATTTTTAACAATCACATAACTACGGAACTGACTGACAAATATTTGTGCAAAGGAAGCTCTAGTAGAGGGCACCCCTTATTTATATCACTACCACTTTAACGAAGACAGAATGGTGGTCACCCAAGTGTTAAATACTTGAATGAAATACCAACTGATTTTTTCATCAGAACAATATTGAATTTTTCATAAACAAAGAGCCTCATGGGATGGGTTGGGGGCAAAAATTAAAAGGTTATCAGCTACATAATTTTAGATGGCGACTATGCAGAAAATTAATATATAATAAACTGTATCTCATGCTTTAATGAAGCAATGCCCGCAATAGTTGATAAAGTGGATGTAATAATCCGATGCTCATTAAGTGAAATATTTATCAGATTGATTATTATGGACAGGCGCCATCTTGAAACCATAAGTATAAAAATAGATAACTATTTTGGAGCTACAATAATGAAGATTAGCAGTAAGATGGCATTGTTTGGCGAAAGCATGAGGACAGCGATTCCGCACATTCAAGACGATAGCTGGGAGAACTGTTAAAATATTAGAATCTATAACTCAGGAAGTAATTGCGAGGTTAACGCGTGACTTATTATAATAGGAGTGTCACATAAAACGTCTCGCTAGCATGTGTAATGACTAAGACTTATCACACAGCACATAGCGCTCAGCTGCCATCCTGAAAGAAATAACTAATTTAAATCGGTAAACCACCATCTATTAGAGCTACAATTCGAAAGTTCGCAAGAAGGCAGACTCTTACAAGATAATTCATGTGTACAAGCCATAAGGTCAGCAATTGAGTCAATTGTTGATACTGAGTGGGTGTTTTAGTGAAGCATTAAAATCATTACACAGGGAGCGGGTGCGCAATTATCAGGAAATTTCGTATATTACAAGCATTACAAAGCAAACCACATAAGTTACTCTAGTGAAGCGGAGACACTATCTCTTCCTGGATTGAATCGTTAAGACGATGGTAGCGACATTCAAGGCAATGTCTTAATTTACTGTCGATGTTCACAATTTGAAAATTATGTAACTTGTATGTAGGTTACTTCTGAAGCACTTCATATAAAATGATGAAAATATTCACATATTCAAATGTGAATTCTGCATATCGTTTTACTCCGCTGAGCCAAGAGCTGATATGAATATTTAATATATTTTCTGCCTTTGTTTATTCAGTCACCGGTACTGGGTAAGGGGAGATCTCATATTGAAATGATCACATGGAATCGAAACAGCTGCTACAGGTCACCGAGTTCATCTCTGATCATCACCCTGTGAATAAACGAACGAGTGCTCCAAAGAATAATATTTCTTTTGCAGAAATCTTCGAATCATTTGCTCAGTGAAGACATAAAACCCTCGTTTTAAAAATAACTCATAAGATTGCTACGAGTGATCCTTGTCGGAGTCTGGTGTATGATTAAAAAGATGATATGTTTGTTCATCTCTCTCAAGATTCAATCCCTCTAAGTGGTATGAATATACACTAGGTCATGGCTTTAATTTGTCATGGGACAGTTGTGGGTATTGTGTTAGTTTGGAACTAACACCATTACTTGGTCAGCTGAAAATAGTATTATGAATTCGATCAGAGCAGAGCACAGCTGAAGAAGTTGATAGTGTTATTCTTGGCGGATTTACTCAGGTTACAGCGTAGTTTATATATCGAGGCTCAACGAAGTTCTCCAGCTTTTCACAATAGCTCCTAATTCCATAAAGTACTGTAATCATTTTTTTTAATCCACCCTGTCAATACTGAAAATGATATTAATTAATTGACGTACCGGTACATGTTTCTGTTCACAATGATACCTTCCTCAGCGTCTGATTATATGAACTAGGTTAACATGAAGAATGTGGATATCCTTACAATAAATTTTAAATAATAAGTAAGAAATACTTTAAATAGGAATGTCCAAATACTAACAAAATCCTATTAATTATTTATGCATTAAAAACATATTGTAAGGATATACAGTTTCTTAATATTAACATAGTTCATATACAGGGTCTTTCATATAAAGTAAGAACGCCAAGCGGCAGTTTTGTTATTCGCTGCTGAGGCGGATTTGGCCGAGCGTGTGGCGCGCCGCGGCCCCCTGCTGTACTATTGAAAGCGCGCGCATAGTACATACGAGGGCTGGTTTGTTTTTCAAGTTCCGATTGACTGTATAAAAATAACATACCAAACTGATTTTACTACTAAATGTTTGCTTGTTTTATTCTTATGTCTCAACATAATTGCCTAAACGATTGAAACATTTGTCGTATCGTTACACCAGCTTTCCAATGCCCTCGGCAAAATATTCTCCCGCCACTGAAGTGGGTACGTCTGGAAAGTATCCTGAAGTTTTTCCTTTTTGTTGAGGTGTTGCCGCCTAACCATACCTTCAATTCTCGCAATAGGTGAAAATCATTCAGTGCTGGTTTGGACTAAACGGCAGATGGTCCAAAACTTCACACTCGAATTCTTTGTAAAAGTCTATGGTAACGTTGGTACAGTGTGGTGGTGAATGATTTTCACCTTTTTCGAGAATTGAAGGTATGGTTGGGCTGCAACGCCTCGTCAAAAATGAAAAACTTCAGGATACTGTCCAGTCGAACCCACCTCAGTGGCGGAAGAATATTTTGTCGAGGGCATTGGAAAGCTGGTGTAACGATACGACAAATGTTTCAATCGTATAGGCGATTATGTTGAGACATAAGAATAAAACAAGCAAACATTTAGTAGTAAAATCAGTTTGGTATGTTATTTTTATACAGTCCATCGGAACTTGAAAAAAAGAAAAAAAGAAAAAAAAACAGCCTTCGTATGTACTATGCGCGCGCTTTCAGTAGTACAGCAGGGGGCTATGGCGCGCCACAAGCTCGGCCAAAGCCGCCGCAGCAGCGAATAACAAAACTGCCGCTTGGCGTTCTGACTTTATATGAAAGACCCTGTAGTCTACCCTGAAGAAGGTATCATTGGACACAGAAAAATGTACGTCAAATAATAACAAGTAGTTCCGTGAAGATTTGTACAGCCTATTTTCATACATCCTACTCTTGTTAATTGCCTCTATCAACATACAAAATTTCAGTTTGATTGCTGTAATAGATTCATAGATATGAGAACCGCCTAAATGTTTCGGATGGTCAGAATGTGGGATTTTTATATACGTATGTCTTAGGCATATTTATTATTACATGAAGATTAGGCTATTGTGTAGGAGTAGTATTCAAACTTCAATCGCATGATTAGGACACAAAAAATAAAATCGAGGTTTTAACATTTTAAAATTTGGTGGTTATGAAAACAATTTAAATAAATTTAATGCCAGTGGATTAAGATATTTATAAGCATTCACCGTACCAAGTTTCACTGCGCTCAGATGGTTACATCGTCAGAAACGTCCATTTAAATATTTATATTTTGCATCCCAGCTATGTTCGATTTGTACTCAGCAGGTTATTGAAAAATCCATAGGTGAACTTATGTTTATAGCTTGTATCAGCATAGAACATTCCAGTTTGATTGCAGTCATTGGTTAAAAGATATTGAGAACCGTTTAAATATTTCGGATGGTCACCATGTTCGATTTTATACATGAAGGCGATAGAGTTATGTACTATTACAGGCTGTTCCAGCCGAGCAGCTCATACGTGAACAGCTGAGTACTCGCCGCCTTGTGTGAGTAAACTTGCAATATGCAATACAGCTCCGCTATAGGGGCGGCCGTTACATCAAGATTGGCAGGAAGCGTATGGACTTGTACTATGACCTTCGCCCAGTGACGTATTGGCTATCACCCAGAGTCCCTCTCCAACCATGCTCCGAGCATTACTGCTGAGTACTCGCGTGTACGCATAGTCAAACTCGTGGTTTTGGAACAGCCTGTACTATTAGATGACGATGATTGCATAGGTTCATTAATTCAAACGTTTACTTCAATCGAATGATTAATACACAAGAAATAAAAACATAATTATAAAATTTCACACAGCAGCCATGTTGAGGTTACGTAAACAATTGAACTAAATTATATACCTTGCATTACAATGTGTAGAGATATTTACTGTGCCAAGTTTCACTGCGTTTGGATGGTTAAATCAAGAGAAAAGTCTATTTAAATGTTTCAAATTCGCTCGGCCACTACGTTCGTTTTGTAGGTTAACAGGTTTTCTAAAGTCTCATAGGTGATCTTCTAATAGTGCCCTCAATCACCGTACGGTATATCAGGGTTATATCTATAATGGTTTCGGAGATAAAGAATGCGGGTGGAATAATTCGCATAGCCACCATCTTGAGGTTATGTAAACAATTGAAATAAATTAGATGTAATTGCATTGCTATGTGCATATGCATTTGCTTTACCAAGTTTCATTGCGTCTGGATTGTTAAATCGTGAGAAAAGTCTATTTAAATATTTCAACTCCGCTTGGCCACCATGTTCGTTTTGTAGTTAACAGGTCTTTGAAAGTGTCATGCGTGAACTTCAAGTAGTGCCCTTTATCACCCCATCGAACATGTATGGGATATGCTTGGAAGGAACGTCAGACAGCGTGACCACTCCACCTTGGCACAACTGAGAACATCGCTGCTGGAGGAATGGGATCGCATTCCGGCAGATGCCATTCGATGAGTTGTGAACAGAATGCCTGAGCGTTTACAAGCTATCATAGACGCTAAGGGTGGAAACTCTCGTTCTTAGTGACCAGTATTCTCGTGCAGTGCAGTGCAGTGCAAACATTAACACTGTTTTGTTTGGCAATACGTTTGATAAAAACCAGCCCAAAAGAACATTACTAAAAAATAAAAAATTGTAAGATTTGCAAAATGTAATGAAATTTGTGAGTTAAAGCGTGTTGTAAAACATGTTTCGGTATTTTCTGTAGGCAACCTTCTAGAATTTCTATGAATAATGCAAATATTGGAAAACCGATATATTTTAGTGGAATAATTAAGAAATTACATTATAAATTAAAGTGTTCCACTTTTTTCGCCGGTCAGTGAAATAATAATAATTATAATAATAACAATAATTGTAGACTAATATCGAAATTATTGCCTCAATTCTTTATAATCAACAGGGTTGGGAAATGTTCCACTGTCAGGCGGCCGGAACTTGAAATAATGTAATACCCCAGCGTTCTCTTGGAATAAGTATGAGAGAAAAGAAACCCCGAGGAACCTACTGTAGCTCAGCTATCGGCCGTTAATCTTGACCAGGGCACTGCCACTCTGATCAGACAGCTACTCAATTGCCTTCAGGAGGCTGAGTGCACCCCGTTCCAACCCTCACGTCCGTTTCTAATATCCCTGAGAGAGTTGGGAATCGAACCTTGGGCCTCTGGGCGACAGGCAGGCACGCTACCTAAACACCACGGAAGAAAGTGAGAGAAATTCTACACTTAGGCTGGACACTTTCAATGGCAATATTCACAGTAAATCTTAGATCAACGATATGCTGTTACACTGTTCTTAATGGGGCAGATGAGTTCGCTGTTCCGCCCCTTAAAACAACAATAACTATATAGGAGTTCTCAACATGGGGTGTGGCATATTGTGTTCATGAACGGTGATCCTTGCTCATTCACCGGAGATAACCTCTTCAAGCACAATGGTCACGCCTATTGACATGCATCTCACTTTCCCCTGTCCCCACTTGCCACTAATTTAAATGCTCTGAACCACTGTACATATATTATATAGTGAATGGGGTGCCTACCTTTTTTTGTGCAGGATAACAGCCATGCGACATGCTCACCGAATACTGCCAAGGAAGAGTCACGATTGGGAATGCTCAGCTCTTACCTGTTAACAAATCAATACAAATTTAAATTAGACAGCACATAAAAAACATCTTCGTATATAAGAAAGTGAACTCCGTAAAGTAAGAAATACATTTAAAAAGAGCTATCAAATATAAATAACCCGTCTTACCATAGAGGCTGCCAAATTGTTTATACTCTGTGTATCACATTCACTGTAACAAACATGCATTGACTATGTTGCAAATGTATTTAAGATTGAAAAAAATTAACAATCCCTTCTCTATTCAAAGATCTACGTAGAACAAAACAAATCCAACTACAGTACTGTGATTTCTCTCCGAATAAACATAAACAATTATAGTAGGCTCTCTTTTCTTGACGATCCGGTTCTTAGTTCATAATATCACCACTACAAAACCAAAGCCGCATCAGCCATCTTACACGACATAGTAAGGTCTGTTGCGCATCAATTATGATACCTTCTCATAGATTCTTTACTCCAATGCTAACAAATCAGGGAGCAGAAAATAAGATACTAATACAAGTACAACTATGAATGTTCTTAAGAATGTTGTTTACAAAGGTCCTTCAAGTGTCCTAAACAGACTAGTTTGTGTTAGTTTAACTACTACTACAACTAAATAAGTGTTCATATTGTAAATCCTAATACCCATACTTGTAGACATAGATTTAATAGCCTGATGATAATCACTTGACGATTGAAATTGGTTATCTATGTGTATTTATTAATCTGATATAAATTTCTTTTCAGGATTAGAGAACCACGCATTACAATTAGGTAAATTCGTGTTGACCGACGGAAAAATATTAAATTTCGATTACTAAGGCAATACTGAAAAATGACTTCCAACACGATAACAAATAAATACATTAATTAATTAATTCAAAGTAAATAAATAAATATATAAATAAATTAAAACATAAATACAGTAAATAGAAATAATTGATATCTGAACATGGTCTCGAGTTTACTGGTTTCTGTATCGAGCTTAAAAAAGCAGCTAAGAATTATACAGCTTTTACACGGATGACGCATAAATGCAATACAAACACTCCGGACATTCGCTAAAATCGACGTCTCGCATGGCCTTCTCAGTGTGTACCTGCTACGCGTCTTGGTAGGTGTGCCCTTACCAACTGAAGAGCCCAATTGGCACGCTGGGGCGAAACGTTAGCAATGTGTTGAGTTATGCTGGACATTTCTATCACTTTTAGTGTTAATTATAATGGCTCAACGGACAATACTCATTTTGTTTCTCTTTCGAGACTTTTGATTATATTCATTGCCAAAGCAAGGTTTATTGTTTTGGAAGTGGAGTTTTTGACTCCGGTGGTGCACTGGCATGCTCGTGACGTGGCCACGTATGTGGTGAGGCGACTTGCATGGCCTTCCCAGTGCACAGTGGGTCAAAATCGAAATCTAGGAAGACAAAATTATTTATTTTCATAATTAAAAAATCAAAATTTATTACTTCTACAGCATTCTCATATAATTGCTGCTTACTATTCTGGGATATAAACGCATCTTAATGTAAATCTGTCACCACTGTTCGAGCAGTCTGAATTGGAGGGTGAATGTAAGTGGCTGTGGTTTGGTCGTCTTTGTGGTTAGTGTGATGCTTTAAGATGGAACATGCAGCTGAAGGTATGATCTTTGTAACGTGTTTCAGTTATTAATGGGCGTAATTGTTACGTAATTTTGTCTATATTTGCATTATATAATATTTAACTATTATTTTTAAAATTATATTTTCACTTTGATTTTTAGTATGTCGCGTCACCCTGCGTCACTTACTACTTAATGTTAAAATGTAGATAAAGTCTTGTAGTTTACGCCTGTTATAAGATTTTTTGCATCTTTTTGCAACTTACTTAGTTATTATACGTTTTAGAAGATGCCGCGCAACCAGTTCTCACACGTTTACAACTGTTTGAAGCACTGGGTTCGACGATTATGTCAAAAGTGGAACTTTGTGACTGTGTTAAAAGTAAATTAGGGGTAGAAAATTGTTCTGAAGGGATAACTGAATGCTCTATCCAACTCCTAGTCATAGACAATTTCTTGCATGTGTAGACGTAGCCTAAATAGGTCTTAACTGATGTTTTATTATGAAGTAAAGAAATTATATACGTAGCTTTCACTCTAAATTCATGATTAAAACGTAAAAATAATTTTGTCCTTCTAGATTTCTATTTTGACCCACTGTGCAGTGTGTACCTGCTACGCGTCTTGGTAGGTGTGCCTTTACCAACTGAAGAGCCCAATTGGCAAGCTGGGGCGAAATGCTAGCAATGTGTTGAGTTATGCTGGACATTTTTATCACTTTTAGTGTTAACAAGATGTTCAGTAAAGAACATATAGCCTACTTTCTCCTAAATGCATGGGTATAGTTATAACTCTTAGTCCTTCATCGCTGTATTCGAGTGTTGAAATATGTGGTGTTACAAGTACCATACGGTTTT
Organism: Meconema thalassinum; assembly: GCA_946902985.2. NCBI lineage: Eukaryota > Metazoa > Arthropoda > Insecta > Orthoptera > Tettigoniidae > Meconema > Meconema thalassinum. Next base: position 1,394,446,471 of record OX336389.2, read on the forward strand.
ACCCTGTTTGAATTGATAGGGGGAATCGGTTTGCACACATACAAGGCCACTATCTGCAAACTATTATGTTGATGAACCTGTATTTTAGGCACAGGACGCTGCTCATATAAAGCCATGTTGTTGAAAATTGTGGTAGAAATCAGTTGATTGGGATAGTCGTAAATTGATTTAAGTTTTGAAAATTTGGGTGGCCGCCATCACGTTTCCGTCAAGATGGCGGCGATATAACATGACACTAAGGTGCTCTTTGCTGGTGCTACCTCTGTATCAAATTTCGTTCAATTCGGTTTCACCGTGTTTGTATTGACAGGGGGAATCGATTAGCACACATACATGACCGCCATCTGCGAACTATTTAGTTGATGACGTCGTAGTTTAGTCAAAAGACGCTTCCCATATAAATGTATGTAGTTGTAAAATTTCGTAGAGATCGGATGGTGAGGTTCGGCGTAGATTGATTTAAGCTTTGAACATTTGGGTGTGTCCGCCATTACGTTTCCGTCAAGATGGCGGTGATATAAAACATAACACTGAGGTGCCCTTTGCTAGTGCTGCCTCTGTACCATATTTCGTTCAATTCGGTTTGACCATGTTAGAAGTGATTGGGGGAATCGATTTGCACACATGCATGTCCACCATCTGCGAACTATTGGGCTGACGGCCTTGTAGTTTGGTCAAGAAACGTTCCCCACATTTAGGTATGCTGTTGCAAAATTTGGTAGAGATCAGATGATTAGTTTAGTCGTAATTCGATTTACGCTTTGAACATTTGGGTGGCCGCCATTACGTTTCCGTCATGATGGCGGCGATATAAAACATGACACTGGGGTGCCCTTTGCTAGTGCTACCTCTGTACCAATTTTCGTTCAATTCGGTTTCACCGTGTTTGATTTGATAGGGGGACAGACATGCAGTGTACACATCCACACATACGCACATACACACTCACATACACACAGGCAGATACACAATTTTGGGCCCTTTGTTGATCTCATAAGTCTACTTTCATTTTTTTTTTAAATCAAAAGTAGGCTAAAAATAAGCCTTTTCCCAATGCAATTTGGAGCACCTATGTAAATGTGTCGTTTTATATTTTTGAAGTGCATCGTACTTCTGTGACAGATGTTCTACAAAATACTTGATCTTAATTAATTACCCAATGCAGATAAGAAGGCCTAGGATCTATCTACAGTACTGACAATGTCAAATAGAATCTGTCAAACATCTGTAGATATATGCGGTGGTAGTCGGAGCTCCTGATCGGGACAGGAACAAGGAGGAGTTGTTTGGGGACAAATACAATCAAATCATAAATGAAGCCCTCCCTTTCCAATCGCCACTGACTCATCAGCCCACAGCTCCAGAGCTTAATCAACAATGCCCTCCAAGTAACACCAACCCAAACTTCAATAGTAAACAGTTTTTATCAAAATGACCCCAAACGTTTACCCTGGTATAACCGCCATTGTCTAAGCCATCCAGAGCTCCCGGAGTACCATCAGCCCCGTGGAAAAGAACTGAGAAGACATGGGTTCGATTCTCACCTCAGATGCCCTAGAAGTGGATTTCCGTGGATTCCCACGTCTACTCCTGGCAAGTTCAGGAAATTGTTCCTTGGTCATGGCCTTCCAAACCGTAGTCTTTGTTAAAAATGCGTACACTGCTACAGCCATCATAATGGCACAGGTAATTAGATAAATTAGATACACACACAAGTACAAAGGGCTACATGACACGAAGCCACAAGGTACCAAAATGAATCAACAACAAAATGAATTAAATAATTTTCTACGTATTATTTTAGTAACACCTTCTTATGCCATCCATTTCTCCCGATTGCTGAGTAATTTGATCATTAATTTCCTGTAGGCCAGAGAGTAATACTTGATTTGACAGATTAACGGTGAAAGTGGTATTCGTTTAATTGTGTTTACTTTTAGACCACTCGGTGTATGAGATCTCAAGCCCTTGATTTTCCTCTTCAGCGTGCATGTGCGAGCCGAGTATTATAAAGCTCAATAGATCAACCAAGGTCAGACCATTGGCCCGCCACCAACGTGTACGCGAGGGGAGCCAGTTAGGTCCTCGAGTAACATTACTAACTGGGCTCGGGCTAACGTCAGGCCCGTTAGTAGCTTCATAAATTGGACTTGGGCTTACGTTACATCCTCTAATATCCTCATTTACCTCGGTTTGGGCTTAAGTTATATCCTCTAATATCCTCATTAACCACGGATCGGGCTTAAGTTAGATCGTCTAGTTAGCTTATTAAACTGGGCGCGGGTTCAAGGTAGATCAATTAGTTACTTTAGTAAACTGGGCTCGGGTTTGAGCCTCTTAAATCCTCATTAAACTTGACTCGGGCTTATGTTTGGTCTTCTAATATCCTCATTAAACTGGGCTCGGGCTTAAGTTAGATCCTCTAATATTCTCATTAAACTGGGCTTGGGTTTAAGTTATGGTCTTCCAATACCCTCATTAATTTGGGCTCGGATTTAAGTTAGTTCCTCTAATATCATCATTAAACTAGGCTCGGGCTTAAGTTACGTCTTCTAATATCCTCATTAAACTGGGCTCAGGCTTAAGTTAGATCTTCTAACCCAATCCTCATTTAACTGGACTCGGGTTTAAGTTAGATCCTGTGATATTCTCTTTAAACTGGGCTTGGACGTGAGTTAGGTCTTCTAATATCCTCATTAAACTGGCTTGGGTTTAAGTTAGGTCTTCTAATAACCTCATTAAACTGGGCTCGGGCTTAAGTTAGAGCCTCTAATATCCTCATTAAACTTGACTGGGGCTTATGTTTGGTCTTCTAATATCCTCATTAAACTGCACTCAGGCTTAAGTTAGATCCTCTAATATCCTCATTTAACTGGACTCGGGTTTAAGTTAGAACCTGTGCTATTCTCATTATACTGGGCTTGGGCATAAGTTAGGTCTTTAATATCCTCATTAAACTGGCTTGGGTTTAAGTTAGGTCTTCTAATAACCTCATTAAACTGGGCTAGGGCTTACGTTCGATCTTCTAATATTCTCATTAAACTGGGCTTGGGCTTAAGTTAGATCCTCTAATATCCTCATTAAACTGGGCTCGGGCATAAGTTATATCCTCTAATATTCACATTTAACTGGGCTAGGGCTTACGTTAGGTTTTCTTATATCCTCAAAACTGGCTCAGTCTTAAGTTAGATCCTATAATATCCTCATTAAACTGGGTACGAGATTAAGTTAGATCAATTAGTTATCATATTAGACTGGGCTTGGGTTTAAGTTTGATCCTGTAATATCCTCATTAAACTGGGCTCAGTCCTGAGTTAGAACCTCTAATAGTCTCATTAAACTGGGCTTGGGCTTAAGTTAGGTCTTATAATATCCTCTTTAAACAGGGCTCGGGTTTAAATTAGGTCTTCTAATATCATCAATAAACTGGGCTTCCCCAAGCCCTCTAGTAAACTCATTAAACTGGCCTGGGGCTTCAGTTAGGTCCTAAAATATCCTCATCAATTCGGCCTCGGGTTTAAGTTAGGTCCTCTAATATCATTATTTAACTGGACTTGGGATCAATTCAGGCCCTCTAGTAAACTCAATTAACTGGGCTCGGGCTTATCCTGAGTCCTCATTTAACCTCATTAAACTGGGCTCGGGCTTCAGTTAGATCATATAATATCCTCATCAAAATGGCCTCGGTTTAAATTAGGTCCGCTAATATTATTATTAAACTGTGCTTGGGCTTAATTTAGGCCCTCAGGTAAACTCATAAAACTGCGCTCGGGCTTAATCTGCGTCTTCTAGTAACCTCATTAGGTTAAACTGAGCTCGGGCTTCAGTTAGATCATATAATATCCTCATCAAACTGGCCTCGAATTTAAGTAAGGTCCTCTAATATCATCTTTAAATCAGCTCGGGATTAAGTTAGATCCGTTAGTAGCCTCATAAATTGGACTAGGACTTAAGTTAGGCCATCTAATTTCTTCATTAGGCTTATCTCGGGCTAAAGATATGTCCTATAGTAACTTAATTGAACTGGGTTTGGGCTTAAGTTTGGCCATCTAATATCCTTATTACGCTCAGCTCGGGCTTATGTTATGTCCTCTAGTAGCATTGTATTAAGATCAGCTTGTGCTTAAATTGGGTTCTTAATCACCTTATTAAGCTCGGTTCGGGCTCAAGTTAGGTCCTACAGTAGTCTCATAAACTGGGCTCAAGCTTAAGTAAGAAGCCTCATAAACCAGATTCGGGATTACGATAGGCTCTCTAATATCCTCATTTAGCTCGGCTCTGACGTAGGTTAATTCGTCTAGTAGCCTGAATGAACTCAGCTCTTGTATCCATAATGAAGAGCGCAGATCATAGTTGGGAACCTCTTTGTCGGATTATCATGGGTTAAGTATTCTGGTATTTCCTTGGGATTGCGCTTTGAGCCCATATTATTTGTAGCCTAGTTCCTACTTGAATAGCGTCAAAACTAAAAGAAATGTTATTTCATTTTGTGGAAAATGTAGATTTTTCTAACGCTATTGGGTTAGATGGTTCAGTTTAGACTAGCATTTATATTAGTTTCCTGTGAATTTTGGGATCCTCACTTAGGAGTCTTACGAGTGCTGTGCATCACCGTATCGCTAACCTGAGCGACAGAGTACAAGTGTGGAAGAAGGATGGAATATTGTAGTTTTACGTGACAGTTAATCTCGAGATCATGAAACACGGGAAGTGTGGAAGAGAGGGATGCCGGAGGAGAGAACATATTCACCTCAGTGTTGTAGACTATTTGTCAAAGAGGGTAAGTTGGATGAAAAGAGACGATGATAAGAATCTAGTTCTAAAGCCAACACTTCATTCATTCTCCAACTCGTCACGTCTCGTTCCCCATCTCGTGCTGGTCATGAGTCTTACAACCTGTTCTGTGGTGCAGTGTGTTGATCTGTCACATTCCCTGATGTAGTGATGTAAGGTACTCCTGTGTTGTCTCAAAGGGATTTGCTGACATATTCGTGAAGACCTGTGGCTAGGGACCTTGACTTTCTGAGTGACGTTTAATCGCGAAATCTTGCAAAACTCAACGCTGTTATTACCATCAGAGCACTAAATGTGGTACATATCTCAAATTGAATTCTAAAAATAACGCAAAATTGCTGCTTCGAAAACTTATTCGCTTAATAACACTGAAATGTACATTTTAAAGGTTTCCCCGACTCGTAAGTTAGCGACATCCTTTGTTACAAGTCAATGATGGTTAATTCAAAATTCCGTTGTTGGCCTATGTCGAATTTTACTTCTAACTTTGAATCAATAACATTATATTATAAATCTATTTAGTTATCTCGAATTTCTGTATACAGTAGAACTCCAATTATCCGAACTCTGACTATCGGAATCGATGATTATCTGAATCGCTTTCAGAAAAATAAAGACGGGAACTTACTGCGATTCGCAAAATAATGATTCTGTCCATTGCTCTTCACTCTATGAAGCTAGTGTAGACAGGCGCGAACATTATTGGGATGATGATTCACTGTCTCATAGTACAGTACAGTGCATACCGTACAGAAAATAAGCTCAGTACCGAAAATAAGCTCTTTTTTTAAATACATATGTATGTATACCCTTTTTTTTTTCAAAAAAATCCAACTATCCGAATTTTTATTATCCGAATGGAGTCCGGTCCAAATTGATTCGGATAATTTAGGTTCTACTGTAATTCGAAATTCGAGAGAAAAATGTGCCCTCTAGTGATATTATTCATACAATTCTCCCCCAGTTTCTTAACGTTCGTTACCTACTTCGAACGTTCATCCTTTAAAATTTCACGGTCACGTAAAACTACAATCTTCCTTCCTTCCTTCCTTCCTTCCTTCATCCTTTAAAATGACATCCTCAAGATGCCGGTGAACCACTTGACTTGCCTGTGGAAAACTTGCCATGCAGAATGAGATCGGTGCCGGTTGCGTAAAAACATAATATTTTTCTGTAGCCTATCGCAAACTTGTGACCACAAGGACTGTGGGAATCTTGTCACTGAAGAATAGGCATCGATCACAAATTATCCCGAAATCTACTCCCGAGTCTTTCCCATGGTCAACCGTGAATTTAAAATCGTACGTAGAGTGAGAAGTGCGTCAACCCACTCAAAATCTGACTTGGCTGCGAAGAACCGCGAAACACATTCTCCTCGTGACATCAGTATAGGGAGAGCAGGATACACGTCACGCCACTTATGAATCGTCCAACCGTATAACATGACCATACCTGCTTGTTAGTTTCAACCATGTCCAACCTAAAACTTACAACCACCACTCTGGAAGGGCAAAGGAAATGTCGTTGAACGGGTGGTTGCGGCGCTGATTGCGTAACATCGCCTTATTTCTCCGTATCTTACCGTGAGGTCAACATTAATATTGTTAAATCTTCAAAACATTCGTTGAAGTGTGCATAATAATATAATGGACGTTATAAATATATGCGGGATATTATTTATTCGGTGCCTTCATCAATGGAACCATTCAGTGCTGTAGTTTAATAGCACATTATGCAACGAGCCTATAATGACAATAGTTAAGACTCGAGTATGTTTATAAAACGAGCGAAGCGAGTTTTATAATTTTCATACGAGTGTCTTAATTACCATTACACGCGAGTTGCATACGACTGTTTGTGTTCGACGATAATCATAACTATTTGATGTTCGAACATAAATATTCATAAATATCTGTCGAGATTTCACCAGTTTTATGTACTGAAAAGAGCACATGGGACGCAGAGAATACCTTCTATTTGACCATGTCCTCCTCAAATACACCACTATGACACTGGCCACGCAGTGAAATTTAAAATAGGAGGACGTGGAAGTCAGCGCAGGTGCGATGCTATCCTTACCTAATTGGTCACACAACTGTTTCTCGAGCTCTGAATGGTGGGAGAAACTGTTTCATAATGAAAAATAGTGTTATAGTGACCCTCATTATGATACAGTTTTCTGACATATAATATTTACATTTCGACATCGTTGAACATAAAATGAAGTTAACACACTATACGATCTGGTTCGACCTGTATTTTAAACTTTGAATGCTGTTCTATCGGGGTGTCAAATAATGGGGAATAAATTCACTTGAATCTGTAGCAAATGTATTTCTCGAGAGTGAGAGTGAGAGTGAGAAACAAAGACCTTCTTCATGCAAAGCATATATCCTCTCGATTGGCTTAATGTCCTGGTCTATAGATGTGCTTACTTAAACAACAGATTAACTAGATAATTTGCCCTTTAATGCAACAATCACCTTATTTAAATCAATAGTATATCGTACTCATTTATTTTGAACTATCGTAATTTTATCCCTAATTGTAGTCTTTCAATGACGATCCTAATATGCTGGGTCCCCTTTGGTGCATCAGCCTTCACCAATTTTCAGAATTCGCATGTTATAAACTAGTGGTAAGGTCCTAGAGAGGTGAAAATCATCAGTGAATGGTCTTCAACCTGCTTATGCACGAGAAAGCAACAAAATATTAAAACTTGACTAAAAAAGTGAGGTTCGTGTGGAAGCTGAAACGATTTATTACCACGCCCGTCATCATATCGGCAAATAGTATTGCTCCCTAAGACTCGAAAGTGTGAACTGAATACACTAGAACTAGAACATCTGGTCGCTGTATAACAGAAAGCCGTCATTCTGAGCACGTCCCAAATTCATGAACCTTAAATGAAATATCCTGGATGGTTGATCCATTGTCCGCATCCAACAATACGGCTGGCACTTAGTGGAGTTTTGTTTCTTTGTAAATAATGATAATAATACTACTACCATGACGAAGGAAAGAGAAAGTCAGAGGACTCTTCATGTTCAAGCGCGTCCCGCCAGGCAGCGCTAGAGTGGGCAAGCTCCACACTGCCGGGCAGCTGGTCTTAGGGATGATGCCAAGGGAAACGAATTACTTTATAACTGATACTCTTTTAAAAAGTAATTATCGATTACAATTAAAATAACACGGCAGGACAGAATGGAAAATATAATTCACGGAAATAAGAACTACGGTCTTCATTACATGTTACGAAAAGCACCGATTCCTGGAGTATACAGACACAGGTAAAAAAACATAATCCCCAGCATGTTTATACAAGCACACAAAAACTATTTAAAGTAACACCTTCTTATCAATTCGTTTTGTCGTCTACTGGACTTTCGAAAGCTTGCGTGAAGACTTGGCGGATGTTCGAGATTACAAATCTCGGCGGATTTCCTTCGTTCTGAAGAAAAATCGGCACTTCATGTAACGATAATTAAATCTGGAGATAGAAACCATGACATGCTGAAGACAGCAGCCAGCTCCTGAAGGATCAACTGAAATTGCTTCTATGGAATCCATAGAACAATCAAAAAGTAATTTTGCTCCATAACGATTTTGAGTTTAATTTTTCGGTAATTAGTTTCTCGGGCTGGAAAGGAATGCCACATACACTTCTCTAAGGACGTATTAGAAACACTTCATTGTTCATTGAACCGTAGTCCTTTATTTCGGCAAGAAATGAACATTTACTTAGATTATTCTCACGTAGAGAATGAGCACAAGGCGAACACTTAATAAATTTAGAAGAGTGCTTAACAACATAGCCAGCCAAATGGTACACTAAACACTTATCAAACGAAGAGTTTCGAACTGCATCCTCAAATTCAGGTACCGAGCTTTCCCAGTCTTCGATATTTACTGCATCTTGAACCACAATTTTTTTAAATGGAAGTTTCTACTGATTCCGTCACTGTCTTGTTATGCATTTCCACTTTCCGGGCTAATATACTGTACGCATCTGATTAACTTACGTGGTCAAGATCTGCTCCCTTTTAGGTTCACAATTTCCACCAAAATTTAAAGCCTGTTTTATAGGGACGTATATACATTGAAGTAGATGCAAATGAAGGAAATCTATTGTAGATGGATGATCATCTGAACTGAAAGAACGCATAATTCCTTCCAAGGGATCCTGGGTGAGCTTTCCTGTCAACACATACTTATAACCTTTCCCCCGAAGCCATTCACAAATCTCCAAAGAACTCGGTAGGGTTACTACTAGTGATTCCAAGGTTCTGTTGGAGGCAAAGGTGATATTGGTAGATCTCACGGTCTGAAGAAAATTGCGGTAACAACAGCTGTATGAGAAGGTGAACCATTACGAAGAGCCTGAGACGGAATGAATGCATTTAGTGCATCAGCAACAACATTTATATCACTGGTAAATGTATCAGTGTCCTCACTACCTTGTAATCCTGCCAGTCCCATTTCTCGATAAAATGTAATACCTTTGGCAACACTGTCACTGAAAAGTTGGAATGCAAGCCTAGCATTCATTCTCTGGAAAGATGATAGGTCTAAATGAGCAACTGTCAGCTTAGGGCAGACTCTAAGCCCAGCATACCCTGAGAGATCTTCTTTGAACAGTTCCCTATAAAAATGGAAATTAATAATTTTGTCATTATAATGAAGTTCTACTTTATCATGCAAGTGGTTTTTTATGCATTTCAATACATGAACGAAGTCGGAGAAAGCCCAGATATTTCTCGTAACATCTGCAGGATTAAGGATGGGAGGTTGTAGAGAGCTTGTCTTGCCACAGACTCCTAACTATTTCCAGGCTTTTTTATTTTCCTGACTACCATCACAAGTAAAGCCAACCACCCCCGCCCCAACCTCTTCTAACTGCAAAATCACCTGTATTAGATTTTTTGTGAGAATATCCCCTGGAGTAGCATTTCTGCTTGCATAAACAGCAACTAGCTGCACCCAATTATGCATGAAAGGTACGAACATGAAAACTAGAGCGTGATTGGCAAGTACGTTCTTCTGGAGGTCAGGTGTGTGTTCACCTAAATCAACTAATCCATCTACTTTATGAGAAAAACTATTAAACTTGATTTATTCTCTTAGCTTCACTTCATCAAAAATTACAACACCGTAAAGTGAACTATCATTCTTTTCTTCCTTAAAATAGTCTGAAATAGCATTTATACTATGCGTATTAACTCCATAAGGGCACTTAAGTCCTTTACAAAGTTTTCTCAAGTACACTTTCTGAGGGCAGAGGCAAGAGATTATGTCGCCGACAATGATGGAATCCTTTCGGTGATTTTATTCTCAACAGTAAACTCTCTAAAATGAATTCATTGCTGTACCTCGTTCCATTGGGAGATTTTACCTGGCATTTCTTGAGCATAATGTCTATTATCATCTTTTCCTTCTTGGTAAGGTGTTTGTTATCTTTGTAATTAAGTGCCTGTGAATTTCGAACCTGCTTCTCCAGCAAATTAATTCTCGATTTTGCTGAGTTGAGGCAGGATCTAGCGCGAATTACATTACAGTTAGCATTCTTTAGGCGCCGTTTGAGCAATATTATAGTCTTTTCAGCATTAGTAAGTACACTAGAATGACCCAAATTCTTATCAACATTAGACTGACCTTTTAATGCCTCATTCGTTGCACCACTCCCATCTTCAATCTTCTTTCCTCTCTTCCTGGTAGTGTCGAGATTCATTTTCCTGTTGGGAGCTTTACGGGACTTATTCTCACTTGACAAGTACTTCGGTAAATTAGGGGGGGGGGGGAATGAGGCACTGCTCCAGGACGTAGCTTCCACCTCACAGGAGAGATTTCCACTTCTTCACCATTTACTATAAAATTATCTGATTTTACTATCAAATCATCAGAGAAATGAATTCGACAAATTCTACTACTACGCGTTAACTCCGTATCCTTTCGTGGAATAGCTCTGGCCCATTTTTCAAATTGATTTTTATACTTCGGTGGTGAAACAAATCGTATATCGTCAACTACTATGCCGTACCCTGACTTACAGCCAGTCACAAAACAGTACGGCATGTTGATCTATTAAATTAACAAAGCCGCATAAGAAATATGTTTGAAGTACACAAATCACAAAACGCTGATGTACACAATACACAATGAACTATATTTAAGAACTAAAAGCAAAGCAAATTAAATTTACAGTACTTCATACAAATATCTCACACAGTAACTTTTCCCGCACTTTTCTATGACCCGGCTCGACGGAACAACAGGACACGTGTTGGACATAATCGCTTTTAGAGGTGGGACCACAAACTACCGTGCTATAATGGCGGATTCCTCACACTAGGTCCTTCTATTCGTCATGCTACTACTACTACTACTAATAATAATATTAATGATAATAATAATAATAATAAGAATAATAATAATGGGGTTATGGATTTAGTGACAATTCTAACTACAATAGTTTTAGAAGCTGTGGGTGCTATAATTTGGCCCTAGGGAAGTTCTATATAATGTCCTTAAATCAGCTCGCACCTGGTTGTCACACGTAAGACATTGTAAAATGCCCAGTGACTGCACCAACAATTTCCCGCAACCGCAGGCCGTAGTAAGAACCTTACCAAATGTTAATGTCAATTGATTGATTGATCAATACCCTCCAGCAGTCGTGGCTGGTGATAAAAGGTTCTTAGGCGGAGCCTCTTTTGAAATATTCTATAAATATATCTCTTTAATAAAGGTATTTATACTTTAAACTAATTAGAAACATTTGTAAATTTTACTCAGTTAATTCAGCCACACCAGTCAATATATTTGGAATTGTTGATAAAAATATGTTGTTCAGATGGGTAGTAGCGCTGTTAGGCTGCGCCTCACATTTCTCATTACTTCCTATGTAACAGGGTTGGGAGGTGTGGCCAAGGAAACTTTCAATTCCATTGTAACCACGAAGGCTGAGGCAACCAGAGCCTAAGACAGGCTTGCCAACACCGACAAAATTTTTGTATGTAGTAGAATACATTCAAAGTTCTTCAAGAAGACTTAACCCACCCTCCTGAAGCTTTCTCTTTTCCCTCTGTAACTCTCCGAAATACCACTAATTGACAAGTTACCAGAAATACTCTTAGAAGACAAATAAGTGATTTTTTTTTGACAACTCAAATGGTATCACTTGAAGTGTAATTACAACATTTCCGCCAGAGAGCATATCCCTCAAGTTTAGTTTCACGGATCATGTTGAAGATCAAATCTCTAGCTGGTAGTGTTTTGCAGGTAAATTGCAGTTGTATTTTATGGTACAATCGCGAATCAGGCCTCCTCTGATTGGGTCTCATTAGGATGGTGGAGTAGGTTAAATTAGAATTACGAAACTAGGTACCGGTAAGTCGATTCGTTTAAACTAGCGGACTCTCGCATAATGGTTTGTGTACGCCCCATGTGCACAGACTACCCGCCCGGCACTAGTGCTATGCCGTCTGTATGCGACACTGTTCTCCCAGGGGCTATTGTCTTTTTTATTTGTTTAAAAGCACTTTATAAACAAATCAATATATTTCCGTCGACTTTTCAAGAAATGCAAGATTTTTCCTGTGAGACGCTTTGGAAGATTTTGGTTCAAACCACACCTTCTAACTCCCTCTGGTTTAGGAGCTTGAGTTTCGTGAAACATACACCTTAGCGTCGTCTATTATATAATAAGATAGAAAATAAAAAATCTTTCAGTTAATAAAATAGCATATTAGGACCAATCTACTTATCAACAAGAAGTATATTCTGGACTCTCGCCCCATCACCCTGGACTATTTTGCCCTTAATATCCTGCAAACGCGTAGGCCTATGCGTGTCGGATAAGAAATGCATTCAACCAACATTTACCACTGCGCGTTGAGCTAAGCTGGTCAGTTACTACCTTGCTGTAAATAATTACGCCACCACGAAGCTCGAAAGTACCTTCAGGTTTTAACTCATTCGCAGCCTTCCCCAACTCTAAAAGCACGAGCCGCGACTGCCCTCTAGATTAAAGATAAATCCCTTATCCAATTTACTGAAAACAAAATAATTCCAATGTGATTGCGTAATAAAACCAAGTATTAAACACTTCAAAATAATTGTGTTCTAATAGTGATGAGTTGTTGTTTGTGATTCCTTAAGTGGCATCGCGAAATCGTGTACATGTAGCGCCGTGTACATCGGTGTGTGTAGAATTTGTCTCATAACCTGTGCCACTGTGTGGCATATGTGTCACGGCTGTCCTATTGTGTGTAGCCTATTTGTTATTCAGGTGTAGGTTGGCAAGGAGGCAGCCATGGCCATACGTGGTGAGCCATCCCGGCATTTGTCTGCAGTATAAGTGGGAAGCTGCGGAAAACCGCTTCTGGATATCTGAGGTAGGAATCGAACCCGTCTCTTCTCAGTTTTGTCTCACAACGCTGAGTGTGACCCGTTCCAGTCCTCAGACTAGAATTACATTTCTTGGCAGAGCCGAGAATCGAACCTTTGCCTCCACAGTGACAGCCAAGAATGCAAGCCACTAAGGAAATTAGTGATTAGTATAACAATCATAATAATAATTATAATCATATGGTCCCAGCTACTGAGGTGTAGATCTTTTGAGTTGGAGCCATTGAGGTGATCTACTCTTGCTTTCGACGTTCTATTTACCACTGCCATCTGGCGGTGAAAACTAGAACTCTACTGGGCGACCTGTGATTTAGCTTTTAATTGTATCTGTCTTGTAATTACTAAGGTAATACGAGAGATCGTTTACGAGCAGACACTGGGCGACTTCCAAGATGTGATTTTCTCGGCCAGGAATTCAACCCGCGATCCTAGGATCATGAGGCAGACACAGTTATCACTGACTTGACGGGGAACCGATAAGAAAATATTTGTGTTATGTAACGAAAATACTGTAATTCACCGAATATTATTGCTGGAAATATTACAAAGCCTATAGAATCGTACAGCGATTAGATTGCAAAATGTAACTGGCACTAGGCCTATCAATAATAGTTGTTGAGCACAATTGAATTCTACTTGACGAGTTTCACTGATTCAACATGTTTGCCTCTGAGAGCAGTAGCTTGGATTTGCTCCCGCTAATACGTGGAGCATTTCCTGAGCGCCAATATCTCAGCTAGAAGCGCTCTTTACGGCTGTTTAATCGAGAAATAGTTCCAACTACGATACCTACAAGCACATTGTTTGTTTAACAATTGGCGGAGAGAATGTGCTGTGTCTGTGGACTGAGGATAGTTAGCAACACGTTACGTGAAGCTGCTTTGCTCTGGGGTGAGCTTCAAGACTCAGGTCATCATCTTCATGCACTTGAGTGTGAGTGTAATGAGGATAGTTAGCAACACGTTACTCGAAGCTGCTCAGTTCTGTGGTGAGCTTCAAGACTCAGGTCATCAGCTCCATGCACTTGGGTGTGGGTGTAATGAGGATAGTTAGCAACACGTTACGTGAAGTTGGTGTTTTTTCTGTGGTGAGCTTCAAGACTCAGGTAATCAGCCCCATGCTCTTGGGTATGAGTGTAATGAGGATAGTTAGCAACACGTTACGTGAAGCTGCTTTGTTCCGTGGTGAGCTTCAAAACTCAGATCATCAGCTCCATGCACTTGGGTGTGGGTGTCATGAAGATAATTAGCAACACCTTGAGAAGCTGCTCTGTTCTGTGGTGAGCTTCAAGAACTGCCTAAACTCAACTAGACATGAATCTGCAGCAAATGTATTTCTCAAGAGTGAGAGTTGAACCGTATATCCCCTGAGATACGAAGATCTTCTTCATGCAGTGCATTTATCCACTAGATTGTCTTAATGTCCCGGTCTATACATGTGGTTAATTATCTAAAACGACAGATGACCTAGGTGATTCGTCTTTTAATGCAACATTCTCCTTATCTCAAACAATAGCATAACGTAGTCATTTATTTTGACCTCTTGCAATGTCCTCCCTAATTATAGTCCTTTGGTTGCAATCCTACTTTTTCGGCTTCCCTTTGGTGTATCAGCAATCACCAATTTTCTGAGGTCATATTTATAAAATGGTGCTATGGCTTTAGGCCTAGAGAAGTAAAAACCATCACTGAATGATCTTCAACCTGCTTACGCCCTGAAGGCAACAATGTATTGAAACCTGACTGAATAACTGAGGTTCATGTGGAAGCTGAAACGAAAGGAGATCAAACCCATCATCGTATCGCATAATAACATTGCTTCCTAAGACTATAAATGTACATTATGCAACGAGCCTATAAAGGCAATAATTAAGACACAAGTATGTTTATAAAATGAGCGAAGCGAGTTTTATAATTTCCATATGAGTGTCTTAATTACCATTGTTGGCGAGTTGCATACGACTGTTTATGTTCGACGATAATAATAACTTTATTATATGTTTTAACATAAATATGCATGAATATCTGTGGGATTCAATAAATTCAGTTAGTGAACAGAGCGCGCTAGGGGGTTTGCTGACTGAACAGAGCGCATACGTGGGTCAAAGAATCTCGAATGCAGAGACCATTTACTTTGCTTTGCAATGCTATTGTTTACAGCCTGCATGATGTCTAGTGCCGATCAGAACTAGCCTTCACTAATATTGTCACCGAAGTCGTTTGAAGGCAATGCGCTGTGTAGAAATTGGTGTTGGGGATATTAAGGTACAGTGCTATTCGTTGTCTCATATTCGCCAGTTTATTTACGCGAACATATGGGACGGTTCACTTTCCATGTCCGTAATTTATGTAGAGGGACGCTGTGTTGCTATCTTCTGGACGTAGATTCATAAATTTCTTGCATATATTATAGTATTTTCTTGTTACCGTAAAGGTTCGTGCTGATTTTGTCTTTGTGTTTGGGATTGTAACTACAATGGTTGATCAGATATCCAATTTGAACTTCCAAATCATGTGATTTATGTCCGACATGTAGGATTTTGAGCGCATGTGCGATGCTGTTCTTACCTAATTGGTCAATGAATGAGCTCTGATTGGCTGGAGAAACTGTTTCATAATGAAGAATAGTACTATAATGACCCTCATTATAATACAGTTTTCTGGCATATAGACTAATATTTACATTTCGACATCGTCGAACATAAAGTGTCAACTGAATCCATTAAATCCTGCACATCTGTCCGCTGCAATACAGTAAGATGTCATCCTTGGCACATCCCGTATTGTGCGAAAAGTCATTAACTTAATTGCCAGCATCCAACAATGCGGCCAGCACCTAGTCGAGTTATTGATTCATTGAGGGGCTTTGCGACATCGGTGTCATGTCATCGGTGTGTGCGTGTGTAATTTGTCTGATAACGTGTGTAATTGTGTTCGCTATATAAGTGTGTGTAGTTGTAATTCAGATGAGGATTGGGAAGGAGTCGGCCGTGTGTTTAATTTGGGAACCATCCCGGAATTAACCTGGAGTAGAAGTGGGAAACCACGGAAAACCAATTTCAGGATGACTGTGGTGAGAATCGATGCCGCCTCTTCTCAATGTTCTCTCACGAGGCTGAGTGTGCCCGGGTCCAGCCCTCAGACCAGAATGATTTTTCTTGGCAGAGCCGGGAATCAAAACTGGGCCTCCACAGTGACAGCCACTTCGCGACGAGGCGGACTCACTTATTCGAGAAGTTGTATCTTTGTAAATAATTATAGCTGTATGTCATTTCCTATAAGCTATCCGTCCCGCGGCGTGACAGTGCTCATTAAATCATGCACCATGGCCGCGAGGGTAGCTTCAGCATGTCCGGAGATTTCAGTTTCGAATCCCAGGAAATGTACGGGATAGTACTTTACTCCAAATCCAAGGGCATCTACCTCATTCCTGTCCCTAATTCAGTTACGCATACTACTATAGTCATCACATAAATACAGGTTATGACACAAGTTCTACACATATCCAACTACACGGGACTGATGACCATGATGACCAAAGTCCCTAAAATGAAGTGGGAAACCACGGAAAACCAATTTCAGGATGACTGTGGTGAGAATTTGCTGTCTGTTCATTGAAGTGTGAGCTAGGCACGCTTACATTCCCCGCTAGTGTCCTTCCATGTTGTCAAGTTTACGACCGTAAGACCACTCCCAATCCTGTGCTCTGTTCATCACTGTGGGTCACGAGAGCATCTGTCACTTTTGGATATTTATCGTAACATGATTAACTCGATCCTGATCCAACCTGATCCGAACCCTCAAACCCAAGCCGTGTGGCGCTACAGCCCATGAAGGGCCTAGGCCTACCAAGCGACTGCTGTCTAGCCTTTTGGCCTGCAGATTATGGGGTGACGCGTGGTCAACGCGTCGCGTCCCCTCGGCCGTTAACCATGGTCTCTGTTACCGGAGTGCCGCCTTACAGTCAAACATCTACTCAATTGTCCTCACGAGGTTGAGTGCACCACATTCCAGTCCTTACGTTAGTTTCTAAAATCCCCGACGAAGCCAGGAATCGAACCCGGGGCATCCAGGTGCGAGGCAGGCGCATTACTCCAACACCACGGGGCTTCTCGATCCTGATCCCGGATAATAATAATAATAATATCGTATGGCCTCGAGTGCCGGGTGCAAGCTTTGTAATTTAACACCCAGAGGGTAGCTTGCATGTCGAATTTCTTTGTTCCTTGAAGCACTATGAAAGTCAAGGAGGTTAGATATCTAAGCTCCTTGAACACTATAGTGCTTTCTAGTAGAGAAATGAGGGTCTTTGTGTTGGCGGAAACTCCCGAGATTAATTTTGCCATTATGAACACGGCCTACTGAATTCAAATGGGTTCTTTGACATGCCAACATCGTATGACATGCGTGTCGTATTTTTGCCGCCTTTCGAAAATCACTTACCACGGCCAGGAGCGAACCTGCAATCTTGGGGTTGGTAGACCGACACGCTATCCACTCACCCACCGTGGCAAGCCTGATCCCAGATAACATATTATTAATAATAAGAATATTATCGGCATCAGATGAAGGTGACTGATGCTATAAAGGAAATGTATTCCTCAGATTACTCACGTTACTAGGCCTATACTTTATACGTTAGGGATGTTCTACTTTTTCATTTCAATTTGTCCTGCTCTTGAGCCTTCCCAGGTGAAACATTGTCTGTTCCCACTGATTACAATAACCCCAATGCAATTTCATTTTCATTTATACCACTAGGTCATTAGCAAAAGGCCCTTTCCTGATAACTAGGATATGGGACATTTGGCTGAGAATCCATCTGAAATTCATTTCCTTCCTCGACAGGTTAGTATATAGCAGAGAATTAAGCCAACAAATTGAAGGTGAATAATGCAAGCCGTCACTGAACTAATTTCTTGCGCTAAATAGGCGAGCAGAGCAGACTGCGGTATTTTGAATCAAAGGGCTATTACGGACTAATTGATTCATCATTCGGCAGCGGGACATGACGCTTCTTCGTGTCCTCCGAGAGGGACTGTCAACATTGGGCGAGCTGAGTATCTTCCTCTCATTTCTAGAGGGAACAAATTGCCATACAAAACAGTATCAACCAATCTTCAAAATATTGTCATTCCTCTCAGTACCCATTCTTTGGACAAGTCAACAACTCTGAGCTATGCCTGTAAATGTAGGCTATTCTTGAATTTGATTCTGTGTTGCATGAATTTGCTTCTCTTATCCAATAGCGTACAACTGTTATCACATAATCACTTTGCATTTGGTGAATTATGCAGTATCTAGAAATATATGTGATGAAATGCAAAGGATCTAACCCACACGTAGCCGTGAGTGATTCACGACCGCGACGGGGAGCTGCAGCATGTCTGGAGATCAGACCATCGAATCCCAGCGCTGACAGCGGCTATCCTGAGTGTGGTTTATCCCCGAGTTTTTCCACACTCTTTCTAGGTACATGCCGGGATAGTACCTTCTGTTCATGTCCTAGAGTAACTACCCCATCCCTGTCCCTAATACAGCTACACACACTACTACAGTCACTACTAGAGCACAGTTTTTCAGACAAATTCAACACACAACCCAGTGCACGGTGCTGATGACCAAATATGTTGCAAGCTCCTAATAAGAATTAACAACAACAAAAAGCAAAGGATCGATGTTCCTGGAATTATTCTGGGTAAAGTAATAAATAACAAGAAACGATTAGCGCATCAAATTTCATCAAGAAATAAATTCTCTCATCCCCATGGCCTAGCACTGCACATTAGCGAACATAGCTACCGATGTCGGTAAACCAGATATTCAGTATGAAGATAATACATCCCAAAATAGGCCAGTACACTCATAATATGCAATATGGAGCCTCAAACACTCACCATATCCCCCTCGGCTGACACGTGAAACAGTCCCGCGGAGTAGCCGTGCTCGTTATATCGTGCACTGGCTGCTGAAAACAATACGGGGATTGCAGGTTCAAATCCCGGTGCTGAAATTTGATATCCTGAGTGTAGTTTTACCCCATGTTTTTCCGAACTCCCTCTAGGCAAATGCTGGAACAGTACAATAATGTCCCGGGGCACCTACCTCATCCCTGTCCCTAATACAGTGACACACAGTACTACAGTCATCACAAGAATATAGGTTATTTGGCAAGTTCAACACACACCCAACTATACGGGGCTGATAATCAAGATGTCCCAAGCCTCTAAAACGAATTAACAACAATTGGAACAGACAAAGTCAGAGAACATGTTCTTGAGAAGTTTGGTCTTGAGTATCTATACATAAATCTCAATTCCTTATGAACCTCATCTTTGACCTAGTGTGTTTTACTTTGAATCTGACGATTAGTATTGATTACCCTTTAAGTACCTAGGTACGGATGTTTCCACAATTACAATTAACTGAAGCAAATCAGAACCTATAGAAAACTGTTGACGCTATTCACCATCATGTTACTCTTCCGGTTGCCATAAGCTGGTGAGAAGAATCCCTGGGTACAATTGCAAGTTTTAACTCACTTGATGCAATTTTAAAGTACATCACTTCACGAATGGAAGTAGAATGAAATTCAGAAGAGAATTTTATTTTTTGCCTATACCAAACGAAGTTTTAAAAGAAATGCAACTAGACGTACGAGACTTGCACACGTCAAATGTTCGTATGTCTGCATGTATTGTGCCCGTACGAGATCCGGCAACATTATTGTATAGGCTGAATTTAAAGTTAGCGTGGAGTGGCAGCAACGTCACGCAGCGAGAGAATAGAAGGGAAGAGGCACGAAGCCCGGGCCAACCAGCATGACCGATTGGAATCCATTAAGTTACGTGTATAGCTGACAGAAGTAAATAGATTGAAAAAGAAGAATAAGTAATATACTACATCAAGAAGTTATGGTTCAAATTTGGAGAATATTCATAACTAGCAGTAGCGCCCGGCTTCGCCAGGTGAATTTATTTGTTTTAGGGATGATAATGAATACTACTACAGAACTGGCACATGATACTTAAACTACCAGAAAATATATATATTTTAATATAAATTTTTGTGGTGGTGGTGGTGGTGGTGGAGTTGGTGGTTGTAGTGAGGGTGATAGACAGTACAGTATAATGGACGTACCATTAAGGTCACTTTCCCCTAAAGATAATAATGGAAATAATGAATAGGGAAACGACTATTTACTAACTACAGCACTGACACATGTAATTTACAAACAAATTTCCAAAAATGATTAGAAAGAGGAGTAAGTGAAATAAAAGACACTGCCTAGGGCCTATATCTCATTGTCTGTTAGAAATGTAGAAACCAATAGTGTCGTAGGAAAATAATCAGAACACTTTGGAAAACTTCGGCTGTCCCGAGCTCCTGAGGTAGCAATAGTATCATTTATGGTCACAGAGTGCTCAACGATACGTTTCGGAATAGATTAAGGTAAATTTAAAAGCACCAACGCTTATTGAAGCTGATAACCTCAATGAATTGCACCAACACCATTGCACTTATACAGATGCATAATATGTTCATGATGATAACTGTTTTAATGGGCAAAAGAAATATTTTTGCACTAATTACTCCCCGTGACTGCAATTTATAAGCAGCGCAAGATTTAACAATTTTCGCAATTCTGTACCAGAACACTGGTATGGGCGACGTGATGCAGCCCGAATTGCCAGTCAACAATAGAGTTGTTAAAATACCCTTACAGTTGCACTACTACGAACATGAATGATTTTACGGCCTTAATACATGGCTTTCAAGTCCAGTTTGTTTGTTATTCTAAATGTAGGGAATGGAGATCATTGTCCAAAATATCAAGTGGACAGTGTTACCAGAAGGGTTTCAAAGTGTATGTATAATTTGGCGCAATTAGGAGGAACGGTGTAGATTTGTGATAAAGGGCCTAAATGCAGGGAATGGAGTGGTTGGTCCGAAATTGAAAGTGTATAGTGTCACCCGCAGGGTTCCTAAAGGTAAGTGTACAAAATGTGGTTCAGATCTGTGAAACGGTGTAGATTTGTGCCAATGGACCTAAATGCAGGGAATGGAGTGGTCTGTCCGAAATTTCAAGCAGACAGTGTTACTCGTCGAGTTCCAAAGTGTAAGTATGTGAAATTTGGTTCAGATCGCTGAAACGGTGTAGATTTGTGCCAAACGGCCTAAATGCAGGGAATGGAGTGGTCTGTCCAAAATTTCATGCAGACATTGGTCCCCGTAGGATTCCAAGGGGTAAGTATTGAGACCATTTAGTTGATGTCAACAACCACGATGACTCAACTAACGATACATAAATCGAATAAAAAGAAAGTACCGTGAGGATCAGGTGACCTTCCATAAAGGCTAAAGCGGCACGAGAGTCCGTAGTCCACAGGGATCGTGGTACATGGTGACGATGGTCATAGACCGCCTAAGGAAAGGTTCACCTTAAAACTAGACTGAGAAAATAAACATCCAGACTCATGTAAAACACCGTGAAAATTTATTAAAATTCACAAGCCCCTAGCCTAGTTCGGAGGGTTATAATCGGCTAGTCCGCAAATTAATAAATAAACTAAGATAAAGAACAGGTCCCCTACCTGAGAAGTTACTGAAAACCCTCGCGAAAGATCTAACTCACAATGATAAAGCAACAACAGCAACGCTAGGAATATGGCACGACGCAAGTCCCTAGTTCAAGTTACAAGACCAAGCTAATATCTGAATTTACATTTAACAGGGTAGCAAAACAAATCTAGGTTAGGATGGTACCATTTCGACATTTAAATTTAACATTAATTCAACTAGCTAAGTCCTATCAATTAACAAAATTTACGGCGATGACGTCCGTAAAAGAAAACAATTACATCCAAAAGCTAAGTGTACAGCCATGAAAAACAAACAATTTAATTATGCTTAATAACTATGTGCTAACAGCACACAATAAAGTAACATGTAGGGTTTAATACACTTGACATCATAAATTAATAACGAAATAGACACAGTAGTTTTATTAAAAATTCCTGCCTACACCTTGGTTTACTCTTTGTAAACCATAGTCATCTAATGTGTATAGTTACGGTGACGAATGCGCAGTTGAGACCACGTCTGACATCGCATGGCCTGAGCTCCACAAGCTACGAACTCTAGGTTCGCACATACTTCAGGTCGCTACAAAAATGTCAACTGTCCTAGTCATTTCCTCACAAGGAAATTATCTTCAACTGCACGGCTATGTCAACAGTTCCAGAATGCAAAGAACAAAGTTAGATAGAAAGAATCGTTAGTTAGGCTTGTTTTATAACAATTATGCATTTTATTATTAGAATGTCGGTTTATAGGTTTATCGTAGGTTTATGGCGAATAACATTGACAATAGCCTGGGCACGGAGTGTCTCCAACTGAGATCATTCTCCACCAAAAAGCCTCGACTCAACAGTCGGAATATAATCAACGAGTATAACAACTCGGACACACAATAACGCGGGTTACCAGCGGCGCTAAGCTCGCGTTCAATAACTCTGGGATAGGCCTGTACAACAGTTACCTTCCAGTAACATCTGGTCAACGGGATCATCCCCGGACAAAGCATACAATAACTTCCTGCCATAACAGGGTAGACTTCACCATCCTATAGAAAACCTTACAAAACTGTACCTGTCATACGACAATACACGCAACAGAGCGCTAAACTAACAAAAACCGATCCATAAAACAAGTGATCAAATACAAGAGTGGAAACTGGTTTCCATAAGCAAAATAGCAATGAAAGGAAAAGCGAATACAAATTGTACTCTGTCCTCGTCTATAGTAGTTTTGTCTCACAATGAAGCAGGCGTGCTCTAGGTCACTGGGTTACATAACCAGTTTATTCAAGGCCGGCGATTTAATCAATACAAAACCTGCACTTGGCCGGTTCATAAAAAACATTACCATATGTTACGGATCTCTACAGAGTCCGTGTATCAAATGCACGCTAAATCTGAGTATAGTAATACACTTCCGTCTTTCTACCAAAGACGTCTAAATGAAAGTAAACTTACAATAACTGAAGCTCTTTGCTTTTGAAATTGCAACTCAGTAGTTGCTAGAACATCAAATAAAAACGTGTCTCACACGACACAAGAAAAATATGATAAATGTGGCACAGATTCACACACTAGATCTGCTTAATGATACGTTGGGAACCGCGTTCGATGCTAGGCAACGAAACATTCCTTCTAGTTGTTAGGTTCAAACATGACCAAGAATAGCTTCTGAGCTTATTCAAAATGAAATATAATGCATTTACAAACTGGTAGTTACTGTCGACTACCTAAATGATACGACCGTTCTAACGACAGTCAGGGGTGTAACAAAGGATGGCTGCGAAGAATGCAGTCAATTAATAACCAAGGCATCTGATTGCCATAACTACAGTCAGCAAAGACTTGAAAATTACCCCAAGTAGGGTTGAACAAAATAGCCTCAAAATGACTACGATCAGGTTCAGCAAAAGGGTAGGCATTGACGTTCCACGACGTTCACCAAGCTGCACCAGGGCTGACCAAAATGTCTGACCCCAAAGGTGTCTCACTCTAAACTGAAATAAATGACATCTAACTAATCTAGTTACATCCCTACCTAGAAAAATGGCTGACACTGAGTGTGGTTGATTCACAAACTACATTAAAACTACTACACCACCAGAAACTAGAACAAAGAAGGGGTGTGACAAAAACTCACGAAATGGAGGAGCTCTCACTCAGCTCTCTATTCCACAACAAGGGTTGTACATAAACCTCGCTGGCTCTCTGGATCGGTATCCTCCTCATCAGGATTCCCATCTGGACTCCCCCAAAGACCAGGGTTCGATTTGTCCCTGTCGACATCTTCGTGGATATGCCTGGAAATGGCATTTTGGCTCCTTCCCTCTCGTTCATCGTTCTGGAAGTTCCACCATCATGCTGGTTCCTGTAGAAACGTCACCCCCCCCATACTGGGATGGTATTAGCCCATGGTGACTGCTTCAACCATGGTGAATAAAAGTCCAATCACGTGGGTAGCGAAATAAGTTGCGTGATTATTCATCCTCTCACTTCCAAAATTATAATGTCCGTCGTGACTATTATGGGCTTCAATTATAAGATACGACACAGCCTTAATCTTGCAGATGTGGATTAGCATGTGAGCTAATACTATTTTATAATGCGGCACGTGCTAGTGACGCTACTTTTGTATCACGCAGCATCCGTGAATTATACGACGTTTCAAAGATGAAATTTCCACTTTGGCAATTTAAATATCTCATACTATTATAATCACACTTATTCAGGATAATTGTAACACTATTACCTGTATATTTCCACTAGGCATCTGCCCTCCACATACGCGTGGGTAATATGTGATGTCACAGCAATGTTGTGCAATACACTATACTTGCCAATAATTATTTCCCAAGCTTCTTATTTAATTCACTGGACTTCATCGACAGTGAATATTAGTATTTGCTTGCTCGATGGCACCTTATAATCACTTTTTAACGCTAAACAGCGGATATTCTTCTACGTTTCGTAGGACAAATGTAATTCCATGCCTACACAAGGCGGATTCTCAAGACGCAGTGCTCCGGTACTGGGTGTCTCTAGAAAGTAGGTCGTCAAAACGAAAACGTTGAGCGACTACTTACGTTCCTTTTTGCGTATCTGCAAGGGTATTACCTTACCTAAAGTAAAAATAAACATTCTCCAAAATGTTTTAATAATGCAGCATGACGAAATGGAATATTCTGAGTCTCGTAGGAAAGATAAAAATAATTAATAAGACCTCAGATAATAATTAGCAGTTTACACCAAAGTCAAAAGTGCGATTCACCGCTACTTCAAAGTATCGCGTGATCTCTCAGCTTCACGTGGCTTCCTGGGTGTGTTCAAAAGTACAACATCCCATCATAAATGCTCTGTCATAAAAAAAATATCACATGAACCATAGCTCAGCGGGTTCATCTGCCTCTCTGTCGTTTCAAATAAAATGTTGGGATAACATTTTTATTTGCTTTGAAATTCATTCAAGAGTGATATTTTTTTAGATTGGCTGCATTAAAGGTTCCAATGCGTTCTCCTGTCCTAATGTCTTCTATCACATAACTTCCATTGTTTAAAGGCTGTCGGATACGACTAGGGCCATAATACAAGGATATAAATTTCCCATATATGCGGTCTATAGGACTAGAAATTCCGGGTCTCCTTATAAGGATAAGGTCTCCTTCTACTAGTGGTTCTCTAAACCTCTGGCGTCTAGTTCTTCTCAAGCGCTTGGCAGCTTGTCTGTCCATAGTCTCTCTCGCAGCTAAAAGTCTGCTGGCATGTGATGGTTGTAAACAAGGTGGATTTACAATCACACGATCCCATATTCTCAGCGGCATCTGGTTCAAATGCAAGACCATAGGTATTTGACCAGTGCTTTCATGTACTGTTGAATTAATACATTTTGCCATAATAACAAGGACTTCAGTCCATCGCCAGTGTTCTTCTTGACAATATAATCGACAGAATTTTGCGATAATAGACATCACGCATTCTGCTGGGTTGCTCTCTGGATGTCGAATAGATGATAAAACATGACCTATTTCAAGCTCATTCATGGCGTTGGCAAATTCTGCTGAGGTGTACTGTGATCCGTGATCAGTCAACAAGAATTGTGGCTTTCCTGCCACCGGTATCACTTGACGTCTAATCCTCTGAATAATCTGGTGTGCAGTAGCTTTTTGAATTGGATGAAGCATCGTATATTTCGTGAACACATCCACCGTTACAACGATGTATCGATTCCCACGACGAGCCTTAGGTATTGGGCCATACAGGTCCTGTGCATACAACTCTATAGGTTGAGTTGGTAGTATTGGTCTAGGTTGTTCCTTCAGCAAGTGTGACGTGTATTTGTTCCGCTGGCATGCGTCGCAAGCACGTAAACACTGTCTAACGGTGGCTCCTAACCCTTTCCACGTGAAAGACTCCTTGATAGTTGC
Organism: Meconema thalassinum; assembly: GCA_946902985.2. NCBI lineage: Eukaryota > Metazoa > Arthropoda > Insecta > Orthoptera > Tettigoniidae > Meconema > Meconema thalassinum. The sequence goes on from OX336389.2 coordinate 1,394,472,670, forward strand.
AATGGTTTTGTCTGTTCCACCATGTCCAATGGATAAATGTACCATAAGAATAACAGATTCTTGGTATCTCCTAGGAATAACTGCACGCAGTTGAGTGTGGTCCTCGTCTACAAACTTGTATAAGACACGATGATAAATCAAATAATCATCTGCAACAGCAGCAATCCTTGCATAATGATCATCCTGTGGATCCATTCTTCGTTCTAGGAAACGGATAATATGTCTGAGTTCCTCCTCACGTCGCTGTCCTTCAGGTAAATGACGAAATCGGCGAAGGTGTTCCTCGCATTCTCCCTCGATGTCTATGGCATTAACAGTAGCTTCAGGATTCCGGCTGAGGATGTCGGCCAACACATTCTCTCTGCCTGGTCGATAAACTATTTCCAAATCGAACTGTTGGAGAAACAGCGTCCAACGTGTGATCCTGTCGCTTGCCAGTCTTGTTCTCAAGATGAAGGTCAACGCATGATGATCGGTTCTCACAATAATCCTCTGACCTAACAGACGTTTCTGCCAGTATTCAAGTGCGTAAACAATTGCAAGTGCTTCTATCTCGGTCGTGAAGTAGTGAGATTCATGTGGTCTTAAACGTCGGCTTAAGAAAGCGATGTAATGACGTTTCTTCTCATCATCTTCCTCCAGTAAAATGGCTCCTATACCAATGGCAGATGCATCAGTTTCTAGAATAAAGTTCCGAGAGTAATCTGGATATTCTAACTGAATTGAGTCCACAAGCATCTGTTTAGCTCTCCTGAAAGCTATCTCGCATTCATCATTCCAGTTCCACCTGCAGTTCTTTTTCAATAATCCTTGCAGTGGTGCAACAGTTTCGGAATACTTCTCACAATGAGCAGCAAAGAATTGGAGAATTCCTAAGAATTGTCTCACGTGTTTCACACGGGTTGGTGTTGGAAATGCAGCAACAGTTCTAATCTTTGCCGGATTCGGTCTATATCCTTCTCCATTGATTATGTGTCCTACGAATTTCATTTCTTCCTGAAAAAATCGACACTTGTCAAACTTGACCTTAAAATTTGCCTGTCGGAGATTCTCAAAAACAAGGCGCAATGTCTTTAAATGCTCTTCTTCTGTTCCCGAAGCTATGATTATGTCATCCACATAACATATTACTTTCTGCTTCACTTCATGAGTCAGCTTGGCATCAAGTGCTCTGATTAATGCGGCTCCGGCATTTTTCAATCCAAATGGTAGTTTTTGGAATACATAAGTAGTCTGATCAAACAAGAATCCAGTATATTTCTGAGTATGCTCAGATAATCTGATATGGTAATAAGACTGAACCAAGTCTAATGATGAAAATATCCTTTTTCCTTTGAACTTCCTGAGAATGTCCCTAATCTTGGGCGGTCTGTCGTGCTCAGGAGCTAGGCGTTCATTCAAGGCTCTGGCATCAAGACAAAGTCTCAAGCTTCCATCTACCTTAACCACAGGTATTATGGGATTCAAGAAAGGAGTCGGTGATTTCTTGATTGTACCTGCTGCTTCCATCTCATGGATCTTCTTAGCAGCTTCTTCGAGTTGTTTCTCGGCAATCGGATAGATCCTTTTCTGGAATGGGGAATCGTCCAGTAATACAAGATCATACTCGTAGTCTAATATCTCACCAGGTGTGGTGTCGAATATATCTCTGTATTCGTTCAGTATTGCCTCAAGATCCTCATGTGTGGGTGCTGATAACGATTCTGCCTCTTCGTCGGCATCTATTGTCGCCTCAATTTCCTTGCCCTTTAATGCTTCGACTACGTCTACTTCGGATAGGAATTCCGGTTCTTCTTCAATTAGGCTCATCTGAATGGGTTCGTTCGGCTTAAACTCTACCGTATTCCGTCCCATGTCAATGATTCCATCATATTTTCTAATGAAGTCTGCGCCTAAAATGGCATCATGATGCAGGCCCTTCATTACGAGAAATTCGTGCAAGTACACGTGGCTCGAAATCTTCACAGTACACAAAATCTGGATTTTGCACGTTACAACGCGGTCAGGTATGACACCTCTGACTCTTATAGCTGAAATGGGCAACTCCGTCACCTCAGAGTTTGCTCTAAGTCTGGCATGGCAATCGGCGGAAATTACACTAATCATCGCTCCAGTATCGATGAGTATGACTACACTGACTTCATTCAAGGTGGCTACAATCTTGGGTAGACGTGTTAATTCATAATTGTGGTTCGTCGTTCGTCGTTCGTCCAACAAGTCTTCTTGGATTGGCTCCCAGAGTAATATAGAGGCAGTTACTCGGTGCTCAACCAAACAAGAATCTATTGATTTTTCGGAGTTTTTTTTTCTGTCATGGCGAGAAGTACTGGGCTGGTTCTGCTCCGTTTCCTGCGCCGAATGTCTATTTTCCCTCGAAGTAGGGTTCCGTTCTCCCTCTTCTTGGATCTGCAATTCTCTCAATTGTTGGAGGTACTCACGGCTCTCCCGCGCTCTTCCTTTCCAATCCCTGTCTGGCTGGTATCTAGGGTCTCGATTTCTGTCGTAACCCCCACTATATCGATAGTCTCTACGGATACGTCCGTGTTGCTGATTTCTTCCTTCATTCCCTCGGCGGTTGTTTTCATGACGTCGGTTGTCGTCCGTCCTTCGGTCGAATCGCCGGTCCCAATGACTTCGCCGGTCATCATGTTGATTTCGAGTATACGGAGTGTTATTCCATTCTCTCCTGTTATAACTGTAATTGTTATCACGTCGCCCAGAATCCTCTGTGGTTTGTGTTTGTTGTGGCGTCTGGCTCACTTTATCAACAGTCGTCAGATTCATATGTCTATCCTCGCGTCTATCAGCCTTCTGCTGACGGTATGTAGGAAACTGTTCTGTGTTAGCGTCCAACCTTCGCAGTATCTGGTCACACTGCTGGAAAGTGGATGCCCCTGCAGCGATTAACACACGTTGTACATCCGCAGGGTACTGCCAAACAATTGTGTTCACCAAATCTTGTTCGGACAACGGAGGCTGAAGACAACGGAGCTTCGCGAGCTGTATTGCGAAGTAATTCGCATAACGAGTAGGTGTATTGGAACTGTACCTTCGAGTGTACATCTCAGCTCGGATGCTCTGCTGGATGTCGCTCGACCAATATGTTCTTAATAACGCTTCCTTAAAGTCTTGGTAGCCTGTGAATGAGTATCGGAATGCTCTGAACCAGGTACCGGCTTGTCCCTCAAGCAGTCGCTCTATAACTCTTAGTTCCCTCTCTGGAGTTACCATAGTATCACGTAAGTAGCTTTCGACATTTGCTAGGAATTCCACTGGAGTAACACCGCTCCCAGTTCCCGAGAAGCGAGCTGGTTGCTCCTCTCTTGAACGAATTATGGTGACATTTCCCTGCGTATTCGCGGGTCTGAAAGTATTTTGCATGTAACTCTGCGTAGGAGTGTTAGTCTCATGACTAATTCGATTAGATGCTGGTTGAAACGGGTGAGCGTTAAAGTTCAAGGTCTGACCTTGCGCTAAATTAGTGAATTGTGACGGTTGCGGTTCCATAGGCGCGCTGGGTTGGAAATGGGTAGGCATCATTCCTCCTGATTGAGATATAGGCGTTTCCTGAGATTCTCCCATCTGTGGGTGTACGTGTCTCTCTCTTGGAGTCGTCTCGAGTCTGTCCAGGCGTCTTTCTATTACTTCAAGACCTGGGATGGTTCTGGCTGCGACTTTGTTGCCTAAGTCGTTCAATTGCAGCTCGATCCTGTCAACCTTTCCCTTGAGGTTTGTGTCTACCTCGCGTATGGCCGTCCTAAGGTTATAACTGAGGTCTAACCTCTCGGTCACCGCGACTTCCTCAAATCTCTTTTGTAAGGAATCGATATCTCCTTCAACTCTGGACATGTTTTCTTGGATTTTACCCACATCGTCTCTAACCTCGGCTACCTTAGCCTCGACTGTAGCTTCGTGTTCGTTGAGGTCACCTCTCAATAACATGAGGTCAATTTTGTGTTCCTCATGATGAACATCAACTGTCTCACGTAGACTGTCTACGGTTTCCGTCAATTCAGAAATGTTTCTCCTGTTGGTGTTAAGTTCCTCTTTAATCTCCATCATGCCATCAACGATAGTCTTCACGTTGTTATTAACGGCATTGGCAGCTCCTCTCATCAAGATTAAACCAACGTTCATGGTTGCCATGTCCTTCTTCACATTTCCGATAAATCCCTCGACGTGATCTAGTCGAGTCCCGAATTCTTCCCTGGTATGTTCCAGATCTGCTCTCATGTCTATCTGGACTTTATTCAAGGTTGTCTGAATTTGAGCTGTGTGCTCCTCCAATCGGTTTTGCACCTCCTCCCTAGCTCTATTCATCTGGTCGGTTAAGCAATCTACGCGCTGGTTAGCCTCCAGATGGTGTCGTATGACATCAACCCTAACAGCTGCTAAACCTGTCGTCAGATCATTTCTCGCTTCGATCCTATATGTGTCCATGTCTGCCCTGACTTGAGTTAAATCAGCCCTAACATTATTTACAGAGTGAGTGTTAATCTCTAAGTCCTGTCTTACATTGTTTATAGACTGAGTGTTAATCTCTAAGTCCTGTCTTACATTGTTTATAGACTGAGTGTTAATCTCTAAGTCCTGTCTTACATTGTTCATAGACTGAGTGTTAATCTCTAAGTCCTGTCTTACATTGTTTATTTCCTGTCTAACCTGGTCCACATGACCACTGACATTGTTGACTTCCTGTCTAACCTGGTCCACATGACCACTTACAGTATTTACAGCCTGAGTATTCTGTTGAAGATTGGCATTCACACCTGCCATCATCTCTCCAAACACACGACGAATAGTTTCCTCATCCATAGATAAGAAATATATGAGAAAGTGAGGGATCAATTTCTACTGGAACTTACAGCTATGATTAGTTACTTGGTGGTATAAAGCTTGCTTCATTTATATAAATATCACGAGTACAGCTGGAGTATGCAAACTAAGTGCTTCTACATTTACAAAGACAACGGTGAGCAAAGCAAAGTATTACATTTACTTAGGATGAGGCATCATCAAAGAAAATCCTATCCTTCATTTATTCAACACTAAAGCCTCACCCCATGGACTTCTATCAAACATGAATGCCATGCGGTCAATTGATCTGCAGTACGACTTTCTAAGTTCGTCCCAGTCCTGTCAATTTACCATTAATCAACATTAGGATCCTCAAAAAAATAACATGGTACTGAGGGTCACCACGTTAACGTCGGCACATGAGTTGGGCGCCATTTTATGAGACCGTTTAGTTGATGTCAACAACCACGATGACTCAACTAACGATACATAAATCGAATAAAAAGAAAGTACCGTGAGGATCAGGTGACCTTCCATAAAGGCTAAAGCGGCACGAGAGTCCGTAGTCCACAGGGATCGTGGTACATGGTGACGATGGTCATAGACCGCCTAAGGAAAGGTTCACCTTAAAACTAGACTGAGAAAATAAACATCCAGACTCATGTAAAACACCGTGAAAATTTATTAAAATTCACAAGCCCCTAGCCTAGTTCGGAGGGTTATAATCGGCTAGTCCGCAAATTAATAAATAAACTAAGATAAAGAACAGGTCCCCTACCTGAGAAGTTACTGAAAACCCTCGCGAAAGATCTAACTCACAATGATAAAGCAACAACAGCAACGCTAGGAATATGGCACGACGCAAGTCCCTAGTTCAAGTTACAAGACCAAGCTAATATCTGAATTTACATTTAACAGGGTAGCAAAACAAATCTAGGTTAGGATGGTACCATTTCGACATTTAAATTTAACATTAATTCAACTAGCTAAGTCCTATCAATTAACAAAATTTACGGCGATGACGTCCGTAAAAGAAAACAATTACATCCAAAAGCTAAGTGTACAGCCATGAAAAACAAACAATTTAATTATGCTTAATAACTATGTGCTAACAGCACACAATAAAGTAACATGTAGGGTTTAATACACTTGACATCATAAATTAATAACGAAATAGACACAGTAGTTTTATTAAAAATTCCTGCCTACACCTTGGTTTACTCTTTGTAAACCATAGTCATCTAATGTGTATAGTTACGGTGACGAATGCGCAGTTGAGACCACGTCTGACATCGCATGGCCTGAGCTCCACAAGCTACGAACTCTAGGTTCGCACATGCTTCAGGTCGCTACAAAAATGTCAACTGTCCTAGTCATTTCCTCTCAAGGAAATTATCTTCAACTGCACGGCTATGTCAACAGTTCCAGAATGCAAAGAACAAAGTTAGATAGAAAGAATCGTTAGTTAGGCTTGTTTTATAACAATTATGCATTTTATTATTAGAATGTCGGTTTATAGGTTTATCGTAGGTTTATGGCGAATAACATTGACAATAGCCTGGGCACGGAGTGTCTCCAACTGAGATCATTCTCCACCAAAAAGCCTCGACTCAACAGTCGGAATATAATCAACGAGTATAACAACTCGGACACACAATAACGCGGGTTACCAGCGGCGCTAAGCTCGCGTTCAATAACTCTGGGATAGGCCTGTACAACAGTTACCTTCCAGTAACATCTGGTCAACGGGATCATCCCCGGACAAAGCATACAATAACTTCCTGCCATAACAGGGTAGACTTCACCATCCTATAGAAAACCTTACATAACTGTACCTGTCATACGACAATACACGCAACAGAGCGCTAAACTAACAAAAACCGATCCATAAAACAAGTGATCAAATACAAGAGTGGAAACTGGTTTCCATAAGCAAAATAGCAATGAAAGGAAAAGCGAATACAAATTGTACTCTGTCCTCGTCTATAGTAGTTTTGTCTCACAATGAAGCAGGCGTGCTCTAGGTCACTGGGTTACATAACCAGTTTATTCAAGGCCGGCGATTTAATCAATACAAAACCTGCACTTGGCCGGTTCATAAAAAACATTACCATATGTTACGGATCTCTACAGAGTCCGTGTATCAAATGCACGCTAAATCTGAGTATAGTAATACACTTCCGTCTTTCTACCAAAGACGTCTAAATGAAAGTAAACTTACAATAACTGAAGCTCTTTGCTTTTGAAATTGCAACTCAGTAGTTGCTAGAACATCAAATAAAAACGTGTCTCACACGACACAAGAAAAATATGATAAATGTGGCACAGATTCACACACTAGATCTGCTTAATGATACGTTGGGAACCGCGTTCGATGCTAGGCAACGAAACATTCCTTCTAGTTGTTAGGTTCAAACATGACCAAGAATAGCTTCTGAGCTTATTCAAAATGAAATATAATGCATTTACAAACTGGTAGTTACTGTCGACTACCTAAATGATACGACCGTTCTAACGACAGTCAGGGGTGTAACAAAGGATGGCTGCGAAGAATGCAGTCAATTAATAACCAAGGCATCTGATTGCCATAACTACAGTCAGCAAAGACTTGAAAATTACCCCAAGTAGGGTTGAACAAAATAGCCTCAAAATGACTACGATCAGGTTCAGCAAAAGGGTAGGCATTGACGTTCCACGACGTTCACCAAGCTGCACCAGGGCTGACCAAAATGTCTGACCCCAAAGGTGTCTCACTCTAAACTGAAATAAATGACATCTAACTAATCTAGTTACATCCCTACCTAGAAAAATGGCTGACACTGAGTGTGGTTGATTCACAAACTACATTAAAACTACTACACCACCAGAAACTAGAACAAAGAAGGGGTGTGACAAAAACTCACGAAATGGAGGAGCTCTCACTCAGCTCTCTATTCCACAACAAGGGTTGTACATAAACCTCTCTGGCTCTCTGGATCGGTATCCTCCTCATCAGGATTCCCATCTGGACTCCCCCAAAGACCAGGGTTCGATTTGTCCCTGTCGACATCTTCGTGGATATGCCTGGAAATGGCATTTTGGCTCCTTCCCCCTCGTTCATCGTTCTGGAAGTTCCACCATCATGCTGGTTCCTGTAGAAACGTCACCCCCCCCATACTGGGATGGTATTAGCCCATGGTGACTGCTTCAACCATGGTGAATAAAAGTCCAATCACGTGGGTAGCGAAATAAGTTGCGTGATTATTCATCCTCTCACTTCCAAAATTATAATGTCCGTCGTGACTATTATGGGCTTCAATTATAAGATACGACACAGCCTTAATCTTGCAGATGTGGATTAGCATGTGAGCTAATACTATTTTATAATGCGGCACGTGCTAGTGACGCTACTTTTGTATCACGCAGCATCCGTGAATTATACGACGTTTCAAAGATGAAATTTCCACTTTGGCAATTTAAATATCTCATACTATTATAATCACACTTATTCAGGATAATTGTAACACTATTACCTGTATATTTCCACTAGGCATCTGCCCTCCACATACGCGTGGGTAATATGTGATGTCACAGCAATGTTGTGCAATACACTATACTTGCCAATAATTATTTCCCAAGCTTCTTATTTAATTAACTGGACTTCATCGACAGTGAATATTAGTATTTGCTTGCTCGATGGCACCTTATCATCACTTTTTAACGCTAAACAGCGGATATTCTTCTACGTTTCGTAGGACAAATGTAATTCCACGCCTACACAAGGCGGATTCTCAAGACGCAGTGCTCCGGTACTGGGTGTCTCTAGAAAGTAGGTCGTCAAAACGAAAACGTTGAGCGACTACTTACGTTCCTTTTTGCGTATCTGCAAGGGTATTACCTTACCTAAAGTAAAAATAAACATTCTCCAAAATGTTTTAATAATGCAGCATGACGAAATGGAATATTCTGAGTCTCGTAGGAAAGATAAAAATAATTAATAAGACCTCAGATAATAATTAGCAGTTTACACCAAAGTCAAAAGTGCGATTCACCGCTACTTCAAAGTATCGCGTGATCTCTCAGCTTCACGTGGCTTCCTGGGTGTGTTCAAAAGTACAACATCCCATCATAAATGCTCTGTCATAAAAAAAATATCACATGAACCATAGCTCAGCGGGTTCAGTATACAAATTTTGGTTCAGATCGGTGAAACGGAGTAGATTTGTGCCAAAGGGCATAAATGCAGGGAATGGAGTGGTCTGTCCGAAATTTCATGTAAACAGTGTTAGTCGCAGGGTTCCAAAGGGTAAGTGTACACATTTTGGTTCATATCGGTGAAACGGTGAAGATTTGTGTCAAATGGCCTAAATGCAGCGAAGGAGTGGTCTATAGGTTATGAATATTCCCAAATGAGAATATGATGTAATTTCCGTTTGATCAGTTAAATTATCAATTAATATGATAAAAATGGTCCGGCCAGATCAAACATAAAATGCCAGCGTTTCGCCCCAGTGTGTCGTTGGGCTCGTCAGTTGGTACAGACACCCCTCACCAATACGCATGGCTATCACATACTGAGAAGGCCATCACAAGACACAAAAGACAAGTAATATTGACGTCACGAGTGATGCCAATGTGCTACGGAAATCAAGCTCCCTTTCATAAAACAAAAACCTTACCTTGGCAATCCAAATAGGTTATGAATATTCCCAAATGAGAATATGATGTAATTTCCGTTTGATCAGATAAATTATCACTTAATATGATAAAAATGGTCCGGCCAGATCAAACATAAAATGCCAGCGTTTCGCCCCAGTGTGCCGTTGGGCTCGTCAGTTGGTACAGACACACCTCACCAATGCGCATGGCTAGCACACATTGAGAAGGCCATCACAAGACACAAAATACAAGTAGTATTGACGTCACGAGTGATGCCAATGTTCTACGGAAGTCAAGCTCCCTATCATAAAACAAAAACCTTACCTTGGCAATCCAAGTAGGTTATGAATATTCCCAAATGAGAATATGATGTAATTTCCGTTTGATCAGATAAATTTATCTGTCAGTTGGTACAGACACACCTCACCAATGCGCATGGCTAGCACATACTGAGAAGGCCATCACAAGACGCAAAATACAAGTAGTATTGACGTCACGAGTGATGCCAATGTGCTACGGAAGTCAAGCTCCCTTTCATAAAACAAAAACCTTACCTTGGCAATCCAAATAGGTTATGAATATCCCCAAATGAGAATATGATGTAACTTCCGTTTGATGAGATAAATTTATCTGATCAAGTCAAGCTCCCTTTCATAAAACAAAAACCTTACCTTGGCAATCCAAATAGGTTATGAATATCCCCAAATGAGAATATGATGTAATTTCCGTTTGATCAGATAAATTATACGCATGGCTAGCACATACAGAGAAGGCCATCACAAGACACAAAATACAAGTAATATTGACGTCACGAGTAATGTCAATGTGCCTAAACTATTCCTCTTGAATCTGGCTATCATATAAAACAATGAATTTTTCAAATCCGACTGGTAGTTCCAGAGTTTAGCGCGTTTAAACACAAAAGCTCACAAACAAACCTTCAAACTCTTCAGCTTTATTATAGTAGTATAGATACGGGAGCCGAGGTATTGAATTTTATGTTTAGGCCCAAGGGAGAGGGCTGAATAAAGTGACGTCTAAGGTGTGACGTGAGGCTCGGAACCTGTATGAAAAGGGAGATCTCAGTCGCTAATATCATTTGTAAATTATGTTTTACGATCAATGTCAACTGAAGTTCAAAATAAGGACCTGAGGAAGCAATGGTCCCATATTGCTACGATGAACGTGGCTAGACTATCCTGAAAAGCTTAGATTATTTCCATAGGCTACAGTGAACCTTTGCTTACAAAAGGATAAGTGTTCCAACACGTGTCCGCGATACAAAGCTATCTGTTGAACGGAATCCTTCGTGTTGAAGTGATTTGGAGAGTGTTTGTATGACGCAACCTGCATTGCACAGAGGCATTGGAAGACAGCCTCTGACAGGGACACACGTGAGTTGCGAGTGCTGGTGCATTTCAAAGTACGCTATTTGCCATGAAAATATTTTTCGAGTGTCTTGAAATGGAGTTCACGTACAAGTGAAAATGAAAATCCACAGCCTGCTTCCAGTCTCCGACCGGGTCAGGAATGGAATGAATGAAGCCCCTAGCTAGCGGCGAGGATATGGACTGTGCCGGCTGCCGAGGCCTGACGCACTCCTCTGGGGCAATGAGTAAATGAATGACTGATGAAATGAAATGATAGTGGAGAGTGTTGCTGGAATGAAATTTTGACAGGAAAATCCGGAGTACCCGGAGAAAAACCTGTCTGCCTCCGTTTTGTCCAGCACAGATCTCACATGAAGTGACCGGGATTTGAACCACGGACCCAGCGGTGACAGGCCGGCGTGCTGCCACCTAAGCCACGGAGGCTGTAGTTCACGTACAAGTGAACTGTTTAAATTAGCACACTAGTGGACTGTATTATGGGAATGACCTTGTTGACTGGGTTAGTAATACCATTGTTTTTCGAACATTTTTGTGAAATATACTTCAGTATGTGCATCATCTGAAAGATGGATTGAGAATTCGTGACGTCTACCCTAATGATGAGAATGCAAGACTAGAACGGTGGTCAGACGGCACTACATTAAGGTAGATTATTACACCGATTTAGTTCACCGACAGTGGTAGCTCCGCTCGCTAACGCGTAGTGCTAGGCCATGGGACCAAGCTCTCTACGGACTCAGTGGACGTGGGTTTGTGCCCCTCTGTCAGCCGTCCTTGAAATAGTCTTCCGTGGTTTCCCATTTTCAACTCCGGGCAAATGATGGGACGGTACCTTCTGACAGGCCATGGCCGCTTCCTTCCACATCCTTACTCAGTTTCATTCATCTTCATTCATTTCAACTCTCATTAACTCCTCTCATGAGGTTAGCGTCAGGAAGTGCATCCGGACGTAAAAAAAAACATGTGCCACATATAATTCCATCACATCTCATCCCCGACTCCGATGGAAACAGGAATAATAAGGGGTAGACATACTTATATTTCACCAATTTATTTTGTATTTCAGTACTCTAGACAGTCAAGAATTTCATAAATAAATAAAAAAATCAGGCAAATGAGAGAAGTAGACATTTGGTAGTAATTTATTATTCTTCGTTGGTTATTTTATGGCGACGATGTGGCACTATTACTTTATAATATTCTGCAGGACATGTTACATTTTCTATAGTTATGGAATCACTACTTTTGAGTGATATGCATGTTTATGGAGAACATCAGCTGAGATATAGGAACGTGACACTATTAATTGGAACGTCTGGTCGTTAAAGTGAACCTATTTATCCTGAATAATATTAAAAAAGATACGAGCCTTACAGTAGTCGCATATGATGAGTAACATCTGACATGTTATCCTACTCGTATACTACACAGCTTGGACATTCTTAAAATGTTAATTTACACTCCATTTTCATACTGGTACTATGATGAATGTATAGATTGAATTAGAGATATGCTACTGACACATTTGTGGCGCAACGGTCAAGCTGTTAGTCTCTCACCAAGGTAGACCGGGGTTGATTCCCGGTCAATACATGTGAGATTTTCGAATTGAAATGCCATGTCCTGTGGTTCGCATTCCACGAAAAAGGGAGGTACTGTGGATCATGATCGTGAGATTAACAGACACGAAAAACTACAAGCTTCCTTCCTTCCTTTTACATTAATAATTCATAATAACAAAGTGACACACAACGACGACAGTACTCTCAAATACTGTGAGCACATTCCTCAGTAACTATAACATTGATTATTCTCAAGGCTCTCATACAGTTCGTCGTAAATAAACAAAACATGGCTTCCTACAATCATGAAATGGCCTAGTCTCACATATGATGTAAATACAGCTTTTATTCCACTCATATAACAACATTCTGTTATGCATTTAATATTTGACTACTCACCAACAGCTTGACAATAATGCCGCTTACTTAAATCTCATTTGCCGTCTTTGTCCTACCCCATGTGATAGTCAACCTTGAACGTGAAGCTTCATAAACTGCTCAATGACAAATGAAAGTCGGTGAAATATTTGCCACTGTGCTCGTCAAACCAGTGCCTGCTAAATGCACGGCCTACTGTATTGCCATAACATTCTCGCGCTACAGAGCACACACTGCCTTGTTTCCAATACACACATTTTCAATTGTACATCCAGCTGGCAGTGCGTCTTCACTTCAATCCGATCCACTTCCGTTCGATCCACTTCCGCCCGATTCACTTCCGTCCCATTTATCTGGCAGTGCGTCTTCACTTCCGTCCGATCCACTTCCATTCGATCCACTTCCGCCCGATTCACTTCCGTCCCCAATTTTCAAAATCACTCCCACAAAACTATCCAGCAACCGAGCGGAAAGACGTTACACATAAAAAATAAATTAAAAAAAACTAAAATTTCAATAATGGCATCAATCCTGTAGTAAAGCTGAGCAACGGAGCTAGTCAGTGTTGCTTATAGCACTGTGTATCCTCCCCCAGAACAATTGAACTTTCCTTTCGTATTCCCTGTCCTTGCGACGAAATGATTAGAGGCACTGTGAGAGAGTGTTCGTTGAGTAGATTCGCGATGTTTTTAAGGCAAGAGAAATTAGGATGGTTAAAATTCAATGTCCTAGAGGTCACTCAACATGACATGAATGTGCTCACAGTATTTGAGAGTACTGTCGACGTTGTGTGTCACTTTGTTATTATGAATTATTAATGTAAAAGGAAGGAAGGAAGCTTGTAGTTTTGCGTGTCCGTTAATCTCATGATCATGATCTACGGTACCTCCCATTTACGTGGAATGCGAATTCGAAAATCTCACATGTATTGACCGGGAATCAAACCCGGTCTACCTTGGTGAGAGACTAACAGCTTGACCGCTGCGCCACATATGTGACAGTAGCATATCTCCAATTCAATCTATACATTGATCATAGTACCAGTATGAAAATGGAGTGTTGTTGTTGTTTGAGTCTTCAGTCTTTTGACTGGTTTGATGCAGCGCTCCATGCCTCCCTGTCCTGAGCTAATCGTTTCATCTCTACATAGCTACCACACCCTATATCTGAGGCAATCTGTTTAACATATTCGGACCTTGGTCTACCCCTACAATTCTTGTCCTCGACCTTTCCTTCCAAAACTAAGCTTGTTATTCCTGGGTGTCTTAGTATGTGTCCTAACAAACCTATTTCTTCTCTTCATTAGCAGTCGCCAGAAACATCTCTCCTCTCCCACTAGTCTTAATACCTCTTCGTTTTCAACCCTATCTACCCATCAGATCTTCATCATTCTCCTGTAACACCAAATTTCAAATGCTTCAATTTTCCTCTTTTCTGCTGCACCAATAGTCCAAGTTTCACTTCCATAGAGCGCCACGCTCCAGACAAAGGCTTTCAAAAATGACTTCCTAACACCTAAATCTATATTCGATGTCAACAGGTTCCTTTTCTTTAGAAATGCTTTCCTTGCCTGTGCCAACCTACTTTTTATATCCTCTTTGCTTCGTCCATCACTGGTTATTCTGCTTCCAAAGTAACAGAAGTCTCCTATTTGCTTCAGCTTTTCACCTGCCAATTTGATCACCATAAAGTTTTCTGATTTATTTCGGCTGCATTCCAGTATTTTTGTTTTACATTTATTAATTTTCATCATGAATTCTTTCCGTAAGCCGGAGTCCATACCTTTCAAAAACTCATTCAAATCCTCAGGCTTGTCGGCCAAGATTACGATGTCATCAGCAAATCTCAGAGTTGAAATTATTTCTCCTTGAATCTTCACTCCCACTTTAAATTTTTCTCTAATTTCCTTCATTGCTTGTTCAATGTAAAGATTGAAAAGTATGTGTGATAAGTTGCAGCCTTGCCTAACACCTTTCTGAATATCAGCTTCTCTCGCATGTCCATCAGCTCGAATGACTGCTGTCTGGTTTCTGTATAGATTGTAGATTACCCTCCTATCCCTGTACTGGAGTGAAAACTAACATTTTAAGAATGTCCAAGCTGTGTAGTATACGAGTAGGATAACATGTCGGATGTTACTCAACATATGCGACTACTGTAAGGCTCGATTTTTCGGTGTTGTCTTTGGGATATAAAAAGGAGTTGGTTTTCAGTGGATCAACACAATAACGTGCCCGGTTAAATTGGGTGCGGAGTAATAATTATTATCTACTCATTCCTGCTAACCTGGAAAATTTTAAAGGGAGTAATATTATACACATTTCTAAATGGTTCAACTGGATGACGTGTTTCGTCCTGTTCACTTATGGCGTTTAGTGACATGCTTTGGTCTGTTCATCCTCAAGTAAGTGACGAAGACGTGCATTCTGTGTCTGCGTAATGTGTTAGATGTTTTACTTGCGTTCCGTTAATATTTTACCTTTCTTGTAAATGTTGCGTTTATATTGTTGATACTAGTTATGTTCTGAAGGCCGGCCCCGTGGTGTTGGGGTAGCGCGCCTGCCTCTCACCTGGAGGCCACGGGTTCGATTCCCAGCTCCGTCAGGGAATTTAGAAACTTACGTGAGGGCTGGACCGAGGTGCACTCAGCCTCGTAAGGACAATTGAGTAGCTGTCTGACAGTGAGGCAGCGCCCCGATCACGAAAACCAAGATTATCGGCCAAGGGGACCTGATGCGCTGATCACGTGTCACCCCAATATCTGCAGGCCAATTGGCTGGGCAGCGGTCGCTTGGTAGTCCTAGGCCCTTCATGAGCTGTAGTGGCAGGGGTTATTATTATTATTATTATTATTATTATTATTATTATTATTATTATTATTATTATTATATTCTGAAGACATGGTGTGAGGTACAGGAATCCCCGAGAAACAAAAACTGAGAAGAGGTGGGTATGATTTCTTCCTCAGCTATCCTAGTTGTGTTCGTGTTTTGCCACTCTATTCCAAGTACTTTTTGGATGTCTACAACATTAAGGATATGGAAGCTTCTTTCTCAAATTTTGGCTGAGTTACAAATATGCACACACTACTGCAGACACCAAAGCATCACAGGTTATCATATATACTGTATTCTATACAAACACATCCCCAAGTATGTAGCGAAAATGACCACAATGGTCTCTTATTGAAATAATAATATGTATGTTCGACCCTGAAGAAATGTAAATATTATATATCAGAATACTGTACTATATTGAGGCTCATTATAGTACAAGTTTTCATTATGATACAGTTTCTCCCACCAATCAGAGCTCAAGAAACAGTTGTGTGACCAATTAGGTGAGGATAGCATCGCACCTGCGCTCTCTTGCATGGCCCCCTATTTTAAATATCACTGCGTTGCGAGTGTCATAGTGAGGTATTCCAGGAAGCCATGGTCAAATACAAGGTATTCTCTGCGTCCCATGCGCTCTGTTCAGTACATAAAACTGGTGAAATCTCGACAGGTATTTATGAATATTTATGTTCGAACATACTGTAAAATAGTTATAATTATCGTCGAACATAAACAGTCGTATGCAACTCGCCTATAATGGTAATTAAGGCACTCGTATGGAAATTATAATAGTACATTATGCAACGAGTCTATAATGGCAATAAGTAAGACACGAGTATGTTTATAAAACGAGCGTATGCGAGTTTTATAACTTCCATACGAGTGTCTTAATTACCATTATAGCGAGTTGCATACGACTGTTTATGTTTGACGATAATTGTTATAACTATTTTATGTTCGAACATAAATATTCATAAATATCTGTCGAGATTTCGCCAGTTTTATGTACAGAACAGAGCGCATGTGACGCAGAGAATGCCTTGTATTTGACCATGGCCTTCTCGATTACTCTACTATGACACTAGGTCACGCAGTGAAATTTAAATTAGAAGGCCGTGGAACTCAGCGCAGGTGCGATGATATCCTTATCTAATTGGTCAAATAACTGTTTCTTGAGCTCTGAATGGTGAGAAAAACTGTTTCATAATGAAAAATAGAGTTATAATGAGCCTCATTATAGTACAGTTTTCTGACATATAATAGTCAGGGTCGAACATAAAACTCAATACGCTCGTTTTATAAACATACTCGTGTCTTAATTATTGCCATTATAAGCTCCTTGCATAATGTAATATATTAGTATTAATAATAATGGTAATAATAATAATAATAATAATAATAACTTTGTAGATTGCTATCCACTAACCGATATTAGATTTTCTTTATAGAAGAAGTGGCAAATTCAGTAACCTTTCACTCTGTTTGAAAGAGAAATTAACCGTCTCTCTAGAATACGACACCAGTTCAAGGAAGAATGTGGGTAGCGGACATCGATCCTTTTTAGCGTTCTCTCGAATTCAGACCAACAACACTGGGAAGAAATTCCTTTCCTGCACGCTTCGATATTATCAGCTGGTACATTAGCTGTGATAGTCTCGGTGGCATTGTTGGAGACTTATCAGGGTGATGGAAGGTCCCCTAGGGATGCGTGGCCGACCAACAACACCGCAACCACCCCCTTGGCGATAAAACCCCCTACCACACTCCTCTGGCTGGCTATGATGCCACCCTTCACGATAAGTAAAGTTTGTCGTGGGTCGCAGCACCACTAACTACTTTTGACCTGGAGATTTTTAACATGGAGCACAGCCTCCTCGCCACTCAGCCAATTAACACTATTTATGAACGAATGGTTTCCAGGTCCAATCTGCAAAGTCTCTTGACTAGGTTTTCATTTCAGATAGATTAGAGGACCTATCATACAAAGCGGTCATCCTATACAAAAAAGAATTTACATTTGGAATGAGCAGAACTGTACAGTATTTTACGCCAGGTGAATTACTCATACTTAAATTAAAATAAATACATTACTAGCTGGAAATTAGAATAAGTGATGCAATACATGTATTATAATCGTGGGATCCGAAGTCGTCCGATTTTTTAAGAGCGATAAAATCCTTCAGTATGCCTTCCTTCGGAGGGGAAGTAAAGCCGGCGGTCCCATGTCATAGATGTATGGCATGTAAAAGATCCTTCCACGTACTAAACTTGTGTGGAGCTAACTTTTTAGGTTAGATTTCGTTGTAATGCTCTATCAAAGTTCCAACGTTCACCACTACTGTCTACCAAAATATTATGTGTACTCGAGTTTGAAGGTTGTTTGTGAAGTAACCAATAGACCTACATAAAATCCAATAACATCATCATTTTCGTCGTTCTATTTTACATTAGTTCATGAAGGTGTGGAATTTTAAATTTATATTTTAATATTTTTTTATCGCAGTTGGAACACAAAAAGTGCCCGTTTTTAAGCGTGTTTCAACCATGCGTCATATTTAAGAATTATTATCACACAAACCCATCATCAGATCGCATCCACATTTTAACACAATATATATTGGAATGTCGTATAACTGGTTTATTAATTTCAAAATTTTAAGTGTCCAAGAAACAAAGTTGTTATCATTTTTGTAAGGTAACCTTTTCTCGGCTCGGGGTGGGTTGAACATGTAGTTCATGGTCGCATTGTAATCCTTATACATCAAAAAGGTATGCTGTATGATTTAGAAATACGTAAATTAATTCACTTATTTTATATCGGTTTGTATTTGAACGGGGAATTAAGACATGGTTCACCAGTTAGCCGCTCCGGTGAAAGCTGTACAGCGTTGCCAAGATGGGCTCCATCACGCGTCATGGCGCGCCTCGCTAGGAAGAGATGGGCTTCATATCAGCAACGTTGTACAGCATTTCTCGGAGCGGCTTGCTGGTGAACCATGTCTTAATTCCCCGCTCAAATACAAACCGATATAAAATAAGTGAATTAATTTACGTATTTCACAGCCATATAGCATAACCTTTTGATGTATAAGGATTACAAAGCAACCAAGAACTATATTTTCCAACGACCCCGAGCCGAGAAAAAGTTACCTTACAAAAATGATAACAACATTCGTTCTTGAACACACACAATTTTGAAATTAATAAACCAGTTATACAACATTCCAATGTATATTGTGTTAAATTTGGATTCGATCTGATGACGGGTTTGTGAGATATTAATTCTTAAATGTGACGCATGGTTGAAACACGCTTAAAAACGGACACTTTTTGTGTTTCAACTGCGATAAAAAATATTAAAATATAAATTAATAATTCCAAACCTACACGAACTAACATAAAATAAAAAGACGAAAATGATGATGTTATTGGATTTTACGTAGGTCTATTGGTTACTTCACAAACGACCTTCAAACTCGAGTGCACATAATATTTTGGTCGACAGTAGGTATCATTGACATCTCGTAGCGAAAGTAGGAACTACTTGAAAATGAACGGAACTTGTAGCTCACCCTAGTGGTGTTCGCTTGAAGCAGCTACAGCCTCTGGTGAGCCGAACATGACCTCGGACACTCCCAGAACTAAAAGCCATACGATAAATAAATCAATAAATAAATAAATAAATAAATAAATAAATGGGAGCATATATGCTACCAATATTTAACTACAGCACAAAGAGCACATTCATTCGCAAATAGAAGAATTCCAGCCCTGTTCTAGGTTACTTATACATAAAAATAGTCTAGTTGCAGTGGTACATGATTAACAATTCATCATTACAACAAATCGCCACCTACTTCCTTAATTTGGACAACCTATGCGTATTTAGAAATGAATGTGACATTGACTCGTACTCTCCCGAAATAATTGTTGAAGGGAATAAAGTACAAAAGTCTAGCCATTTAATTACGAAGTTCAGTTCGACAAATTACATCATTAATTGGCTATTGAGCCCAAATAGCTCATGCTGGTGATAGCTTGTACACGAACCATGGAATTTATAGCAGCATGCCACTACATCAGATGTTCTTTTGACTTCATTAAGAAGCAGTATAATATTACCCTACATGATCAAAGAAGTTCTCTTTGATGTGCCACCTGAATTTAAAATAATCAGTCATTCAGCTTAACTAGCCACATTTTCATGGGCTAATAATATTTTATTTATGGTTCACGCCAAAGGTATAACACCGCCGATACGCGGAAGGAATGAACTTAGACGCTAAATGACTCGGAAGTGATCGAACTGAGCACACCTACTTCCGTGAAGGAATGACTTGAATCCGCGCTTGCATGGCGAGCGGATGTGAATTTGTGAAGGTCCTAGGTGACCAAGTCTAAAGTATCAACGACGTTCAAATTGTGTAAAGTGAACACGTCTAAAAGTATTAATTATAGCACGAAGTGTGCTGGTGACGCGAGAAGTTCGTCCAAGATTGTGAATCTGATAATATTTATATTCAGTGAAGTGTTGACCACATGGTTACAGCGTGCTTCTATGGCTGACCTGTGACAAATAAGTTGTGTACCAGTAAACCCCGAGTGGAGAATCTGGTCGTCATATTCAACAGATACAGTGAAATATTTACGAGCCGTGCAAAGGCCGACTGTAAAACAAATAAGATTAAGCTGTATTCTTCGATATAATATCTAAAGCGTGTGAAGTTGCCTAGCTTCAGTGGAAAGACACGTGCCCAGTGTCAAAGCCAGTTTATATGTTTTAGCAGACAAGGCCATTTTAAATATAGTCCGCTGGTGGAAAAAGGTGTAAAATCTGTGAATTTTAACACGCTTGAAGCTGTGCCCATTTTTATACGTATTACAACGAATATACAAGATGCCTTTATTTCACCACGTGCTGAGGCCGAATAATCCTATATCTAAGAAGAAGAGGGCTATGGCTTAAACATCCGAATGGGAGGAACCCTGAACACCTAAGCCACACTACAACCATGGATGACCACCCAAGGATAACCATGCTTGTTGCCGAGCAGAGACGATATTTGTGGTTTGTCTGGATGAAAGGCAAAATCCTCAATCCTCGTGTATGGATAAATTATCTGCAATAGCTGTGAGTCATGATTTCCTTATCTATTTTGTACGGTGGATGGTCATGGGTGGTTTAGTCTGTAGCATCCGTAACTCTTTTGTCAGTTATCAAGGTAGGCTTCTTTCATTCTTTTTGACCACCTCCTTAAGGTGATTTTTCACGCTTCTGAATGCTTCTCTTAGCATTTCGTTACTCGACACTGAGTTAGTCACCAGATTGTGTGTGTCCACACGGTGCGATATTGTTCTTAGAAGGTAATTCCGCATGACGGAACATCAATTTAGTCATTTGTGACAGGGGCATGTTTTTAATTCAGCTCCAGCTGATATTTGGTTAAAGTTTTTGAAGTCCCCATTTTCTATTATTTTAGTACGCCACTGACGTCTTTATTTAACATTATAGTGTATCATTTAGGTATGGAAGGGATCCAGCCTGTTGTTATTGTAATATACATTTGTTAAAGAGTGAGCAGTCCGCCACTAGAATTCAGATAATTCACATCGCTGTACATGAGTCAAGTAATGTTATGAACTTAATCATAAGTTTATGTTACACGATTCGTGTAATTTCGATTAGTCCCACCTAAGGTTAAGGTGTGAACCAGTATTTTATTATCATTTAAACATGTTTTGTACGCAGCACTCATTCGCTGTGAGCTTCAGTGGCGTTACAAAATGTCAAAGCCTTTCAAAGAGAGAGGAATATCTTTCTGTTACGTCTCTTTGGTTTTCAGAAGCCAAACATATCATTCTACTTGTAAATGATTCGTCTTTAACGTTATAATAACTCTCTTTACATGTGTATAATCCTTTAGAGTGATTGCTAAGAACACTGACGTTTGTTTTTGGCCGGTGGCCGTGAAATCCACGCATCCACTGTGCTAACCGTTCAACCTCCTTCCTTCTTTCCTTCGTTCTTTCTGATCGTGCGTGCGTGCATGCAGTTGCTACTGCACATGCTCACAATAAGAAGGCTTCCTGGCTGGTCGGAGACCTCTACACAACAAGCAAGCACCGGCCAAAAACAAACGTCAGACCTGTATTGAAAAGATCAGTGATAGACATTTTCTTTGAGTTTCACTGACGCGCTATGCTGCTTAATGCCAAGCGCTGGGAGCAGAATGACAGGTGTTTGCCCAGTCCACGCCAATGACATTGCCCAAGGTTACGTACGATCTCTCTTGTGAGACAATTGACTATCGACTTCATTTTTATATTCCTTATTTCTAGACCTTGCTAGGAATGTTCTTATGGGCTATGCTTTGTTTATGCTCATGCTATTGACCTTGATTCAGTATCGATTTTTGTAAAGCTGTTCTGGTACAGGTGTACTGATAAGTAATGCTAAATTTTTAATATACTCGCAGGTATTTGTGAGCGAGTTCCGATATATTTTGTCATGATTTATAATGAATTTGATCAACCATTTGATAAGTTGGACCCTTAAGGCTATTATGTATTCTCACTTGTAAGTGAATGATTATTTGCCGTGTTTTTAATACACGCAGGGTTGGTTACCACGTTTATTAGAGAAAGCTGGCCAGATCTATGTTACAGAACAAGTTTGGACCGAGGAGGAAAAGGTATGGTCTCTTTCGAGTACCGATTGTGTTATTGTTAACGTGTGAGCCACGTATTCTTTGTTGAGGTGTACCACGTGTTGGTAGTACGCTCTTGCGACGCCTTGCCTTTGGTCAACTATCTTAATAATCAATGGACTCATAAATCTACGACATTAAATTTAGGACTAAATCATGAAATATCAATTTATTTCCTAAACCGGCGATGCTAATAATACAGTTAAACCTTAATCGTTGTTAAATTTTGATCTTGTAGTCTAGCAGACCAATGCATTGCGCCTTCGTTCGTTCTTACTAGTAAGTTTTTAGTAGCTGACACAGATAGACTTTGACAGAGATCGCACGAACCCAAAGTTCAGAACTCGTGGGGCGTGCTGTTCTTGCACAGTTTGATTCTCAAGTTTAGACACCCTGACAGATGACGGTGGACAACAAACAGTTGTTCATCTGTTGCAGGCAGGATTAATAAGATGATTATTTGTGTGTATAACTTATTTATTACTGATGTGTTTCCCACTATTACCCTACTGTCTCTTGTAAGATAAAACATCTTTGTTGTTTGTATATAATTGTACCAGTGTACTGTAAGATGATGACTGACAATAATTAGTTTTCGTATAGTTTGTGTATCACGGACGTTTAACGCCGTTGACCAGATTAAAGCAGGATTTAGTTCAAATAATTATAGTATAAATGTAAATATGGGATGGTACCAATCCTTTAACTTTGCTGTCCTGTTTGACATGTTTTGATGGCATGATGCCTTCTTCCTAGAAGCATCAGTTTTCTTGTATAACGATTTTTCTTGCGGTACCATTTCCCCAGTTTTGCTTTGTTTTGCTCTATTTAGGACCTGTCGAGGGGATTATACGTAAATTTTTAGGAGTTATTTTTTTATTTGCTTTTTAGGCACGGAATAGCCGTTTATCAAACCCTCCGACCGTAGGACAGGGGTTTGACCTTCCAAATAAACCAACCATGAGTATGTCTTAAGTCTGGATTTTAATTATTTAGTAGTTTTGACCTATTGGGAGTGCATTTTCTTTGGGCGTGTATGACAATCGCTGTGATGGGAACCTGATCCTTAGGGAAGCAGTGTCTTGTGCCGGCTAGTCCCAAGAAGTGCATTCCGATCCTCTCCGGCGATGTGTCTCGAGGTAGAGGTCATCTGGGAGGCCACGTTACGGTTGGTGGTAACCAGATAACCTCGTCCAACGGGCACACTATACTGATCTTTCTTTTACGCTATTTTCATGTGATGAACTAGAGGTTTATGAGATCACTTTTTGAGGTGTGTGAGTATATATGTACGTGTATAAGTCCCTCTCATAAATTCAAAACGGCCGGAGAGAGTTCAATAAAACAATGAAACTTGGTAAGGACTTACTACTACTCCGTCCGACCACAATCATGTCTTTCAATGTATTTCATCGGCATTCAAAATCTTCGATCTTGATGCAACAATCAACCTGAAATTGTATATGGTAATAGAAGCCACTAAAGTAGGTTCACCTAAGTTGCTTTCAAAACCCTGATATGCGCAACAACATCATGGCGGCCACTAGAAACTCAAATAATTAAATGGACCTTTTTTCCCGATGTAATCACCCGAGCACGGTAAAACTTGTCACGGTAAATGTTTATATAATGCTTGCTGTATCGGTGTCTAATGTTTTGAATTATTACGAAGAATTCAAGATCGCCGCTGTGCGAGATATTAAGGTCAAATTCATAGTTCATGAGCTCTATTCTAGCGGTCGAAGTAAACCGTTGTATGAACCAATTCAATAATATTTGTCGACTGGTACATAAATCTATGGCCTACATAACAAGCAATCTAATATGGTGTCCACGCGAAATATTTTACCTCTTCTCAATGCCTTTGAAACGATTACAGCAATCAAATTGAAATTTTGTGGTGATAAAAGACTACTAAGAAAATACACATAGGCCTACGGGACTTTCATTAAACCTAATAAACGTAAAACCAGCATTGCGGCAATTTGAATTTGAAGTAGTCCTATTTGAGATGGCTTTCCTGGCGAACTACTGTAATTATCCAAATCAAGTGGATCTTAACAAAGCGGATCTTTATTTCCAGCCAAATATATTGGCTTTTGATGTTGTTCAATTATGGCGGATGGAGCATAATTATTTAAAAAATAGTTTCTTATCTCGTATGGTACCCAAGATTTTATATATAAACTACCATAACAATATTTATTTACTAGTACATAACTGTGTATATTACATATAACCAATCCAACATGGCGACCATGTGAAAAATCTCATGAGTCCTGAATATCTCCAAAACTATTACAGCAAATAAAGTGAAATCTTGTATGGTGATAGAGGACTATGCATTAAGTACACAAACGTGTAATTTTAAAAACCTAAGAAGCACAAACACAGAACTACGGCCATGTGAGCTTAAAATATTTATACTGAATTTTCTAGCGATCCATTCAACCGAGTGCAGTAAAACATTACACAGCGAATCTTAATTTTGAGTTAAGTATTTAACCCTCGGATACTCGCGCGGGCTACAAATGTAGCCCCTTGATTCATTTTGTTATAGCGCAGGGTATATGCTTTGCTAGGAATATTGAGAATATCTGTAGCTGCCTGTTGATGCTGTATTTAACAGACGGGTGTGTTTTCGACTGAACTAATTGCACCAAACTGACAGTAGATGCATTAGAAGTCGTCTGGGCTACAATAGTAGCCCTCGCGAGCATCGCTGTTTCAGAATTGAGCCTACAAAGGAAACGTTGCCTCTCAGGGGTGGCCATGTAGATGACTTTCAAGTCTGTCAGTGTTTAGATGAAAGTAGTGATAGGTTGAGTGTAGTGGAAATAAAGTAGGCTGTTGCTTCATGTGCTGACGAGGAAGGGATAAATCAACAAGGAACAGATGCGCAAAGTGTAATAGAAATCTTCTCGGATCATCGTGTCCATTTGCACTGAAGGTTTGGGTGACAAATTTATGTAAGCATGCTTATGGATTTCATGGGCTCTAGATTGTAGCCAAAAGGGAAGAATAAAATTCAAAAATCGAGGAAAAAATAAATGAAAGTACTGAAATTGATCATAATAAGTGCTGATTTTGTAAGGAAATTATCTAACCTAGTACTAATTTCGTTTAATTGAACTCCAAACATGCACTATTGTAAGTACTTAGGTTTACATAAAAATAACAGCTCTAGTTCCATTAGTTTTATTTCTGTTGGAGTTTTACCGAAGATGTACGGTAAAATTGAATTTCATTCTTATGTTTGTTTTTTCTCTCCATAAGAAAATAAAAGCCTATATAAAATCCTCAGATTTAGCTTAGAATACTTCTACGAGTACATACTACTGTTTATCATATTATTAAAACTGAACACCAAAAATAACGTGTGCAAGTTAATCAGATCAAATAACTGTTTGGGCTACATATAGCCCGCGCGAGTAACGCTGTATCGGTATTACTAGCGCGAGCGTCCGAGGGTTAAGCATCTAATTTGTACAATTTTTTCAAGAATTCAAGATGGTGGGATGTATGCTTAACAAGGATGTAACGAACCCCCTTAATAAATTATAAACTGTTCAACGAAAGTTTGGAATAGCGTCGACATAACTACAATGACTTCTTATAGTAAACCCATTGAGGTTTATACAATGACATTTAACAAACTAAACATCAGTCCTTCTGAAAACAACAACAATCATGGTTAGATAACAATGAAACGTTTCAAAACAAAGCGAACTCGCTTCTAAGTGCCCCTTTTGAAAACAAAAACAATGAAAATCTGTATCTCATAATGATCAGTATCAGTCTTTAGTAGTCCTCCCTGCACACGGAAGAGGCATGCTCTGAATGAGACCATCAAGTTTATCTTGGGATAAGACTCCCCTATGGCAGCGTCAGCATACAATTGCTGAGGGTAGTGTATTTATCAACCAGAACTGGATTCTCTAGCTTACTGTACATTACGTAAATTATTGAAGCCGTGTATTAAACTTTTCTTAAAATTAAGATGTCATCTATGTGAGAGGCATCATTATAAACCTGAACTGAACGTTGTATGTTCTCGCAGCTAAATTTATAAAAGTGGCGTTGGTGATGATTGTATTAAGGGTTGTAACACTGAGGTTATCTGCCCCGATTTTTAGTGGTAGTATCGTAATTTAAAAATTATACGACCGTTAATTTCTAAAGAGGAACATCCCTTGCTGATATTCTATTGACCCGGTCATCCGAAATACTGTTAGGAGTAACATGAACAAAATTACCCTGATACAGAATTCTTCAGTGTTGTAATAATGTTTTGTAAATAGCTCCTTATCGTGTACCTCTGGGCACATATTAGTCAGTGCTGGAGGTGTGCTGATGTGTGTTATGTTTAGAAACGATGAAAACATTGGCTGCACTAGTATCTCCTGTCTTGAAATATAAGAAGCATATTTTAATTGAAATAGTCAAGTAGGATAGTATAAGGACACCCCCTTAAAAGTGTAGATGGTCATCTGCTTAAATACTTTTCTAATATTAATTTATGTGATAAGCAAGGGATTATTAGTATTAAATCTGAATTGTTTTGGTGAAAACCAGAACTTCCTAGGTGTTAAAGTTAAGAAGTTATTGATTATTTTGTGTTTTTGTGTGTGCATTAAACTAATGATAATTTAATATAAACAGTAAATAACTTCCCAACCAATTAGGGTGCAATTTTTATTTTTGTAAAAATGCAGCTCTATCTATGAGATTTCAGCATTAGAAGTTAATTTTATTCTAAAATTAGTTCTGCTTGATCCAGCTGGGTTGGAACGTATAATATTTTAAAAGTCAACTTAATCAAAAATTATGAATTTATCACAGTCCAAAAATATTTAAAACTACCCGCCTTTTTAACTTGTGATTGCATAACACTATTAAAAATGTTCTTTGCCGTCTACCCTACAGTTGGAGACAACAGTGAACCTTCAATTGTCCGTCATTGAGTGCTAGTTGCTTAGTTACGGTTTTATCACTTTCTTCTTAGAATGTGTTAGTCATGTTTTGCTAAATGCCAGTGTCAGTGAAAGTGTGAAGTTGGTGATTATTGACACGCATAAGGCTGGTCAGTCTTTTAGGAGCAGAGGAATGGAGTTCAAGGTCAGCAAAACTTGAATGGAACAAACCGTAACGAAATTTTAAGTGAACAGCAGGGTCTGGAAGACCTAAGAAAACTTCACCACGACATAGGACAGAGATTTGATTCTGAAAAGGAAACCGTAGGGCTACTTTGAGTGAATTGTGTGCTGGTGTCAGAATCTGGTGTGAAAATCATACTTTCACTGCATCAATGCGACTCCAAGAAGCTGGATTGATGTTAATTCATGTCTAGCATTGCAAGTCCACGGTTACAATGGCATGGTTCCAGAATCATGAAGTTAAGGCCCTACCGTGGCCTGCTAGATCCCCCGACCTAAACCCGATAGGGATCTTGTGGAACTCTAAGGCAGCAAGACTTCAGAAAAGGATGCCTAAAACAAGGAGGAAATAAAGCATCAACTTGTCGAACTCTGGCATACCATTACCGGGGATCAGTGCCGAGCCCTAATTGACAGTGTGCCACAACGTGTTGGACGCTTTCAGGACGGTTCGTGGTGGCCACATTGACTACTAAATGTATACCGAATTTTGTTTAACTCTTTCGAGATTTCTTGTAATAAAATTCTCTGTGTAAAGTAAAAATGCAGCTAAGCTGTAATTGTAAACCAAGAAGGATTGTTTAAATTAGTTTTGCGAGAACTTTACTTAACGTACTTTACTGGTCGTTTCTATCTTTGAACTCAGGTAAATCAGGTATCCAAACGATTACCTACCGCATATCACATTGATGATGACGGTTGTTGTCTTAAGAAGCGGAAAAGCGAGGTCACCTGCCCCTACACATCGCTTCCATCTCTCCAATAGAACACGTAAAATAAAGCTTGTAGTTTTATGCGGCCCTTAACCTTTCCTCTGGTCATAAGGATTAAAATATGTGTTTACAAAGTCGTCATCTGAATTTTTGACACAAATTTAAACATAATAAAAGCCATATTATTACAGTAGTTTTCAAATTCCACGGCACTAGAATGATTTGGATACCATAGATGGTATTATTTCGGATGGCTTCCATTCTGACAATTTTGAATATTATAATAATAAATATGTTCCATAAACGTTTATAATTGTACTGAATTATAGTTTTATATCTCTAATGGACGCCGAGTAAACGTTTTTTTTAATTTTCGGGGCGCCATTTTGTACTTATCGCGGATTTGAAATGCACTTTAACAAATGTTTGAAAATTTGTGCGGCTGCCACCTTAGTTTCATTCCGGTTAACGTTTCAAATCTTACACCAATAAACCTACGTTCATTTACATGGTGCACAAATTTGGGTTTATAGCGGTGATGGATTTCGATAATAAACCATGCATTTATGAATATTCTCGCAGCGGCCATGGTATAATGTTGTTTGTTACGATCTCGAAATTCACATATCTGAAGTTATATGATAACCTTCTACCGCGGCAGAAAAATTTCAACTGACATCAGCAAAAGGCGCCGAGGAAATGCAAAAACATTTGGCTCACCTCGTTGGTTTTATGCTTGTTAGTGTTACATGAGTCCTATTCATTGGATATGTTTTATATTATTCTGTTATGGAATAAAAGTACAGCTGCAAGAGTTTCCGAGAAAATTAAATGCAATTTTGAAAATACACGCGATTTCTTTCTTGTCACGATTTGAAAATCCTGTGAACTTGTTTTAAAATCCTCTCTCATGGCACAAACAGACGAGTCTATAATTGATGTAGGTTCGAAGGAGGAACAATATTTATTAAACAAATTGTCTGGTTGCCATCTTTGTTATTTGCTATCACAGTTTGAAAGTCACATACATGAATCCATGATCGTGTTTTATAATCATCGATCTTTGCACTAAATTTCAAGCTGAGAACTGCGGTGGATACCGATGTACAGTATTGAATAATGGAGAAATATTTCGAGTGGCTGCCATCTGTCATGTCATTGTTTTGAAAGTCATATAAGTGAACGTGTTACATTCCTCGGTCATGGTACAACATTTCAGGCTCATGATAGTGATAGGTTGCGACAAAAACATTCAATTTTGTAACTTTGCGTTCCATCCATGTTGATTTCGTGCTTGTCATTGTTCTGGAAATTCCATCAACGAACTTGTTTAATAAACTTCTCTGAAGGTACAATATATCAGGATTATGGCTATAATACGTTCTGAATGAAGAAAGATCAAATATTGAAATATGTCTATAGAATGTATTTTAAAGGGAATTTACGAAGTTGGTTTTCCTCTAATCCTGGTCGAGTCTCGTGGCGTGCCATTTGTCATAGGGGTGACAAAACATGTTTAACTTTTCAGTAATTCTAGCGTAGTGACAGGTAATTCCAGTGAGGAATGCCAGCAACAAGTCCATGCCCGCTGGTGAATTGTGGTTGACAGGCCGTAACTATCACTATGAAAATGCAGCGCGCTGGCGTACCCACTCACGTGATTGTTCACTGTCAGCTGGCTAATACCCCCTCGGGGCCACATTGAGACCTGTTCGCATCCTTATGTCATCATACCCTGTTATAATACCTTCTCCCCTCAATATTCACTAGTCTGCTAAATGTTTGTGAGTCCTAACATGGCATTAATTCTCCCGGGACACACAGAAGGTTCGCGGCTATCAGCACTGAGCCAGGCGTGCTTACGTTGCACCGAGGTGTGTACAGTACACTGGGTTGATGTTAAAATCTAACTTTTAGAATATTATCGGAACATCAAGTCAATTTTTCTTGTGTATTTGATAATAGAACTTTTAAAGTGCACTATCATAGGATTTTAGAGATAAATATACTAAATATTTTTGGAAACAATTTCTGATTTTGCCTAATCCTCCCGGTGCAATATGATGTGATAATTTACGATTGTAATAAACCAGAATATACACAAGCTTGGGGTAGTTGCTACACAGAGAATTTAAAAGGGATGGCTTAATAACCAGGAAAGAAGAAATGGAAAGTTTATTTATTTATTTGTTAATTAATTCATTCATTGATGGATTGATTGATTAATTGATTGAATGAATGATTGATTGATTGATTGATTTTTAATTGTTTGTAAATTACATGTGTCAGTGCTGTAGTTAGAAAATAGCCGTTTCCCTATTCATTATTAGCATTATTATCATTACGGGAAAATGACCTGAATGTTACGTCCATTATACTATACTACTTATCACCCCCACTACAACCACCACCACCACCACCTCAAAAAAGTTATATTTTGAACATATTTTTTTCTGTTAGTTTAAATATACAGTGCCTACCTAAAGTTTAAGACCACTAACTTATTTTCAACAAATGCTTCCTGGTCTTATATTTTTGATTCAAATTTTGTCAAATATTTTATGAAAATACTTTGATCTAATAGAAATCCTCGTGTACCTTGTAATATGGCTTTCAGTTTTTGAGTTTCAATTTTTTTTAAATGTGGAGTATCGAAGAAAAACTCATTTTTCAACCACAAATGACTTTGTGGACACTAAACTAATAGGGTTATCTTATTGATTATTTTTCTTAAGTATCGTAGAATGTATACAAACGTTTTGGTAAATGAAAAAAAAATCCCAAAAATTTTCTTGCCATTTGGTAGTGATATTTGTACTTTTTGTAAAAGGTAACGAATTGAAGATAAGACTGATGAGCGTTCACTGGTTAATAGCTTCTGTGGGGGTTGTCTCAGCGGGCCCAAACTTTCATCAGGCACAGCACAGCATGTTGTCAACAGATAAAGAGACAGTTCCAAGGTCAACACTCCGGGTACCTGGAATCAGTTTCACTCATATATTCTGAGAAGCCAGGTATACAAAAGTCGCTACCAAATGGCAAGAAAATTTTTGGGATTTTCTTTTCATTTACCAAAACGTTTGTATACATTCTACAATACTTATAAAAATAATTAAAAAGGTAACCCTATTGGTTTAGTGTCCACAAATTAATTTGTGGTTGAAAATTGCGTTTTTCTTCGATACTCCACTTGTATTAAAAAAATGAAACTCAAAAACTGAAAGCCATATTACAATGTTCTTGTTACAGGTGAATGCATATTAGATCAAAGTATTTTCATAAAATATTTGGCAAAATTTGAATCAAACATATAAGACCAGGAAGCTTTTGTTGAAAATAAGCTAGTGGTCTTAAACTTTTGGTAGGCACTGTAATGTGCCAGTTCTGTAGTAGTATTCATTATCATCCATAAAACAAATAAATCCACCGGGCGAAGCCGCGCACTACTGCTAGTTTAATAATAATTTGTTAGATAGGTATACTATTCTAAATTGTAAGAAATCTACAAATAAGTTATAATACAGGAGTCTAATATGTGCACATTTCTCTGAACGCAGAAAGTCAATCCCTGGTAGTGAGCCCTAAAACGCAACAAAAATGAAAATAGTGACGAGATACCTCCTTAAATATAATGCCTTCTTATTGTGACAAATACAGTTTACTACACTGATTTTTGCTGGTATGCTTGGGAGGTCGTCCATTGAAGCAAGCATAGTACTCCAGTAATAGGCAACTGGAGGTGCTGCTGGTCAACAGGAGAGCACACACTCAAGGTTCATCCACAATTGCGGCACGGTCAAGCTCTTCGCGCAACTGACGCACATGCCAGGAATATGAGACTCGCAGAGTATATGGCATCCCCATATGTATCTAGAGCTCACAAGCTGAGAATCGTGGAGTAGACTGTAAGCCCCACCCGAATGTTAACTCACTGGATGGGTAACGTTAACAAAGTTTTCCTATTATAGCATGTATTAAAGCAGTCGTCTTCCACAGGCTTGAACTAATGTGGCCTTCCTCCGATGTCTCTTGGACTAATTTGTGCCTGTGATTATATGAAAGCTACTGAGGTTCTGGTGGTGCTGAATAAAGGCTAAGGTGCAATAAATGCCCCCAAAAATTGCTATTCTTAGGGTCAGTGCTGCTGTAACATGAAGAAAGCAACGACAAAGTACATCGTTTCACACCTCGCCCCATTACGCCTTACAATGGTGCTGCCTTGGGTTTTCTAAAACAATCTACACTATCAAAGGCAACACAGACTGTGCAAAATGTGGTATTGCAAAAGGATCAAAAAGGACTATATAGTAATAGTGATGAGGATTATAATGATGATGATGATGATGATGATGATAATAATGATAATGGTTATGATGATGATGATGATGATGATGATGATGATGATGATGATGATGATGATGATGATGATAATAATAATGATGATGGTAATGCTTTGTTTACAACAAAAAATCATTTGTTAAATTTGTCTACTGGAACAATCTAAGTAAGCTAATCCGACGGCTCCAGCAACTGCATGTCTATAAACAGGCTGGTTATACTGAATACGAGCAAGATCTAAGTAAGCTAATCCGACGGCTCCAGCAACTGCATGTCTATAAACAGGCTGGTTATACTGAATACGAGGAAGAACTATTGGATATAGAAAATGAGCTTCGTCGTGCCAAAATTATTATGTAATGGATCCACATAACCGCTTAAACTAATTCGTAACAATACATGTAATATTTTCTACCACTTTGCTACCATTTTGCTCTCACTTTTGCTATCAATTCAAACTGTACATATTAAATATAAAAGCCAACGCTAAATGATTTTATTATCAGAACAGTTATAACCTTTGAAGTGAGTAAATCATACTAACAGGTTAGTTGCTACTATGGAACTTAATACAACTAACAAAGGTAAACAAGGTGTACTCTATAAAGGCTACTCTTATAACTATAATCGTCAAAATTTAAAAGTAATAATATTTTGGCGATGCTCAAAAGAAAGGTCAAAAAGATGTCGAGGCAATCTAAAAAGTAGAAATTGTAAGGTTTTAAGTGTGAGTGATCATCAGTGTGGTGTACCAGATGAAACACTGTTAGTGTCAACAAAAAATCATGACAATGCTAAAAAGCTAGTAAAAGAAAAAATGTTGCTACTCAAAATAGTGCAGTGTTTTTTGAGCAACATTTAACCCCTGCTGTAAAAGTTATGTTTAATCAATCTTCCACATCTCAAGAGTCATCAACATCACAGACTATGCAAAAGGTTGTGTTGTTGTTGTTTTAAGGGGCTGAACTACAAGGTTATCTACCCTTCATATGCAAGATGTTCAAAAAGGACTAAATAGTAACAGAGAAAAAAGAAATGTATTTTGTATGTAACTATTGTACAAGTACTTACATGAAATAAATAAAAATATTGTATGGGTATAGTCTGTTTTTATTAATTGCTATCCCCACGTCCTACTATATTACTGCCATTGTTAACCATCAACAGTCTCCACCTATGTTCAGAAAGAGAGTGATCTTAAACAATACACTCTATCTATGGTTTGTGTACCGAGTATCATAATAATACAGTGTCGTCAAGCCATGTTCAGGCAAGAGTAATGTTAGGTAAGGGGTTCGAACCCTTGCTTCCTTGTACAGGATTAGTTTTTACTCAACAGCAACCCATAATACTGTACTTTGAAACATGTCACATCTCATTAAAAAATGTCAACTGTATCGTTTTCTAAGACCCCAGCTGCTGGCTAGTGGCTAGCAGACTGTGAAACAGAAACAGTGTCACCAAGTTCATCCTTAAAAAAAAATCAACATTTATTATTCTTTTTTATATTATTGTTCATTAAGAGTAGTGTAAAGGTTGTCTTTGTGACGTAACGGTTAGCATAGTTAGCTGGCACTCTAAAGCTCTTGGGTTCAATTCAGCTTTAACATAAAATTTTAAAAGTATATTAGGACTAAAACAGGTCTACTCAGTCTCGGGTGATCCAAATAAGTAGATGTGGTTTCATTCACACTTTAACGATAGAACACGATGCGTTTTTTTTAAATAATCATAGCCTTTTTTTCACATTTCACACATTGCCATTTGTCAATTTTCCATGTACACGATTTAAAAATGTCAGTTTAAAGTTTTTGAATTTCATGATATGGAAACAAGAATTTTCCATTTTGTTGTTTACACATTTGTCAATTTCCCATTTACATTTATTTAAATGTCAGTTTTAAGTTTTTAAATTGTGTTGATATGGAAACATGGATTTCCTATTTTTTTTCATATCACTGTCGACACGTTTATGATTTAGTCCACGTTGAAAGTTTAGTTTTGTAAAACACATTTTTGCTGATTTAAATTTTCTTGAAATCGCCTTAATGGAAGTGCTTGACCATGGCAATAGTGCAGTCTCTTTCTGTTTGTTTCCAAAAACGTATAGGCCTACTACTACTACTACTACTACTACTACTACTACTACTACTACTGTAGGTAAGACTGTTTTACAAAATAATACCTATCTACCGCTGCATTTCAAAAAAACACAACTATTTAAAAACTACAGTATACTATTTACCATTTGCTATATACATTAATTACCCCACCATCCTGCCTTGCCGTGTTTGCCTTGATTGAACAATCAATGCTACCCAGACACACACACACATACACAAGCTTTCTCTCTCTCTCTCTTTCATTCTATCTATAGTCAGACATTCACACAACCATACCTGTCTTTGAAAAACAAATACAACCACGCTATTTATCCTTGACATGCACACTTATCCCAAAGAACTTTTAGTTATACATTTAACATTTACTATTACAAAAAGAAATGTTTCCACTATTTACAATTACAAAAATGAATATTTACAAAAAACTAAATCTACTAAATCTACTGATTACAAGAAAGCCATATCTCTAAACAATAAAATATAGAAATCTCACCTCCTCCTCGTTGTTATAACCATATGGTAGGCTAATGCATAGGTCATTCATCTGCACTCATTTGCTATCCATCAAGGTAAAAGTGTATTTTCTCTATTCCACAAGATACAAATTTTGATTGCTGGATTGTATCCTGCACTGTTTACGCGATATAGCTTTGCCAGTTCATAAAACCGCTAGGTAGTTCTCTACATAGAGCGATTTTACCACTGCTCTACCTACGCCTTTTGCTCTTTTGGCTTTCTTATAGTCTAGTGTGTGATAGACATCATTATCTCTATATGAAACCCAGTTCACCTTTGTATTTGTTATCCAAGTAATAATTTGAAAAGACACAAATATAATCAGTTTCAAACGTTATCTCTGTTTTGTTTTGTTTAATATATTTATGACATGCATATTAACCTGAAATCGAACCCTGGTGAAAAGGATAACAGTTTAACCACTGAACCACCACGCCCTTGTTTCTTAGTTTGACTCGTTCTAGGCCTCAGACCTGGAAATCGAGTTAAGACCACCAGTACAAGAGCCAAAAGTGCTTCCCACTGCAACACAAAATGGATAGCTGGTAACATTAGACAACTGGAAATGATTATATTTCTGTTAGCAATGCATTTTGTCATCAGCCTACTGTCTGAGCACTGACAGCAACACAGTTTAGTTTAGAACAAGCGAGTGTGTGTGTATAGATTATTAGCCTCATGTATTTAAAGCTTGTTGTGGGTACCGACAATCTTGTCCCGGAAACCACTGAGCATGTTTGTGTTTTAGCTATCCTCTTTAACCAAGCAACTAAAGATAGTCTACTCTTAATTCTTGAATCGATAAATCAGAGTTTGGGTACACCGTTTGTCATTTATTAACCCATACCTGCAACCTATACTCTCTCTGTACTGCAGTTTGATCTGAAAACAAGTTTCAATGGTAAAAGACTTGTCAGTCACCATACGTGTAGCCTACACTAATTCTTTCTCTACCTAGCTATGTTTCATCACGCATGGTAAACATCTCACATGTTCGTATCCGATTATTAGTTTATAAAATCTCAGGTCGAGGACCTTGATGTATTGGGTATTTTGGGTAAATTAATTGGCCATGGGAAAGGGTTGACCATTCTAAGTCCTATGGCACCTCGCATGTTGATATCCGATTATTAGTTTATAAAACTCAGGTCAATGACCTTGCTGATTTGGATTTTTGGGGTAAATTCATTGGTCATGGGAAAGGGTTAACCATTCTAAGTCCTATGACACCTCACTTGACCCTCTCCGATTATTAGTTTATAAAATCATAGGTCAATGACCTTGCTGTTTTAGGTCTTTTGGGTAAATTCGTTGGTCATGGAAAAAAGTTGACCATCCTGAGTCCCATGACACCTCACTTGACCCTCTCTGATTATTAGTTAGCGAGCTATTAACAAAAGTGCAGTTAGGCCCTTTTGACAAAAATGAATAATACATTTAAAAACAGGATGTCACCCCAAGTCCACGACCTCTCATACAAGCCCCTAGCCGTATTGGTTCATGAGATATTAAAAAGCTGATGACCTATTAGTTTTGGATCTTTTGGTTACTTTAAAAAAAATTGACTCATCTATAAATCATTATTCAAAAAGCCCGCCCTCTTTCAAAAAACCCAAGTGCGCATGCGTAAAAACAAAAAACAAACATGTTAATACATAGTAGCAATGGGCTCTTCACGTGCGTTTCATGTGGAACAACGTTTAATTTCATCATAGCATTAGGGGCCAGTCAAAAAGGGACCGGTCCAAAGGGATCAGTCAAAAGGGACCTCCCGTGGCTTATGATCGCGAGATTAACGGTCACGTTAAACTACAAGCTTCCTTTTTCAAAAGGGACCCGTCAACAAGGACCCGTTCACAGGGACTCATCAACAGGGGCCCGTCCACAGGGACCTGTCTACGAGGACCCGTCCACAGGGACCCGTTAAAAAGGACTCGTCCACAGGGATTCGTCAACAATGACCCGTCTACAGGGACCCGTCAAAGAGGACCTGTCCACAGGGACTCGTCAACAAGGATCTGTCCACAGGGACACGTCAACAAAGGACCTGTTCACAGGGACAAGTCAACAAGGACCTGTCAACAATGACTCGTCAACAAGGACCCGTCCACAGGGACTCGTCAACAAGGACCTGTCAACAATGACTCGTCAACAAGGACCCGTCCACAGGGACTCGTCAACAATAACAGGGGCTCTCGCCTCAAGGCCTGACATACCCTCTTTGATTATCAGTTTGCCTATCGACAAGCGCTGCTTGGAATACTTTTTGATCATCCCTCGTGGGTTGGATTAGGTTAGGTTACACTACAACCGCCATATTTAAAAAGCTCGCCCTCTAACAAAAGTCATGAGTGGGCATGCGTAAAAAAACAAAAAACAAAAATGTTAAATTATAGTGGCATTCTGTTGTATGTATGTGTTTCATGTGGAACAACGTTTAATTTCATTATAGCATTAAACTGCATGCATGTTGCATGTGCAAAGCAACGATTAACTAAAAAATTACTCTTTCACCCCCAAGTAGGGATAGGGTTTTTTGTGGAAATATGTTGTCCAATGGAAAGGGGATGTCAGCCCGAGTTCAACGACACCTCATTCGTAAAAATCCGACCATGCGTTCGAGAGATATCGCGCCGCCGCCATCTTCTAGGTGGGTAGGTGGCGGCGGGTCTGGAACCGGCCAAAAACAACTACTTGCATGTATCGAAATCTCTTTACCTGAGGCCTCTAGTGTGTGTACTGCAGAGCTCATTGTCATTTTTGAAGTTCTGCAGTTTGCACAACAGGATGCACGAATCCACTTTTTCGTGTGTACCGACTCTTTGAGTTCGTTGCAGTCAATTGATACATATTTTCCGCAACACCCCTTAGTGCAGCGAAACCATGACCTACTAGCCGTGTTGTGCCGCGCTGACATTCGAATCTCCTTCCTGTGGCTTCCAAGCCACAAGGGAATTGCGGGAAATGAGTTAGCGGATCAAGCTGCAAAAGAGGCGGTATCACTACCACCTCAACCAATAGAGGTACCAGCTAAAGATATTCGCTCTCAGTTACGCCGACAAGTACAGGTATTTTGGGAGAGTCAGTGTCTAGCTGACCCAATGTCCAAACAGCTGAGAGCGATAAAAGCGACTACTCGCGTGTGGCGGAGTTCTTTCCGGTCACTCAAACTTATATTAGCCGATAACGTGGTGGCTGCTGATCTCGTCATCCGTCATAGGGCCAGCGATCTAAGATTACATGTGACCAATGGCTCAAAGACTTTGTTCTCTTTTGAATTCTGTCTTTTTTTTTCATTATTTTTTGTTTATAGTTATACATATTAGTATTTAACTGTGTACTCCAAATTTGTATAAATTAATTTGTGTTAAAAGGGGCAGATGACCTCTTAGTTCTGACCTTTAAAACAACAACAATAACTAACTACGTGTTGACCGGCGAAAAACAATATTTAGCATATAATCTAACAAGACAACTTTGAAGAATATGGCTTCTAAATTTAATATGTTATGTACGGTTTACAGACACGTCCGAGATGTGACACCCTGTTGTGTGCCTTTATATAAATATTAGAACAACTCTATCATGTTGTACCACGTTGTACCTCACAAAGGAGTGAATGTGGTCGAATGGAGAATCCATTCCCACAGTGGAGAGATTTCAACTCTGCACACGTGAACAGGACAATGAGAATCCGCATACCATTTTGCACATTGCTTTCCTTTATGCCTCTAAACGAAATAATCTGCATATTGTGTTTTGGAATACACAACAAAAATATCCACTTGAAAAGGATCATTTTACAGGTATTGGAATGGGATTTCAAGTTCCAAACATGAGTAAAAGCAATGACGCACTCATCGATGTACAGGTTCTACATAACACGTGGTGTAGGTATATATTGTGGAGTATTTAAACAATTCGCTTACCATGTGATTTGTCGTTTGAACCTGTAAAGTGCAGTAGGTTTTCAATTGCGCAGTGATCACAGAAGTTTTGTGCCCCCAGTTCATTTATCCCTATAAATACATTAAGGTGATCCGGTAAATCCTCCTCCAAATCTCCAGATACGGC
Organism: Meconema thalassinum; assembly: GCA_946902985.2. Taxonomy (NCBI): domain Eukaryota; kingdom Metazoa; phylum Arthropoda; class Insecta; order Orthoptera; family Tettigoniidae; genus Meconema; species Meconema thalassinum. The sequence goes on from OX336389.2 coordinate 1,394,511,900, forward strand.
GAAGTGAAAACCGATGGCGGATCAGTCGTTGAACCGTTCAAATTGTCTTCGTGTGAAAAATACTAACAATACAACATCATTATTCTCTACCCTGTGGCATAGCGGTGTGCGCTAAATCGCGCACCATCTAAGTGATGAGGATCAAGGTTCAAAACTCGGTGCTAAGGGCGACCATCCTAAGTGTGGTTTTGAGCCCATTTTCTAATTTTTCAATAAGTTAAAGTAGACCTATGAGATCTACATGGACGAAATTATCGTCCGTCTGTTTGTGCCAGTGTGCGTTCGCCTTCACCCCACCTATCAATTCGGAAGCGACGACACAGAAATGTGGCACAGAGGCTGCACTACCAGAGAGCACCTTAATCCCATATTTTATATCACCTCCATCTTATCGAAAACAAGACAAAATAGCGGCCATGCGATTGGTCAATGCTTAAATCAAATACCACCTAAGATACTGAATTATAAATAAATAAATAAATAAATAAATAAAACAAAGAACGAATGAATGATCATTGTGAGTTTTGACCGTCACTGTTCCAAGAGGGAAGTTGATACTACTCGCAGCTACAGAACGGAAGACATCCAACCAGATAAGTAATAGCCTGCACGATACAGTACAACCATAGATCACTTTTACAACCTTATAGTTACTACAAACAGACAAATTCCTGATTTCTATCACCATTTTAGCATTCCACCTAACATTATATACCGATATACTACAACTAGCATACACTGACAAGTTGCATTACCAAAACTGCAACTAAATAATTGTATATATTGTAAATATATTCACCAGTATTTTCAAACAGAGATTTTACAGCCCAGTGTAATGGATCTGATGATGATCGCTTGGCGATCGAAACTGGTCATCCTAGTGTATTTATTAATCTATTTTGGGTACATTCGTGTTGACCGACTGAAAAGCACCAAACTTTTGTTTTTCGAATGAATGAATGAATGAATCAATCAATCAATCAATAAATGAATGAGTGAATGATGTGATGCGTGGGAAGTGTTACAGGGCCAAAGTGCAAGATCATTAGCTGTGTTATACCAAGATGGCGATCATCTGAAACATTGAAACATAATCCGTAACTTACGCTACCATGCCCACAATAGTTGGTATGCAGGAGTCTGCACTGACCAAGTGATAACGTTGTCAGATCGAGCAGTACGGGCAGCTGCAATCTTCAATCTACAGAATCTACTCTCAACGAATGTTAGCGGTGAGGTAGAACCGTGTAAGTGGACAACGAAATCATAAGAATGCTCATCAAATCAGGGCCTGTTAACTTGATGACATACCTGCCGACAAAGCACGCGTTGGACGCTGCAAGTAATGGTCCACGTGGTTCGATACGCCCACCAGTAATACGCGACGGATGAAGTGCATTGCTCAGCCTCTATTTGAGGTGATTGACGGTGGTATACAAAATGCAGCTGCAGTAATAATATAAATCACATATTACTGTAGATGTTCAGTGCATTTTTATATGTAACTGAAACTATGTTAAAGGGTTGAATTTGCTCCGAAAAGTTAAATTTACAATGGTTTTGCAGCGGATATCGCTATAACGAAATAACAAAAGTCAGCAGTAAGGTAGAACCATGTAAGTGGATAGCGACTCCATAAGAATGCTCAGCAAATCAGACCCTGTTAACTTGATGACGTACCTGCCTACATAGCACGGTTGGACACTCCAAGTAGCGATCCACGTGGTACGATACGCCCACCAGTAAGACGTTACGGATAAAGTGCATTGCTCAGCCCCTATTTGAGGTGATTGACGGTAGTATATAGAATTCAGCAGTAGGAATAATTTAAATCACATATTACTGTAGACGGTTGGTTGGTTCTTAAGTTTAGGGGCTGCGACAACGCGGTCATGTAGCCCCGTGTACTTTGGGTGTGTGTAGAATCTGTCTGATAATCGGTGTTAATTGTGATGACTGTATTAGTGAGTGTTATCTGTTTTTAATTTAAGTACAGACTGCAACCTAGAATTTTTCAAATATTTTCTACTTTTGCCGCCAAGCGCCACCGTCAACGACTACTAGGCCAAGTTCAGAACTTAGCTACTAGACGCCACCGCATTCGGCTCTTGGCAACGAACGTAGAAACCTAAGAGCGTTGTTTACATTCTTAACCTAACCAATTTAGCTTCACACAGGTGTAATTAGTGGAAGGTTCTTTAACATGCCATAAATCTATGACATGGGACCGCCTGCTTTACTTCCCCTCCGAAGGAAGGCATACTGAGGGCTTTTAACGCTCTTAAAAAATCCGACGGCTTGTAATATTCCCGCCTCTCAATACTTCTATATGTACGGTGTGCGTGGGGGTTAAACACCTGTACGATAATACCAACAGCAATATACATTAACACCTAACTACTCCTAAGTGACCTAATAAATAAAACCCTTCAGCTTCTGGTAAAATCGATAATATATTGTTATACCAGACATAAAACACACATTTCGCAGCATCCTCCTCGTACAGAATAATTGCACTCCCTATCGTATTTCCACAGATACACATATGACATGATATAGATAACCCTCAGGAATAAAGTTGACGGGTACTTACAGATGTTGGCTTCAGTAGTGGTGACCTATCTCTACTAATTCTGGGGTAATTTGTTCCCAAAGAATTAGTCCTATTACTCGCAGCACAAATAAATTTGTTTCACGCGCCGTTTCTACTGTTATGATGAATATTATGTTCGTTACTTTTGTAACTAGCATCCAACGATTTAATTTGCGTCGTGGATCTAGTCTCATACAAATGCTTGGAATCCGTTTTGGATCGTCGCATTAACGCCGCTTGTGAATTTAATAATGCTTGGCATATTTGACCAGCATTCCTGGACAAATAAATTGCCGCTATAGTTGCAATACAGATGTACAGATAACAGACTACAATACTTCGTGCTGTTCGAAATAAGTAATCTTGGCGATATACTTAAGACTAGGCTCATCATTCAATCAAGAACTTATAGCCAGCAACTTGGTTATTGTATCAGAAAACACGACTAGTGTTATACTGTAATGTATCTTCCTCAACACACAACACCAAAAAGACAAGTCCTACTGAATAATAATTTCCGCTCACACGCGGTCTAAAAACTGGACTACACCGTGGTCCAAAATGAGTCTACCTCCTCCCGCGGAGTTCCAAAATTGAGACTACTCCACACGGAGTCCAAAATAAGAGTCTACACCGCACCGCGGTCCTAAATTGAGTGTTCTCCACTGGCTTCCACAAAAGCTAAGTACCGTCATCATCCCCCACCAATACATCGGTTTACCTGGGTAGACCCAGGGATCCAACCATTCACAATGCTTGATTCTCAACATCACCAAATATGGAACACAGTCCATCGTCCTAGCTCGTACATAGATGCCAAGTCTCGCCCCTGACTCATCCTTACTGGCGCTCGGGTTTTACCCAGGGTTAGAGCACCAACTCGTACTTCCTTGTTCGTGTACCTTTTCCTGTTACAAAACTTTTAGATTATTCCAATGTTAAAATATTCCACCTTCCCTAGATTTGGATCCTGCTCAAATTACAACACTTAAAAGCTAGACAAATTACTTGTAAACCAAGCACGTCATAATATACATTCTGATAAATAATTATAAGACATAAAAAGACCTCAAATAAAAATATACACATCACATTAATAAAATCCATAACTCCCCAGAACACGGGTTCAGTCTCTTTGTAACTTGGGAAGGTTACAGGCTTCGGCCGGGTTTGAACCCGTTATCTTGGGCATAGAAGCTCAGCTTGCTACCGACTACGCCACCGAAGCCGCTACTGTAGACGTTCAGAGCATTTTCATATAACAGGGGCCGATAACCTAGATGTTAGGCCCCTTAAAACAACAATTATCATCATCATCATTTTCATATATAACTTAACCTTTGTTAAAGGATTGACATTGCTCCGGAAAGTTAAATTTACAATGATTCTCCAGCAGATATCGCTATTGAAATGCCCCTCGGCAAGGATGTGGTTTGGTTTAGTGATTAGGAAGTTATTTTTGCGGTCAGAGGCTCATAGTTTATCATTATAAATAATTAATTCAGGTGTGCAGAGTAGCACATTTCAAAAAGGCATGACGTGCAACAATTAATTTAAGTAAACTACCACAAGGAACCCTACTGCACTTATTATAGTCTGTTTCTCGAATGAAATAACATTGAATTTATTAGAGTCTAGTACATATGATTACTATAATTTCCTACTACTCTTTCTGTTCATATTCGTAGATTCAGTTCTTTGAGAATTATTACATCCCTATTTTATAGATTCAAATTATTAATATTATTAGTGTACTATTTGTTCTCCCTTGTAACTGAGGAGATAAAGAATCTGATGCTGCATCACCTAATCACCAACACAAGCAAACACCAACTGTAGGCTACTTATTTGGGAAGATATATTCAGACTCTTTACCATTCTTTATCTATATAAGCGTTCTTTCAACATTAATAATTATAATAATGATAGCCTACTGGTGCTACTTCCCTTTTAAATACTGCAGCTTTTAGAGACGCCGGGGTGCCAGAATTATGCCCCGAAGGGGATCTTTAACGTGCCAGTAAATCTACTGACACGGCTCCCTCGCATTTGAGCACCCTCAAGTGCCAACTGACTGCGCCAGGATTCGCTCCTGCAACCTTGGGATTAGCAGGCGAGAACGTTACCGCTGAGCCACGCAGCCAGTCACACCTTCAAAACTAGTACCATCACATAAATATGCCATACAAACTGCATATTCCCCTGGGTCATTGGGAATGCAAATATCTCACTCAACTTTCACTCTTCAGTAATGTATGTGGAGGAGTAGCAAACTAGGCTATATTTTGTTTGGTATCTGAGTTGCTCATCAAGAGTAGAAGGATGCCTCGGGGCATGATATCGTATATTGATATTACATGCTAACATGCTTTGGGAAGCGCACTTCACAACACTTCGCCAGGCAATAAAGTTCATCGTTAAAGCTAGCTCCGTTACGATCTAACCTATAAAAAGAGGCATAAAGATTATTAATCCGGTGTGGAGTCGATGCTTTAAATCCCGGATATACAAAATGGAGAGCGTCAGTCGCCCCGATAGTCCAGCGCTAACCTGCTGAAAAACAAAGATTAATGGTCAAGCGGATTTAATGGGTAAATACTACCGTCAACTGCGGTGAGATGATATGAAGGACGCACTGGTACTGTGAGTTTGATTTACGCTTATCTTAATATTTTAGTAGAACCGTGAGTACTCTCCGGAGGAAAAAAAACTTTTGAAACAACATATTGTGTAAAGGACAAATCGCTTACTTTTAATTTGAAATTCAATGTTCCTTTCATATCGTTTGACATTCCTATGTTCTTAAAATCAGTAAAATGTGTATTGCTAATCTTTGCACCATATTCTGGCAGTATGCTGAGAAATGTCCAATGTAGCCTGCCTAAAGTTAGCATGTAATATCAATATACGATATCATGCCCCGAGGCATCCTTCTACTCTTAATGAGCAACTCAGATACCAAAAAAAATATAGCCTAGTTTGCTACTCCTCCACATACATTACTAAAGAGTGAAAGTTGAGTGAGATATTTGCATTCCCAATGACCCAGGGGAAAATGCAGTTTGTATGGCATATTTATGTGATGGTACTAGTGTTGAAGGTGTGACTGACTGCGTGGCTCAGCGGTAACGTTCTCGCCTGCTAATCCCAAGGTTGGAGGAGCGAATCCTGGCGCAGTCAGTTGGCACTTGAGGGTGCTCAAATGCGAGGGAGCCGTGTCAGTAGATTTAATGGCACGTTAAAGATACCCTTCGGGGCATAATTCTGGCACCCCGGCATCTCTAAAAGCCGCAGTATTTAAAAGGGAAGTAGCACCAGTTCATATTGGCAAAGAAGAGACGAGAAAAGCCCTACTGTGCTAAGAAAAACCTCACCTACACAGTGGTACCGCCCGCGGTATTACATTGTATTATAGTTGAATGTAGGCTATAGCGCTGTATGGATTGTAACCTTTTGAACATTTATGTTTGGGTTAATTAACAAGTACAGTAGAGTGGAATGCGAGCAGAGGTATAATGAATACACAATATATTCCATTTGAGGATGAACCTGTGGACATGAAAACCACGGATAGATGATCAATAGTTATGTTTGCCGAGTTAGTAATTATTCGTAAATGAACTCAACTGATTAATAATATCCTGAGATGTTAATAATGTTTAATTAATATACAAGCAGGATAATATTAATATATCAGAAGCAATACCGACAGTAGTGGCTACGCGGGCTAAAGCGCAGCGTTAGGTCATGGGGCCAAGCTCTCTGCTGACTCGGTAGACGCGTGGGTTCGAGCCCCACCGTCGGCTGTCCTTGAAATGGTTTTCCGTGGTTTCCCATTTTCAACACCAGGCAAATGCTGGGACAGTACCTTCTGACAGGCCACGGCCGCTTTCTTCCACATCCTTGCCCAGTTTCATTCATCTTCATCCATTCCATCTCTCATCCCGACGCGCAGGTCGCCCACGGGCGTCGACTAAAAAGACCTGCACTCGGCCTCTCAGGAGGCTACACGACAGAAAAAAAATCAGAAGCAATTTTTATTGTTAATAATAACCCCTGGCACTACAGCCCATTAAGTGCCTAGGCCTACCAAGCGACCGCTGTCCAGCCTGCAGATATTGGGGTGACACGTGATCAGCGCATCGGGTCCCCTCGGCCGTTAATCTTGGTTTCGTGATCAGGGCGATGCCTCGCTCTCAGAAAGCTACTCAATTGTCCTCACGAGGCTGAGTGCACCCCATTCCAGCCCTCACGTCAGTTTCTAAAATCCCTGACAGAGCCGGGAATCGAACCCGGGGCCTCCGGGTGAGACGCAGAAGCGCTACCCCTACACCACGGGGCCAGCAATTTTTCAGTGTTACCTAGTTCTAATATAGAAAGCTTTCCAGTCAGGCAACACAAATTTTGCACAATTACGGTATTAGGGGAAAATATGTTTAAATGGTCTACCCTGTGAGAAAAATAAATTATGAGATATGTATCACACTATAACACGTTTTCAGGCACAAAAAGTACAGAAAGTAGCCTCCTCTTTTGTACATTAAAACGTGTTATATTTTGATACATATCTCATGTACACTAATATTTCTTTCCGATTAGGGTATTTAATAACTTATTTCCCCGCCTAACAAAATGGCACAACTTGTGTTGAGCGACTGAAAAGCTTCCTATTGCAGGATAGTGGTTTAGAACGATACTTGCAAAATAAATATGACTGCCACTTTTAATTAATTTGCTTTAGTTTGTGGCAAATAAACACACGCTACCCTCAATCAAAATTTTGTCACAATGCTAAAATAAAATATTTTGAAATTGGCAATTGTGTGATTCATCATCATCATCATCATCTTGTACAGTTTCCAGCCCCAGGCTGGGTCTGTTTGGAACATAAGCCTCGCCACTTAGTTCTTTCTTCCCACCACCTCTCCGCTGTCACTCTGGTCCAGTCCTCGCCTCTCTTCTTGACACATTCCTCCACTCCTTTCAGCCATCTATCTCTTGGTCTTCCCCTTGGTCGTTTCTTCTGCATCTGCATCTCATGTATCCTCTTGGGAATCTTCTTCTCATCCATTCTCTTTAAGTGTCCATACCACCTCAGTCGTGATGTCTCAATCCTACCTTGCAAGGGCTCCTCTTTCACCATTTCCCTGACCTTTTCATTCCTCACCCTGTCTCTTCTTGTTATTCCGATCCTACTTCGCAGGAACTTCATTTCACCTGCCTGTATTCTGCTTATATCTCTTTTCTTCATTGTCCACGTTTCTGAAGCATAGGTCAGTATCGGGATATAGTAGCTTCTGTATAACACTTCCTTGCTTTTTTGTGGGACATCTTTATTCCACACTAAGCTCCTAATGCTTCTCAGAAATGATTCTGCCTGCCTGCCACGTTCCGTAATCTCTTTGTCATTTCTCCCATTTCCGTCCACTATACTTCCCAAGTACTTGAGACTTTCCACCTTCTTCAGCTGTCCACCTCCAAGTGTTATCCCACTCATTGGTCTGTCCTTTTTCCGGGTCGTTATCAGGATCTCACATTTACTGATGTTGAACTTCCAACCGTACTCTCCCACTGTTTCTTCCCAAGCCTTCAGTTGCTCCTGAATTTCCTCCTCCTTGTTTCCCCAGACCATGAGATCATCTGCAAACACCATTGCTTTCATCTTATCTTCTCCTATCTTTCCTGCTATCCGTGTCATTACCTCGTCCATAACCACAATAAAGAGAAGGGGTGACAGCGCACTACCCTGTTTCAGGCCACTCATTTGTCTGAACCAGTCTGTTCTTTCCCCTCCAACTTTCACACAACTCACACTTCCACAATACATCTCCTTCACTCTGCCTACAGTCTCTTTTTCCACTCCCATGTTCTCCATTGCTTTCCAAACCTTCTCCCTACACACACTATCATAGGCCTTTTCGATGTCCAGGAAGGCCATCAACAGATCCTCTCCAAAATCGTAGTGGTGTTCCTGGAGCTGTCTCACTGAAAATATGAGATCCACTGTTGATCTCCCAGGTCTGAATACATACTGTTCCTCTCTCAATTTTCTCTCCACTTTGGCTCGTATTCTACTTTCTAATATCTTTTCATATATCTTGGCACAGTGAGGTATGAGTGTGACACCCCTGTAATTTCTGCACTCCTTTCTGCTTCCTTTCTTAAATATTGGGACAATTAATCCTTTCTTCCAATCTTCTGGGGTCTTTTTCTCCTTCCATATCACCCTCATCACACGGTACAGTCACTGTTTCCCAACCTCCCCTGCTGCCTTCACCATTTCAACACTCACTTCATCCACACCTGGTGCCCTTCCACCTTTCATCTTGTCTATAGCCATTTCCAGTTCTCTCCAAGTCAGGTCCTTTTCCATTCCTGTGTTGTCTTCTCCATCTTCCAATACATTGTCTTCCTCCCTATGACCATTTGGATTCAGCAAATCCTCAAAGTACTCTTTCCACACTGTCTTGAGTGTCTCTTTGTTGTGTACCTCATTTCCGTTTTTGTCCATCATTACCACATCCTCTCGCAGACCTCTTCTCTTACTTTTGACCATCCCATAAAGAACTTTCTTATTTCCTCTGCTGTCTTCCTCCATCATCTCCGTCCACTTTACCATCCACTTCTTCCTCTCCTCTGCGACAATCTTGTTTGCTTCTTTCTTCTTTATCTTATAATCTTCCCTTGCCAGATCAGTTCTTTCCTGGAACCACACTCTGAAAGCCTTGTTCTTCCTTCCCACAGCTTCTTTTACTCTCTCATTCCACCATGGTGTCACTTTACACCGCTTTCTGTTGCTTGTTCTTCCACATACTGCCACTGCAGCTTCTACCATTGTGTTTTTGAATTGCTTCCATTCCTCTTCCCCTGTTTTAGGATTGTCTGTTGGCATCCTTTCCCTTATTATCTTCTGGAATTCTTCCTTGACTTCCTTTTCCTTGAGTTTCCATACTTTGATTCTCCTTTCCTGGTACTCTGTCCTCTTGCTATCCTTAACAACTCCCAGGTTCATTACAAGTATTCTGTGGTCGCTATCTAAGGCCTCTGATGGCATTACCTTTATATCTCTGACACTTCTCTTCATTTCCCAGTCGTACAGCATGTAATCTACCAAAGATTTCTTTGTTAAATCACTGCTGTACCACGTTACCTTGTGGCTTTCTTTCTTCCGGAACCAGGAGTTGCCTACCACTAAACCGTTTCTCTTGCAAAAATCCAGCAACTTTCTCCCTTCTTCATTCCTGCTACCCCATCCTTCTGCTCCCAATACATTTTCATATCCTTGCCTTTCACTTCCTACATGTGCATTCAAATCTCCCATGACAATGATGCTCTGACCATTCAACTGCTGTTGTAGCTCCTCCTCAAAGTCTTCCTTCTCTTGAGCTGTACATCCAACTTGAGGGGCATATACCTGAGCTATCTCCAGGCTTCTTCCCTTTACAGTTACTCTGATCTTCATGATCCTGTCACTTATTCCCTTTACCTCTTCCTTCATTCCATCTCTCACAACTACTCCTACTCCGCTGTTCCTTCCTTCACTGTTCCCACTCCAGTGCAACCGGTACCCTTTCCTCAGTTCTCTGCGACCTTCTCCTTTCCATCATGTTTCTGCCAAGCCCAGTACATCCAGTTTTCTTCTCTCCATCACATCTACAATCTCCTCCACTTTTCCTGTCAGTGTCTGTATGTTTAATGTCCCAACTCGTAGTCCATTAGCATATCCGGGTCGTCGTTTGCATCCGTCCTTTCCGAGGCCTGTTCCTGGTTTGAAAGCAAATATGATATCCACTACTGGCTTGCTAGGCCTATCGTAGCTTCACCAGAGCCCCGTCAGCCGTCACTTTTCAGGGTTCCCATAGAGCCTTCACAGCTACCGTAGCGGTCCCGGGGCACACAAAGTCCCCACTGTACTTCACCCCTACCGGCAATCCCCTACTTCATGCCGTTGCCCGTCTCCCACCACGTGGAGGAGGGGTTGGACTTGTGGGAGACAATTGTGTGATTACTTTTCAATATTCAAGGATGGTATGAATGACTGAATTAGAGATATACAGGGTGAAATTGATATAATGGAAATCCATTACACTGGTGATAGAAGAGACTATTCTAAGATTCCTAGGTAAACATTTTTTCACCTATCTTTAAATTGAAAATTAATCATTAAAAAGTCAATGTTTTTAGTTTTTTCAAAACTCTTCAAACAGAAGGTGAGGCAGCAGTCTGAGGGAAACGAGGTGGAACGATGCGTGTAGGGGACGTTGTTACGTAATCGGAGCATTGACCTTACCGGTTGAGGGGTGGTATTAGCTGTTATGAAAATAGCGATACCCGTCTCATATGAAAATTTGTATTGTTGTTGTTGTTGAAATTGCACGCAATGGCTTGGGACGTTAGGACCGGTAGTATTGTGTAGCCTACTTTGTAAGTGTAAGTATAGAATTATTTTGATAATCAGCCCTGGTGTGTCGTATGCGTCCGGCACGTGAATGAAATACAGTGCGACAAAATTCTGACATCCCGTATTCTGTTCAGAACTAGCATTTAAGACGGAAGGAAAATACCTCATGTTTTCTTTGGGAGGCTTGACGATTTTGGTCATTTGGCTCCATGTGGTTGGGTGTGGGTAGAATTTGTCTGATAACCTGTGTTTTGTGGTTTCTTTAGTAATGTGGGTATTTGTAATCCAGGTGAAGATTTGGAAGAAGGCGGCCGTGGCCTTAAGATAGGAACCATCCCAGCATTTGCCTCAGGTAGAAGTGGGGAAACCATGGAAAATTACTTCCAAGATTTAATACTTGTATGGTACCACATGTACATTTATTTATTATTTATTCGTGTCAGAAGTACAAAGTATGTGTTAAACAGATGACTTCAAACAGTTTCTGCCCAGAACTTAGCCACTTCGATAGCACTTGAATTACCTTCAGTCAAGTCATTCATTGTGCAGCTGTACGGGCACAATGGACAGGAGAAGAGGTGTTGTGTTGTCTGGGTTGCGCCACAATCACACAGGACTGTCTTGGTCGGAAAATGCCACTTATATAAGTTGTCCCTGGATCTTGCAACTTCCACCCTCAGTCTGTTCAGGGACTTCAAGGATAGCCAGTTCTCTGTGTGACCAGGAGGTAGAGATTCCTTTGGTTCCATCCATTCAGACAGATTGCTGGTCCTCTCCTTCCACACGGCCACTCGAGCTGTTGCTGCTGTTCCTTGTAATGGTTGAGTAGTTGTTAGGAAGCTCTTTCTCGATTTTAATCTCCTCTCAGCAGGTTGATATCCGAAGAGTGGGTGTGAGGTCATAACAGATGATTTACTTCTTTCGTTGTTTGCAGCCACTTCTCTTCTGATGTCAGGTGGAGCAATCCCTGCAAGATAGTGCACTTTACTGATGAGAGTTGGCCTCAAGCAACCTGTAATAATCCTGCAGCTCTCATTTAAGGCTACATCCACCTGCTTTGCATGGGCTGACTTGTACCACACAGGACTGGCATATTCTCCTGCTGAATAGCATAAGGCCATTGCTGTTGTCCTTAACGTTTGGGGATGGGTGCCCCAGTTAGTCCCTGCCAGTCTACGGAGGAGGCTGTTCCTCGAAGAGATCTTCTGTTTTAGCTTAAAGCACTGCTCCTTGAATGTGAGTGTACGGTCCAAGGTGACACCTAGATATTTGGGATGGAAACAATGATCCAATAACATACCATTCCAGAATACTTCAAGTTTCCGACTAGATTGTTTATGTTTCAGGTGGAAGGCACATACTTGAGTCTTATTAGGATTGGGCATGAGTTGGTTCCTTTCATAGTAAGTACCCAGCTGTTTGAGAGCACGAGTGAGTGTATGCTCTACAACTTCAAACTGTTCTGATTGGGCAGAAAGAGCAAGATCATCAGCGTAAATGAAGCTTTTACACCCTTGAGGCTGTGGTTGATCATTGGTGTACACATTAAATAAAATAGGAGACAATACACTTCCCTGGGGCAATCCATTCTTCTGAGTTCTCCAACGGCTGCGATGTCCTTGGAAGTCAACGAAGAACCGGTGATCCTGAAGAAGTGTAGCTATCATGTTAGTGAATACATAGTTGTTCGTTAGGTTATAGAGTTTCTGTAACAGTATTCTGTGGTTTACGGTGTCATATGCAGCAGAGAGATCAACAAAAGCTACACCTGTGATCTTTTTCCTTTCAAAACCATCTTCTATGAACTGAGTAAGGTGTAGGACTTGAGAAGTGCAATTTTTGCCTGGTCTGAACCCAGCTTGTTGAGGGATTAGAAGAGGATCAACTACAAGAGTTAAACGATTCAGGATCATTCTCTCTAGGATCTTATAAAGATGACAAAGAAGAGAGATTGGTCTGAAACTTTTAGGATCATTTGGCAATTTACCAGGCTTTAAAATAGCTATTACACGAGCCTTGCGCCATAATTTTGGGATCTTGAAAAATGCAATGCAGTGATTATAAAGATTTAGAAGCCAAATTTTCGTGACATTGCCAAAATGTTTAATTTGTTCAACACAAATATCATCCAGTCCTGTTGCCTTGCCATTCCGACATGTACGGACGGCAGCTTCTAGTTCATGGAGATCAAATGGTCTTGTGAGTTCACTGTTCTGATTGTGTACCTTATCCTGAAGTTTGAAATCTGATTTTCTAAATGACGATCTTGGTGTGCTATTATTTATGAGCTGTGATGCGATGTTATTGGCAGTGATGTTTGCATGTGTGGAACTCTTAGTTGGATCGTTATGTACATGATATTAATAATAATAATAATAATAATAATAATAATAACAACTGGCAACAAAAGTTGGTCTTCAGATCTCTTTGGAGAAAACACACTTCATAACTAACATCAAGCCAGCACCAAGGGAGCTAAAAGTAAACCAGGGGAAAATCAAACGGACAGATAAGTTTAAATATCTTGGCGAGTGGATAGAACCCAACGTATGTGAGAAAGAAACCTTCACTTCGCGCATGAACAAAATGGAAATGGCGTACCAACTCACCAAGGACGTTTACAACAAAAAGTCAATATCCCTGAACGCAAAACTTAGGCATTATTGCACTGTCATACGACCAGAGGCTCTGTACGCAGCGGAATGCCTCACCATGAACAAGAAAGGCCTGGTAGAAAAATTGGAGATCAAGGAAAGAAAGATCTTGAGGAAAATTCTTGGCCCGATTAAAGACAACGGTGAATATAGACGACGGCATAACTATGAGCTGTATATTCATGTCCAGAAGATCTCTGATGTAATGAGGAAAAGGAGGATTGCATTTTATGGCCACTTGCTTAGAATGAAACCCACACGATTGACAAACCGGATCTTTAACTATTTTAAAAATAAGAAGACCAAGCCAGCCTGGTTCGAAGAGGTGGAAAGTGACCTGCAAGAGATGGAAATTACCTGTGAGGATATTCAAGAACGCAATTCCCTCAGGAAGAAACTACACGACCACCAGGGTTTTCAAGAAAAACCGAAGTTGAAGACGGGAAAGATGTGGACGGAAGAAAGAAAAGAGCAACACCGGCAACGTATGAAGGAACACTGGGCAAACATCAAAGCCCAGAGAAGCCAGTTGAAATAACGTGGTCCTTAGTTGGCCGATACGATTAAAGAAAGAAGAAGAATAATAATAATAACAATTAAGCAAATATAGCGAGTTGGTCGGCCCTATCAAAAGGTAATGGCATGTAGAACGGGTAAAGACCATACCTATCATTGTTTCAAATCGTGATCCCAAGTACCTTGCTCCAAGACCTTAAAGAACTGGTTCTGGATACTCAAATGTACACACTAATGCAGACGGCAGCAGTTCTCTCAACTACCCGAATCGTCTGGAATTTCATGGGTAGCGATTTCGACTTCCAGCTTAGAAGTGGCTGTTTCAGTAACTATACTTTGGTTCCCTGAAGCCTGTATTGTTATGTTGTGATGTACCAGCAATGTGTTATATGTACTGCATAAAACAATAATAATAATTAAATGACAGTGAGGCTGTGTAGCTCAGGTAATAGAGAGCTATCTTTCTCGAGGGTACGATCTTGGCTCAGTCATGTAGGCAAATACATGAAGGTGAACATTCCATAATCTTTATATTCTCTTTGGCCCTTGGTTAGCGGTTGCTTTTGCTGCCATGCATTGAGTGCGGAGAGGACATTAGAAGCACGTAGGGGATGTCTTCTACGCACCATGCGAAATTAACGCTCTATGTGGATTTATTTTGAATCTCATCGCAGTTCTTGAAATTTAACTGCACAGTCCCCAATCCTGACAAGAGAGCTCTCTGGCATAAAACATTCAGTTTATTATCAGTAGAAAGATATTAATATTGCTAATGCCCGACATGGACGGCACAGAAAGTGAATGTGTAAAATTACTCAATGTAAGCTCCCGATTGGTCCGGGGCGGGACATGGTATTTCTACTCCAGTATACAATGAATGTCAGTGAAACACACTATTCCTCACGACTTTCTTCTAGGCCCATATAGTGGAACCAAAGTGATGGGTACATTTTGTGGAGAATGGATTTACACTTCAATTAAAAATTATACACAATAATAGTATTCACGTAATATTCTTAAAATAAGACGTTCTCTAACGGAAAAGGGAGACATGTGACCTCGATATTCCTCCGTTTATGACAACGATTACCACCAATGCCTCATTAATAAGACAAGTTGTCGAGTGTCTACATCGTTCCTGTGAAATGAAGAAGTTCACTCTAGAAGTTATATACAGTAAAACCTCTATTAAGAGACCAGTGACGGTTCCATGGAAAACTGGTCTTTCAGAGGGGTGGTCTCTTAATAGGGGTAGGCATTAAAATAATTTTATACTGCATTATTAATAAGGTACTGTTGGAACACATACTTGATTGCATTTTATCTGCATTGGTTCACATTTAGTCAAATTAATTACAATTAGTTATTTTCTGAGCTCCGTCATTTAAAAAAATCACGAATTGATCTCTGTTTCAGATTAGCACATCTTTTTTTAACAATTTCACTTTCTAGAATATCTCTGAGTGAGTTCGAAAGTCTATTAATTTGATCTGGGTTTGAACAATCTTCTAGGAGAGCCGTTTTTTGTATTTTTAAACGTTACATAACACTTTTTCTAATGACATTGTATGCAGATGCAGTTCTGTGCCAACAGAACCATTGTTTACATCATCACCCTCATTACCTTCTCCAATGGGAAGGCAGTCGAAAAGTGGTCTTTTGAAATAGGTCAGACTGAGAAAATGCCTGGTCTTTGGTCGGGAAGAGGGGTGGTCCATAAATAGAGGTAACAATTACATTGACCTTAGGAGGTTTTAAATCGGTTCCAAGAAAAATAGGTCTTTACTAGGGCTGGTCTTTAAATAGGGGTGGTCTTTTAGAGAGGTTTCGCTGTACATTCAACACGCCTCCCCCAACAATTAAAGTCGCCACTGAGCCCTTCTTGTAGAAGTACTCGAAATTCCATGAAAATCTCAATGAAACGGAGCATAAAAAAGCTAATTGTACAAAAAAATGGTGGTAATCGTTTAAACAAAGTGTGATACTTGCCTAATAATAACAGGAATGGTACTTATCATGGGAGTAAAGCATTATGATTGACGTAATTTAAAGAAACTTTTACACTTTATTGGTCCAGATCGAAGGAGTGACGCATGATTAAAATAGTCAAAATCTGTCATTTTAAAACAATGTACGTAGATAGCACTAACTTATTTCAAATAAAATGATAGAGCCAACATCGTATTAATATTCTTCGCCTTGCTTCAGAAACCTCTAAGCTGCTGGTGCCACAACTATTCCCTGAACTGAGTTAAACCAAAGAAAACTGATGGAAATTTGAAGTGAACTAAGAAAATGAAAAGGTTTGTGAGAGAAAAAGTTTGTATCTTAGTATACAGCAGTACACTACAAGAAAATAGGAACCAGCAAGTTATTATGAATCATCTTACAAAGCATCTTATATGAGGTTCATTTTTGGAGTAAGTTTTATTCTATTTACTCGCGTTCACGATGTTCACGAAGGTGTTCTTATATGGAGCAGAACGACGTGGTTCTTATCCGTGTTGCCAGAAGAAGCAGCTACGTCCTAGAGGAGTCGGATGCAGCAATATAGGATTATAATTTGTGGGGAAACGCTCTGTGCACTCGTAACAGATGGCGCACTGCCACGTCGCTCTGGACCGAGGTGAATGCGAGGCGGCTTCTTCCTTTGCCAGGATATTACGTAAGATGAGCCCATAGGCGTACATAATGAAAAACTTCAAAGATCAAATAATAAGGAAATTATTTCTTTACACATGAAATCACTTGATGTAAGAACCAATTCAATACTAACAACAAATTCTGTAGAATATCTCGAAATAATATTGGCCTTAAAGAGGTGTGTGAACTCAGCAGCTGCTAAATATTCCTCTGCCTGCAGCAGACGGTCAAATGCATGGATGTTAAAAATGTTGAATATTTCCTTTTCATATGCATGTGTGCGTGAGCATGTATATGTGCGTGTGCCTGTACCTTCCCTTTTATTTATTAATTGTATGATATAGACCTCGTGTTCAGCAGATTATGTGTATATAGCAATGTAAAGTTGTAAATTGTATGTAACATATCAGATTTGAATACTGTAGATTTAATGAACGGAGTTGGAGACACTGCTGTGTATGTGGGGCTTGCCCTTTCTCTATCTGCCGTCCATAAATTGTAGACACAATTTTTGGTAAATAAATAAATAATAATAATAATAATAATAATAATAATAATAATAATAATAATAATAATAATGAACTTTCACATAATTTGCATTCACCCAGAAAATCTCCAATTCACAAACTACATGAAGCGAGACCTATTACAGTCAGAGGTAATCTTGAGTGTGATTTCTTACAGCTTTCTCCACACTCACTCCAGGGAAATGCCGGTATGGCAACTTCTTCCAACTCCCTGAGCGCCTGCCACTGGAAAGAGTTTGGCAACTTGCACAAATCACGACTATCTTATTATCGTTGCTTCGTTTACGGGCTACGGACTGCTCTGTCAACAGCTCTCATGTTTTTAGAATTTTTTTGGACCTTTCTATTTTTACGACGTAGTTCTTGCAGTACAGTAGTCTGTCGAAGTGTATAATTAGGTTCTAAGATTTTGGTTGGTGCCTACAGGTACGATTCAACGTTGCGATGTGGTTTTTGTTTCCCTTCTATTCTATTCTCATTGCCTTTGATCCGATAACATAAAATCATATACACACTATTTTTGAATGCTTCCTTATACCACTTCGGGTGCATAGAGGGCTGAGTTTGTGATGGAAGGGTGTGTGAAAGTACCTCTTAACTCCCTCCATGGCTATGTCCCTATACAAAGTTGTAAGATGGGTAGGATACTCCAGAGAACTGAGACTCCAGAGATGTATCTGCATGGAGAATGGCTAGTTTGAACCGTCCTTACGAGATTTCATACCGATATTCAAAATTTATCTGTTTGTTGTAGACGAAGAAAATACACGTTCCACCGTCATCGAATCGATGTCTGCCTTGGGAACCAAAGAGGAATCAAAGCAGAATTTGTGTGGGTCTTATGATGTAGATTGCCTTACACTATTTCATGTTGTTCCAAGGATCTGTATCAAATTATATCCGGTCATTGGTAGGATCGTGCATACATTTCTGGCTTCATAACAATTATTATCTCCTCCCTTTCATGCCCTTTACGGAATATACTAGAGAGACATGAGAAGATTTGTGACATCGCATTAGGGAGAGGCGTTGGAAGAGTGTCTTCACTTAGTGGTCTGCCGCTAACCCTAACAGTTGAGCCCTCGGTTTGATATGTTTGGAATCCAGGTAGAGTTTTCTCTATGGAATTGTTGTTGCTTCATTTATAACCTTGTAGTTTGGTGGTCATCAACCATGTATGTTTACTATGTGAGATTGGTCTGATTCAACAGGGACAGACGGCGTGTATAATAATGTACTCTGTGAAAGTCATTTTTCCATTGAAAAGGAGGGAATACCATGCTCTTACGTGGCACATTGACACAGATGTTCTGAAAAATACCGTACGCTGCTGTATACCTTTCTGAACGGTCAAAGATACCACCATGACAGCAAATTTCTTACCCACATTTCCTCCTTGTTCCACATAATAATGATAATAATATTAATAATAATTCTAATAATTATCATCATGATATTATCATCACCTTCACCTCGAGTAGCTAACTACAGTACCTTTCTTATGCTCTATACCCATGATCAATTTCACACTTGTCAATAAACGTAACGGAGTGCTGATATATGAGAAAGAAAGAAGCTCATAGTTTAAAAAGGAAGATTGTAGTTATACGTGACCGTGAATCTTGTGATTATGAGCCACGGGACCTCCTTTTTACGTGGAATCCGAACCACAGGACATGGCATTTCACTTCGAAAATCTCACATGCATTGACCGGGAATCGAACCCGGACCGCCTTGGTGAGAGGCATACAGCTAGACCGCTGAGCCACCACGCCCCCCGCTCATAGTTTAACGTGACTATTAATCATCATAAGGCCGCAGAGCTAACTGCTAATAGGGCACCATGCAGGCGAAAGAGGTTTGCAGACTAGACTGGACGCTGAAAGACAAAACAGTCTCAAATGAAAATAAATTATTATTATAATATTATTATATTACTTTCAGATATTGACAACATTAGCAATCACCATTGGGAGATGACAGTATTAATAATGTATGTCTACCCCTTATTATTCCCGTTTTTGCAACGGGGTCGGGGATGAGATGGGATGTAAGTCTTTGTGGCGATGGTACTTACGGCCGGATGCCCTTCCTGACGCCAACCTCATGAGAGGAGTTAATGAGAGATAAAATGAATGATGGTGAATGAAACTGGGCAAGGATGGGGAAGGAAGCGGCCGTGGCCTGTCAGAAGGTACCGTCCCAGCAATTGGCTGGTGTTGAAAATGGGGAAACCACGGAAAACCATTTCAAGGACGGCCGACGGTGGGGCTCGAACCCACGCGTCTACCGAGTCAGCAGAGAGCTTGGCCCCATGACCTAATGCTGCGCTTTAGCCAGCATAGCCACTACAGATGACAGTATTAATAATAATAGCAATAATTATAATAATTATAATAAGCATAATAATTATTATTATAATCATCATAATAATAATAATTACCTTAATAATCATCATCATAATCATAAAAATAATACTAATGAAGGAAATGCTGGGTACGGCAACCATTTCTGGGTGAATAGCGTGAGAGAGTCGCCCGTCATTACTCAGACGTTAAGGAATAACGTCGATTGCAATATTGTAAACAAGCATTCACCTCTTGAGTAGATAACTACCTGTCTTATGCTCTATACCCATGATCAATTTCACACTTGTCAGTAAACGTAACGGAGTGCTGATATATGAGAAAGAAAGACGCTTGTAGTTTAACGTGAATGTTAATCTCGCGATCATGAGCCACGGGACCTCCTTTTTACGTGGAATACGAACCACAGGACATGGCATTTCACTTCGAAAATCTCACATGCATTGAACGGGAATCGATCCCGGTCCACCTTGGTGAGAGGCAATGAGGTTGACCTCTGCACCCCCCTCACCCCCCCCCCCTGATATATGAGAAAGAGCCGTAGCCTATGTTTATATACCCTTTTGTGTCTATAGAATATGGGAAGTTGGTCCTTTAAAAACTTTGTTTTACGGCAATCGACATTCGTCGGAAGAGCAATGTACTGGTATTGGTCTTATAATAGAGAAACCAAGTGGTGTGCCCATTTCTCCTTTACTATCACAGATGTTCTAGTTGCATTGTATTTTACGACGGGTAATTTATGTGTCTAGACCGCTACACCGAACTAAAAACGTAAAGCACTAGGCTACTTCTAACAATAGTCTATCCAACACACCCTGTTCACTTTACTTCCTAGTGCAATGTTGAAACTTTAGAGGAAAATTATGCAGGCAATACATTCAGATATTGACAACATTAGCAATCACCATTGGGAGATGGCTAAATTAAGAAATGCCGGAATATCATTTTATACATTTTTTGTAAGATTTCGTCTTAATAAAGACAATCCGAGTAAGAGGAAATCATCCGGAGGATGTAAAGCTAGTATGAAGAAATTAAACGATGGAAGTAATTATGTTCCCCATTGAAATAGGCTGCATTGAGAGGGGTGATAGCTATTGCGTTCCCTAGTTGACTACTGTAAGTAATGCATTTTTAGAAGTTGAACCGGATAAGCAGAACTACATCGTCTGTACTTGATATGACAGACTGAAAGATGATTTCATAAGGTTAAGACTGGAAGCGTGACGCAGCGATAACGTTCCTGTCTGCTGTGGCCAAGGTTGCAGGATTGAATCCTGATACAGTCAGTTTGCATTTGAGGGTGCTTAAATGAGAGGGAGCGTGTCAGTAGATTTACTAGCACGATATACATCACCCTCGCCATCTGGCAGCTCAGCGTCTCTAAAACTCACAGTAGTAAAACGCACATAAAACAGATAAAATTATTACATCATTAGATTTTAAATATTTGTTCTTGAGGTTAGTGACTGATATATTTTATTAAACGTTTTGCTTTCCTTTCGATTTTTAGCTTACTTTTTACAATTTCCTAAAATGATTTCTTATGAGATCACCCGCCTGATGTGTGTCCGTCCTTCTATCTGTGTCCCACCCAATTATCAACTCCTAAACTGCTGAAGCTTGCAAAACCAAATTTGGTCTGAGTAAAGATTCCTACCTGGACATTTCAAGGCCATATTTGAAAATGACGTCAGTGCTACCAACTGCTGAAAAATCACAACCGAAATTTGTGTTCGATGAAGGATGTCTCGGAAACTATGCATGGGAACTGTTCCAAATTGACTCAAATATAAATAATACTATTTTAGATTGAATTTCAGTTAACCCACACATGACGTTGTAACCAATATGTGGATTGGTCCAAATTTTGAATTCATGTAACTATCACTTGGATTTCAACCAAATTTCGAATGTGTTTTGTGCACTATTAAAGATATGGCTATGCGTATTCTATAGAGTCACCAGGGCGGACAACTCTTGATAAATGATCTCCGTATTCTGATCCTATTCTTAATTCATCAGAAAGTATGCAGGACTGTGGTTCTAAACTGTGCACACGTATGGTACCTGAACTTGAATAATAGATTAATTTTGTGTAACCAATTTACGACACTGCTGCCAACATGATTCTACGTGTGCAGATAGAGTCAATGTTTAACCGCATGTAACTTCCATATTATGAAATGGATTTCTTCCAAAAATTGGCACATACTTAGATAATGTTTCCAATCAATTTTGAGCAACCCATAAATAGCAGTGTTGCCACAGTGGTTTTGTGTGTGCTGAATTGCTCAATATTTAACTGCATGCAGCTTTTTGCATCACATAGTGCCTATGGTAATGTTTCTACTTGCTTTATTTATTTAGATGCATTGTGATTCTATTACGCATAAACCTAAAAATAAGAAATACATGCACATTGATTGCACGTAAGTCCATAATATTATGAAATAGTCATAGAGGCACAGTTTTTAAACTATTAATTTTTATTGGGAATTGAGTAGGCAGAATACCAGACGTCAAATAATCTGATAGCAGGTAGAAAATAGAAAATAAATATTCGTACTGTTAAACAGGTCGAGGTTGGTTCATTGTATAGGTGGATTGCATTGATAATTGGCGAATGTTATTTTGTTTAGTACTAGTTCTTGGTCATGATATTGTTATAAATTTAAGCAGAGTTGAGTGAGGTTGGACACGTAAATTAAGCTGTGCTTCGAAATGCAGAATATGCAGTATAGTCTATGATTTAATAATATGAAGACAAACATACGTATTGTAACTTTACGTTTGTTGCTAGACATTCAACTGGTTGAAAAAATCCCATTGCTTAAATATTACAGAGAGAAAGCTTAGGAAGCTTTTCTGAACCAGTTCATGTAAGTTATGTGGTTTTAATACCAGGGATTCGTTGTGATTGATCCATACTTTTGTCGCCTTCTAACTAAAGAATTCAACAATCGTTTCATGCATGCTCTTATGGGTTGATATGATCCTCAAAATTCTTTATTTTATAGCTTATCATTTAATACGCATTTAATAAGTTCCCATTTCAGGTTCGCATTAAAAATACCTGTTTTAAATCAAAATTGGCCCGTAGGTCCTTGATAGAGTTATAATTAGTGAGATACGTATCTAATATCCGGTACTCAAACATCACCTGGAATTTCCTTCTAGCAGGCCTATGCTGTATGTCATAACTGAGCATTTCGTTATACTAGGGTTTAGTTTACGCCAGACTGTTACATCATTCAGAACTTCCTGTAAAAAATTACAGTTCTGCTCAGTCTGAATATTTCTAAATATTTTGACATTGTCCGCGAGTGACAAAAGTTCAGAATATTTATTTTACCAAGTAAGATCATTGGTAGGCAGTAAAAATAACACAGGGCCTAGTTTTGAGCGCCGTTGGAGACATTATCGAGCACTCAATAAGCAAGATCTGCAACAACTGCAACAACGCTGAGATATAGGCTAAGGAGAACAACTTCCAAGATTTTTAGAAGCCATAATATGCTAACATAGTTAAGGTCATGTCATGTTCTCCAATATCAAACACTTTCGAATAATCCATACAAATTGAGATCACTTTGACCGCCCTTGTCCAATAATGCCAATGCGTTGTGAGTAAACTCCATT
This sequence comes from Meconema thalassinum, assembly GCA_946902985.2. NCBI lineage: Eukaryota > Metazoa > Arthropoda > Insecta > Orthoptera > Tettigoniidae > Meconema > Meconema thalassinum. The sequence goes on from OX336389.2 coordinate 1,394,535,245, forward strand.
AGATTTGTAGGCATTGATCTTTCAGGCATGAACTCATGTTGAAAGTCACCGTACTTGCTGAAATACATGTTTTTATAATAATAGTTCAAACAGTTTTGCAGAATTGCCACGGGTGTTCAATTATCCAAATCTAACTTATGTCCTGATGGGCACTTGGGTATGGTAATTTTCAAGAGACTTCGCAAAGTACCAGTTTGAATGGGTGTATTAAATATTGGAATTAATGGATAGGCCAACACTTCTGCACGGCCTTTAATTATGTATCGGGAAACCAGACCTGGGCTACGTCATCCTTTTATTTGATTTTAGCGGCATGTAAAGTACTTCGAGCAAGAGGGGTACGTCCTGCTCAGTTGCACCTAAAATACATTTTTCTGGTTCCTTGGCATGAGCGGACGGGAAATAATTGGGACAAACAATCGCCGATGTGTTCCTAATTTACTAACAATTCTTTCATTAAGGGTATAACCAGGGATAGTTTCTTGTATTGCATAAATACTCATAAGCGAGTCAGGTCCTCTCAGGTTACATTTTCATCTTAAGGCTAAATGTAATTTACTTCTTGATCGCGTTGTAATCCTTATGCATCAAAAAGGTATGGTGTATGACTGTGAAATACGTAAATTAATTCACTTATTTAATATCGGTTTGTATTTGTAGGAGGAAATAAGACATTTTTCACCTACTAGCCGCTCCGGGGAATGCTTTACAGCGTTGCTGAGATGGAGCCCATCACTTCCGACCGAGGCGCGCCATGACGCGTGATAGGCTCCATCTTGGCAACGATGTACAGCTTTCCCCGGAGCGGTTAGCTGGTGAACCATGTCTTATTTCCCCGTACAAATACAAACCGATATAAAATAAGTGAATTAATTTCCGTATTTCACGCGACCAAGAACTACATTTTCCAACGACCCCGAGCCGAGAAAAAGTTACCTTACAAAAATGAAAACCTTACAAAAATGAAAACAACTTTGTTTCTTGGACACACAAAATGTTGAAATTAATAAATCAGTTATACAACATTTCAATGTACAGTATATTGTGTTAAAATTTGGATTCGATATGCTGACGGGTTTGTGAAATAATAATTCTTAATTGTGACGGATGGTTGAAACACGCTTAAAAACGGGTACCTTTTGTGTTCCAACTGCGATAAAAAAATATTAAAATATAAATTAAAAATTCCAAACCTACATAAACTAACGTAAAATAGAACAACGCAAATTATGATGTTATTGGATTTTATGTAGGCCTACTGTAGGTCTATTGGTTACTTCACAAACAACCTTCAAACTCGAGTACACATAATATTTTGGTCGACAGTAGATGCTCGGGAATTCCATACCGTCTGGCAAGGTTGTCGCTCTCTCAAATCATTCCAGCACCGCTCCCCTCCCCTCCCCCAACCTTCCAGCAACCCACTCTCCATGACCTTGTTCTACTGCCGCGCCTTTGTTGCAAATACAGTAACACTTTTATTCAGAAACTTCCCAAAGTGATCCCGACGATTCTATTCAACCAATTTAGGTTTTCGATGCGGCTTTGGAATCAGTGATTCAAACTCAACTTTCGTATTACCCGTTTTCTTTCGAATTTTAATCAGATATTTGAGAAACAAACAGCAACTTTTCGGTTTTTTAAATTAAAAAGTAAGCAATGAATTAATATCAATTCTGCTACTAGACAGAGTACATAGTAGTTTTCAGATCGCAGATCAGAGCTCCCCTTCGATACAAAAATAAAGAAATAAATTCAGCATAGCTTGTGCTGCCATCTGTTGAAATATATTCTTACCAAAGTGTCGGGACATTTAGCCTTATGGATAGTATTGTCGATAAGCGAATTAAATATTCCTCGTTATAATTTTCCTAAAATCTTTAAACTGTTTCTAGACACAGGACAACCTCTACAACCAGGTACTTATTATGAACTGCCAGCACTACACACCCTCCTAGCTTCTTGTCGGGCCCCTCAACAAACAGCTTGGACAAATAAATTGACGAAATAAGCCATATTCTAATAAAGGCACTATACCATAGCTTTCACTGGTCATATTAATATCAAAATGATTAGCTTGTGTTTTGATAATAAAAGTTTAGTGAATTGCAAATGGAAGACATATTACTGGGATAGGTGCAGAGGGAACTGCAGTGAAGCTAGGCACCATATAGGAGATTCCTTTAAACAGAACAACAGGACGTCGAAAGCGTAAAGATTCTTGGAACTGTCCAGGAGACCCCTTGGTAAGTGTTTTAATTGAGACCGTACGGACTTGCTCGACTTGTTATAGCTTTCTGAGATTATCACTGCCATTTATGGTTGAAATCTATGGTCGCATACTCTTCCTTACTTCCCACATTTACTACACCACTACGTATCCAAAAGAACGTATAATCGTGTTCGCCCTTTAAGTTCTGAAATAGGGCCAGATGCTTCCTCTTCTCAGGTGTCAGGCGTTGATTTACATTAGAATATGCATTCACCAGAAATATCCTGAAATACTATGTTTTACACGCCTTCCGTGCATGGAGCCTTCCTTGTCGAAGCGCTCGACGAATCACACGATAATGACACCATGATGTTGATCTGGTCATTTAGGGGGCGATAATATTCGTCCATCATCACATTTTCAATTCTTATGTCCATTGACATACAAATGAATTTGGCTGTCTCGAGCACGTATTCATTAATAGTGTTAGGGTCGCCGGGAATCTCCACAGTTTTGTGACGTGAATACTGCTCCCCATCTGCGAGGCGAGTCTCCAGCATCTTCACAAGGACCCTGAGATCATTGTTCTCTAATAGCGAATGAACTTTCTGCAAGAGCTGCTTCATATGAGTATTTTGATGTAATATTCTCCGCACATTTCTCTTGATAAGACTACAGAGGTTTAGCGAAGTCTTGCTTCCAAGTTTGTTGTTGTTGCTTCATCTCTCTTATTTCTGACTGCATTTCTAGACGGTGTTTTACAGTATTTTCCAGTGAGTAACTCCCTGTCCGACTCCTTTCTGTCAACTCTTGTTCTTCTACAATCCCAACGTTTAAAGGGAAGAATTAAAGGACATCCGAAGCCAATAGACTGTCTCATATTCCCGCCTTTCAGAGTCATATACCAATCCTCTCAATTATCGATGAATCGGATCTCATTCGTTTTCACTGTTCAGTGACAAAATTTGTTTCAAACGAAAGTCAGATTAGTAGATGGCTTTCCTCTTAAAGGGCAATCATAGCCACCATCACCATAAATTTAACTCACGCTTTAACAATAGAGTACGTTATACGTGATTCTGTACGCTTTCTGGCCTGAACTTGCCAACCTTCCAACTCAGTGGATGAACTCTGTGGATTGAGGAGAATGTATCTTATTTTAACGTGAATGTACAATGCACGTAACCTGTGAGTTGGAGTGTTGCATCTATATGTTGTAAAAGTTGCGTGAGAATGTTATGAAGAGAGATAATAATGTTATTGGTTTTATCTCTGTTTTAACAACTGGAGCTTTTAGGGAGACGCCGGGTTGCCGGAATTTTGTCCCAATGGGCATCTTTTACGTGCCAGTAAATCTACTGACACGGCTCCCTCGCATTTGCGCACCCTCAAATGCCAAATTGCTGCGCTAGGATTTGATCATGCAACCTGAGCACAGCAGGTGAGAACGTTACCGCTGAGCCACGCAGCCAGCCTTACAAAGAGAGAAGACGTCAGATACCACTCATACATTATTAAGTAGAAAATGAGTTTATTTGGGATGAAGAGTTGTACAATTAAGTTACTGTGTCTGAGCTGAACACTGGCAAAAACACTGATAAGTGCTAAAACTCCATGAAAAATTAGAGAAGGGTGCTTGGACACACGACTGTCTGAAAAAGCGACAGCAGAGAGCAGAATATAAATTGTTGGCAAAACGTACTCGTACATTGAGGGCAGTCATACCAAGATTTGGGTTGATAGCAGGAGTTAAGAAAGGAGATCCTAAACAATAATCAGCATGGAGAGGTAAAATTTGCGTTTTCCTGTGGTGTCAACCTAGATTAAAAACGCATATTCATTTGGGCTGCTTTTCTGATTGGGTCACAATTTACTAGATTCACCCTGGAGGATTCCAGGCCCATAGCAAACATCCTACGACGGAATTAGCGAATCATACGCAACACAGTCACATGTAAAGTTGTTTCCCACTGAGGTAGCAGGCAACGTACACAGGATATCAGCTTTAAGTAGCCTACGTATAGTAGACCACTGTTTAGTCCTGCCTAGAGGTCACTGGACCCGAGAAATTTTCCAGTCTTATAATGGGTCTGAGTGGAGTATTATACGTAGCATGTGGCGTTATTTTGTTTGGTGTTGAAGTTAAGATCTGGTCCGTGCAAATGATTAGAGATACGTACCGGACAGATGCAAGGTGTCCAATGGATTAATGTTTTCTGTGAATGTTTTAATTTGAGACTGAGGCCCTAAGATAATAGTGTCCGAAAACCTGTCACGTCATTTGTTTCGCGGGCAGAAGTCTGGTAGTAACATATTCATCAAAAGTGTGTTACTGATGTATGGCTGACCATCATTTTGGCCATAGAAGTAGACTATCATTGCTGAGAACTCAGTGCATTAGTTTAAATGAAATGTATTCCATGAATGAGAAAAATTTGCAACATTCAAATAAGTCTCTATTCATTTTTAATGATAGCTGTTTCATTACTTAACGGTTTCTCCATTAACGTAATTCCTAAAACAGGTGTTTTATGTAGTAAAAGAGATAAATGGGCTGATTGGTAACAAAATACACTAAAAACGACATAGAATGGATGTAATGCTGTTGCTGAATTTAGAGAGATTAGTGATGTTATAAAATGCTATCAATCATCCAATTGTTTCAAAAACTAAGCCAGTAAGAGTGACAAAGTGGCCTTAAACGTTCACATCTTGTCCTTAATGTTGAAGAACTGAATTCTGGCACAGTCGGTTGGCAGGCAATTGAGGTTGCATAAATTCGAGAAAACCGAATCAGTTTGTTGTTGATTTTCATACCCTTCTTAATAATAATAATAATAATAATAATACTAATAATAATAGTAATAATAATAATTATAATAATAAGCGTAATAATATTGGCATTATGCGCAACCAAGGAAGGAAGAACCAAGCCAGCTTTCTCAGTAGAACGAACTCTAATGTTGTGTTGCTTGTGTCGTTTTCTGCATACAGTACCGGTCAAAAGTTTAGGACCACATAAGGAAATCCTGACATGTCACCTGAAAGCTGAACTTGTAGCACTAGAGCTCTGCGATTTTTTTACTGTGCTCTTACATCTGATAGAATATATACGTCCTGATTTCGTTCAATTGGGCCAAGTATTGTAGAAGTTATGATGTTTTAACTGTTGGAAGGTCACACCAAAAAATCACCATTTTTAAAGGTATAATGTATTGTATATTTCAACTGGTTGCAGGTATTACCCTCAAATTTTCTTTTTTAGATTTAGCAATAGTTGGGGATCAATTTGGTATAAATATACAAATTCCGAAGAAATGAAGGACCTTTTTACTCTGCAGGTTTATACTTTTTCAAGCCAGCGCTAAAATGGTCGATGTATTGATGACAACAAAATAATCTCACGGCGAAATCCCACAAGCCAGAAATATGTGCCTGGATGTCATCTGTTGAGTGAAAGTAGAACTACTAGACACGGCAAGTTAGAAGCGGGTAGGTAGTAAGGAAGCCTTACGACAAGCGTGATAGGAACAAGGAAAAATCGACCATTATAGTGCTGGCTTGAAAAAGTATAAACCCGCAAAAAAACAGGTTCTACTTTTTTTCGGAATTTGTATATTTATACCAATATGTTCCCCAACTATTGCTAAGTCTAAAAGAGAAAATTGAGGGCAATACCTGCAACCAGTTGAAATATACAATATATTATGCCTCTGAAAATGGTCATTTTTTGGTGTGACCTTCCCACAGTTAAAAAATCATAACTACAATACTTGGCCCAATTGAACGAGGTCAGGACGTATATATTTTAGCAAGTGTAAGAGGTCAGTAAAAAATCGCAGAGCTCTTTTCCACAAGTTTAGCTTTTATGTGACATGTCATGGTTTCCTGATGTGGTGCTAAACTTTTGGCCGGTACTGTATGAACCCATCGTATTGACAGTGCTGTCCAATTTTCTTATTCGGGCGGTGACACGTAACTCCTGCCCAAGGAGGTGTGGCCTGTGCCACTATCACATCATTAATTGACTAGTATTACTACTCCCACTAGTGCTACAACTATTAACAATATCTTACCAAAATATAATACTATAAAATATTTCAAAATAATTATAACTAAATTACTTAGATTTACAGCCTACATAGTTGATAAAAGATTTGACACCGCATGTTCGCTGCGAGTTCAGAGCTATTAGTTCTGGGATTAACAAAATAGCCTATGTTTCTTAAAAATCTACGGAATTTCTGCTGATAATATTGGCATTATAAGATTTGCCGAAAACATAACTTAAATATAGTGGCCTAAAAGAGCAATACAATAAGTTCAAAATTGTTTCCTTGTAAGAATTGTTCTTAAGATATTGGGAGTCTGCGGCTCAAAGGCCCAGGGAGAGTTATTACGCTGTTGGTAAGCCTGCTATCTCCTAACGTGTGCACACATATCTCTTATGGTGCACATTGAATATTCAAAATGTGGCAAAATTCAACTGAATATCATGGACGTTACATGCTTGTATAATTCTACGTATAATTATTTTTTGTAACACTGATATACCGGTACTATACATGCGTGTATCTCAAAATGCATGTGTAATATTAGGACATAATGGTGTAACGAGTTTCAAATTGTTAATAACTTTTCAACAGATTAGAGGATATTTAGCCTAGGGCTCATTCGTTGGTGCAGTTGGTATCCTTTAGGACTCTGTTAATAGACATACTTATTTCTGGAAAGGTATGCATTGCACGTGAAAAATTATGTATGAATCGATAAATTAGTATGGTTGTCCCATGCAGTTAAGTACTGTATTTTATACACACTCATAGCGCTAAATTAGACAATTTACTACAAATATGTCTTAAACAGCTTGGTCTTGCAATGTGCTAAGTTTGAAGTTTGTTCCGTGGATGTGTTTCGACATGTTCAATCTTGGGTTTAATGTACTCGTACTTCAGACCGTTAATACACACTGGCAGCTCTGGTGACTCTTATAATAAGCACAGTATATGTCCTAAACATTGAATCTGTAGGCATGTGTAGAATCACGATCGAACCACTGCCTTGTGTGGAATACTCAAAAGTAATCTGAAATGCTATATTGAATAATGTGTTCAATATTCAGAACTGTCGATTTGCATTCATTCTCATATTTGCAGACACAGTGATTCCAAAGAATACGCATAGTCATATCAATTTAGGTATCAAAATCATGTACCAAATTTGGTTGAAGTCCAATTGATAGTATGGACGGTACTTGTAGTTTATCATATAACTTATCAACACTTGTAGAATCATGTTAGGAAAACTGCCATGTATTGGTTAGCTCAAATTTTGGATGAAATCCATTTGTTGGTATGTATGTTACATGCGGTTAAACGTTCAACCTATCAACATGGGTAGAATCATGTTGGTACCATTGGCATGTAGGGGATTCTCAAAACTAATCTCCAATTGAATATTTCATACGTGTCTGAAATTTCGAACTGTTGGCCTGCATACTTTCTGACATATTGAGCCAAGGATTCAAAGTTATAGAGAGCTTTTATCGACAGTTGACAGCCCTGATGACTCTTGAGTTCTATTCCTTGAAGTACATTTTGTACTTACCGAATTTGGTTGAAGTCCAATAAGAAGTATGGAAGTTACATGCAGTTAAAAATTGAACGTATCCGCACACGTAGAATCAAGTAGGCAACAATGCCATGTATGGGCTGCTGAAAATTATTCTAAAATATTATTGTCTATACATGTGAAAATTTTGGAAGAACTCCATTGGATAGGATGGAAGTTACATGTAGTTACACATTCAACCTATCTTTACGCGTAGAATCATGTTGGCAGCACTGACATATACGGGTTCCTAATGATTAATCTATATGTGTGCCAATTTTGAAGTTGTTCTCGGGAATACCTTCTGCGACATCTACTTTAGTGTTCAAATTTCAATGGTGATTTTTCAGCAGTTGGTAGTACTGACGTGATTTTGAAATATGGCATCGCTATGTCCTGGTATCAATCTTCACTCATACCAAGTTTAGTTTCAATAGCTGAACCCGTTTAGGTGTTCATAGGGGGAGGTGGGTACAAACGCTGACAGGAGGATAGAGAGACACACTTTTGCCCGGATTGATCTCATAAGTCTACATTTTCATCAGATTTGCAAAATGTGTAAATAGGCAAAAATCTGGTGTGTATTTAGAAACACTGCTCTTGTTGTTCAATTCTTTGGGTTGAGATGACTGTATTAGTTAGTCTATTTGAATATGAGTTGGAGGTGGCAGTGGGCTCAAGTTAGGAACCATCCAATCATTTACTTGAAGTTCATTCATTCATTAATTCATTCATTCATTCATTCATTCGTTTATTTGCAATTGGGTGTGTGTCCCCCGGTGGCAAATTAGATATACATAACAAATAAATAATTGAACATAACAATTCACTAACAATTAAACTGGAGTATTTACACAAATAGTCAGTCTTTTCTTAAACACACCTATATGTCTGGGAAAAGGCTCTAAGACTGCGGCAGGTAGAGAGTTCCAATTATCAATGGCATGGTTTAGGAAATAATATTTCCCATAATTTGTTTGCTGTGGTCGGCCCTTAACTTTGAAAGAATGATTGCCCCTACCCATGTAAGTAGGCTTTTCCATACGTTTGCTAAGCTCACCCCATGCTGCTTGATTTGTATACGTGTTGTGGAATTGGTAATCCACGGAAACCCACCTCCAATGTTCTCAATTTTGCCTCACGAAGCTGAGTGTACCACGTATAGCCTACATTCTCCCAAATGCATGGAAAAAGTTATAACTCTTCTTCCCTTTCACGGAGAATAAGTGAATGTTGGTTGTAGTAGCTTGCTGAAATACAACGTGCTATACGGATATTATACTTTGATTGATGGAACCCTCATTATATATCCACACACTAATACAGCCATCACAATAACACAGGTTACCAGACAAAATTCAACACTCACCCGAGTACGCGGAGTTACAAGACCATGATGCCGCAAAACCCCTAGAGAATCAACACCAAAATGAACAGCAACAATAAAGTTAACCGCAGATCAAGGACAACGAATTTTAATCGCTTTAGTCGAGTGTTGAAAAATGTGGTGTTATAAGCATATAAACCGTATATAATATTTTCGATTGCAAATGCACACTAGTATGCTTAACATAATAACGTGTGAGTAGTTATAAATCAATAAATACAAAATAACGAAATTAAAATATTTGAACCTGCTGGGATTTGATCCACATACTTCCCGACTATGAATCCAGGTCGCTAACACTACGCCACAAATGTGGTAGAACAATACTTGGTTTACAACTGGTTTAGCATTACTCCATGATAATTTGTTTTGTCTTGCAATCAACGATTTCATTAGCGTTCTCTGTCGTTTCTATAAACCATTTAATACTAAATATGTATAATTTTGTTCAGTTCATTCTTAATAGGATATAAACTTACGAAGTTATGGAAATATATGGATTTACGAGCAAACAGTAGCGCCATTTTGATCCAACGGGACGGCATGGACAAGCACGAAATGGCACGGCCAGCCTGAACTGTTAGTCACTACTGCGGTTACATATTCTATTTTATGTTATTATAAAATGTTAATATCCTACTGGTCACCGCCTTGAGGACAGTTTAAACCTCCCTATGTACGATGCGCGTATTTCGTAAGGCTAGGCCTTGTTGAATAGTAAGTTACGGTTAGGCTATAATACTTGCTTGATTCATACATCCGCCATCTTGAAACTATTTGGCTGATGACCGTGTAGTTTGGGTAAAAGACGCTTCCCAAATTAAGGTATATTTCTGCAATATTTGGTAGAGATCGGATGATTAGTTTAGTCGTAATTCGATTTAAACTCAGAAAGTTTGAGTGGGCACCATTTCTTCTTTGTTATGATGTCGGCGATATACAACATGACACTGAGTTGTCCCTTGCTAGTGCTATCTCAGTACCAAAGTTGGTTCGATGTGGTTTCGTTGTGTTTGAATTGATAGGGTGGATCGATTTGCACACATACACGGTCGCCATCTTCAAGCTATTAGGCTGATTACCTTGCAGATTGGTCAAAAGACGTTTCACGTATGAAGGTATGCTGATGCAAAATTTGGTAGAGATCAAATGATTGGGTTAGTCGCAATTTTATTTAAGCTTTGAACATTTGGGTGGCAGTCATTACGTTCCGGTCAAGATGGTGGCAATACAAGAAATTACACTGAGGGGGTGGGGGACAGATACACAAAATTGCACATACATACATACACACACTCACACACAGACACACAATTTTCGGCCCTGTGTACATCTCATAAGTCTACTTTTTTGTTGTTGTTGCAAAAATTGAATGTACGCCAAGACCACTTGTACGATAACTGGGGTGTCAATCGAACCCGTCTCTTAATTTTACTTCACGAGGAACCCCTTTCCAACCCTCAGACCAAAACTTAATTTCCGAGCAGTGCCGGATTCGATCCCAGGACCTTTGGATCCGAAGTCTCAATACGTACCACATGACCTCAGAAGGCGGCTGCTGTCTGAGTCAAGCACGTGTTTGAGTGTGGGGGAGACTTAACTTACGGTAATCATCCTGGTGGTTTGGTTGCTCGGGTATTGTGGATTACCACAGATCCTGACAGACTGGCTGCGTGGCTCAGCGGTAACGTTCACGCCTGCTTTGTCCAAGGTTGCAGGATCAAATCCTGGTGCAGTCAGTTGGCAATTGGGGATGCGCAAATACGAGAGATTTATTGGGACTTTAGACATCCCCTTCGGTGAAAAGTTTTGGCATCCAGGAACGCGTCTCTATTAACAGCAGTAGATAAATGGACGTAAAAACAATGTCATTATTATTTGTATTTTGGATCGAGTTACAGGCACACCTTCACATTTGAATTCTACAACTTGCCTCTACCTGAGACCTTGATTCAGAATTTGTTATTGTTGTTAATTGTTTAGGGCGTTTGCTACATCGTGTTCATTTAGTCCCGTGTACTTCAGTGTGCGCAGTATATGTGTGATAACCTATGTTATTGTAGTGTCTTTAGTAGTGCGTGTATTTGAAAAGCAGGTCAGGATTCGGACGGAGGTGGCCGTGGCCTACAGTCAGGAACAATCCCGGCATTTTCCCGGAGTAGAAGTGAGAAACCATGGAGAACCATTTCCAGGATCGCCGAGATGAGAACCAAACCTATTCTCATGAGGTTGAGTGGACCCCGTTCCAGCCCTCGGACCAGAATTAAATATTTTGTCAGAGCTGGGAATCGAATGCGGACCTCCCAACCGGCAGCCTAGAATGCTTGCCGCAACACCAGGAAGTGAACACAGAGTTTAATTGTCTCCTTAGCGTGCTTGTTGTTGTGTTGTTGTGTTGTTTGAGTCTTCAGTCTTTTGACTGGTTTGATGCAGCCCTCCATGCCTCCCTGTCTTGAGCTAATCGTTTCATCTCTACATAGCTACCACACCCTACATCCGAAGCAATCTGTTTAACATAATCTAACCTTGGTCTACCCCTACAGTTCATGTCCTCAACCCTTCCTTCCATAACTAAGCTTGCTATTCCTGGGTGTCTTAGTATGTGTCCTCCTAACCTATCTCTTCTCTTCATTAGCAGTCGCCAGAAACATCTCTCCTCTCCCACTCGTCTTAGTACCTCTTCGTTTGTCACCCTATCTACCCATCAGATCTTCATCATTCTCCTGTAACACCACATTTCAAATGCTTCAATTCTCCTCTTTTCTGCTGCACCAATAGTCCAAGTTTCACTTCCATAGAGCGCAACGCTCCAGAGAAAGGCTTTCAAAAATGACTTCCTAATACCTAAATCTATATTCGATGTCAACAGATTCCTTTTTTGTAGAAAGGCTTTCCTTGCCTGAGCCAACCTACTTTTTAAATCCTCTTTGCTTCGTCCATCACTGGTTATTTTGTTTCCTAAGTAACAGAAGTCTCCTACTTCCTTTAGTTTTTCACCTGCCAATTTGATTTTTTTTCGTGTAGTCTCCTGAGAGGCCGAGTGCAGGTCTTTCTAGTCGACGCCCGTGGGCGACCTGCGCGTCGGGATGAGAGATGAGATGAATGGATGAAAGTGGGCAAGAATGCGGAAGGAAGCGGCCGTGGCCTGTCAGAAGGTACTGTCCCAGCATTTGCATGGTGTTGAAAATGGGAAACCACGGAAAACCATTTCAAGGACAGCCGACGGTGGGGCTCGAGCCCACGCGTCTACCGAGTCAGCAGAGATCTTGGCCCCATGACCTAACGCCGCGCTCTAGCCAGCGTAGCCACTACTGTCGGTTTCTGATTGTACTCGTATGATTGTTGTTGTATGATTAAGAAACTAGAGCATTTCAGCCCCGTGTAATTGGATGTTTGCACAATTTGTTTGAAAACATTTGTGAATCTGTAATTGATATAGACTAAGGATTGGGAAGGAGGTAGCCGTGGCCAAAAGTTGGGAATCATTCCAGCAATTGCCTGGAGTTAGCCACATTAAACCTTTTCTAGGATGGCTGAAGCAGAAATTGAACCCACCTCAACTCAGTTTTACGTAATGAGGGTGAGTGCACCCCATATCAGTCGTCAGACCAGAATTAAATTTCTTGACCGAGCCGGGAATCGAACTCGGTCTTCGCGGGTGACAACCTTCAATGCTAGCCACTGCGCCAATAGATGACCCCTGGGCAATGCATTTTAGTCGAAAGCTAACATTATTCAGGAGCATGTTACAATAAAAGATATTCAAGGATTCCTCACGCAGAAATAAACATGCACTTGATCCATATACAGTACCTATGTAACATGTAGATTGCGGGGAAAAGGAGCTTGCATCCCAGTGCTTCTTGCTGGGAGAAGGATTCAGCATGCTGTCGAGGGCAGCCCACGTCGCCAAGCAGTCAGATGGAAAAAAGTGGGCTTGATATTGAGTTATTGCGAGCGTGCTTTATGAACTGTCTACTTTAACAAACATTATGGAGTGAGGCTACATCCTCATTTATCACCGAGTCCTACACCCTGTTCTTCCTCCTATCTCCACGCTGCGGTGAACACTGGATTGTTTGGCCTTGCCCTGCGATAGTCCTACTTCTTTGCAAATGTGTTACATAATCTATCGACGCCGAAACACAATTCAGTTTTAGTTGAGCTTACTCATGACAAGAGAGAATCCATAAAACTATTTTCAGGGAACACTATCCAACATCTGGACGTTTCACAGAAGAATGACTAATTATTCCTAAATTACTTGGTCCAATTTCAATTCTAAAAATGAAAAAATGATATGAGCCTTACAGTAGTCGCATATGATGTGAAACATCTGACATGTTATCCTACTCGTATACTACACAGCTTGGACATTCTTAAAATGTTAATTTACACTCCATTTTCATACTGGTACTATGATGAATGTATAGATTGAATTGGAGATATGCTACTGTCACATTTGTGGCGCAGCGGTCAAGCTGTTAGTCTCTCACCAAGGTAGACCGGGTTTGATTCCCGGTCAATACATGTGAGATTTTCGAATTGAAATGCCATGTCCTGTGGTTCGCATTCCACGTAAAAGGGAGGTACCGTGGATCATGATTGTGAGATTAACGGACACGCAAAACTACAAGCTTCCTTCCTTCCTTTTACATCAATAATTCATAATAACAAAGTGACACACAACGTCGACAGTACTCGCAAATACTGTGAGCACACTCATCAGTAACTATAACATCCATTATTCTCAAGGCTCTCATACAGTTCATCGTAAACAATCAAAACATGGCTTCCTACAACCATGAAATGACCTAGTCTCACATATGATGAAAATACAGCTTTTATTCCACTCATATAACAGCATTCTGTTATGCATTTAATATTTGACTACTCACCCACAGCTTGACAATAATGTCGCTTACTTAAATGTAATTTGTCGTCTTTATCCTACCCCATGTGATATTCAACCTTGAACGTGAAGCTTCATAAACTGCTCAATGACAAATGAAAGTCGGTGAAACATTTGCCACTGTGCTCGTCAAACCAGTGTCTGCTAAATGCACTGCCTACTGTATTGCCATAACATTCTCGCGCTACAGAGCACACACTGCCTTGTTTCCAATCCACACATTTATAATTGTACATCCAGCTGGCAGTGCGTCTTCACTTCCGTCCGATCCACTTCCGTTCGATCCACTTCCGCCCGATTCACTTCCGTCCCATTTTTTCTGGCATTGCGTCTTCACTTCCGTCCGATCCACTTCCGTTCGATCCACTTCCGCCCGATTCACTTCCGTCCCATTTTTTCTGGCATTGCGTCTTCACTTCCGTCCGATCCACTTCCGTTCGATCCACTTCCGCCCGATTCACTTCCGTACCCAATTTTCAAAATCACTCCCACAAAACTATCCAGCAACCGAGCGGAAAGATGTTGCACATCAATAATTGATTGATTGGTTGATTAATTGGTTGATTGATTGTTTGAATGATTGATTGATTTTATATCCTCGACAACGCTTAGAGATTAAGAGTTATTCTACAGTAGCGCCATACATACGTATTATAAGATCAGGACATCTGCAAGTGTTTGAGGCTGGTATATTAGTTTAGTTATTACAGTAGTGCATTTGTGTAGGTGAGATCTGCTTTAAAATGTGGAACATCAAAATAATCTGCCTCAATCGGGCAGCTGGGTGCATTGTCTAGAAAAATATATAATGATCATCTGCTAGAACATTCACCTGCATGATAAAATATTTCCAGTTTATATAATAAGATGGCAGTGCAAACGGAACTTTGAAACGGGTATATAGGTAGCATACATGGCACCCTCTGAGAAGATCTACACCGGGTACCAAAGGCCCAAAAAATATTATTATTAATAATAATAATAATATTACATGTTTGGTATTAGTACAGGTAAAGCAGATCGATCACCTCAGGAGTAACCAACAACCATTAGCAGTGCACAGTTATGTGTATTTCACGCACGTTTACTGTCCTTTTACATGCCACAGACTACGTCTCCACTGTTTGTTTGTTGTTGATATTGTTGATTTGTTGTAGGGACTTAAGACATCTTGCTCGTCAGGCACGTATACTTGGGTGTGGATTCCATTTATCTCATAACCCGTGTGCCTGCGGTGACTGGACTAGTATTTGCAACTGTAATTATTTGATTCAGGGATGGGGTACAATCCTGGCATATGGCTGTAGGTAATGCGGAAAACCCCAGGGAGAACCCGCATTCAAATTAGCCGCTGTCAGTGCCGGGGTTTGAACCTCCGAAATCTGAACATGCTGCAGCTCAATATCGTGGTCGTAGTGATCAATGTAACACCCCGTTCTAGCCCAGTATACCCCGTTCATGCCATCAGACCAGAATAGAATATCTTGGCATAGACGGGTATCGAACCCGGAGAACCGAAGTGACCACCGAAATCCGAGTGACTACGCCATTAGTTGGACATTTCTTCGACATAATGAACATTCCTTAAGTATGGAATACATTTACGACCCAGAACTGGGCATGCCAAATTAGTACGCTTAAGTCCCTTGATAAACAAGAGAATTAGCTGCGCTTAATAAACTGCTTCTGATGGTTATATATAGCCTAAATGCATTTTACTCATTATTCCCATTTCTACCAGGCCGTGGATAAATAGATGTAATTGGGCAATAAATGCACGTAATAGTAAGTACACGGACGTAGCTTTTAATACGGTACCATGTCGGTATGTGCCTGGAATTGATAACAGGTAAGACCACCTCGTGATGTACCGGCTAGCCTTCTTGGCTGTCGACCTGGAAGTCCGGGTTCGATTCATGGTTTTGCCAAGAAAATTAGTTTTGGTCTGAAGGTGATTCTCATCCTCGTCAGGCAAAACTGAGAACTGACGGGTTGGATTCTCACCTTGGCCAACCGAGAAGTGGTTTGCTGTGGTTTCCCATTTCCACTCCAGGCAAAATCCAGATTGTTCCTAACCTGAGGCCGCAAACCCCTCTATCCCAATTCTAACTTCAATTCAATATACATACACTACTACAGACACCACAATAACACAGAACACAGTACACCTAAGTACATGGGGCTGAAATTACCATTATGTCCAAACCCCCAAATGATATCAACGAAAACAGAAAACCGTGGGTAACCATTTCAATGCCGTCAACCGTAGAGATCTATCCTAATTGTTATCTGAGTCAGGAGATAGCCTGGCCCCGTGGTCTTGCCCTTAACTATGCGTTGCAACTACGGTGGATAAATGATTGAATATTCCTATTTTATATACATCATTACATGTATCCATGCATGAGTGTTATGAGTAGGGCTCGGATTCTTAGGTAAATAATTTTTTTATGTAAATACATATTTTAAGCATTTTGCTATAAATACATAAATTCCTGCTTTTCACTTAGTAGCAAATAAAAATACATAATATTTACATTTAAAACAAGTAGTTCCGTGACGAACTAAAGAGCCTACCTTTCTTAAAATTTCAGATTGACGCCAATCTATATAGACCTATCTAGAATAATGACGAAATCAAGTAATAGAGTAATAGAGTAAATTACTACAGTAGGCAGCCCTGGTGACTCTGAATAGACTTAGTTCCATCTCTTAAGGTATAGAATGTACATACAAAATTTGCCTGAAGTCTAATGGATAGTATGGACGTTACATGCTTTTTGATATTGGATTTATCGGTGCTCGTAAAATCATGTTGGTAACCATGGCATGTATGTGATCCTCAGAATTAATCTGAAATATTACGATCTATTATAGTGCCAATTTTGGATAAAATCCATTTGTTAGTATAGAAGTTACATGTAAATAAAAATTGAAACTATCAGAAAGCTTAGAATCATGTTGGCAGCACTGAGGTATATTAGTTACCCCAAATTTATCTATAATGTCAGGTACTCTACGTGTGCAAAGTTTAGAGATGATGACTTGCATACTTTCTGATATATTGATATTAGGATTAAACAAATAGAGAGAGTATTTATTAACAGTTGGTAGCCCTACTTGTTCTCACGAATACGCATAGTCATAACTGTTATGGTACACAAAGCACATACGAAATGTGGTTGAAATCCATTTGTTAGTATAGAAGTTATATGCATTTTAAAACTGGACATATCAGCAGGCTTAGAATCATGTTGGCAGCCCTGATGTATATAAGTTACACCGAACTTAGGTAGAATATCAGGTACTATACGTGTGCAAAGTTTAGAGTTGTTGGCTTTCACACTTTCTGATATATTGACATGGGGGTAAAAACATAGTGAGAGTATTTATTAACAGTTGGCAGCCCTGGTGGCACATTAGAATACGCAGAGTCATAGCTGCCGTGGTACACATAGTACATACGAAATCTGGTTGAAATCCAATCGATAGTATAGAAGTTACATGCATTTAGAAATTGGACCTATCGGCAGGCTTAGAATCATGTTGGCAATACTGGCACGTATGGTCTTCTGAAAATTAATCTGGAATGCTATTGTCTATCTGTGTGCCAATTTTGGAATAGTTCGCTTGCATAACTTCTGAGATATCCAACATTGAGCTCAAAATACAATTGCGATCTTTCAGCAGTTGGTAGCACTGACGTCAATTTCAAATATGGCCGTGAGATATTCAGGTATAGATCTTTGCTCTTACCAAATTTCGATAGCTGGAGCCGTTTAGGAGTTGATAGGGGGGGGGGGACACACACAGCCAGACAGACAGACAGACAGACAGAAGGACAGACAGACAGACACACATTTTCCCGGATCGATCTCATAAGTCTACTTTTTCCTCATTTTTGCAAAATGTGAAAAGTTGGCTAAAAATCAGTATGCAAGATCTTTCAGTTTATTGCATTTTTGTTCTGTGTTACTTCAACGGGGATGAACCTGTGAGCTATCTAATCTTCATGCAGAGCGTATGCCAGCTTGCAACTTGTCGCTCCGTGCCACTCACTGTGGAAGCTGGGGATTTCCTTGTCCATAGCCATATTGCACCACGTGCTAGACCCCCCAGCTACCTGGAACCAGTGTCACTCACAATCTCACATGCAGTTCATTTCTGGTTCTATGAAGTGTAAGGCAGTTCTACGATGCCTAAAGTAAAAACAACTACAAGTTATCGTCTGCAGCAGTATGTTGCAGAATTTAAAGATAATTTTACTTATGATTGAGGCGTTCTGTTCTGCCAACCATGTGGGAAAGCGATCATTGCTGAACAGCGATCTCAAGTTACACAACACCTGAAGGGTAAGAAACATATTGCCGCAGTTTCGCGCCTTCGGAATAAGTGTTTCGCGATAATCGTCGGTCATTTGTGATGGACAACCTGAAGATGTATCTCGTTGTGTATTGTAATGCTTCAGCAGTCAGTGAGACATAGCATAAATTGCATTCGCGAGTACTACATATTGTTTATATTCACATTAATAAACTAAATTATAATTAAATATTTTTACTTTTGTCACATATTTTAGGTATTTTTAATACATAAAAAATAAATATTTTCCCGATTTTTAGCACCTACAAATCCGAGCCCCAGTTATGAGAGTTGCTGAGGAAGGATTATGTTTGTTAAGACAATAAGGGTGTTTGTTAGTCTACTTTCATTTTTTTTGCAAAAAATGAAAGTAGCCTTATGAGGGACCACAGGGTCCAAAAATTGTGTGTCTGTCTGTGTGTATGTGTGTGTGTGTACTCTGCATGACCCCCCCCCCTATCAATTCAAACACGGTCAAACCAATTTGAACGAAATTCGGTACAGAAGTAGCACTTGCAAAGACCACCTCAGTGTCACGTTTTATATCGCCGCCATCTTGTCGGAAACGTATTGGAGGCCGCCCAAATGTTCAAAGCTTATATCAAATTACGATTAACCTAATCATCAGATCTCTACCAAATTTTGCGACAACATACCTTTATTTGGCAAGCGTCTTTTGACCAAACTGCAAGGCCATCAGCCCAAGAGTTTGCAGATAACGGCCATGTATGTGTGCAAATCGATTCCCCCTATCAATTCAAACACGGTGAAACCGAATTGAACAAAATTTGGCACAGTGGTAGCACTAGCAGAGGGTACCTCAGTGTCATGTTTTATTTCACCGCCATCTTGACGGAAACGTAATGGCGGCCACCCAAATGTTCAAAGCTGAAATCAAATTTCGACTAAGCTAATCATCTGATTTCTACCAAATTTTGCAACAACATACCTTTATGTGGGAAGCGTCTTTTGGCCAAACAACATGGTCATCAGCCCAATAGTTTGCAGATAGAGGCCAGGTATGTGTACAATTCCATTCCCCCTATCAATTCAAACACGGTGAAGCCGAATTGAACAAAATCTGGCACAGAGGTAGCACTAGCGAAGAGCACCTCAGTGTCATGTTTTATTTCACCCCCATCTTGACGGAAACGTAATGGCGGCCACCCACATGTTCAAAGCCTAAATCAAATTACGACTAACCTAATCGTCTGAACTCTACCAAGTTTTGCAATAACATACCCTTATGTGTAAAGCGTAATATGACGAAACTACAAGGTCATCAGCCCAATAGTTTGCAGATGGCGGCCATGTATGTGTGCAAATCGATTCCCCCTATGAATTCAAACACGGTGAAACCGAATTGAACGAAATTTGATAGAGGTAGCACTAGCAAAGGACACCTCAGTGTCATGTTTTATATTGCCGCAAACTTGACGGGAACGTAATGGCGGCCACCCAAATGTTCAAACTTAAAACAAATTTCGACTAACCTAATCATCTGATCTCTACCAAATGTCTCAACAACATACCTTTATGTGGGAAGCGTCTTTTGACCAAACTGCAAGGTCATCCGCCCAATAGTTTGCAGATAGCGGCCAGGTATGTGTGCAAATCGATTCCCCCTATCAATTCAAACACGGTGAAACAGAATTGAACGAAATTTGGTACAGAGGTAGCCCTAGGAAAGGCACCTCAGTGTCATGTTTTATATCGCCGCTATCTTGACGGAAACGTAAAGGCGGCCACCCAAATTTTCAAAGCTTAAATCAAATTACGACTAACCTAATAATCTGATCTCTACCGAATTTTGCAACAATATACCTTCATGTGGGAAGCGTCTTTTACCCAAACTATAAGGTCTTCAGCCAAATAGTTTCAAGATGGTGGATGTATGAATCATGCAAGTATTATAGCCTAACCGTAACTTGCGATTTAATAAGGCCTGGCCTCAACAATTCAGCTTATCGTTCATAGGGAGGTTTAATCTGTCCTCAAAGACGTGACCGGTAGGATAATAGCATATTATAATGGAATGTGTAACCGTAGAGGTGACTAACAGATCAGTCTTATCGTGCCATATCGTTGTGAGCCAGTGCCGTCCCTTTGTCAAAATGGCCGGTATTTTTGCTCGTAAATACATATACAGGGTGTATCAAAAAATGTACTAACAATTTGAATGACTATAAAATGATTATTTATGAACATAGAGACAAGTTTAAGGGCTTCAATTATACAAGAGGTATGTAATTAATGACTCATGTTCGCAAATGTTCAAATTGATCACCGTCAGTGTCCAGGAGTTCGACAAACCGCCACCAACACAGCGGATTAATGCTCGTATCAGAGAAAAATTTGAAGTAGATGGAACCGTTCACAACGTCAACAAGGAACGTTCTGGCCGACCACGGACATCTACCAGTCCTAGAAAAGAAGAACAGGTGCAGGAAGCCCTCACTCGCAGGGACCCGGAACAGAACGTAACGCGGAACGGAACTCTTGTCTATGTGGAACGGAGAAATTCCGTTATCTCCAAGGTTATTTCCAAGTTGTAACGTTACCGCTGTCTGTTCCAAGCGTAACGTTACCGTCCTGGAACGGAACTGATTCTGAAACCGTACCCGGTATCTGGAACAGTGGAATGTTAGCCGAGCCTGTACCGGTACAGCGTATTGGAGACGGGTGGAACATTACGTTGTCCCGTACCGAAATGAACAGAGGAATATCCGATACGTTACAGTTCGGAACATTCTACTTATAATAACGGAACAAACAGACGGAACGGAACGTTACAAATTTAACGGGATTGTATTGTTACAAGGCTGCATTATGACGTCTCAAGGTCAAGCAGAAGGCGTGCGATGTAGCTGTTATTTTTATTGGGACGACGTGCATGCATTTACTCACTCAATCCCATTTTCCCGCTCACCTCACAGCACGCCAGCCTTCTGTTTCAGCTAATGAAGAGATCCTGTACCCCAAAAGAAGCTGCGCGACTCCGTCCCCTCGTTGTGATCGGTTGATCAAAATTTCTTTGGGATACCGTACACGATTTGTGAGGTAGGGCAATGGGCAAAGCACAGTGCTATCAAGCGGTTCCGTGGCACATTTTCCGTATATAACTAAGTAGATCTAAGTTGCGGGAACACCGTAGTGTTTGTTTGTAATTCAACGTTGATTATCACCGAGACATGAGGTTTGTGACCACATATAAAATTTATACATTTCAAGCTGCCTGGAGTTGGAGAGGGGAGTACAGACGATTCCCTAGTTTAATCAAATTTTGGTTGGCTTACATATCATTGACAATCATTTCATGTCTCTGCTTTCAAAATAAGGCTATATTATGACTACCCACATCGTCACTCCAAGAGGACAGCGAAATACTTATTATTAGACTATTGTTATTATTATTATTATTATCATCATTAGACAGTTATGTTATTATTATTTTTATAATTATTAGTCAATAATGATTATTATTAGTATACTATTATTATTATATTTTTCATTATTCTAGACAATTGAGTTTGTACAAAAATTCGCTATCCAGCAACAGAGAAACTACCTTATACTATCGGGGCGCAGTTAGCCTATTATGAGGAACCAGATTCTTAGGTTCTTATCTATTTTTCCCATACTTCTAAATACTTTTACGAATCACACTGAATTTCCGTACTACCTAATAAACTAAATAATACTCGAGTACCTAAAAATAACTAATTGCAGTTTTGTACCATTTATTGTAGTATATTTCAAATTTTGTCCATAATCCTTGAAATTAAATGTGAAGATAGTGTTTATTCCTAGCTCCAGTTGATTGAAAGCAATCCTACCTACAGGAAAAATGAAATATTTTCAGCACGTTCCAGCTTATATATTATTGTTTGGTTATTTACCGAGAGGAAAGAGCGAATAAATCTCTTATTATTCCCAAGAATCCAATATTGTAAAGAATCAACCTTATTTGAACGAGATAGAGTGTGAAAATCATCTCTGACATCCTTGGCTTTATTGCAATCCCTACAAGTGTAAAGTTATCGGTGATAATTTGATTACGCATCATTATGTAAAATATTTACTCTCTCGTTGCAATCAGATTGTTTACTAACAATGAGGTATTAATTTTAAGCCTTATATAATGTATGTCAACTTTCGCTACCCTTTAAACATAAGAATCTATTGTAAAAACCCATTCTACCTAATAAAAACCTAAAAAGAACAATTTTATGTTTTTGAAAACCTAAAATGACAATTTTAAAAACCACCAAAATCCGGCCCCTATTTATTATATTCTGATGGTTGGGTGGTAGAGCAGCGGACTCTGTACTGGGATAAACGCCAGGAAAGAAGAAGATTGTTGGGTGGTTTCATACGTAAGACAAGAAGTTCCATGAAGAACTATACAGCCTACTTTTCATGCCAATGATTATTCTACAGTATATGAACCTATCTAGAATAATGACGAAATTAAGTTGGTAATATCGAAATATCTAATTAGTTCATAACATACCTGGTGTAATGTAGCCTAATAACGTACTACAGTTGGCAGCCCTGGTGACTAAATATATTCTTATTTCCATCTCTTAAGGTACAGAATACAACATTTGGTTGAAGTCCAAAGGACGTTACATGCAGTTAGACACTGGATCTATCAGCACGCGTAAAAGTATGTTGCCAACAATACCATGCGTGTGCTGGTCAGAAATAATCTTAAATTTTATGATATCTTGTTGTGCCAATTTTGGATGAAATCCATTTGTTAGTATAGAAGTTACATGAATTTTAAAATTGGACCTATCAGCAGGCATAGAATCATGTTGGCAGCACTGACTTATATTAATTACTCCAAATTAATCTAGAAAGTCAGGTGCTATACGTGTGCAAAGTATAGAGCTGTTGGCTTGCATACTTTCTGATATATTGATATTAGGGTAACAAAAATATAGACAGCATTTATTAACAGTTGGCAGCCCTGATTGCTCTTAACAATACTTATAGTCATATCTGTTATGTTACACATAGCACATACGAAATTTGGTTGAAATCCAACTGATAGTATAGAAGTTACATGTATTTAAAAATTGGTACTATCAGCAGGCTTATAATCATGTTGGTAGAACTGATGTATATAAGTTACTCAAAATTAATCTAAAATGTCAGAATATACGTGTGCATAGTTTAAAGCTGTCGGCTTGCATACTTTCTGATATATTGGTATTTGCATAAAAAAATAGAGAGAGCAATTATTAACAGTTGGCAGCCCTGGTGGCTCTTAAGAATACGCTCAGTCATATCTGTTTATGTACACATTTTACATACAAAATTTGGTTGAAATCCCATTGATAGTGTAGAAGTTATATGCATTTAAACATTGGACCTATCAGAAGGCTTAAAATTCTGTTGGCAACACTGTCATTGCTGCAGCCGTTTAGGAGTTCATAGGGGGGGGGGGGAGGGGGACACACACACAGCCAGACAGACACACATTTTCCCGGATCGATCTCATAAGTCTACTTTTTCCTCATTTTTGCAAAATGTGAAAAGTAGGCTAGGGCCCACAGCCACTCCTATTTCAGTACACGAGCTATCGAGTCTAATACCAACAGGCCGAGTGGTTCGAGGCTGGCTGGCGTACCTCTGGTCGTATTGGGTACTGACGCACATTAGTAGTATATGCTAAAAGCATAAGATGGCGTCGATAATTTAGAGGTGGAACACCCGATTCGGCGAGTCGGCTGGGTATCGGGCTGGTCCGGAAGGCACCAGTAGCCAGCCTAACGCCACTATGGTGGATACTGTCCAGCATTTTCAAGGTTGCCGGTCTTTCTGAACCGTAAGCCGCAGAACCATAGTCTAGCCGGGACACGACGAGGGCTTGGTAGAACCGTAGCAGCACCGCTCCGTCAGCCCCCCACGTAGTGCTACTAAGAAACTTGAGCATGTTCAGTTTCCTGAGACACGTCGTTCTTAGTTGCCGTATATGGGGCTGCCACGTTAATTTGCTGTCAAAATGGAGCCCCAGGAAGCGATAAGTGTCAACCAGCGGCAACGCAGCATACCTGAGATGTAGTTCAGGGTGTAAGTGTAGCCTTCGGAGCCGACAAAAATGGACGACGGAGGATTTCGCTGATGAAAACCGGTCGTGAGCCCACCTGTCGACCCGGTTAATAGCTATCTGCAATTGCCGTTCCACGATTGACATACTTCCAGAGCTGTAAAGCAGAGCTAAATCGGCTACATACAGCGATGGAACTATCGTGGGCCCGGTGGCGGTAACAATGCCGTTTATGGCAACCTCTTTAACTTTTACACTCATCGGCGCATCGCAGATTCTTTCTTCTTTTATATTTAAGGAAAATATATCAATTCAAAACAACCATTTATTGACACTTCTGGATGCCATGACAGTTAATTTTACAACAGTGGAAGAAAGATAATAAAGAAAAAAATGGCAATCTTAATGTAGCATCATTGGCCAAAAGATATGACACACTCCCACCTTGAGTTGGTGGAAGAACAACTCAACCATACATAAATAACTATAATTACCTCAAAATACAGTAATCATAAATCTAATCTCTTTGGTGTATTTACAGCTCTACCACTTTTAGTGGTTACTCTTGACATCCCTTCTCATCCCTAAACACATTTAGGCTAATGAGACTTTTGTCATTTTTTGAAGAGAAAGGCTCTTCCTGTACCAATCTTGCGACTATTTTTTCTGCTGACATTATCTCCTCACATGATAATTCTCCACGAGCTCTTGTAAGGTTTGCTCTTCGCGTATTTTGGATAAATCTCTTTATCCAAGCAACCAACCGAATTATTTTTCCATAGCTTGAAAAATATAAGTAATACCAATTAAAATCGTGGTACCTGCACTGATCATTATTTACATGTTTTGGGGTGCTACATGAAGTATCTACAAAGTAACTCATTATTTGAGTTGATTTTCTCTTTTCTTGCAAAATCAGCTCTGCCTCTGCAGGTGGAAATTCACCAGGCCACTCTGGCCGGTCCTTTCGTAAAAACTCTGGCCCCTCCCACCATCGAAGTGCTAACAATATTTCTGTCAGACAACTCTTGAAGGAAGATCTGCAGGATTCTAATGGCCAGGAACATATCTCCACATTTCTGGTAAAGGCAACCGATGGATTTCTTTAACACGGTTGTTGACAAACACAGTCCATGTTTCTTCCTATAGAATCCATGCTAAAACCGTTGTCGAATCAGTCAAGAAATTCAACTTGACATGTTGGTAGTTTAGTCCTTCTAGCACTGAATTACCTAATCTAGCTCCCACTGTTGCAGCAATTAGTTCCAGTCGGGGAATGATGACTGTGTTTAATGGGGCTACTTTTGCTCTGGCTGCAAGAAGGTGTACCTTACTCTCACCGTCAATTTGTAGTCGTATGAAGACTACTGCAGCGTAGGCCTGTGCACTAGCATCACACAAAATATGTAGACTGACATCCCTGTGGTTCTTGGAATAATGAAACCAGCGTGGAATTCTCATCTCTTTCAGGAGAAAAAGGCTTAAATACCAAGTTACAAATTGGTACTTAATATCAGTAGTGACCTCTTCACCTCAAGATAACCACTTAGCCATATCTTTTGTAATAACAATTTAGGAACTAGAAGTACTGGACTAACTATGCCAATCGGATCAAATATCTTTTGTGCAACTGACAGAATAGATCTTTTCGTGATCAGTCCCAATTCATGGTTCGGTAACCATTCCAAGTTTAACAATAAATTGTCAGATTCCAAATCCCATCGTAAACTTAGCACCGCTGTCCGTCCTACAAGAATGAAAGCATAATTGTTGGCCTGCCAACCTCTGAGGTCGAACTTTCCTTCCTGCATTATATCACGTGCTTCATTAATGAATTCTTTCAGTTCTGATTCAGTATCAACACTGGTTACATCATTGTCCACATAAAGGCTCTGTTTAAGTCTTGATATCTGTCCTTTACTATATTGACAATCTTCCATTGCCTTGTCCAAATGGTAATCAAGAACTGCTCCTAAAAGAAAAGTGCTACATTTTAATCCAAATACCACCCCCCGATGCCGAAATATCTTTATATTCTTCCAGTCATTTGGATCACACCAGAAGAACCTAAGAAAATCTCTGTCTTCTTGACGAACACTTATTTGTAGAAAAGCCATTTCTACATCAGCTGTCACCCCAAATCTTCCTTCCCGAAATTTTAGTAACAGGGAAGGAATCAGTTCAATCAGATTGGGTCCACACTCTAAACAATGATTGAGAGAAGGAGCATTTCTACCTCTTGCTGACACGTCAAATACAGGACAAACTCTGGTGGTGCTATTCTCCTTAATAACAGTTCGATGTGCTAGGTAGTGTCCATAATTCCCTACTTCTTTGACTGGTACTTCTTCAATAATTCCCAGTTCTTCCCACTCAGCTAGAACTGCATCGTATGAAATGAGAAGATTTTGAGACTGAAGCTTTCTAGTGGTAGATTCCAACCTTTTGAGTGCTAGCTCCCTGTTACTAGGAAGAGCCAAGCTCTCTTCTTTCCATAGCAATGAAACTTCGTAACGTCTCTCATCATTTACAGTAATACCTCTTAGAAAATCATCCCTAATTTGAAGCTGTCTTTCATTTTTGGATATTTTAACAGCTGAGTCTGAGATTCCAATGGTATCTAGGCTCCAGCGATCGTTGATCTCATTAACAAACAGAGCTGTAACTTCTTCTGCCAAGTTAACAGAAGATTGTTGTGGAACTTTCCCCATCAAAATCCAGCCTAAATTTGTTTCCACAGCAACCAAACCAGAAGATAGAACTTAAATATTTCCTGTCAGAAGTTTGTCCGCTACATCCGCTCCAATCAGCAAGTCCACAGGCCTAGACTCATCCCCAATATCTGTTAGGCTGATATTCCCTTCCTCATGTTCATTCAACCAAGGTCCTTTCTTGACCGAAGGGAAGCCATTACATATTAAAACCTGATCCATTACTTCAAAATTACATTGATATTTTCCATCCAGGCTTTCAATTTCTACTTTGTAACATGAATGTTCATTAACACTCGTTTTCACTCCCCCAAAAAGGTCATGTTTAATTGTTTCAGTTCTGACTGGAGTGTAACCTAATCTTTTAACAATGTCTTTCTTAACATAGGATCTTTGGGATCCTGAGTCAATTAAGGCTCTAACAGAGAAGGAAGAGCCAATACCTTTCATCTTTATAACCAAAGTTTGCAAAAGAACTTTAGGATATTTAGAAATATTACTCAGCGAATTTGTCTTTTGTTCATTCTGCCCCCCGGATTGCCTGTGTTCGACATTATTATGGGATTTATTTTGTTTATTCTGAGGTAAATCAGGGCACATCAGAACTTGGTGGCTCTTACTAAAAATAATGCACCGTACTACGGCTTTAAATTTATTGACACAGTGTCCCTTCTTAAAGCACTTAAAACACCCACCCTTGTCCTTTAGGACCTTCTGTTTCTCAGATAGACCTAATTAGTGTGCTTTAAAACAATTAAGGGCATCATGTTGACCTCCACAAAAAATACAGTACCCTCTCCTCTCCTCAACTGGGTTAGTGTTTAACAAGTCAGCTGCAGTAGCAATGTGCTCTGACAATTTGGGTTGGTCTCTACTCCTGTTATTATCTTTGATTCAAAACCGGAAATTGCTAAACTGATCCGTTCCTCGGCTTCCACTTCCCTTTTCATGAATAGCATGAGATTGTCTAACCTATCTTTCGAATCACGTGTGTGTGCAAAATTGGAACTTCTTTGCCAGGCCCTAAGAAATTCCTCAGGCAAACATGACTCTACTAAAGGATACATCATAGATGCACACTTATCTGTTGTAACACCTAAGGTTTCAAGTGACCGTATGTGCGATTCCAAGTTGTCATAAAGGCTACACATTCAATTGCCATCACCGGGAGTGGAAGATTTCTTAAGATCTAAAGATAACAACTCTCTTACGTAAACTTCAACCAACAGATCATCTCTACCGAACCTGCTCTTTAAACATTCTACTGCCTTCGTATAATTTTCCCCAATAGGTGGCAAACTTTCAGTAATTTCTCGAGCACGAGACCCTTTCACTGTAGCTTGCATTAAGTATTGAAACTTATCTTCCGGTGCAATATCCGGATCCTTGTCTATCTTTTCAAACTGGCCCCTGAACTGTATCCACTGTTTTACATCGCCATCAAATTTCCTTAGTTCTAATTTAGGTAGTTTGAATTTTCTCTTGCTCACAAGATCTACACTGCTACAATCACTGTTGTCTTAAGCGATGCCTCCTGAAGGTAGAATATATACAACACTCACCTCTGTATCAAGAAATTGACGTTGATAGTCATCGGCAAGTCTACATTCGTCGTCCAAGTCCTCTTGGCCGACGTCAAGTTTTAGACTTACGACCTTACCATCTAGCTGCAGGAGCTCATCATTTTTCTTCCGAAGTAAAGAAAGGGAAACCTGAACTTTCCTTCGCTTTTCATGAGCTGTCATCTGGACGTCACCAATTTCACCTTTGAGGTTATTCAACTGCCTCGAAAACGCCGCCCGTGTTACCTTACGTAGCTTTATCGCTCGATCCAGTTCACGTTGGGTTGTCTCCATAATTAAAATATATTGATATATTTATCCTATCACTGGTCGCCACTTATTTTAATTTTACGCTCGCAGATTCTTTCTTCTTTTATATTTAAGGAAAATATATCAATTCAAAACAACCATTTATTGACACTTCTGGATGCCATGACAGTTAATTTTACAACAGTGGAAAAAAGATAATAGAGAAAAAAAATAACAATCTTAATGTAGCATCTTTGGCCAAAAGATATGACAACCTCGAACAAGGTGACAGAACAGAACCCTGAGGAACTTCGTTTTCTTGGGTATAATATTGCGATATGTTCTACCGACCCTTACACGGAAGAGTCGGACTACATGAAATTCGTAATGAAAGTCGGTAGATTACCACGGAGTCCCCACTCATGAAGGGTGGAAAGGATCTCGTAGCGCCATCTGGTGTCGTAGGTAATTCGGAGAAATGCCTCCTGTATGGCGCTCACAAGTCGCACCAGATGGACGGTGGTGGACATATGGGAGCGAAATCTAGACTGGTAACCTGACAGTAAGCCTCTCTCTTCCAGGAACCATACCAGTCGATGGTTCACCATCTTCTCTCGCAGCTTACATAGGGCATTTGAGAGGCCTGTAGCTGCTGACAAGTTTGGGATCCTTTCCAGCCTTGGGAACCGGTATCATGATCCACTCTCGCCATTCAGATGGAAACTGCCCATCAATCCATATACGATTGAAGAGGACCAACAATTGCTTTATACTGGATTTGCACAGATGTTTTAACATTTGATTCTGTATGTTATCCGGTCCGGGAGACGTATCCCTACACAGTTAAAGCGCACTGCGCAGTTCCCTTTCAGAGAATGGTACATTGTAGGACTCCAAAGCAGCAGTGGCAAATGACAAGGGGTGAGCCTCCGTCTCCCGCTTCAGAGTCAGAAACGTAGGATCGTAACTCCCAGAACAGGATACATCATTGAAGTGCGACCCAATACGGTTGGCAATGGCGAGTTGGTCCGTGATGATGTCTCCGATGATGGAGACTCCGTGTGCCATCAATGATATCGGGAGTGCGGAGATCCGACGAAGCTTAGTCCACACTTGAGATGAAGGAGTATGTGTCGTCATAAACAACACATACTTTTCCCACGTCGTGATAAGGTTGGCCGTAGTATTTTGCCTCCGATAGCATTTGAAAGCACGTCGACGATCTTTAAAGGCTGCTGCAATCTCGGCTGTCCAGCAAGGGACAAGTTTCCGGTGGGAGTTGCCGGATGAGGAAGGTATTGTTTCCTCAGCAGCAGCCGAAATACCATGCGTTATGTGAATGGTATGATCATAGACACTCTCAAAGGTATCTTCGGCAAAATCAGCACGTGCTGTGAAAGTTGTCAAATCAGCCCGACGGAGAAGCCATCGACTTGGTAATTCGATGGCTCTCTGGTTCGGAAGAGTAACGATAATCGGGAAATGGTCACTAATACAAAGGTCGTCGTGTACACCCCTCTGTAGCAGGGGAACCAGCGCGACAGCACAAAGTGATATCGACATTTGAATAAGTGCCGTGTGCAATAGAGAAGTGCGTAGGTTCCCCTGTGTTTAACAAATACAGCTCCAGCGCCTGATCAGTCTCTCAAAATCTCTCCCTCCATCACTAGTGGTAGCGGAGCCCTTGATGGTGTTGTGGGCATTAACATATCCCAGAAGGAGAAAAGGAGGGGGGGGGGGGGGGAGCTGAGAGACTAGATCCACCAGCTGGTTTCAATCCAGTTGAGAATCAGGTGGAATGTACACGTTACATACTGTTGCCATTACTGGCGACGAAGTACGAACTGCAACTGCCTCTAGCTGAGTACGCAACGGCACCTCTTCACTAAAGAGGCTAGAGTGGACGAGAATGCAGACGCCACCGACGGCCACAGCTCCATCCACCGGGTCTTCAGAGAAGAGGTTGAAGTAACGCATTATTGTCTCACGTCCAGGACGAAACCTGGATTCCTGAAGACAGACAATGGTTGCCGAAAACGAAGATATTAATTGACGTAACTCATTGAG
The DNA here is from genome assembly GCA_946902985.2 of Meconema thalassinum. NCBI lineage: Eukaryota > Metazoa > Arthropoda > Insecta > Orthoptera > Tettigoniidae > Meconema > Meconema thalassinum. Next base: position 1,394,566,375 of record OX336389.2, read on the forward strand.
ATGACCAGAATAGCTGTTACAGTTCCCTTGTAAGAAGAAGTGGGTCTTGTACTTACGCTTGACCGTTTGCCACCATTCCCCATCTCTAGTTGGATATGATGGGGCAGGAGAGCGCACCTCAATCTCCACATCTCGGTCCGATGACGAAGAAAATGGAGCGGGCAGTCCCCTGGATGGCGCGCGGTCCTCGTCGGACTTCACGAGTCTCTCTCTTGGGGAAGAGCGAGAGCGGTGTCGAGAGACTTTCTCCCGGTCCGAAGACTGGGTGTCTGTCCCCGACATGTCCCGAAGAGATTTCTTTCTTGATCGGCGCTGACGTCTATTTGGGGAAGTAGATGGACGCTTCCCCACAGACGCCAGTTCCTTACAAAACATGGCCGCTCCTGCTGACACCGCTCCACTGGTGGTGGTGGGAGTGGAATGGCCAGCAGATACCTGAGCAGCCCTGTCTCTAGGAGAGGAAGAGAAACGGCGCTGAACCGTTCCTCTCTCCTTCGCTGATGTAATTTCCTATTTGTAGGGGAGTTCCTCCATACGGACGTGTTTGGCTTCAGCCGGCTTCGCTCTCTTGATGGTCGTGGGAGCGGGAAGGCCAGCAGAGTCAGTAGCCACTCCGTCAGGAGGAGGGCGAGAGAGATGGCGACGAACCTTCTCTCTCATCTCCACTACTACTTTTGTCATATCGGGTGGACTGGAAGAAGGACCAGCCCTGGTCGCCAAACTCTTCTTTCCCCTGTTAACTGAGGAAGACATGTTAGCCGACCGGTTCGAAGAAGAAGAGGACTTCTCCGATTTCGCCGGTTTAGATGATATAACTGTCGCCTTCTTTTCCTTGCCCGAAGAAGGTTGTGGGACCTCCTTCGGGCAGACAATTTTCGCTGGTACAGCGAGGGGTGATTTCAAATCTGCTGAATTACCGGACGTCGAGGGTACTATACTGGAAACTGTGAAAGCAGGGGTGAATGAGGGCGTCGCTGCGGCCACAAACGTCACCCGAAATTCGGGGGCATTAATATCACGGTACCTCTTGCGAGCATGGCGATATGAAAGCCGATGCAATGTTCTGATTTCTTGGATTGTGGCTTCTTCACAGAACTCAGGGCACTGCTTCGATCGTGGAGAGTGGCTTCCTTGGCAGTTAGGACAAATCGGGGGAGGCGTACACCTCTCACCCTCATGTGTCCCCTTGTCACACTCTCTACACACGGCCTTGGCAGTGCACCTGGCAGAAACATGCCCGAATTTCTGGTATTGATAACATCACATAGGTGGAGGGATGTACGGTCGAACATCGCAGTGGTTCGATGTGACCTACATCTGCTTAGGTAAAACATCACCCTCGAAATGGAGAATAAAAGCGCCGGTATCGACGCTGTTCTCTCCAATCTTTCGGGTGATGCGCCCAATCTTGGTGACGCCTATCTTCCCCAGATTCCGCAACAATTCCGCATCGCTATTCAAAATGAATTTACGATGAAAAATAACTCCACGGACCTCATTTAGCGTTTCGTGTTTTGAGACCTTAACGGGAATTTCGTTGAAATGCGTGCATTCCAGCAACGTTTCGGTTTGCTGTCGGCTAATTGTATGCAGTAGGAGCTGTCCGTTCCGGAGCTGGGAAATCCCGTTTAGATCTCCAAATTTCCCCTCGAATTCCTCGGAAAAGATCATTGATTTCACCACTTTGAAATAATCCCCGTCTGTCCTGATAGCTACCAGGTAGCGATGTGACTTGTCAACAGGGAAACGTGCATTGAAAGTTTTATCCCTGATCCGACACTCAAGAGACGGCTATTTAAGGGGGACACCCATCTGATGATTTATTGGGCCGCTTTCGCGTCATCCCGAAATCACCCTCCCCGAATACAACCTACTCCGAACGAGGGTCATCACTGTGGGCGCCAACCAGCCAAGGCAATACCTACCTGGCATAGTAGGTATTGCCCGGGGTCCCAGTGCCTTGAATAGGCACTTCCCCCTCGGCATGCACAGTGATATGTTTGGCGAAATTATTCGGCCATGCAGGGACCTCCGTTGTGAGGCGGATACCACTGCAAGGGTATATGGCGCACCCACCTGACGGGATGGGGAATACCGTCCAGGCTTTCTGGCCAGATGGCCAAATTGGTGGCCCTTCCCCAGGCAGCATGACGTTTATTTCTAAGGGTCAAACCAAAAATGGGACCGGAAGTCGGAAAAGACCTTTTACAACAGGCAGGGGATACCGTCGATGAATTTTCTCTTCCCATCAACAGGGAGTCTTCAAAATCAAACTCAGTCATGTCAGTCTGTCTTGTCGGCCCTATTAGTGTCCTCCTACGACAAGCAGAGCATACCGTGTGTGTATTCTAACCCGCAACCCACACGGGGGTGTACCTAAAAGGATGTCTGTCGCACCCAATGGGGATTATCCACACTCCAGTAATGCATATTATGACGATAAACGGTTCCATTGTTGTGGAATCGTGCTTCGTCCGTAAATAAGATGGTCGCTAGAAAAGCCGGATCAGTTTCCACAGAACGCCACCCGTGCTTCGAAATCATGACCAAGTATCTCCAGGTGTAAGTGCAGATGGTACGGGTGAGACCAGTGGGTGTGCATTATCCGCATAACAGACGCTCGGCTGATGTTCGTCTCCAGTGCAATGGCCCGTGTGATAGTATGAGGGTGACGCCGGATAGCGTCAAACACAACCTCTTCATTGTGAGCAGACGTCACGCGATGATCTCAAACAGGCCGTGTTTTTCCCAGGGATCCAGTATCTCCCAGGCGTCTTTCCACATTCCGAAATACCATGCCTGTCGGTCGTTGTCTATCCGGATAGAGTTCTTGGTACAGGCGATGCGCCTGGTATGCATTCTGTCGAGCTCCTCCATTAATATAACATATTCAGGCGCGGATTCAAGGGGGGGGGGGTCACGGGGGTCATGCCCCCCCCCCAAACGGAGAACAAATTTTTTACAAACTCAAAAAAACAAAACACAATAACCAGAAAAATGAAACTTAACGAATTTTAACTGAAAAACAGTTTTTTTTTCATTTTATTCAATACTGAAAATTTCTTTATTGCAATTATTATGTTCTGTTACAACTGTACTTATTTACTATTTCATACCTGTTATATAAAAACGAGTATTTATATAACAAAATCAACTCGTCGATTTTGTTTAGCAAACCTTGTGATTACTGAATCGATGTTTATAGTGATGTCACGATGAATGTGCAGCAATGCACGAATAGGAATTTGGGGCTTTTTTCGCACCAAAAAAATTTTCCGACGTCCAAACTGCAAGCTTGGTTGGCAATTTAAGCTGTGACTTTCTCCCTTTGTCGGTACCAACCCGACTTGCCGAAACTGCAACGTACTTTGGTATTTTTCTCGAAGCTCGATGTAAAAGTCGCAAAACACGCCGTTGCAATTTGTACGAATATTTTAGGTGCGCTAAACGCATCAAATTTCTATCCATGCAGCTTGCAAAAAATTGGTCTGGTTTTGTACGTTTGGTTATTTTGTGATTGCGTTTTTAGTGATACCATTTTGCTTAACTATTTCGATTCTCTGACCCCCCTCCCAAAGCCAAACTCTAGATCCGCGCCTGAACATATTCATATGCTCTTCGCTGGAATACATCTCGAGGCAGTGAATACGCTTCGTGTTGTGAATTACGTCGAAGGAGCGAGTTCGCGCAGCTACATACTGACTTGCCATCGCATGTTGTTTTCGTTCCAATGGGGCACACTTTGCCCTAACTGTGGTCTACGAAGCTTGGAACATGTACGACGTAGCTAACTGGTTGCCTGTGCCCTAGCCAGAGACAATCACCTCCTCATCCTTGTCCAATCCAGCACCTTAGCTTATGCAACGATACACACGGTCTTCTTTTCTTTTTCTTTTTATTTGATCGCTTACCCTCCAAGCTCGGCTTTACCCTCGGACTTTGCGAGGGATCAGTCCTCTACCGTCGAATTCCAGGACAGTGCCTCGGAGCTGAACACACCTTGACAGCAGATACAACTGGGGATGGTGACAAGCCAATCGCCTAAGTGACCTCGAACTTGGCTCTAATGAAGGAAAGGGCAGCGAAGGGAGTGGGAAGAAAGATGCCGTGGTCCTGTCGAAAGGAACCATCCCAGCAATCGCCTGGAGGAGACGTGGGAAACCACGGAAAACCACTTCTAGGATGGCTGAGGCAGGAAGCGAACCTGCCCCTACTAAGTCTGTGTGCCTCACGAGGTTGGGTGAGCCCCGTTCCAGGCCTCAGACCAGGAACAAAATTTCGTGACAGAGCCGAGATTTGAACCCGGGCATCCGCAGTGACATGGTCTTTTACAGAGCCAAATAAACAAATCGTGTCGCCTCCGTGGTGTAGTGGTAAGCGTGCATAAATGCCACCCCGGAGGTCTGAGATTCGATACCCGGCTCTAACAAGAAATTTGACAAGTGGTATGAGGGCTGAAACGGGGTCTACTCAGCCTCGGGGAGAAGAGTAGAGTGGGTTCGATTCCCACCTCAGCCATCTTCGAGTGGTTTTCCGTGGTTTCCCACTTCGTCTTCGGGCAAATTCTGGAAAGGTACAGTACCTAACCAAAGGCCACGACCGCCTCCTTCCCGTTTCCTTGCCTATCCCTCTCACTCTTCCCATCCCCTCATCAGGCCCTTGTTCACTTCGCAGGCGAGGCAGCCTGGGCGAATTACTAGTCACACTCCCCAGTTGTATCCCCTGATTCAGAGCCTCAAGCTGCAGGACACCTTCCTTCGCTTAGTCCGTGGGAAAAGCCAACCCAGGAGGGTAAAACGATAACGAAAAAAAAACTAATCAGTCTGTGAAAACGATTAAGTATATAACCTTGCCACTTGCCAGGCAACTTCAATCGCGCGCTTGCCATGTGAGCTACTGCGACATTTGACCTGAAGCGCGCACCTCCCGGTCTATACAATACCTGCTCTCGGTGTGTGCGTGCACCTCTTGTTTTCAAGTGTGTGTTCTGCGTATCTCTGATCGTTTAACGGGTTCATTCGAGGTACCCATACTGAATTAATAGTGGCGCTCACGATTCCTGCTGTCTTCTAGCCCGTAAACACACATCTCGTTATAATACCCCGGTTTAGGGAGAGGGACCTATGTCTTTCAGAATTGTAGTACATGTGACAGAATGCATAAAACTGGATCGCAAGGGGCCAGTGGACCGTTCGGTATGTAGGCCATAGAGTTTTGTAGACTACTATTACTTGAAGATACCGGTTGAGTTAGCCGTGCTCGTTACGGCGTGACTGCAGGCAGTCGCTCACATCCGGTAGGCGAGGAGGCTCGAAACCCTCCACCGGCAACCTTGAAGATGGTTTTCTGTAGTTTCCTATCTTACTTCCAGGCAAATGCCGGGGTTAGTCCCCAACTATAGGCCACAGCCTCTACCTTCAAATTCCTCATCCTTACATTCACACTTTCCCCGCCAGACAATCACCACACGGGACGGTACTTATAGCTCACCCCATGGGTGTCCGCATAGAAGTAGCTGCAAACTTGAGCGAGCCGAACATGTACTCGGACACTCCCGGCACTAAAAGCCATACGCTTAAAAAATATAATATAAGAACATGAAGATTATTGCGTAGATGTATTATTCAAACTTCAATCGCATAATTAGGACACAAGAAATAACAAGTATTTCCGTGAAGAAATGTGTAGCCCAGTTTCATTTATCCTGCTTATGTTAATTGCCTCTATCAATTTACAAAATTCAGTTTGATTGCTGTAATAGATTCGTAGATATTGAGAACCGTCTAAATATATCGGAGAGTCGACATGTTGGATTGTTATACACACATCAAAAAAAGTTTTGCATCACCTCGGTTCCCAGATCTCCGGCATATAGACGTTGACTGTGTATATTGTATCCAAGATACAGTCCCTTTGACTGTTCATAGATGTCACTAAAACTGCTCAAAGATGTAAACAACCATGCATGAGCAGGGCCTATTAGACGGAGGGGGTACGACAGCCGATCAGTTCCAGTCATTCCACCTGGACGAAGGTACGCTGCTCATGTTGTCTGTAGTTCTACCATGCCTAGAAGGTCAATACCGCAGTTCGATCGCGTCCGCATTGTTACTTTGTGTCAAGAAGGGCTCTCAACAAGTGAAGTTTCCAGGCGTCTCAGAGTGAACCAAAGCGATGTTGTTCGGACATGGAGGAGGTACAGAGATACAGGAACTGTCGATGACAGGCCTCGCTCAGGCCGCCCAAGGGCTACTACTGTAGTGGATGACCGCTACTTACGGATTGCCGCTCGGAGGAACCCTGACAGCAATGCCACCATGTTGAATAATGCGTTTCGTTCAGCCACAGGACGTCGTGTTTCAACTCAAACTGTGCGCAATAGGCTGCATGATGCGCAACTTCACTCCCGACGTCCATGGCGAGGTCCAGCTTTGCAACCCCGACACCATTCAGCGCGGTACAGATGGGTCCAACAACATGCTGAATGGACCCCACGGAATTGGCATCACGTTCTCTTCACCGATGAGTGTCGCATATGCCTTCAACCAGACAATCGTCGGAGACGTGTTTGGAGGCACCCTGGTCAGGCTGAACGTCTTAGACACACTGTCCAGCGAGTGCAGCAAGGTGGTGGTTCCCTGATGTTTTGGGGTGGCATTATGTGGGGCCGACGTACGCCACTGGTGGTCATGGAAGGCTCCGAAACGGCTTTACGATACCTGAATGACATCCTCCGACCCATAGTGCAACCATATCGGCAGAATATTGGAGAGGCATTTGTCTTCATGGACGACAATTCTCGACCTCATCGTGCACATCTTGTGAATGCGTTCCTTCAAGATAACGACATCGCTCGACTACAGTGGCCAGCATGTTCGCCAGACATGAACCCTATCGAACATGCCTGGGATATGTTGAAAAGGGCTGTTTATGGACGTCTTGACCCACCAACCACTCTGAGAGATTTACGCCGAATTGTCGTTGAGGAGTGGGACAATTTGGACCAACAGTGTCTTGATGAACTTGTGGATAGTATGCCACGACGAATACAGGCATGCATCAATGCAAGAGGACGTGTTACTGGGTATTAGAGGTAGTGGTGTGTACTGCAATCTGGACCACAAATGCTGAAAGTCTAGCTGTATGATGGTACAACATGCAATGTGTGGGTCTCATGAGCAATAAAACGAGCTGAAATGTTGTTTGTGTTGATCTCTATTCCCTTTGTATTTAAAGGTTCCGGAACTCTTGGAACCGAGGTGATGCAAAACTTTTTTTGATGTGTGTATATGTAGGCCTTAGAGTTATGTACTATTACATGAAGATTATTGTGTAAGAGTATTATTCAAACTGCAATTGCATGATTAGGACACAATAAATGGTAAAAACGAGATTTTAAAATTTTGCACAGCCTCCATCTTCTGGTTCTGAAAAAAAAAATAGATGCCAGTGGATTAAAATTTGTATAAGCATATACCATACCAAGTTTCACTGTGCTCATCCTTTTCAATATTCGCATTTCGCGTCGCCGGCAGGTTGGATTTGTGATCACCAGGTTATGAAAGTTCCATAGGTGAACTTATGTTTATAGCCTCTATCAACACCCAAAATGTCAGTTTGACTGCTGTCAGATTATCAGATTTTGTGATCCGTCTAAATATTTTGGATGCTCGCCATGTTGGATTGTAACATATGTAGGCCATAGAGTTATGTACTATTAGATGACTATTATTGCGTAGGTTCATTATTCAAACGTTGATTTCGATCGCATGATTGCGATACCAAAAATTAAAACTTAACTTTAAAAATTTGCACAGCTGCCATCTTGAGGTTATGTAAACAATTTGACAAAAATATATGTCAGTGCATTGCAAAGTGTATAAAGAATTGCAATACCAAGTTTCACTGCATTCGGATTTTTAACCCGCCAGAAAAGTCTATTTAAATGTTTCAAATTCGCATGGTCGCCATGTTCGTTTTGTACTTAACAGGTTTCTGAAAGTCCCTTGAACGATTTTGTAGTAGTGCCTTTTATCACCGTACAAAATTTCAGGTTGATATGAGTAATAGATTCGGAGATATAGAATGACAGTGAAATATTTCGTACAGCCACCACGTTGGATTGTTGAAACGTAATAAAATTTGTAGGGCACGGTCGGGATCGGCCAGAATAGTACTATGACCTTACCGAATTTAATTGAAATCTATCCAGCCACTTAGATTTTATTAGTGGGGCGTGGGGGCTCACACACGGACGCACACACACGGACAAAAGGAGAATCATAAGCCTATTTTTTCATAAATAGAAATAGGCTAAAAGCGAGATGTTAAGATTTGACACTGGCGCCATCTCATGGTTAAAAAAAACAATCAAGTTTGATTGCTGTCACATATTAGTTGACATTGAGAATCGTCTAAATATTTCGGATGATCACCATATTGGATTTTTATATACTTTGTAGGCTATAGAGCTATGTATTATTAGATGATGATAATTGCGTAGGTTCATTGTTCAAACGTTGGTTTCGATCGCATGATTAGGACACAAGAAATTAAACCTTAATTTTAAAATTTCGCACAGCTGCCATCTTGAAGTTATGTAAGCAATTGAGCTGAATAGGATGTCAGTGCATTACAAGGTGCATACCATTTGATGTACCATGTGTGACGGCACTCGGATGGTTTAAATTCGAGAAAAGTCTATTTAAATACAACAACTTCGCTTGACCGCCATGTTCGTTTTGTAAAGAGGTTTTTGAGAGTCCCATCGTTATACTTCTATTAGTGCTTTTTTCAACCATACAAAACGTCAGGGTGATATCTGTAATAGTTTCGGAGATATGGAATGCCGGTGAAATATTTTGCACAGTTGCCATGTTGGATTGGTGCGATGTAATAAAATTTGAAGAGCACAGTCGGGGTCGGACAAAATAGTACCATGACCTTAACGAGTTTCGTTGAAATCGCTCCAGCAGTTTATATTTTCTTAGGGAGAGGAGCGAGGCGACGGTCACATGCAAACACACACATACGTACACACACACGGACTATATGTGATGTCATAAGCCTATCTTTCATAAATGTAAATAATGAAGGAAGCTTTTCAGTCGGTCAACACGACAGAATAGCTTTCATTATTAGAATTAAGCATCACTGAAAAATGGCTTCTATCACAACTAAATGACAATAGGCCAACAAGTAAACGAAAGGCAGGAACGGGAGGTTAATTTAGAAAATAAATAATATTATTGGTCACAAAGGAGCTAAAGTTCCGCTTACACGTACCTTGATGCTCGGTACACTTGGGAGTCGAGTTCCGACTGTAACGTTCCAGGGCTGTAACGTTCCGCACGCTCTTTCTGAGTTTCAAGTTACAGTTCCGGAACGATACCGCAAGCCAGCTCGGGGCCACGGTATGGCGTACGTTACGTAACGTGGAACACAAGCGGTACGTAACGCATTTCAGTTCTGTTCCGTGTCCCTGATGATTAGTTTAGTCGTTTATTAATATTAAGTTTTGACCAATTGAGTAGCCACAATTGAGATTTGGTAAAGATGGCGGCAAAATAAACATGACACTGAGGTGCCCTTTTCTAGTGCTACTTCTGTACAAAATGTCGTGTTTCAATTGATAGGGGGGAGCCGACATATACACACACAGACACACAATGTTTCATGAAAAAAGTCCCTTAATACTAGCCACGTTCTTCTACTGGCAGTGATCTGTAAGAAAATCAGGCATTTTTAGTCTACTTTTGACATTTTGCAAAAATGAGGAAAAAGTAGACTTAAGAGATCGATCCGGGAAAATGTGTTTCTGTCTGTCTAGCTGTCTGTCTGTCTGTCTGTCTGGCTCTGTGTGTGTCTCCCCCACCCCTATCAACTCATAAACGGCTTCAGCAATCGAAACCATTTTTTAGTATGAGTAAAGATGTATACCGGAATATCTCAAGCCCAAATTTGAAAATGATGTCAGTGCTACCAACTGCTGAAAAAACGCAATAGAAATTTGAGCTCCATGTTGGATATCTTGCAAGGTATATATGGGAGCTATTCCAAAATTGGCACACAAGTAGATAATGCTATTTCTGTTTAAATTCCAGGAGGCCATGCGTGACAATGTTGCCAAAATAATTTTAAGCCTTCTGATAGGTCAAGTTTTTAAATGCATATAACTTCTGCACTATCAATTGGATTTCAACCAAATTTTGTATGTAATATGTGGACAGATATGACTGAGCGTATTCGTAAGAACCACCAGGGCTGCCAACTGTTAATAATTGCTCTCTCTATTTTTTATCCGAATACCAAAATATCAGAAAGTATGCAAGCCGACAGCTTTAAACTATGCACACGTTTAGTACCTTAAATTTTAGATTAATTTGGAGTAACTTATATAGTCAGTTCTACCAACATGATTCTAAGCCTGCTGATAGCACCAAATTTTAAATACATGTAACTCCTATACTATCAGTTGGATTTCAACCAAATTTCGCTTGTGCTATGTGTACCATAACAGATATGACTATGCTTATTCTTAAGAAGAATCAGGGCTGCCAACTGTTAATAAATGCTGTCTATATATTTTTTCCCTAATATCAATAAATCAGAAAATATGCAAGCCAACAGCTCCATAATTTGCACACCTGTAGCACCTGGCATTCTAGATAAATTTGGAGTAATCAATATAAGACAGTGCTACCACCATGATTCTATGTCTGCAGATAGGTACAATTTTAAAAAACATGTAACTTGTATACTAAAAATGGATTTCATCCATAATTGGCACAACAAGATATCATAATATTTCAGATCATTTCTGACCAGCACACGCATGCCATTGTTGCCAAACATGCTTTTACGCGTGCTGATAAATCCAGAGTCTAACTGCATGTAAAGTTCATTGGAATTCAACCAAATTGTGTATTCTGTACCTTAAGAGATGGAACGAAGATGTATATATTAAGTCGCCAGGGCTGCCAACAGTACTGCTCTATTAGGCTACATTATACCAGGTATATTTCGAACTAATTAGACATTTCGATATTAACAACTTAATTTCGTCATTATTCTAGATAGGTTCATATACACTAGTTTAATCATTGGTATGAAACTTAATTTTAGGAAAAGTAGGCTCTTTAGTTCGTCACGGAACTTCTTGTTAGGGTTTTAATATGTGTTTGAAATTTGTTGCAGATGATTATTTTATCATATTTTCATACAACATGTTGCGGTATGTTGATTTAGGCGTTCAATTTTCAATCCTTCTTTATGATGCACCATATAAGGTTTAATACCAAGCGACTTTTTAGTGTTACGCTACCGGTATACATTTAACTTGTGTCTTTGATATTTATCAATTCATTCATATCGGCTGATGTTGTTGTTTGAGTCTTCAGTCTTTTGACTGGTTTTATCCCGCTCTCCATGCCTCCCTGTCCTGAGCTAAGCGTTTCATCTCTACACAGCTTCCACACCCCACATTCGAGCCAAACTGTTTAACATATTCTAATCTCGGTCTACCCCTACAGTTCTTGTCCTCGACACTTCCTTCCATAACTAAGTTTGCTATTCCTGGGTGTCTTAGTATGTTTTCTACCAACTTATCTCATCTCTTCATTAGCAGTCGCCAGAAACATCTCTCCCCTCCCACTCGTCTAAATACCTCTTCGTTTGTAACCCTCTCTTCCCATCTGATCTTCATCATTCTCCTGTAACACCACATTTCTAACGCTTCAAATCTCCTCTTTTCTGCTGCACCAATAGTCCAATTTTTACTTCCATAGAGTGCCGCACTCGATGTCTACTGATTCCTTTTCTGTAGAAATGCTTTCCTTGCCTGAGCCAACCTTCTTTTTAAATCCTCTTTCCTCCAACCATCACTAGTTATTTTGCTTCCTAAGTAACTTAACACAAGTCTTCTGAGATTCGGAGATATAGAATGCCAGTGAAATATTTCGCACAGCCGCCATGTTGGATTGTTGAAAAGTAATAAAATTTGTAGGGCACGGTCGGGTCGGACAAAATAGTACAATGACCTTACCGTGTTTCGTTGAAATCGATCTAGCAGTTTAGATTTTATTAGGGAGGGGAGCGAGGCGACGGACACATGCAAACACACACATACTGTGACCTTTATGCATCTCTGATAGCATAAAGTCTACATATTATTCCAACAAGATTTAATTCATGTCTCAAAGCCGATGTGAGAATAGAAGTTGCTTGTGAAACTGGCATGACAAAAGGATGGTTCGTACGTGACTTGAAGCAGCTTTCACTCAGCGCAGACAAAGGCAGTAGAAGAGAGAAAATCCACATCTGGACACCAAATGCGCCCAGACAACACGCGAAGGTCGTTCAACTACGCGGGTAAATGCGAAAACCTCAACGATCACCTACCAAATAATCCCCGCCCATTTGAAAGGAATTAGAGCAGTAATTAGAACACAGAAACAGGTATTATACCATCGTATAGGGGACTATCCCAGCCTCTCAGAGATATCGTCAAAATTTAAATTGGATCATTCTGTGATTTTTACCAGAATTAAAATGAAATCAGGGGGTGATTCGAAACGACCAATGGCAGCGAGAGACGCTAGACGCGACCAAATCCCGCCGAAATTAAGGGACAATGAAGCAAATTACGGAGCTCATTATATAAGGATCCAACGATCGGATTTTGGATAAAAAGGAGTCATTGAGACATTGGAAATGAGGACGTTCTAGGGAGCTAGTTTGCATATTCATGTGAGTGTTAGTTTGGAAATAAATTCTGAAACTCCCCTACTCCACGTCCCTCTAAGAGAAATCGTATAAATAATGGATTGAAACACAGCGAAGTCAGTCTACTTTGGGGCACCACGGGAGGCGGAAGCCTTGGCCCTGAGCGATCAGAATGTACAGTGGTTTTTACAAGTTCTATAAGTCTACTTTGGTGCATCACGGGAGGCGGAAGCCTTGGCCCTGAGCGATCAGAAAGTACAGTGATTTTTACAAGTTCTATAAGTCTACGTTGGGGCATCACGGGAGGCGGAAGCCTTGGCCCTGAGCGATCAGAAAGTACCTTAATTTTTACAAGTTCTATAAGTCTACTTTGGGGCATCGCTGAGGCGAGAGCCTGCGCTTGAGAGCATAAGAAAGTACCGTGATTTTTTAAGTTTTTATCAGTGCTAAATACGCGCTGTAGAGGCGGAAGCCGAACCCAGTAGCCATCAGAAAAGTAACATTCTTTACGAGTTTATAAGTAGGAGCAAGTATACCTCTGAAATTTGAATATCGCTAAGTATTCGCGAGTGCGAATTAGAACAGTGCATATAATAACAGTACGACGCAGTTATAATGATAGGTATAGCCGCCTGAGTTATTAACAGATAAACCAGCAATCTTGGAAGCTATTGAACTGTCAGCCGAACTAAGTAAGTTGATGATAGATACCGGAGATAGGAGCATCTTGTGCGAGAACCGTGCATTGTGCTAATAATAATAATTCACAGTGGACCTTTGCTTTGGTGAAATTTTGAAAAACCGTGTGTAAATTATCCTCCTATCAAGATGAACCAACTAATGAAGAAGACTGATATCATGGACCAGAACCGCATCAGGAAATATGAGAGATAAGTAAATAATCGGATGAGGCATGTTGGCCATAATGTTTCCCATCAAGGGGGTCGGATAAGTTTATCTCGATCATAAGCAATTATGATAAAAGTAGATATGTTAGGCATAACAGGCATGTTTTGTGTAGATTTGTGTGTTTATCAGTAATGAGTATTTTTGTGTGTTATAACGTAATAACTATATGAGCATCAAAGTTCTAATTTAAATATGTTTTGTTTGGGATGTCATTAATCTTGCTGAATGCACAGCTAAGGGAATAATTGGTTTGATAGTGCTTATGCACGATGTGAATGTAAAAGCTAATATGGGGAAGACCGCTCGATAATGTGACGAGACCAGTAAGTGACACTGAAATTGTGTGAATAATAAGTATGGTAAGTGATTATCACACGAAGGTAAAAGGAGGTAAGACAAGAATGGCTGGAGGGTAATGTGATATATTCAGATAAGGCTGAGAGTCGATTCTGGGTCGAGCAGAATTAAAGCGGAGGTGATATTCCCGCGTTCTACGATGATATAATGGTAAGTGACATTAATAGCGGAGGTGATATTCCCGCGTTCTACGATGATATAATGGTAAGTGAAATGATTGAGTTCATTATCTGATGAGAGTCCACTTTAGCTCCGTCGGAAAGGTATTGTACTGCTCGAGCCCAGGCAGTTAAAAGGGAGTCTTTAAGAGGCAGGTAGAAGTGTGGTAAGCCGTCTGAATTCTAAAAGCAGCCATGAAGGTTATTGCTAGCCAGCTGGTTAGGGCGATGAAAGTGTCTGTCACAACGTCGACGGTGTCATTGTATTCTATGAAGGGAGGTAGCCCGACTTCCTGGGGTTCCTTCTTGTGTGCCGCTTTAGGAAGCGACGTATTCTATTGTCAATATTTTTGAGTGCATTCATTATAATTGTTTGTTTATTAATAATCACGGGGCACCGGCTGCCGAAGTATTTATTTGTTGCTTCATGTATGATGACTTGTTAATTTTACCATAATTAACGGAGTTATGACTCTGAGAGAAGTAATTGTTTTTAAGTTATAAATACACACATGCCCGTAACCTAGAATAAATCTATTGCCTTCATTATCTGACTCTTGTGAGGAAAGATGATGATTGTACGAGAAAACATGTCCGAGTTCCCAAAAACCAATTTTGCAAGTTATAAACATGAGTGCGCATAATTTGTTGTGATAGAATGGCTGTGTTATTTAAGCCATAGTTGTTTGAACTAAGTCTGTTGACGTAAATTCTTGAACTTGAAGCAGTGGACTGCAGTAAAATAGACTATTTTTCTTTTCCTGGTTTCAGCCAGTGTGATAACATTTATTTTGCATTTTTGATGTTGTTGATTAGAGTAATTTAAGGGAGTTTATTTTGTTTTTATTTGTCTATGGATGGGAGAAAAGGGAGATGATGTTTTTGTGAAATAAATTATTTTATATTAGGAGTTCTCTGACATACTGATTTTAAGTTAAGCCTCCTGTGATCCTGTGACGATATTCCTAGGATGTTTAGAATAAGTTAGAGCCACCCCGAACAGATCACTACCCGAGCAAGAGTCGGCATCCTAGAAAAACACGGAAGGGTATATATGGATTGGGTGATAACATAGTAGTTATTCATGTCCATATTAGTTTTCTTTTATTAATTAGTGGATCACAGTGATGGAGATTGTCAGAGAGTAGCTAGCCGGAGCCTACTGAAGTGTACGTGCCGCCTTGAGGTCATGTAAACAGATGTGGAGCATCCCCTTACATCATGGCGCGGCCCAAGTGTGGCAGACGACAGTACAACCGAGTCCCTGGATGGTTACTGACCCCATATAATGTTACCCTTAGTGGGAGTACTAGCATTATATATACATCATGTCGCCCTGTAGTGGGGCTTGATCAGCTAGAGACATCATGGCGCCGAACGGTGTGGCCAAATTAACAAGTAATTCAGGGGAAAGTAAAGCCAGGAGTTTGTTTAAAATAAATAATCGAAAATGCTGAGTTTATTTTGCATAGTTAGGTAGAAGCAGCGTTTTCGTGGCGCCCTTATATTTGAATAATTAGTAGCAAACTCCAAATGTATGTTGTAGGACGGCATGAACCGTAAGAGTGATGTCAGTACTTTATTGACAGAACTGGGAAGCTAAAATTAACGCAGAAGGGTAAACTGAAAATTTATTCACAAAAGCAAACATCAAATAGGCAGCTCTTCAAGCATATTAAAGTAATTAATGGGATTAACGTAGATTGGGATCAAGCGACTCATTTTATGATTGCAGAAGGTGGGGACGTGAGGCTGCATGCCCCAGTCTTCTCAAATAAGTATTATATTGTGTGATATGGCGTCAGTGGAGGAAATTCGATCTATTATTGAGAGTTCAGTAGCTAGAACAATGGAGCAGTTCGAACACTTTAAGAGGGAATGTAGGGAGCAGAGCGAAATCAACAATGCACGTATCGCGGAACAAATTGCAGAACAGAGTGAATTAAACAATGCACGTATAGCGGAGCAGAACGAAATCAACAATGCACGTGTTGCGGAACAGATAGCAAAACAGAGTGAATTAAACAATGCACGTATAGCGGAGCAAATAGCGGAACACAGTAGGACAAATAATGCACTACTCGCGGAACACAACTCAGTTACTAATACACAGTTAATGGAACGAATTGCAGAACAGGGTAAGCGGAATAATGAAGTATTAAAAGAGGAATTAACGGAACAAATTGTAGAACAGGGTAGGCTGAATAAGGAATCATTAAAAGAGGAACTGACAGATAAATTAGCAGAGCAGATAGCAAGAGTTTAGTGCTTTTCAGTCGGTCAACACGAATGTACCCAAAAGAGATGGGTTATGCCCTAATCCTGAAATAAATTACATGAGATTAATAAATTTATTTCAGGATGAGGGCATAACCCATCTCTTTTGGGTACATTCGTGTTGACCGACTGAAAAGCACTAAACTCTTGTTTACTAAGGCAACACTGAAAATATGGCTTCAAACACCACAAAGAGCAGATAGCTAAAATCACGCTTGAGACTACCACACAGTTAGGTCAGATGGAGACGAACTTAAGGCAATCAATAGCGTTTAGTGAAGAAAAGACGGCAGCAAAACTAATATAGCTGGAAGAAATATGTAACGCTAATACAGAAGGGATAAAGATAGAACAGTTAGCAATCCAAGCTACCATAAAAGGAGTAGACAACGAGGTTAAGTCTGCGGCAAAACAATTGCACAGCTTAGAAGGAGAGATGATAGAGATTAGAACGGAAATAGACAAGGCAGCTTTGACTTCAGCAGAACGATGGAGCATTCAAGAGAACGAGAATGATGCACTTAAAGAGAGTATACTTGAAAGTAATGAACTGATAGGAGGTAGGCTCGATCAGCTGGAAAGTGATAAGAAAGAGGGAAAGAGAAAAGAGGAAAATAGATATGAGGCAATAAGAGTAGAAATAAACAAGACATGCCAACAAATTGGAATTGACGGGAAAGAGGATAGAAAGAAACTCTTAGAACAAATGGAAGAAAACCAGAAGAGGATAAAGGAGGTCGAACAGCAGTTACTTGGGAAAATGGAGGTACAAGAACGAAAGATTATTAAGACAGAAATACAGTCTTTGCAACAGCAGGAAATGCTTCTGGAACTAAAAGCCCACAATAGCAGCAAAGGGACGAGCAGTGTGGCTAATCATTTCAACTCAAGCCAGACTCAGGTAGAAGGAATGAATGAACTTAGTCCGGGCCGTGCGACCACAGGTAGCGAGAATAATGAAGGGTTTCAAACATTTAGAGGACTTGCCTCAACACCTCAACAGCCGACTGGCAATAATAATAACAATAACCCAACTACACAGTATGTCCAAATAATTAGAATGCAGGAGGATCGCCCACGCAAATTCAACAACGTTGGTTCACAAACGCCGAAAGCTTTTTTAAAAGACTTAGAACACTACCTTACAGACAATAACATTCCTGAGAATAAGAAACTCAGAATAACAGAGAAATTACTTGCGGATAGCGTTCTGACGTGGTTCAGAAGTTTTCGCTATACTTTTGAAGACATGGATACCTTCAAGCATGCATTTTTACGCCGTTACTGGAGCATGTCCATACAACATAGTTTAAGGATGGAATTATATAGTAGGAAGTATCATGCTTCACAGCCTACACGTTATTCAGAATATTTTTCGGCTCAGCTACTCAGATTAAAAGACATGGATATTTTACCACCGGAGTCAGAACTGGTGATGAGAATCAGTAAACAGCTTCCGTTACCGGTACAACAGTTTTTAATTGCGGCAAACGTCTCGAGCGCACTGCAAGCAGAGGAGGTGTTACGTCAGTTGGATGAGACGTCATTAAATAATCAAAATAGGCACGTCAGAGCGAGTGACAGCACAGCGCTGGTACACCAAGCCGAGCTAGTTAAAACTAGAGAGCAAAGCACCAACACGAATGTTAGCCATAGGAGCGGAAATAATAACGGAAGGTCAGACTTGCCAAAAGAGGAGCAAAGGAGATACGAACCAAGGAACGAGAGGAACTGGCAGCCACAACAGTACAGGAGAGATGAATGGAAAGGGCGTGGTCGCGAAGGTCCATATCATCATCGCAGATATGATAGAAGAGATAATAGAACGTGGAACCGAGGACGAGATGAGAACCGAGGATACACGGAAGGCAGTCGACGGGAATTGCAAAACAGGCATGAGGCATCACAACGATACCTAGAGGAGTTGCATCGCAGCCAAGAGACGGAAAAGGATCGCTGGCGAAGGACGATGGAAAATCGCGAGAACCCAGATATGGAGATCACTGGAGCAGAAAGTGAATTAGCGCAACAGCATCGCGAAAGTCAGAATGAGAAGAGGCACACGGGGGCTATTTAAAAAAACATGTACTAGAGGGTGAAGGAGATAGGCTAATTTTCACGCCAGATAAGACACAGTGGTTGATAGCGAACATTGAGGAATGTGTCGCAACTTCTGAGGATTTTACACGTGAAATTATTCAACCGGAACAACATTGTTTGAGGAAATTACCAGTCATCATTACGAGGATAGAAGGACTAAGAGTAAAAGGATTAGTGGATACAGGGGCACAGCTATGTCTAGTATCAGAGGCATTAATTAAAGCTCTAAGCGAGAAACAGAGAATACCTACGATTCCAGTACCACAGGTCAAAATTAGAGGAGTAATTCCCGAAAACTCAGCTGTATGCAAATTTCAAGTGCAATTGGATCTAGAAATATTAGGACACACTTTCTCACACGTATTCATGGTGATCAACAAGTTGAATGTAAATTTGATCCTGGGGGCGGATTTCCTATATGAGCACCAAGCAGTGATTGACCTGCGTAACAACGTAATTAAATTCAGAAATATGGAAGGATTATCAGCAGTGGAATTAAACCAGAATAACCACGGCTTAGATAGAGATGCTGACATTTGGACGCTGGAGACCATTCCTGAGGAAGAAGAAGAGAGAAGTCAAGCAGATGAAGAGGACTCGAACACAGGACTCCTGGAGGAAAAGCAAGAATTGGAAGATGAAATGTGGTCCATGACAGTAGAAGAAGATGGCAACAAAGACAGTTTTGAGGCATTTTTGAAAGAAAAATTAAGAGAAGCAAAGCTAAATGAGGATGAAAGAAATTGCTTGGCACAAATGCTATTTAAACACTCAGCAGCATTTAATACGCTACCGGGAAAAATATTAAATTTCAAGTACGCTATGCAGGTAGATGACTGGACACCATTTAAGAATCGACTCTACCCAATTCCAGAAAAGCAGCGTGCAGCAGTTAGAAAAATTATAGACGAGATTCTTAGAGGGGGCATAATTAAGAAAGCTTCAACCCCATATTTGAACGCCATATTAGCGGTGGCGAAGCCCAATGGTTCTGTGAGGTTGTGTCTCGATGCTCGCACCCTCAATTCCAGATTACTAGATGAGACCGAACGTGCACCACTAATTAAGGATGTACTCAAAAAGTTCCATAAGAAGAAAATATATTCGTCTGTCGATCTTGCGAATAGCTATTGGCACATCGAGTTAGAAGAGAAATCACAGCTGTTAACTGGATTTCTATTCGATAATCAGAGTTTCACCTGGTGTCGATTACCATTCGGAGTTAAGACAGCCGGATCTGCACTAATCCGAGCATTGGATCGAAATTTAACAGAAGAGGTGAAGGACATGACTGTCAGATATGTCGACGATATCTTACTAGCATCAGAAAGCAATGAGGAACACATGCAAAATTTAAGCAAGTTGTTAGAGAACCTAGAAAGGGCAAATTTCAAGATCAATCTAAAAAAATCACACTTCTTTCAGCACGAAATTTTATATTTAGGACATATTGTTGATGGAGAAGGGATCAGACCCAATCCGGTGAAAATTGAAGCCATTAAAAATTTTCCTCGACCAACCAGAGTCAAGCACATAAGGATGTTCTTGAGAGCCACCAATTTCTTTCGTGAAAACTGTCCAGGATACACCGAAGTAGTAGCACCATTACAAGAGATGCTAAAAAAGAATAACCGTTGGTTTTGGAACGAAGAGTGTGAGAGGTCATTCGTAGCCACGAAGGAATTACTGTCAAATAACTTCAAACTGGGTTACCCAGATTTTTCGAAGAGGTTTATAATTCAAGCAGATGCATCTTTAGTGGGCATCGGAGCAATGCTTTTCCAAGAAGACGCAGAGAGAACAGCAAGCCGTTCATACCTAGCATTCATCAGCAGGAAGTTGAGAAAACATGAGAAAAGTTATACCATCTCAGAGCTGGAGCTTTTGGCGATCATATACGCGTTACAACAATGGCGTCGTATTATCTACGGTTTCTCCATAACAATCCGCACTGATCACAAGGCGCTGACTTTCTTATTTAAGACCACCATGGTAAGCGAACGCATCAACAGATTGGCCATCTATGCACAGCAGTTTGATATACAAATTGAGCATATATCAGGAAAATTGAATGTAATCCCGGATATTTTGAGCCGAAATCCAGAAGAGGAGGCACAGAAGGAGGAAATGTTAGTGCAACACATTGAGCTGACAAACGAAGATCAAGACTTCTTACAAGAACTGAAGAGGTTACCGCAGGAACAAGAAAAGGAGCCATGGATGATGCAGATGATTAAATTCCTCAAGAGAGAGATAACACCTGATATCCCAGCATATCGAGAGATTGAAGCTCAAGCGAGAAGTTATTCATACTTCAATAATATGCTCCATAAATTTATAGATGAGGATCATGTCAAGTTACGAATATTGTTACCAGCTTCGTTACAGAGGAAATTAGTGTGGCATACTCACTATACGCTTGGTCACATTGGGTTAGACAAGACACAAGCAACAATAGGTGAAGCTTTCACTTGGCCACGGATGAGGATCACTATACGCGATGTCCTGAAGACATGCGATATTTGCCAGCGTGCGAAACCCAATAACTTCCTCATGAGACAATACCCAAAGCCAATATTGCCACAGAAACCGTTAGAGCTCATTGCTACGGACTGTCTTGGTCCATTGCCGAAAGGACGTAGAGGAGTGCGACATGTCCTTGTATGTGTGGACGTATTTTCTAAATTTGTTGTTTTATGTGCTATCCAGAAAACAACATCGAAACAGGTCCTAAGCCGCATCAAGAATCGAGTTATACCTATAATGGGAAAGCCTGAATTTATCCTTTCCGACCACGGAAGTTATTACACATCAGCAGAATTTAAGCGCGGATTAAATGAGCTAGACATCAAACATGTACTATCTAGCATACGCCATCCACAGGGAAATCCGAGCGAAAGAGTCTTACGTGAGGTCTCGAAGCACATCCGGATGTTCATTTCTACAGAACACCACCGTTGGGCTGATATATTGAAAAATATTGAGATTTGCATCAACATGACACGTCATGAGTCAACTGGACAAGTTCCATACACGTTACATTTGAACCAGCAACCACCGAGATCTTGGACAACAGTACTAGATTGCCCAAGAGATCCGCAGCCAGCACCACAGCTGAGAGTCGAACGGACGGTCACCTACATGAGAGAACAAGCTGACAGGAGACTAAGAAGACTAAAAGGAAAACGCTTTCACAGAGAATTGAACGTCAATGAATTAGTTTTATTGAAGAGGCCACCTATCTCTGATCCAGCAAACAAAGTATTTCATAAATGGTGTTTCCCATACATAGGACCTTATCGAATCATAAGAAATTTGGGGAATAATGCATATAAGATACAGGACATAAACGGCGGAAGCACATCAGTTGTAAATTGCTCAAACCTCAAAATATATCATAAAAGGGAACCGTTTGATCAACCACGGAATACCGCGGGTGTCAACATTATGGAAATCGAATAAAGATGAGCCAAATGCACGTGGAAAGAGGAAGTAGTCAGTCATAAACAGACCTGGTGTTTACAGAGGAAGACCGTGAAGTAAGAGGACTGGGCGAGACAGGCGGACAATAGCTAGCTACCTGCACCAGACAGCCGAGACACTAATCTGAGCAAGAATGTGGAGAGGGAGACAAGAATCGTACCAAGGGAATCCCTGCGCGCGACAGCAGTGGCGAACCAAATAAACAATATAAGGAGTGACGGTGGAACCTTACAGCATCCGTGAGACGAATCGAGATTGAGAAAAAAATCATACGTTCCATATCGATTTTTTTCCTTAGCAGAAGGGTAATGTGACCTTTATGCATCTCTGATAGCATAAAGTCTACATATTATTCCAACAAGATTTAATTCATGTCTCAAAGCCGATGTGAGAATAGAAGTTGCTTGTGAAACTGGCATGACAAAAGGATGGTTCGTACGTGACTTGAAGCAGCTTTCACTCAGCGCAGACAAAGGCAGTAGAAGAGAGAAAATCCACATCTGGACACCAAATGCGCCCAGACAACACGCGAAGGTCGTTCAATTACGCGGGTAAATGCGAAAACCTCAACGATCACCTACCAAATAAACCCCGCCCATTTGAAAGGAATTAGAGCAGTAATTAGAATACAGAAACAGGAATTATACCATCGTATAGGTGACTATCCCAGCCTCTCAGAGATATCGTCAAAATTTAAATTGGATCATTCTGTGATTTTTACCAGAATTAAAATGAAATCAGGGGGTGGATTCGAAACGACCAATGGCAGCGAGAGACGCTAGACGCGACCAAATCCCGCCGAAATTAAGGGACAATGAAGCAAATTACGGAGCTCATTATATAAGGATCCAACGATCGGATTTTGGATAAAAAGGAGTCATTGAGACATTGGAAATGAGGACGTTCTAGGGAGCTAGTTTGCATATTCATGTGAGTGTTATTTTGGAAATAAATTCTGAAACTCCCCTACTCCACGTCCCTCTAAGAGAAATCGTATAAACAATGGATTGAAACACAGCGAAGTCAGTCTACTTTGGGGCACCACGGGAGGCGGAAGCCTTGGCCCTGAGCGATCAGAAAGTACAGTGATTTTTACAAGTTCTATAAGTCTACTTTGGGGCATCACGGGAGGCAGAAGCCTTGGCCCTGAGCGATCAGAAAGTACCTTAATTTTTACAAGTTCTATAAGTCTACTTTGGGGCACCACGGGAGGCGGAAGCCTTGGCCCTGAGCGATCAGAAAGCACAGTGATTTTTACAAGTTCTATAAGTCTACTTTGGTGCATCACGGGAGGCGGAAGCCTTGGCCCTGAGCGATCAGAAAGTACAGTGATTTTTACAAGTTCTATAAGTCTACGTTGGGGCATCACGGGAGGCGGAAGCCTTGGCCCTGAGCGATCAGAAAGTACCTTAATTTTTACAAGTTCTATAAGTCTACTTTGGGGCATCGCTGAGGCGAGAGCCTGCGCTTGAGAGCATAAGAAAGTACCGTGATTTTTACAAGTTTTTATCAGTTCTAAATACGCGCTGTAGAGGCGGAAGCCGAACCCAGTAGCCATCAGAAAAGTAACATTCTTTACGAGTTTATAAGTAGGAGCAAGTATACCTCTGAAATTTGAATATCGCTAAGTATTCGCGAGTGCGAATTAGAACAGTGCATATAATAACAGTACGACGCAGTTATAATGATAGGTATAGCCGCCTGAGTTATTAACAGATAAACCAGCAATCTTGGAAGCTATTGAAGTGTCAGCCGAACTAAGTAAGTTGACGATAGATACCGGAGATAGGAGCTTCTTGTGCGAGAACCGTGCATTGTGCTAATAATAATAATTCACAGTGGACCTTTGCTTTGGTGAAATTTTGAAAAACCGTGTGTAAATTATCCTCCTATCAAGATGAACCAACTAATGAAGAAGACTGATATCATGGACCAGAACCGCATCAGGAAATATGAGAGATAAGTAAATAATCGTATGGGGCATGTTGGCCATAATGTTTCCCATCAAGGGGGTCGGATAAGTTTATCTCGATCATAAGCAATTATGATAAAAATAGATATGTTAGGCATAACAGGCATGTTTTGTGTAGATTTGTGTGTTTATCAGTAATGAGTATTTTTGTGTGTTATAACGTAATAACTATATGAGCATCAAAGTTCTAATTTAAATATGTTTTGTTTGGGATGTCATTAATCTTGCTGAATGCACAGTTAAGGGAATAATTGGTTTGATAGTGCTTATGCACGATGTGAATGTAAAAGCTAATATGGGGAAGACCGCTCGATAATGTGACGAGACCAGTAAGTGACACTGAAATTATGTGAATAATAAGTATGGTAAGTGATTATCACACGAAGGTAAAAGGAGGTAAGACAAGAATGGCTGGAGGGTAATGTGATATATTCAGATAAGGCTGAGAGTCGATTCTGGGTCGAGCAGAATTAAAGCGGAGGTGATATTCCCGCGTTCTACGATGATATAATGGTAAGTGAAATTAATAGCGGAGGTGATATTCCCGCGTTCTACGATGATATAATGGTAAGTGAAATGATTGAGTTCATTATCTGATGAGAGTCCACTTTAGCTCCGTCGGAAAGGTATTGTACTGCTCGAGCCCAGGTAGTTAAAAGGGAGTCTTTAAGAGGCAGGCAGAAGTGTGGTAAGCCGTCTGAATTCTAAAAGCAGCCATGAAGGTTATTGCTAGCCAGCTGGTTAGGGCGATGAAAGTGTCTGTCACAACGTCGACGGTGTCATTGTATTCTATGAAGGGAGGTAGCCCGACTTCCTGGGGTTCCTTCTTGTGTGCCGCTTTAGGATGCGACGTATTCTATTGTCAATATTTTTGAGTGCATTCATTATAATTGCTTGTTTATTAATAATCACGGGGCACCGGCTGCCGAAGTATTTATTTGATGCTTCATGTATGATGACTTGTTAATTTTACCATAATTAACGGAGTTATGACTCTGAGAGAAGTAATTGTTTTTAAGTTATAAATACACACATGCCCGTAACCTAGAATAAATCTATTGCCTTCATTATCTGACTCTTGTGAGGAAAGATGATGATTGTACGAGAAAACATGTCCGAGTTCCCAAAAACCAATTTTGCAAGTTATAAACATGAGTGCGCATAATTTGTTGTGATAGAATGGCTGTGTTATTTAAGCCATAGTTGTTTGAACTAAGTCTGTTGACGTAAATTCTTGAACTTGAAGCAGTGGACTGCAGTAAAATAGACTATTTTTCTTTTCCTGGTTTCAGCCAGTGTGATAACATTTATTTTGCATTTTTGATGTTGTTGATTAGAGTAATTTAAGGGAGTTTATTTTGTTTTTATTTGTCTATGGATGGGAGAAAAGGGAGATGATGTTTCTGTGAAATAAATTATTTTATATTAGAAGTTCTCTGACATACTGATTTTAAGTTAAGCCTCCTGTGATCCTGTGACGATATTCCTAGGATGTTTAGAATAAGTTAGAGCCACCCCGAACAGATCACTACCCGAGCACGAGTCGGCATCCTAGAAAAACACGGAAGGGTATAATACGTACACACACATGGACTATATGTGATGTCATTGGCTTATCTTTCATAAATGTACATAGTAAAGGAAGCTTTTCAGTCGTTCAACACGACTGAATAGCTTTCATTATTAGAATTAAGCATCACTGAAAAATGGATTCTATCACTACTAAATGAAAATAGGCTAACAAGTAAACGAAAAGCAAGAACGGGAGTTTTAATTTAGAAAAGGAATACTATTATTGGTCACAAAGGAGCTAAAGTTCCGCTAACACGTACCTTGATGCTCGGTACAGTTAGGAGGCGAGTTCCGACTGTACCGTTCCATACGTAACGTTCCGCTAACACGTACCTTGATGTTCGGTACAGTTGGGAGTCGAGTTCCGACTGTACCGTTCCAGGGCTGTAACGTTTCACATGCTCGTACGGAGTTCCAAGTTACAGTTACGGAAAGATACCGCTAGCCAGCTCGGGGCCGCGGTATGGCATACTCAGCGGTACGTAACGCATTTCAGTTCTGTTCCGGGTCCCTGACGATTAGTTTAGTCGTTTATTAATGTTAAGTTTTGACCAATTGAGTAGCCACAATTGAGATTTGGTAAAGATGGCGGCAAAATAAACATGACACTGAGGTGCCCTTTTCTAGTGCTACCTCTGGACAAAATTTCGTGTTTCAATTGAAAGGGAGGAGCACACATATACACACACAGACACACAATGTTTCTTGAAAAAAGTCCCTTAATACTAGCCACGTTCTTCCACTGGCAGTGGTCTGTAGGAAAATCGGGCAATTTTAGAGTTTTAATATGTGTTTGAAATTTGTTGCAAATGATTATTTTATCATATTTTCATACATCATGTTACGGTATGTAGATTTAGGCGTTCAATTTTCCATCCTTCTTTACGGTGCACCATATAAGGTTTTATACCAAGGGACTTTTTAGTGGTACGCTATACATTTATCTTGTGTCTTTGATATTTATCAATTCATTCATATCGGCTGATGTTGTTGTTTGAGTCTTCAGTCTTTTGACTGGTTTTATCCCGCTCTCCATGCCTCCCTGTCCTGAGCTAGGCATTTCATTTCTACATAGCTACCACACCCTACATTCGAGGCAAACTAACATATTCTAATCTCGGTCTACCCCTACAGTTCTTGTCCTCGACCCTTACTTCCATAAGTAAGTTTGCTATTCCTGGGTGTCTTTGTAAGTGTCCTACCAACCTATCTTTTCTCTTCATTAGCAGTCGCCAAAAACATCTCTCCTCTCCCACTCGTCTTAATACCTCTTCGTTTGTAACCCTATCTACCCATCTGATCTTCATCATTCTCCTGTAACACCACATTTCAAACGCTTCAAATCTCCTCTTTTCTGCTGCACCAATAGTCCAATTTTCACTTCCATAGAGCCCACGCTCGATGCCAACAGATTTCTTTTCTGTAGAAATGCTTTTCTTGCCTGATCCAACCTACTTTTTATATCCTCTTTCCTCCGTCCATTACTGGTTATTTTGCTTCCTCAGTAACAGAAGTCTTCCGAGATTCGGAGATATAGAATGCCAGTGAAATATTTCGCACAGCCGCCATGTTGGATTTTTGAAACGTAATAAAATTTGTAGGTCACGGTCGGGGTCGGCCAGAATAGTACTATGACCTTACCGAATTTAATTGAAATCTATCCAGCCACTTATATTTTATTAGTGGGGGGGGGGGCACACACACGGACGTACACACACGGATGAAAGGTGATCCCATAAGCCTATTTTTTCATAAATAGAAATAGGCTAAAAGCGAGATTTTAAAATTTGACGCTGGCGCCATTTCGTGGTTAAAAAAAAACATTTAAAAATGATTGCTGTCACAGATTAATTGACATTGAGAATCGTCTAAATATTTCCGATGGCCACCATATTGGATTTTTATATACTTTGTAGGCCATAGAGCTATGTACTATTAGATGATTATTGCGTAGGTTCATTGTTCAAACGTTGGTTTCGATCGCATGATTAGGACACAAGAAATTAAACCTTAATTTTAAAATTTCGCACAGCCGCCATCTTGATGTTATGTAAACAATTGAGCTGAATAGGATGTCAGTGCATTACAAGGTGTATACCATTTGCTGTACCATGTGTGACGGCGCTCGTTTGGTTTAAATGCGAGAAAAGGCTATTTAAATACAACAACTTCGCTTGGCCACCACGTTCGTTTTGTAGAGAGGTTTTTGAGAGTCCCATCTTTACACTTCTATTAGTGCTTTTTTGCTTCATACAAAACGTCAGGATGATATCTGTAATAGTTTCGGAGATATGGAATGCCGGTGAAATATTCCGCACAGTTGCCATGTTGGATTGGTGAGTTGTAATAAAATTTGAAGAGCACAGTCGGTGTTGGACAGAATAGTACTATGACCTTACCGAGTTTCGTTGAAATCGCTCCAGCAGTTTAGATTTTATTAGGGAGGGGATCGAGGCGACGGACACATGCAAACACACACATACGTACACACACACGGACTATATGTGATGTCATAGGTCTATCTTTCATAAATGTAAATAATAAAGGAAGCTTTTCAGTCGGTCAACACGACTGAATAGCCTTCATTATTAGAATTAAGCATCACTGAAAAATGGCTTCTATCACTATTAAATGAAAATAGGCTAACATGTAAACGAAAAGCAAGAACGGGAGGTTTAATTTAGAAAAGAAATACTATTATTGGTCACAAAGGAGCTAAAGTTTGCTGTGTAGGTTACACTCTGCCTTATGTGGCAACACTGCGAGAAGGTGAGTTGGATTCCCATCTAAGCCATCTTAGATTGGTTTTCCGTGGATTCCCACTTCTACTCCAGGAAAATGCGTGGATAGTTCCTAAGTCAAGGCCACGGCCTACTCCTTCCCAAGCCATGCCATCATTACAAATACACGCGTTACTACAGACATCACAATAACAAAGTTTAGACCTATCAGACAAATTCCATAAAAACCTCAACTACATGGACCGATGAACAATAACCTATGTTCCAAACCTCTATATGGAGCAACAATAAATATTTCGAATCAATGGGATCCATCGTATTGTTTTCAGGAAACATATTTCTAACGTAGGCTACAGTATGACCGCGATCGAAACGAGCAACGTGCCTTGCCCTGTCTGATGCGGCACGCACTCAGACTGAAATCAGATTTTTATTTTTATTTTTATTGATATTTCAAGAAGTAATTATCCTATGTTTGAATAAATTATTTGCCTGGAATTGCATATGGCATCGTTCAAACTGGGATAGTTGTTGACGCAGAAAAAAGGATCTTTTCATCAGGGTTCTAGGTAGGAGAGTAGATACTGAAAAATATCCTTAGGCTAGATAGAGTATTTCGATATCATGAAAGAAATGCCCCTAGATTAGATAACAGGTATGTAATTGATGTAGTTGTTGTGTAATTAGGCTATTATGTGACAGTTTGTAACAACCAGCGTAACAGTGTAATAAACGCAGTGTTACAATTGCCGTGGTAACTAAATAGACTGTGTAATAGCCGTAAAAGTCTACGTAAAAATTCGGTGTAATAACCATAATGGTTTTAATAGCTAATGGACAGTAGTACCGGTAACAGTCCTGTAATAGTCTGTAGGCCTACATACATTTTGGGAAATGCTGCTGTACTGTTACAGGCTCTGTACCGTTCCACTTTCCGTTGGAACATGAGAACCTGGAACGTTACGCATAGATACCGGGTGGCTGGTTGGTATAACCTGGAACGGTACACAGTGTAACCGGGTACTGGTGGAAACGTTACTCTATTTCGATAACCAAGAACGGTACGCAGAGTAACTTTCCAACTGGTAACGCTGAGGAATCGTTCCAGTCATGTACCGTTACATACGTAACGTTCCGCTAGCACGTACCTTGATGCTCGGTACAGTTGGGAGTCGAGTTCCGACTGTACCGTTCCAGCGCTGTAACGTTCCACATGCTCGTACTGAGTTCCAAGTTACAGTTCCGGAACGATACCGCAAGCCAGCTCGGGGCCGCGGTATGGCATACGTAACGTAACGTGGAACACAGCGTTACGTAACGCATTTCAGTTCTGTTCCGGGTCCCTGCTCACTCGATCCCCACCGAAATGACTACGACTAACGGCTCAAGAGACACACATCTCAAAAGATAGCGTCCATCGCATCATGAAGCGTCTGCGCTGGAAATCCTACATTCCTACACGAAATTGGAAATTGACAGACAATGCCACGAAATTCCAAATGAACTTTGTCGTAACGTTTGCGAATCCATTGCTTCGCGTTATCAGCTTTGTCTGGACACTGACGGTCATCAATTTGAACATTTGCGATCACGAGTCTTTAATTACATGTCTCCCGTATAATTGAAACCCTTAAACTTGTCTCTATGTTCATAAATAATCATTTTATAATCATTCAAAGTGTTAGTAAATTTTTTGAGACACCTGTATTTCCGTAACTTTCTAACTTTATATCCTTTTAAGAATGTACTGAACAAAATCATACATATTTCGTTTCAAATGGTTTATATAAACGCCAGAAAACGCTAATCAAATCGTTGATTTCCACACAGACTATAATACCGTTATACTAAACCAGTTGTTTATCAAGTATTATCGTAGCCCATACGTGGCGTAATGGTAGCGACTTAAGACTCATAGTCTGGGGCTTCGTGGATAAAATCCCTGCAGTTTAAAATTTCTTTACTTCGTTTGTTTTGTATTTATTGATTTATAACTACTCACACGTTATAAAGCTAATGTTTAGCCAATTTGTAATCGAAAATATTATATATATATATATACTTATAACACCACATATTTCAACACTCGAATACAGCGATTAATATTAATATTTAATATTTGCGGTAGAGACTATTGTTGTTGTTGTTTTTGTTGTTGATTCCTTAGGGGTTTTGTGGTTTCATTGTAGCCCCATTTACTTGGGTGTATGTAGAAGTTGTCTGATACCCTGTGTCAGTGTGATGTCTGTAAGCTTACTAGTGTGTGTACTTTTATACGAGGAAGGATTTGGGTAGGAAGCTTTTGTTGTTGTTTCATTTGAGATGCATGGACATCATGGTCATTTAGCCCCGTGTACTTGGGTGAGTGTTGAATTTTGTGTGATAATCTGTGTTATTGTGATGGCTGTGTTTGTGAGTGTATATATAATTCAGGTGAGAATTCAATCAATCAACGTTTAATATCCTTATTGCACGTCGTATTTCAACAAGCTACTACAACCAACATTCAATAATTATACTCCTTGATAACGACATGCTTTTAGGAGAAGGTAGGCAATATGTTCTTCACTGAACATCTTGTTGTCACTAAGATGCTATCACAAGTGTGTAATTTAGAAATATCGATCGGAAGTGTCTCAGTATGCTGTAAACATCACTAACTTGTTCCGTGCAGCTCCCTACCTTCCCACTTCCTAAGGTTCTTGAAAGTGAGAAAGAGACATGTTTTCCCGTTCGGGGCAGTTCTGAATTGAAACTGGCCATTTTGCTATCGAGTACAATACCGTGAATACTGTGGGGAGTAGTAGATTTACACAATCACCAATGTATAATGAATCCTATTATTAAGTCTCGAATATACGTACCGGTATGCTAATTCATTTAAGGGGATAGAACATCGTGGTCATCAGTCCCGTGTGGTGGAGTGTAAGTTGAATTTGTCTGATAACCTGTATTTGTGTGATGACTGTATTAGTGTGAGTAGGCTATCTGTAGTAGGGACAGGGACGGTGTAGGTGCCCCGGGGCTTGAAATAAGGTACTAACCTGGCAATTGCCTAGAGGGGGTGTGGAAAGCACAGGGAAAAACAGCACTCTTGACAGCCGGTGTCAGCGCCGGTATTCGAACCTACGATATGTGGAGTTGCTGCAGCTGCCCGTCCAGTCGTGGTGCACAGTTTCACGAGCACGGGGACTTCTTGAATATCATAGTTAACAGAATTATTTCCGCGAAACTGCGCAAGATTGTCGGAAGAGAACTCACTCTTCTGATTGATTCAATAGATTTGCAAATCAATACATTAGAAGCATGCGATGAGGAGCATGAAGAGAACTGCGCTGTATT
Source organism: Meconema thalassinum (assembly GCA_946902985.2). Classification (NCBI taxonomy): domain Eukaryota; kingdom Metazoa; phylum Arthropoda; class Insecta; order Orthoptera; family Tettigoniidae; genus Meconema; species Meconema thalassinum. Next base: position 1,394,598,009 of record OX336389.2, read on the forward strand.
TTATAACACTGTAGTCTGTGAACATTGACAAAACCAAACAAAAGTTTGGTGCTTTTCAGTCGGTCAACACGAATGTACCCAAAATATATGGGTTATGCCCTAATCCTGAAAAAATTACATGCGATTAATGAATACACAGGATGACCAGTTTCGATCGTCAAGCGATCATCATCAGATCCATTACACTTAGGCTGTAAAATCTATGTTTGAAAATACAGGTGAAAATATTTACAATATGTACAATTATTATTTAGTTGCAGTATTGGTAATGCAACTTGTCAGTGTATGCTAGTTGAAGTATATATGATGTTAGGTGGAATGCTAAAATGGTGATAGAAATCCGGAATTTGTCTGTTTGGAGTGACTATATGGTTGTAAAAGTCAACTATGGTGGTACTGTATAGTGCAGGCTATTACTTATCTGGTTGGATGTCTTCCGTTCTGTAGCTGCGAGTAGTATCAACTTCCCTCTTGGAGCAGTGACGCTTGAAATGGCTTCAAACCCCACAACATTGACAATAGGAACATTTGACAAATCAAGGCCAGTCAGTTTAAGTGTATGATTTGAAACAACAGGACATCCTCAAATATACACTAATGTTTTTCCCGTCTGTCTCTTATTTTGTCGGGGACTGGTATTTGAACGGCCCCACCGATGTACATTAAATTTCAGGGAAGATGTATCAGTACCTTGTGACCGGGACTATAGGCTAGTACAGTACAGCTGGAATGGTTTTGTTCCAAAAACCGTGCTATGGTTGGCTTTTTGTAAATCGTTAGAAAAGCACAAAAAATGCTTAACTCTAAATTTCGGAATAATTTGTAGTATCATGTTGTCGGAAAACTAAAAGAAAAATGAAAAGTGTTTTTCTCTGAATCTACGTATTTTTAAAAAAGGTTTTAAACAAAAAATGTAGAGCACATTGTCACCTACAATTAGTCTCATTAAGGTCATGTCATACGTTTTGAAATGCAGAAGCTAGGTGGCGCCAAAGTTTCCAAAAAAGTGTTTTTTCACTTTTTGTCCTAGAAAATATGTTTTTTTTTTTTTTTTTTTTTTCACAAAAGAGTTAATCAGAAATTTGTTCCTCTAAAAATTGTCTGCTACATTTATTTAAAAGTTTGTTTTCTCCTACTTACCGTTCCAAATTTATAGCGCAGCAAATTCAACGCTGCGTAGTCAAGGTTACTATTGTTACTGCGGAGAGAGTGGTGGCCATAGTTTAGACCAGGACCGGTGTCGGACAATTTGCACACTTCGGCAAACTATAACATTGGAACAAAAAGTCGGAGGAAAAAAATGTTTGAATAAATGTTGTAGACAATTTTGAGAAGAACAAATTTCTGATTCGCTCTTTTGTGAACAAAACATTTTTTCTAGGACAAAAAGTGAAAAAACACTTTTTTTTGAAACTTTGGCGCCACCTAGCTTCTGCATTTCAAAACGTATGACATGACCTCAATGAGACAAATTGTAGGTGACAATGTCCTCAACATTTTTAGCTAAAAACGTTTCTTTAAAATACGTCGATTCAGAGAAAAACGCTTTTCAAAAATGTTTGAGTTTTCCGACAAAATGATTGTGCAAATTATTCTGAAATTTAGAGATAAGCATTTCTTGTGCTTTTCTAACGATTTACTAAAAGCCAACCATAGCACGATTTTTGGAACAAAGGGGGTTTCTTCTGTGCATCTGCACTGTACTACTACTAACATTTATCCCCATATACGGTGTATATATTAGAATGTCGAGGCTACGGGGTATTTGTACTGCAATTCCTGCGACAAAAATTATCATGCATTGGGATATTGGGATACACCTGACATTCCGATGTCATGGCAACATAAATTGGGCGTTAAGGCTGTTATATTTCCCGCAGTAGGCAATGAATCTACTGTATTTACTCTTCTATAAAAGCATTGGGATGAACACGGTGTTGATGGCTTTGCTCCAGGATAAGACATGTGGAAGTTTTATACATGCCATTACAGTCAAAATGTTCAACCGTTATTACACATTTGAAATCATGGAGGCACGATGCTGTAGAGAAAGTGATTTGCTTATGATGTTTAAATGGCCGATAAACGGAAGGGATTTAAAAAATCCTGGTCTAATTTCTAATGATCATTCCAAGGTGATAATGGTCACATACCTTGGAGAACAATATAATTATATTACTCAAATACGTTATAATAATTTTCGCACCTTGGTCGTCATGTTTAGCGTCTAGATCATGGCCCTCTTCACGTGCTACTGCATCAAATAGTTGCTACAGCAAATATTATTGCTGCGAAAGAAACTTCAGTAAAATTTATTCTGTAGAAGTAATACACATTAGCGTATAGGAGTTTCATCCTGTGGTGTAGCCTTTAGACAGGAAGACTGTGGTTGTTTCATTTCTGTGGATGTGACCGGACGTGCTTTTGATATGAGACAGCTTAATACTGATCATTTTATAAAGCTTTCTTCACAATTTCTGATATTTAGTGCATTAATAAGATTATAATCAAGCTCAATTAGACATTTCGAGTGTTCGTTTCTAGATCAAATTGAGTAGGTACAGTGGGTCGTGTATAGGTTGCACTGACTTCAGTATATACGAGTACATACCAGGTTAATCAGCCGCCCCTTATAATATACATTTTATGCAGCCCCTCTTACGTGTATTATCATGAAGCTCGATATTTCTCTGCTTGCGTCCCGTATGATAGTAATGCACTGCAAGGATATCCCGCAAACGATACTCAACCCTATTATTCCCCCACCCTATGTGACTACAGACCTTTCGAATAATATGATGTACCTGCAGTCAATTGAAGGGGTGATAGGTAGAACAACTCTTGTCAATACCAACACTTTTTTTCAGGAGAGTGAAAAAACATTATACATTCATTCCTTAAAGGAATACAACACTGATATTATAGGTTTACATTGCTTCATGCTTTATCAATATATTCTTTGTATTAGATTTAGTTTGTTAAGAAAACTTTTCACGTTATTGTGCATTTTTTGGGACGTTCACGTTGACAAGGATTATTTTTCCTAGAAATTCAAACCAGGAACATAGACATACACGACCGTATAGAGCAGCTCATTTCTGTATTTCTCCTAACAATAATTATAACACCAAATGAAACACTGAATCAATTCTGATAGCACATTAAATTAAATGTACAGTCATATACTGGTTTTCAATAAACAGGTTTATTTTAGTTCCTTATCACCTGCCATCCGAGCCTCCGTGGCTTAGGCGGTAGCACGCCGGCCTCTCACCGCTGGGTCCGTGGTTCAAATCCCGGTCACTCCATGTGAGATCTGTGCTGAACAAAACGGAGGCAGACAGGTTTTTCTCCGGGTACTCCGGTTTTCCCTGTCACAATTTCATTCCAGCAACACTCTCCACTATCATTTCATTTCATCTGTCATTCATTTAATCATTGCCCCAGAGGAGTGCGTCAGGCCTCGCCGCTGGATGGGGGCTTCATTCATTCCATTCCTGACCCGGTCGGAGACTGGAAGCAGGCTGTGGATTTTCATTCATCACCTGCCATCCATCTCTATTCATCTTCACCGCTGCTATTATCTGACAGATCAACTTCAACATCATTATCGACTTCAGAATCTCCTGCAACATGAATTTCAAGTGATTTGTAAAATATTACACTGCTGGTCTTCAACACACCATATAGTTTTTTCAAATCTCCAAGTACTCCAGGATTCAAAGGAAGGGGCCTTCGTAGAGTCTCTTCAGGGACAGTTCGTTTGGCAGTTTCGTCCCATTTCTTATAACACATGACATCATTGCAGCTGTTACCATCCATGTTGTTATTCCTTCAATGCAAGTGTTGCCAAACTTCTGAGAAAAATAACCCATGTCATTTGGCAAGGGTCGTTTTTATAGAACTGGCCTTGACATAGCTTGTTTTTCCAGAACCACTGATATTATCAAAGGCTATATTATTGGACAAGAGCTGTTTTTCGAGAAACTAGAAGCATAAACAGATGCCAGACGTCCTACACTCTCCGTTTATATCGATAATTCGTTTTCGACAAAACAGTGACATGGGTTGTTTTTCCTATCAACCCTTCAATTATTGTATTGCAACATAACTATAATCTGTGTTAAGATGTCGTGCCAAGTAGCTGGGTAACGCAAAACATGAAAATAACGCTTTAAACTATGAAATAGTGATGCGGAGAGCGTTTGAAACAGCGAACTGGAGGAGCAATGTACTCTAAGACACTTTCAATACATAATTGTGTAATTCAAAGGTGAGGCATAGCTGAGGTAGACAACCATTGGCTTTCCAATCGATGGACCAGAATATCGAAGTTTCGAATCTCCCATCGGAAATATAGGCTATTTTTGCAACGTTTTGCATCGTTATGAGGATTCAATGCTTCATTCACAAGTCATTGTGTGCCACAACATGCAGTCTAATGCCTTTATTATAGTGTTTGTGCACTACCCACTCTGCTCAGCTATACAGTGGGATTGAAGTCACTTCATTCATTCGCCATGTACTCCACGGACGAATACGTTGACATGCTTCGTGTTTACGGGGGGGGGGAGTGAGAATTCCTTGCAGGCACTCCGTCTGTATCGGGAAAGATACCGAGACAGGCGACATTCGACTGGAAATAGGCTACTGTACGAAATATTGAAAGACGTTGACAAACAGGGGTAGGCCTACTTGTGGGGATAACACCTGGCCGAGAGAGGACCATAACGTCTGGTGAGCATGAGGACGCAGTCATGGACGCAGCTCGCAATAACCCTCACACTAGTTTAAGATCAATTGCACAACAGGTGAACATCAGCCAGTCGTCCGTAAACCGTATATTGCATGCGCATGAATATCACCGTCGCCTCCGTAGCGTAGCGGTCAGCATGGTTAGCTTCCGCCCCGGAGGTCCTGGCTTCGATTCCCGGCTCTGTCGTGAAATTCGAAAAGTGGTATGAGGACAGGAACGAGGTTAACTCAGCCTCGAGTGGTCCAAATGAGTAGAGGGGGTTCGCTTCCTACCTCAGCCATCCTCGAAGTGGTTTTTCGTGGTTTCCCACTTCGTCTTCGGGCAAATGCCGGGATGGTGCCTACTGTAAGGCGACGGCCGCCTCCTTCCCTCTTCCTTGCCTCTCCCTCCCAATCGTCCCTTCCCCCATGAGGCCCCTGTTCGCTTTGCAGGTGAGGCTGCCTGGGCGAAGTGCTGATCACACCTCCACAATTATATCCAATCCGACCAAGTGTTCCCAGCTCTAGGACACTGCCTGGAAAGGCGGTAGTGGTGAGTTCCCTTGCTGAGTCCGAGGGAGCCACCAACCTGGAGGGTAAAATTGACTTTAAAAAATGAATATCACCCCTACCATCTACAACTAAACCAGGAAATCCATGGGAGAGTTTACGAAGCTCGAATGAATCGAAATTCCGCTATAATGATACCGTCAACCGCCATAACATGCATTGTTAGAGTGCTGATAATCCTCACTGCGATAGACCGGCGGCCTATCAAGTGCAAATGGGGAGTGAATGTATGGTTTGGAATTTCAGGTGATCGCCTTATTGGACCGTATTTTTGAAGGCCATTTGATAGGCGCACGCCTACACTTTCTACGCCATGATCACCCACTTCTGCTGGAGAATGTGCCACTTCAGGAACGTAATGATGTGGTTTCAACACGACGGAGCTCCACAAAATGGGAAGTTAGCTGTCCGCAACCACCTCACATCCAGGAAATGATTAGGATGAGGAGGACCTGTTCCTTGATCCACCGGGTCACTTGATTTAACGCCATTAGAATACTTCCTGTGGGGGTATTTAAAGCAAGCAGTCTATATCCATCAGCCAGAATATCCAGAACACCTTCGAAAACTCATCGTTGAATCTTGTAATTCAATAACACCAGCCATGCTACAGCACTCTAAAATGTCAATTCAGCGATGTGCGTAGATGTGCATAAACCAAGAAGGTCATCAATTCGAGCATTTGCGACCGTAACAAACCATTTCTAGTGCAGTTTGGTCCCCCTGCCCCCACCTATCCATCTTGTCGTAGTCTGAACCTGATGACAAATCGGCCCTTCTTAGGGCCCCATACACTTTCATTTACTGACAATTTGCATACAAGGGGATATTACGAGATGGTAACAAACTAAAAAAGTGACAGTCAGTCTGAAAGACTAGACTTTGTATCATTTTAAATGCTACAAATGCTGAAAAATGCTTCGCTCGAAGCCAAAGACTATTGACATGTTAGAAAATTATCTGCATAATACTTATCTTGCTTATCATGTTTAAATTACTCGTGAACGGCAAGTGAAAACCAAGGGCAAAGCAGGGTCAAGCGCGCGGGATGCCGCCACGCTCACCAGAGCGCGCGGGGACTTATAGTGGGCGATGTATTGAAGATAGAGATATGTTCTCAGGGACTTTTTTGTAGAACTTTTCATGCTGACCAATTCTTACGCTCATAGTATATTGATATTTTTAACGGTTTGCCCAGCGTAAGCTTAAGAAGCGAACGGTCGCCAAGTTTGTTTCCGACTTTTTCACTGAAATCGTTACTGCTTGGCTTCCTTCATTTAAAATGATAATAAAATTCAATAAGAAACAGAAGAATATCCTCGCCCGTACTCGAACTTCTCACATGTAATATTGGCTCTTCGTCATGTTCGCTATGTGTTTACCACATCAGCTATACTGCACCACATCAAGCTGCTTGTAGATTACAGCTCATTTGAGATTTTCAAAATGGTTGCAATGTCATTCCATGTTCTACTGAAATTCCATTACCGTTTTAGATGTTATTGTGTAGGCCGTGAATTCAAAGATATCCGTTGTACTCTGTTGATGGTACCGGAAGAGCAATTGTTTTTCAGCACGAATATAAAAAAGCGAGTCTGCGGCACACAATGGCATGTGATTGTAGCATTGAAGATATAACGTTGCAAAACGTAGCAAAAATACGTCCTCAATGGGGCATTCGAACCTTCGATAGTACGATCTATCAATTAGAATTCCAGCCACTCCTCGGCTTTGAATTATTTATGCATAAGTATTGTTACGTGCCACCCCCCTAGTGGCACTTTTGTTAACTGGATTACGGTGGGTAGAAAAGCACAACACCAATTACTGCTTAAAGAAATAATTAACTTTATTGTGGCCAGAAAGATACACTACTCAACAGCAAATACAAGCAATTATTACCTTACTCCAGTTTCCTCACGTCGAGAATACTTCCCTTTTCACTTATCAACAGACCACAGTTAATCCTCTCGCTAATGAGTCCGGTCCCGTACGCTGGCTGAAAATAGCTGCACTAGGTCTGTCACTCACTGTTTTGCAACTCGCCACAATGACCTCTCTCGCACTGAGTAAGCACACTCGCTCAAAACACAGGCAGTCCCCTGTAAGCTCCTCACTCCCTTCGCTGTCAAGAGAATCGGCTTCACTAGGGGTTTCGCAAGTCTCCACACTTCTGTCGCTCAGGATAAGCGCTCGCACTCGCTCGTAAAACACAACAACAACCACTGCTTGACAGGTCGCACTTATATAGCAGGCCGGTGACTCAATAAATGCTTCTAGATCCATCCAGGGTTGTCGGCTTCTCGAGGTTTCCATCGCTGGCTCAGTCACGAATATTCTGGACCATCCCTTTGTCCTAGTAGCCCTGTTGCATAAGGCGCACGCAATACACGAGGCAGGGCCCAGGCCAGCCCTGGGGCAGTTGTGACTCATGCGGCGAGCGATGACACAAACTCACAGCCGTAACACCACCCCATTCCTAAAAAGGCTGATCGTCCCGATCAATCATTGGTCCGTCTGTGTCCCTCCGTAGGCTGCCAGGCGATCTCGATGCACGATCTTCATCTTCGCCCTCGGGCTCCGCTGGATCCTGTAGACGACATCGTTGATCCGTTTCACGACTCGGTACGGGCCCTCCCAGGACTTCTGCAGTTTGGGTGATAGGCCTTTCTTCCGTAATGGGTTGAAGAGCCAGACCAGGTCGTCCTCGTGGAATCCGCCGGCATCCGTCTGCTGGTCGTATCGGGTCTTCATTCGGTCGGTCTCGATCCGCAGTTTCCTCCTCGCGAACGCGTGCACGTCCTCCAGTTGGTCGACCAGTTCTTGACATTACTGGCTTACCGGGATCGGATCATTCCCAGGTCGGCCGAAGGCAAGATCGACAGGTAGACGGAGCTCCCTCCCAAACATGACCCGGGCTGGTGTGCACCCGGTGGCTTCATGCACGGCGGCGTGGTAGGCCAGGAGAAATAGTGGAAGATGTTTGTCCCAATCCCTCTGGTGCTCGCTGACGACTATTCGGAGAGGGTTCTCGATGGTGCGATTGAATCGCTCTACCATCCCATCGGACTGAGGATGTAGCGGCGTTGTCCTTGTCTTCCGGATTCCCAGCAGCTGGCATAGGTTCTGAAACACCTGCGACTCGAAGTTCCTCCCTTGGTCGGAGTGCAGCTCCAGGGGTACTCCGTACCGGCTGACGAATTCCTTCACCAGGGTCTCTGCAATCGTCGCGGCTTCTTGGTTAGGGAGCGCATACGCCTCCGGCCATTTGGTAAAGTAGTCGCTGACGACTAATATGTAGCGGTTCCCTGCCTTGCTTAACGGGAATGGCCCAGCAACATCGATGGCCACTCTCTCCATGGGGCCGCCCACGTTGTAGGTCTTCAGTGGACCCCGTCGCCTTCGTCCTGGGCCCTTGCTGGCTGCGCAATCGTGGCACCTCGCGCAGTGGTTCTCCACGTCTGTTCGGCACCCGATCCAGTAGAACCGCTCTCTCAGCTTCTCCAGGGTCTTCTTTATCCCTAGGTGTCCACCAGATGATCCTCCATGAACTTCCTTCAGGACTTCCTCCGTCATAGCCTTTGGAACGACGACTTGTTCCCGAGATGTCTTCCCGTCGGTGCTCTCCCAGGTACGGCAGATGAGGCCATCCCTTACTATCAGCGAGTCCCACTGTGCCCAGTAGGACTTAAACATTGGGCTACAGTCACTCACAATGTTCCACCTGGGTCTGGGGACACAGGCCCTCTTCCATTCGGCTATCAGTCCCAGGTCATCATCTTCTGCTTGTGCCCGCGTGAAAGATTCGCGGCTCCAGCTCCCTTGAAGTTCCACGGTAGTCTTTCGGCACTGTATCCCGGTGTTCTCCTCCCTTCGGGCACAGAAGGTGCAGTCTTCGGGGCACGGTCCTCGTGACAGGGCGTCGGCGTTAGAATGCAGTTGGCCTTTCCTGTGCTGAATCTCAAAGTTGTACTGTTGAAGCCTCTCTAACCAGCGCGCGAGTTGACCCTCGGGCTGCTTGAAGTTCAGAAGCCACCGCAGGAATGCATGGTCGGTCCTGATGAGAAATTCTTGCCCGTACAGGTACTTGTGGAAGTGTTCAATGGTCTTCACGATGGCGAGCAGCTCCTTCCGGGTGACGCAGTAGTTCCTTTCTGGCTTTGACAAGGCCTTGCTGAGGTAGGCCACTACTCTCTCCTCTCCGTCCACTACTTGCGACAGGATTCCCCCTATGCCAAAGTCGCTGGCATCGGTATCGACGATGAACCTTGTTCCAGGTCTGGGGTAGGCCAGAATAGGCGCGGTGCACAGAGCCTGCTTGAGTTGTTCGAAGGCACTGTGGCATTCTGCTGTCCACGCGAAGAGTTGGTCCTTCTCAGTCAGTCGATGTAAAGGTTTGGCGATGTCGGCGAATCCTCTCACGAAGCGACGGTAATAAGTGCAGAGTCCCAGGAAGCTTCGTAGTTGGGACTTGTCCTTCGGAACTGGCCACTCCCTCACAGCTGCGGTCTTCTCTGGGTCGGTGCGCACCCCTTCCTCGGAGACGATATGCCCAAGGTACTGGACCCGCTTCTGGAAGAGCTGACACTTCTTGGGGCTCAACTTCAGCTGGGCAGCCCGTAGCTTCAACAAGATCTCCTTCAGGTTGCTGTAGTGCTCCTCGAAGCTTCTCCCCAGAACGATGACGTCGTCTAGGTAGACCAGACAGGTCTTCCAGTGTAGTCCCCTCAGAATGGACTCCATTAGCCTTTCGAAGGTCGCAGGGCCGTTGCACAGACCGAATGGCATGACGGTGAACTGCCAGAGCCCGCTGCCCACAGAGAACGCAGTTTTCTCGCGGTCCTTAGGGTGGACCTCCAGCTGCCAGTAGCCACTTTTCAAATCCAAGGTGGAGAACCATCTCGACCCTGATATGGTGTCCAGGGTGTCGTCGATCCGGGGTAGAGGGTAGCTGTCCTTCATCGTGACGTCATTCACCCGCCTGTAATCCACGCAGAACCTGGTGGAACCGTCCTTCTTCTTCACTAGCACGACCGGAGAACTCCAAGGACTATGTGATGGCTCGATCACCCCTTGCTCCTTCATCTCTTCTACCATCCGGTCGACTTCGGCTTGCTTGGCGAGCGGGACACGTCGGAATGGGGCCCTAATCGGTGCGCTGTCTCCAACGTCGATCCTGTGCTGAACCAAGCTTGTCCTGCCGAAGTCTTTGCTCCCCACGGAGAAGAAGTCCTGGAATTCGCGTAGCAGGTCCTGAAGTTGGCGTGATTGTTCCTCTTCTAAATGGTCCTGGGATCCTTGGTACAGCTTCTGTAGTTCTTCTGGCAGTGTGCGTCTTCTTCGGTTGTCCGTCTGCAGGTGTCCGTCTGTCGTATCTGTGATGCGGGCAGTCCAGGTAACGGGCTCGCAGACTCCTAGGTTGGTGTCCCGGTGAACCGTAATGTCGTAGTCGTTCAGGTTGGACAGGCGGACGTACGGCCGAGACGTCGTGTTGATGAGAGTCTTGGCAACTAGCAATCCTTTTGTCTGGATGTCCTCATATTTTGGTTCGATGACAGTCGCCACTCCCTCAGCAGTTCCGTCGACAATTACGGCAGCGCTGACCTCCGTCCTGGCGGGAACGATGACGTCTTCTCTCAGCCTTACTCGTCGTGCGGTGATGGACTCGTGCGCAGGTTGCAAAGCAAGTTCCTCACCTCCGAAGTGCAGAGTGTTGGTACTCAGATCCAAGATGATGTTGTTCTGGTCCAGGAAGTCCAGTCCGATGATCACTTCATTTGATACGCCAGCCACAAGCACTGGATGCTTTATCGCCCGTCGACCAATGACGAACTCCAGTGATGCTTCGCCATGTACCGGTGCGGTCTCTCCGGTCGCGGTTAATAGCTGGAGGTTCCTTTGTGTGGGTTGCACTCTCCACTTCGGGATCACGATGGGACTGACGATGGTCCTCGATGCTCCCGTGTCGATTAGCATGGGCCAGCTCTCTCCGTTGACGACTCCGTCGACCATCAGGCTGCTATTATCCCTCCGTAACTGCGTCACACGAACTTGGACTGCAGGGGCTTGACGACTGTCACAAGCCAACCTTTGCCCCCCTAGGCTGGCTGATACTTGCTTTCCTGGGCCGCGCGGTTTCCCTACGACTGACTGTCCCGACGGAAACCCTTGGCGGCGGCGATCACCGCAGTTCTTGCTCAGGTGGCCTCTCTTACGGCAGGTCCAGCAGGTCGCTAGTCCCCTTCCGGGCCGACTCTCCGGATGTCCTTCGGCTACGTTTTTGATGGTGGTACTGCGATTCTTGAAGACACGGCTTAGCGCCTCCATCAATTCGTCGGCCAGGGGCTTGGTCTCGTTGGTTTTTACTGGTTCGTCGACGTCCACTTGACGCACCCACGCGTGCATTCTGGATGCCTGTTTTGCCGTCTCGAACTCAAGTGCATGGCTCAGCGCATCTGTCAGGGTCTTATTGCGCGCGAGTCGCAGCGCCTGTTGAGTGTCCGAGTCCCGTAGCCCGTCCGTGAATGTCTGCGTCGCTATCTGCTCCAGATTGTCGGCCGGCGCTGTTGGGTAGGCGAGCTTTACGAGGCGTGCGATGTCCATCTCGAACTCCTGCAGGGTTTCCGCGTTCTTCTGTACCCGGGTCCGGAGCTGCATCTGGTAGGCCTGCTGAAGATGGCTATCTTCATATCGGGACTCCATATGGGCGATCAGTGAAGCGTGGTCCTGGGATCCAGTCGGGATGGCCTGAAGGACGATAAGGGCGTCACCTCTCAGCGCTACAATGAGAGCTGTAGCCTTTTCTGTGTTGTTCCAATTATTTATGGAACAGGCCGCCTCGAACTGACGTAAGTAGGTGCTCCACGGGACCTTTCCGTCGAAGGTTGGGGGGCGTCACTCTGCTATGTCCCGTTCCTGATATTCCCGGTGTAACGGTGGGCGGGCGTTGGCGCAGCTCGGCAACTTCCTCTCGTAGAGCGTTGAATTTCTCTTCCACCCCCGTCAGTGGGCGTTGGCGCAGCTCGGCAACTTCCTTTTGTAAGGCGTTGAATTTCTTCTCCACCCCCATCAGCGGGCGTTGGCACAGCTCGGCAACTTCCATTTGTAAGGCGTTGAATTTGTCCTCCACCCCCATCAGCGGTCGTTGGCACAGCTCGGCAACTTCCACTTGCAAGGCGTTGAATTTCTCCTCCACCCCCATCTGCGGGCGTTGGCGCAGCTCGGCAACTTCCACTTGTAAGGCGTCGAACTTCTTTTCCACTGCTGCGACTTCCTCACGTAGGCCCTGTTCTAATTTCCTTTGGCTCTCCTCTAATTTAGTCAGCAGACACTCTTCCAGATTTTTCTGGCCATCCAGAAATTTGGCGGTTCTAATTTGGAAGTTAGGTCCTCGGCTAGACTTTTCTGGCTGTCTTCCATCTTCTTCAGGTCCTCCGCTAACTTATTTTGACCGTCTTCCATCTTCTTCTCGCCGTCTTCTAGCTTCTTCTGGCCGTCTTCTAATTTGGCAGTTAGCTCCTTGGTTAAATTCTTCTGGCCGTCCTCCATCTTGGTTTCCATGCCATTTAACTTTTCTAGCAATGCTGCCAATTGCGCCTCCATTTTAGTTGTTTGTCTTGTAAAGGGTATGCACTCACAGGAAAATTAGAGAAAATGACCTGCTCGGGTTTTGAAACCAGGACCGTCAGGTGTTGTGCTTGAGTTCGTAATCCCACTTCTGACACCAGTTGTTACGTGCCACCCCCCTAGTAGCACTTTTGTTAACTGGATTACGGTGGGTAGAAAAGCACAATACCAATTACTGCTTAAAGAAATAATTAACTTTATTGTGGCCAGAAAGATACATTACTCAACAGCAAATACAAGCAATTATTACCTTACTCCAGTTTCCTCACGTCGAGAATACTTCCCCTTTCACTTATCAACATACCACAGTCAATCCTCTCGCTAATGAGTCCGGTCCCGTACGCTGGCTGAAAATAGCTGCACTAGGTCTGTCACTCACTGTTTTGCAACTCGCCACAATGACCTCTCTCGCACTGAGTAAGCACACTCGCTCAAAACACAGGCAGTCCCCTGTAAGCTCCTCACTCCCTTCGCTGTCAAGAGAATCGGCTTCACTAGGGGTTTCGCAAGTCTCCACACTTCTGTCGCTCAGGATAAGCACTCGCACTCGCTCGTAAAACACAACAACAACCACTGCTTGACAGGTCGCACTTATATAGCAGGCCGGTGACTCAATAAATGCTTCTAGACCCATCCAGGGTTCACGGCTTCTCGAGGTTTCCATCGCTGGCTCAGTCACGAATATTCTGGACCATCCCTTTGTCCTAGTAGCCCTGTTGCATAAGGCGCACGCAATACACGAGGCAGGACACAGCCCAGCCCTGGGGCAGTTGTGACTCATGCGGTGAGCGATGACACAAACTCACAGCCGTAACAGTATTAAGAACGTCTTAGAGGACGTTACTCCTCCAGTTCACTATTTTCAACGCTCTCCACGTCACTATATCATAGTTTTAACTGTTAAGTTCATGTTTTGCGATACCCAACCACTTGGCATGACATCTTAACGCAGGTGATATGTTAAACTACAATAATGGAAAACAGGTGCGGTACATCATATTATTCGAACGGTCTGTAGCCACATCAGATGGGTGAATAATAGGGTTCAGTATCATTTGCGGGATATGCTTACATTGCCTTAGTACCATACGGGACGCAAGCACAGAAATATCGACCTTCCTTATAATACACCTTAGTTGGGATGCATAAAAGCAATACTCTAAGGGGCGGCTGACTCACCTGGTGTATCGTATTATGCAACGTTCTTGCTCCCTTACTTCATATCCGTAGCCCAAGCAACACTGACAAGGGAACGGTTTGCGGTCTAAAATTCTAATCTGATTGAAATTTAGTGCACAATATCGCTACAAAGTTGTACAATGATGTAGTGCAAACCGCACGGGCCACTTTCAATCTTGAACGCCAGTATTGAACGCCGAAAACCTGCCGGGCGACGGCATGAGCGAGAAGATCGGAAGAGGTAAAGCCGACCTTCAATCCTAGAAGCACGCGATGGCTCCCGGCCACCAACTTCCATAGTGACCACTTTGAGCAAAGCAGCTTTGTAGACAAACTACCATATTCCAAGGATTAACATTTGGAAGGTGTTCCAATTGAACATCGTCGTTGTCACTTTCTGACAAGTGTAAATATTTTGACTGTTAAGTTAAGTTTTCAACATTAATTGTTGTCTGTGCCAGTAAAATTAAAAACAGACGAAATAAAAGTGTCACACTTACATGGCTTGAAGAAGGAACGATTTGGGACCTGTTCATCCGAAACATCACTTTTGTTTTGCATAGTCCTACCGAACTGATAAGGGAGGGATGGGATGAGGGGAAGGAGGAAGGTGGAAGGTGGGGAATGCAACGCAGCGCGGCAGGTCGCTGCCTTGAGGCCGAGAGCCATAGCGTGCTGCTAGGATTCAAGGTCAGCTTTACTTCTTCCTGCGCCCTCGCTCATGCCGTCTCCCAGCACGCTTTCAGCGTTCAAAATTGGCGTTTAAAATTGAAAATAGCCCGTGCAGATTTCACTACGTCATTATACAACTTGATAGGAATATTGTACACTAAATTTCAATAAGATTAGAATTTTACACCGCAATCTGTTCCCCTGTGAGTAGAAATAATAATGTCGCATCTTTTCCTGTAAAATGATTGATTAATTGACTTCATGGTAATGACAAAAGGTCCGTTGCATGACTATGTTGCTTTCGATAGTACTCTTTTTCCTTTCAAATACACTAATTGGCCAAATGTCATGGGAAGGCACGGAATATGATGTTAATAACGAGTGCTCCTCCGTGAGAACTCAGAACGGCAGCAATACGGCGAGGCATCGAATCGAAAGGAAATGGGTTCCTGACCTCCAGCATTCAACTGGACGGTGATCTAACTCACAGTAGCCCTTCGAATGCCCCGTATGGTTCTGCTGAGGCGACGTGTTTTCCGCTGGTTAAACACCTGTGGTCGTCCCATGCAGCGGTTTACGGGGATGGTAACAGTATCTCTGTGATATTGAAGACCCACCCTCGAGAGTGAGGACCTCGGAAACCCGAATTCGCATGTAATCTCCGAAATGCAATGACGCATGCGCCGTGCGCCGATGATCATTCTACGTTCAAAGTCAGTTAAGTCGCGACGTGTTGCCAGCTTCACTGCACTCGGGTCTGTGACAGGCTGCTCTTCTCCGCCACAGATAGCCGCAACGCTCAAGAGTCATACACGGCACATTTCCTCATGGGACTACTCTTCCCGTGACTTTCGGCTACTCCATGTATGAGCCACTTGACGTAGGAATGCACGTATAATTTCCATCTTTTCAACGGTAAAATATTCGGGTATTCAAGTATCAGATTATTAGGACTTCCGTATCAATTCCCCTATCCTTTTGCAGGCTTCCTTCTACAAGGGTCTGATAAAAGCACTTCAAGCACACGTTTAGAATACTGGATGAACTCTTTGGGGAGTGATTAATATGCATTTATGGAAATAGCACAAGATGTGTATTTGTCATCAATCTCCTAGAGGAAGGGTGACTGTGGCTTGATTCGCGCAACACCCCTTTATGACCGCCCTCAGGAAAATTAATGATCAAGACCTAGCTCAGGTTAATATATGGGGTTAATGACGGTGCGAGATGCAAAGTACAGGACACGTTTCTGGTTCATTATGCATCTAGGTCTATGAAACACACTCATTTTGTTTCAATTATGGCTTCCTTCAGTTTAGCATAATATCAGCATAGCAACGAACAATAGGACTCAATGTAATTGCTCGTATATAGCAACGTGCTACTAATCTGCATCAAGTGAATGATATCCATCTTCATTTCAATATCATATTTTTAAATGGAACAGAACGTTGATTAGGTTATATTTACAAAGACGAACTGGAACAACAATGATTCATCTACTGAGACATCAATAAATTATTTCAATATCTTGCTGTAAGAAAAAGAGGAATTCGTATGAATTTAAATCGAAAACCTGTTCCGGTATCTGAAAACTGTTATCGAACCACTTACTAATACAAACATCTCCCGTAGGGTATCGGTGTTTTCATATCACAGCACTTGATTGTACGGTTAAACTATGTCGATATTGCACTGTATGTAAGCAAACAGTATACCGTTATCCATCATCTAGATTTGATTCTGTTGTTATCAGTCTACCATGAGATACATGCTGGATTGTGTAGTGTTTTACTACGAGCGCCTGTCGATGCAGGGCAGAAGATTATTTCAAAGCTCCAGGACATCAATTTTAATGAATACCCCAAGGGGACGAAACCTCAAAATGGAGTTCCTTGTTACGGCTCCGCTGATATACCCATTTAATTGTATTTTGAAGTCAGTGCGTGAAAAATTATGTGAGGTAATGAATTTTCGCTGCAGAACAACTAATTGTCAGGGAATCTTGAACACGTATACAGGACAATAGAATATCAGAAGGAATGGGATGTTAGTTAGCTTTTTAAGGAGCAGATCTACAAGGTCATCTGCCCCTAATGGGTTGCTAAATAGCCTAATCGTCAGGAAACCTAACCTGTTTCGAAACTGCTTGTAATAAATAGTAACTACCATTACGCCCCGTTCCGATTTTATCAAGGGCGGAAACTGTTCCTAAGACTGATCAGGGAAGCAAAGACATTAATTATACTTTTCTCTATTTAAAAGAACAGGCCTTCAACTTCCCCTCATTGCTGGTAGTCTCTGCAGAGCTTTTCCTCACTACAATTGTTTACCATTGAACATAATATATTCACATTGTTTGTGTATTCATACAGTCAACGTCACGGAAAAGGAGACAGTCAGTCTGAAAGACTGCATTTTAAATGCTACAAAAGCTGAAAATGCTATAAAGGCTGGAGGCTTCTCGCTTCGTTCGAAGCCAAAGACTCATGACATGTTAGATGATCAAGAAACAATCAGAACGCTAGAAAGTTACAAGTCATCGCGGTGAAAGGAGGGAGCTGGCTGGATGGCGTCACGCTCGCCGTGTCGTTGCCGTCTCGTAACGCCAGAGCTCACCAGTGAACTCAGTACACATGCGCCAAGCGGTACTATGACGTCACACACCTCAGTGCATTCTCGGTACATTTCGTGACGTTGCCGTAACGTAACGACAAAGTCGACTGGATCATTTAAAATGATAAAATGAGCGTCACCTGAAAGGTATGATTGCCCACTCTATTTCGTCCGGCGGTAAAGTTATAGTTTTGTGAAGTGCCTCCAAACGTGCAGCCAAGACGATAGCCGTGAGTTCTGCCAGTGGTCTCTGGTGTCAAGAGTTGA
Organism: Meconema thalassinum; assembly: GCA_946902985.2. Lineage (NCBI taxonomy): Eukaryota > Metazoa > Arthropoda > Insecta > Orthoptera > Tettigoniidae > Meconema > Meconema thalassinum. Next base: position 1,394,615,673 of record OX336389.2, read on the forward strand.
GTTTTGATAGGGTGAAATACTTTTAGGTCTATTTTTATGTATACACAGGCGTGTATGGTGAGTTACGTACCATAATTCGTTTCAACATGCCATTATGGGCAGTGATTGGGCTTATTTGTTGTCCTGAAATGGGCAGTTGGGTGTTCCTCTCAGTGCGAGTATTACGCACCACCGTTGTGCATAACCTCTTCCGGGCATGTGACCATGCAATCGATTAGGGCAGAAGAATACGTATTGTTGCCACCGGCTACCATCGCATTTGGCGCGGGATTGGGTCAGTTCTCCACCAATACTCTTCCTTTCGGCCCTCACATTCTCGATGGGCTTCATGTCTGCTCCTACAGGGGACAGTTGATAAGCTTCACCATAATCAGGACTTGTGGATTGGATACAGGTACTGTTGAAATTGTATAACACTGGTGGTGTGAAGCACCCTCACGAAGGGGACCATAATACTCTCTGAAATGTGCACATATTGTCTAGTTATGAGAATGTGCCCATGCAGACGTTACTCGATTCTGTGCAACATTCCTATTCCACAATGTTCATAGAACCCTAACACGTAACACATACAACGTCAGAGCGCCTATGCTCAGCCATGTATCCTGGATAGTGTCGGATGCCGAAAGGCTGCACGTTAACAAGCTATTGTTGGTTAGCCACTCGTTAGGATTGAAACCCTGCCTCATTCAGACTTCTCAAGACGTCGTTGAGCAGCCGGAAAACGTGTGGCCTTGCGTAACTGCACAGCGTACGTGAAATGGGGTCGAATGTGGCTGAGTGATCATGCGATCGCCAGTATGTTGGTTTCTCGCGATTCTTATCCTAAGCGTCGCCGTATTTTGCGGGATAGCGTAGCGTCATCCAGCCTTTCATGCTGTTAGATTTCCTTGTTCACCGAGATCAACTACTTGCTCACTGATTTGAAGTCCTTAGTGTGGTATAGTTTCCGAAAGAATGACCTACCTGTGCATAATAAGCACGGTGGGTGCATCATGCGATCTTAATGGTTTTACCTCATGTTGCTGCCAGCGGACGAATTAAAGTCTCTTAAGCGGAATGCAACTGTCTGTGAACCTGGCTACATACTGATTATGCGACGGCTTTGTAACAAGCAAGCAGGCATAAAACGACAATTAGTCTGCCTGCTTCCTTCCAGCTCGCTCGTATTTGAGGCCGTTTATAGGAAACAGTGCTATTTAATTGTTTATCATAATCGTAGGTACTCCAGTTATTATAGCAGCTTCATAATTAGTTAAATATTATTCCCCCTGAGTATCAAAATAGGAACCACTACATCATGGTTGCGTCGTGGGACAATGATCGTCACTGTGTAGTTGGAATAAAGGTATTTCATCTCGCTCACTTTCTGTGCCGGCGAGTATACATACACATACAGGTTGGTCAACCTGTCCCTTGTTATTCTTTTTCGTGATACCCAACGAAGATTACATTCCTCCTGTTCATCCTGGTTGTGAGCCATCAATGCGATTTGAGACATGAAACTTGGAAAGGGAAAAATACCATTCACGTTTCCCTCCCTATCGTACGGGCTAGTGTCCTACAGAAATGCGGTTTACTGCTCCCTGAAATAACACATACACCCATAATAAGACCAAATTCATATTGTAGATTGTGCCACGTGGTCTGCAATGGAAGAAATTTGAATGGAGGCCGTAAAACATGATTGAAAACTCTGGCATTGATATTAATTTCAACGTGGAAGGGCCGAAGATGTGTCCGTCAGGTGTAATAGCCAGTGTGGTAAAGTCTGTATTGTAAGTGACGTGATCCCAATTCAACCTGACGCCGATCCTTTCAACGTGGAACAAGTGTTTGCAGAGTGCGTTGGCAAAAGGTTGTATGCAGTAGGCTCTCTTGTATAATAATTAGTTGGTCGCTTGCTTATAGAGTGTCTTGGTGAAATATTATGAGCTATAGGCTGTATATCATTAATTGTTCACTTGCCTAAAGATTGTAATAAAATAAAACTATTAATAATTATCACAATAACAATAGAATAATAATAATAATAATAATAATAATAATAATAATAATAATAATAATAATAATAATAATAATATTGATAGTAATATTAATAAATGATTACTTGCTCACTTAGTAAAAGAGTTGTTGAATCAGTTGCCTATGGCAATAGTTAAGCTGATATAATTTAAATACTTCCAGTTCGATGAGTGTGTTAGTGTTGGCCTTAAGGTGGGTATACACTTGCGCGCGGTGCATGCGCGGCGCATGCGCGGCGCGTGTGTTGCTCGACCAGAATTATTATTTAAACGAACCTCTCGCGATCCATAGGAGACCCACGAACATTCACTAGTCAGTTTGGAGTGTGGTAAATATAATCATGTCTCCGCCGCACGAGGAAAACCTCGCGATTGCGGTGATGAGTGGTGCGGCTGTTTTAATGGCACGTTTGTGCAAAAAGAAAAAGAAACGACGACGACGTTGGTGGCACACTGACCTGTTTAAAAAAAGGAATGGTGCGGAGCTAATGATGGACTTGAAGTCACAAGAAATAAGCGGCCAGTATAAGAATTTTACTCGAATGTCACCTTCTGACTTTGAGAATCTGCTGCAGAAGATTGGACCCCACATTTCCAAAGAAGATACGTATTTCCGCCCTGTGATTTATTTTACTTTCCCTACGCCGGTAAGAAGACAGCGGATATATCACCTTCTTCTTGCAAAGGTCCGCAGATATATCCATCTCAGCTCCTATTTCCCTCCAGGCATCTGCTTTTAATCTATTGGTTTCTTAAAATGATCCTTCTGTTGAGGATCCCACAGAAGAGGCTTTTTGCGATAAGCATCGAAAATTTTATCACAGATTCGTCTGACCACTCCATAATCACCACTCAAAACGCACAAATATTGCAATCAGATGCACGCGAGAAACAAGGAACTTCTCACAATCCCGTCCAAATCTGAACTGCGAACACTCAAAGTGCGCGTGGAAAAAACCGACAGTAGATGGATCGTCGTGCGCCACGCGCGCGCAGCTTCGAAACCCCGTACTAATCTAGCGAACTTGATGCGCGCGAGCGGCGCGGCGCGCAAGTGTATACGCACCTTAAAATCATGATGACTCCTTTGAATGTGGTTATATCTGTGAAAGACGAAGGAAGATATAAAGTAAAATATGATGATGGGTGTTCTAAAAGTAAACAAAATGGCTTGCATTTTTGGTGTGAGAAGGTGCCAAGACAATATTTTTTTAAAGTAAAAATTACTGTCCACGGTGTGAGGAAAGTGGTGGTATAAGAACGTCTGACAGACATGAAGACTATGATACTTGTATGGAGCTTCTCAATCATGACTAAAAATGAAAGCTTAAAAATATACTTCCTTCCTTCCTTCCCTGGCACTACAGCCCGTTAAGGGCCTTCGCCTACGAAGTGACTGCTGCCCAGCCATTTGGCCTGCAGATATTGGGGAGACGCATGATCAGCGCATCAGATCCCCTCGGCCGTTAATCTCGGTTTTCGCGATCGGAGCGCTGCCTTACTGTCAGACAGCTACTCAATTGTCATCACGAAGCTGAGTGCACCCAGTTACAGCCCTCATATCAGTTTCTAAAATCCCTGATGGAGCCGGGAATCGAACCCGGGGCCTCCGGGTGAGAGGCAGGCACGTTACTCCAACACCACGGGGCCGGCTTAAAAATGTACTTAATAGAACAAAAATAGAAGTGGGAAAGAAACTATGAAAATGTGAAAGTCATAGTGAATGGAGGAATATAATGCACCAAAATTATAGGTCTGAGTGCACTATACCAGGAAGCCAATCACTGCAGACTGTTAAGAGTCTCAGTGTGTTGGATTCAGAATATGAGAGAGCAGACACCGCCGTCACTCTATGAAAACTTATGAAAACGAAGGAATAAAAAAAGTTCCTTCTCTTCACTCTCCCTATTGTGTTCCTAGGAAGCACTGGATATATAGCAAGAATACTTCGAAATCTTTGTGGATGTTTATGAAACATTTTCTGGCAATGTGTGATACATTCAGCTTTCGTATGTGGAGTATGAGGACGGGAATATACTAACGGTTAGGAAAGTAATGAGGATGGTAAATAAATTGAATTGGCATAGGACTTAGCAATGGTATTATTTGACTGAAAATGCAGTAATCACGAAAATTACAAGCAATGTAACAGGAAATATTGCAGCAACTACAGACACACTTGTTCGATAAGTGTCCCAGGTAAAGAGTACCCAGACATTAAAAAAAGGAATGTTGTTTTCGATTCATTTAAGGGTTTTGTTCGTGGACATGTAGGCTAATCAGACAAGTGCTCAATTCAGTGTCATATCTCAACTTAGTATAAAACTAAGTCCCCGATTCTTGGATGTTACGGGTAAACTCGAGAACCACTGCATGGATTTTGATGCGGTTTTCACTATTCTGTAAAGGATACATCGAGGAAGGTTTCCGTACAAAATAATGTATTTATGATCAAAGGAAGCCAAGTTGTAACGATTTCAGATAAAAGTCGAAAAAAGATCCTGGCGTCCGTGCGCTTTTTAAGCTTACGCTGGGCAAACCGTTAAAATATCAGTATACAATGAGTGTAAGAATTGTTCAGCATGAAGAGTTCTACATTAATGTACGCGAGAGCACATCTCTTTATTCAATATATCGTCCACTATAAGTGTTTTCAGATTGGACGGAAGGGGGATTTGTGTTCCATGCATCTCGCCATTCTTAAATTACGTCTGACTAGAATTTGTTGCACATGCATCTCCATGATAATATAGTTAATAGTCCAGTCAGTAATTTTAACCCATCATGCCGAGAAGTAAAACGGATATAGATCGTAGTTCATTGACATCGTAAAGAAGCGCTTATCACGTAATGCATTCAGAACTGTTTCCGGGCGAAGCCGGGCCGGATTGCTAGTAACGTTATACAGGTGTTTGCACATCTTGACAACATAACTTGTACTGACAATGCAAGCGCATCATTTACAGGAAAGCAATTGATCTAAATTTTATAACAGTGCATTGCAATGGCTACAAACATTTGCTATACAATGTTTCAGTGCGTTAGGATGGTTAAATCAGGAGAAAAGTCTACAGTAAAACCGCGTGACTAATTGGGGCTGAGAGTTGCCCGGATTAGCAAATGTCTGGATTAACAGAAATGAAAAGAAACAATAGCATTTTCGTGAAAGAAATAATGGTTTAATAGCAATGAAATACAGTACCTGGTGTTGATGATACGAGAAAGTTATAAATTAGATTCCTTTGGTGTGAAGTAACTGGATATCTTTATTTGTGGCTTCTTGCGCATCTCCTTTACAATAAGTGCACGCAAGTGTCTCATTTGATTATAATACGCGAATATTTCCTCATTTTCACTCTGCTGAACAAAATCAATCACACAATTAAGATGTTGTTTAACCTCACTTAATTTCATTTTTTGTTGTGTCCGGCTACGTGGCTCATTGGTTAGCGCGCTAGGCTTTGGCGCACAGTGCCCCGGATTCGATTCCCGGCTGAGCCATCAGGGATTTTAATCTCCTGGGGTTAATTCCCGTGGCTCGGGGACTGGGTGTATGTGACGTCTTCATCATGACTTCATCCTCATTACGACGCGCAGGTCGCCCACAGGCATCGACTAGAAAGACCTGCACTCGGCCTCACAGGAGGCCACACGATCTTCATCATTTTTTTGGTTGTGAACCGATATTTCTCTCCTCACCTTCAGACGCACTATCACTATCTTCAATCTTGCTTACACTATCCACAATTTCATCTTCATTCAGTACTTGGTAGCTTGGATCCCCTTCTTCTTTGTCGAGCCAATCCTCAATCTCTTCTTCTGTGACGGATTTCTCACCACCTCTTGTTAGTGCTTCGTGATAGTCCTTGATTTCAATTTCACTGTCGAGTTTAACATTGCTGTTATGTAGGCCTAAACGTTTGTTGCATGCATTGGACAGTGTAGATGACGCTATATCGTTCACTGCTGATGCGAAATTAAATATCATTGACTTGAAGTTGTATGATTTTATATTTTGTAGAGTGTTTTCTGCTCTTTTGTCTTCACCATCAACTTCTTCAGTTTCGTAGACTTCAGACAGGAATCTCTTCATGTATAACCTCTTTCCGCCCTGGTCCTTCGGTTGGATTAGCGAAGTTTTGTTAGGTGGCAAGAATAGACATTTAATCTTCCCATCCTTACTACACGTCATTTCATGAAAATCTTAGTCATTACATAAAGAGCCGACATTATGATGAAAAACGGGGTAGTTGCACTACAGACACGTTTCTTCATGAAGTGGTGGATCGATTTAGGCAGATCATGCAAGGATTGATTTTATATTATCAGCCGAGGCACTTCATGAAGAATCGGTGTTTATTGATTGTACTGTTCATGAAATGACTGACGCAATGGAATCGCGCATAACCGTCATACGTAAACTATTCCAAAAATATATATTAATGCTTGTTTATTATGGTTTAAATGATTTTACAACAAAAACAACAATAATAAACAACAGAACTATATTAAAATGTTTGTGCTGAAGAGAAATAAATAAACACAGAAATCATTAATTGGTGAAAATGCTCATCAAAACACCTCCTTCGAAGTGCACGATGCTTTCCATACCATGTATTTCCACTATTAATTCTTGGAAAGCACATTTCTCTCCACGACGACACCCCTACCGCTACCTTATAAAGCAACGGGCTAGACTTGCCATCAGATAATGTACAAAATGAATTGGACTATGCGACGGCGAAATTTAATATTTTCATGAAATCACGCGTCAGATAGTGCAACTATCCCTTTTTGCATCATATGCCGGTTCTTCATGAAGTGCCTAAGATTTTCATGAAGTGATGGATTTCACTATCTGACTAGGACATGTCACTGCTAAAAGGTTCGTTGTTGTGTAAATCACGGATTGTGAGCTTTATTCAGGTACTAAGTGGACCAACAAATCATGTGGCACATTAAGGAGCAGTGTTCTTGGTTTCAGTTCTGAAAGCAGTAACAGTATGTAGCCCTCATTCTCTTTGTTGTATAAGGGGAGTAAAACATTTATCAATGAATACCATAGCTGTTATGGCTGACAACCACACCAAACTCAGTGCAACAGAATATATTCGTATCCGTTACGAACATCATAAATCAAAGGATATTCCACTGCAAGTTGCACTCCAGGGATGTGAAGATACTCGCGGTTAATTGACTCACCGAGCAGTGCCAAATACCGTTTCAGTAATATGTGCTGCCATTACTCTTTGCTTACCGGGCTGTCAGCCACTCGAACTCTGCAGTACAGAAATTGTCTGGTAAACAAGCAGATCCGTAAAGAAAGAAATAGCTTATTTTCATATCCTACTGGTCATTTCCATTAAGAATTCTCCCGGCAATTAAATGTATTTTCCATTTGATGTATATGCATACTAAATAGTATTTGATACACGACATATATCTCCACTAACACCAATGCATTGAAAAAGTATGTGCTAGAATATATACCATTCATTATCGATGAATAAGAATCCTCCCGCGAGAAGGCATCTCTTTTTGACGTATCACGGGAGTTTAACCGAGAAAAGTCAAATGGACAGCTTCTATGATTTACGAAAAGAAACCTACATAATTCAGTGACATTAGATTATGATTATTATAGTAACCTTACATAGGAATCTTCTCATCAATCGCTTGAATAGGGTACGTGATATAAAATTAACAAAAATAAGCTTTAAAAATTTCAAACTGATGCCATCTTGAAGTTTTTAAAGTAATTGATCATAAAACGCCTCTAAACTAAGCTCTGAATAAAGATTCAATGATCTTTGCATCACTGCTCTAATGTGATTAGATCGCTTGAAAATCTTTTTGAAATATTTGAAAATCACATGGCCGCCATGTTATTTTTGTGTTTCACAGGATTTTGAGAGCCACATATATTGAAACCGTAGTCTCATTTTTGAGAGCGTGAAATGTTCAAAAACCATCATTAAATTGTCGTACCACCGAGGGAGTAAAAGGAGAAAAGCACCGATCGCATTCCACTCACCTGGGAGAGTGACGTCAGCAACCAACCCAGGACGGAAGTTAGTTATTTTATAACTATGGAATTCAGCATCGAAAATTGGAAAGTTACGGTGTGAAAATTGTTAATATAATATGTAAATATATATGAGACTGCATATCAGACTCCAGAAGGGAGAAAATGTTAAATATAATACTAATTTGGACTACTACGCAACATGGTATTTCGCCATTGTATTAGCTGTCAGTATGAGTTACATGTTCCGGTCGCGAACAAGTAAGACGAAACCGCTGTTCGAGAGATGTATTTAAATCGTAAAAGGATCAAATTAATCCTAGCATGAAAGCAAAGTCTCTGCCAAGGACAGGGTGATATTTGGAACAGTTATGAAGTGCTGAACACAGTGAAATGTATATTTTCATTAACAGTTGAGAAGTGAAATTTCCACGTAAAACGGACATTTGATGGGTAAGAAATCGTGTGCTGAGTGAGCGCCGCAATACGATGATTATATTTCTCTTTGAACAGATTAATCAACCAACCAAGTGCATGTTTTGCCTACAAACTATTGTCACAATTATTATTTAGTTTGTGTGAGCACGGAGGTTCCTGTGATATTATTTGGGATGAAAGTTGCCCGTATTTTGTTTTGTTTGAGCTCAGAAGCACTCATTTAGATTGCGTGTGGGGGCAGGAGTGTGATCGTTATTTTTAGCCTATTTTCATTTTAAGATAAAATAAGCTTATGAGATCATATTTTTTCGTGTGTGTGTGTGCGTATGTGTGTGATGTGTGTGTGTCCCCGTAATAACTTCTAAACGGCTAGAGCGATTTCAATGAACCTCGGTAAGGCCATAGCACCATTTTGGCCGACCCCGACCGTGCCCTTCAAATTTTACTACGTCTCACCAATCCAACATGGCGGATGTGCGAAATATTTCACCAGCATTCAATATCTCCGAAACTATTACCGATATCACCCTGAAATTTTGTACGGTGATGAGAACCACTAGAAGTTCACCTATTGATGTTTCAAAAACCAGGTAACTACTAAACCAACATGGCGGCCAAGCGAAGTTGCGACTTTCAAATAGACTTTTCTCGCGATTTAACCATTCAAACGCAATGAACCTTGGTACAGCAAATGTTTATGCACATTGTAATGCACTGGCATTTAATTTAGTTTACTTGTTTACATAACCTCAAGGTGGCGGCTGTGCGAAATATTTCACTGACATTCTATATCTCCGAAACTATTACTGATATCACCCTGAAATTTTGTACGATGATAAAGGGCACTACTAGATGCTCTCCTATGTGACCTTCATTAGCCTGTTAAGTACAAAACGAACATGGCGGCCAAGTGAATTTGAAACGTTTTAATATATTATTCTCGCAATTTAACCATCTGAGCGCAGTGAAATATGGTACAGTATATGATTATACATATTGTAATCCACTGGTATCTAAGTTAGTTCAATTGTTTACATAACCTCAAGATGGCGGCCGTGCGAAATTTGAAAATTAAGTTTTTATTTCTTGTGTCGTATTCATGTGGTCGAAGTGAAAGTTTGCATAATGAAGCAACGCAATAATTGCCCTTTAATGGTACATAGCACTATGGCCCATAGATATAACAATCCAGAATGTGCGACCATCCGGTTCTCAATATCTACAAATATTTTACACAGCAATCAGGCTGAATTTGTTTATGTTCATAGAGGCTGTGAACATACGTTCACCTATAGGACTTTCAATAACCTGGTGAGCACAAATCAAACATGGCGGTGACGCGAAATAGATATATTTAAATGGACGTCTCTCGCGATTTAACCATCCGAGTAGAGTGAAACTTGGTACGGTAAATGCTTATACAAATGTTAATCTTCTGGCATCTAATTTATTTCAATTGTTTTCCTAACCACAAGATGGCAGCCGTGCGAAATTTTAAAATCTCGTTTTTACGTCTTGTGCCCTAATCATGCGATTGATGTTTGAATACTACACGTACACAATAATCTTCATGTAATAACACATAACTCTAAGACCTACATATATATAAAAATCCAACATGGCGACCATCCTTAATATTAGACGGATCTCAATATCTACGAATCTATTACAGCAATCAAACTGAAATTTTGTATGTTGTTAGAGGCAATTAACATAAGTAGGATATATGAAAATAGGCCTTAGTTCTTCACGGAACTACTTGTTATTTAACCTGCTGAGTGTCTAGCAGTGAATATAGATCGAAACAGCACGTTAGTTAAACTCTGTGCATCGAACAGTGTGAGGTCAAACCAAGTACCTTGTGTCAGTCCCATGGCAACTGACAACATGGTTTACATTTTACCCAAGGGTAGAAAAGTGCCCTGAATCCCACGTTGAAGGAGGAGGAATGGTCGGGCCCCAAGGACGAAGCCTATGATAGTATCGCAGCGTGATGATGGAGGAAAGCACGGGGCTCGTTCCTTCGAGCTCCGATCAACCTAGCTGTAAGACGTGAGTTCAGGCCATTGGCGATCTATTAAGTTGTTTGTAACTGTGGACATATCAGATGTAGTTTTAAGGAGCCTCAATATTCATTATAACCATGACATTACAGGTAGGATTAAGTTAAGTACTGTAGGAAATGCGTACCATTTAGAGAGTTCCAGGAAGCACGTTATGTTTCATTTGTAGCAGCAAAGTTATTCTGAAAGTTTAGTAAGAAGCAGCATTGTGACATGTTAATATTATTGAATGTAACGAACTGTGCATTCTATGCAAGCACATGGTAAACCGGTTCCTGGCCAGTATAGCCTTTGAGGCCGCAAACACATTGAAACGAAACTTAAGCACAAATAGAAGGATGAAACTTATTGTATTCTAAGGCATTGACAAGAAGGACAAGCATAATAGGTACATCTCGGGTACAGTATGCACATGTCGAGGGTTAAGCGCATGAAACATCGTGCTTGTGAAGAACACTTTTTAGGTTTTATGTTTATGTGTTTATGTTTATATTGAGGAAATGCATGTAGAGCAAAACAGAGAATATTTCTAAGATATTTAAGAGCTTCTAGGAAGAACATGACAAACCATGCATCAATTAGGAAGAGCCATTAGTTGTCATTTGAGGAGTTGATTCAAGTATTTTTAAATCCTTGTAGCAGGATTCTGGTGATAGTTAGCATGAATGAAATGAAGTAATATGAGAGTTAAAATACGTTATTGAACAGGTGTAGCGTCATCGGACTGAAGCCATGGCGACCATTTAAAATATTTTTTTGGAAGATAGTATTGAAGTATTTGTCATATGGCTGAGTGGCATGTGAGGTGATGAACAATTGGTTACGATAACGTGAGTTGGTCTTCGATGTTACAGTTAAAGATGGTGAATAATTAATCAAATAATTAATTAATGCAAGGGATGACTTTGGGAAATTAATACATAAATTGGATAATAATAATAAATTCGTAACATGATTAAAAATTATATAAATGTTTACCATCACACCTTCCACTTAAAGAAGATTGATTAAGATAATAATAATAAGCCGCGAGATTTAGTACTCTACTTAGTTTTTGTGAGACTAGACGTACCCGATTTGATTTAGAGATCCCATGTCACGAGATATTATAGGATATCGTGGCCAGCTTATAGGATGATCAGTGGTGTGAGACGGGATTGTCACCTATCTCCGCGGCCACCAACATAACATTTCAACCCCATGTAGATGACAGTGTATCACAAAGAGTGATCTACCAAAGCAGGAAGAGCTCAAATCGAGCGATTTTAGGAGTGTTTGGTAATTATTTTTGTGTGTGTTTTTCTATCTGCTCCCACCCTGTGTAAAAATAGTGTCTAGATTTCTTTTTCCTCAATACCATGGATTTATTTAGATTTGTTTTTCTTTCATTTTGACTTGCATCCCGAGTGGATTTTAAATATAAATTAATTATTTTAACGTAAATATGGACGACCTATAATAATTAGGCCCTAAAGTAAAAATAAATGTAGTATGCGACATCATCGTATCTTAGGTACCGATACTTTTATCATTGCTATTTAATTAAATGTAACTTGAAATTATTGTAGAAAGACGAAACCTTGATTTGCTAGCAGCATCGGGTGTAATTATTATTATTCTTAAGGGGACTTTTGTATTTGAATAGGGATGACTTCACGTATCGCGCACTTAGTTTGATTGCTGTTTGTTTCTGTTCATAGGACTTCAATTGAGTACATACTTTTAGGGACTTAATTAAGGGACACGCTTTATTAGCTAGGAGATCCTCTATCGAGTAGGATAGGGATCTGAATTTTAAAATAAATACATAGGAAATATTATATCCTTCAGGATTGTTTGGTAGCTTTGTTTTTCCTTGTGGGTGTGCATCTTGGGCTAGTGTGATATAGCACCTGTTACAAAAACCCCGGAAACGCCCCGAGCTTAATTTTCTTGTGCGAACCTAGTATAGAAGCACATCTGAACCTCTTCCTATATGATTCGTTTGGGAAGGAGCCTCATGGTGGCTGAAGTGGATCCCAGTCACATGGAACTTCGGACTAAATGGTCTCAATATGTACTTAGTCGATAGTCCTATATCACCATAAAAATTCAGTTTCACTGCATATATAGTTTCGGAGATTTCAAGAAACGGTAAAATATATTCCATGGACGCCATGTTGGATTGTTTCACATATAGGCTATAGAATTACCTGCCAGCAAAACAATATCCTAATAAAAGTTCATTATACCAACCTACATTGCTATTGCTTGTTTAGGACTAGATAAATAACTAGTAGCCTTTTTTCATATATACAACTTATTTTAATAGCCCCTATCAGCATACAAAATTTCAGTTTGATTGCTGTAATAGATCCTTACATATTGAGAACCGTCTAAATATGACGGATGTTCGCTATGTTGGAGTTTATATAAGTATGTAGGCCATAGCGTTATGTACTATTACATGAAAATCATTGCGTACGTGTATTATACAAACTTCAATCGCTTTATTAGAACACAACAGATAAAAATTAAATTTAAACATTTTGCTCCACCGTCATCTTGAGGTTATGTAAACAATTGAACTAAATTAGATGTCAGTGCATTAAAATGTGTATGAACATATGCTGTACCATGTTTCTCTCCGCACGGATGGCTAAATCGCGAGAAAATTTCATTTAAATATTCAAATTCGCTTGGCCGCCATGTTCCTTTTGTACTTAACAGCTTTTTTTAAAATTCACACACGTGAAATTCTAGTAGTGCCCTCTATCACCCTACAAAATTTCAGGGTGATATCAGTAACAGTTTCGAATATATAGAATGCCAAGTAAATATTTTGCACAGCCGCCATGTTGAATTGGCGAAACGTTATAACATTTAAGGGGCATAGTCGGGGTCGGACAAATTAGAACAATGAACTTAACGAGTTTCATTGAAATCGCTCCAGCCGTTTAGATTTTATTAGGAACACGCACACATATGCACACACAGACATGCACACACACACGCGTGGACAAAACCGTGATCTCATAAGCCTATTTTTAAATAAATGAAAATAGGCTAAACACGTGATTTAAAAGAATTTGCACGATCACCATCTTTAAGTTCTCATAAAATAATCATTAAATTAGACGTCAATATATTTAGGCTTGCATGATGGTATACACCATGCCAAATTTCACAGAGCTCGGATGAAAAGTCACGCGAAAATTCCATTAAAATATTTAAATTTTGCGTCACCAACATGTTGGATGTGTGCCCATCAGGTTATTGAACGTCCCATAGGTGAACTAATGTTAATAGCCTTTATTAACATACAAAATTTCAGTTTGATGATGTTATAGATTCGTAGATATTGAGAACCGTCTAAATATTTCGGCTGGCCGCCATGATGGATTGTTGTATATTTAGGCCATTAAGTTATGTACCATTAGATCTAGATTATAGCGTAAGTTCATTGTGCAAACATTCACTTCTATCGCATGACTAAGACACATGAAATAAAAACCTAATTATAAAATTTCGCATAGCCGCCATCTTCAGCTTATGAAAACAATTGAAATAAATTAGATGTTGGTATATTAGAAGTTGTATAATTATTTACCGTAACGAGTTTCTCTGCGCTCAGATGGTTAAATCGCAAGAAAATTCCATTCAAATGTTTTAACTTCGCCTGGCCGCCATGTTGTATTTTTTCTCATCAGGTTATTGAAATTCCCATAGGCGAACTAAGTTATTTGCCTCTATCAAAATACAAAATTTCAGTTTGATTGTTGTAATTGATTCATAGATATTGAGAACCGTCTAAATATTCCAGATGGCTGCCATTATAGATTTTTGTATATGCAGGCCATTTAGTGAAGTACCATTGTATGAAGATTATTGTGCAGGTTCATAATTCAATTGTTGACTTCGATCGCATGATTAGGACACAAGAAATATAAACTTTATTTTAACATTTTGCACAGGCGTCATATTGTGGTTTTGAAAACCATTGAATTATACTAGACGCCAGTGGATTACAGTTGTAGAAACATTTACCGCACCATGGTTCACTGCGTTCGGAATGTCAAATGAAGGGAAAAGTCTATTTGAATGTTTCGAATTCGCTTGGTAGCCATGTTGGTTTTGTATTAATCAGCGTTTTGAAAATCACATAGATGAACTTACAGTAGTACTCTTTATGACCATGCACAATTTCAGGGTGATAGCCGGGTCCGTGGTGTTGGGGTAGCGCACCTGTCTCTCACCCGGAGGTCCCGGGTTCGATTCCCGGCTCCGTTAGAGATTTTAGAAACTGTCGTGAGGGCTGGTACGGGGTGCACTCAGCCTCATGAGGACAATTGAGTAGCTGTCTGAGAGTGAGGCAGCGCCCTGGTCATGAAAACCAAGATTAATGGCCGAAGGGAACCGATGCGCTGACCACGCGTCATCCTTCAAGGACTGTAGTGACAGGGGTTATAAATTTCAGGGTGATATCGGTAACTGATGCGTATATACTGAACCCATGTACCATGGCCTCAAAGGGAGTCGAATCCATGTATTTTGAGAAAGGAATGAAAGAATCATACAGTTTCTAAGGGAACGGAGAAAGATTTCAAGCCAGGATTCTAGCCTAACATTGTGCAAACGCTAGGGCCAGGTGTTCATAAGATGAGCTCATGCCTCTTGACATTTATAAGGAGCCAGTCATGGATATTATTAGAACGAGTGGAAAGTTTGGACTGTAAGACGAAGAAGCTCGACTCGGAAATTGCTCTTACGTTGCAGGAAAATGGCAACCCCGCTGCTGAGTCAGAACAGGAATAATTAAATTTAACCCGTTTACGAATATAAAAATATGTAAACAGATACAGTACGGTGAATCATTTTGGATTAGAGATTTTTGTGTAAAGAAAAACCTTGTAATAATTGCACAGAAAAATACTGCAAACGCAAGTATACGTCATTGGGGATTCACCGGGACCCAAGGAGTGGGAGAATTAAAAATGAACAGCACCACCCACACAGTTGAGGACGAGAAATTAATTAATATCTCGGAAATGCACGATCGATTTCCATGCACAGGGAGATTATTTTACGTTTGGAAGACGAGCTTTCTGGAGATATGATTTTTATAATTGTGCGACAATTAGTTCAAAAGTTGGTCACGAAAAGGACTAGGATTTTATCTTTTTGTGACTGAAAGGTATAAAACTCCTGGCCTCACCAAGCCAATCATGCAGTCATTTCGACAGCCCGTGAGGGGGCGTTACTCTGTATCACGCCGGAAGAACAGTATTCAAGAGCCCGAGGGGGGCGTCACGACGCATCATGCAGTCTACGATAGCCCGTGAGGGGAACGTCACGCTGTATCAGTACATGCAGTCTACGAGCATTCCGTGAGCGGAAGTGCTGCACCACATCGTATACGCAGTATTCAAGAGCCCGTGTGGGGAACGTAACGCTGTATCAGACATCGAAGGCAGCTAACCAGTACTCCTTGAGGGGAGAAACGCTGTATTACACCGCAGAATTAATATCCGACAGCCACGGGCGTCGAAGTATCAGTAACTTGCGTGCCTCCGGAAGGAGTTGCAAAGAAGAAGTATTAAAGTATCGCCGGGTTGAAAAATTAGGAAAATCCTAGTTACAGGATTTAGGTCCGACAGGGCAAAAGTTACCGTAAAAGTTCCAAAAATACAGTCAAAGCAGGCTGCGAACTTAGGATTCAGGCGATAGGTCTTTCAGTAAACGACCAAAAGTATAACGTACGGAAGTACCGGAACAGCGAGATAAACAGTTTATAAATTTTAAAGAACCCGAACAGGGAAAAACAGAGTAAGGTTCGCAACGTATTTCAGACAATTAGAAGTGCGAGAGCCAAATAAACAAAGAAGAACGGAAACTATAGACATTGTTTTCAAGAAAGGAGACGAACTATTCTAAAGCACTAAGACTCGAGAAGTATTAGTTGCTAAAAAATCCATAGGTCACCGATAGGTTATCGAGGGGACCTCGATCAGAACAGACTTTCGCTAGGATCGATAAATCAGATCTAAAAGGGGAGCCGGTCAAGCTAGAGAAATAGCCGATCATCAGGATCAGGATTTGAAGAATTGTTATTCCAGGGGAGTAGTAGATGATTCGAGACTTTCGTATTCTGCAGGATAGGAAGCCGACATTGAATAAATTTCACCCTTGGAGACGGGAGATTAAGAGGTCACGTGTGATAGGCTAAAAAGACGGCCTAGTGATCAAAAGTTGTGAAGTGTAAATATATCAAAAGTGTGTGTTAAAAGTAATATATTTTTTAGTGTTTTATTGTGTGTTCAAACGGATACACCAGTGTATTAAAATGATGTCAGTGTTAAATGTAGTGAATATGTGTCAAGAAATTTCTGTACATGAGATGAGTTTGTACAATATGGAGTAGGTCAAGAAGGTGGGCCAAAATGTCACATCAAACGAGAATAAAGGTCAGAAAACGACCTTAGACATGTGAGTAAAGATTTTCATTATATTTTGGTGTCGGGAAAATTTTTGTGTACAATTCCACCGGAGTTTTGAGTAAAAGGGATGTTTTTAAATAAATAATAACTAAATAAGAACGCGATCTGAACAAAAATAAAGTTTTAATAAATAATAAATAATTATGTGAAATAATAAATCCTGTAGAGGAAATGCATGGAATAAAATGTCAGTGTATTTAATGAATGTTATAAAAGCAAGCGTAATAATAATAATTATAACAAAGATATTTACATAAAGGTAAATTTGAATTATATGAAAGAAATAGCTTTTGAGCTTTTGTAAGGAATGAAGACATAATGTGAATAACAAGGTAAAGAAAAAGATTAAATTGAATGATATAAAAATATAGAGCGTTGAAGCCTTAACAAATGTATAAGACATGATGTGAATGCATGTTCTTAAAATGGAGCGATTTATTGTCAATGGAAAAGATTAATACAAGAATTGAGATATGTATCAATTGTTACTATGAAATTTATCAGTTCTTTGGAAGACATTCGGCCGTAAAGTAATGGGTAGCGTAATGGAACGCAATTAAATAAAAAGTCACGCTAGGAACGCGTAAAAGTTAAAGTACTTGGTAAGTTACTTATGGAGGGTAGTTGATTGCAGTGAATTGAGATATGTCGTAAGTCCTCTAAATTGTGACGTGGATCACGAGGCCATGTGTGTATTATATTATAAAAGGGAGCAAATGTATGGTATTATTGAGCGTAGGTCCTGTAAGCTACGGCTAGACCCTAAATCGCGTCTTGTATAAGTCCTCCAATGTGGAAATGGTTCCCGAGGCATGTTAAGAGATTCGAACCTAGAATCCTCTGTTTGTTAAAGCCCCCCCTTATTATTCGTCGTCGAATGTGTATTACTCTTCCCCAATCAACGAGAACCCTTCATAAATAATAAATGCCAAGATTACGAGAGTGGTTTATGAGCCAATAATATTGTTGAAAGTAAAACGATTGAGTAGAAAGCCAAGTCTCCCCAAAGAACTGAGAATAATGTGAAGGTTTGTTTTAAAAGCATTGAAGAGAGCTCCAACCGTAAGCTAGGCCGGGAGTCGCTTTCCCTGTCATAAATCACGCTCGAGTATAATGGCCTGACCCTCATAGTACGAGGGTGGGTAAAAACCGTCTTGTAAGAAGTGTTGTATACACCGTGAGTGTTTAAAGTTGTTAATGACCCGGGCGTTGAACCGAGGTCCTTGTAGATTGATATTATCGCTTGCCAGTTCAGATCGTAGTTTTCTTATGTGATAATGGTCTTATAAGACAAATGAATTAAATAAAAATCCCTATTGTAATGTTGAATGGAAAATAAGGAATCCACGAGTTTTGTGAAGATAACTAGATTCGGGAGTAATCATAGTTTTTGACTTTGTCAAGTAATCTTTATGACTCTGGAGTACACAGGTAGTTTCCCAATCACCGTAGTGAATTTGCAAACTTGAGAGAGATAGTAAATCCTGAGAATATGTGAAATGCCCAAATATTGAAGTGAATAATTAACATGTAATTTTAAATGTAATTATATATTTGTTTTGATGATAAGAAAAGATAAAATAAATTCTTGAGGTGTACAAAGTATGACACCATTATTATGGAAAGTATCGAGCCAAAGGAGCTCGTAGTTACATGGAACTTTAAGATAAGTACTTTATGGAAGTGAAAATAATCGTGAATTGTTGGTTTTAAGGAAAACCATGTGTTTAAATCTAATATTTGTTTTATTTTTATGCTATTCCTTGTTCACTTTGGACAAGTAGAATGATATTGGTCAGTAGTTTATTTGTTTTATTGTTTGTAGCGCCATAATTTTGATTAATTAAATGTGTTAAAATAGGAGTTGATTTTGTTGTTATTTTTGCAAGTGTATCCTCTAATTAATCCAAAATATGTAAGTCACAGAGTGGGAGAACTTACCGCAGCCCCGAAAAATCCCGAATTGAGCAATGCTGGCATACTGTGATTTGCATATTTCTTGCTGAAGGGCACAATACAGAATGCCAGTGAAAAGGTAAAGGCACTTAAGATGGCGCACTTAATGTATTTATGTCCATAGATAAACTACTTTTGTGACCAATTTAACACAACATTTATTAACAAGACTTCAAATAATTACGAGCACAATGCGTATACAATAAACACGAAAAATAATATAAATTAAATGTTAATTAATATTTTAAAATTAATTGCAAATGCACAATCTTACAGGCACTGTTCTTTAAGAATGCGCATGGTGTCCTGTAAGAATGAGCATTAGCATAATTCACATTTGAAGAGTCCTATATTTTCGTAGTTCGAACACCCTTCATGCCACCACCATTTACACCTACTACATTGCACCCAGTCTTCAATAATTGGATCCTCATAGTCATCACAGCAAAGACAAACGATTTTCTCTTCTTCGGCAGTTGTGACAGCTGACGAAGTTGACGCTACTGAACTTCCATCGTAGCGAAGAGTTTTCCTGCCCTTATCTTTCGCCTGTTCATTCCTTGTTGCAAGGCCATTCTTATAAGGAGAGGAAGATAGAACTTCAGACTTTTGCAAGTTCTCTTGCGTTTGGTACCTTGTGCTGCCTTTGGTAGCGGAGATATCATAGCAGGTGACACTTGTGGCTCGTCAATTTTTGCATTTTGAATTTGCTCCTCTTAAGCAGGTTCATTCTCCCGCACAGATGGGCGAAATGTTACCTCCGAGGAGCAAAGTCATCATCCAAAAATACATTCCGATTAAGCGGATGAATTCCAGTTTTGATGAAAGCTTGAACGGCTATCTCCATCTCTGCTGCTCTTTCGTAGGCTGATTTGAAGATCCTGGCCACGATGGCCTGTGTAATTGCATTGCCAGGATGATTCACCAACCACGTATTAGCTTCTTGAGAATAGGCTTTCGTCAGAGGCCAAAAAAAAGCCAACATCCAAAGGCCTGTGGCTTGCATGGGGTAGTGGAGAAAGCAAGATGATGCTGTGTTCCCTGCAGTAAAGAACAGCATCAATGCTGCAGTGGGAAATGTGGTTATCCAGTATAAGGAGAATTACCATCAATAATTATTAATCAACTACCGTAATTAATTTATTCCTTACCAATTTTAATCTGTTTCTCAAAGTGGATTCCTTAGTACCCAATGAAGTAGCCATTTATCTTTGACTTTCACCATTTTCAATTCTCCTTCTGGCTTCCTCTAAGATTTCTGACGTAAATATAAGTTTCCTGTCTGATTTTCTTGAGTATGTTGAGCTCATACTGCCGTTAAATAGACGTCCGCAAGAAAGAATATCCTTGATATAAACGATTTCTACAGAACAAGAATGTGCATGTAAGATGACGCACAATGCCTCCAAGACTGAGCAGAGTGCGCGGTCTTACAGGTTTCTGCGTAGTTCAACACTTACGCTAATAGATGGCAGAAGCAGTTACGTATACACACACCGAGCCGTTCAGAGCCCTTGTTATGAGTTCCCATTGTGAGAGGAGTATTTGTTTCAAATAAATTATAATTTAATTGAGCTCTAAGGCTTATTTTCTTAAGAATATAAATTATATCAAATAGTATGATTAGCTATTCTTACCTCTTAATTCTTTAAACAGGTAGAATCAGCAAAATCTTTCACACTTTCGAAGAGCACTTTGCAAGCCACGTTTCTCAACAGAATGGTTTGGGTCGCCAGTGCTGTCAACTGTAAAAAAATGCCACTGCGCAATCTTAAAGGCTGGCAAACTTAAAAGCCTTTACCTAATATTTCGCGCGTCCGCCATGTTGGATTGGTGGAAAGTATTAACATTTGAAATGCACTATTAAGGACGGACTAGTTAGCGGTATGTACTTAGGCTACTTAGTTTCATTGAAATCAGTTGGGCCGTTTAGCTTTGATCAGGAGGAGGGGGGCATCGGGCGCGCACACACACGGAGAAAGGGTGATATAATAAGCCCATTTTTTCATTAATATAATTAGGCTAAAATGCTTTATATGTAAATAAATATACTGTAATGTATAGTTGTAGAGAACAACACAGCAGATAGCAGACGATCAAAGATACATCCAATTTACACTGGCGGAAAAAAATATCCCAGCACTAACAAGATGTTGTGATTGATTAACGAACGTTGGTAGGCGTGTTTATACATCTGAAAGATGATATTAATTCAAATGTCCCGCAAATCGTATTAGCGTGGCGCTAGTGTGGCCCAATGACGTTGCACATCAGGTTTGCTTTTAAATACGGGATGTATTGTGCGAAGACGTTGGCTACCAGTGTAATTGGATGGAGTGGCTGTGAGTGGGTCAGGAATGCCTTTACGCCGACGATGAAGCCTGTATCAACAGCTCACTGCATTTCAACAAGGCCATGCAGTAGAGCTACGTGAAGGTGGATTTTCTTTCCTCACTATTGCAGAACGACTTGGCAGGAATGTCTCCACTGTGCATGCGTGCTGCCAGCAGTGGTCACGGGAAGGTACGGTCGCAAGAAGACTAAGATCCGGACGTCCCCGTGGCAGCACCGAGAGGGAGGATCGCCGTATTCGGAGTCTGCAGCATCAATTCGAGCGGCAGTTGGCAACGAACTGTTCAAAATCGGTTACTTGAAGGAGAGCTCCGAGCGTGATGCTCTGCTCTCCGCCGTCTGCGACTTCAGTGGTGTCAAGCGAGAGCTCATTGGAGGATGGAGTGGAGGTTTGTTGTATTTTCCGATGAAAGCCGATTCTGCCTTGCAGCCAGTGATGGTCGTTTGTTGGATAGAAGGAGGCCAGATGAGTACCTGCATTCTACCTCTCTGTCCCTGTGACCGACCAAATGCAACGGGCATGGAACTCCATCCCACAAACTGACATCCGGCACCTGTACGACACAATGCATGCACATTTGCTTGTCTAAATTCAACATTCTGGCGATAATACCGGTTATTAATGGGCCAGCATGGCACATTAGCGATGGCTTTTCTCGCGCGGACATAAATCTTTTGTCTTGTACCTTTAATCAATTAAATATGTTACCTTGCCAAATATATTGCCAATATTTCCGTACTCTACATTCCTTATTTCATGGTGTTGGGATATTTCTTTCCGCCAGTGTAATTAATGTTGTCAATTCGGTTTAGGGACTTACATCTTGGTCATCAGCACTGTGTCGTCAGAGTGTTAAAGTGTGAGTAACTGTAATTTTTAGGGTCAGGAATAGAATAGATGCCCCGGGAATTGAAATAAACTGCTATCCCAGCTGAAAAAACGAGGAAAATGGCATTCAGAATAGCCGCTGTCAGGGCAAAATTTGAATCTCGGTTCTCCTGACTTGCTGCAGCTCCCCATTGCGGTCGTGGTGCGTGGTACGCCTCGGTCATCGAAATCAAAATTGCAGTAGGCGTATTATCTACGGTTAGTTTTCAAGAACTGCATAACCAATTTATGTGAAATCATTAATTAGAATATCGTAATTTTTAAAGTAGTAACGTACTGTCTTTAAAATCGTATTCGTAACATGCACACCTGCCAGGAATGTAAACTCTCTGCGACATTCTCATTATAAAAATGCTTAGTTGGCTTGAGTATTTACTGTAATTCAAGGATGAACGCGAAGAGAACAATAGCGCTGTTAAGAAAACCAACGTTAAAATTTAAGCACACTACTCATGTATTAGGAACAAGATGTGTTAAATTATGTGCATTCAGACAACGCAATTTAATTCATTGAACCTTAAGTATTTTTAATGGGAAACTGCATTAATAGAACTTGATTTCCCAACAATGGTCTTCCGTTACATTCCTTGTTTTTTTAGTACCGTACTCTTTATTAGTTTCGTTTGAACACATTGAGGTAGATGGCAATGTGGTCATAAATTGCTCATTACTGAATTTTGAGAGCTTCAATCAGGTGACACATCTTAACCAGAAATAGGAAAATATTCCCTCTTTTATTTAGAGCTTTTCGTTCAGAGGACTTAAAGAACTATCAATAGCATTTCCATCAATTTACTCAAAACAGTGCTTACTATACTGAATATATATTCCTGTGAGACAATGATGGAGTAGAGCTGTAATACCAGATGGGAAATTGACACTGCTATTAGGAACGTATGGCACATGTACTGTATAATAACAGGATTAAGTGAAATGTAAAAGCAAGAATTAAATGATAATCAAGACATTGGAGACTCCAGCAAACAGGTAAAGCTGCTGTAGCAGAACATGCCTGGGAAAGTGATCACGCAATTTAATTTGAAGATACAGGAATACTCTCTAGAGTACCAAACTACCACGCTAGACGTTACAGGAAATCAAATTGAAATCTATAACGGCCTCATAAATTTCGTAATACATAGAAATACACTACTCTATATGGATAAGTAAACCTCTCCCAGGACACAACATTTTCTGGAAAATGGTCCAAAATGTTTGGTTGGTGAGAAACGAATTGTAACGAAAATGATCAAATGGCTTGATTGCTTGAGTTGTGGCAGGGTTGTTGAATGAGATTTTGAAGGTGGTGAGAAACGAATTTTATTGGATGTCAAATTTTGATTTGGGTTTTGAGGACTGGGATGAAGAATCGATTAAAATGTTTGGTTGGTGAGAAACGAATTGTAACGAAAATGATCAAATGGCTTGATTGCTTGAGTTGTGGCAGGGTTGTTGAATGAGATTTTGAAGGTGGTGAGAAACGAATTTTATTGGATGTCAAATTTTGATTTGGGTTTTGAGGACTGGGATGAAGAATCGATTAAAATGTTTGGTTGGTGAGAAACGAATTGTAACGAAAATGGTCAAATGGCTTGATTGCTTGAGTTGTGGCACGGTTGTTGAATGAGATTTTGAAGGTGGTGAGAAACGAATTTTATTGGATGTCAAATTTTGATTTGGGTTTTGAGGACTGGGATGAAGAATCGATTAAAATGTTTGGTTGGTGAGAAACGAATTGTAACGAAAATGGTCAAATGGCTTGATTGCTTGAGTTGTGGCACGGTTGTTGAATGAGATTTTGAAGGTGGTGAGAAACGAATTTTATTGGATGTCAAATTTTGATTTGGGTTTTGAGGACTGGGATGAAGAATCGATTAAAATGTTTGGTTGGTGAGAAACGAATTGTAACGAAAATGGTCAAATGGCTTGATTGCTTGAGTTGTGGCACGGTTGTTGAATGAGATTTTGAAGGTGGTGAGAAACGAATTTTATTGGATGTCAAATTTTGATTTGGGTTTTGAGGACTGGGATGAAGAATCGATTAAAATGTTTGGTTGGTGAGAAACGAATTGTAACGAAAATGGTCAAATGGCTTGATTGCTTGAGTTGTGGCACGGTTGTTGAATGAGATTTTGAAGGTGGTGAGAAACGAATTTTATTGGATGTCAAATTTTGATTTGGGTTTTGAGGACTGGGATGAAGAATCGATTAAAATGTTTGGTTGGTGAGAAACGAATTGTAACGAAAATGATCAAATGGCTTGATTGCTTGAGTTGTGGCAGGGTTGTTGAATGAGATTTTGAAGGTGGTGAGAAACGAATTTTATTGGATGTCAAATTTTGATTTGGGTTTTGAGGACTGGGATGAAGAATCGATTAAAATGTTTGGTTGGTGAGAAACGAATTGTAACGAAAATGGTCAAATGGCTTGATTGCTTGAGTTGTGGCACGGTTGTTGAATGAGATTTTGAAGGTGGTGAGAAACGAATTTTATTGGATGTCAAATTTTGATTTGGGTTTTGAGGACTGGGATGAAGAATCGATTAAAATGTTTGGTTGGTGAGAAACGAATTGTAACGAAAATGGTCAAATGGCTTGATTGCTTGAGTTGTGGCACGGTTGTTGAATGAGATTTTGAAGGTGGTGAGAAACGAATTTTATTGGATGTCAAATTTTGATTTGGGTTTTGAGGACTGGGATGAAGAATCGATTAAAATGTTTGGTTGGTGAGAAACGAATTGTAACGAAAATGATCAAATGGCTTGATTGCTTGAGTTGTGGCACGGTTGTTGAATGAGATTTTGAAGGTGGTGAGAAACGAATTTTATTGGATGTCAAATTTTGATTTGGGTTTTGAGGACTGGGATGAAGAATCGATTAAAATGTTTGGTTGGTGAGAAACGAATTGTAACGAAAATGGTCAAATGGCTTGATTGCTTGAGTTGTGGCACGGTTGTTGGTATTGTATGAAAGAAATGATATAATGAGTATTAATATAGTTATAGTAGTTGACTTTAATAAAATAATCTTGTGTATAAATTTATACATATATATATATTCTCTCTTTTCTCTCTTTCTTTAATAATTAAAGTATTATATAAATTGTTATAAATTATTATAGTTGAACCAATATTTTATAGGTATTTGTGAAAGTTTTATTCTTACTTAATAATTTATTGTTTGAATATTTTACATGTAAATTTTTGTGGGTTATAATAAGATCTAAATGATTATATGTTATTCGCAGTATTTAATATTAGTAATTAAGGCAATTTAGAATTAGTAATTTGATTTATGGTCGACAAAAGTCGTGCCAGCAGTCGCGGTTATACGTAGGACTTGAATGAATATTATCAGTATTAAAGTTACTTTATTAAAGAAAAAGATTTTAATTGATTTTTAGAAGGTAGAATTTGAAAATTAAATAGATTTTTATAGGATAATGAAGCTTTGAAATTTAAAGCTTAAACTAGGATTAGATACCCTATTATTTTTAAATATAAAATATAATACTTGAGTAGTAATAGTTAAGTTCTTGAAACTTAAAGAATTTGGCGGTGTTTTAGTCTTTTCAGAGGAATCTGTCCTGTAATTGATAATACACACTATAATAAATTTAATTTTGTAATGTCAGCATGTATACCGCCGTCGTAAGATTATCTTTTAAGAGAAAGAATTTTCTAGATTTTGTAATAAAATTTATGTCAGGTCAAGGTGCAGCTTATGATTGAATAGGAGATGGATTACAATAAAATTGAATATTTAAACGGATATTATCTTGAAATAGATAAGTTGAAGGTGGATTTGAAAGTAATGTTGTTATATTATGATATTGTGATTGTAGCTCTAAAACATGTACACATCGCCCGTCGCTCTCATTAATTAAGGTGAGATAAGTCGTAACATAGTAGATGTACTGGAAAGTGTATCTAGAATGTCAAAGTGAAGCTTTAAAGTAAAGCATTTCATTTACATTGAAGAGAATTTCGTGCAATTCGAATTACTTTGAAAGACGAATATTAATTATAAGTATGTATAAATTTATTTTAATTAAAGTAATTTTAAGAAGAGATTTTTTAGTATAGTTTATAGAAAAAATATGAAAATTTATAGTGTAGTAGTATTGTGAAAGAATTATGAAATATTTGAAAAATTATTTTTTAGGAAGTAAATTTATATTGTACCTTGTGTATCAGGGTTTATTAAAAATTTTGTAAGGAATTTATATTTCTCGAGTTAAAAGTATTATATTTTATATTTAAAAATAATAGGGTATCTAATCCTAGTTTAAGCTTTAAATTTCAAAGCTTCATTATCCTATAAAAATCTATTTAATTTTCAAATTCTACCTTCTAAAAATCAATTAAAATCTTTTTCTTTAATAAACTAACTTTAATACTGATAATATTCATTCAAGTCCTACGTATAACCGCGACTGCTGGCACGAATTTTGTCGACCATAAATCAAATTACTAATTCTAAATTGCCTTAATTACTAATATTAAATACTGCGAATAACATATAATCATTTAGATCTTATTATAACCCACAAAAATTTACATGTAAAATATTCAAACAATAAATTATTAAGTAAGAATAAAACTTTCACAAATACCTATAAAATATTGGTTCAACTATAATAATTTATAACAATTTATATAATACTTTAATTATTAAAGAAAGAGAGAAAAGAGAGAATATATATATATATATATGTATAAATTTATACACAAGATTATTTTATTAAAGTCAACTACTATAACTATATTAATACTCATTATATCATTTCTTTCATACAATACCAACAACCGTGCCACAACTCAAGCAATCAAGCCATTTGACCATTTTCGTTACAATTCGTTTCTCACCAACCAAACATTTTAATCGATTCTTCATCCCAGTCCTCAAAACCCAAATCAAAATTTGACATCCAATAAAATTCGTTTCTCACCACCTTCAAAATCTCATTCAACAACCGTGCCACAACTCAAGCAATCAAGCCATTTGATCATTTTCGTTACAATTCGTTTCTCACCAACCAAACATTTTAATCGATTCTTCATCCCAGTCCTCAAAACCCAAATCAAAATTTGACATCCAATAAAATTCGTTTCTCACCACCTTCAAAATCTCATTCAACAACCGTGCCACAACTCAAGCAATCAAGCCATTTGACCATTTTCGTTACAATTCGTTTCTCACCAACCAAACATTTTAATCGATTCTTCATCCCAGTCCTCAAAACCCAAATCAAAATTTGACATCCAATAAAATTCGTTTCTCACCACCTTCAAAATCTCATTCAACAACCGTGCCAAAACTCAAGCAATCAAGCCATTTGACTATTTTCGTTACAATTCGTTTCTCACCAACCAAACATTTTAATCGATTCTTCATCCCAGTCCTCAAAACCCAAATCAAAATTTGACATCCAATAAAATTCGTTTCTCACCACCTTCAAAATCTCATTCAACAACCCTGCCACAACTCAAGCAATCAAGCCATTTGATCATTTTCGTTACAATTCGTTTCTCACCAACCAAACATTTTAATCGATTCTTCATCCCAGTCCTCAAAACCCAAATCAAAATTTGACATCCAATAAAATTCGTTTCTCACCACCTTCAAAATCTCATTCAACAACCGTGCCACAACTCAAGCAATCAAGCCATTTGACCATTTTCGTTACAATTCGTTTCTCACCAACCAAACATTTTAATCGATTCTTCATCCCAGTCCTCAAAACCCAAATCAAAATTTGACATCCAATAAAATTCGTTTCTCACCACCTTCAAAATCTCATTCAACAACCGTGCCACAACTCAAGCAATCAAGCCATTTGACCATTTTCGTTACAATTCGTTTCTCACCAACCAAACATTTTCTCAAATTCATATAAATTTGCCTAAAATCTAGAAAACAATTCATAAATGATAGTAATAATCAAATAATTTTTAAAAAAATATATAAATTCCCCCCCAAATTCATATTTTTTTATCTAAAACTCAAATATTATTGTATCTTTTCCCTATAAAAGGTTTTCTTAACTTTTATAGAAACATATAAAGTCATGGTACAAAAATAGGTTAAAAAGATAAAAAATAATAAAAGCTCGCGCCCGCGGTTAATCAATAAGGTACCATATATTTATCCAATTATATAATATAAGAACCGTAACAAATATTTAATTTATGGGTAAATATATATATATATTTTTTTTTTTTCATTATTGTATTTTATCTTATATACTTCAAATTTTTGGTCAATTTATAATAAATGCGTATTTTAATAAAATACTTTAATCTATTAATAAAAATAAATAAATAAACTATATAAGTTGTTATATATATATAGTATATTTAATTATATTACAATATACATTTATATATTGAGACCTTATGGCATATTGCATATCCATCTAGTCTCAAGTTTGTATTTCCAACATTAATTCTATACGCAGACCGGCACAGCAGATGCAGAATACAGAGGCGGCGAATACTTTTATTGGATGTGTGCAGAGACGTGTACGAAGAATAGAAGGAGGGTTGAGTGGTCATAAATGCACTTAGCAGGTTTCCAGGGTGTGCCGAGGGAGGACATTGTACCATGAGAAGACGAGCGAGGGTAGGACAGGCAGGTCGTTGAACGCAGGAATTTGTGTGGGAAAATTGCAGTTTGGCAAGGTCACAGCTCCAAGTTTTGGTGCCGCCCAAATGTGACCTACTTAAGAATTAATGACCGGAGAGCAATGAGAGTTGCATGTATGGAAGCGGGAGACTCTCAGCCTCCCAGAAATGTAATTTGATGCAATTTGGATGTAAGGCTGATTTAATTCAGTATAAAATGCCTGATATGGGGGCGTTTCAGCATCAGCCAATGAGGGGATAAGCGTCACCAAGCCGTGTTTGGCGCGTAAATTGGCAGACAATGAGGGATGATTACGGAGGTTATTTGATAAGGAGTCCACGATCGATTCTTGGAAAGGATATCACCAATGAGACATTGAGATTGCGATGAGTGCAGGGATATAAGTCAATTTGGGACAGAGCTATTATTTTTGGAAATAAATCTCATATTTCCCCCTCCTACGGCAGGTTATGCCTCAAAAACTTAAATAGCTCCAAATGGGAGAGTGAAGTCAGTCATTTTTGTGATTCTGTCACGGACGCTCCACGTCAGTCGAGTTCGTGATTTGGACTCTGTTAATTTTCACGTCAGATGGTAAATTGAGATAGCGTGGCGGTTTTTTTGAGATCATGTCTAGATACTATAGCATACGAGTGCGAGTTTTTGTTAGTGGCTGAGAAATAGGCTAGCCATTGCGCTAGATAAACATATAAGTTGTGTCGATAGGAGCTACGGTGGACGATCTGGATGAATTGAGTAGTTCAGATGGTAGCATTTAGGAGAATGATAGGATTATCGGTCCGGAACAGTGAGTGCGTGTTACTTTCTTGAATGTCGCATTAAAAAAATTGTGTATTTCTGTGTTCTTCGTTACCACGAGGTACCTGAAGCAAGAGGAAGCTGATGCCGAGATTGGAACAATGGGAGGATCTTCAACTATGGAATTCGTCATGCGAGGAATGAGGGCGTAAACCCAAAACCTTGGGGCACGCCGCGATGATGGAGACAGTCTGGGACCCAGGAATAGTGATAAGTACAGCAAATTATCTTGCATAATTTAGTTAGGGGTGTACGGATCAGCATAAGTGCAATGGCTGTGTACATATTCAATTTCTTAATGTTAGTTGTGTTTTTGTTGTTGTGTTTGTTGCTGCAACGTGCGTGTAAATATGTATCGTGTGGTCATGGTTTTCAATGTAGTTTGGGGAGATTATCATTCAGGGGAAATCTGGCCATCAGCTACTGTCACTGTAGATACATTTTTCAGTTGATCAGGTGGGGTGAGAGTTTGTACAGTGGTCGTAAGCAAACCAGAGCATATTGAGTATTTTGTGGTAAATCAGGTTCGTGGATCGACTGTGGTAAGTTCTACCAGGTAATGGTTGTGTTGCAATCTTCGATTGGTGACGGACAAGGCAGGCAAACCCGGCGATGTGAGGTAATTTAATTGGAGTATGGCTGGATGTACTGATGCATATTGGTAAGTCGTGGATGTTCAGAACCACGTAAGTATTTTTGGTAATTCCGTGGACGGGTAATTCCCACGAGGTAAAATCACGGCCGTGATGCTGGGGTCGATCTGACGCCCGTAGGCAGCGTGCTAAGTGATGATTCTGCGGGGCTTGTTGAATTGGGCTATTGTGAGCTCATGCTTCAGTCAGTATACATCAGCTGTGGAGGGGGTGAAAGCTGGTAGCCACTCCTCGCCACGGGGTGCTTTGCTTGGCCTTGAGTCTGTCCGAGGTTAATTGGTCAAAGTTAAAATGGCTGGTTTGTTTACATATTTTATTGTTAATTCTGGGATTCTGGTTTGTTGTGTTTTGATTTTATTTTGTGGACCCACGTTACTAGTGTATCAGATTTGTACCCTCCGGGTGGCCGCTAGTCGGTATTAATGATTGTCTTGATAAATGTTTCACACGGGAACTGTTGTATGTGAATGAGATAGGCACGTTGTAGCTTAATGTAGTGTTTGTGTGGCCGCACTGCATGCTGACCGTACACGACTCTAACGGAGGTCGTGAAGGGAGGTCTGTTTGCCAAACGGAACGGTCTCGTCTGTACGATTCACTTTTCCAATATAAGAGCGTTAAAATGAGGTTCCAGCTTGTAAAATTCAGTTGATTTGATGCTCCGTTGGAGTATTAGTGTTATGATCTGATTAACGTAATGATTCATTTCTTGTGGCATTAATTTAGTCTTTTGTTGTTCCATTTGAACTCACCTGGGGTGAGAGCGCGCCACTTTGATTTTTTGGGGGATTTTATTTTATTTGGATTTTTTTTATTTTTTTTTGTGGAGTTCCATGATCCTGCAGTGTTGATCAGGGGGAAGCTGAGGCTTGCCCGAACTAATTAGATTTAAGGTACCCTGGTCGTACCATCTCTGTGGACTTTATGGCAGAGAAGGACAGTGATGACACAGTTTATTTTGTTGTGGTTCTACGTTTTATTAAGGGATTGTTTCTTCTGTTTTGTAGTCTTCTAAGAATAAATTTTGTTTCCTTGTTCCCCTGGCATATGATTTATAGTTTAAGTTCCCATGATCCAAAATTCCGAATTCCTAGGATGTAAAGTGTTAATTAGCCACCGAACGAGCCGCGCCCGAGATAAGATTCAACATCCTAGAAGGCCCTGGAAGGGTATATAGGGGTTATGTGATGGTGCATTAGCCATTCGTCCCTAGTTGATTGCATTGTTGTTTTGATACCTAATTCATTGGATCATGTGGAAAGTCATATGCCTGTTTGAGCTAGTCGGTGCACATCGTAAAATCTGCCATCCGTGGTGGATTTTGCGTATGATTCGTACGACTAGGGTTAGTCTATGATGGCGCGCCAAGAGCGTGTGGCTGATTTATTGTAAATAAAAGGGGTGTAAAATCATGGAGTTTGTATTAGAAATACAGTGGACATTTTTATTGCAAATGTAAAGTAGAGACATGTCAGCTGGGCGCCCGATTTGAATTTTGATAGTAACAAACTCCAGTGAAAATGAAATAGGAAGGCTGGTAGCCTATAGATTGTTAATATCTTTATTAGCAAGTCTGGGATAAATTAACGTAAAAACCGCGAGTGTAAGGATGAAAGAATTTATTCAAGGAAACTTTAAGGGAGTGTGCATCACGTAGGAAGCTCAATATGCAGCTTGGATAGCTATTTGCTTATGGGTTAGAATAACGTAAATAATTGAGCTGACTAAAGTAATTGGGGGAGGCAGAACATGGAACAAAAAGGAACTCATTTTAGCGCTAACAGATTGTCTCCTCATTAAGGCATGCCCCTATTTCTCAGATAAGTGTATTTTGTGTGGTGGAGGAGATGGCTTCTTCAGAGGAAGTGCGAGCCATTATGGAAGCGATGTGTGCCCAATTAAAGGCAGACTTGAAAGCTGACACCAGCGAACAATTAGAGCGCATGAAAACAGACAATAGCGAACAATTAAATCAAATTATAGCCGAGAACAATGAACTCTTAAAAGCAGACTTGAAAGCTGACACCAGCGAACAATTAAATCAAATTATAGCCGAGAACAATGAACATTTAAAGGCAGATTTGAAGGCAGACACTAGCGGACAATTATCGGAACAATTCGCGAAGCTTACGCTAGACATTAAAGCAGACGCGGGCATACAATTAGAGCGCATGGAGGGAACATTGAGAGAGGCGATCGCGCTTAGCGAGGAGAAGACATTCGCTAAACTAAACCAAATAGAGTTAGCATGCAATTTGAGCGCGGAAGGACTAAAACTGACACAGGAGGGGATGAAAGGCAGGCTAGACATACTCGAAGAGGGAAATATCATGGCTCAGGGGCAGATAGCAGAGCTAAATAAAGCCGTGCGAGACATGCACGAAGACGTAGAAAGGGGGGAATTGCAAGCAGCAGAGAAATGGAGCGAGTTAGAAGCAGAGCAGGCGGCAATAAGAGGGGACCTGCGGGAGAGTAACGCTTTAATTGGTGAGAGGCTAAATCGGTTGGAAGAAAATAACGGAGCAGGAGGGAAGAAAGACGAAGAGAGATACTTGAGAATGAAAGAGGAAATAAATAAGACGTGCCTGCAGATAGGAGTCGAAGGGAAAGAAGATAGACAGAAAATATTTAAACAGATGGAAGAGAACCAAGAACGGATCAGAGAGGTCGAGAAACAATTCCTAGCCAGAATGGATGAGCAAGATAGGAAAATTATCAAAGCTGAGATACGAACTCTGGAACATGACGATTTCATGTTGGAAATGCGAACGAATAAAAGCGATGGGATTACCGCAGCCACAGTACGTAGCGAAAGAGAAGCAAGCCAGGGGGCGGTCGAGAAGGCTACGGTAGGTGAGACTACAGAGGGATTCCACCAATTTCGCGGACAAGCATCGACACCAATGGAGAATAAACTAACCACGCAATACGTACAGGTTATAAGAATGCAGGAGGACAGACCTCGGAGATACACAAATGATGGATCAGTAACACCAAAATCTTTCATTAAGGAGGTGGAATCATTTTTTGCCGATCACGCAGTACCGTCAAATAGACAGCTCAGAGCTTTAGAAAAAATGTTAGGGAATGAAGTATTGACCTGGTACCAGAGCTTCAGGTACACTTTCGAGGACTTTGAAGGGTTCAAATCGGCGTTCCTAAGAAAATATTGGGGGCAGTCGGCACAGCTAAGCCTCAGGATGGAGCTGTACAGTAGAAAGTACCATGCTACGCAGCCCACACGTTACGCGGATTATTTCACAAAACAGATGTTATTGATGAGGGATCTTGATGTCGCTCCCGGGGAAGCAGACATGATAATGACCATCGGCAAGCAATTACCCGCCAGCGTCCAGCAGATACTAGTGGCCGCAAGCGTCAATAACGCGGTACAAGCTGAGGAAGTGCTCCGACAGCTTGATGACACTTCTATGCAACCTCAGATGCGGAACGTGCGAGCCATAGGACAGGTTAACACGGCTGTGTTACAGCAAGACACTGGTGCCAGCAAGCGAAGTCAGGGTACGAACACCGGACCGCCAGCATACGAGCGCAGGGATGAAAATAATGTGCGGAACGGATACCAAGGACATGAACGAGGAAAATGGGGACAGCACCGCGGAAGGAACTGGCAGCCGTACCAACATAGAAGGGATGAATGGCGAAGAAGAAATGGCACTTACGAACATGAGAGAAATGGGAGGCGGCCGTGGCCCGGAAGGCGAGGAGAAAGGCAGGAGCCCACGCGAGACTATAGACAAGATTGGAATAGTCGGTACGAGGAGACTCAGCGATATTTAAGCGAGTTGCACCAGGAACAGGAAGCACAGAGAGAGAAATGGAAACATACCATGGAGAACAGCCATAACCCAGATATACAGGGGGCAGAAAGCGAGCTAGTGATGCAGGAGAGAGAGGGGAGAGACATTGTCTAGCGCACGCAGGTAGTCCAAAGGAGCCATAGGTCTGACATAATCCGGCCGGCATGCTAGAGAAGGGAGTGAGACACCCTGTCATTTCAGAGCAACCCAGGAAGGGGGGTCCAAAGTAGAGACGGAGGAAAGGAACCTCGTAGCAGCCGTGTGGAGTGCTAAAAATCATGTAATGCTTACCCTGATTTTTAACCTTGTGAGGGAGTAATGAGACCTTATGGCATATTGCATATCCATCTAGTCTCAAGTTTGTATTTCCAACATTAATTCTATACGCAGACCGGCACAGCAGATGCAGAATACAGAGGCGGCGAATACTTTTATTGGATGTGTGCAGAGACGTGTACGAAGAATAGCAGGAGGGTTGAGTGGTCATAAATGCACTTAGCAGGTTTCCAGGGTGTGCCGAGGGAGGACATTGTACCATGAGAAGACGAGCGAGGGTAGGACAGGCAGGTCGTTGAACGCAGGAATTTGTGTGGGAAAATTGCAGTTTGGCAAGGTCACAGCTCCAAGTTTTGGTGCCGCCCAAATGTGACCTACTTAAGAATTAATGACCGGAGAGCAATGAGAGTTGCATGTATGGAAGCGGGAGACTCTCAGCCTCCCAGAAATGTAATTTGATGCAATTTGGATGTAAGGCTGATTTAATTCAGTATAAAATGCCTGATATGGGGGCGTTTCAGCATCAGCCAATGAGGGGATAAGCGTCACCAAGCCGTGTTTGGCGCGTAAATTGGCAGACAATGAGGGATGATTACGGAGGTTATTTGATAAGGAGTCCACGATCGATTCTTGGAAAGGATATCACCAATGAGACATTGAGATTGCGATGAGTGCAGGGATATAAGTCAATTTGGGACAGAGCTATTATTTTTGGAAATAAATCTCATATTTCCCCCTCCTACGGCAGGTTATGCCTCAAAAACTTAAATAGCTCCAAATGGGAGAGTGAAGTCAGTCATTTTTGTGATTCTGTCACGGACGCTCCACGTCAGTCGAGTTCGTGATTTGGACTCTGTTAATTTTCACGTCAGATGGTAAATTGAGATAGCGTGGCGGTTTTTTTGAGATCATGTCTAGATACTATAGCATACGAGTGCGAGTTTTTGTTAGTGGCTGAGAAATAGGCTAGCCATTGCGCTAGATAAACATATAAGTTGTGTCGATAGGAGCTACGGTGGACGATCTGGATGAATTGAGTAGTTCAGATGGTAGCATTTAGGAGAATGATAGGATTATCGGTCCGGAACAGTGAGTGCGTGTTACTTTCTTGAATGTCGCATTAAAAAAATTGTGTATTTCTGTGTTCTTCGTTATCACGAGGTACCTGAAGCAAGAGGAAGCTGATGCCGAGATTGGAACAATGGGAGGATCTTCAACTATGGAATTCGTCATGCGAGGAATGAGGGCGTAAACCCAAAACCTTGGGGCACGCCGCGATGATGGAGACAGTCTGGGACCCAGGAATAGTGATAAGTACAGCAAATTATCTTGCATAATTTAGTTAGGGGTGTACGGATCAGCATAAGTGCAATGGCTGTGTACATATTCAATTTCTTAATGTTAGTTGTGTTTTTGTTGTTGTGTTTGTTGCTGCAACGTGCGTGTAAATATGTATCGTGTGGTCATGGTTTTCAATGTAGTTTGGGGAGATTATCATTCAGGGGAAATCTGGCCATCAGCTACTGTCACTGTAGATACATTTTTCAGTTGATCAGGTGGGGTGAGAGTTTGTACAGTGGTCGTAAGCAAACCAGAGCATATTGAATATTTTGTGGTAAATCAGATTCGTGGATCGACTGTGGTAAGTTCTACCAGGTAATGGTTGTGTTGCAATCTTCGATTGGTGACGGACAAGGCAGGCAAACCCGGCGATGTGAGGTAATTTAATTGGAGTATGGCTGGATGTACTGATGCATATTGGTAAGTCGTGGATGTTCAGAACCACGTAAGTATTTTTGGTAATTCCGTGGACGGGTAATTCCCACGAGGTAAAATCACGGCCGTGATGCTGGGGTCGATCTGACGCCCGTAGGCAGCGTGCTAAGTGATGATTCTGCGGGGCTTGTTGGATTGGGCTATTGTGAGCTCATGCTTCAGTCAGTATACATCAGCTGTGGAGGGGGTGAAAGCTGGTAGCCACTCCTCGCCACGGGGTGCTTTGCTTGGCCTTGAGTCTGTCCGAGGTTAATTGGTCAAAGTTAAAATGGCTGGTTTGTTTACATATTTTATTGTTAATTCTGGGATTCTGGTTTGTTGTGTTTTGATTTTATTTTGTGGACCCACGTTACTAGTGTATCAGATTTGTACCCTCCGGGTGGCCGCTAGTCGGTATTAATGATTGTCTTGATAAATGTTTCACACGGGAACTGTTGTATGTGAATGAGATAGGCACGTTGTAGCTTAATGTAGTGTTTGTGTGGCCGCACTGCATGCTGACCGTACACGACTCTAACGGAGGTCGTGAAGGGAGGTCTGTTTGCCAAACGGAACGGTCTCGTCTGTACGATTCACTTTTCCAATATAAGAGCGTTAAAATGAGGTTCCAGCTTGTAAAATTCAGTTGATTTGATGCTCCGTTGGAGTATTAGTGTTATGATCTGATTAACGTAATGATTCATTTCTTGTGGCATTAATTTAGTCTTTTGTTGTTCCATTTGAACTCACCTGGGGTGAGAGCGCGCCACTTTGATTTTTTTGGGGATTTTATTTTATTTGGATTTTTTTTATTTTTTTTTGTGGAGTTCCATGATCCTGCAGTGTTGATCAGGGGGAAGCTGAGGCTTGCCCGAACTAATTAGATTTAAGGTACCCTGGTCGTACCATCTCTGTGGACTTTATGGCAGAGAAGGACAGTGATGACACAGTTTATTTTGTTGTGGTTCTACGTTTTATTAAGGGATTGTTTCTTCTGTTTTGTAGTCTTCTAAGAATAAATTTTGTTTCCTTGTTCCCCTGGCATATGATTTATAGTTTAAGTTCCCATGATCCAAAATTCCGAATTCCTAGGATGTAAAGTGTTAATTAGCCACCGAACGAGCCGCGCCCGAGATAAGATTCAACATCCTAGAAGGCCCTGGAAGGGTATAATATATATAAATAAATATATAATATGAATAAAGATTGCGATCCTCTACAATGTCATAAATATTTTTAAGATCCTTTTTTTAGGCCTCTATCCTATAGGTATTTAATAGGTCGAAAGGATCTGCATATTTATAAGTTCTTATTGATTAATAAACTTCTCTATAAGATATTACATTTACTATATATACGTATATATATATATAACAGATTGAACTTGGAGGGTCCATCTATCAGTTTTTCTATTACTGCCACGTGAATTTTTTTATCTAAGCTGTTTTTTGACCCATTGTATAAAAATTCTAATTAGCATAATAGCGTGTTTCTAATCTTTTCCCCTTATAACTCCTTTATTTCACAGAAATATATTAACATAAAATTACATCTATATAAATTTAAACTGATCAATTGTGATAGGATAAAAACTCTTTTAAAATTACCTTATAAATTTAGTTAATTCTTTCCATTAAATTAATCACAAAATTAATTAAAAACCAGAACTTATCATTTCATTTTACAAAATAAATTTTTACATTGATTTTAATCAATCTTTACTAAAAGAGTGTACATAAATCTATTCAAATTACTTTAAAATTTAACACTTGTTTTTTAAAAACATTTTCCTTTTTATAAAGTATAATAATCAAAAGAAATTAATTATAAGTTTATTTTTAGTACCTACACTTTTAAGAAATTTTATAAAGTGAATCATGTTCACAGGAGAAGACCCTTTTTTGAAATAGAAAAATAATTTCAACCCCCCTTGAAATTACCTCCACGTCCCGGAAGATGGGGTGGCAAAAAGAAACTTTTTTATAATATTATTCATTCTATTAATACTTTTTTTAATTATAAGTTTATTTTTAGTACCTACACTTTTAAGAAATTTTATAAAGTGAATCATGTTCAGAGGAGAAGACCCTTTTTTGAAATAGAAAAATAATTTCAACCCCCCTTGAAATTACCTCCACGTCCCGGAAGATGGGGTGGCAAAAAAAATTTTTTATAATATTATTCATTCTATTAATACTTTTTTTTAATTATAAGTTTATTTTTAGTACCTACGCTTTTAAGAAATTTTATAAAGTGAATCATGTTCACAGGAGAAGACCCTTTTTTGAAATAGAAAAATAATTTCAACCCCCCTTGAAATTACCTCCACGTCCCGGAAGATGGGGTGGCAAAAAAAAACTTTTTTATAATATTATTCATTCTATTAATACTTTTTTTAAATTATAAGTTTATTTTTAGTACCTACACTTTTAAGAAATTTTATAAAGTGAATCATGTTCACAGGAGAAGACCCTTTTTTGAAATAGAAAAATAATTTCAACCCCCCTTGAAATTACCTCCACGTCCCGGAAGATGGGGTGGCAAAAAAAAACTTTTTTATAATATTATTCATTCTATTAATACTTTTTTTAATTATAAGTTTATTTTTAGTACCTACACTTTTAAGAAATTTTATAAAGTGAATCATGTTCACAGGAGAAGACCCTTTTTTGAAATAGAAAAATAATTTCAACCCCCCTTGAAATTACCTCCACGTCCCGGAAGATGGGGTGGCAAAAAAAAACTTTTTTATAATATTATTCATTCTATTAATACTTTTTTTAATTATAAGTTTATTTTTAGTACCTACACTTTTAAGAAATTTTATAAATAAATATATAAATATATAAATATATATATATATTTATACGCATAAATTATGATATTTATAAACCTATTAATTATACCCATATATATATATATATAATCTACTACCTTTAAATGAAGTGCCTGATTAAAGGATTACAGTGATAGAGTAAATTATGTAAAATTTTTTTTACCTTCATTACATTTAGTAGATTTAAACTACTCCTTAAAGTATCAAAAACTTTTGTGCATCATACACCTAAATATATTTAGATTCATAAAAAAAAGGTAAGCTAAATATAAGCTAATGGGTTCATACCCCGTAAATAGGATTTGCCTCCTTTTTAATTTTTTAAAATCCTTCAAAGGTTTTATTTTTAAGTACATTAATTATAGGTACTTTAATTTCCATCTCATCAACTTCTTGATTAGGTGTTTGAATAGGATTAGAAATCAATTTATTATCTTTTATTCCATTAATATCTGATACAAAAAATATTCTATCAACTGAAGCATCCTTAAAATACTTCTTAATTCAGGCTATTGCTTCTTCTCTATTATTATTCTCTTTAATTATTATATTCCTAATATCAAATATTATTATAATAATAAATTATGAAGTATTTTTATTAATAATCAGCTCAGCTCTTCTTTTAAAAATAGGGGCAGCACCTTTCCATTTTTGGTTTCCTGGAACTATAGAAGGACTAAATTGAAGAAATAATTTAATTTTAATAACATGACAAAAAATTGCACCCTTAATACTGTTGTCTTATACCATTAAAATAAATATTTTCTTTTCAATCATTATTATTTCTTCAATTTCCATTGGTTCCTTAGGAGGATTAAACCAAACATCCTTACGAAAATTAATAGCCTACTCATCCATTAATCACCTAGGATGAATGATCGCTGCTATAGTTTCTGGTGAAAACTTGTGAGAATTATATTTCCTTATTTACTCTTTCCTGAGATCGTCAATTATTTTCTTATTTAATACCTTCCAAATCTTTCATATTAATCAAAATTTTCTTATAATAAATAACAACCCAAAAATTAAATTTTGTTTATTCTAGTTACTCCTCTCGTTAGGAGGCCTACCCCCCTTCCTCGGATTTATACCAAAATGACTAATTATCCAAGCTATGGCTGAACTTAACAGACTAATAATTATTACCTTAATAGTAATCACAACATTAATCACTTTGTTTTATTATCTTCGTGTTACCTTCACTGCATTTCTCTTCTCTTACAGAGAAACTAAATGAAATTACAAGCAATTTTATAGTAATCAATTTTATATTATAATATCAACCTTTACTATATTTTCAACTTTTGGATTATTATTTAGATCATTAATCTTTAATATATTATAAGGTTTTAAGTTAATTAAACTAATAGCCTTCAAAGCTATAAATAAAATACCAATTTTTAAACCTTAGTAGTATTCTACTCCTTTAGAATTGCAGTCTAATATCATTCATGACTATAAAGGTCTGATAAAAGAGACAAATCTCCTAAATAAATTTACAATTTATCGCCTATAACTCAGCCATTTTACCGCAACAATGACTCTTCTCAACAAATCATAAGGATATCGGAACACTTTATTTTATCTTTGGAGCTTGAGCAGGGATAGTGGGAACTTCATTAAGAATACTTATTCGTGCAGAACTTGGTCAACCTGGTTATCTAATTGGGGATGATCAAATTTATAATGTAATTGTTACAGCCCATGCATTTGTAATATTTTTTTTTATAGTAATACCAATTATAATTGGAGGATTCGGAAACTGATTAGTCCCTTTAATATTAGGAGCCCCTGATATAGCTTTCCCCCGAATAAATAATATAAGATTTTGATTACTACCTCCTTCTCTTTCTCTATTATTAGCAAGAAGTATAGTAGAAAACGGAGCTGGGACTGGTTGAACTGTCTACCCACCACTCTCTGCAAATATTGCTCACGCTGGTGCCTCTGTAGATTTAGCAATTTTCTCACTTCACTTAGCAGGAATTTCTTCAATTTTAGGGGCAGTAAATTTTATTACAACTACTATTAACATACGAGCTCCAGGAATATCTTTAGACCAAACCCCTCTATTTGTATGAGCTGTAGGTATCACAGCACTTATTTTACTCCTTTCTTTACCCGTTTTAGCTGGAGCCATTACTATATTATTAACAGATCGAAACTTAAATACTTCATTCTTTGACCCTGCAGGAGGAGGTGATCCTATCCTATACCAACACTTAAATTGGTTTTTTTGGGCATCCAGAAGTTTATATTCTGATTTTACCTGGATTTGGTATAATTTCTCATATTATTAGACAAGAAAGTGGAAAAAAGGAAGCATTCGGAACATTAGGAATAATTTATGCTATGTTAGCCATTGGTTTATTAGGGTTTGTCGTTTGAGCTCATCACATATTTACAGTAGGAATAGATGTAGATACTCGAGCTTATTTCACTTCAGCAACAATAATTATTGCCGTGCCAACTGGAATTAAAATTTTCAGATGATTAGCCACTCTTCATGGGACACAATTCAATTATAGTCCATCGTTACTATGGGCATTAGGATTTGTTTTCTTATTTACTATTGGTGGATTAACAGGAGTGGTTTTAGCTAATTCATCAATTGATATTATTTTACATGATACTTATTATGTCGTTGCCCATTTCCATTATGTCTTATCTATAGGTGCAGTATTCGCTATTATAGCAGGATTTGTTCAATGATATCCATTATTTACAGGGCTATCCTTAAACCCTAAATGATTAAAAATTCAATTCACAATTATATTTGTAGGGGTAAATTTAACATTTTTCCCTCAACATTTCCTAGGATTAGCAGGAATACCACGACGATACTCTGATTATCCAGATGTATATACTTCATGAAATGTAATCTCTACCTTAGGATCAACTATCTCATTTGTTGGCATCATCCTACTTATTTTTATTATTTGAGAAAGTATAATTTCCAACCGTCCTATTTTATTCTCCTTAAACATAGTAAGTTCCTTAGAATGATACCAAAATTTACCTCCTGCTGAACATAGCTATTCAGAATTACCTATATTAACTAATTTCTAATATGGCAGATAAGTGCAGTAGATTTAAGCTCTACATATAAAGAATAACCTTTTATTAGAATAATGGCAACATGATCAGATTTAAATTTACAAAATAGTGCATCTCCTTTAATAGAACAACTCATCTTTTTTCACGATCACACATTATTAATTCTATTAATAATCACCATTCTTGTATCTTACATTATATTAACGTTATTCTTTAATAAATATACTAATCGATACTTGTTAGAAGGGCAAACAATTGAAGTAATTTGAACAATCTTACCCGCTATTACACTTATTTTTATTGCCCTTCCATCCCTACGTCTTCTTTATTTATTAGATGAATCCTTAGATCCTATTATTACAGTAAAAACTGTAGGACATCAATGATACTGAAGTTATGAATATACCGACTTCGTTAATCCCCATGAATTTGATTCCTATATAATCCCTTATAATGAAATAGCTAATAACGGATTCCGATTACTAGACGTTGATAATCGAACAGTTTTACCTTTAAATACACAAATTCGAATACTAGTAACAGCAGCAGATGTACTACACTCATGAACTGTCCCTGCGATAGGTGAAAAAGTAGATGCTACACCTGGTCGACTAAACCAAACAAGCTTCTTTATTAACCGGCCAGGTTTATATTATGGACAATGTTCAGAAATCTGCGGGACTAATCACAGTTTTATACCTATTGTCTTAGAAAGAGTTAATACTAAAACATTTATCAACTGAATTATTAATAATAATTCATCAAATGACTGAAAGTAAGTAATGGTCTCTT
The DNA here is from genome assembly GCA_946902985.2 of Meconema thalassinum. Taxonomy (NCBI): domain Eukaryota; kingdom Metazoa; phylum Arthropoda; class Insecta; order Orthoptera; family Tettigoniidae; genus Meconema; species Meconema thalassinum. Next base: position 1,394,658,531 of record OX336389.2, read on the forward strand.
AAACCATTTTATAGTAATTAACGTTTACTTTTGATGAAGAAATTAGTTAAAAAAATAACATTAGTATGTCATACTAAAATCATTAATAGATTTAATATTTCTTTATTATTTATTCTTTAAGATGATTATTTTTATTTTCAATATTTTCTTTAGTCTTAATCATTTTTTCTATTATTAATTACTTCTTCTTAATTTATCAACCAATTTCCCCAGCAACTGAAGAGTCTAATATTCCTCAGACTTCCTTGAATTGAAAATGATAACAAATTTATTTTCCGTTTTCGATCCCTCAACTAATATTATAAATTTATCCTTAAATTGATTAAGTACATTCCTAGGAATAATAATTCTACCTCTTATTTATTGATTAATACCCTCACGCCATAGTATAATCTGATACTCAATTATTAAAACATTACATAATGAATTTAAAACTTTAATTGGACCTACGGGCCATAACGGAAGTAGATTTATATTTATTGCATTATTCTCATTAATCTTATTTAACAATTTTTTAGGTCTATTCCCGTATATCTTTACAAGATCAAGACACTTAGTAATAACTCTAGCATTAGCTCTACCCCTATGATTTAGTTTTATAATCTATGGGTGAATCAACCATACCCAACATATATTTGCTCACCTAGTTCCTCAAGGAACACCTGCAGCTCTTATACCTTTTATGGTCTGTATTGAAACTATCAGAAATGTAATTCGACCAGGAACTCTAGCTGTACGTTTAGCAGCTAATATAATTGCTGGACACCTACTTCTGACTCTACTAGGTAATACTGGTCCTTCATTAACAATAACACTCCTGTCAGGACTTGTATTTGCACAAATTGCACTATTAACATTAGAATCAGCTGTTGCAATAATCCAATCTTATGTCTTTGCAGTCCTTACCACATTATATTCTAGAGAAGTAAATTATGACAACACACTCTAATCACCCTTTCCATTTAGTTAACCCTAGCCCCTGACCTTTAACTGGGGCCATTGGAGCACTTGTAACAGCTGCAGGATTAGTAAAATGATTTCATCATTTTAATAATTCTCTTTTATTATTAGGAACTTTAATCACAATTTTAACAATAATTCAATGATGACGAGATATCACTCGTGAAGGTACTTATCAAGGATTACACACCCTTTCAGTAAATTACGGACTTCGTTGAGGAATAATCTTATTTATTGTATCAGAAATCTTCTTCTTCATCTCTTTTTTTTGAGCGTTTTTTCACAGAAGACTATCCCCTAATATTGACTTAGGTGCAATATGACCTCCCACAGGAATTAATCCCTTTAATCCATTACAAATTCCTTTATTAAATACAGCAATCCTCCTTGCCTCAGGGGTTACAGTGACATGAGCCCATCATAGATTAATGGAAGGAAATTATAGTCAAACAACACAAGGTTTATTTTTCACGATTATTTTAGGAATTTATTTTTCCATCTTACAAGCTTATGAATATATTGAAGCTCCTTTTACTATTGCGGATGCTTCTTATGGGTCTAGTTTTTTTATAGCAACAGGATTCCATGGGCTACATGTTTTAATCGGGACAACATTTTTATCAACATGTTTACTACGACATTTAATATGTCATTTTTCTCCTAATCACCACTTTGGATTTGAAGCTGCTGCGTGATACTGACATTTTGTTGATGTTGTATGATTATTCCTTTATATTTCTATTTACTGATGAGGTAGATATTTATTTAGTATATATGTGTACATTTGACTTCCAATCAAAAAGATTGAACATTCAAAATAAATAATTTGAATTATATATATTATATCTATTATTTCCATTACCTTAGCAATAATTGTTATAATTCTAGCTTCAATACTTTCAAAAAAATCTATTAATGACCGTGAAAAAAGTTCACCATTTGAATGCGGATTCGATCCTAAAAGCTCAGCACGTCTACCCTTTTCTCTCCGATTTTTTTTAATTGCTGTTATTTTCTTAATTTTTGACGTAGAAATTGCCCTTCTTTTACCTGTGTCTATTATTATACAAACATCAGATATTACATCATGAACTTTAGTCAGAATATTTTTTTTATTTATTCTCCTAATTGGGTTATTCCATGAATGAAATCAAGGTGCTTTAGAATGAGCTTATTAATTTCATAGGGTTGTAGTTAAGTATAACATTTGATTTGCATTCAAAAAGTATTGAAATTCAATCTTCCTTAAATAAGAAGCGATATATTGCAATCAATTTCGACTTGATCTTAGATGATTCCATCCTTATTTGTGTACTTATTTTAGTATTAATTGAAACCAAAGAAGCGGTATATTACTGTTAATAATATTAGTGAAATTTATTTCCAATTAAGCCAAAATGAGAGGATCAAATTAAAGCTGCTAACTTTTTATTTAAACGGTTTAACTCCATTAACATTTCTATTTATATAGTTTAAAAAAAACAATACATTTTCATTGTATAAATAATAAATTATTATTTATAAATATTTAAAAATTAAATAATTTCCCTGACATCTTCAATGTCATGCTCTACATATAAGCTATTTAAATATAATAATAACATTAATAAAATAATAAATCACAAAACAAAACTAATTAAATATATCTTAATTCTATTATTTTGTCACCACTGAATAGCCCCAGCATATTTAACAGAAGTATTATAAATTATTTGACCTCCTCAATCCTCTCTTCAACCTTGATCAAAGGACTTATACATATAACTCCCTAACTTCAAAGGTAAAAAATTAACCCCATATGTAGATACAAAAGGCATAAATCATATGGATCCAATAAAATGAGATATCAAATAAAATTTAAAAGACTGTAAATTATACGATAAAGAAAATTTTGACAATTCATAACCTATTCATCCACCCAGCAAACTAACGGTTAAAGCTAAAGTCTTTAATCAAAATGGTAAACAAATTATAGAAGGAGAAGGAAAAATTACTCATCTCAATATACAACCTCCTATAACTGCTATAACTATTAAACTTAACATACCTTTTAATATAATTCATCTTTCATCACTTAATGAATGATACGACGAAGAATTAAAATCCCCTCTTATTGCATAATAAACTAATCGTAAGGAATAACATACAGTTAGTCCAGTAGAAAAAAAATATAAAAAAAATCTAAAAATATTTAAATAAGTTAAAGAAACAATTTCTAAAATTAAATCCTTTGAGTAAAACCCTGCCAAAAAAGGTATACCACACAACGCTAAATTTGAAACATTAAAACAAATAACTGTTAAAGGTATTTGTCTGCATAAACTACCTATAAATCGAATATCTTGAGAATTTTTCATATTATGAATTACAGAACCTGCACATATAAATAACAATGCCTTAAATAAGGCATGTGTAAGCAAATGAAAAAAACGCTAATTTAGGAAATCCTATAGCCAAGATTCTTATTATTAATCCCAATTGTCTTAATGTAGAAAGAGCAATAATTTTTTTCAAATCATATTCAAAATTAGCCCCTAATCCTGCTATAAACATTGTTAAACCAGCAATTAATAATAGTCCCTTACCTAATCTATTGTCAACAATAACAGTATTAAATCGAATTAATAGATAAATTCCTGCAGTTACCAAAGTTGAAGAATGAACTAAAGCTGAAACAGGAGTCGGAGCTGCTATTGCTGCTGGTAGCCAAGAAGAAAAAGGAATTTGAGCTCTCTTTGTTATACCCGCCAAAACTACTAATGCAGTAATAATATATATAATTCTAGAATTCTTCATTACATCCAAATAATAAATATAATTTCATCTTCCAAAATTTAATATCCAAGCAATAGCCATCAATAAAGCTACATCACCAATACGATTAGATAAAGCTGTTAATATCCCAGCTCTATAAGATTTCACATTTTGATAATAAATTACCAAACAATACGAAACTAAACCTAATCCATCCCATCCTAAAAGAATTCTAATCAAATTAGGGCTAATAATTAAAAATATCATAGATAAAACAAATATCAATACCAAAATAATAAACCGATTAATCGCTAAATCCCCGTGTATATATTCTTCACTGTAAAAAATTACTAGTGAAGAAATAAATAAAACAAATCCTATAAATAATAAAGATATTCAATCAAATAAAAAAGTTATAATTAAAGAAGATCTATTTAAATTAAAAATCTCCCATTCAATAAAAATAACTATATCATTTATAATAAAATAAAATCCTATTATTACCAAAAAAATTGCTATAAATAATAAGAAAAAGAAATAAATAAAACAAATTGATACTGATCATAAAATGATTTAAGGTAAACTCTTTACTTCATTGACACCACAAATCAATATTTTTATTTAAACTACTTAAATACAACCATAAAATACATAAATCACCCTTTAAAACTAAAATATTTAAAGGTAATCAATGTAATATTAATAATAAGTACTCTCGAGTGTACCCTATAGAGCAAGAATAAACACCAGAATAAATTATACCATGTTGACTATAAGAATATAAATATAAAGAATAAGCTGCTCTAAAAAAAGAAATTAATATTAATATAACTATTGAAAGTCAAGATCATATTACTAATCCATTTAATAGCCCAATCTCTCCCATTAAATTTAATGATGGAGGAGCTGCTATATTAGATGATCTCAATAAAAATCATCATAATGTTATAGAAGGTATAAAATTCATTAAACCCTTATTAATTAATAAACTTCGTCTTCCTAATCGTTCATAAGAAATATTAGCTAAAGCAAATAACCCGGACGAACATAACCCATGAGCAATTATTAACGTATACATTCTTATAAATCCTCAATCTGTTAATGTTATTATCCCCCCTAAAGCTATTCCTATATGAACAACAGAAGAATACGCAATTAAAGCCTTCAAATCAACTTGACGCAAACAAACCAAACTCATTAAAAATCCACCTACTAAACTAATTCTAATCCAAATTACATTATAGGCTAATCCAAGCTTGATTAACATTAAATAAACTCGTAATAATCCATATCCCCCTAATTTCAATAACACCCCTGCTAAAATTATTGAACCTGAAACTGGGGCTTCAACATGTGCCTTAGGTAATCATAAATGTACTATAAACATGGGTATTTTAACCAAAAATGCTAAAATCAATCTTGTGTAAAATAACACTCTTGATAATCTAATATTATTTAATAGTCCGATATACAGGGTGTATTTGATATGATGGAAGTCCGTTACACTAGTGATAGAAGAGACTATTGTAAGCTTCCTAGGTAAAAAATTTGTCACCTATCTTTAAATTGAAAATTTATCATTAAAAAGTCAATGTTTTTAGGAATTTCCGAAATTCTTCAAACAGAAGGTGAGGCAGCAGACTGGGGTAAACGGGGCGGGGCTAGGTGGGGCGATGCGCGGAGGAGAAGTTGATACGTAATCGGAGCGTTGACCTTACTGGTTGAGGGGAGGTATCAGCTGTTACGAGGAGCGAGCGATACCCGTCTCGTAAGAAAGTTTGTATTGCTGTTGTTGTTGTTGTTGCTGTTGTTGTTGTTGTTGTTGTTGAAATTGCACGCAATGTCTTGGGACGTTATGACCGGTAGTATTGTGTAGCCTACTTTGTAAGTGTCATTGCCGTCCGACACTTTAATGAAATACAGTGTGACAAAATTCCGACATCCCGTATTCTGTTCAGAACTAGGCATTTAAGACGGAAGTAAAATACTTGATGTTTTGTTTGAGAGGCTTGGCGATTTTGGTCATTTAGCCCCATGAAGCTGGGTGTGGGTAGAATTTGTGTGATAACCTGTGTTTTTGTGGTTTCTGTGGTAATGTGGGTATTTGTAATTCAGGTGAGGATTCGGAAGAAGGCGCCGGCCCTGTGGTGTTGGGGCAGTGCAACTGCCTCTCACCCGGAGGCCCTGGGTTCGATTCCCGGCTCCATCAGGGATATTAGAAACTGGCGTGAGGGCTGGAACGCGGTGCACTAAGCCTCGTGAGGGCAATTGAGTCGCTGTCTGACAGTGAGGCAGTGCCCCAGTCAGGAAAATCAAGATTAATGGCCGAGGGGACCCGATGCACTGACCACGGGTCACCCTAATACCTGCAGGTCAAATGGCTGGGCAGCGGTTGCTTGGTAGGCCTAGGCTCTTCATTGGCTGCACTGCCAGTGGTTATGGTTATTGAGAAGAAGGCGGCCGTGGCCTTAAGTTAGGAAGAATCCCGGCATTTGCCTGGGGTAGAAGTGGGAACCCATGGAAAACTACTTCCAAGATTTAATACTAGTACGGTACCACATGTACATATTGTGAACTGTCCCATACCATCTCCAGCCCTGGGGTGGCCATAAACTGGAGAAGGGGGGTGTTGATTTATTGGTCAATCAACAATGTACATACATATGAAAATACACGAAAATGAAATTAAAATACAAATACATTGTTATAATACAGTGTTATAATAATAATGGCGTTTATTACCAAATGAAGTGGTTTATAAAGAAACTGAGTCTATAGTCGATACTATGCGAAAAAGGCGATTTTTTTTGGTCATATCTCACGCCTGCCGGATACCAGACAATTAAAAGTATTATTTAATTATTTTGTCAAAAGTAAAACAAAGAACTCTTCGTTTATGGAAATTCAAAATGATCTGGATGAACTCGGCTTGACAATGTCCCAAATTGCTAACAAAGATGAGAAGAATATCTTGAAAAACAAGAACATCCGACTTCCCTTAAAAACCTTTACCCGCAAAACTTACACCATAAGCGATGCAGAGAGAGCAGCAAGGTCGACTAGAATGAAAATGTTTTGGGAAATAAAGAAAAATAAAAAGCTGAATCTTTAATATTGTTTTTTGAGACATGTATATACTTGTTTTGTTTGAGTGCTCCAATGAGGGCGTAACATAAATAAATAAATAAATAAATAATAATAATAGGATAATAATAATAGTCTGATAATAATAATAAGAGTCAGTGTGTGTAGTTCTGGTGGTAGAGTGCTAACCTTTCCGAGGGTGCGATCTACGTTCAGTCATGTAGTAAATGAATGGGATCTAATACGATCATGTCGATGGATTTCATGGCACATACAAGAAATCCTACGTACATTAAAGTCTGGCAACTCGACATACCAAAAAGAAACATAAAAGAAGTTAGTGTGTCTAAAAGCCTATTATTACTATTATTAGTATAATTAATATTTTTATTACAGTTGTTGCACTATCTTCACACAAAGATAGACCAACAGTTCCTTAAATTAATTTACCAAATCTTTAGGATTTCTATTTTCTATGCATAGTCCATGAAGCTGGCAAAATCCTAGACAGATCCACCAGCACTAGTCATGTAGCCACTCCCCATGAAGGTGTGGAACAGCTGTTCATAGGCTCGGTTTGTGTATTTCAATGTCATTGGCAGACAAGACGAGGAGGTCACTCAACTTCAGACTCTTATCAACATTCCTCAGCGTGGGAGGGGAGGGGACGGGGAGAAGTCAGCTGTGCTGCTGAGGGGAACGGAGTGAAAGCCCGTTTCCCATTGACCGACGATTTTTGTGATTTAATTCCACCTACACTAATTAAGATCCGACTTAAGTTCATGAAGATATTTGCTTAGAATACCATCTTCTATCACCAGTGTAAAGGACTTCCATCATATCAAATACACCCTGTATAATCTACCATAAAATCCATAAATATTAAACAAACTTACTAATAAAGGTAAAGAAGCCAATAAAGTATAAAATAATAAATACACTCCCGCCTGTAATCGTTCCGGTTGATACCCTCACCCCAAAATTAAAAACAAAGTTGGAATCAATCTGGCCTCAAAAAACAAGTAAAAAGAAAATAATCTCATTCTTCTAAAAGTACAACATAACATTAATAATAAAAAAATTACAAAAAAAAGGAAAAAAGAATTAAAATACCTATAATGATATACACTTTCTCTAGCTGTAATTATTAATGAACAAATTCAAAATCTTAATAAAATTAAACCATACGACAAAATATCAATCCCAAAAATATAACTCAAATTGCAAAAATCTGTTAATGTAATATATCTCATTATAAAAAAGAAAGTTATCAAATATAACAAACTTTGAACCAACCACCAAAACTTATTTAAAAAACTAAGAGGGATTAAAAACACAAGCATAAAAATAAATTTTAACATTGTAAAATTCTAAATGTCTGAAAAAAATCATTTCCGTGGGTTCGAATCATCGAAACTAAAATAGAAAGACCCAGAGCCCCCTCACATACTGAAAATGTCAAAAATACTATTCTAAAAAATAACTCAAAAGTAAATATGTTTAAAAATATAAATAATATTAAAAATAATCTTAAAACAACAAATTCTAATCTTAATAACGTAGCTAATAAATGCTTTCGATTAGAGCAAAACACCCATACACCTCTTAAAAAGACCAAGATTACTACAATTCAATTAATAAGTATTACCATTGTTTTAGTAGTTTAAATAAAAACACTGGTCTTGTAAATCAATAATAAGTATCATACTTCTAAAACTCAAAGGAAAGAAAATTTCTTATCATTAATCCCCAAAATTAATATTTTATTTAAACTACCCTTTGTATATTAAATCTTAGAATTATAATTTCCAATTTATTAAATGCAATAATTTTTACCCAAGTAAATCATCCAATAGCAATAATATTAATTATTATTTTACAAACCTTAATTGTAGCCCTAACAACTGGAATAATATCTTCCCTTCCAGGGGCAGGAACCGGTGCATCCCACAGTAGCTAACCAATCACGTGGCATAACAATAATAACCTCGCCACGTGTAAACGAAACAAAGAACTGTCAACCGGGAACTACTTGAATCCTTGCACGTTTCTTGTTAATTGCAGCACATTCCAATTAGCCTATTATAAACATCAAAGAGACACCACTTCAAAGCCTTCAGAATAAAAACAGCCGTACTTGCAGGAGAAATGTCAGATATCAAGAAGCGTATTGCATGGTCTAACAACTCAAAGCCCGTTTCTGTAGATTCTTCACGTGACTGTGAAAGACTTCACCAGTATAGTCTCACTTATATTTCATTAATATTCTTGACGTAAAACAACGACGCGCCCTTTGGCAGATAAATTAGTTTGGATCGGCATGCATTCACCAGAGTATCAATTTACAATATAGGTAGAATAAAGAATGTAGCCTACTGACTTCGAGGTCTTTAATGATATTTGCTGTGGAATATCTTTCCCGTCGGAAAACACTCCACTAACGTTAAATTTTCGATTACTAGGTTTTCAACGCAGGTTATTTAATAATGCACGGCTAAAGTACGAGCCCTTTCAGCGCATGGCCATATGGACTACATTATTTTAGATGCAGTACAGCTGGATAATTTCAATGACAAGGTGACTACAGGTGGCCATCTGGGTAGTAGCCATCCCTGTGAAGGGCTGTAAATATTTCCAACATTGTATTCCGGGGTTTCTCTATCTTTTCATCTCAAAATGTATAACAACAACTCGCAATAGTATACCAAGTTAGACATATCGCAGCTTGCCAGGCATCACTCATACAATCTCCGGAGATCAACATGGGAATGGTAACTCGTGCTATGAATCTAGCCTCTACACAGTGTAGAAGAAATAACAGTGAGCCGAATAGAAAGACCTTGAAGAGTTTTGTGCCTGAGTATCAAACATTAATCTCCCTTATTCCATAATTTAAAACAAAGTTATGAGTACGAATGACTGGCAATCCCCCTTGTGCCACACAATGGACAGCCATGCACTTATAGAACATGGAACTACCACATTACTCAACTAAAAGGCAGAATATGCGAGGTGTTGCTTATTGCAGTCACGGTTGCTGGCGTTATAGTTTCATTAACTAAGTTGGGACATTATGGTCATCTGGGTCATTCAGAATGGCATGTGTGGAATCAGGATGATAAGTTACGATATTTTGAAGAGTGTACTATTACATGTACTTTGAATGGGCTGGGAATCGGCCGGAGATGGCCGAAGCTGAAAGCAACTATCATTCCAGGATTTGTTGAAAGTGGGGATCCAGGAATTATCACTTTTTGATTTGCTTAGACATCTCTGGCTCTGGGTGATCCATTTGCGTTGTTGTACTTTGATTTAAACCCTTCATATGATAATAATGTTAAAAGTTTAATTTTCCTTTGAACTCATGTGACTTTAAAGACACAGAGGTACCGAAATTTTACTCTAAAAGGGGATATTTAACGGTTTAAGAATATAATGACATAATTATCATTCAAATACTGTAAGTACCCTATCGTGCCGGGACATGGTGCGATAGTCTTGGGAACAGCAGGTGAGGACCTTACCACTCCAGCACGCAGTCAGCCTAATTCCTCCGTGACTGAGCTGGAAATTGAATCCGAGTACTCCCATACGTTTCTCAGGATTAGTGTAATAGATCCTACATTTATACCTATGTTTCATTAGCATTGTGTGGGTACCAAAAGGTGGAACATTGACTTCCACGGCCAAGTTATTAAACTCCGGAAATCTTTTAGGTTTGTTAGGTGTCTATTGCAGGGTTTTGCCCAGTTGTACCTTGTTGGGCTCATCAGGAGACATTTGGTAACACTGCCTGGAACTCCGTTGGACACATTCATAACCTCAAACGTCCATTGACGAATCAAATATTTGTCATGGTTAGAAATTACTGTCTCAACTGCGGCGAAAGTACCGCAAGCTGGTGAGGAACTCAGATTCTGTCTAAGTGGAGAATACAAGGCAGGGTGACTATTCCTGTGGATGTGACGAATGGCAGCAAATAAAATATAATGGAAGCAGTTTTTGCCGTCTTTCGACATGACCATGCATTTTTTTTGCAGGACATGACAGTGTAAATAAAGCTGTATTTGAATTTTGTTTAAAGCAAAATTACAGAGTGCAGACAAGCTGCTCATACGAACTGTGGAATGAGTTGGCAGGATTCCTCATTGTCTGACTAGTAGGCCAACTCTAGCAGTAACAAAACCTGTCTTCATTCTTCTTTGAAGTCCAGTTGTGGGGAGGAAATTACTTTTACGCAAAAAGCTCTAGCTATTACTACGGCAGTTTGCGGCGGAAGAACTTCGTGTCTGTGCTCCACTAATGTATACAAGAATACAAGCATCTCCGGGAGCGTACTGTAAACCATTAAGTATTCAACCTCTCGGCATGCTGGCAAGTAACGTCACATCAACGAGACACAATTATAGCAGTGTATTTAATTTGCAGTAATTTTAAAATAATTCTCCTCTGTAGACCTACATTAAAGCTTAATGCTTTAATAATTTAATTTTAAAATAACGAGGGAATGGAAATAATCAACGCTTAGCACTTTCATCACTCATTAAGGTGGGAATATACACGCCAATAGGTAAATGAAAATGTGTGTTCTACCTGGACAACAATCAAGGGGAGTCATTTGCATCTGCATTGTAGATGCAAAATGAGATTAGATGCATTGCACTAAACTGTACAAAACGTGTTAATACAATATTTTGGAATTATAATTTAAGTTTAAATGCTTTATTTTTATATATTACTTTGGTCGAGCCAAAATGAATATCTACACATTTATTGCTATTGTTGAAATACGTGGAAGGGTAAGTAATACTTCTTTATGTGTTTGAAACTAAAATTAATAAACCTATGCAAACTGGAAGCGTAGGTTGGTAATCCATGCACCTGCCAAAATGGATTAAGATTGAGTTGCTAGCTTCATAGAGTAAACAGCTGTTGATCTTTGACCTACTTAGTGATAAAGTAACAATTGAATACTTGTTAGAGTTCTGCATCCATATGCGGCTTTTGGTTCACTCGTCTTGCTGTAAGGGCGATGAATGTTGTTTTAAACTTCATAGCACAAAGGACATCTGCCCCTTACGATAAGGATGGAATTGAATCCTACTAATACTACTAACTTTTGACTTACATCTATCTTATATACCAGAAGAAGCGGTTGGTTTTTCAGTGCAGTATTCACCCGCCTTTTTTAATTTAATATACCGTACTGGACCGTCTTATTTCAGTTAAATAATGTATTTTTGTAATTTTGCACAGCATATCACCCCTTGAGCTATGATAGAACGCGTGTCATTATAATATATTTCTATAAATGGCCACCATAAATTCTTTAAATAACTGCATTACACTGCATGTACTATTGCTTAGCTCCAAATGCATATTTGTTACGCCATATTTCACTACACTAGCATATGTAAGTTGACATAAAGGGCAAATAAATATTATACTAGTAATTCGGTGAAGAAGTAAGATAGCATATTTTCATATATTCTATTGGTTCCTAACATCACAAACCTCCCCTGTCAATTTTTTCTATTTTGTATGATGGACCAAATAGCATTATGTTTAAGACTTTAATTGCTATAAAGTAATTTAAAATTCGTCACTCAATATCTAAACAGTGTAGCCATGTTATACAGTACAAATAAAAAAAGTGTGTTGTAAACATCAAAATCTGTCTCCATGCAAATAAACAATATGGGGAAACGTAACTGAAGCAACGGAAGGTCAAACGTATGATAGAAAAGATATTCGAATAAGACATGCCGTACAAGATTCTCCTTTGAAGAAATCGCGGACCCAAGTTCAAATTTTAGACATTAGTGTAACAGGTTACCAATGAGTTCATAAAACACTAAGTCATACAGCTAACTTGGCTACAAAGGAATATTTCGTACGTGGAGGAGAGCTCTGTGCCCACCCCCTTGCTTCGGCATTGCATATTTGAACGATTGGAAACATGAAAAAGCAGACATCGGACGGCGCGTAACCTAACCAAATACTGTTGTTCGGCAGGCACATTTTGCTGTGTCCAGACCAGCAAACAACGCATTTCAGAGTTTTAAATGAACAAATAAACTGCGTAACAAGAAAGAAGACACTAGGTTCTTCCTATTTAAGAAATTTTAAAAAATCTGCCAAAATGACGAAAATGTTAATTTTTATCTGCATTCTGTCCCCTTAGAACAAAGCTGCCAATTTTCCTCAAGATACCACCCATCAATACCGCCCAGCATTTCCAGTTTCAAAGAGATTGGATCATTACGTGAGCGCCCATTACACCAAGCTTCACTAAGGTGGAATCATTCCATGGCGATAAAAATGAATCTTTCTCTGTGGAATCGCTGCACACAATAGATCGGGCGCTCATTGACCAAAAAGGGACTGAAGGCGAACAGCGTTGAGAAGAGCCAAGCGAGGGATCAGGTGAGATCAGACGCTGTTTATTCTAATCTAGTGTAATTGATTCTTGTGAGCCTCGCATCTGCATGATGGATTCCTTCAAGAATTTAGAAGGAATAAACCGGCAGTGCAGCAGAGACCTCTTTTATTGGGGAACAACCCCGTGTTCCTACAACTCCCTCATTCCACCCTCCTTGAGTATAAGTGGTGTGCTGTTGATCGTTGGTGAAACGATCGGTAAGGACACGGTAACGGTCCCGTTACCTGAGCATACAGAACCCCTAAGCGTGAAGGACCCCGTGGTCGACGGCTCAAGTCCGTACTACCAGGTAGAGGGTAGAAGGTCGGGTCGGAACAATATATAATTTACATAAAATAACTTATAGATTCATATAGCTTACCTTCAAATTTAGATTAAGGAATTGGTTCATTTGTCGATACCAAGTTCGAGGGAGAACGGATTTTTGCTAGGCTATCAGAAATTGACATGTACTCCATCTCTTATTTTTGAAAAGGAAATAATGATGTAACACTACTATAGCTTAAGCATATAGGTAGACTATATGAAACAATATATTACTTTCCATAGTACAGTAGATGGCAGGCCTGTCAATTACTTAGTTCGTCACGAGATTGGATTACTGCAAATCTTGGCACAGTAAACCAGCAAGCTTCCAGGTATAATAATCTGTTGTTTTCAGTCGCGTATACGTCAAACCCTGGTAACCTGGTTGGTTGGTTGGTTCCTCAGTTTAGGGGCTGCGACAACGTGGTCATGTAACCCCGTGTACTTTGGGTGTGTGTAGAATCTATCTGATAGCCTGTATTAATTGTGATGACTGTATTAATATGTGTTATCTATTTTCAATTCAAGTAAGTACTTCAGACATCGAATTTTTTCAAGTAATCCCTACTTTTGCCGCCAAACGCCACCGTCATCGACTACTAGTTCACAACTTGTTAGCAGATGCCATCGCAGTCGGCTTCCGGCGACGATCGTCGGAACCTAAGAACGTTTGTCAAATGTTTGACCTAACCTACAATTTAGTTTCACACAGGTGTAAGTAGTGGAAGGTTCTTTAATATGGCATAAATGGGACCGCCGCTTTACTTCCCCTCCGAAGGAAATCATACTAAGGGACTTTTAACGCTCTAAAAAAATCCGACGGCTTCGGCCGGGACTGAACCCGCGATCTTGGGCGTAGAAGCTCAGCATGCTAGCAACTACGCCACCGAAACCGCTCTGTTAACCTGGGTATTGTCATCATAATTGGGAGTTTCACGAACATAATTAATATAAAGATGTTGGTCACTGAGTGTGTTGGAATAAACATGGTGGTTCATGCTCACGGAGACCTCAACGAGTGGGCCCAAGTCATGGTAGAAAAATACCTCAGAACCACTCCCAGGTTGAACAACACCCTTCACACACTACGAGTTAAATACCTCATTAGGCCATCACCTGAAAATTGTGCCTCACCGGATGGCACTATGCACCTCCAGTCAGCCACTGATCAATTCTGGTGTTGTTTGGCCCATTGAAGACATGCAGCTTCAAAACAGGCACACGTCACTGCCATGGCCATGTGTCAGCGTTGAAGGGAGACATCGGAACTTTGTTATTTGTTATTTTTGGCGTTTATAAATGACTTACCAAATGGGATTCGCAGTGACTGTCGATTGTTTGCGGATGATTGTGTAATATATCGAAAGATACATGACTCACAAGACAATGCAGTAATTCAAGATGACCTGAACCTGGTCTATAAGTGGGCGATTGAAAATAAAATGAAAATAAACACAAGAAAATGTAGTCTAATAAAAATAGGGAAAGTGCGAAGGCAAGATTTTCAATATAACATTGGCTCGAAAATACTTGTAAAAGAAGATTCTTGCAAATATTTGAGCGTTCACGTAAGAAATGATATGAAATGGAGTGGTCATATAGGATGTGTAGTTTCTAAAGCTTAAAAATCCCTGCACTTTTTAATGAGGGTATTAAAAGGAAGTAGTACCTTTACTAAAGAGTTAGGATATTCGTCACTTGTAGGACCTATTCTGGAATACGCCTCGGCGGTTTGGGATCCATATCAAGTAGGGCTCATAAATGAGTTGGAAATGGTACAACGAAAGGCCGCTAGATTTGTGCTCAGTGACTTTAATCCCAGGAGCAGTGTGAGCCGTATGTTAAAGAAACTTGGGTGGGAATCACTTGAGGCTAGGAGGATGAAATCTAGACTCTGCGCTATATACAGCACGTAAACAAATCAACCAGCATGGGGTGAGCTTAGCAAACGATTGGGAAAGCCCACTTACATGGGTAGGAGCGATCATCCTTTCAAAGTTAAGGGCCGACCACAGCGAACAAATTATGGTAAATATTTTTTCGTAAACCGTGCCATTGATAATTGGAACTCTCTACCTGCCGCAGTCTTAGAGCCTTTTCCCAAACATATAGGTGTGTTTAAGAAAAGACTGACTATTTGTGTAAATACTCCAGTTTAATTGTTAGTGAATTGTTATGTACAATTATTTATTTGTTATGTATATCTAATTTGCCACCGGGGGACACACCCCCAATTGCAAATAAACGAATGAATGAATGAATGACTACCTGACTGAAGCGCAACGCCATTTACCGCGCTCCGTAATAGCTAGTGTGTCTTTTCTATCATGAAAATTGACCAAAGTGGGAATAAGGTAAATAAGGGACAGGGAAATTAAATGCTGGAAGCCCTGAGAGGTGTCATTGTTGTTGACAGCTTAAGTTTACTACCACAATATTATACTTTCTCTTAGAAGTTCTTACATTAAAATGGTGAATATTAGGGCAAAATGAATATTTTAGATCTCGTTTACATGGGCAAATACCTACTATATTTCTGATCCACCTAAAAAGCAAATATGTTTCACTCACCTGCTGTATACGGTCCACTAAAACCATTCAGGAACGTAAATACACCCAGGAATGAAAATGAAAATCCACAGCCTGCTTCCAGTCTCCGACCGGGTCAGGAATGGAATGAATGAAGCCCCCATCTAGCGACGAGGATATGGACTGTGCCGGCTGCCGAGGCCTGACGCACTCCTCTGGGGCAATGATTAAATGAATGACAGATGAAATGAAATGATAGTGGAGAGTGTTGCTGGAATTAAATTTTGACAGGGAAAACCGGAGTACCCGGAGAAAAACCTGTCTGCCTCCGTTTTGTCCAGCACAGATCTCACATGGTGTGACCGGGATTTGAACCACGGACCCAGCGGTGAGAGGCTGACGTGCTGCCGCCTAAGCCACGGAGGCTTAACACCCAGGAATAAGAGTAGTTTTCAAATACGGGATAATGGTGTCTCGGGAAATACCTTGACGGAATGCGTGACTGCGGGAACCTCCCTTATGTGTCGAGACCCATAACAGCGCTTATTGTGAGCTACTGTGGCAGGCCTGCAAAGTGTTACGTTGTAAACAGTGCCAAATAATGGGAAGCGATTTCCTTCTACTGTAGCTAGACTGGTGGTATGCAGGCCTGCTGAATGGCCATGCCCCTAATTCTAAATAAAAGCAGCAAGCAAGCAAGCAAGCAAGCAAGCAGCAAAGAGAGGATAACGTTAATGCGCACCAACTGATTACCACTGTGAAATAAAGTCTGCACTATCATGCTCATCAATACTAATATCGGGTTCAGTATCAAAAAACGTTAATTGTGCGGTGTAGAGGTAACCAAAAGTTTTCTAAAACGACTTTTAAACCCGCAGCATTAATGACATCACATAAATATGTGCAAAATGCGTAGCGATTATGTGGAAAACCTGTTGCGAATCCAGTTAAAAGTACAACAGTACAATATTTTAACTGGTTGCACCTGTAAACCAGACGATTACAGCGGTGAATACATGTTAACATCCCCAATACTGATGCCCGATGAGTAAAAATACTAATACCGATAAAGCGATAGGGACGCTGAATAATGTACATGTGTCATGAACACTGTGTCCACCGCTAATCGCATTGTGTTAGTTGTGCGAAGCAAATGTTGAGCAGAATAAGTGCTTTACGTAGTTTAATCACCCAGGATATCTGCAGATAGATTCCTTGCAGTACCATGTTATAGTCCCTATAATATAGGTGTCACTTAAAATATCACTCATCAATTTTCAGGGTTCATAGACCCAACATGGTGACTGCCAAGAATGCTAGCCACTACACTATGAGGTAATCTGACCATGTCCATGCCTTCTCCAGGTAAGATTAAATTTCGAAGAGAATAATTTATTATATGAAGGTCAAGATTGACAGATTTAACCCACAAATGTCTGAAGTACACAGGCATTGCAAATTATCACTTAGTTTGCCCTGATCTAGTTGTTCTGTTTCCTCGTGATTTAGCACGTTCTTTTAAGTCTATGATTATGTCTATAATAGGTAGCCTAAGCGAAGTGAAATGTTACAATTCCATCCCAAAACTGTCATCCACCATCGTGAACTAGGAGTAAGTATTATTGATTATCGCTGAGACAGCTAGGGGTGGATTTTCGATACATTAAAAGGATTTGTAGCCCGGTCCAAGAGTTGGAACAATGACAATCAGTATCATTGCACATGTCACCAGGCCTCTTCTTCCAGCGTTCGCAGTGATGCATGCAGGTTCCCAGTCTGTACTCAGTCCCAGTACGGCTTTGGCTAGGTTGAACGCAGCGGACATTGGCCGGTGTCCAACTACAGTAGTATACGAGCAAACATTATGCAGGTCCGGCATGACAGGCTTTCAAGTTAACCAAGTTGCCTCTGTCGTGGCTGGACTTCCCCCAAAATATGTAACTTTGCGCATGCGTCAGCAGTGGTAGAGCGCGAATACTACCTCGTTTGCGGGCATGAGTCAGAGGGGAGAACCGTTGCTACAGAAGTGTTCACGTCGTCTACTGGTAATAGCGATTGTATTCTCAAGTGAAAAAATATTACACTCTAAACTTCGTGAGGTGAAGACGACCATGAAGAGAAGTGGTGGGATTTACGCTATATGTATTGTACAAGCCAGGGCCTGAACACAGAACTTAATGCTGGTTACGAAAGCTTAAGTTGTTATTTTAATTAACTCATTTACTACCCGGGCTCATCATCTGTTAATTGCCGCTACTAGATCCATTCAATATGCTACCGAAAGTAATACAAACGTCCTCTTTTGTGCGTTATATTTTGTTTAAGTCTATGTTGCAATGCTCGTAATATTGGGAAAGGAAAGCAACTGTTGCGTCGTTGATGGAGATAAAATGCGTCGTATTTGGAATAGTTTAATCTTAACTAAGCCTACAAGTGCACATTTACTGTAAATGTTATTGAATGACCTTGTTGCGCTTCTCCGTCTGCTCCCAGCTGACCAGCTGTCAACTATGATAATGTGACAGAGGCTTTGTTTCGCTCCTATCAGCACAGTAGTAGTTACACCCTCCACTAGCTTCCTTCTTCTCCACCTCCTCATCCTCGTCGCCTACCCCCACCCCCACCCACCCACCCTTTCCAATGCTCGTGGCACCACGCATGTGCTTGTGTCACCAGGTAGTAGTACTCTAACTTTAAAAAAGTGACTGTCAGTCTGAGAGACTAGATTTTGTATCATTTTAAATGCTACAAATGCTGAAAAATGCTAGAAAGGCTGGAGGCTCTTGACATGTTAGAAAATTATCTGCATAATACTTATCTTGCTTTATAATACTTTACCATGTTCCAAATTACTCGCGAACGGCAAGTGCAAACCAAGGGCAAAGCAAGATCGAGCGCGCGGAGGGAGATGGCTGGATGACGTGCCGCTTCCATCCAGTCTAAAAACACTTATAGTGGGCGATCTATTGAAGATAGAGATATGTTCTCCCGGACATTTTTGTAGAACATTTCATGCTGACCAATTCTTACGCTCATACAATATTGATATTTTTAACGGTTTGCCCAGCGTAAGCTTAAGAAGCGCACGGACGCCAAGTTTGTTTTCGACTTTTTCACTGAAATCGTTACTGCTTGGCTTCCTTTGTTCATACATAAATTATTTTCTACAGAATCTTTCCTCGAGATATCCTTTACAGAATGAAGAAAACCGCATCAAAATCCATCCCGTGGTTCTCGAGATCACCCGTGACATCCAAGAATCGGGGATAGAAATTGTCGGGGTACACATGCACCAAGCGGTACTATGACGTCACACACCTCAGTGTATATGGGTACATTTCGTCCCGTCACCGTAACGTAACGCCAGACCTCAGCATAACGACGAAGTCGACAAGATCATTTAAAATGATAACATGGTTGGCGTTACAGCCCAGTTTTATGATAGCAGAATCGCTATGTTTCTGGAGTGAAGCGGCGTGAATGAGTCATAGGGAATGAAGACCAGAAAAGTGATCAAACACGTTATCCAGCGAAGCAGTAAGTGACTGTCGTACATCTGACACTTAGCAACCTAACATTATTCAGGGTCCTGACACACTCATATACACACGCAATAAATGGCACTGACGATCTAGTTGCACTAAGGCCTTAAAATGAAGTATCGTGAACACAAGAGGACAATGTCAGCGTGGGTACATCTCTCATTTATGATCAAGCTAACCTTTAAGAACACATGTGAGCTGATATGCACAACTTCTGAAGTAGCAAACTAAATCCTTGTAAGTATTAGTAAACTAAGAACAAGATGTTCAGTAAAAAAAACAACATATAGCCTACTTTCTCCTAAATGCATGAGTGTAGTTATAACTCTTTGTCCTTTTCAAGGAGTATAATTGAGTGTTGGTTGTAGTAGTTTGTTGAAATACAACGTGCTATACGAATATTATACTGTGATTGATTGAATCCTCACGTGAATTATATATACACACACTAATACAGCCATCAAAATGGCACAGGTCACCAGACAAAATGCAACACTCACCCAAGTACACGGGGCTAAATGACCATGATGTCCATGCATCTCAAATGAAACAACAACAACAACAACAGCTCCCTACCCATTTTCTTCCTCGTATAAATGTATACACACTAGTAAGTCTACAGACATCACAGTGACACAGGTTATCAGACAACTTCTACACACACCCATGTAAACGGAACTACAAGACCGTGATGCTGCAAAACCCCTAAAGAATGAACAACAAAAGTATCTAGCGCAGATTGAGGTCAACGAATTTTAATCGCTGAAGCCGAGTGTTGAAATAGGCTACATGGTGTTATAAGCATATTATATAATATTTTCGATTGCAAGTACACACTATGTATACTTCACATTATAACGAGTGAGTAGTTATAAATCAATAAAGACAAAAAGAGCGAAGTAAATTATTTGGATTTGTTGGGATTTGATCCACGACCCTCCAGACTATGAGTCCTGGTCGCTACCACTACGCCACATATGCAGCGTACTATTTCTTGGCTATCAACTGGTTTAGTATAACACCATGTTATTATGCCTTGCAATCAACGATTTCATTAACGTTTTCTGCCGTTTCTATAAACCATTTGATACTAAATATGTATTATTTTGTTCAGTACATTCCTAAAAGTGTATAAACTTACGAAGTTACGGAAATATATGGATTTACGAGCAAATAGCGGCCAGTTTGACCCAACGGGACGGCACGAACAAGCACGATACGGTACGGTCAACCTGAAGCGTTAGTCGCTACTGCGATTACATATTCAATTTAAAAATGCTAATATTCTACCAGTCACCTCCTTGAGGACAGTTTAAACCTCCCTATGAACGATGAGCGTATTTGGTAAGGCCAGGTCTTGTTGAATCGTAAGTTACGGTTAGGCTATAATATATGCGTTGTTTTTTTAGTTTTGGCACCTTAGTTATAACTGGATTAATAACTCACTTAGATGGTTCCAAGTTTCACAGGCCCTCGATGTAGGCCCCACCGTTGCGTACAACGTGTTCCCAGCGATGCGGAAGTCGTTCGATCCCGTTGGCACTGCCCAATCTATTGATGGTACGAAGAGAGCACTCGGCAGCCTGCTTAACGTCTTCAATGGTACGGAAGCGCTCCCCGCGCATTGTCATCTTCATCTTCGGGATGAGATCATAGTCGCAGGGACTGATGTTGGGAGAATATGGGGGGTGATAGAGGACCTCCCAGCCCCAGCGATCCAACAATGCCGACAAAACGCCTGCTGTGTGTGTCCTAGCATTGTCATGCAGAACGATGGGCGGTGTAACCATGTGGTGGCGCCGTTTCCTTCTCAGAGCTCCTCGGAGATGGTCTTGCAGAAACGAACAATAGTACGCCGCATTAACGGTTTGCCCTCGGGGAACAGTACGGTGAATGATCACACCATCCCAATCATAGGCAAGGATCAACATTACCTTCACATTGGTGGGGGTTGGTCGAACTGTTTGTTTCCGTGGTTATCCGTGGTGCCGCCCCTCGTTCGATTGGCGTTTTAACTGTGGCTCATAAGATCTAGCCCACATCTCGTCAATGGTTATGATACGCCGTAAGAAGGCCTCTCCTTCGCGCTCATAACGCTGCAAGTGCATACGACAAGCGTCATATCGCAGCCATTTGTGCATGTCGGTTAAGTCATGCGGAACACATTTGGACGCAATCTTCCTCATTTCAGTAAGTCCTTCAGGACGTGGAGAACAGTTGAATGTGCCAGTCCGGTATCTTGCTCTAATTGACGAATCGTTACGTTCCGATCCACCTCTACTAACGCGGACACGATCTGTACATTGTCATCACTTACTGGTGGGTGACCAGATCGAGGCATGTGCTCCACACGTTCGCGCCCATCTCGAAAGGCTGCAACCCATCTTGCTACCGTTCTGAACGGTATCGCAGCTGCACCGCACGCTTCCTGCAATCCTCGGTGACACTGTTTAGCACTGCGACCCCTAGCACACTGAATTTATATCCACGTTCTCTGCTCCTGGTTGGAAAACATTACGACTGTCTTTCGCGAGTGCTGGTCTCACACTACTCATCTAACAGGCGCAACTGCGCACGAGCGGTGGTGAGGACGGGCGAGGTCATGTGCTCTGAGGGAGGGGATGCAGGGCAGCAACCGTCGGTAAAAGTGGCAGCGCCCAACATTTTTGCAACTTGGCACTGAAGCATTGGTGCCAAAACTAAAAAACCAACCCATGTACTTGCATGATTGATACATCCGCCATCTTGAAGCTATTTGGCTGGTGACCTTGTAGTTTGGGCAAACGACGCTTCCCACATTAAGGTATATTGTTACAAAATATGGTAGAGATCGGATGATTAGGTTTGTCGTAATTTGATTTAAGCTCAGAACATTGTGGTGAGTGCCATTTCTTTTCTTTTCTTTTCTTGAAGGTATGTTGTTGCAAAATTTGGTTGATATCAGATGATTAAGTTGGTCGTAATTTGTGCGTTTCCGTCAAGATGGTGGCAATATAAACATGACACAGAGGTGCCCTTTGCTAGTGCTACCTCTGTACCAAATTTCGTTCAATTCGGTTTCATCGTGTTTGAATTGATAGGGGGGGGGGGGAGAGCAGACATACCAAATCCCATACATACACACTCACACACAGACAGACACACAATATTTGGCTCTCTGTAGATCTCATCATTCTACTTTCTTTAAAATAATAATAATCATAATTATTATGATTATTATAATAAAAGTTCAAGTAAAATAATAGTAATAATAATAATTATAATAATATTAATAGTTTCACGTCCTTGAGATGTTCAAAAATGAAACACTGAATGGATTACCTGCCAGTACATGTTCTTGCATGGGTCTTTCTTTTATAAGGGAAGGAAGGAAGCTTGTAGTTTAACGTGACCGTTAATCGTGAGATCATGAGCCACGGGACCTCCTTTTTACGTGGAATCCGAACCACAGGACATGGCATTTCACTTCGAAAATCTCACATGCATTGACCGGGAATCGAACCCGGACCGCCTTGGTGAGAGGCATACAGCTAGACCGCTGAGCCACCACGCCCCCTTTCTTTTATAAGAACCATTAAATGACAAGAGACTGTGATGGCATTCAATCCCATAAGTTTGCGTAATGTGATTAGTATTTTGTCTACTGCTATTCATAGTCGGCCGCATATTGTTCAGGTAGGTTGTCTGAAGTAAAATAATTTCATTAGTTTATATATTTATTTATATATTGAACCCTTAATAAGCTACGCATATTAATGACTCTATTCATTTCATTATATTCTGATTTTACTGCCAGAATCATACAGGAAGGCCAGACTGGATTGCGAAATGTCAAGCTTATATGGAGACAGTACGTTTGGACGTGCCCAGTCCTGAAACAAAGAAGCGACGAGATCGGAATGTTTGACAGGTGCAAGTAACAGACAAAGGTGTGTCGGGGTCCTGACTCATTTCAAACCGTAATTTCTTTGTCACCCTAGCGTTGTGAGTAAGATAGTTGCTGGGTGAGAGAGACGAGGGAAACTTTCAACCAATCATAGGACAGAGGCTTCTGTTCAAAACTGCGATATTGACGTCATGAACCACCAATCAGTGAAGGATACCATTTTATTGCGCCAAGATAGCGTCTGACGCCGGCCTGATGATAAAAGCGGGAATGTTTGGATTAAAGAAATCTATGATCGATTCTACAGCACGATAGCTCCATTGTGACTTGTGTAATATTTCAAACTGTTTGATACCTGTCGCATGCCAATAGTCGCATTATTATAGAAGATAGTGATAGATTTCCCGCTCCCTCCGTCCTTTTGCCAAATTCACATAAATACTGTCGTCTGAGTGACGACGAGGTTGATTCTTGGTGACACCGTGAGGTGATCGCTTATTCTTTTCGATACCGTGAAGGTATACTACGTTAAATTTATCAGAGATAGATTCATTATTGAAAGCATTATAATGAAGTTGTGTGCGCACAGCTTAGTGTGAAATTTGTTGTATCTGTAAAATTGTAGTAGTCTCCCACTACTACAACTATAAGGGAAAGTCTACGATTAATTTTGCACTAGACAAATGGTGAATTTAGATAGAGAATTACGTGTGACTATAACTAACATGTTTTTTGTATTCAACGTCAAGATGGAACTCCAGACCCAGAGAAAGACATCGAACCAACGTTTCTTCGGCTTCATGTGGTCTGAAATGAGCTAAACACTTTGGAGAGAGAATGTCTGGCGATATTCGATGAGACGACGCAGAAAGAGGAATGAGTACTGAATAATTTTATTATTTGACAAGCTGGTTATGGTTTTGTGGGAACATATTATTTTGTGTAAATATGATTTTCATTTTGTCTTCGTGTTTTATTGTAGAAGCTTTGGTGTACTGACACACATTAGTTTAATGCATGAGCAACGTGACATGTTGTAGTTTATTTGTGTGAAGATTTTTTTGTTAATGTCAAGTATACGGGGCAAGCGTACTCGAGTGCATGTCGCTACCGTAAAATGCGCGGCTAAGTGGCACAAATTGGGAACCGATATCATAACAGAAGCGAAACTTATTTAACTAGAGTAGATAGTAGAATTGGTGGGAAATCTTTGTATTGTATAGATTTTTATTGTTACACAGGCTTGTGTGTTAATTGCCATTTGTTGCATTTTTGTTAAGTGAGGGGTCATCTGCCCAATTAATTTATTTGTTTGTGAAGTTACTCTCTTAGTGTCTTGGGACACAAAATCTAGGGATATTTGATTGGAGTGTCGGCCCGTGGTAGATATGTGTTGTGTTCGGCCCAAAAGCTTTATTGAGTCTGCAAATATGTGTTTTATGGGATAGCAGTTTGTGGGAACTTTAGGTTCTGTCTGAAGCTCTGTCCAGGATCCACATTTAATCCTTGCGAGGAAAATGTTGGAATCCCTTCTACAATGTTCTTGCAATTCAAATGGAATTGGCAAGAAGTGTGTGAATTTATGTGTCGCGATTAACAGGTGGCGTAACGGGACTGTCCAGTCTCTTGTTATAAATAGCATGACTCAAAGCTTCGACAAGGAGGGCTCGGGTGAACACAGTGGTTGATGTTGGAATGAGAAGGTATTTCTACCTGGCGCACTCCATCAGATAAGAGCTTCCTGCGCTCATTAGTATTCAGCGGACCTGGTCTCCGTTTTTCATGTTTGTTTATCTTATTAAAGAAAAGCCTGTATGATGATAAAAGTATTGTAATTGGTAAATAGGGTGCTGTTCGCGTTTTGATCAATTGATTCCCAGTGTGCTAACTTGTCCCTGCTTTTAATTCATGTAAATATCAGCCGGTTTTAGGCATCTTATTTCTAGGGTTGTTTACTGTCATGTTCTTTGACCTCAGATGGTCTCGATGTTCGGTCACGTTGTTGTCATGTTTGTGTTGAGCTATTTGCGCCCTTGGGCAAGCTTCTGTTTTGCTGGAAGTTTCCTGACTCACTGCGATCTCGCAGGAGATCTGTTAGTTTATAAATTTTAAATGGTTGTCAGTAAATTAGAATTCTTGTTTGTTATTCTACGAGAGTGTCCCATAAAGCCATGATATTGGTTTGCAGTATGGGGGTTTGCAAGCATATTGGCTGTTCCATCTGTGAGCAAATCTCCATCAAAAGTACTTGTTTCCTTTCTAGCGTAGTTATACGCGTGCATACATATTAACCAGACAAGTAGAATTTAATCCACAATTTTATTTCTTTGGAGTTGACCTTCCTAGGCCACTCAGATCTGTGTAAATTCTTGTACTGTGGGAGTAAAGTTCAGGTTGGACTTTGTTTATGTTGTATTTTTATGTTTTGTTGTTTATATTCAGTTATTAAATGGTGTTAATTTTATTTGTTTTTCACTCATTTCTTAATTTGTAGTTTTGCATATGGTCCTTGTATTTGTAAAGCAGTCGTCTGGTATTTGAGCTCCAGTGAAAGCATACCCGGACGGAACGCGCCCCGAAGACTGATTCTCGAATAATGACGCTGTTATACGCAAGGGCACAATATATATTTATTTATCTATTTATTCATTTATTTTGCACCAACAGCAGACAATTGATCTAATGGCACAGTATATTGAGATGAAAATAATGAACAATTGAGGCTGAATGTGTTGCCATTGTAAGCGGGACACATTGGTGATGTCACACAGCGTCCCTTAATGACTCTCTACTAGGTTCTCCATTCCACTGAGCACAGACTTCACTGACGTATACTAACATGCTCTGCCGCTGAGTCACCATTTTTAAAGTGCGATGGAGTCTTCAGTACCTGTAACAGCAATGTATTTGGAAGGCCACTGTCGTAAGGATATCTCTTCAGAAGGCACATCCATGGTCATCCACGGCTTAACGATATTAAAGAGGTATTCGAGGCCTGTGATGGAGATAGAGAGGCTTTCCAAGAAAAGTGTTTCTGACGTATTTGACAGGGGACAGTATATAACTCACGCAACGCAAATATCTACGGTGCTGATGAATCTGCCAGTAATTTTCATTCTAAGAAAATAATGAAAATTATTGGGAGAAATTAATACGATAATACAGTAGTTCAAAGATAGGTCAGTTGTTCGGAACTAACTTGCATTTTGCAAAGGTACACGAACCGACTACACCAAAAACGGTTCAAACACGAAAGTAGCTCATTGTTCAAATCTACTGTATATGTAACGGTTTAAGCTATGGTTTGACGGCAGTCAAACTTAAAAATACTTACCCGTTAAGTGCAAGGAGAGGGAGATGTCACCCATATAACAATCTGCAGATACGGATGAACATCACGAACTTGCGAAATGAACAACAATGAAACGCTACTGATGTTTGAAGGCGTGCCTTAAACTGCGAATTGTATGAAACAACATTTTAAGGGGTGGTGGATCACTTGGCATAATTTTACACCGGACACTCATATAAATGGTTGCCAGTTCTGCAAACGTGCAAAAATGTTCCTGTTACAGAAGAAAACTGACGATAAATAAACTTCCTTGGAGGACGCTAGGATAAAAGTTTTCTGATAAACAGCACAAGAATAAAAGACAAGATGTTCAGTAAAGAACATAAAACCTACTTTCTCCTAAATGCATTGGTATAGATATAAATCTTTGACCTTTTCAAGGAGTATAATTGAATGTTATTTGTAGTATCTTGTTGAAATACAACGTGCTATACTGATATTATACGTTGATTGATTGAATCCTCATCTGAATTGAAAATACACACACTAATACAGCAATTACAATAACACAGGTTATCAGACTAAATTCAACACTCAGCTAAGTACACGGGCATAATGACCTTGATGTCCCTGCATCTCAAATGAAACAACAACAATAGCTCCGTACCCATTTTCTTCCTCGTATAATTGTACACACACTAGTAAGCCTACAGACATCACGGTGACACTGGTTATCAGACAACTTCTACACACACCCAAGTAAACGGAGCTACAAGACCGTGATGCCGCAAAACCCCTAAAGAATGAACAACAACAACAAGCTCTACCGCAGATCGGGTTCAACGAGTTTTAATCGCTGTAGTCGAGTGTTGAAATATGTGGTGTCATAAGCATGTTATATAATACTAGCAGAAGTACCCGCTCTTCGAACGGTCTTCGGTATTACTAACCAGACGTTATCAATTGAGCTACTGTTGCAATGGTTAGGGGCTTCTCATTCCTTCATAAGTTTATCAGAACGAAGTTAATTTTCTGGGTATATCGCAGACACTGTTAATTTAAGGGCCATAAAATGTGGTTTTCGGAGACCCTTTATAGACTCCGTAGTTTTGTGGCACACATTGAGAAGCGCAACATATGCTTTGGTCGTCCTTCTAGGATAATTTTTATTTTTCGCCTATTTTGGCATGTATTTTGAAAAGTTGTTCTTTATACCCACCCTTCTATGAGAAGTACTTTGAAGATTATTCTAAATGATTGGTGTATTGACTCATGGTTACAATACCTAATTTTACGATGTTCCAAGCACCCTACCATGAATTATAGACGTACATAAACATAAATATATATCAACCACACAGTATCAAACATAATCATCTTTACGATGAACCCGTTTGTCTACAAAAATATGATTACTTAAAATGTGCTCTCAAACTAAATTTACCTAACGATTACTTCCTGACGTGAAAATAAAATTGAAAACCTCGTAGACGAAACGCAATATATGTCAAATTAAAACTGACCCTCACCGTTATGGAAAGTCCCCATACCCAGGAAGACCCCCTTAATAAATTATAAAGGCTTGTGGTGCATGAAAATTTGGGATTTTTTGCCTCCAATGGCCCAAATTCCCAAAAGCACTATTCCAACACTGCTTCCAATCCAGGAATTTTTGAAAATAATGTTGCTGTTTGGCGATATAATAGACCTTCTGTACAACATATCGCATATCGCACGTGTAAAAATTCTAGGGTACCTCTTGAGCCCCTTAATCGCATTGTTGAATTTTACAGTCTAAGTTTGATTCCACCATAAGCTTATAGCCATTTGCAAACTTTCACAGAAATGTAATAAATTGAGTGTCATTGCTTCTTACAGAAATAGATGGAAAGTTGGATGCCACCTATTGTGATATTGTTGCCATGGTTACCGGCTTGCATTACTTCATTAGTTTCTTCTTGTTCTTCTTCTTTCGGATGGGCCAGCTAAAGACCACGACGTTCAACTTTTCAGCTTGGCGAGGGACTTGATGTTTGCCCAATATTCGCGCATTCTCTGGCTATGTTTCTCCTTTATCTCTCTTGTTCAGATGATGCCGGTTTTCTTACTGGGTGGTCTGTCCTGAAAACACTTCTGTTTAAGTATCTTTCTGAGATATGATCGGCTTTTAATATCACTTTTCATTATTTTCAGTTCTTGGATATCTTTGTTAACTACTGTTAGCGACGGTGTCCAGCTCTTTCTATTCCTCCAGTAGTTGAGAAGCCGGTTGGTTAGTCTTGTTGGGTCCATCCATGAGACATGTCCGTAAAAAGCCAGACGTCTCTTCCTGGCCACATCTGTGATTTTCTCAGTATATCTATATAGCTCCTGATTTGGTGTTCTTCTGTACTCGTCATTTATTTATTAGTTTATTAAATGGAATTAGTTTTCTGGGAATATCTCAGAAACGTGGTTTTAGAGCCTTAAAACGTAGTAGCCTCCGAGCCACCGAGGGGATGTAAATGAGTTTTGTCTCGTCCTTGTACGTCATAATATAATAATAATCATAATAATAATTTATTAATATAGGGATAGCGATATAATAGACCTTTAGTACCACACCCGCCCATGTAACTCACGTGAAAAAATTCAAGAGTACCCCTTGACCCAGGGATAGCGATATAATAGACCTTTAGTACCACACCCGCCCATGTAAATCACGTGAAAAAATTCAAGAGTACCCCTTGACCCACTTAAGCGCATTATTACGTATTGATGAATTTTACAGCTTAAGTTGGTTCCGCGATAACCTTATAGCCGTTTGCGAACGTTCACAGTAATATAATTGCGTCTTACAGAAATAGATGGACTTCTGAGATTGTGTTGCCATGGTTACCGGCTCGCATCATTTCAATAGCTTAATACATGAAATTAGTTTTCTGGGTATATCTCAAAAACTGTAGGTTTTAGGACCTTAAAATGTGGTTATCGGGGCCCGTAGGGCTCCCGAGTTTTGTTTCTCACATTGATACGCTGAAAATGAGCTTTGTCTCGTCTTTCTACGCCCATTTCAGCATGCATTTTAAGGGAATATGCCCTCTTTTATGAGAGGTAGGGAGAAGAGTTACATCAATGATTACTTTCGTGCCTCTGATGGACTTCTGTACCAAATTTTACGTTAATCCACTCAGCCGTTCTCGAGTGATGCGCGTGCAAAATTTTACACAGACAGACAAACAAACAAACAAACAAACAAACAGACAGACAGACAGACAGACAAAAATTTTGTTTCTGCGCGCAACCGTCATAGACCAGTCTGAAACGCGTTAATAACTCAAATTTCCGTGGAAATTCAGAAAAACAGACAAACTTTCATTTTTATATATATTGAACCCATACGCTATTGGTTCAAGAGTCGAATCCATAATTTATTGGCAAAAGAAGAGAGGAAAAAATACAGTCTTTAGAATGACTTAGAAAGATTTTACGGAGAGGGCTGTTATAACGTGGCGCAAGAATAGGTGACCACTAGTCATGCAGATGTGATATCATGCGTGACGCAGCGATAAGGAGTCGACTCATGATTATTAATAGAACGATAAAAACTTTCCGCTGCGTGTAAGAGAGAAGAGGTTTCGGAAATAGACCTTACGCAGCAATAAAATGACAACCTCGCAATTGCGCAAGAAGAGAAATAATTCGAAATAAGCCATTTGCGAGCATTTAATTAATGAAAGAAACACATCATGGTGAATCGTTTTTGAAGAGAAATTTTTGTGTGGGGAAAAAGTTTATAATATTTGCACAGGAAAGAAGTGCAGACGCAGCATGACGTCGTTAAAAATTCCCCGAGACCAGAGTTGGTAGGGATGGAAAAATAAACCGCAACACCCACGTATCTGAAGAGCGAAATTATTGAATATCTTGGAATTGTGCAATCGATTTTCATGATCAAAGAAACCAGTTGACGTTTAGAACAAGAGCTTTCCAGAGATATACTTTTCAAAATTATACGACTATTACTTCAAAAGTTAGTGCTGGAGAAGACGCGGATCTTGTCTTTTTGCCGCCGATTTGTAAAAAACCTTGGCTGAGCCAGGGAGAGCATGCAGTTATTCCGAGAGCCCGAGAGGGGGCGTCTGGCTGTATCAAATACATTCAGTCTTGAACGACCGCTGAGGCGGGTCGTACTGTTTCACAATCATCCAGTTCCGTGAGCGCCGAGACGCTGCACGATGAAGTATCGACTACAAGATAAGCTACAAGTAAACTCCTAGTACAGGAGCGCTGCATCAAAGTATATTCAGTTATAAAAGACGCCCGAGAGCGTAATACTGTGTCGCAAAGTATAACAAGTAATTTTAGTGAGCGCGTAGACGCTGCACGCAGAAACAAGTATCGTCAAAGTTCATTAGTACAGTCAAAGTTAGGCTATGGACTTGAAGAAATAACATGCGATAGGTACTCGAATAATAAGTCAGTTAAAGAAACAAAGCATTATAAGGTTTCGAAGTACCCAAGGAAGTGAAAGTTCTATCGATGTTAAGGAACCCGATCAGGGTAGAACGAAATAAATAACGCCTAGTGTTCCGGAAACGTAGGGTCTAGAGCGCAGGACGATAAAAATTAGGAATCGTAGTTCCAGGCTTTGTCTAAGATAGACAAATGAACAGTAAGCGTTTGGGAGAACTCCAAGAAGCTACGAATTAAAGTAATAGCAATTAAGGCAAGGAAAATACTAGGTCACCGATAAACTATTCGAGCGGCCGTCAAAGTAATACATTAAAGACAGAATTTTATCTAGACGAACCAGTTAGAGTCTAGCAAGAAACGACATCGTGCAGTCAGTTATAGAAGCCGATAGTCAAAACCGGATTTGAAGATCAGCCGTTCCAGTGAGGTGTAGTTCAATCGAGACTTTCCATCATCTCGTCAGATTAGGAAGTCGACGTTCTATAAGTGCCACCCTTGGAAACGGGAAAGAAAAGAAATCACGTGGGTAAGGCAAATAACTAACGCCCAAGTGATAAAATTGTTATGTAATGTAAATATAGTGAAAATTTTTGAGTGTAATATTTTTTGTGAATTTATATTGTGTTAAGTGAAACGAATACAAAATGGTATTCTGTGTATTCCAAGTAAGTAAGGTAAATATTTTATGTGTTGTTAAAGAAGTGACATTGAGTGTAAGTATATCTATGGAGATGGCTTAAAAAGCAGTGAGTGGGCAAACATGTTCCATCGCTGGAGGATTCGGTCGCTGACCGTTCAGTCATGTGAGTAACTATTTCATTATGATATGTGTTTGGGAAGATTTGCGTATAATCCTCATGAGAAAGAAAGAGTAGGGATGTTGAATAACAAGTAAAAGAATAAGTGCGCGATCTGAACGATTAAATTGAGATATAGATAATACATATGTGAAATGTAAATTAATCCCTTGGGGAATGTATTCAGTAAAATATCAGAGTAATTGATAAATGATATAAATATGAGAAAGCAAGCGTAATAATAATAAAATAATAAATATATAAATGAATGAATAGTATGATGAATTTTATATGAAAAGTAGTAGCTTCCGAGCTCCGTTAAATGAATTAATGCATGTTATGAATACATGTTCTTTATGGTAAAATGATTATTGTCAAGGGAGAAGAGTAATATATATTTGAGATGTAGATCAAACGTTGATTTTGAATTTAATAATTATTTGAAGGCAACTTGGCTAATTAAAGTATAAGCGCCATGTAGCGCATTGAAGTAATTTATCACGCTAGGAATGCGTTGAAATGCTCGGTAAAACTAATTATGAGGGGCAGTTGGTCGTGGTAATTGAACTATGGTAAGTCCTCAAAAGTTGTGACAGATAACGCGAGGCATTGTAGGTTGAATGGTAAAAAGGGTGCTATTATGTTGTATTATGAGCGCTGGTATAAGGCAAGGCCTGCCCTAAGTCGCAAATGTATAAGTCCTCCAATTTGGGATACTGCTCCCGAGGCATTTGAAAGGATCGAACTCAGAGTCGTCCGTGTTGAAGCCCCTAAATATTGGTTGTATTATTGAATTTTTCTTACCCGCCAATGAGGACACATCATAATTATTATATGCCGAAGCTAAGAGAATAGATGTGTTGAGCCTAAATATGTTGTTTAGGAATCTGTATTCGAGGCCTTGTCATTCACAGAATTGCATTTGAAAACGGCTGTATGGAAAGCTGATGGTAGCCAGTCTCTTGTATCAGCGAGACTATGGACTCTCCGTCTCCCTGCAATAAATCACGCTAAGTAGTCAAGACTAGACCTCACCCTCGATGTATTGCGGTAGGTCAGGAAACGGTCTGTTTGAGTTATAATACGCAGAAGTGTTTAGAGATTGTTTTAACGACCCGGTCTTGGAACCGAGGTTCCTTTATATAAATGATTATCGTTGGCAGAGTTCAGATCGTTGCTTTCTTATAATATAATGGTCTTTTAAGACAAATAATGATAAATCCCTAACTTAATGATTATATATATGATGCAGTGATTCACGAGTTCTATTGAAGACATTAGATTCCGGGAGTGATCTTAATTTTGACCTGTTCAGTAGTCTTCTGTAGCTCGGGAGTACGCAAGTTTTTCCCAATCACAGTAGTGAGTTGTTGACTTGAGAGAGAGGGATGGTAATAATAATAATAATAATAATGTTATTGGTTTTACGTCCCTTTTAACTACACTGGCTTTTAGAGACGCCGGGGTGCCCGAAATTTGCCCCGAAGGGGATCTTTAACGTGCCAGTATATCTACGGACACGGCTCCCTCGCATTTGCGCACCCTCAAATGCCAGCTGACTGCGCCAGGATACGAACCTGCAACCTTGGGCCCAGCAAGCGAGAACGTTACCCCTGAGCCACGCAGCCAGCAAGAGGGATGGTAACATATGAGCATTGTGAAAGCCCAAAATTAAGTGATGATTAACAATACTTTGGTAAATTTTGATATTTATGATTAAAAGGTATACTCATATAAATAATAATGGATGTGTATTAAATTGATAACACAGTGTAAGTAAACATTACCGAGCCGTTTGGAGCTCTTATTTTAAAGAATTTAAAAGGACACTATATGGAAGTGAAACTTAGTAGAAGTTTGTTGGTCTGTGGAAAACCAGTCATTATGATTTTATAATTGTTTAATATGTATTCCTTGTTCAACTGTGGACAAGTGTGAAGTGAAGTGTCAGTAATTTTTATTTATTTAATTTTTGTAGCGCCATATATTTGGATCACAGAGTGGGTGAACAAACCATGAACCCCGATACTCCCGATTGAGCATTGCTGGCAAACTGTGATTTGCATATTTCATTGTTGAATGGGCACAATATATAGATTTTCGATTGCAAGTACACACTATGTATACTTCACATTATAACGTGTGAGTAGTTATAAATCAATAAAGACAAAAAGAGCGAAGTAAATTATTTGGATTTGTTGGGATTTGATCCACGACCCTCCAGACTATGAGTCCTGGTCACTACAACTACGCCACATATGCAGCATACTATAACGTGGTTATCAACTGGTTTAGTATAACTCCGTGATATTATGCCTTGCAATCAACGATTTCATTAACGTTTTTTGCCGTTTCTATAAACCATTTGATACTAAATATGTTTTATTTTGTTCAGTACATTCCTAAAAGGATATAAACTTACGAAGTTACGGAAATATATGGATTTACGAGCAAATAGCGGCCAGTTTGACCCAACGGGACGGCACGAACAAGCACGATACGGTACGGTCAACCTGAAGCGTTAGTCACTACTGCGATTACATATTCAATTTAAAAATGCGAATATTCTACCAATCACCTCCTTGAGGACAGTTTAAACCTCCCTATGAACGATGAGCGTATTTGGTAAGGCCAGGCCTTGTTGAATCGTAAGTAATGGTTAGGCTATAATACATGCATGATTCATACATCCGCCATCTTGAAACTATTAGGCTGATGACCTTGTAGTTTAGGCAAAAGTTGCTTCCCACATTAAGGTATATTGTTACAAAATTTGGTAGAGATCGGATGATTGGTTTGTCGTAATTTGACTTAAGCTCAAAACATTGTGGTGGCCGCCATTTCTCTTTTTTCTATGATGGCGGCGATATACAACATGACACTTGCTAGAGCTACCTCTGTACCAAAGATGGTTGGATTTGGTTTCTTTGTGTTTGAATTGATAGGGGGTATCGACGTGTACCCATACACCGCCAGCATCTTGTAGTTTGGTCGAAAGACTCTTCCCCCAATGAAGGTATGTTGCTGCAAAATTTGGTAGAGATCAGATGATTTGGTAAGTCGTAATTTGATTTAAGCTTTGAACATTTGGGTGGCCGCCATTACGTTTCCGTCAAGATGGCGGTGATATAAAACATGGCACCGAGGAGCCCTTTGCTAGTGCTACCTCTGTACCAAATTTCGTTCGATTCGGTTACACCGTGTTTGAATAGATAGGGGGCGACCAACATACTAAAGCACACACAAACACTCACACACAGACAGACACACCAATTTTGGCCCTGTGTAGATCTCATCAGTCTAGTATCTTTTTTTTTTTTTACAAAAATCGAAAAGGCTAATAATGTTGAAGGTATTTCCCTTACACATTCTTCTTCAATAGGGGCAATAGTCTACGGTACACTACCCCTACACTTATTGAGCACAGTCTTGAAGCCGCCATTAGCTGAGCGACGAGGCGTCATGAAGAGTATAAATAAAAGCCTAACCACGAAGGAAGAGCTTTGGCCACGCACGCGTTGATTCATCTTCAATATGACTTCCTACTTTCGCTTAAGGGATTCCGGAAAGGTAAAAATTGAAGAAAAAAAAAGGTTTTTTTTTCATTTTCTTAATCTATGAAATCTCTTCTTTAAAATGATCTATAATTTATATGGTTTACTTACTCCTAAATATGTTTAATACATTTTTAAAGTACACCCTTCGCGCACGTATCTTGAGGTAAGCCGAAGTAGAACGCTGATTTCCCATGAATCAATATTTATCTTATACAATACATGTTTTCTCAGGATCTACTCCATAGATCTGCTTCAAACTTTGAGGATATACTATATGGACTATTGTGCTTACTTTAACACAGGCTTTTCTTTAAAAAATTGTTAGTGTAGAATTTAAATATCAAAATTGTTATAAAAATGTAGCAAATATTTATAGCATACGAAAAAAATCATAACTAAACCGTGAATCAATAAACTAAAAAGTATGGCTACAACCCTCATAAACATGCTGTAAAAATTTCAGGATAACATTCCAAATAGATCCTGAGAAAACATGCACTTTATAAGTAGTATCTTAACATTGGCAAGACAGGGCTTTCCGGAGTCCCTTAATCCTCCAGGCCATGGTACAGAGGAATACAAAAGTTTACACCCTCCTGCGTTGAATATGCATCCTTGATCATCCGAAGCTCTTGTGGTATGTGCCAAAATGCCATTTGGTTTTCCCTCTGTATCATACGCTATGAATACATCTTCTTTACATTATGCACAGTCAATATTGTGCCCATGTGGTACAATATACCTGCGTAAAGGGAAATATTTCTATTAAAAATATATGGTGCGTGAATGTACGCACCATACGATACAGTGTAGTACACGCCTCAAAATTGTAAAAATTGAAATTGACTAGGCATTAATTATTACAAGGCACCCGTATAAAAGAACATCCTAGCTCACCTCGTAGCGTGATGGCTTTCACTGTCATTGAAAAGGTCCAGGTTTAATTCCCAGTTTTGACCAGAAATTTATTTATGCCTTAGGGGTGGAATGGGTTTCACTCAACCTCGTGAGACAGAACTGGGAAGCGGGTTCGATTCCTACCTCAGTGATCCTAGTAGTGGTTAGTCGTTTTATCCTCATTGCTACTCCAAGCGAATGTTGGGATGGTAACTAAATTAAAGTCACGATCGCTTCCTACCCAAATCATAGCTTCAGTTACAAATCGATACATTAGAACCTAATTACACAGGTTATTAAACAGATTCTGCATACAAGGATCTACATGACCACGATGTTGCAAAACCCATAAATGAATAAATAACAGCAACAAACAACCAAGGTGGCTAATATATCGCCATGCATGATGAGCATAAAACCTTAGCACAAGTTTAAAAGCATATTTCTCCAAACTGACATTTGGTGCATAGAGGGCTTCTCGTTGGTCCTTGTTATTGCGACTGCTAGTAAGGGTATAACATATGGCTTTTAGTGTCGGGAGTGTCCGAGGACATGTTCGGCTCGTCAGTTTGTAGCTGCTTCTAGGCGGACACCCAATGGGTGAGCTACAAGAACCGTCACGTGTGGAGTGTTGTCTGGGGAGGAAAGTTTGAATGTAAGGACGAGGAGTTGGAAGGTAGCGGCTGTGGCCTATAGTTAGGGACCAACCCCGGCATTTGCCTGGAAGGAAGATGGGAAACCACAGAAGACCATCCTGAAGGTTGCCGGCAGGGGTGTTCGAACCCCCTCGCCTCCCGGATGTGAGCGACTGCCAGCAGCCATGCCGTAACGACCACGGCTAACTCACCCGGAACTGGTATAAGAATGTTTATGTTCGACCCTCACTATTATGTGTCAGAAAACTGTATCATAATGATGGTCATTATAACACTGTTTTTCATTATGATACAGTTTCTCCAGCCAATCAGAGCTCGTTCATTGACCAATTAGGCAACGATACCTTCGTGCATGCGCTCAAAATCCAACATGTCGGACATAAACACAACATCGAACTATAATAAATTACCGACATGGAATACGCACCGTCCATATGTTCGCGTAAATAAACTGGCGATTATGAGACAAGAAATAGCACTGTACCTTAATATCACCAATCCTAATTTCTACACAGCGCATTGTCTTGAAACGACTCCGGTGACAATATTGCTGAGGGGCGGCAGATGTAAACATATGGCCTGCATATGGCATTGCAAGCACACAGAGCGCATGCGTCGGTCGTTCAGAGATCTTGAAAGACAGAGATATCATACATAGCGCTCGCTCTCCAATCACAAAATTCAAGTGGCTGACTCTCAACAGATATTTATGAATATTTATGTTAAGACATATAATAAAGTTATAATTATCGTCGAACATAAACAGTCGTATGCAACACTCGAGTGGAAATTATAAAACTCGCTAACGCTCGTTTTATAAACATACTCGTGTCTTAATTATAGCCATTATAGGCTCGTTGCATAATGTACTATATTGGATGTACGTCCCTTATGACAGGTCTGGCTTTAAGAGACGCTAAGGTGCCAGAATTTTGCCGTGAATGGGAGCTTTACCGAGCCAGTAAATCTACTAACACCGCTCCCTAGCATTGGCACACCCTCCAATGCCAATTGACTGTGCCAGGAATCAATCCTGCAACCTAGGGAACAGCAGGCAAGAACGTTGCGGCTGCACCATGCAGTTGGTCATACATGGATTCGGAAAACTTTGAAATAGGCCGCATTAAATCTCGGGATTGATACATTTTCTAAGTGTTTGTACCTATTCACCACTTACGCAGCAGGTGCCCAATATGATCAATGACACCTTTGGTGTAGAGTGAATGTCGCGGCTCTGAGGATATGAGAGGGAGTCTTCCACTTTTATCAGACACTCTACCCTTCATCGTGGCTGTACCTGAGTGGGTACGTCAATAGCCAGGTTGATTTTCATAAACCAAGCTTGTACCGTTGTAGTCATCTTAAGTAACCATCACTTGATCGTGAAATAAACTCACAGGTTAGAGTACATACAGTTTATGCCCACGAGTGTCTATCAAATTGTAAGTCATAAGCAGTGTGCATATTTCTACTGGAAACGAACACGAACATTGTAATAAGTTTTTTTGTTGCAATTAAGAGGTGTAATTAATAGTTATTGAACATGTTTGTATCTTGTTACCAGAGCTAGACTAACGAGATTGTGTTTGTAGAACAGTCATTCGTATTTTGAATTAAACCTAATTGCTTCCATAGACACGTTCTGAAATTATTATAGGGCAGAAACGTATTGACAAACACGAATAAGCCTTCTTCCCATTTAGCTCTCAATGCAATGTAGGCCACGATAAATTTTGGTCATTTTAATTTTCGCTTACAAGCTGTGACATGATGGATATTACCTATAATCATGTGAAATAAATTGAGTGTTATATCAGTTCACCATCGTTAGTGAGTGACGCTTCCCCAATTGCGGTAAAAATTTGTAACATATCTCATGTACTGTGTCCTAAAATGCCAAGCACCAGCAGCCACGTTGCTCTAATTTGTTATTTTAATCACCCGGTGATGACATTATATTGTTACAAGGGCAAATGCTAATTACAGTCATCCTTTTGTTACTGTTAAATATAACATCCAGAGGTATTTTATACACAACATAAATAATGGACTTTCTGCACACAACCAACAACGCAATGAAAGCAGGAAGCATGCATGTAGTGAAGATATTGATGCTTGTGTCAATCAGAGTACATTTCATCATGAATCGTTCGTTACCCCATCCCTATTTAGTAGTTTTATTACTGAAATTCAGGAGAATAATCTGAAATGTTAAGAATTCATTTACCAGGTGGTTATAATCCAACCTTCCC
The DNA here is from genome assembly GCA_946902985.2 of Meconema thalassinum. NCBI lineage: Eukaryota > Metazoa > Arthropoda > Insecta > Orthoptera > Tettigoniidae > Meconema > Meconema thalassinum. Next base: position 1,394,697,940 of record OX336389.2, read on the forward strand.
TACCTAACTCGTCGTAGAGAGGAAACTACAGATTTTACAGTACAGGTACCAAACATGGTTGGAATAATGTTCAGAATATGGGCATCAAGATTTGTATGGGTCGCGGCTTATATTGGTTTGAGAGCGAACGTTCGCAGATAAGCCGCTCTGAAAGGAAATATCGTTGTTATTGTTGATTGATTTAGGGACTGTGCGACATCGTGGCCATTTAGTTCCGTGTACTTGGGTGTGTGTAGAATTTGTTTGATACCTTGTATCTTGTGATGGCCCTACTAAGATTTGCGTAGGTGGCGGCCGTGTCAATAAGTGATGTACCACCCTGGCATTCGCCTGAATCTGAAGTGGGAAATGACGGGAAACCACTACTAGAACGATTGAGGAGGGAATGGAACCTACATATTCTGAATTCTGCATCACTAGGTTGAGTGTAACTCTTTCTAGCCTCCAGACCGAAATGTTTTTTTTTTTTTGCCAGAGCCAGGAATTGAACCTCTACACTGCCAGCCAAGGGGTGGGTCAGGAGACAAATGGCTAATGTATACCTTCTAGCACACCCTAGCTTCAGCACGTACAATACGTCTTAGGAAACCGTAATTGACAGTCACTAAGATTAATGCCGTAAAATAGGTTTCTAAGTGGATTCCAGAAAGAAGTATCAAGGTAATCGCCCTTCATTGAAAGGGTGTTAGCCATCTAATCCATAGATTAGGGGAGGGGGGTTGATTCTCGGTGGAAAAAATCGGAGTTTTAAACCCTTGGCAATCCGATCGTAGACCTCCAGGCCGTGAACGATCTCTCGTTTTTGTGACGAACAAAAATCTCATCCATAGATTGCTCAACAGAGTTACGATATTGCTTCTAGGCAGCAGTGAGAGAAAACCGTTGCATTTAGAGGGTAGATTGCCGCAATAGAGCCAAATTGAAAGCTGAGGCCATACGAACATTATTATTATTATTATTATTATTATTGTTATTATTTTGATTACTTCTATTATCATGCCATGTCTGATTCTGTGAAACACAAACCGCTTTCATTATTTGGTACATGCCTACGATTTCCTTTATTATTGTCTCGGTGGTAGATAAATATAACACATACCAATCGATATGAACAAAAAAAAATACTCCGCGTGTGGAAGGAATTACGATTAACCTCTGTGTAATGGGCTGAATGCTCTTTGACAGTGCCTGTGCCGGCTAAGTGACAACTAACGTAATAGTGCCCTCGCTCTGTGATTAATCATAATTATCGCGTCATTTTTAAACACTCCTCTCTTGCCTTCCAGAGATTTCAAACAACATTATTCATGCCTGTTATGGCCAACACGAAGGACTTCTTCGGAATTTAACGAACGATTAAATGCACTTCATCAAACACTTACTGTTCGTTAAGTTCTCCAACATTACCGTATCAGCTGATCATCCGTATTGACAGTACTCAGCACTGTGTAGAATAGTCTATATATTGACGCTGCTTTGTTTTGCAGACTTGAAAACTGTGAAGAAGTTGTTGTTTAAGTTTCAGCCCAGTTATATACAGCTATCCATGTCTCACTGTCCTTACCTAATCCCTTCATGATTGCATATCTACCACAACCTACTGTACATACAGCCAAGGCGATCTTTTAACATATCATAAATTATGTCTATCCCTACAGTTCTTTCCTCAATCCTTCCTTCCATAACTAAGTTTGTTATTCCTGGATGCCTTAGTTTGTGTACTACCAACCTATCTCTTCTCTTCAGCAGCCGCCAGAAATTCTTCTTCTCTCCCACTTGTCCTAATACCTCTTCCTTTGTTACTCTATGTACCCATCTTATCTTCATCATTATTCTGTAGCACCACATTCCAAATGATTCTATTCTCCTCTTTTCTGAAGAAGCAAACCAACAGTCCACGTTCACCTCCATAGTGTGCCACATTCCAGGAAAAGAGGCTTTCAAAAATAGCTTTCAAATACCTAAATCTTTAATTGATGTCAACAAATTTATTTTCGATGGACATATTTTCCATGCCTATTCCAACTTACTATTTATATTCTCTTTGCTTCGTCCCTCCAAAGTAGCAGAAGTCTCCTACTTCCTTTATCATTCCAGCTGCCAATTAGATATCAATAGGGGTTTCTGATTTCTTCCGGTTGTTTTTCATTATTTGTGTGTTTAATTTATTGATTTTCATCATGAATTTCATCCTCAAGGCTGAGTCCATAGCGTTTAAAATAATATTCAAATCCTCTGATGAAACGGTCAAGATGACAATTGCATCAGCAAATCTGGGAGTGTAAATAATTTCACCAAGAACTTTTTCTCCTGCTTTAAATGTTTCTCTCATTTCCTACATTGCTTGCTCAATGTATAGGTAGAAAGGTATGGATGATGCGTTGTAGCCTTGTCTTACACGTATCCAAATACCAACCCCTCTCTCATGTCCTTCTACTCTAATAGCTGCCTGCCATCTGGTTTCTGTATGGATTGTAGATCGCCCTCCTATTTCTTGTATTTTTCCCAATCCTTTGTTACTTACTCCAACCAATATTATCAAAAGCCTTTTATGAATTCTACGAATTCCATGAATATTCTCTTATCTTTCCTTATTCTAACATCCAAGATCAACGTAAGAGTTAGTACAACTTCCCTTGTTTCAACGTTGCTTCTGATACCAAACTGGTCATCACCAAACTCGATTTCAATCTGCCGTTACATCCTCTTCTAAATTATTCTAGTCAGGATCATTGTAGAATGAGTATTTAGCTCATTGAACGATATGTGTCGGTTCCTGCTTCCTTACGTATATGGATGATGGCATTCTTCCTAAAATGGTAGAACACCTCACCTGTCTCATAAATCTTACATACTAAGTGGAATAGACTGATTAGAATTTAATCGCCTATGTAAGATGCAAACGCAGTCGGTATGTCATCAATTATTCTCGATATAACGTTCCTGTGCATGATTTCTAGTGCTCTATCTAATTCTGATCTCTATATTAAATCTCCTTTCTCATCCTCATCAATTTCCTCTTTTTTTCACTACATGATTCTCAATCTACATACTCCTAAACAAACTCTCTATGTATGCTTTCTATCGTTGTACCATTTCTTCTTTGTTAGCTGTGATTCACCTTAGATCCTAAAATAAAAGCACTAAGTTTTTTCCTAAAAATACTCGTAATCCTCCGATAACCTGCGTTTACGTTTCCTACATTGAAGCAGTTTTCTATACTTGTACATTTCTCCTTCAACCATTCTTCTTTCCCATCCTTGCATCTCTTCAAGAACTCATTTCTCAGACGTCTGTATTCTGCTTTCCGCCTTTCATCTCTTGCATTCTTATACTTCCACTTTCATCCATTAATTCTAGTATCCCGTGAGTAAGCCAAGGTTTTCTACCTATAATTTCTTTTCTACCAAAGTTTTCTTCATACGAAAAAGTAAATAACCACCAATAAACGATAAAAATCAACAGTAGTACCATAGCATCACTCAAGTCTTTGAGCACCTGGCCCATTACCGTCTCTAATAACTGCAGTCACCACAGAAGCCCAGGTTATCAGAAAGGTTTACCACGACTAAAAATACACGGGGCTGATGACCAGGATGGTCCAAGGCACTTTAATGAATTAAAAACAACAAAAACAAAACGTACCCTTTCTGCACAATAATGACACAATATAAAAATATATTTCAAAGAAACTAGAATATGTGTATTTACGAGAATATTACATGAAATCATGGAATTCTCTAGGAACAACGTCCCTGTGAACTGAATACCAATGTTTCCCTTTTACTAATATACTTAATTCATTTGGCCTCAACTACTGCGAAGAAGTTGGGAAGACACGTTCCACTCAAGTACAGTTATTTTAATGGAATTAGAGGCACAGCCCTATAAAAATGATTATTTCCGTCACGAGTGAAATAAATGTTAGCTTTATGTTTATTGATCACTAATATAAAGTAATGCTGCGGTCGTTTTTGCCCACAATAATGCATTGACCCATCCGTTACACATACCATACCTAATGATACGAAAACAAACAGAATGTATTTCATTAATTAAAGATATATAATGGAATGTCGAATTCCAATGGCTGGGGAGAATAACAAATGAATTCCCACAGATTACGTTAATTCGTTATTCATGAGGGATGAAATGAATAAAGATGAATGAAAATTGGACGTAATTTTGATGTATATGGGCATTGGTAAATACCGCCCAGGAATCTGCCTGGGGTTAAAAGTTAGAAAGCCATAGAACTCCATTTTAAGGATGACTGCGTTGATGACTGAACCCACACGTCTGCCTTGTTTGGATCTATCCTGGCCCCAATGCCCTAGCACGTTAACCCTGGTAACTTCACTGGTTGTTCGTGCAATATAGCTATTTTTGACAGTTGCTGGATGAAGAGAGACTTCATCTCGAAAGTTTATGACTATGGGGATTACAAACTTTCGACCAGGGACTAAAAAAGAACGCTTGTTCATTTATTTGAAGGTCCTCTGCACTTTTGACGAAAATGTGTACTGAGAATTTTCCACGCCTATCACCATGTCCTTAAAACCATACGTATGAAGTTAGAAATTGACACAGGAATTTTCTTTAATATAATCAGCGTTTAGTGTGATAAGGAAATCTAAACTATTCTGAACATAATTGAATACAGTGCAAGTTAAATTTCAAAAAATGTATTCTGATGGCTCGAACAGAAAGGAAATATGTATTGAATTATTTCAATCCTATCTTTTCAGGTCTCACTCTCAACAAACCCCTTCTTAAATTCCACTCTCATTTCTCAAAATATTTAAAAGGGCCCAACTGTTGCTTGAATTTCTCCCATCTACCATTAGTCGATCTATCGTTGCTATTATTAAAGTTCTCCAGGTATTAAATACACTACCCTTTCCCTTTCATACACAAGAACTTTGCTTCTTGTCATATGTGATATTAGATTTATAATGGAAGAAGCAGATACATATCGCCCAAAAAGAAAATTTCATTAAGTTTTCCACTAAATTCTATTGTTCTATCTAAGCTTCTTTAAGCATACCAAACAGCATTCCATAAAATCACTATTATTTCATGTTAATATTTCCTTTTTAAATGATCATCACGTATTCCTCTCTGAGTTATTTTTGCCTGAGAAACATTAGTACTTCAATGCAATATCACTAATCCCCTGAAGCTAATTTTCAGCTAGCAACTACTTTCATTTACCTCTTAAAATTATTTCAATTTACCGACTTTTTATTACAAATTTTAAACTATCAAACGGATTTAAGGTTCCGGGTTTCATCCTATCTCATGCTGATAATATATAAAAAAGTTGAATATGAGTGGTAAAGTCATACGTGGCTTCCACCCATCAGTTTCGTAATGTGCAAAAAGGAAGATGACAGTTCAATGATTAAAAACGTGAGAACCCTAATCTAGGCTCGATATATCAAAAGTGACACAAATGCATTTTCCGATTAGTGTCCAAAGTGACCACTCAGGGCCAAACCTTAAGTGGGTGTGCAGTGTCATTTATCCCACATAACGCAGTATGTAACATTTTCATGCCAATCCAACAGTGCAAAGAGTAGGTGTGATACTGGGGAGCAAACTGAGATTAATTTCCGAAAACGACAGAGGGTAAACTGATTCATTCTGCAAAAATGAACTTTTATGTGATTTCTGTAAAGTGGATTTTGCATACGGTTACAATGTAAGGTAATATATCCTAATAAGTAGGCTATGTTGGTAGCAATTGAGTCAATGCAGGATGGTCAGCAAACAATTAAATTCAAAGCACGCACCAATGGCAGACGTCTTGGATAAACTTTTTTGTTCCATTATTGTTGTGAAGTGCCGACGTCATATTTTCCTATTGTGACCAACTTGACAGAGATGATTTACCCATCTCCTGTTTCATCCCCTGGGGGAATTTCCCAACCCCGATGCACCTTTCACCATCTGAAAAGGTTGTTCTACTCAATATTTCGTGAATGCATACCAGTGGTTTACCCCACCAAGGGTATTTTCCAAATCTATAGGAAGCGAATCACATTTTGGTGTACGATTTAAATGTGTGAGTGGTGGCTAGCGGGTGACCATTTTAAAGGATTATTTTGCCAGGGTGCCCTGAATGGCGTATTTGTGGTTGAGGCCACCAAGGGGATTTGTCCAAACCTTGGAATACGAATCTCATTTTAGTGCATGATTTGTATGTGTCAGTAGCAGAAAGCGGATCAACATTGGCACATTCTAATTGTGCAAAAAAATTGAATTAGTTTCACAAGGATTGGAGAAATCCCCTTGGTAATGTCAATCTCAGGAAGACCATTTATTATTATTATTATTATTATTAGTAATAATAATAATCATGATAGTAATAATATTAATAATAAATTGTGTTTTCCATTTGGGATGAACCTCCTAAATATTATTTGATCTCTTCTATTCATACTGGTGATTTTGTAGCAAATTTCTATTATAACTTTCTATTTTTGAGGGGGAACAGCATATCTGGTAAATAGCGCATCGCCTCATCGGTGATGATAATATTGAGCTATAGTGGCAATCGCATCTCAAATCAGAGATCAAACTGCAGCCTCCTACAACCGTGATATACCTCTAAGTACATTGTTCAACAAGACGTGCTTGCTCTTGAAATATTGCAAATGCATTCTTCCTTAGAGAGAAGTTGACTCATTTAAAAAGAACGAGTGTGTGGTACGGTCGTAACGTTCTCGCTTGCTGTTCCCAAGGTTAAAGGATCGAATCCTGGTGCATTCAAATAGTTTTTGAGCATGCTTAAATGAGTGTGTCATTAAACTGCCACGTTAATGATTTCCCCTTCAGAGCAACATTCTTGTATCTCGTCGTCCCTGAAAGCTGTAGTAGTTAAAAGCGATGTAAAACAAGAAACATTATTGTTGTTATTATTATTATTATTATTATTATTATTATTATTATTAATGTTAAAAATAACTAAACCGCCGAAATTATACAGTGAAAATCTGCTACAGAAGTCAACATAGTTCAGTAGTAAAAACGTTGGTATCATCTTCTCAGAAATTGACAAAGAAATGGTGTATTACTATAGGTTGTGTAAGCTGGATTTAACATACATAAAACTAATGACGGAATTTAAGTACCTACAATGGATCAGGGAGATTTGCACCGTCATTATTAAAATCAACAGTGTGTAATCATATACTGTATTTAAGTTTGAAGGTGTCTATTTACAACCCAATTAAGTGCAAGTGGAGACAGATTGGCTGCAGAACAACCTAAACAAAGCTTTCGTTAGGCAACACATGCATTCTACACTAGCAATATTCTGAAAATCATCTCAGCAAGGAACACCGTAACAGCAAGTGGGAAGCTTCGATTGTCTGACAGACTGAATTGGATGGTAAATAAAATAGCTCTATACTTTCATAGCATTGTAGTAATCTGATGAAAGTGGAATAGCACGCATCAGTTATGAGCTGGCTGACAGCGTTTGAATTAATTGCAGGGTATTTGTATGTCTATCCAGTGAACCACAAAGATAACGATTTACGCTCCATCATGATCAGAGGCTTCCTTCCCTTGTGTCTCCACAAGATTAATGAGTTGGTAGCGGTGTGTCCCAGGAGGTTGTTTGATGATCGACAATGTGGGAGTTAGGCGTACACGAGATATGTCCACTCTATGATATACGGTACGTCCTCCATGGACTTGAGTTTCTTACGTTCAAAACCAACGCTTTGATATTACAGTATTATCATAGATCTGGACAAAAGTACACTGTGAGTTAACGCTCCTAGTTTCATACTTGAACCTCATGATTGAATTGTAGTAATACATTTTACGCAGTTATTACGCACAAAGCAGGGACTGCCAGTTCTGTCTGGATTGCATATACACAAGAGCCATGCGGTGACTCATTGACCACTAGATTAAACCAGATCATGCCTTAACCCTCAATTTCGATAAATGTCAGAACGTTCCTTCATTTAAAAAATAAAATTTCAGTTAAGGGTCTTCTGGTAAAGCTATGTTCCCGATATGCCCGGAGTGTCGTGGAGTTTCGTACCCAAAGAAGGCTTTCACTTATGAAAATAGGTGGAGATCCACTCTAGTGTTCCATTTGATGCGGCATATGAATGAATTCTTCTAATTGAAATCGTTAATGTATAATCAAATTAAAACAAGTAGTTCTGCGATGGATTATGAAGATGCATATTCACATATTCCACTGCCCCTCCACATCGCAAAAAGGCCCTGTCAATTAAATAGATTTTACATGTAATCAACTAAATATCTTTGTATTTCATCATCATCACCATCATCATTACTGGCAAAACAGCCATCTGTGAGCCTTGGCCTTCTGAAGAAGATTTCCCCATTCCTTCCTGTTAAGTGCTGAGCTCCTCCAATTCTTGATTCCAATTTTCTTTACATCCTCTCTCACTCCATCTTCCCACCTTAGCTTAGGTCTTCCGACTTTCCTGGTTCCTTCTGGCATTGCATTTAATATCCTCTTTATCATTCTGTGATTAGCACGCAGCACATGTTCTGCCCACTCCAACCTTCTGATCTTTATACATTTTACAATATCTGGTTCATTATATAAATCATACAGTTCATGGTTATATCTTCTTCTCCATTCACCGTATTCCTCAACTGGCCCAAATATTTGCCTTAAAATCTTTCTTTCAAATATACCAAGTTGTCGTTGATGAGATTTTGAGAGTTTCCGGGTCTCAGCACCATATGTTTATACAGGCTTTACTAAAACTTTATACATTAGGACTTTAGTTTTCCTGAACAACAGCTTGGACTTCAGATGCTTTCTGAGACCATGATAACACTTATTAGCAGACAGCGCTTCTGGATTTCAGAGCAAACATTGTTCTTGGAATTAATTTCTGATCCAAGATATGTAAAGCTACGTACAACATCAAACTTATACGAATCAATTTCTATGAATGTGGAGCCACTAGGATATTCTTTCTTGGTTTCAGGGATATACTTAGTTTTCTCTTCATTTATCTGTCGATTCATCTTTCTTGCTGCTTTTTCAAAGATAGTGAAAGCTTCTCTCATTGCTCTTGGTGTTCTTGAAATTATATCGATATCATCTGCGTATGCCAAACTTGAAATGATTTATATAAGATGGTTCCTCTCGTGTTGATTCCTGAATCTCTAATAACCTTCTCCAAAGCTATATTGAACAAAAGGCATGATAATGAATCTCCCTGCCTAACTCCATTCTTGGTCGTTACAGCATTTGATATCATGTTCTGTATCTTAATTTGACTCATAGTATTGTTCATGGTAGCTTTCACTAGAGTGATCAGTTTCATAGGGATCTCTAGCTCTGCCATTGCTACATAGAGATTATTTCTGTCAATACTGTCATAAGCTGGCCTATAATCAATGAAAAGATGGTGTGTATCAAATCCAAATTCTTTACATTTTTCAAGTATCTGTTGGATTGTGAAAATCTGATCCGTAGTAGTCCTTCCTTGGCGAAATCCACAAAGATAGTCACCAACTGCATTTTCCACATATGGCGCCAGTCTGTTAAAGAGGATGTTGGAGAATATTGTATAGGCAATGGATAATAGGGAAATCCCTCTATAGTTAGAGCACAACAGGGTATCACCTCTCTTATGTATCGGGTAGATGATAGCTACATTCCATTCATCAGGAATCATTTCAACTATCCATATCTTAGCCACACGTTTGTGAAAGTGTTTAGAAAATTCATTTCCAGCGTTTTGCACAAGCTCTGATTGTATAAGGTCCATTCCTGGGGCTTTATTATTCTTTACCTTCTTAATGGCAAGCTCAACCGATACTTTTTTCCGATTCTCTTGTATTTACAGTAGGTAAGGTTTCTTGGTCGTCATCTGGGCTTTCATTCAGCAGTTCATCAAAATATTGTGCCCATCTTTCTAGTATTGCTTCCTCACTGCCCAATATTATTCCCTCTTTATCACTACACAAATTTGTTCTAGGCTGGAAATCCTTGCGGCTCTTATTTAGCTTCTGATAGATTTCCATGTCATCTTATGTATGTCCTTGTGATTAAAATGTGTACCCCAATACCATATTTCTTAAGAGGCAAAATGTACAAGTCTAATTCCATTATCATTAGAAGTATCATGCAGGCTGTGTTTTCCAATCCAGGGTCTATATTCATCTTCCTTTCATATCTTCCTATCCCGAAAAATTATCTTACAATCTGCTCTTGGGCATTCATAATAGATTTCATCGAATTCACCATTAAATGAATCTTCATCTTCATCACTCTTCCCTTCCGTTGGAGCGTGGACACAGATAAGGCTCTAATTGAAAAACTTCTCTCTAATTCTGAGTCTGCACAGTCTATGCGATTTTGCCCGAAAATCCATGATAAGATGTTTCACCTGCTTATTAACAATGAAACCTGTAACAAACGTATGTTCCTTCTTTTGGTAGCTGTAGAATACCATATGGTTCTATTTCTCTATCACCCCTTTACCAATCCATCTCACTTCCTGAATAGCAGTAATATCTAATCTATACTCATCGAGTTGATCGCAAAACTTTCTTAGATTTCCAGCTTGGCAAAGAAGACATTCCACGAGCTAATTCTCAAGTCCTTTAAACGTTTGCAGAGTCGTCGTAAAGAGGTCAGTCTGGCTATTTCTTCTTCAGATTTCGTAACGAGAGTTTTTTACGGATTGGGTTGTCGGCCCAACGCCAACCCCCCAGCAATCCTGGATGGCCAATGTTTTCTTTTAGGGTTATCTCCCTTAGCTGGTGGGTCCCCATTTTTAAGCGTCGGGAACTCGCCTTTTCGCCTTTAGATGACTTAGCCACGCACACAAAGTGTACCCGTTGCCCAGAGGCCATGGCGTGAACATGCATGTATCGCACATGGTAGGAATAAATGGCATTTCCTGTGTTTTATTAATGCATTTCCACCAGCAGAGAGTGAACCCACAGGGCCACATACTACCCCTTCGACCTACTATGAATTTATTACCTACAGTAAATTGTAGTAAAATATAAGATATCATATTCAGTATCGTGCCCCAGTATTAAAACATTGTAGCCATTTTAGAAGATAGGCAAAAAATAAACCAAAAGGAAAATTTAAGAAAGAACAAGATGTTCCGTAAAGAACTCTACAGCCTATTTTCATATATCCTACTTATGTTAATAGCCTCTATCAACATACAAAATTTCAGTTTGATTGCTGTTATAGATTCGTAGATATTGAGAAACGTCTAAATATTTCGGATGGTCACCATGCTGGATTTCAATATATGTAGGTCTTAGAGTTACGGTATATATTGTTACGTGAAGATTATTCTGAAGGTGTAGTATTCAAACTTCAATCGCATGAATAGGACACAAGAAATAAAAATAAGATTTTAAAATTTCGCACAGCTGCCATCTTGTGGTTAGCAAAATTATTGAAATAAAGTAGATACCAGTGGATTAAAATTTGTATGAGCATTTACCGTACCAAGTTTTACTGCCCTCGGATAGTTCAATCGCGAGAAACGTCAATTAAAATATTTATATTTCGTGTCGCCGCCATGTTTGATTTGTGCTCACCAAGTTATTGAAAGTCCCATAGCTGAACTTATGTTTATCGCCTCTATCAACATACGAAATTTCCGTTTGATTGCTATCATAGATTAAGAGATATTGAGAACCGTCAAAATATTTCGGATGGTCACCATGTTGGATTTTTATATATGTCGGCCATAGAGGTATATACTATTAGATGACGACTTCTGCCTAGGTTTATTATTCAAACGTTCACTTCAATCGCTTGATTAATACACAAGAAATGAATACTTAATTTAAAAATAGCGCACAGTCGCCATCTTGAGGTGATTAGAAGAATTGATCTAAATTAGATGCCAGTGCATTACATGGTGTATAGACATTTACTGTACCATATTTCACGGCGCTCAGATGGTTAAATCCTGAAAAAGGTCTATTTAAATGTTTCACCTTCGCTTGGCCGCCATGTTCGTTGTGTATTTTACTGGTGTTTGGAAGTCTCATAGCTGAACTTTTAGTACTCTTTATCACCGTAAACATTTGAGGGTGATATCAGTAATAGTTTCGGAGATGTAGAACGCCGGTGAGGTTATGTAAATAATTGAACAATTAGATGCCAGTGAATTACAATGTGTATCTATAAACCTTTTTTTTTTTACAATGTTTCATTGCGTTTGGATGGTTAAATTGCGAGAAAAATCTATTTAAAAGTTTCAAATTCGCTTGGCCTTCATCTTCGTTTCGTAAACAGGATTTCGAAAGTCTCATAGGTGAATTTCTATTAGTGCCCTTTCTCACCGTACAAAATTTCAGGGTGATATCAGTAATAGTTTCGGAGATATAGAATGCCTGAGAAATATTTCGCACAGCCGACATGTTAGATTGGTGAGACGTAATTAAATCTGAAGGACTTGGTCGGGGTCGGCCGAAATAGTGCTGTGACCTTACCGAAATTCATTAAATCGCTCCATCCATTTAGAAGTTATTGGGACACACACACACACACACACACACACGGACGAACACACACACATACACACGGACAGAAGGTGATCCCATCAGCTTTTTTTTTTCATAAATGGAAATGGGCTTAAAATGATCCTATTACGATACAATGCCGTGCCCCTTTAAAAAAAAAAGATACGAGCCTTACAGTAGTCGCATATGATGTGTAACATCTGACATGTTATCCTACACGTATACTACACAGCTTGGACATTCTTAAGATGTTAATTTACGCTCCGTTTTCATACTGGTACTATGATGACTGTATAGATTGATTTGGAGATATGCTACTGTCACACTTGTGGCGCAGCGGTCAAGCTGTTAGTCTCTCACCAAGGTAGACCGCGTTCGATTCCCGGTCAATACATGTGAGATTTTCGAATTGAAATGCCATGTCCTGTGGTTAGCATTCCACGTAAAAGGGAGGTACCGTTGATCATGATCGTGAGATTAACGGTCACACAAAACCACAAGCTTCCTTCCTTCCTTTTACATGAATAATTCATAATAACAAAGTGACACACAACGTCGACTGTACTCTGAAATACTGTGTGCACACTCCTCAGTAACTATAACATTCATTATTCTCAAGGCTCTCATACAATTCGTCGTAAACAATCAAAACATGGCTTCCTACAATCACGAAATGACCTAGTCTCACAAATGATGAAAATACAGCTTTTATTCCACTCATATAACAACATTCTGTTATGCATTTAATATTTGATTACTCACCCACAGTTTGACAATAATGCAGCTTACTTAAATGTCATTTGTCGTCTTTATTTTATCATACACTCAACAACATTAGTCTCAAGTTTTCACTTCCTACCCTATATGATATTCAACCTTGAATGTGAAGCTTCATAAACTGCTCAATGACAAATGAAAGTCGGTGAAACATTTTCCACTGTGCTCGTCAAACCAGTGCCTGCTAAATGCACTGCCTACTGTATTGCCATAACATTCCCGCGCTACAGAGCACACACTGCCTTGTTTCCAATACACACATTTTCAATTGTACAAAAATCACGCTGCCTTTGCATGGTACCACTGCCAGCTAGTACACTTCCGTTTGATCGATCGAGCGGGCAGTGCATACTTTCGTTGTCCGCCACTGCCAGCTAGTACACTTCCGTTTGATCGATCCAGCGGGCAGTACATACTTCCGTTGTCCACCACTGCCAACTAGTACACTTCCGTTTGATCGATCGAGCGGGCAGTGCATACTTCCGTTTGATCCACCACTGCCAGCTCGATCGTTCCGATCCCCTTCCGTCCCCAATTTTCAAAATCACTCCCACAAAACTATCCATCAACCGAGCGGAAAGATGTTACACATCAAAAACAAAGTTGTGACCATTGCTCAAGATACCTCCCATCAACACATCTCCAGCACTAGGGAACAAGTGCCTGAAGTCACATTATGAAACACTATCTTTAAAACAATGAATAAAACAGCGAAAGAATAAGCAGCAAAATACTTAGTTCTTCTCAGCGGCACATTTTATTAACTTTCCCTGAGACATGATCAATACAACATGAATAAGGGAAGTTCGTTTTCAAAAACTAATCTTCGTGTCATGGATAATGTTCGATAACCACACTAAAAGTTAGGGCAGATTTCCTTAAAATATCCCTTCCCTAACCCGTCCTGAAAAGAAAAGTACATGGCCATTGGCTGCAATAATAACATTATTAAATTAGGGCAGATGATTTTGATGTTTCGTTCCTTTTAGACAATACAAAATTAAATCACATTTTCTGTTATCTATGACCACTCCGGTCGAGATCGCATCTTATTGTGTTGTCCCAGAAGTTCATTTTTATTGAAAGTGTATTTACGAAGTTAATCCAGAGCTGATTCTTGTTATTGTGTACCCATTTCTCACACAATATTTTTCATTTTTATTGGTTCGAAATAGTACGAATCATATCGGTATGATTTGATAAATACGCAACTACTGTGCAATTTATAAAAACAATAGTTACAAAAGCACAAAAAATGTAGGCAAATGTTTCGTTCATCGTACTGGTTAATTTTACAAACAACCGCTATAATAGACGCTAAGCAACAGACGTTCATCTTAGGGAACAAAACGAGCGAAATCTATTTTGATATACGTTTCAGTTATAGAAATGCTGAGACTGAAACATTCCGAGACGAGTTGAAGAAATCATGTATCGGAAATGGACATACTTACCAACTATGATATGTGAAAAGCAAATCAACAGATTTGTATACCTGCAGGCTTAGATTATAGTAAAAAAATTACGAGCCTTACAGTAGTCGCATATGATGTGTAACATCTGACATAGAAGAAACCTCACGTGAAATTGTTGATACACCGGTATTGTAGCCCATAGTATTATTGGCGCAAATATTAATCTATTGTAAAAGGGAGTGTTTTACAGATATTGTAGTTTATAATACGGAACTCATTTTATTAGATGATTTGTAGCTTCCACCAGCACTAGCCTATATAAAGACTAAGATATGGATCAACCAGATTAATAGACGCGACACCGCTCATAACCTTAAATTCCTTATTATTGATTCACAGACCAACACGTAATTTCATATGAATTCTGTTAAAATGAGTCATATTGATATGATAAATATCGTTTGAAATGATAATCTGGTAGCAAAAATATCTACCCCGCCCAGGATTCGAACCCAAGATCTCTAGATTCACAGTCATACGCAATAACCCCACGGCTATTTCGAATACGCATAAATAGTGCAGAAGATGAAGACTTATTTCCACGTTCCATTAATACTGCATTACGGAATTAAGTTTCATTTATATTTTGCTTGTTTCGATAATGTTCCTGAGTGACATTGAGTTTAAAATGCCTTATGCCAATGTAATGCCGACTACTTAAAATGTTTGATATTAAGGCATTTTACCATTTAAATACTGATACGAAGACTTCGAACATGTACCATCTCATTTGTTTAAATCACTTGACACCAGATTTCGCATGAGCGTTTTCCGTTCAGTATGTCATTTACATTCCACATGGCCGAGAGTACGTCATGGTATCAATTTTCGACACCGCGCGCTGATTGTTTCTCTTAACAGTGCCTGCTGGATCGATCGATCGAGTTGGCAGTGCGTCTTATACTTCCGTTCGATCCACCACTGCCAGCTAGGGCACAGTTCCATTCGATCGATTGAGCGGGCAGTGCATACTTCCGTTGTCCACCACTGCCAGCTAGTACACTTCCGTTTGATCGATCGAGCGGGCAGTGCATACTTCCGTTTGATCCACCACTGCCAGCTCGATCGTTCCGATCCACCTCCGTCCCCAATTTTCAAAATCACTCCCAAAAAACTATCCAGTAACCGAGCGGAAAGCTGTTACACATCAAAAACCCTGGCACTACAGCCCATGAGGGCCTAGGCCTACCAAGCGACCACCGTCCAGCCATTTGGCCTGCATATATTGGGGTGACGCTTGGTCAGCGCGTCGGGTCCCCTCGGCCGTTAATCTTGGTTTTCGTGACCGGGGCGCTGCCTCACTGTCAGACAACTACTCAATTGTCCACACGAGGCTGAGTGCACCCCGTTCCAGCCCTCACGTCGGTTTCTAAAATCACTGACGTAGCCGGGAATCGAACCCGGGGCCTCCGGGCGAGAGGCAGGTGCGCTACTCCAACACCACGGGGCCGGCTTAGATAATAGTAGTTCTTTAATATGCCTTGACATGCCCACTATCTGAAATTTATAAAAGGTAGGATTTTGATATACATCCCTGTAGAATTGAACTATAGCAGCGAACAACTATGCTATGCTAAGGATTTCGAATCATTCCGAGAGAAATTCATATCTCAGGAATTTATATGTTGATGACGTAGTTCTAATACCACGTATGGCTCTTGGGTCGAGAGAAGAAAGAAAGCCTTCTACGGCTGAGTACCTTTCCCAACAATAAAATGAAGTAAAATCCAATGGATTTCAGTAGTCACTCCCTCACACGCAGTGATGAATGACAGCTGCTGTATTTTCTGCGATGCACTTCTCAGTGTTTGGCAACACGCATTACCACAGTAACTGGAATGAATTTTAACTGCTGTTCATAGGTAATGGGTGGAACATGGTAAATCACGTGCTTCGCTCCACACGATCTCAGTGGACACTTGTGCTCATTGACTGAATAATATCTACAGACATAAGACTTCCTTTTCTCTGTCTCATGGAGATAATTTACTTGTTATTTGAACTAGGCAATTGATGTGCTCTCTGGAATTTATAGCATGTAAGCCACATATTTATCTACCAGTAGGTAAATGTCATAGTAGTGGTCAATTATTCAAAACTTCACTTTGATCACTTGATAAGGTTAGAAAAAATAACATAATACGTGGCACGTCCAGAAAGTAAGTTCCGTTTGGTAATAAAATTAAATTGTGTACAGATACAGAAAAATTATTTATTGCACAACATTCTACACCTCTTAAACTACTTTTCCACATAACTACCGAACTTTTGCAGGCATTTGTCACAGCGTGGCACAAGTTTTTGGATACCTTCTTCATAGAAGTTTGCCGCCGACCGTAAACGAGACTGAAGACTCCCCTGTAAGATATCCTACCGTTTGGCCACCACTGTTAGGAAAATTGCGTATGTGATCAGGAGAACTCCTAAACATACGCAGTTCTCCTGGTAAGCACGCAATTTTCCTAACAGTGGTGGCCAAACCGTAGGATATCTTACAGGGGAGTCTTCACTCTCGTTTACGGTCGGCGGTAAACTTCTATGAAGAAGGTATCCAAAAACTTGTGCCTCGCTATGACAAATGCCTGAAAAAGTTCGGCAGATGTGGAAAAGTAGTTTAAGAGGTGTAGAATGTTGTGCAATAAATAATTTTTCTGTATCTGTACACAATTTAATTTTATTACCAAACGGAACTTACTTTCTTGACGTGCCTCGTATTAAAACCTGTTTTTAATATTCACCCAGCCACCACATTGACCTTTTTCAAAACAATATAATTAGATTAGACACCAATACGTTTAGTTATAAAGGATTTACTACTGATAAAGTTGCCAGAATTCGTTGTTGTTGATTCATTAAGGGTCTTTGTGTGGTGGCAGCCAACAGTGCTATCCACTACGCAACGAGACAGACTATTTGAATTCGAGTGGTCAACATGTTTGGTTCTTGCTTATCAGATTTCTCAAAGTCATATATGTCTTACTTCATACTCCTCTGTTACCGTACTAAATTTTCTGGTTGATTGCAGCAAAAATATCGGAGCTATTGTGTATCGGTGAAATATTTTGTGGGCCGACATGTTACGTTTGAAATGCATGTTTATGGTCTGTAGGGGTAGTGGTTAGCCCTTTTCTTTGAAATTACTCTAGCCAATTAATATGTAATATATAATAATATGTTATACCTGCGCGCGTGCAGGAAAAGCTGGTCAGTTGCTGTTGTTGTTTCAGTTGAGGGTCTTGGACATCGTGGTCATTTAGCCCCATGCAAAAAAGTGTGTGTGTATATATTTATTATCTGTCAGATAACATGTGTTATTGTGGTGCCTGTAGAATTGTGTGAATTTGTAATTTAGATGAGGATGGGAAGGAGATGACCGTGGTCTCGCGTAAGGAACCATCCCATCATTTGCCTGGAATAGAAGTAGGGAAAACGTGGTAAACTACTTCCATGACGACTGAGGTGGGAATCAAACCCCCTCGTCTCAGTTTTGTCTCATAATGCTGATTGTATCCCGTTCCAACCCTCAGACCAGAATTAAATTTCTTGGCAGAGCCGGGAATTGAACCCGAAACTCCGAGCCGACAACCAAGAACGCTAACCGCTACACCAGGAAGTGAACTGAAAGCTGGTCTCTTAAGTCTATATCTCATATCATAGGAATAGGCTACAAAAGTGATGAAAATCCTAGTCATCGGAAATGAAGGAATATATTTAACTTAGGGTATTCTAGAATCATAACATTCACGCACATTTAAGATGTACCATGCAAAATGAAGAAGTGGTGATCGCTGCTTTGTAGGGAAAGACATAACTTTTTCTCTTAAAATGCTCTAAATATTATATTCTACATGCACTAGATTTGATGTAGGCTACCACCATTGTCATACAGCTATATTTTTCTGCAGAATCCACACAATGTATTTGCAAGACCAACTTTCAAATTATTTTAAATAACTCTGTTATTTTACACTGTAAAAGGCTAACTACTTGATGTACAAATAGATCTATTAACGAATTTAGCTACTTACATCATTTCGTGTGCTTTTTGACCAACACAAGATATTTAGGCATTTACATGCAGTGACGATGATATGAAATGTAGAACCCTGCTCGCACTGTGAATACTTTGAATATTTTACTGTAAGATTCGAGAAAATCCTTCATCCTGCGTTTTGCTCGTATCCTAATAACAATGGAGTAATGTTGCTACTTTGTTCTGATACGTCAGATTTGTACTGCTTCGACAGTTGCTGTTGTTCCTTGTTGTATAAGGATGTATCGTTTCCCTATGTTTTTATAAATGCTTAATATTTATTGAAATCCTTTTTACACCAGTGTCATGACCAAACTTTCATGAGGGTCTTTCAGAAATGAAGTGCATGATCGTTATTCATGTCCCCTCCAAGAAAACTTGCTATTAGGGTGCCTCAGGATAATTTCCATTTCATTTGACTTAATTTAAGGGGAAAATGGAATATCCCAATGCCGAGCGTCCTCATCAATAGAGATGCAATTAAACACAGGATGAATGACTGGATTGAAATGGCAGTCAACCATATAGGCCCTCTACGAGTCCATTGTGTACGTTTAGTACTTACTTTGGCAATTGCTTAGGGATAGATGCATATTTCACTAACAGATAGACCGCCAACATTTGAGTTCTAGTAAGGCTTATCAGTTTATTCAATGCTAATATTTAATGCAATGCAGTTAATTTCAAATAATCCTTCTCTCCGAAGCTTACAGTGAGAATTGGTGATAATGTTCAGCAGAACGTTCCGCCCTATAGTCCTTTATGTACAAAGATTAACTCCTAATTTATAGCACTCGTTCCTTCCTCCTCATTCAAACAGGCTTCTTCAGCTAGATTTTCCCTTTGCTGTACTCACAAAGCTCGAAGTGGGATACATTTCTAATCATGAATTATAATCGCTTTGTTCATCAAAGTAAAATACAGTTAATCACAGCTACAGAATAAATGGCGAAGCGCAAGGATTAGCGAGACTCATTTCGAAATAGCATTATCCTACAAGCGGATCTTCGTAATTATATAGACATGGCACTGCTTACTAAATCAAACCATGGACCGGTAAATCAATATTTTTCCGTTTTTAATGTACACTATAATTCTCAATATACAGCTTTGTATTTTAATAAGGCATCCACATTAAGCTTCAAGCAAAATTGAGCATAGATCCATGAGTTGATTCTGTAAATATACAGAAACTGACCAGCCATTATAATCACATATACGTTTGCGATGATGTCTTCCTACGTGTGACGTAATTTTCTACTCTCTGATAGGCTGTCATAAGACTTTCCCATTCGCTATTATTTTCTTTATCCATCTCACTGCCTCTGTTCAATGAACCATCCAAACCTCCCCAAGCACAATAATAAAATGTTAACAAACGTGGAAGAGAATAGATATTAGTGAATATGGCCATTAAGCGGCTTATTTCTCTTGGCAAAGGCTCACTATTTGCATGTTCCACGAAAACAGAGGCCCTTTTCCAAACTTGCTTATCATTTCTCAATGTCACCATCATAATCGAAATTATGTCCAATGAAAAGGATCAATGGAATCATGGGATGTTTTTTGATGTGTAACATCTTTCCGCTCGGTTGCTGGATAGTTTTGTGGGAGTGATTTTGAAAATTGGGGACGGAGGTGGATCGGAACGATCGAGCTGGCAGTGGTGGATCGAACGGAAGTATGCACTGCCCGCTCGATCGATCGAACGGAAGTGTACTAGCTGGCAGTGGTGGAAAACGGAAGTATGCACTGTCCGCTCGATCGATCGATCCAGCGGGCAGTGGTAAGACCCAGCTGGCAGTGGTACGAGAAACAATGAGCGCGCGGTGTCAGAAATTGATACCATGACCTACTCTCGGCCTTGTGGAATGTATGACATACTGAACGGAAAACGCTCATGCGAACTCTGGTGTCAAGTGATTGATACAAATGACATGGTACATGTTCGAAGTCTTCGTATCAGTATTTAAATGGTAAAATGCCTTAATATCAAACATTGTAAGTAGTCGGCATTGCCAGTATTATGTTTCTGCACAATGGCTATTCAAATATTAACCCATATAACGGTAATGCAGTCATCAATATAATATAATCGTTGTGGTTATACGAGAATTGAGCAAGCCTTCATGAACTATTACTGAATACATTCTCTTTACTCACAAGAGGGCCTATTCATAAGGCATTTGAAACTCAATTTCACGCAGGAACATTATCGAAACAAGCAACATATCAATGAAACATAATTCCGTAATGCAGTATTATTGGAACGTGGAAATAATTCACCATCTTGTGCAAAAAATTTGCGTAGTCGAAATAGCCGTGGGGTTAGTGCTTATGACTCTGAATCTAGAGATCTTGGGTTGGAATCCCGGACGGGGTAGATTTTTTTGCTACCAGATTATCATTTTTAACGATATTTATCATATCAATATGACTCATTTTAACAGAATCCATATGAAATTACGTGTTGGTCTGTGAATCAAGAGGACCTGTTTATAAGGAATTTAAGGTTATGAGCGGTGTCGCGTCTATTAATCTAGTTGATCCATATCGTATTCTTTATTTAGGCTAGTGCTGGTGGAAGCTACAAATCATCTAATAAAATGAGTTCCGTATTATAAACTACAATATCTGTAAAACACTCCCTTTTACAATAGATTAATATTTGTACCAATAATATTATAAAATACCGGTGTATCAACAATTTCACGTGAGGTTTCTTCTTCGTCAGAAGTTACACATCGTATGCGACTACTGTAAGGCTCGTTTCTTTTTTTTTACCAATAACACTATTGTCTACAATACAGCTGTAAGAAAGAGACCTGCAAAGCAAATATAATAATCCCACACTGAAACGCATAACCGCCCTTAGAATTGCTCATTGAAACCAGCCAAGCCACTCCAAGCGCAATGCTAAAATGCTAACAAACGTGGTAGAGAATAGATATTATTGAATATGCCCTTTAATTTAATAAACCACCTTCCATGGGAATTTCATACTAAAAGCGAAGAATACCAAAGCTGATAAATACTAAAAATAGAGAATTGATTATAATAATCTGGCCAGGAAATGTATAATATTATAAGAACAACTTTCATTGGTCAAAATGGAATACAATTACAATGTTTTTTCACGTTCTCATATGAAGATTTCAGAGTAACATAGTGTAATCATCATATTTCTGTTTACAAGTTACAAAATCAAAACACTCTAGTTTTACTGAATCGAATTACTAACAGGGGAGGAATTCTCCTTTGAGCATAGGGATGTGCATGGGAATAAAATGAGACTAAGAAGGAACGAAATTTAGTGGTTTCGATAAACGATATTCCAGGATGTAATTATAATGTGCAAAGGAATAAACCAAAACTATGATGACCCGGAAAGTATTAAAGTGAACAAAATTAAACCTGAATCCCAGAATGATATTAAAATGCAAATATTATGATGAATGAATCTCGAAGTGTAATTAAATCTGTAGGAATTAAATTCAAGGACTGAAGTGTACCTAGGTATACACGAAACAATTTCGTGAAATCAAAGGCTTGAACCTTAAATTAAATTAAGTTAATTTAATTCTGTAATTAATTAAATAATTAAACTCCAAGTCAAATGAAATTTGGAATGACATTAGTATAAACAAACTTGGAGTGGAATTACATTCGGAGTGAAATGTGAAGAATAAAACTCTGATCAGAATTAAAAAAAAAACGAAATGTAAGGAATGTAACTCGGAGTGGAATTAAATCTGGAATGAAGTTAAACGTTGAACATGGAATGAAATTACAAGTAGAATGAAATTAAACTTTGGAGTCAGAATGGAATATGAAACGAATCTGAATTCCCGACACGATTTTTTTATACAGAATGAATTTCAACCTTGCACTCGGAACGAAATTAAATGTAGAATGGAATTAAAAGTTGAGCTCGGAATGACATTGGATGTGGAATGAAATTAAGTGTTGAGCTCTGAGTGACATTAAATGTGGAATGAAATTAAACCTTCGAGTCGAAATTAAATTAATTGTGGAATAAAGATAAATTCTGGACTCGAAATGAAATTAAAACTGGAATGTAATTAAATCGTTTAGTCGGGCAGAGTAGGGATGCTTAACTGGTCCTGGCGCAGGGGCTAATGCGCAAGATGGCCGCCGCGCGCAATCACCTACTTGGATGGCGCGCTTTTCGAATAAAGATGGTGACCATAGCATAACGTAGCCTATCCTAACCTAACCTAACTTAAGCTAATCTAACTTAAGCTAACGTCCAAAGCTGAGCCAGGGGCTAATGCGCACACCCAAAGTACATGGGGCACATGCAACTATCATATGGAGGGTGAGGTAAAGCTAGCGCCGTGGTTACTAGGCAAGATGACTGCCACGCACAACGAGCTCAGGATTGCAATCTCTAGTAGGTTGACAACAAATGCTATTCGTAAACTCTTAACGCAGGTGTATCAACAAGCTTTCCAAACTTGGATAACAAATACACCTCCAAGGTCTATTCTTCCTTCGTAAAGGGTACCGTGCATTATAATTTAGTTTAAAGAAGTAAAAGATCTTGTGCCTCTCTTCCTTTACCCTGGCTTGAGACCGGGACTGGGCCATAATCCTAGAGGTTGAGTTAACACACACACACAGGCTTACGGAGAAGTTAATCTTGCTCCAGCAGCCTTTTCATTCACACACAGGCTTACAGAGAAATTAATCTTGCACCAGAGGTCTTTTCATTTACACACAGGCTTACGAAGAAATTAATCTCGCACCAGAAGCCTTTTCATTCACACACAGAATTACAAAGAAAGTATATCGAGCCAGAAGCCTTTTCAATCACGCACAGGCTTACGGAGATATTAATCTCACGCCAGAGGTCTTTCAATTATTAGTACAAGGCCTGAGTTTCCGTGCGGTAGAGATGCCACTTTCTTTCTGCTCCTCAATCCCCAGAACATCTGGCTGGTCCCATTGAACACAACAAAGTTGTGAGACAGCGTACCAGGCCATGAATTTCAGGGGTGAAAACTAACAACGCAATCCACTTCACCATAAAGTGGTCTCCATGATAAGTTTCGATTGTTTTGATTTTTGCGGTTGTTTCATCTCAGCCCCTTCCTCTGTTTTCTATCCTTATCCATCCTTGAGTATTGATACCCGCATCTCTTTCCTCGTTTTCCATTCGGTGTTGCTTTCCTGTTATGGTTTCGTTTTGTGACTTGGTTTGCTTGGTGTTCTCGTCATATGTGTAAGTGCTGATAACTAAACCTCTCTGTGATCCGTTTTTGGATCTATGACTGTCAATTACCTGTTTCCCTTTATGAGTTATTTGATCCGGTATTTCTTCTGATTTATTATGCAGTTCCTCGTTTTGTCCTTTTCTTCTATGTAGCGCTTCGCTCGGTCTATGCCTGGAATTTCCCTCTTCTCCCTCTTTCTGGATAACGTGACTTTGTTTTTCTTCTGTGTTTTTTCTTGGTTTGAATTTCCTGGGTGTTTTTAAAGACAGGTTTCATCTCTTAAATAGTTCTGGTCTATGTATTTGTTTGATGCAGGTGTTGATTGTCTATCTGACATTCATGATCTTCACAACGATTTACCTTCACTACCAGAGTGTATACAACCTGAGGATTCGTCCCTCAAAAAACTAATCCCTCATCTTGGAAATCGAAGGTGATACGTTACATGGCACATAAAAAGCCTCTTGATCATGGACAAAAATTGTTAAAAATTCACCGTGTGATAACGTTTCCACAGAGACTTTGGCTGAACCTACGAAAACAGGCCAAAACGATTTTGAGAAAGTTCTGTACAAATTATTATTTAACTATGCAATATTTGGAAAAACAATGGAAAATATTCATAAAATAATACAGAACAATTTACGGTCCTAACCTAGCTGCTTTTAACATGGCTGAACGTAGCATTGTATTAACTAAGCCTTTATATATTGGACTGTGTATACTAGATATTTCAAAACTCTCATGTATTCCCACCACTATTATGTCCTGCTACCCCATTATGGGATCGAAAATCTTCAACTCATGTATATGGACACGGATTCCTTCTTTTATTTGGTTAGCACCAAAGATGTTTATGAAGACAAGATGAATTTTCTTGAACACCTGGACACATCTGGTTATCCTACTAATTACATATGTTACGCTACATAAAACAAGAAAACTTTGGGAAAATTTAAAGACGAAGCTTGTGGACGTAGTATCTATTAAAACATTTGTTCGACTTAGAGCTCAAATGTACGCTTTAGACATAGATGGAATAAAAATAGAAAATATTAAAATTATTAACAGAGGCGATGTTAAAAATTCTATAAGTTTTCAAAATTATAAGGATTGTTTTAAGAAGAACGAGGTAAAAGAATACCGATCATACCGCTTCTAAACAACATAACATATCATCTATAAAATTTAACAAAATTGCTTTGGGCCCTCGTGATGATAAAAGTGTAATTGATTCTGATGGTATAGTTACTCATGCTTTTGGTCATTTCACAACCGTTGACCATACTTAAATGGCTAAGTTATGTATATCAAGTTCCCCAAATTAGACAGGAAAGATATCACTCCACCTGCATCAAACAAATACATAGACCAGAACTATTTAAGAGATAAAACCTATCTTTGAAACAACCCAGGAATATCAAACCAAAGAAACAAACACAGAAGAAAAGCAACGTCACGTTATCCAGAAAGAGGGAGAAGAGTGAAATTCCAGTCATAGACCGAGAGAAGCGCTACCTAGAAGAAAAGGACGAAATGAGGACCTGCAAAATAAACCAGAAGAAATACAGTATCAAATAACTCATAAAGTGAAACAGAGGGAATTGACTGTCATAGAATGACAGATCCGTCACTTCCAAAAAACGGATCACAGAGAGATTAAGTGATTAGCACGAACACATATGACGAGAACACCAAGCAATCCAAGTCACAAAACGAAACCACTACAGGAAAGTAACACCGAATGAGAAACGAGGAGAGGGATGAGGGTAACAATACTCAAGGATTGATAAGGATAGAAAACAGAAAATGGGAAGTGATGAAAGAATGTAACAAACGCAGTAACTGCACGGACAAATCAAAACAAAGTAATACATAGTAACTACTTATCATGGAGACCACTTTATTGTGTAGTGTAGTGGATTGCGTTGTTAGTTTTCACCCCTGAGGTTCATGGTTCGATTCCCGGTTCTGTCAAGCATTAAGAAGCAATGATATGGTCTGGTACGGTGTCTCTCAACTTTGCTGTGTTCAGTGTGACCTGCCAGATGTTGTGGTGGTATGAGGATTGGAAAGGAAATGGCCACCCTACTGCACGTTAACTCAGGCGTTGTACTTATAATTGAAAGACCTCTGGCGTGAGATTAATTTAAGTCTGTGTGTGAATGAAAAGGCGTTTGGCGCGAGATGAATTTCTCCGTAAGCCTGTGTGTGTTAACTCCGCCTGTAGTTTTATGCACTAGTGCCGGTCTTAAATCCAGGTAAAGGCAGAGGGGCACAAAAGCTTTTACTTCTTTAAACTTAACTATAATGCAAGGTACGCATTACGAAGGAAGAGTAGACCTTGGTGGTGTATTTTTGTAATCCAAGTTTGCAAAGCTTGTTGATACACCTGTGATAGGAGTTTACGTATAGCATTTATAGTTAACTTACTAGAGTTTGCAAACCTGAGCTCAGTGTGCGTGGCGGTCAAGTTGCCTAGTAACCAGGGAGCTAGCTTTACCTCACCCTCCATATGACTAGCATGGGATAGTTGCGTGTGCCCCATGTACTTTGGGTGTACGCATTAGCCCATGGCTCAGCTTTGGAGGTTAGCTTATGATGGGTTAGGTTAGTTTAGGTTAGGTTAGATTAGCTTAGCTTAAGTTATGTTAGGTTAGGTTAGGTTACGTTAAGCACTGCACACCATCTTTATTTGAAAAGCGTGCCATCCAAGTAGGTGATTGCGTGCGGCGGCCATCTTGCACATTAGCCCCTGCGTCAGGACCGGCTTCTTATCCCTACTGGAATGAAATTAAATCATGTCCTCATAATGAAATTAACCTGGTCTTGGATTGAAATTAAACCTTCATCTTGAAATGAAATTAAAAGTGCAATTAAATTAAAACCGGGAACACGGGGTGGAATGTAACTACGTAGTGAAATATGAGAAATAAAAAGCACGGTACAAGATCGATGGAACATAATCCTTATGCTGCATTAAAATTAATGAGTTGAATGGTTTTATATCTGGAGTAAAATGTACGGGATAAACCTCATCCAGTAGTAAAATGTACGAAATAGATTTCATGAAAACTGCATATAAAGTACTGTGGCAATAATTAAAGTTGCTTGCATAAGTAGATACTCCATTAAAAGGTAGAAAACAGAAGGTAGAAAGTTCTTTTCTTAAATTAAAAGTACGAAATGCAATTTATATCCAGGATATCAGTGCTATGGGACACAAATAAAGCTGTAAAGGTTTGTATAATCGTATGTGACGATAAGAGACTGTGTGTTCATTGTAGTAGTCTCCCTTTCAGAGAGCACTGATGTCTCGAAAAGTGTGTTGCAATATACTAGGAGATGGGACTCATTAGCTCCGAGGCCCATTTCACTCGAAGGACACAGCAGCTTGAGAAGCACTTTCTTTTATGTTTGTGCAAATGTGGGTCTGTCCTTTCTATCAGTTTCGCTCAGTGGTAGTTGGAGGGCGTCAAAGATTCTCCTTCCTTTTCCTAATTTACTCTTCTGGTAGGGATAGAGGTATGGGTGGTTAGCAGAAGAGTGGGAGCTCTTTGATTAAACTGTGGTGCTCTTGGTGGCTCAATCAGTGGTAGTTGGAGCGGTTCAAAATGTGGACCTCCTTGTATTATTATTTTATGTTTTAGGGTGGGGTTGGCTTTGGTGATTCGGTGGAGAGGTATATTTGATTATTTCAATAAAGCTCAAAAGCTCTCAATGGCCCAGAAAGTAGCAGTTAATGGAGGAGGAATTCGTCTTCTGATATTGAGTTCTGTTAAAAAAAAAAAGACCGAGGCCTTTTTGCTTTGACACTTAATGGTGGCGATTGGAGGTGGATAAATTTGGGCTACATTTGTGTTTTCTGTTTTTTGGGTAGTGCTTGGCTGGAGACTTGGGGGTGGGGGGCGGGGGCAGGTGGTTATTGATTCAACTCGGGAGATCCACGTGGCTCAGTGCATGGTGGTTGAAAGGGGAATAAATAGGCCTATGGTGATATTTTTGCTACCATTTTAGTTCGTAGGGGTGTTTGGGTGGCAGTTTAAATTAAAGGGTGCCCTTATTGATTAAATTTGGTAGTTCTTGATGGTTCCGTCAGTGGCGGTTGGAGTGGGTTCAATATTTGGGCATCATTTAATTATTACCTGCGCGTTATATTAATTTGGCGGTTTGAGGATCAGATGATTTTTATAACGTACTTTGTGAGTTAGTCATTGGCGGTTGGATGAAGTCAAATATTTGGCCATTTTTATTATTTTTTGAATTTGGGTAGGTTTGGTTGGAGTATAAGGAGCATTTGGTAGCTCAGTTAGTGGCGGTTGAAGTTGGTACAAATTGGGTCCCTTGTTGGTTTTTCTATTTCAGTAAAGGGTTTGGTGGGACATTAGTGAGACATTCTTGTTAAGCCTGAGAGCTCCAGGTGCCACAACTGTCGATCGTCGAATGTATCTAAATTTGGGATCCCTTTACTATTTCCTGTTTATGGGTGGGGTTCGGGGTTCGGGGTTCAGGAACTTGCAGAGGTTCAGTCAGTGGTGTTTGGGAGAAATCAAAATTTGTGGCTACATTGTAGGGTAGAGTTTGGTTGTGGTTAGGAGAAAGGACATTCTGATTACGTTTGGGAGCTTTAAGTGCCTCAAATATTATTAATAGTAGGAGGGGGATCAAAGTTTGTCTTTTTCTCATATTTAAGGAATGCTAGTTTAGTTCGTGAGCTCTTAGTTTCTCTGTCATTCACTATTGAGGGGATTAACATTTGGAGTCCATTTGTTATTTTTGGTTTTGCGTGGGGCTTGCTTGTGCCGTGAATGAGAAGGGAAGCTTCGATTAAGTTCGGAAACTTTTGTCGGCTCAGTGGCGATTAAAGTGGGGGTGGGGTCAACATTTGTATTCTGTGTTTTTTTTTGTTCAGGGTCATGCACTAGCGTGTTGGAAATTATGCAGGATGTGTGATATGTTACTCCTGGATTATGAAATGTTGTTCTTTGCCTTTATACAAATAAAATATTAGAGAAAGATGGGTTGTGAGGCGGTCGTCGAATTGTGTGTTATGCTATAGGTTACATAGGGTGGTGTTATTTCGTAATTTTTAAAAATAAAATGCTTGTATGTTTGCACTTTTTACTAGGGAAGTTATTTTCCCTGAAGGTAGAATGGTTGTGAGAGAGGTCATTAGAATTATGGGGATATAATGTGTGTGATAGTGTATCACTAGAAGTTTAAAAACAATCATATGTCTGCCATCTTGCCAGTAAAATGTAGCCATTGAGTTATGTAGTGAGATCTCAATGGTCAGAGTGGTGGTATGAGGCTGGTGACAGAGTGAGGTGATGAGGCTAACTAAGTGGAATATTACAATGTTCGTCATGGTATTCACGTTTGAACCAAAGGTAAGTTATATTTACCACATACACGCTGCTGGTGTTCCATATTCGAAAATATAATCGATTCTCTATTCGTTCACATAGTGTAATTCTACTGTAGTGTATGTGTGCTTGAGTTCATCGTCTGCTATGTAGTGCATTGCATCTTCTCAATATAAAACATATAAGTATGGTGTGTTTCTTCCTCTATTACAATACAGTTGATTCTAAGGGTTATAAAGTTTGACTGAGTAGCACAGTCAGTTTTGCGTCACCCTTCGAAAGTTCCAATGGTGGGTTCGATCTCCAGATCAATTCGATGCACTTCCAATGTTGTTTATAGCATGCAATAACTTCAAGTCAATAGCTTGCAGGTTCGCTCCTGGCCGTGGTAAGTGATTTTTGAAAGGCGGCAAAAATACGATACTCATGTCATACGATGTTGGCATGTCAAAGAACCTATTTGAATTCAGTAGGCCGAGTTCATAATGGCAAAATTAATCTCGGGAGTTTCCGCCAACACAAAGTTCCTCATTTCTCTACTAGAAAGCGCTATAGTGTTCAAAGAGCTTAGATATCTAACATCTAACCTCCTTGACTTTCTTGGTCAAGGAACAACGAAATTCGACATGCAAGATACCCTCTGGGTGTCAAATAACAAAGCTTGCACCCGGCACCTGAGGCCATACGATATTAATATTATTATTATTATTAATAGATTTAAAGTCATATGAAAGATTCCCCCCATGTTATAACGTGTGACCGTCAAGACACACGACGTTTCACCTGGCATGTGACGTAATTTTTCCTTGTCTCTCACCTATATCACAGGGCGAAGAATGACATTCGCAGGAGCCAATTTGGACCTACAGAATTAACCAAACGAGCATGATATTAAATATTCATTTAAAAGAAACTATAACGCAACCCCCTGTGGGAGGGGGGCGTAATAATACCCCCACGGTTACTAGCCCAAGCCAAGGCTTGGAAGTGGAGGCCTCGACCATACCTGCTAGAGAGGCATCCATGATCCCTCCGCATGGATGAAACAGTGGTTTAGGTGAAGTGGGTGCTGGTGATTGAGGTGAAGGCTCACTGCGATGAGCTGGAACCAACACATCACTTTGCCCTACGTAGCCTGGACGAGCTGCGGGTTGGGAATGGGGCGAACCCAATCTAGGGGGCTGTGAACTCAGTCATGGTAATGCCAAGTGGTTACCACGTGAGTAGGCCTACTGAAGGCGGTACAAACCTGGCTTGATGGTTCGGGCCAGGGGCGGATTGCTGGATGGACGACTGAGGGGCGTGGTTACTGCTACGGAGAGCCTGAGTTGTGGGAGGACAATGTCTGGCTTTATGCCTCATCACGGATGGTGAGAACGTCGCTCAGGACCCTAGAAGGGGCAAAAATACTATTATAATATGAAGTATGGACAATCAGAAAGAACCAACTACAAACCCCACATCAAAGGAAGCCATGGAAGCTCCAACAGAGCAGATCCATCAGGCTGTCTCTAAATCCAAACACGAATTGGAAAAGGCAACAGAAGCTACAGTAGAGCAGACTGCAGGACCAAGTAGCACAGGAGATTCCACCGAGAAAGACCTGAAGATATCTGCATCAAAGATCAACAGGATGCACATAGAAAATAAACCTCGCACAAATGCATATTACAAAGAAAAGAAGAAAGCGAGAAAAGAAGCCAAGATAGCGGCTGGAACTTGGGTGGAGAAGAAGCCTAAGAACAGAGATCGGCAAAATGCTATGCCACCGACAAGGTCCAAAGGACCAAGGTCGGAGGACAGCACGCCACCAAGTTCGGCTGTAAAACCACTCTCCAAGAAACAGAAGGAGGAAACAGTCATGTCCTTTTCGGAACGACTGACCTCATCCAAGGTCGTAATAATACCTAAGACCTTTCCAGATGGCAAGCTCAAGGAGGAGGATATGACGGAACTGTCAACCGTCTTGATAGCGCAGATGAAGCCGCTGTCAGATGGGTGTCTGCCAGGCTTCCTCGAGTCACCAAGGCTGGAAAATGGAGCAATGGTACTGATCTGTGCCAATCCAGAAACTAAAAGCTGGCTGGAGCAGACAGTATCCAATTGTAACCCCTGGAAAGGGGAGAATTTAGAGGTGGCGGACGCTAAGAAGGTGTTGAACACTATCAAGGTCATCACCAGGTTTCCACCTCCTTTTAACAAGATGAAAGTGGAAGACGTTCTTGTCAGAATACACCAGCACGACACCAAAATTCTGACGAAAGATTGGAGAGTGCTGAATGCATCAACAACTGACGAAACAGGAAGGACAGTCGTTATGGCCCTTGGTGAACGAGACTTTGAAGAGCTCAAGAAGAGAAGTCTGAAGGCTAAACTCGGACTTGGGCAAATCAGGTTTCAGGTCATCAAAGGAAAAACGAAACCCAATGTTGGCAAGGATGGTACTGAAAATACTTCAGGCCAACCTTCAACATAAAAAAGTAGCTGTGGCCAATTTCGCCAGAAAGTTCAAGTCCGAGGCTATTGACGTGGCCCTAATTCAGGAGCCATGGGTAGTCAAGGGCAAAGTAGCAGGACTGGCGGAATCTGGAGGTAAGCTAATGTACGATACAATATCGGAAATACCCAGAACGTGCCTTCTTGTGAGTAGGAAACTACAATGTCTTCTATTGCAGGAGCACTGTTCACGGGATTTGACTGTGGCCAAGGTAAAACTTGGAAATTGGGAAGGACCTAGAGAAATAATTATAGGCTCTGCGTACTTCCCATATGACTCAACTAATCTGCCTCCAACAGAAGAAGTTGAGAACTTAATTTGCAACGCAAAGAGGAAAGGAGAACATCTAGTCCTGGGAGCGGATGCAAATTCACACCACACGGCATGGGGCAGTACGAACTGCAATGCAAGAGGTGAATCTTTACTAGAGTTTATCATGAGAACTGAGATCATGATACTAAACCTAGGAAATAAGCCTACATTCATAAATAAGAATCGTAGGGAGGTAATAGATATTACAATGAGCACTACGCATATTGCAAATTTCATTAAAGATTGGAAGGTGCTGGAGGAACCATCACTGGCAGACCACCAGCATATCCAATTTGCAATAGATGCGAGACAAAGTAGAATCGAAATGTACAGAGACCCCAAAAGAACTAACTGGGATGGATACAGAGAAGTTCTGGGGCAGGCGGTGCAGAAGATCCGAACTGATGTGAGGGGACAGAGAGAATTGGATGAGGCAGTGGAACTTTTAGAAGATGCCATTATAGACTCATACCATGACAACTGTCCTCTCAGAGAAAAGAAGAACACCAAAAACGTCAGGTGGTGGAACAACAACCTAACCGAATTGAAAAAAGAGGTTGGGGCTTTGTATAAAATATCATCTAGAAATGGTATGTGGAATATATATCATAGGAAACTCACTGAGTATAACCTAGAAATACGGAGAGCAAAGAGAAAATCTTGGAGACTGTTCTGTGAGAAAGTGGAAACGCACACTGAAGCAGCAAGGCTTCAGAAGGTTCTCAAAGCAACTCACATAAACCAAGTAGGAACACTGGAAAGATCCGATGGAACATTTACTCAGGGAGGGAGGGACACGCTAGAGATGTTGATGGCGTGTCATTTTCCTGAGGCTGAGGAGATGACAGAGGAAGAAGAGATTGGAACAGAGGCCAAAGCTCGAAGAGCAGACTGGAACTGTGCCAAAAGACTGGTAAAACCCAATCAAGTGAGATGGGCAATCGACACGTTTCAACCCATAAAGGCTCCGGGGCCAGATGAGATACTTCCGATACTCCTTCAGGAAGGACGGGAGATACTTGTTGAGGCCTTGACAAACCTATTCAGAGCTAGTCTAGCCCTAGGGTACGTGCCGAAATCATGGTCTGAGGCTAAAGCGGTATTTATACCGAAGCCTGGTAGGGCGAATTATGCTCAAGCCAAAGCCTACAGACCATTATGCTTAAATTCCTTCATGCTAAAAGCAATGGAGAAAATTATGGATAAATACATCCGAAGAACTGTGCAACTGAACTCAATGATACATGAGAATCAGTTTGCATATAGACCAGGCAGATCCACTGAAGCAGCACCCCATCAATTGGTTTGCAAAATAGAGGAAAGCCTAGAATATAAAGAAATAACACTGGCGGCATTTCTAGACATAGAAGGGGCCTTCAGTAATACAACCTATGACTCTATGATCAAAGCAGTAGAAGAGAGCAAGGTCAGCAAAACCGTCGTAAAATGGATTAAATATATGCTGGATGGAAGAAGGATAAAAGCAACCCTGTTTGACGAGACGCTAACGGTTAGGGCCACTCGAGGCTGTGCTCAGGGAGGAGTGTTATCTCCTCTGCTGTGGAACCTTGTAGTGGACAAAATCATAGCCAGGCTCAATGAACAGGGTATGTATACACAAGGATATGCAGATGACCTAGTGATTGTAGTACGAGGTAAGGTGATGAGTGTCATACAGGACCTCATGCAGAGATCACTTAACCTTTTAGAGAACTGGTGTTGGGAAGAACAACTTTCCGTTAACCCGAATAAGATAACTCTGGTCCCTTTTACAAGAAAGAAAAAATTAGAGGGAAAGAGAACACTGAAGCTCTTTGGGCAAGAAATCTATATGGAAGAACAGGTACTATATCTTGGAGTAGTGCTAGATAAAAAGCTAACCTGGAATCCACATATAGAAGGGAACATAACCCGGGCCAAGAACTTACTCTATGCGTGTAAGAGAGCTGTTGGGACAACATGGGGTCTAAATCCGTCGGTGGTAATGTGTATATACACAATGATCATTAGACCACTGATAACCTATGCTTCAATCATTTGGTGGGAGAAAGCAAAACAAGGAATGTCGGCAGCAGATTAAATAGTCTGCAGAGAATGGCATGTGTTGCTATAACTGGAGCTATGAAAACTGCGCCGACAGAAGCCTTGAATACATTACTGGATCTCCCATCTCTAAGCAACTTCATAGAGGGACAGGCTAGAATGAGTTCATATAGATTGGAACAAACAGAATGCTGGAAAGCACAAAGGCCCAGTCTAGGACACTGTAAAATTAACAGAGTTATAACAGGGGAAGTACTACACATGCCTTCTCATTTCATGATACCAAAGTATAACTTTGAGAAACCATTTGAGACCCAAATAATAAAAAAGGAAGACTGGGATATCAACAAGTGGAAGACCGATAGAGAGGATATAGTGTGGTGGACTGATGGCTCAAAAACTGTAAGTGGTACAGGAGGAGGGATCAACGGGGAAAGACCTGAGAGATCAATTCAAATGAGCCTGGGCAGACACACTACTGTCTTTCAAGCGGAGGTGTTAGCTATCACCACGTGTCTTGAAGAAAACCTGAAAATGAAATATAAAGATAAGAACATTTTCATTTTTACGGACAGCCAAGCAGCCATTAAGGCACTAGAGGCTGTCCGGATAACATCCAAAATAGTATGGTACTGCCACTCAGTTCTCCTGAAGCTCTCAGAGTACAACACTGTTAAAATAATATGGGTACCAGGGCATGCAGGTATAGAAGGTAATGAAAGGGCAGATGAACTGGCCAGAAAAGGAGCAGAGATACATTTTGTAGGCCCAGAACCTGTATGTGGGATCTCTTACAGACAAGCCCGACATGTAATAGGTAAATGGGTACAAAAGAAGCAAATAGAAAACTGGAAAAAGACTCCAGGTTGCAGACTTGCAAAGGAACTGATAAAAGGACCAAACAAGAAGCACACTAAACAACTTCTACAACTTAGCAGAGGAAATATAAGATGGGTAGTGGGACTATTGACAGGACACTGCCATCTTAAAAAACACCTACATAGAATTGGAGTAATAAGAGACAATATATGTAGGAAATGCAATGAAGCAGAAGAATCAGCTGAACACATACTTTTTGAATGTGAGGCGCTGGGAAGAACTAGAATCTCCACACTGGGGCTGCCGGGTGAAGAAAGAGAGAAAATCCTAGAGGACCCAATAAGATTGATCTGCAGCTTTGTGAAGGGAGCAGAGATATCCAGGTGGGAATGAAGGAAACACATGGTAGCAAAAGATCTTGGAGGTCGACGCTAAACAGGAACTTGGAAAACGAGAGGCCCCATGAATAAAAGAAGAAGAAGAAGAAGAACTATAACGCACCTTTATCAAAGTAAATATGACCGGAACCACCTATCTTCGCACTAACAATGTTTTTGGAAAACGGTCAAACCAATATCAATTTAAATATTCAACAAAAATATCACCATCAGACACTCTGAATCACCCCTAAACAGACGAATCATCACACGAACCACATACCATCGGTCAAAAAATGATGTTTGTAAAACACACCGAAAGAACGTCATTCCCAATATCAAGAAAGAACGCCAGCACACGCCTTATAACACCTCAAATAAAAAGAACTGTCACACAACCCTAAATATTGGAAAAACACAAACTATTGAGTCCCTCCAGCTGTAACTTATAGAGTACGGTATGAAGAGTTTCCCGCGAACCCCAAACTAACACCTCCAAAAAAAAATACAGAAAACCAAAAGGACATCCAAACCTTTAACTCCGTCCAACTGCCACTCACTGGACCACCAATAACTCCCCAGCTTAATCAAAGATTACCTTCCCCTTTATCCACCTATCAAATTAATCCCAAAACCAAAAACAGAAGACATTAGGACACCCAGTCATTGACGTTTTGCTAACCCCCACTGACTGAAATATCAAGAGCCCTTTAAAGGAATCCTAAATGATGATCGCTCCAACCGCATCAAACTGAGCACAAAGAGATCCCGAGCCTAATCAGAAAAACCCCTCGTTCTTAACCTCAAATAAACTTCATCTCATAACTCGAAGAAAAATGAACCTCATACGATATTGCACCTCATTTCAACCACCACAGACTCAGAACATTCATCTCCACACGAATTGTGTTTTTTTGACAGAAACGCTCTATGACAACTTAAAGTCTGCAATATTATTGTTTCTAATATCTTTCCAACCTTCCGAAGCAGGTAAGTTGCAGTACTGAATCCTCGAATCTTCGAATATCAAGAGCTCTAGGAAGCATGCGGCAAGTATATTTCTGAGAAAAGTATTCTTCTAATAGCCTTCATACCACATCTGAAAAAACACACGCGGGATGTTATATAAGCAAACAATACAAGTAACATGGCCACACACTATGTAGATCTCTTAACTCAACGAGTTCCGCGTTCATCAACTATGTTAAATGGGACAGAAATAATGCATCATACCTCGCATATGATGTTGGGATTCTATTCTATTGTTGTATTCATATCGAAGATTGACATTTTTCTTTCCGTTTCTCTCAAGCCAATCATAGCACAAAAGAATATCAACAGAAAGACAAAAATAGTCCATGAAGCTATAAATAAGAAATGTGCCTAAAGAGTTAGCTTAAGATTACAGAATTTTACTTGATGGAATGTGAAAAACTGCCTCGATTAGATCATCATTACTATGGGAATACACCTTAATTCCTTAGAGTAGTGGCCCAATGTACTTACGGTACCCTTTTCTTCATGAATTAGGTTGTACTAGTAACATGGATTTTAGTTACTTACCCAAGAAATTTGTTCAATGGGAGTTGAAGGGCCTTCAGCTTATTTAAGCCATCTGGCAGGGTAGTTTTCGAAGGTACTAACCTGTAAAGAGAACATGACTATTAGTAATGCATCAGCAGAACAATTTAAATTAGGAATTCATTGAATGGAAAGTAAACAAGAGGTTTCATAAACAACACATAACGTTTGTAAATTCATGATTTCACACATATCCTCTAGTCGTTTTGTGGCGAAAGATATACCTGTATTATTGTGGTCAAATTGCTGCGTCAAATACCAAAATCACGCTGCAAATCGCAATACCAAATCGATACATAAGATTTATTTTCACTAACAATAAGTCACTTTCATGAACCTAATCTTACAATTTTTCGTATTTGTACTTTTGTTAGATACTGAGATTTTAATACTTTACACCTTCGATGTAATAGCCAAGACTAATGCCCAATATAAGAGCCTTGAGGATTACAAGGGAACATGATGAGCTTAAAGTTCCCGATCTCAGTCAAACTTTGGGTACAGGTTATATAGAAAAAACAACCCCGAATTGGTTTGAGCCACCCCTATACTGGGAAAAATCGCACGTTACTGTATACTGACACGATATTTGGAAGGACACTGGTGGCTGTACAAGTTGAGTTCTCATATCCTCTCCGACTAAGCGCCCAATTCAACAACCCACACACCATACTATTGGCCGTGAGAGTCTTTATGGTACTTGCTGGGAGAAATAGTTGCACCAGTGTGACTGGTTGGAGAGGACAGGATCACCCCCACGTTTGCTACTTCACGGCCTGCGTCCATATTCAGACGTACACAATATTTTGCAATATTTCTTTGGATCAAATTAAACAACTTCTCTACATAGTCGCCTCCTTGATTATGAGGCACTTGATGTAACGTCGCATCGATTCTTAGTCTATGTGTTCGTTGTAGAACGCAGCCACCTGTGGCAAAAGTCATGTCCATACCTCCTGTTTGAGGTCATCATCGCCATAAAATCACATCCCACCAAAAAACCTTCTTCAAATGAAGGAAATAATGTAAATCACTTCTGGTAACAGACGGAAGTTATTAACCACGCGCGTGTAATTTCCATATTCATGCGTTCTCACTCTACCAGCTAATATATACTCAATGAAGCTTTCTGAATATTAGTTTTGCTGAGAATTAATCTATGTAAACGTACGTAATATTTGAAGGTATGCACGGCTGCCATATTGAAATTAATTAACTGACGAGTTCGTAAGATCAACGACCAAATTTCTCCATAACACGGCAAGTGAGACTCAAATTTAGTAGGAATCCGATGATTGCCTCAGTGGGTAGCGACGTAGGCAACGCAAATTTGAGTGGCCACGATGATGGCAATATGAAAAGACCGGTTAAGATAAACGGAATTTCACCTTTTGACCGTGTGCGTATGTGTGTGTCTGTGTGTGTATCCTCCCCTAATGAAATCTAAATGGCAGGAGCAATT
Organism: Meconema thalassinum; assembly: GCA_946902985.2. NCBI lineage: Eukaryota > Metazoa > Arthropoda > Insecta > Orthoptera > Tettigoniidae > Meconema > Meconema thalassinum. The sequence goes on from OX336389.2 coordinate 1,394,736,435, forward strand.
TCAATGAAACTGAGTAAAATCATAGCAGTATTTTGTCCGACCCCGACAGTCCCTTTTAAATTTTATTACACGTCACACATTTAACATGGCGGCTGAGCAAAATATCTCACCGGCATTCGATATCTCCGAAGCTATTACAGATATCACCCTGAAATTTTGTATGGTTATAAAGACAAATACTAAAATTTCAACTATATGACTCTCAGAAGTCTCTTAGGAACAAAACAAACATGGCGGCCAAGCGACGTTGAAACATTAAAATAGAATTTTCTCGCGACTTAACCATCCGAGCGCAGTGAAACATGGTACAGCGTATGTTGGTCCACATTGCAATGCACTGCCATCTATTTTTGTTGAATTGTCTACACAACCTCGAGATGGCGGGTGTACGAATTTTTTAAATAAATTTTTTATTTCATGTGTCCAAATAATACGATCAAAGTTTACGTTTGAATAATGAGCCTACGAAATTATCTTCATCTTATAGTACATAACTATATGCCCTTCATATATAAAAATCCAACATGGCGACAATCCGAAATATTAAGACGGTTCTCAAAATCTACTAATCTATGACAACAAACTGAAATTTTGTGTGCTGATAAAGGCTATGAACATAAGTGCTCGTATGGGATTTTCAATAACCCAGTGAGAATAAATCCAACATGGCGTCGACGCGAAGTTTAAATATTTAAATGGAAGTTTCTCGCGATTCAACCATCCAAGCGCAGTGAAATTTGGTACGGTAAATGCTTACACAAATTGCAATCCACTGACATCTAATTTATTTCAATTGTTTGTGTAACCACAAGATGCCAGCTGTGCAAACTTTCCATATTTCGTTTTTATTTCTTGTGTCCTAATCATGCGATTGAAGTTTGAATAGTACACCTACACAATAATCTTAATGTAATAGCACATAACTCTATGGCCTACATATATCAGAATCCAAAATGGTGACCTTCCAAATTATTTAGATGGTTCTCAATATCTACGAAGCTATTACAGCAATCAAACTGAAATTTTGTATGTTCATAGATGCAATTAACATAAGTAGGATATATGAAAATAAGCTATTTAAATCTTCAAGGAACTACTTGTTTTTAACTTAATTTAGGCATATAGGTATTGGCAGAGGGAGACATACACACGCATGAACTAGGGACAGAATGATAAGATGAATAATTGACTGACTGACACACACACAAAAGTGATTTCATAAGCTTATTTCATTTTTATAAAAAATGGCAACAAATGGGACGTTTATGAAGTAAACAACGATTAATTTTTCCGACTGCCGCACAGTTGTTGTAAATTATAATCTTGTTAGCCAAAATATACAAACGTGCCGGTTCCAAAACAGTACACAGTAGGTGCAATTGTAGCATAATTCCCAATGAGAGCTGTTATTGTTGTAGTTGTTGTTACCGATTCTTTCAAAGGCTTATGAATTCGGGGACATTGAGCCCTGTGGAATATGTCTATAAACCTGTGTCATTATTATGCCTGTATTAATGTGGGTACATTGAAATTGGGTATAAGATTGGGTAGGAGATGGGCGTAGTCTTAGTATAGTACCATTCCGGCCTGCACTCACAATAGATGTAGTGGAACAAAATAAAACAATTTCAAGGATACATGATAGGACCCACTAATTTTATTTCTACCTCTCGAGGCCAATAAGGAAACAGTTTAAACTGCAAGTGTGTGATATGATTGAGATGCGGTAACGATAAATAGTCCCTAAACGAATCAAGAGCAACATTAAATAACCTCTGAACACCAAACAAATCCAAACAAAAGACCAAACAAAGCAGGAGTGCAAGAATATTATCAATGTAACGCAGAATCAAAGCCGGTGTCTTGCGTGATTTTATCCACTGGTCATGAGCTCCCCCAAAAAAGGAAATAATTCAATTTTCTATAACAGTAAGAAAGTAGAGAGGAGCATATAAAACAAAGAATAACAACAGATAATAATAGAATCAACAGAGAAGAAACCTGACAGATGAGAAAATAAGACTTTGAAGCAAGCTAGCTTTAGCTCGGACATGGCGAGAAACTAAACAAGAGAGTTGGTGGAGCAGCGAAAAATAGTTAATTGCAATTGTGCAGTAATGCACTTTCTACAATTTCCCACCTGGCGGAGATACGATTTTGAATCAATTACTGACAAAAACAACCTATTGAAGGCTTCCTTCATACAAGGGATTTGGTGTCAATAATTGCTAGAAAATCTACCAACGAAAGTGTACTTCAAAGCATCATAGTTACACATGCCAAATCAATGTGATAAACCCTTTATGTCCGACCCTGGCGAAATGTAAATATTATATGTCAGAAAACTGTACTATAATGAGGCTCATTATAGTACAAGTTTTCATTATGGTACAGTTTCTCCCACCAATCAGAGCTCAAGAAACAGTTGTGTGACCAATTGGGTGGGGATAGCATTGCACCTGCGCTCACTTCCATGGTCCCTATTTTAAATTTCACTGCGTGGCGAGTGTCATAGTGAGGTATTCCGGGAGTCTAAGGTCAAATACAAGGTATTCTCTGCGTCTCCTGCGCTCTGTTCAGTACATAAAACTGGTGAAATCTCAGCAGATATTTATGAATATTTATGTTCGAACATGACATAGTTATAATTATCGTCGAACATAAACAGTCGTATGCAATTCGCCTATAATGGTAATTAAGACACTCGTATGGAAATTATGAAAGTCGCTACGCTCGTTTTATAAACATACTCGTGTCTTAATTATTGCCATTATAGGCCCGTTGCATAATTTACTATTTTCGTATGAAACGTGTATTTTTCAATAAAAGTACTATATGGACAATTAGTACTCTGTGATATTTTAATCGTTTAAAACGAATTAATTTCTAAATGTATCCTATTGTCGTCAGTTCTATGGCTAATATTAGGTACAAAGTGTCCCGGGTTCAATTTTCGGCAGGACTGTTGGGATTCTCTTGGTTCGGGGATGGGTGTCATTATCATTCATTTCATCCTCATCTTCACACGCAGGTCAGCTGCAGTTTCCTTGGTGGATCAATGACCGAGTGTCCTCCTCCTGATCACACGATTACTGGTTCGATTCTACGCATAGAAAGTCATAATTTGAAGTGTGAGAAAAATCTACGGTACTCAGAGTCACTCAATCTTGGAAAGAAAAGGAAACCTGGTGATTACTAGGAAAATGTACGGTAATTAATACTCAGCTAACGTTTGCCTAATAGTGTTTCAGTTTCACTGCTAGAGGCCAGCGTAAATAAAACGTTGCCGTTGGAGGGTTAATCACGTCGGTCAGGCGAGTCACTGGCTACATTTATAGAGTTGCCTGCTCATGCGACTTGTTTGCTTCGGTTGCCCAGACATTAGAGAGGCATATGGCAGCTATGCAAGTAACTCCCAGCAAATACCTGCGTTATGTTGCTGGTAGTCTCACTCTCATGTTAATGCCCCTAGCTCCACCCTGCTACAGTCCTACATTACGACCAGTTCCAAGGAAAAACCTTGACACCACTGATCAAGATCGCTCCAACACAACAATCTACCATAATACCGTATTACTGTATACACCAGGTGAACCAGCTGCCCCTTATAATATTGCTGTATGCAGCCCAACTAACCCGTGTTGTCAGGAAGGCCGATATTTCTCTGACTGCGTCCCGTATGGTACTAATGCACTGCACGCATGTCCCGCTAAAGATACTGAACACTATTTTTTTTCCCTGTTGTCACATCGCGGAAAAAATAACAGTGTTCAGTCTCGTTTGCAGGACATTCTTGCAGTGCATAAATACTATACGTAATGCAAGCAGAGAAGTATCGACGCTAGTTGGGTTGCATGAATCTATATTATTAGGGGCAGCTGATTCACCTGGTATAAAACGCAAAGTTATATGTTCCAGAAAACTCTAGCTCTTACACCAGAGGATGTTAGAAGTTGCGGTTTGTGCCAAATTCTTCCAAATTTCTCAATGGTATTGAAAAATCTTGCATTTCTTAAAAAGTCAATGGTAATATATTTCTTTGTTTGAGTTCGTTTAAGTAAATAAATAAGCCGATAGACCCTGCCAGAGCTGTTTCGCATCCAGCCCACATATCACTAGAGCCGAGGGGGTGGTTTATACACATAAGACGTTCACAAGCAACTGACTGTGCATTGAAAATAAAGAGAATAAAATACCCGCAGCAATGACGAATTACACTCTGACTTCATAAATATCGACAATTTGTTTATAAAATGCAATTATACAAATAAACAAAGAGCCCGTATAACAGTAGGCCTACATCCAGGCTGATGCTAGATTTATCGCACAAGTCCCCTTGTTATTGTAATTATTATTATTATTATTATTTTATTTATTATTATTATTATTATTACTATTTTTATCGTACCAAGGTGACCGAGGTTCTCTCCCATCCAATGCGAATGTGTTCTCATAAATGAGAACTAATGTTCAGTTGTTCGGATTTCATTCAAGGAAGAGGCCCCATATCCTATGATCGTAATGTGATCGTAATGTGAAGTGGAACGTAAAAATATAAGCCTTCTCTTTAAGTGTAGGCAGAACATAACTTGGAACGTTGGAAACTCGCCACCAAGATTGTGGTATACTAGGACTGGAATTGCCATGGATATTAAATGGATTGACCCTTGTGATTGTTCGTAATGTGAAGATCCAACGAGATTGTATGCGAAACGTGCCATGTTGTAATAATAACACCCTATTGAATATTGTAGTTGTGAATTTATTTAAGCGGCTTGGCACATCCTGGTCATCAGCCCCGTGTTGTTGCGTGTGTGTTGAACTTGCCTGATAACCTGTATTTACATGATGACAGTAATGGCATATGTAACTGCATTAGGGACAGGGATGAGATTGGTTCCCCGGCACTTGAAGTAAGTTACTATCCAGGCATTTACCTGGAGGAAGTGTGGAAAAACCTGAGGAATAAACACACTCAGGATAGCCACTGAGAGCGCCGGGATTGAAACCATCGATATCCGGACTTGCTACAGCTGCCTTCGCAGCCATGGTGCACGATTTAACGAGCATGGTTACGTGGCGGAGTGGTACTAAAGAGTAGATGCTAACATTCTGACTGACTGACTGACTGATGGCTTCTCACTCGCACGCGGGCAATGATATACCGTACCTCAATTTAACAAAGCTACTGACTGGAGCTAACATTGTCATTACTGCAAACCTATAATGAATGTCACTTCTTGATTCTCTTATAGCATTCGCTATATCGTTAACGAGACGTTAAAAATACATTTAAGTAACGGAGAAATTTCCAGAACTTATTTTCTACAATCGACAAGTGTCGATAAGCGAACTGAAATTAAATGACTTCTATACATGAGCCGGGCTGATGTGAAATCAATAGGTCGTGCTGTTCGAAGTAATTACTTGCCCCAGGCTAAACCCTTGTCTATTAACAACTTGTAGAATGTGGTTAGGAGTAATGATGCTTGTTCTCTTTTCCTTGACATTCAGCGCAATACTTACACAAACTGTGATCCTTTGGCAGCTCGTTCTTCAGAAGTCTGCCAGGAAAAGATAAGTCACGTCTGCAAATATATAGTTGGAATGCGTAAACTATCTAGCAAGATTCATATTCTAGGCCCAGGAATGATGAAGATACAATATGAATCCAGCATTACGTATTTTCCCGCATTATGTGGGAATGAAGGAATCATTGACGAAAATATTTCCTCAAGTTAGGAACTAATGATTTTCAAAACCCACATTCAAAATATTAGACTCATGTGATCTATGTATTACCAGCAGCATCAACATGTTAAAAATTATAATATCGAAATTAAGTTGTGTTTTGTAAGTATGAACCACAAAAATCTTGACTTTGATAATTTTTGAAAAATATTTCGTTATTAAGAAAGGTAGGGACTTTAAAGGGAGGTCGAGACATACATTCATTAAATTGCCATTAGCATTACTCATATTGAAATACTCCATGTGATAAATGGTTTTGGAAAAATAATGCCTCATATGTCCTTAAGTTGTTTTCCGTTGGTCCTCATCGTTGCGTAGTGGCTAGCATTCTTGGCTGTCACCACGGAAGCCCGGGCTCGATTTCCGGCACTTTAAGAAATTTAATTCTGGTTTGAGGGTAGTAACAGGGTACACTCAGCCTCGTGAGGCAAAACTGAGAAGAGGTTGGTTCGATTCCTACCTCAGCCATACTGGAAGTGCTTTTCCGTGGTTTGTCACCACTATTTTAGGAAAATACCGGGATGGTACCTTACATAAAGCCCCGGTCGCTTCGTACCCAAGTCCTGCCTCGATAACAAATACATACACGAGTATAGACATCACAGTGACACAGGTTATCAGAGAACTTCTGGACACACTCAAGTATACGGGGCTACATGACCACGATGGCGAAAAGCCCCAAAATAATCAACAATAACAACAACTGTTTTCCAGTGAGTCAATAATAAGTGAATTTTTTACAACTTTAAACTTTTAACTCTGTTCTTGCTAAGTAATTAGTTACGAATGATTAATCACTTACTTTTGATATTAAATACATAATCCTCATTTTCTAAATTTCATTTCTTGAAACCAACCACGTCTGATATACCAGTTCCAATCGCACCGTAATCGCGCGGTTTTTCAACTCAAACTTCTCAGACAATTGGGGAGGAGGGACGATACCCAAGTGAAGCCAAGTTGCCAAACTGAATCCTGAAATAGATCTTCAGTTTGTCAGTAAATCTATTCAGACGCATCGCTCACACGTAAACATTCACCAACGCCAACAGACTGTGCTGGGATTTGATACTGCAACCTCTGGAACAATAGACGAGACCGTTTATAACTTGAAATGGGCAATAGGCCTAGAGGGAACCCTTCAAAATGAAAATTTGTTCATTTTGTGTGAGTAAGACCCGATGAAGTTGAATTGTAGCCGTCAGACGCAAAACAATAATCGACGAGCGCACATCAGAATGTAACGCACAATCATTTTTTCTCCCATCGTATTGCAGCTGGAATGCTGACATTTCACGACGATATAGTTTGAGGTTTGGGCTAGAAAGAGTATTTTGATTTCATGTGCAGTTCTAGCGAGATAAGCCTGAACTACGAAACAAACATGGGGCACATGTTACTGTCGCCAACTTGTGAAGAGCAGGGATGTGTAGTTCGATATTTGTGGACCAAAGGGCATAAACCGAGTGAAATTCACAGGGATTTGCGTGGCGTGTGTGGGGACGACTGTATGGACTGTAGCAATGTCTCCAGGTGGTGTGCATTCTTCCAAGAGGGCCGTGTGAACTTTAGTGATTCACCACAGTAGATGAGAGCTACGGGTTTAAACGCACTAACCTGTGTTGTTATAGTGTCTGTATGCGCGCGCGGCTCGACTTAAGCCAATATCTCGCGAACCAATAATCGTAGATGGACATATGACATGTTGTAGGACGCGTTACGCCGCAGAAGGGCATGATATTCTGAAAGGAATCTTCACTGTTGATGAATCGTGGGCGTACCACTACACGCCCGAAACCAAACTGGCCTCTATGGAGTGGAAACATGCTGGTTCCCCTGTACGAAGATAATTCAAAGTGACTTTATCTGCTAGTAACGTGCTTGTGACAGTGTTTTGGGATATGTGTGGTGTGTTTACGGTGGATTTTGCGGAACACGGGATTACTGTGAATGCTGCAGTCTACATTAAAATATTTGTTAAGGTGCGTCGTGCCTTTCGTGACAAACGTCACAACATTAATGCGGACAGTGTAATACTTTATGGCAATGCCCACTCCCGTGTTGTTGCTCCTGTTCGTGAGAAAATCGCCCAATTTGGGTAGGCCTTCGATTGACTACAGAGAGAAAAGATTTTGGGCATCCTGTGGGCTTATCGTATCGAGGGCAGTCAAAGGTATTATGCAGATAATCAAGGAAGTTTGTAGTTTAACGTGACCGTTAATCTCGCGATCATGAGCCACGGGACCTTTATTTGACGTGGAACCCGAACTACAAACATGGCATTTCACTTTGAAAATTTCACATGCAAGAACCGGGAAATGAACCCGGTCCACCGTGGTGAGAGGGCAACAGCTAAGCCACTGCGCCGCCACGCCCCGATAATCAGGCAACAGTGAGAGTTGGTAGTTAAATGTTTTACTACTACAATTCATCAGCTATTTTCTAGGGATCGTCTTGTTATTGGACTTGAAGATTTGCGGTATATTCCGACTTGTTTTTCGTCATTGTTTCGTGAAGCTCAAAAATATCTGTGGATTTACATTTATGCTTTGTTCTGCAAAATCAATAATGCATTTTGTTACTCTCTGGAATTTATTGTACAACCTGCAACTTTGCTCCGAAAACGGCATTCCATGATATTCCTTTGGCTTTAAATAATCGACAATTTCTTTAGTAATTAGTTCGGATATTTACTTATATTTCAAGGTATTTTTCTAGGTACTGCAATTTCAAGGGCATTGGTTAAAATGTCATAACATTTACCGATAGCATTCTCATCATCAATACTGCTAGTCACTGGAGACCAATTATACTACAATATGCCAATAGTGTAGCCTACATAACTTATGGAAGTTGGCTTTTTTTAAATCATACGTAAGATTTTCTTCGTACCTGAATTTCTTAGGATTGTCTTTAAATGCCATATTGATAATATATGAAGAATTGTAGGAATCTTCGTATGTCAGGGGATTGGCTCCCTTCCTCACAAGATTATCATTTGCATCTATAAGATATGGGAGGTTAAAATCCCCAGTTAATATGATATTACTATCTTGGAATTATGGATTGGTCTATATTGAATTGAAAATGATATATACGACTCTAGGCCTGAACTTGCATGAATTTCCAGTATATAGGTAAAGAGTTGCAGAATCTGCCAAAAGCTTTACACAAAGTTGCTCGAATGGGGTTTTGACATGGACTTACTCTGCTGAATATGAGCGAGCTTTTCACCACAATTAGCACACCACCACCTCCAATACCAACTTTGTCACACCTGTACAAACAGTAGTTACTGGTAATCAGTCCAGAAAATTGTTAACACCATTAGATAGTGTCTGTTAGGATAATTATATCATAGTGAATCAAATGTATGTTAATATACTGAACCCTTATTGATTTGCCGATCAATAAGTCTTCATGATTTTTATTATTATTTAATTCTCATTGTCTGACAAACTGGTGTTGATGACCACGATGGCTAAGCCCCTAGCTGAAACAACAACTAGTATCTCACCAAAATGTTCCGGCTTCTTTGCTTAGTATTGCAGAGCAGACATTCTCGGATAATAGCTTATGCAGCTATGAAAATGACAATACTCTAATACAATAGGTTTTCCTTTCTTCCTCACACACTCAAGTACAAGAAAGTGATGAACAAAATTACCATAGTCCTTAAATAAGCAATTATTTCTACACGCAATACTCGGCATTGGCTAAGGGGTGTTCGAAAAAAAAATAGCAGCCTGGGATGCCACCACGCAGTCGGACTGTTGAACTTTCCTTCACTTGTCCATCAGTGAAGAGTGCAATTATGAACCATTGCTGATGCTATCTCTGGTAATCATGTTCTCCTTCCCTAGTTGCTACGTGCTATTAAGGATGTGGTTCCGGCTCCTTGCCGTAGGCTCAATTGGATTAAGAAAGAGAGCTTCTTCCCGCCACAAGAAAAGACCAAGTTCTAATTTGTTAGCGGCCAAATCAATTGATACAATGCAGTAGCATCAGGTTTTCAGGCCATTTCAATCACGTTATAAATCTTCCCATCACATCAAAGTAGAAGGCTGTTACAGACTCGTTTAGAAGTTATTTCAAGGTCCTCATAAGCTATTCCTTATCTTGAGTGTGTAACCATTTAACAGTAGTTATTTATTAATAATAAAATCTTCCTCGTTGAGTAGTGACTAGCATTCTCGACTTTCACCGCTTAGGCCCGGGTTTGATTCTTGGCTCTGCCAAGGAATTTAATTCTGGTGTGAGAGTTGGAATGGGATACAGTCAGTCTCGTGAGGCAAAACTGAGAAGAAGCGTGGGTTCAGTTCGTACCTCAGCTATCCTGGAAGTGGCTTTCCGTGATTTCCCACTTCTACTACAGACAAATGCGAAGATAGTAGATAACGTAAGGCCACGGACGCTTCCTACCCAAATCCTACCTCAAATAAAAGTACACACACTAGTTCAGACATAACAGTGACACAGGATTATCTACTGTAGTGTTCCACTAAAAATAAAATTAAACCCAATTCGACAGGGAAAAAGCAGCGTAGGGAACGACTATGAATTATTAGTTGAAGATTTTAAAAGATTTTACTTGAATTACGAATGGTTAGCAGTAGGATAACGATTCTCCATAGCCAACAGCGTACCGAAGGTCTTTAAGTCACGTCCCATGATTGCAATGAAGAGCTGAAAGTTTGGAGGTTCATTGTATAAATCGCGGCACGACTGCGAGGATCCCGATGGCAGTTTTCCGTACTTACTCCTGATAAACGCCGCGCTGTGTTTATGAGGCACTTCAACCTAATTCTTGGCCCTTTCGCACACTACCACATTCAGGTCATTCGACAATGATATATGGTGGCAATATTACCATAGATCGATATGTGTGAAGAAAACAATCCAGCAAGTTTTTTATTGCAAGTCAATTAGAGCTAGAATTTTCTTAGCATGAATGAGCTTGATAATACATTGTGACCCAGTAGATTGCATGCAAAACCCAACGTCATTTATGAATGAGAATATTCCACATTGTGAGTTACTGAGAGCAGGAAGATTATCTTGACATTTGAGACGAAATGAAGAACAGAGTGCAAGGAGATGACAAGCAGCTTGTGTAATCTTCAGTGTACACCTACGTACACTTGGGTGAATTTAATTACTTTACCCCAGGGCAACCACAGATAATGAAGTCTGCGGTACATGCGATGTATAACGACAATTATGTGGAAACAGTAATAAGCATAGGGAGGAACCGCTCCGCTGCACTTGCTATAAGAATGGGGTGTTGCCTCCGGGTATGACTGGTGCAGGTATTTCGATATGACGCCCGTGGGCGACCTGCGTTTCGCGATGAGGAAGAATTGATAATGGAGATGTCCCCAAGCCAAGGGAATAAACCATAGGAGATCAAAATCCTGACAATCCAATCGGGACACGAACCAGGCCAGGGATGCCATTACTTACTTACCTTAGCTGTTTCAGAGTTTCTTAGATATATTAACCAACTCTCGAACTGTCCACTCAGTACACTTCAATGCTAAACCATTGGAAAATTAAACACATTCCAAGCATGGTAATTCCCATCTTATGTTTATTAATCGTATTTTATCCACTACTTTCTGTCCTATTTGCAATCCATTTTCAGAGATGGTTGAAAATCCAAACGCTCATTAGTATCAAGTCAAGGCACACCAAACCAGACATTAGAGAATTGTCAGATACATTCATAACTTCTTGCTCCAGTTAACTACAGATACATACATCAAAAGACTGGTTATCCCGCAGTATTTTTGCAGATAGTAAATGCATGGAGATGACCACGAATCCCTAACTTATGAAATAAAACCGCTACCGATCTGTTCCTTCACACTGAACGACCCTTGAAAACTTTTACTCAATTTTAAACATTATTCCCACATACTTCCTATCGAGTGTCTAAACCACTTTTCTCACTAGAGCACATACTTCAGTTTCTCCATCTCGTGGCATAGTGGCTTGAATTCTTGACTGTCAGTGTGTACTTCGATTCCTGGTTCTGTCAAGAAATTTATTTCTGGTATGAGGGCTGGAACGGGGGTAAACTCTTCCTCGAGAGGCAAAACTGAAAGGAAGTGGGTTCGATTACTACCTGAGACATCTTAGAAATGGTTTTGCCAAGTCTATATCAGGTATGTGCCAGGATGGTACCTAAATGTAGGCCACGGTTGCCTCCTATCCAAATCATTGCCTCAATTACAATTATTACTAACACTAATACAACCCTCACATTGTTAGAGGTTTTTGAAACAAACCCAAGCCATGGGACTATATGCCCACGATGACTTCAGCCTCTAAATGAATAATTTGCATTGTTACGGGGCTCGGGATGACTTACGCCCACCTCATCAGAGGAATTAATATGATACGAAATGAAAGAAGATACATGGGACCAGGCAAGTAGTTGGGAGGAAGTAGCAACGGCTTATTAAAAGGCAACGCCCTGAGAAATGGAAAACGAAGGAACCCGTTTCACCGATGCCTGACAGTGGGTGTTCGAAACCACTCGTTTTCCGAGACTGGTGAGATTGGCCTAATGGCTTTGTGCTTTAGTGCTCGTAGTAGCCCATAGTACAGTACAGCTGGAATGATTTTGTTCCAAAATCTGTGCTATGGTTGGCTTTTTGTAAATCGTTAGAAAAGCTCAAAAAAAGCTTAACTCTGAATTTTAGAATAATTTCCACGATCATTTTGTCGGAAAACTCAAAAAAACATTGAAAAGCATTTTTCTCTGAATCGACGTATTCTAAAGAAAGGTTTTTTAAACAAAAAATGTAGAAGACATTGTCACCTACAATTCGTCTCATTGAGGTCATGTCATACGTTTTGAAATGCAGAAGCTAGGTGGCGCCAAAGTTTCCAAAAAAGTTTTTTTTTCACTTTTTGTCCTAGAAAAAATAGTTTTTTCACAAAAGAGTGAATCAGAAATTTGTTCCTCTCAAAATTGTCTGCAACATTTTTTTAAACGTTTGTTTCCTCCGACTTACCGTTCCAAAGTTATAGCGCAGCACATGCACCGCTGCGTAGTCAAGGCTACTATTGTTACTGCGGAGAGAGCGGTGGGCATAATTTAGACAGGGACCGGTGTCGGACAGCTGCCTAAGGCTCGGTCAAACAGGACGCGGGATGAGTTTGTAAATTAGCTCAAACAATCATATCTATTTCAATCGCAACGTATCAATCGTAACTGTACACATATTAACCTTTGTGCCATCTGAATAGTACAATTTTCACATTTCGGCGGACTATAACTTTGGAACGGTAAGGCGGAGGAAAAAATGTTTCAACAAATGTTGTAGGCAATTTTGAGAGGAACAAATTTCTGATTCGCTCTTTTGTGAACAAAACATTTTTTCTAGGACAAAAAATGAAAAAACACTTTTTTGGAAACTTTGGCGCCTCCTAGCTTCTGCATTTCAAAACGTATGGCATGACCTCAATGAGACGAATTGTAGGTGACAATGCCCTCTACATTTTTTGTTTAAAAGACTTTTCTTTAAAATACGTCGATTCAGAGAAAAACTCTTTTCAATGTTTTTTTAGTTTTCCGACGAAATGATCGTGCAAATTATTCTAAAATTCAGAGTTAAGCTTTTTTTGTGTTTTTCTAACGATTTACAAAAAGCCAACCATATCACAGTTTTTGGACCAAAGTGTATTTTTTCTGTGCAGCTGTCCTGTACTACCAGGTCAGTAAGCATCGGGCCTAAATATAAGGCTCTAGAATGCATATAAGCTACTAGCAGTAGTGCCCGGCTTCGCCCGGTGGATTTATTTGTTTTAAGGATGATAATGAATACTACTACAGAACTGGCACATGATACTTAAACTAACAGAAACCAATATTTTAAAAATATAACATTTTTTGGTGGTGGTGGTGGTGGTGGTTGTAGTGGGGGTGATAAGTAGTACAGTATAATGGACGCAACATTCAGGTCACTATCCCGTAAGGATAATTATGAATAGGGAAACAGCTATTTATTAAATACAGCACTGGCACATGTAATTTACAAATAAATTTACAAAATAAAAAAATAGAAAGAGCAGTAAGTGAAACAAAAGACACTGCCTAGGGCCTACATCTCATTGGCTGTTAAAAATGTAGAGACCAGTAGAGTCGTCTTATGTCGCATAGCGCCTTAGGAAAATAATCAGAACTTTTTGGCACACTTCAGCTGTCCTGAGCTACTGAGGTAGCAATAGTATCATTTTTCGCCACAAAGCGCTTAACGATAAGTTTCGGAATAAATGAAGGTAAACTTGAAAGCACCAACGCTTATCGCAGCTGATAACCTCAATGTACTGCCCCAACACCACTGCACTTATACAGAGGCATAATATTTTCATGATGATAACTGTTTAAAGGGCCCTAAGAAATCTTTTTGCACTAATTACACCCCGTGACTGCAATTTATAAGCAGCGCAAGATTTAACTATTTTCGCAATTCTGCACCAGAACACTGGTAGGGGTGACGTGATGCAGCCCGAACTGCCCGTCAACAACAGACTTATTCAAATACTCTTACAGTTACACTACTACGGACATGAATAATTCTAGGGCCTTAATACGTGATTTTCTAGTCCATTTTGTCTGTTATTCTAAATGTAGGGAATGGGGAGCGTTGTCCAAAATATCAAGTGAACAGTGTTATCAGCAGGGTTTCAAAGTGTATGTAAAATTTGGTGCAATTAAGAGAAACGGTGTAGATTTGTGATGAAGGGCCTAAATGCAGGAAATGGACGGGTCTGTCCAAAATTTCATGCAGACAGTGTTACTCGCAGGGTTCCAAAGGGTAAGTATACAACTTTTGGTTCAGATCGGTGAAACGGTGTAGATGTGTGCCAAAGGGCCTAATTGCAGGTGTGGAGTATCTGTCCGAAATGTCATGTAAATAGTGTTACTCGCAGGGTTCCGAAGGGTAAGTATACAACTTTTGGTTCAGATTGGTGAAAGGGTGTAGATTTGTGCCAAAGGGCCTACATGCATGGAATGGACAGGTCAGTCATAAATTTCACGTATGCAGTGTTACTCGCAGGGTTCCAAAGGGTAAGTATAAAATTTTGGTTCAGATCGGTGAAACGGTCTAGATTTGTGCCATAGGGGGTAAATGCAGGGAATGGAGCGGTCTGTCCGAAATTTCATGTAAACAGTGTTACTCGCAGGGTTCCAAAGGGTAAGTATACAACTTTTGGTTCAGATTGGTGAAGGGGTGTAGATTTGTGGCAAAGGGCCTAAATGCAGGGAATGGACTGGTCTGTCATAAATTTCACGTAGGCAGTGTTACTCGCAGGGTTCCAAGGGGTTAGTATACAAATTTTGGCTCAGATCGGTGAAACGGTGTAGATTTGTGCCAATGGGCCTAAATGCAGGGAATGGAGTGGTCTGTCCGAAATTTCATGCAGACTGTGTTACTCGCAGGGTTCCAAAGGGAAAGTATACAAATTTTGGTTCTGATCGGCGAAACGGTGTGGATTTGTGCCAAAGGGCCTAAATGCAAGGAATGGAGTGGTCTGTCCGAAATTTCATGTAAACAGTTTTATTCGCAGGGTTCCAAAGGGTAAGTATACACATTTTGGTTCAGATCGGGGAAAAGGTGTAGATTTGAACCAAAGGGCCTAAATGCAGGGAATGGAATGATCTGTCATAAATTTCATGTAGACTGTGTTACCGTCAGGGTACCAAAGGGTAAGTATACAAATTTTGGTTCAGATAGGTGAAACGGTGTACGTATCACTAACCATAACGCCAGCGCATGCATACAGAGCTGTTCGGGAGCACTTCTTCTACCGACTTACTGAACAAAAATCAATCTTGAAGGTTACCTGAGAGTTGTAGCCTATTGCTACATAGCCTAAACTATTCCTCTTGAATCAGGCTAACATATAAAAAAGAAGAATTTTTCGAATCGGACTGGTAGTTCCAGAGATTGGCACGTTTAAACACATAAACACACAAACACACAAACTCTTCAGCTTTATTATATTAGTATAGATTAGTTGCGGATGCAGTATACCGATAACACGTTGGTTTATGAACATTTATTTGTCGCATGAAAATTATTGATTAACGCGTCAATCAACTTGATTTATTTAAGTCGCATACAAAACTTTCTCGCACTCTTCTCCTCTTCCTCATTTATCATTTAAGAGACAGGACAAGCTTCATTATAACAGAATTCCTCTGTTTCTCCTAAAATATCTGTTCTAGTACCTCACTACAGAACACACCACGAGAAGATCGTAATACGTTAAACAGTTATGTTTTAATGGTCCATAAAACCTGAGTTAAAATCATATTGCCAACAAGCTGTGGCATTTCTTGCGTTCAATTTATAATAGAAGGCTACCACAAAGTATAATATCAAAATTGATAAAGCGAACAATTACAGATTTAGGGCCTTTTTTGTATATTTCGATAACTTAAGGATTGTTCCTACCTTGGCAATTCTTAAGTAGATTATTTCACTTTTTCCCTTGTACTTTCACAAACGGTTACTATCCCATTATACAAAAAACGATAAGGAACAAAATTCACAGGGATAATCACAACGATGTAAGGAACAAAACCGGAACAGAGGGGCACTTCTCCCCCTCATTTTAAATTTCGTTTGACAATGTTTAGCCTTTCAGTTTGAAGCAGTTCTCCCAGTGCGGGAGATTTTGAAATGTAGGACGTAAAGTTAACTTTCCTTTGTAAAATCAATACAAATTATTATGGATATTGAATGGAACTCGCTGTACGTCAGTGGCGTAACTACGGGGTGTGATTAGGGGGAAAAATCACCTACCAGAGCCAAATAATTTAAAAAAAAGTATTTTGATGAAATATTTTATTTTGAGAAAATAAAATGTCAATTTTCGGATTGATGCACGTTTATAATTTGAGAACATTTATCTTGACTTTTGCAAAATATTTAGCGTAAGACCAACCAAAACTGTTCATATCCGCACATTGAGAGGTATCAAATGCTATCGGGATCAAACGTGTAGGTTTTCGCTATCACTGACTGTCAAATTTTGCTCCTCACCCTCCCCCCCCCCCCCACTCCCCCCTCCCAGCACAGAACAAAAAGCAAAGACAAACACAAGACCAAAACAGAAAACAAAAAGAAAAACAAAAGCTAAAGCAGAAAACGAACACAAAACCAAATTCACAAACCAAAATTCAAAAATAAAAACAAAAACTAAAGCACAAAGCAAAAAGCAAAATTAAAAAAACAGAAAACAAACTCAAAATCCAAAACACAAATCAAAAGTCAAAGTTCGTGAACAAAAGCAAGAAATAAACACAAAAAAAACACGAAGAGAATTCAAAATTGTAAAACCAAAGCAGAAAACAAACACAGAACCAAAAACACAAAGCAAAAAGAAAAATTCAAACACAACACCAAAATCAAACAACAAGAAGCAAAAAGCAAATTCGAAAACAAAAGCAAAAATAAACACAAAGCAAAAAAGCAAAATTCAAACATGAAAGCATAAAACAAACGCAAAACCAAAAGCCAAAAACACAAAGCAAAAAGAAGAAAGTAGAAAAGAACAAACACAAAATCAAAAAAGCAATTAGTTCAAAAAGAGCTCCGCTTATCCCCTTCCAGAAGCAAATCCTAGTTAAGCCACTGCTGTACGTCTATGGCACAATTCTCCCTACGGCAAAGAATTTGTTATCGTTCGCAGATAATTTTGCTATACAGTATACTGTGGATTGTGCCGTAGATGGCACGTTGGTGTGATGCAAGTGAATATTTACACTCTGCTATGGAAAGTTAGAGAGATTGGATTCAAATTTGAAGGAACTTGGGGTGAGAGGCATACTCGAGGAATGTGCTGCAATATTAACTACGAGTGCTGTGGAATATTAATAGTGCAAGAAGTTTTTTCATTGAGACGTGCACACTGAAAGCTGAAACATACTAGTTTAATCCTGTGAACATTTGAGAATTAATGAATTTTTTGCTAATTCATTAATTAGGGGCATAGTATCATTGGGGCTTGTATGTGTGTGGAAACAGTTTGATAATCTGTGTCATTGTGATGGCTGCAGTAAAGTGTGTATGTTGTAATTTTGGGTTTGGATATGGGTAGGAATTGAACCCTACTCTAATCAGTTCTGCCTCACGAGGCAAAGTATAACCAGACCGGAATAAAATTTCTTGACAGAGCCGGGAATCAAGCCAGGACCAATGCAATGACAGCCAATAACGCTAGTCCCTATGTCACTAGTTGAAATGAGAATTAATGAAATGAATTTTCTCTCCAGCACAGTTAAGTTATATACAGGGTCATAATGTGTGCGCGCGCCAGTAAACACTGCAAGCTAAGCTGGCCGAGTGCATCTGGTTCTGCCGGCGATTGGCGCGCTCCGCTGACTCATATCGTTAGTTCACACGTGTTTTGTCATTCATATGGGCGTGTATTTGCAAAGCTTAGACGTTAGTGCTGCACGTTTTGTGAGTATTGTGATTTCTGTGATTGTTGGTCATGCCTAGACACCAATTCACATTGCCCGAACGTGTGTATATCCATAATTCGAATATGAAAAGCAGAAAATCTTGTTCTGAAACGAGACGAAAATTTCGAACCAAGTTTCCAGGAAGACCTGTGCCTAATGCCAGTACAATTAGGAGGCTCGCTAAACGATTCAAAGAAACAGGCTCCGTAAATAATAAAAGAGTTGACAGATATTCTTTATTCAGAAGATGTCGGGTGTGTGTTACAAGAGAGAGAGGACATTTTCAGCATTAGTCTATAAGCACTGTATGTACACATTATTGAACATGTTTGGTACAAGTGTGAAAGTGCGCGCCATCGGCGGGTGAACCGAGTGCACGCGGCCGCGATCTGCGCTAGTCTCGCACACACATAATGACCCTGTAGTTGCCGCCATTCAATCATATCGAGCGTTTGCTCAATATTCATACTTCATTTATGTTTGTTGTTACAGAAGAAGTCTGTAATTTACGTTGATATTATCCGCCCAATACAATCGAAATCCTAACAACGTGTTGAACAATTGAACAGTGATTTGAAATCGAAGTAGTTGTGTTGTTTCATACGTGTTTTTGTAACATCGTGGCCATCAACGCAGTGCTCTCGGATTTGTCTGTAATAGTGATGCCTGTGCAATATGCGTAGCTAGAACTAGGCCTATACGGGTCTGGGATCGGGGTAGGATCCCCGAGACTTGGAATAAAATACCGTCATGGCATTCGAATGTAAAGTAATGAGTGTGACAAATTCAAGGAGAAACCGAAGTCAGGATGGCTATTATCACCACCGGGATTTGAATCTGAGACCCCCAAATACCAGGTATCCAGTTCATGCGTGGAAGTAGAGCATGAGCATGCTATATGCATTGTTAATTTTATCCATAACGCACGTATCATTATGTGAATCGTGTGTTTCAACACGGCTAGCTTCATTTGTTCATAGAATGCCTGTCTTCTCAACTCAGACAGTGAGTAGGGGTGCGGTAAAAGGACGCTGTGATCAAGACATGACAATTCACATTAACCTTTATCATGGTTGTGGAATGAAAGTAATCATGTGTTACTCACTTTTACCTGACTAAGCGTATAAAATTGTAGCTTTTTATTTAGGTTGAAGCGACTGACATTCCATGAGATGAGTTATGAGGTGCTTGGGGAAGAATGGAGTGTGGTTAGCGGACAGGGGTGTCAAAACATAGCTGCCACACCAGCACATTCTTACCGATATCAGTGGAAATTAGCATCCATATACCTGCGTTCAACCATTCTCCATTATAAAATGCTATTTTTAACTAGCTTTCCGTACCCGTCGTTGACAACAGCATAAAGGAACTGACGTTCATATTCCCGTCACCGAGGAAAAGAAACAAAAGTCCTATGACAGTAAAATAGAAAACAGTCTTGCCCACTAAATATCTAATAGTGAAGGTAATAACACTAACCCGATGTTACTTGAGGTGTTGTGAACTTACTATAGTGCGGGACAAACCATTGGAAGCCTGAAGGTCACGGGTAGTCGGTGCGGTGTTGTCATGTACGTTCTCGCATCCAGCACTCCACTGAAGGCATCGTGCAATAGCATGGCAAGACCGCCAGGCGAGGGGAGGAGAGCGGAGCGGAGGGCCGCTTGACCTTCAGGCTTCCAATTGTTTGTCGCGCACTATAACAATGGAATCCATAGCAAGAAAACACTATTAGCACATCCTTCGTTGAAAAAAAATCAGTGGAGTCAGGGTGACTGCAATAAATAAAGTACGACCTGTGAATAGAATCTGTTATCCTTACTTCAGTCTGTGGACATAAAATATAATAATGTTATTGGTTTTCCGTCTCCTTTATCTACCGGCGTCTCTAAAAGCCAGAGTAGCTAAAAGGGACGTAAAACCAATAACAGTATTATCCTTTATCTACCAAGGCTTTGAGAGACACCAGGCAGCCGGAATCTTTAACGTGCCATTAAATCTACTGACACGGCTCCCCCGCATTTGCACACCCTCAAATGACAACTGACTGCGACATGTTTCGATCCTGCAACCTTGGGCAGAGCGAGCGAGAACGTTAGCATTGTGCCATGAAGCCAGTCTCTAGACAGCGTGCGTATGGACTCACTCTGTTGAATGTACTATCACCCTACGGTATATCACCATATATATTATTTCACTAGTATAGATCCCTCCTGCGATGCTCACAAGCGACCGATCGTGACAAATGAGCCTTCAAATGAAAGAGGATAGACATTAGCACTGACGAATTGCACTCAAATTTCATAAATATCTATAATGTATTTAAAAAATAACTATTAAAAAATGTACGAAGTGTGCGATTTGCAGTTACTTTTGCCGTAGGAAAATACGCCCCACAATTGCTGTCCACTTCACATTTTGGCCACTGTGACGCCTGTTTCATGTCATTTTAACTTTCTGAAGCCTTTCCTTTATCATTTTGCATGGATTTCAGAAACAGTAAATCAAAGGAATGAGTACTCGAATCGTATAATTTCATAAATATCGAATAACGGGCGAGTGTCATGATGATCCAATTTTCAGTGTTTGCCTTCTTAAGTTAGGGAACGTAGAACTTGGATTTCTAACTGAAATGTTAATAGTGTTCTATAATCATTTGGTTGAAATAAAAGCCTTTCTCTTCAAGTCTCCCATTATAAACCTATTGGAGAAAGTGTGGTTTATGAACATGCGAGATTTCTCGCAAGGGTCCGCCAGTCATATCTTAAATGCATGATTGAGACAAGAGCATGTCAGCATATTTTGCTTCTTGCCTCATCGCGGAGTCAATGAGCGATTTGCAGTTGTCTCGAGCGCATTCCACGAAATCATGACTGAGTCTACTACATATCAAGAGATGGTAATGTATTGCGCAAAATTTGAGGCTTCAACTAAAGCCCCTCACCCCGTTACCTTACATAAATAATATTTAACCTAGTATTATTTCAGGGGAGGCTTCTACTTACATACGAATGTTCCTACCAGTCACTGCAGTACGTTTCACGATCACATAGCCTAACAAACAGACGCTGAGGGTATTTTTGGTCATCCGGGATAAATACCAAGTTTGAGCCAAATATTTAAAATAAAATTACGAGCCTTACAGTAGTCGCATATGATGTGTAACATCTGACATAGAAGAAACCTCACGTGAAACTGTTGATACACCGGTATTTTATAGTATTATTGGCACAAATATTAATCTATTGTAAAAGGGAGTGTTTTACAGATATTGTAGTTTATAATACGGAACTCATTTTATTAGATGATTTGTAGCTTCCACCAGCACTAGCCTAAAAAAGAATTCGATATGGATCAACTAGATTAATAGACGCGACACCGCTCATAACCATAAATTCCTTATAGGCCTAAACAGGTCCTATTGATTCACAGACCAACACGTAATTTCATATGGATTCTGTTATAATGAGTCATATTGATATGATAAATATCGTTTAAAATGATAATCTGGTAGCAGAAATATCTACCCCGCCCAGGATTCGAACCCAAGATCTCTAGATTCACAGTCATACGCAATACCCCCCCCCCCCCCCCTGGCTATTTCGACTACGGTACGAAAATATTGTGCACAAGATGGTGACTTATTTCCACGTTCCAATAATACTGCATTACGGAATCAAGTTTCATTTATGTTTTGCTTGTTTCGATAATGTTCCTGAGTGACATTGAGTTTAAAATGCCTTATGCCAATGCAAAGCCGACTACTTACAATGTTTGATATTAAGGCATTTTACCATTTAAATACTGATACGAAGACTTCGAACATGTACCATGTCATTTGTTTAAATCACTTGACACCAGAGTTCGCATGAGCGTTTTCCGTTCAGTATGTCATATACATTCCACATGGCCAAGAGTGCGTCATGGTATCAATTTTCGACACCGCGCGCTGATTGTTTCTCTTACCAGTGCCAGCTGGATCGATCGATCGAGTTGGCAGTGCGTCTTATACTTCCGTTCGATCCACCACTGCCAGCTAGGGCATACTTCCATTCGATCGATCGAGCGGGCAGTGCATACTTCCGTTGTCCACCACTGCCAGCTAGTACACTTCCGTTTGATCGATCGAGCGGGCAGTGCATACTTCCGTTTGATCTACCACTGCCAGCTCGATCGTTCCGATCCACGTCCGTCCCCAATTTTCAAAATCACTCCCACAAAATTATCCAGCAACCGAGCGGAAAGATGTTACACATCAAAAGTTTAAACTGAAGAACTACTTTGTTTATAAGGATGATCTGATGACTAAAATAAAGTAACAAACAAACAGCCGGTGACATAAAATTATTTAGCAATGAGTTTCTGAATTATTTTCTGTTACAATTCCATTAAAGAAATTCCGTGTTATGTGTGCATCACATCCACACCAATGTACGTTCAACGTACACTATATGTGGTTATGTATTAAAATATTCTCTTCACATAGTAATAATATTGTTAATAAACCAAAACAATGTATTAGTTGCCTATAGCCTATTTGTAATCAGTAAACTCATCTACTTTTCACTAGCGTACACGGTACATGACTTCATTGCAAGAGGGAACCTATTATAATACTGACAAACTTTGAATTCCAAAGATAATAAAGGTGATTCAGGAGTGAAATGCGTTCCATTTTTCGGTACATGAACTGGAGCTGTTGTTTATTGGACGTATGAACGTGAACTGCAAGTGTATCCTTCCACGATTGGAGATTTGTACTGTAACTGTTTCTTCTGCGATGATGAAAGTTAACTGAAAATACATGCTTCAGCGCTGGGCGTCTTCAACTGGAATTCTGGTATGAGCGTTGAAATGGGGTAAACTCCATCCTCGTGAGCCAAAACTGAGAAAAGGCGGGTTAGATTTCCATCTCAATTATCCTAGAAGTGGTTTTCTGTGGTTTCTCACATCTACTCCAGGCAAATGTTTGAAAGGTTCTTAACATAAGTCCATGTCTAGCTCCATCCCAATCCTAGCCTCAAATACAAAAAATACACACATTACTACATAGACCAAAATAACAGAGGTCATCAGACATTATATTGAACCGGATGTCACTTTTGCCATGTGACCTCTTTGGCTCATGTAGAGTTCACCATTCATGGAGGAGGCCGATTGAGCGCTCATTTGACTTATATGAGTTGCCGCGCCGAGAGTGTATTATATTTTTCGTTTTGTAAAACACATGATTGTTAACCGATGTTGTAAATATTTTCAATGCACAGAAGAAGAATGTGATTTATTAAAAATAAGAGACATGATTATTAATGATCCCTAGTGAATGCCATAGATATTTACATAGTCGCACACTTGACTATTGACTAGAGAGTCCATCCGGCATCTTGATGAAACAGTCGTTCTCCTATCGCAAGCATAATAGCTTGACGTGTAACCTTTGACAGGCATGGTCCTGAACAACGTCAAAACGTGCTCGACATAATCGAGGAATATCAGTGTCATTTAACTCAATCTGAAACATAAGGATACGCGTTTGCGTGCAGTATAACTGCTGGGTGCATTTAAAACCATCAGAAATAGTAAATTCTGAATATTTGTGATATTTCAAGTACTATCTAATACAGGCATTGAGCACACTGCCAAACCACGTTTTCATAAGTGCAGCGAAATTTATAGAACAGTGTAGAACAGTGAAGGACAGTTTACGTGTGCATTTAAAGTAAACCAGTTTTTAGTGTGTACTGTAGCACAAGCTACAAGATTTAAATTCTGTGAGCGGAAAACCAATGGCCTTTATAACTTGATAACCGCTACAACCAGTGCAAATTCAGTGCAATTGCTTTTTGAGGCGTAATAGTAAATTCAGTGCAACCAAATGTCACGGCATCATGGCATTATTAACGCACATTTATTGTACAGAAGAAATGCCAATTATTCATTCAACTATAACTGTAGAGATGGAGTAACAAACCCCATAGGATGGCGGGGTTTAGCGATGGTTGGATCGCATCACCAATGGTTTAGCGATGGTTGGATCGCACTACAAATGGTTTAGTGATGGTTGGATCGCATCACCAATGGTCTAGCGACGGTTGTATCGCACTACAAATGGATTAGCGATGGCTGGATTGCACTATAAAGCAAGCACGTGGACTACAGGTATTCCATCTACATGCCTAACTTGCTACTTAAACCATGCAAGAAAATATGAAGAGCACACGTGAGTCTGGCGGATTGCCGAACATATTTTTATGTACGATCCTGTTTTCGGGGATTAGATTAGTTATGACCTTACGACGCACATTCCTAGGTAGGATTTATTGATAACATGTACTCTTAATGGTGGAGGAACCACAAAATATCGTATCATTTGCACTTGCTGAGGATAAATGCATTTGCCAACAGTTTTTGTGGATAACGTTTTTATATAACTTCGACAGAGCATCGAACCAACACACTTTAGCGTGTAGGAATTGTGACACAGTCATGTCTCAATAGTTGTACATTATTTGAGCAGTGAAACTCAACAACCAGCTGTTGGCTGTGAAAGAAGCCAATGTCACACTTTATTTTGTTTATTTTGACCTTGTAAACGCGATGACAGCGCACTCTTTTCTTTATTAAATTACATAGATGGCAGTGGGCCCAGTAAATACCAAACATTACTACCTGAAAACCCTTTTATGCCGTGTGGAGAAGTGAAGCAAATAACTGTATTAATTTGACAAGCAGACGACTGCCAAATCAGCTATGAATTGTAACATTATAAGATGAGCTGAGCAAGCTATCTTGGGTTCGAAAGAACGGGTCATTTTATAGGACTGTAATCAAAAGACCCTGGTTTATAATACTAGATTTCCAGACATTAGGCGTCTGATATATAAGTAAACGAAACACCTTTATATAAATTCAGAGTATACAGCTGTTGTGACAGCACTATTAAACCTTATCCTCAAGCTTGGATTGTATAGATTTAAACGGAACTATGTTATGTTAAAACGCACTACAGCGGTAGGATATGATTACCCTTAGATGCAAGTACAAGTTTTAAAACTTTATGGGCTGGTAACGTGTACGACTTTTGTCACGTCATTACAGCGGATGATCAATGGATCAGTGGTATTGATCAGCACACAGATGTGTGATTTGAGGTTGTGGAATTGATTTTTCTTCCAAATATGTGTTTGTATTGGATGATTGGTACACCAATTGTTTACACTACACGAGTTTAACGTGGTCATTAAAAAATACAATGGAACTGATAGAACTCAACTAATCTGATAAATATAAACGTAATAATCAAATGTCAGGATTTTCAACTAAAACTGAGTATAAACCAAAAGCTAGGAACTCTAATAAAATTTAACCAAACCTATAAACTTAAATGAACCCTGATGACCACAACTTAGGTTTGCTTCTCCGATTCTTTTTAAATACAAATATAGCTTCCCCTATTGAACGACGACAGTCAGTAGTTATGTGCCTAAACGCGGTAACTAACTGATAATGCGATGTTAGACATGTTTTACTCATGCTATCGCCGACGTAACTTTTCTCTCCCAACACAAACATGACCCAAGTTCACAAACAGTGGATTTGCGAGGTAGGAAGGTAACTGCAGTGGCGCCCATTGCGCACATAATTTAAGAGTGTTTACATGTTATACATTTGTGTTGTAATTAGGCTAGATTTTTCATACTTTCTGTTAGGACCAGAATGTGCATAGCTTTAGCATGGAAATAAATTTTGGATGAAACGCTTCTCGTTTACATCGTTGCTATTATTATTAACGTACGATAGGCATTAGATTAAATGATTTTAACGTTAAATGTTGGAGATGACACCATCATAGCGTAGCCTTAAACTTATTGTGCTTTAAATGTAACTAATATCTTGTATTGTAAACAAGTAAATAACTCATCTTGCTGTAGAATCATTCTTGTACTATTACTATTATTGAATCTCCGAAGTAATTGGATAGGGAAAATCTACGTGTCATTCTCTTAGATTGCATTCTTTGTTTTTTTCCATTTTTACGTAGGACTTCGAGACGCTTAATTTGTTAGGATTATCGCACGGAGACGACTTACATTATTATGAACATTGTTAGCGCGGACTCGCCGTTTTTACCTCTCGGAAGTAGTTAGGGGTCTGCCACTTTTTTGAATAAGCTGAGTGTGATTTAAATGTAAGCCTTGCCTCTTTATTGTATTTGTTGAGTTTGTATTCCTCTGGACTGGTAGCTTTTCCTCTCATTACACCCGACACCCCCCGAGTACAGTTTCTTTAGAGCTTTCCCAGTCCAAGAATGCATTCCTTACGACCTATATGTCTTCCTGGGAGATGGGGGTTTCGGAAGGGTCATTTAAGGTCGATGGCTCCCCGGAATCCTCGTCAATCGGGCACATATATGTATAGTCACACGAGAATTAAATGTCTATGAAGTTTAAGCCTCTAAATGAAGTGGGGATTTACGGGAAACCATTTTTAGGATGGCTGAAGTAGAACTTGAACCAACCTCTTATCAAGTTTACCTAAGGAGGGTGAGTAGACCATGTTTGTTTGACTTTCAATTGATATTATTAAAATACCAATAAGAATATTATTATTAATAATAATAATAGGCCTAAAGTTATCACTATAATAATAATAATAATTATTACTATTATTATTATTATCTTATGAACTGAACGTTACCCTTACCAAATGCCGGTGTAAGACATCACGTATCGTAATTTTTCCCTGAGGGAGATATTTAATGTGGCACTAAATTATATTCTTTAAATATTTAAATATTTATTTATATCCAGTTCTCTCCAAATCTTTTAAATACGTATATCACCAATAATGGATGTGATTTCTTTCTTTCGTAGCCTGTTTATTCAATAACAGGAATATGAAAATTCATACTACCCTATTTACCTTTGGTGTAGGGTAACTATGCTCGTTAAATCGTGCACCACGGCCGCGAGGGCAGCTCCAGCAAATCGGGAGATCGGAGGTTTCAATCATGGTGTTGACAGCAGCCTTCCTGAGTGTAGATTATTCCCGGGCTTTTCCAGTCTCCTCCCAGGGAAATGCTGGAGCACCTACCTCACCCCTGTCCCTTATACATTTACACACGCTACTAGAGTCATCACATAAATACAGGTTATCAATCAAGTTCAACACACACCCAACTACACGGGATGATGACCAAGATGTTCCTCTATTGAATTAACGAAAACAACAAAACCTCCAAAGACTCCGAAATGATGAACAACAACATTTACTTTTGAAGAGCTTACGCAATAACTCAAACGTGGCAATCAGGAGTATTTCATAGATTTATGTAGGATACAAATTATTGAGATTGTATGTGGGAACTCTTTTTTGAAAAGGAGGGCAGCTCAATGGTCCAGTGAGTTGAACCTCACTCCGGTTGATATCACAGAAAGGAGCAGTGTTTAGACATAGATAGGCATACACCATCAGTGTGAATCGCATCCAGCACAATATACAGATTATAAGCAAAGGCTCTCACAGCTGACTCGTGAATGCATTGTGGGTAAGTGGGAGGTCTCTGAGCACATTGTTCAAGCGATACCGTGAATAATAGAATAGGAGCAATGAGGTGAAGAAGGAATGACTAATCACCGTAAACAAACCACACGCAAAGAGCCATCTCATTGCCACTGAGCAGTAGTCAATATAAGTTACAGCGTAGTCATGGCATTTATCGTTAGGAGGCGTCGTGATGCCACTCACCAAGGAGAATCTGGTTCAATTCCCGGCCAATGCATGTGATATTTTCGAAGTGAAATATCACGTTCTGTGGTTAGGATTTCTCGCAAACTGGAGGTCCCGTGGCTTATGATCGCAAGATTAACAGTCACATAGACCTATAAGCTTTCTCCCTTTGCATTTATCGCCCTTGATTTATTTGGGGGCTTTGACATCATGGTCATCACTGCCGTGTACCTCAGTATGTGTAGTTTGTCTGATCACCAGTGTTACTTAAGTGCCTATAGTTTATTTTATTTGTTATTGAGGCTGATTGTGAGATTGGGAAAGAGGTGCCTTCAGTTGAAAACCATCATGGCATTTGCCTTAGTACAAGTGGGAAACCGTCAAACGTTATTTAAAATGGTTGGCGTGGGAGTCGAAACTATGCACTACTCAATTGTTCTCGTAGGTTAGGCTGAGTGGACCCCGTTCTTACTCTTGGATGAGAATTAATAATTTTGGCTAGAGCCGGAAATTGAACCGAAGACATCAATGATAGGGGATAACATCGCTAACCATTAAATTACGAGGACGCCAGTTAGCATTTTTATGACCAATTTCTCCGAATATCATGGTTTAATAATACTGTATGTTCCCCGGTACAGTAGCAAATATATCTATTTAGAAAGCTGTCCTTCTCAGTGAGACAACTTTTTATTTGATATTTACAGCGTGTATTCAGACCGAACATTACGTGGTGTAGTAGTTATCGTTATTTGATGCCTGCCCTAATGTCTCGGGTTAGATTTTTGGCTCTTCTGAGAAGTTGAATTCCAGTCTGAGGACTGAAAAGGGGTTCAATCAGCTTTCAGAGGACACCTGAGAAGCGGTGGATTCGACTCTCAACTCAGCCCACTTCGTTAAGGTTTCCTAAATGCTAGGATGGTATCTAACTCAAGGCCAAGGTCACTTCCTTCACAATATTAGCCCCAAATGCATATCCACACACTAGTACAGAGACCACGATAATACCGATTATAGACAGATTTAACACACGCCCATGTACATGGGGCTGATGGCCATTATGTCAAACGTCTCTCCATAAATAAAACAACAAGTAAATATTAGTTTAATTCCAACTACCACCCTACCAGGGAATAGTTACCGCTAGACGTGGAGCGGTGCTGTTGTGTATACATTACGTCATCTCGCCTCGTTATGGTTGCAGCGAGCGGTGTCGGAGCAAGAGGGGGAACGCATGTACAGTCATACAATGAGAACACACCACACAGCGCATGACCCAGCACGAATCATGCACACAAATGGCATGCGATGAGGTTTCGCTGGCAACGACTGCACGTCTATCGCAGGCGTGTGGCCGGGTGGAGCGCATTAGTTCCCATTCCCGCCACGGGTAACAATTCGCTGGTAGGGTAGTACATAAACGCTTTCCAGGGAAGGGAACAGCTTAGACGTCATACTGCCTCTCTTGTTTCGAAACGCAGGTGTGTTGGCAAGAATAAGGAAAAGGACTTTGTGTCATGGTTTGAGTGCACAATGTCAAGCTGAAACATAAATAATTGCGCTACACTGTTCAATAATAATATTCTGGGTATTTCACCTTCGCTGCACACAATTCGGCTCCATTTTCATTTTTAAAGGCATCCAAGTGCGTCCGTGTTAATACCTTAAATTCATTAATGAGGATCCTGATAAAGATGTTGTTGTTTATTAATTGAGAGGCTTTGCGATATAGTGGTCATGTAGCCCTGTGTACTGGGATGTGTGTGTGTGTGTGTGAAATTTGGCTGATAATCTGTGTTATTGTGATGGCTGCATTAGTGTGGGTATTTGTAATTGATATGATGATTGGGACGTAAGTGGCCGTCAGTTAGGAACCATCCTGGTATTTGCCTGCAGCAGAAGTGGGAAACCACGGAAAACTATTTCCAGGATGGCGGAGGTGGGAATCGAACCCACCTCTTCTCAGTTCTACCTCCCGAAGCTGAGTGTATCCCCTTCCAGCCCTCAGACACTAATTAAATTTCTTGGCAGAGCCAGGAATTCCACCCAGGCCTCCACTGAGATAGCCAAGAATGGTAAACGAGGCAGGCTGCTGATAGAGAAGGCAACTTGTGCTTTTACGTGACTCTTAACCCAAGCACCATGGTCTGTGCTACCTCGCTTTTACTTGGAATCCTAACCACTGAACATGACTTCAAACTTTCAATATCTCACTTGTATTAAGAGGGAACTGATCCTTGTGCGCCTTGGTGAGGGGCAAGCATCTAGACCGCTGCGCCATGACTCTGCAGTGTGAGTGCTTTGTCGTACAGCACACATTCAGAAAGGGACTCGCTCTCTAACCTGTATTCTCACCCCTGTACCTGCGCATTAGCCCCCATTTTGTGAACTAGAGCTGAAAGAGCACCATATAATTTAATGATACAGAAATCACAGGGGGACTGGACTGATAGCATGTCATTATCGCAAGAATGACGTTACTCGTGACGGTTCGGCTGCGATAAATCAACAAGATGTATTCATAGGATACCTCACCCTGCCTAGCGAGAGAGAAGATTTCTTTCATACCAAACTTAGTTGGCAAATTCCACTTAATACTGTCCCGCGTTTGATATTACTATTGTTAAATAATAAATTCTTATTTAATATAATTAATAATAATAATACAAAACTGCAATTCTTGTAGGTTCATCCGTGTCTAAGGTATTTTACGGTTGCACCAAGAGGTCCGGGCATGGTCATCAAGAGCCCGCTGATGAGTCTGACTGGGTGTATATAGGCGAATCCCCACAAAGACACGGCGATAACCTACACGATTTACTGAGTTTTAATTACTTGGCCGTGGAAGCCAATAGCTGCACTAATCCAATCAGCAAATGTCGTTTGAAATTCTATGAACTCTACAGACTTGATAACAACAGACTCAGCAAAAGATTATTTAACATAACAAATTCACATATTTTTAAGTTAAGCTGGTTATAAGAAATAAATCAAGATTTACGCGAAATAATCATCAATGAAGATATCATAAGAAATCTCGAACATTAATAAATAAATACCTATTTAAAAAAAGAAAAAGAAGACTGGTAAGGAATGGTCCGAGGACTACAAGCAACTATCCAACGAATTGATGAAGAGATTTTGGAAGAATTGGAAGTCATCAAGCGGTCGAATAGTTCCAATGCGTTCATTGAATGGCCAAGACGAAAATGAATGAATAAATTAGTTAGTTATTTAATCATTAATAATAATAATTTGTTCACATTACGAAATTGAAACAAACTTATTATATAGCCTACTTGGCATTGTCACCAAAGCGATACCAGAAATTTTCCCAGAAGGCATACGTCAAAGCTTTCTCAATGCCAAATATTCGAGGCCAGGATTCTCTCCCACGACTATGGGCACAGCGAGCGAAAATCTTACCACTGTGTCACACAGTTGGTCAATTATCGTACAGCAGAGAGGGGTATTATGTAAATTGCATCCCTCATTCAAGTTATCGTTCTCCAAGAGTAGCAGGTGAGAATGAAGGACCTGTTGTTGTTCATACATCAGGGATTGGACTCGATTCAGGTTAACGGTCAATCAAATTCAGAGTAAATAGGGTAATCGCTACTCGAATGTGTATTGAACACAATGTATCTTCCTACTTAATTGAAATGGTTAAATAAAATATAATTTCTTTGTCAACTAATACGTTAATTGCCAATTATTTTTAATCCCCTCCCGTCCGTCTATAAATGACGTTCACTTTGACTTTCTCTTCGCTTATTTCGTACTAAAACAAACATTTATGTTAATTTGTTTCAAAGAATTTATTTTCAAGGTTGCGATTTAAGATGCACTTCAATCTCATAACGACGCGCTGGTCACTAATGTGCGTTAACGTGAGATACGAGTGCCAGGCTTCTACGGAGACTACGTGCCATTAAACAATTTATTTAAAATACGAATTATCTGAAATCTATAAGGTAAAGTGTCTGACCGACTGCGTGATGCAGCAGTAACGTTCTCACCTTCTACGCCCAAGGTTGCAGGATGGAATCCTGGCCCAGTAAGTTGGCTATTGAGGGTGCGTAAATGAGCGGGAGCCGTATTAGTAGATTTGTTGGCACGGGGTATACCGAGCTCCGCTAATGAGTTCTCTCCATGGGGGTCAATTAGGAAAATCCTAACAAGGGAAGTTGCCTTAGGCATGTTTCACTGCCCCCCACTCCAAACTGTACGTTAAGGTAAATATATTTTGGAATGTGTTAACCTGGCCTGATCTTTACGGTGTTCGCCACTATCTACTCTTGTTATCTTAAAGACGTATTCAATACTACTCATTAGCAACTTTTGGTATTATTCCCAATTCCTGGTTTTCTTTAGCCCTGCACTTGATAAAGTTAAGGTTCCGTTATTTTATTTGTGTTTCACAGTTACCATTCAGATCTGCACATTTTAATTTTTATGTTGTGGCTTCGTAACCATGCAAGTTATAGCCTGCACTATGAGCTTTAAAACGATATCGTGAGAACCAAAATGCTTATAATTATGTATTCTGCTACAAAATAAGGTGCATTCGAAAATTAATTCCTTGTTGGAACACCTCCATTTTTGGCCCGGCTGTGACAACATTTATAGTTCCCTATAACTCGCAATCGTGCACTTCTATTACTGTACATGGATAACATGTTAGCTGCACTGATTATGGTATCTACAGAAACTCCAGGGGGTTCAGGTGTACGTAGCTGTAAGTCAACTCATGGCTTAATGAACATTTCAGGAGAGGTTGCCTACCCCCACTCTCTTCCCAAACCCATTAGCGTGAGCTCACAGGACTGTTTGGGTTTAACCTAATTAACGGAGTTCGACCATCCCGGTTGGCACGTTGAAGGTCCTCTTCGGGGCGAAGTTCCCGCACCCTGGTGTCGCTAAAAGCCTCATTAATTAAAAGAGACGTAAAACCCCTAACGTTATTATTATTATTATTGTAAGGTGTCCCATTGAATTCACACGACATTGACATACAGCAATAAATGAATGTAATATAACACAACAAATAAATATGTATGCCGATTAACAACCTAACAGAATGATTAATGATTCTATTAATAACGCAGGTTAACTGACAACGGCGACCATTATTATTTGTTGTCAAATAATGCTCAAATCTCCAAACTTGCTATTTGCTAATGTGTGTCAATATTAGTTTGTAAGTATTGTCTTCATGAGCAAACACACACATGCTTAATAATGAAGTTTTTTTGCTCTAAGAGACCTATTGCATTACGTGATACTTTAAGAGTAGAATGATGAGCCAGCATATGCGCATCATAAAAGTAGCTATAGAATTAACTACAGTGGGAAGATAGAACGATAAATGTAAATATCATTCGATGGCATTGAAATAATTTGAAGAAATACAAATCAGTAAAGGCATTTGAAACACTAATTGCATGGTGTGCTTGTGTTCTCGATACAGTGGTTGCTGTTGTCAATCGTATCATTAGGCATGTTATCAATCAAGAATGTGCCTATTGATCGGAAATTGATCTTAAGTTTTGAGTTACCAAAAGACGAAATAGTAAACGTATAAACTTATAGTCATAACATCATTTTTTAAAATCTAAAACGGCCAAGGTAACCATAATTTGGCGAAGCAATAAGTACAGAAACAAACGTTATTACGATTTCATTTACTTGTATATACAGTAGATAACTAGAGACATGCTATACGCCTCACAATGAGAGAGTAGCCTTACACAATATTATAATGTACACCTCTGATGAATTGTATTTGAGTTTGTCATGCATTAATTAAGCTCGCACCATGGTTGCAAGTGGCAGAATACAGTAAAAAGCTATATCGGATGGAGGCAGAGGGGGAATGAAAGGGCTACACTAAAACAGAATATGAAAGTGAGTCGGCTTGCGCGTGGTATGTAAACACAGTAAAAAGAGATGGGCGAGATTCAACGCAACGCTGATCTGAGCTGGCCAGGGGAAATTGAATTGCTGCACTGACAAATATCGTAAGATAATTCTATTGGTGAATTGAAAATTTATAATCCAAATGATACCACCACCAAAAATAATCACCACTCAGCAGCACTGTTGCCAACATGTGTTTGCCGTAAAATAGTCACATAGTAAAGTGTTACTAAATGCCTACGTTCTGTCCTGAGAGGGATTTAGAATGTCTTTAAATTTCTATTCAAAAAATCATAATAGAGAGTGTTCCAAAATAAGATGGAAAGTACATTACTCACCATAAAACACAAAATATACGCCCTATGGTTAACGAAAAACGCCTGATTCCGTACAAAGGGGAAATGTAGAGATTTGAAGACATTCTATCAGTGTTGCCTACCCAAAATTGTTAAATTTTAACTCTTCAGTCGGACAACACGATTTTGCCCAATATATGGGTGGGGTAAAAGATATAACAGAAGGGGAAATGCATTGATTTCTGAGTTAGGAATTAAGTCTTGCCTCGTATTATATGATCTCCAATCTCTCATTATAAGTTCGATTTTTTCGCCAGCGTGTGGAAGTTACCATCAAATACGTGCAATGCATGAAGTTAAGATTTTTTTTTGGAATTTTTATTATTAAGAATAATCAATATTACATCCAGCAATACCAGAAAATATATGCATACATAGCTTTTTAAGTATTAGGACATACCCGTACATTCTTCAAGCAATCGCGTGTGCTATATAGACATTGTCCTTGTCACCACAACACTGTATAATTCACTTGTTTTCTTGATCACTGGAGTCCCGTTATACTAAATATGTACAATCTTCATCATATCGTAACTTAAGTCTATATCTGATTATTATCTACGTAAACGCATTAGATTAAAAATGTACATTCTGAGATCTATGTGATGAATATCAAATTCAGCCGAGTTAGGGAAGAATACATGTAAGCTATACCACGTAAGGCAAGGCCTTGTGGGTGGCATATTAGGTCTACTTACCTAATTATAACGTTAAGTGCTCATGTTAAAAAATATATTATATATATATATACTGTATAATATACAGTGTTTATATAAAAATAAGCGTTGTGAAATAGCTAAGTAGCAATGGTAATGCTAATTTATAGATTAAGCTATTTTAATATATCTTTCATGACATTTTTATTCTCTCGAACAAATATCTTTGCGTTACGTATTAACTTTGTAGATTAATGGAACTGCTCTTTTATGGCTTTAGGAAGGACATTGTAAAATTTAGGAACAAAGTATTGAAAATTACGCTTTGCAATAGTTAGATTTGGTTTGAAGAGGACAGCCAGATTTTCTGTTCTATCTCTTGTTTGGTAGGTGTGACTCATATTTATAACTGAATTTTTATTTTTGATGTGTGACATCTTTCCGCTCGGTTGCTGGATAGTTTTGTGGGAGTGATTTTGAAAATTGGGGACAGAAGTGGATCGGAACGATCGAGCTGGCAGTGGTGGATCGAACGGAAGTATGCACTGCCCGCTTGATCGATCAAACGGAAGTGTACTAGCTGGCAGTGGTGGAAAATGGAAGTATGTACTGCCCGCTCGATCAATCGAACGGAAGTGTACCAGGTGGCACTGGTGGAAAATGGAAGTATGCACTGCCCGCTTGATCGATCGAACGGAAGTGTACTAGCTGGCAGTGGTGGGAAACGGAAGTATGCACTGCCCGCTCAATCGATCGATCCAGCGGGCAGTGGTAAGACCCAGCTGGCAGTGGTACGAGAAACAATGAGCGCGCGGTGTCAGAAATTGATACCATGACGTACTCTCGGCCATGTGGAATGTATATGACAAACTGAACGGAAAAATCTCATGCGAACTCTGGTGTCAAGTGATTGATACAAATGACATGGTACATGTTCGAAGTCGTCGTATCAGTATTTAAATGGTAAAATGCCTTAATATCAAACATTGTAAGTAGTCGGCATTGCCGGTATTATGTTTCTGCACAATGGTTATTCAAATATTAACCCACATAACGGTAATGCAGTCATCAATATAATATAATATAATCGTTGTGGATATACGAGAATTGAGCAAGCCTTCATGAACTATAACTGAATACATTCTCTTTACTCACAAGAGGGCCTATTCATAAGGCATTTTAAACTCAATTTCACGCAGGAACATTATCGAAACAAGCAAAATATAAATGAAACTTAAATCCGTAATGCAGTATTATTGGAACGTGGAAATAAGTCACCATCCTGTGCACAAAATTTGCGTAGTCGAAATAGCCGTGGGGTTAGTGCTTATGACTGTGAATCTAGAGACCTTGGGTTCGAATCCCGGACGGGGTAGATATTTTTGCTACCAGATTATCATTTTTAACGATATTTATCATATCAATATGACTCATTTTAACAGAATCCATATGAAATTACGTGTTGGTCTGTGAATCAAGAGGACCTGTTTATAAGGAATTTAAGGTTATGAGCGGTGTCGCGTCTATTAATCTAGTTGATCCATATCGTATTCTTTATTTAGGCTAGTGCTGGTGGAAGCTACAAATCATTTAATAAAATGAGTTCCGTATTGAGTAGTCCGATGTAAAGGCCGCTAAGTGCATTATAAACGAAAACGAATAAATGACGAAAAACTGCTACGACCAAACTATTTAAGCTAATACCATATTTCTTACCCCTGAAAATCAACATAAAAACATTTATTATTCAGTTAAAATCTGTGAAATCTACGGTTGGATCTTCTGTCCTAAAACATAAATTAAAATACTGACTTAGCGGTTTTTGCACACGTTTTGTGCAGTTAACGACATTTGCCCCCGTGACGACGAGTCGTTAATGAAACTTAGGTTGCAAAACCCGCTATTTAATATTTTTACGAATGCCATTTGGATGAGATATTTAATAAAGAACTATTTTAGGTTCAATTTGATTTATCAGGAAAATATATTTTGAAAAAATAGACCACGTCGGGTGCGATAAATAGAAAAATATTTTTTAAATACATCTTAAACACTGTGCAACGTCATTAGACAGCATACAAATTTACAAATTAAGAAAGTGCACAAAACAAGAAAAAATGGCACTTAAGTTAGGTCAGGTCATCCTTGACACCGTCCATCAGCTCAAAATCTGCTGGTGCTTCATCTTCTTCCTCTTGACGTCGGACGATATTGTCGGGAATGGCTTCTTGCTCCTGGAAGACCTCACTGAAGAATTTTAGGTTGCCGTTCGCAGGCCAGTTTTCACCGAAATACAGCTCTAAAGGCCGTCAGACGTCTTGTAGTTTAGTTTCTTCGAGTGCGACACCTACTTGAATAGGTGAGGGACCCGGATGTTGGTTAAAATTCGTTCCACTTTTCGTGATGCTCTTTCCCTCACCAACCTCAAAATCGTAGAACGGCTCCCCTCGGACCAGACATTTTATTTTTTTGTTTTGCCAATTGTGAACACTATTTTCTTCGCTTTTTGGAATTGGAAATTCTTACTACCCGGATTTTTTACCATGCCATCCACATACGCTTTCCAATCCCTAACAGGACATTCATCTTGTTCCAGGCGAACTACTGTCGCAAATTTCTCAATGTGCTTGATGTATCCGGAAGGATTTTCAAAGACACTCACTGTGCGAAGTTGCCGTTCAATATTTCCAAAAACTCCAGGTGGTATAAATGAGCGGCCCACAATAGGGAACCATAGCTGTATTTCCTCTAGACATGCAGGAGCATCTAGCAGTAACCAGTGAGATAGCATGCTGATCATAGTCTTGTTTTGTTCTGACCCCCACAGCCATCAGAGAATAACCGAAATATTTTGCACCTTAAAAATTTATGCTGGCCAGTTTGTGAAGAAGTGTCGACGCTATTTGGTTTGATTTTTTGGCATGTTGATGTTCTAACCAGACGAAAGAAGTTGTTCTCAACACCAATATCAACGGGTTCAACTTCTTCAACTTGCACTATTTCTCCCACTACTTCTGCCGTTTCTGTTCTTCCCTCTGTATTTGGAACATCCACAATAGTATTACAGTCCACAAATACAATAACTGCTTCACTTAAATCACCAAGATCCACTAATTATTCTGGCTTGAAATGCCAACAACCAAGAAACAACCTGTTGATCAAATTTGCTTTTAAACGGTGTATTTCGACAAGGGAGCATGTCATTGTTGCGTACGCTTCCTCGATAGTGCAGCCAACTCAAATCTGAAACACAAAACTATCCTTCCCGATCGAAATAAATAATTATTTATTCTAAAGAAATTCTGTGGAAGGAATATTGGCAGTTCTTGTACCAGTTAGCGTGTTTTGCAGCCGTATGTAGCAAGGCAGACGCCATACTTATGGAACTTAGCGGTCTTTGGACACGTGGAATATTAAACTGGCTTTGCAACCGTAGCCCTGAAACTTATTCCATCGTGTAGCCAGTTAAAAGACGAACGTGACGGTATGCTCAACTCAAAATCGACAAAAAGTGCACTTAGCGGCCTTTGCATCTGGGCTACTCTATTATAAACTACAATATCTGTAAAACACTCCCTTTTACAATAGATTAATATTTGTGCCAATAATAGTATAAAATACTGGTGTATCAACAATTTCACGTGAGGTTTCTTCTATTTCAGATGTTACACATCATATGCGACTGCTGTAAGGCTCGTAATTTTTTATAGATATATTTATACACTTCCATCACGCAAAGTTGTCCAATATTCATGACGCTTGCTTCCGCATACAGTTCATTTTTATACATGATACGCAACACTAAGTTTTGCATTACTTGAGCTTTTCGTACAATAGTTTGATAAGCTCCTCCCCATGCAATTAATCCATACGTGAGAGTAGACTGAATAAGTGCAAAGTAGATATCTCTTCTTCTTTTCTTAGTCTTTTACCCTCCAGGTTGGTGGAACCCACGGACTCAGCGAGGGAACTCACCACTACCGCCTCTACGGGCAGTGTCCTAGAGCTGGGAACATCTAATCGGAGTGGATACAACTGGTGAGGTGTGATTGGCACCTCGCCCAGGCGGCCTCACCTGCAAAGCGATGGATGTTCAGGATGGATAGGCAAGGAAGAGGGAAGGAGGCGGCCGTGGCCTTGAAGAAGGTACCATCCCGGCATTTGCCGAAGACGAAGTGGGAAACCACGGAAAACCACTTCGAGGATGGCTGAGGTGGGAATCGAACCCCCTCTACTCATTTGGAACACCCGAGGCTGAGTAGACCACGTTCCAGTCCTCATACCACTTTTCAAATTTCGTGGCAGAGCCGGGAATCGAACCCAGGACCTCCGGGGCGGCAGCTAACCATGCTGACCGCTACGCTACGGAGGCGACTAGATATCTCTCAGTAGTTTAATATTGACATTGTGTTTCAGACAGCGAAATACATAAACTGTCCTCCTTATTTTCTTTGTGATGAAATTAATGTGCGATCTCCACTTCAAGTCTCCATCAAAATAAATTCCTCGGTATTTTACATTTTGTGTGCGGTTGATTTTTATGCAGTTGCTGCTTGTATTACAATTTTCCTGATGTACTGTAAGCTCGTTGAAGCAGTTTTGATTGTTTTTAGTGTGAAAATAATAAATTTTGATTTATTTACATTCAGAAACAATTCATTATTATCCAGCCATAATTTAATCCCCTATATAGCTTCGGTTGCTTCTTGCCTGGCTATTTCCCATGTATTCCCTTCAACATATTCAACAGTGATGCTCTTGTTTCATTTGGACATCGTGGTAATTTAGCCCCCATGTACTTGGATATGTGCAGATTTGGTCTTATAACCTGTATTATTGTAGTATCTATCAGTAGTTTGTGCATTTGTAATTCAGGTAAGGATTGGGGAGGAAGCGGCCATGGCATTAAAATAGGGACCTTTCCGGCATTTAACTAGATTTAAGGTGGGAAACCACGGAAAAGCATTTCCAGATGCCCAAGGTAGGAATCGAGCCCACTGTTGTCACTTTTGCCTCACGGGGATGCGTATGCAGCGTTCCAGACCTCAGACCAGAGTTAAATATCTTGACAAAGCCGGGAATTCAAACTGGACCTTCGGGGCGACAGCCAAATATGCTAGCCACTACACTAGTTAGTGACAGTCGACAACGCGCCATGTTCATGAGTACATTCAGACAATAGGTGGACATTTTGGGCACTTTTTAGAGTAGCTCATCACTGCTGGTAAACAATAGCTTTAGATACCCGTCGTGGAGAGTCCAGTTACGGCAATCGCCAATAATTCTAGTTCAACTTTCCAAAGTCTGGAACTTGTGAACGGTCTAACTTAGGGCATGCATCAGCGAGAATGCTATGTGATGTTTCGATAGCTTGAAGATGCACGTGACCCTTCATCTCGGGGTTATATTTACGGGGACCACCTTTTTGCGAAGAACCTTGAAATTTCCACATAAGTTACATAAGCCGGGAATCCAAACTGATCTGCCTTAGTGGGAGGCATGGAGTGTTTCTGCTGCGCTTGCACGCCTATTGCGTTGTTTTAAGGCTGCACTACCTGTGCCACAATTACTTCAACATATTTAGAATAGGCTCTATATTGTCTTCAAAATATATGTAACAACATGCTACGTAAAGGACACATACCCTATTTACCTGGAAATGCATAATTACATTCCATCTTCTGCTTTTATTTTGCAGTAAGATTCAGAGCACCTATTGTGATCAAAGTTCTGAATCGTATGACAAGATCACGCTGGAATGAAAGTACTCTTAGTTCATAATGGTATACAATACCAACAGTAGTGGCTACGCGGGCTAAAGCGCTGCGTTAGGTCAAGGGGCCA
The DNA here is from genome assembly GCA_946902985.2 of Meconema thalassinum. Taxonomy (NCBI): domain Eukaryota; kingdom Metazoa; phylum Arthropoda; class Insecta; order Orthoptera; family Tettigoniidae; genus Meconema; species Meconema thalassinum. The sequence continues at coordinate 1,394,777,177 of OX336389.2, forward strand.
AGCTCTCTGCTGACTCGGTAGACGCGTGGGTTCGAACCCCACCGTCGGCTGTCCTTGAAATGGTTTTCCGTGGTTTCCCATTTTCAACACCAGGCAAATGCTGGGACAGTACCTTCTGACAGGCCACGGGCGCTTCCTTCCATATCCTTGCCCAGTTTCATTCATCTTCATCCATTCCATCTCTCATCCCGACGCGCAAGTCGCCCACGGGCGTCGACTAGAAAGACCTGCACTCGGCCTCTCAGCAGGCTACACGACAAAAAAAAATGGTATACAAGATTTTCTTTTATCACGTGCCTTACAGGAACATACTATCTTGCCAATACTCGTACGTGTAGCTTTTCTAAATGCCGAGTTGTTCGATTTTAAAATGTTATAATATTCGTGAAGGCAGCTGTGCGAAATGTACAATAAAACAGTATTGCCCTTTTGTAACTCTTAAGTGGTTTCGCTTATTTAGACTACTCGCTTTCCATGTTTCGTGAAAATGTTTTACTTGGTCTGAGTTATGGCTTATAATGGTTAAATTGACTGGCATCTCAGTCCATTAAGTAATTGCATTTCGACACTACGTGTTGTAATTGTCTAAAGCGACATCGTGATAGGTTTTTACTCAGCGAGTTGCAAATCAAGTCATTGATTATATTGTATATATATGATACATTTATATAATATCATTATTACATATTTGGGAACAGGCTGTATATTGTCGCCAAAACAAGATGTTCCGTAAAGAACAGATAACCTACTTTGAATTTGAAATTCAATGTCGCACTAGGATCCTTTGATACTGATATGCAGTTACACACGGCAGAATTCGAGTAGTGAATTTTTTACTTCATGCACTAGTATTTCCATGAGCAATGTGGTTGGTGCCTCAAGTCCATTTCAGTAAAGAAGGAACGAGAGTAAACCTACTATACTACATAACTCGCATCTAAGTGGACAAGAAAATGTTCAACCTCTTGATCACGCAGAGTGGTCTCTTAATGTGAAATGAATGACGATGCACCGAAACCACGTGGCCATTTAACTCCTTACCGTGGTCGTATGAGAGTACGACAGTGAAGTGGAGTGAATTTGCCAGGCAGTTGTTAGTTAACAAAGTATAAATATCGGCTGAAAGAAGGATGCAAACGTCTGGCAAAGAGGGTGATTTAGTTTGGGCCCAGTCATGAGTACACTGTACACGGAGTTACCCGATTCATCAGCGTAGACTCTCCAGATGTCTACAAAGAATGGTGCACACGCATATGCACAAAACATGGTGCCTGAACTGTGGTAGCAAAATGATCTTATCTCAGAGGGAGCGGGAAATAGTGTCGCGCCTAGTCCGTGGGAATCAGTTCATGTCTGTAAATGCAGGTCCAGTGGAGGATGTGGTTCAAGCAGCAGGAGAATCTGTGATGGTGTAGGTCCATGACTTGGGCTCACACATTCAGGTGTACATTTGGATATTTACGATGACCATGTGATGCCTTTTATTTAACATGTTCATGCTGACTGACTCACAACATTCAACATGAAAACGAACGAGTTTATTTGGCTCAGGATGTGTGTGCAGAGTTTGAGAAACAATCAGATACTTTGTCAAAACTTGTCTGGCCCGCAAATTCTCTCGTATTGAACCCCCCATCAAAAAAGTGTAAATTTATTTAGAGCAGTGGATGAAACGCAGCCATTTGATCTCAAGATCTCCTTAAGGGCAGGTGTATCACAGTGATGACAACACATCGCAAATAACATCCTATACGAATATTGGTGGTTATATGGACTGGACGAGGTGTTACAAATATTAGGTTCGTTCTCAAAGGGATGTCTAATTTTTGGCTCAAGGCTTATGTGCCTCAAATAATCTAAGAGAATACCCATGGCCAACCCCACTACAGCTTCTCCATGTTGATTACTTAGTGAGAACTCAGATAACACTAACAATAAGTTGTTTAACACTACAACCATGGCCTCTAACTCATCTACAAATAACGTTGGAGCACATAATCAAATCAGAGGAATGAGCCAGGTCACGGCTAATATCTAGGGTGGGAGTTAAAATTATATTTTGTGGACAAGCGTTATGCTCCCATACTAATGAGATATTATTATAGAGAGCAGGAAATCGATCCCAAGGCACTAAACTAGATCTAAGTAGCATTTTATATGTAGTGTGGTATTATTTAACCTAGGAATGTAAGAGTATATATTGAGAACCAAGGATTTACTTCAGGGCTGGTGGCTACTATCCAGGAGTGTTATTTACTTAGTATTCATATATTATGTACTGTATATTGTACCCTGTCCAGTCATTGGCCAAATTTGTGTTGACCGACTGAAGACAGCTACAGTCAGCTTACTCCTATATTCAATGAAACAGTACGGTCCATCTACATCATTCTAACTGACATATCGTAGGGGAGCAGTCATGAATAATTCTGAATCGTATGAGGGTTTCGTTGAATAATTAACATGATCTCATAGTTTTAAAACAAATGTTCTTGTGACTGTGGACAATACAAGGGGAAAAAATAAATTCTTGGTCCCCGCGTTAATTTAGTTAAAATCATTAAGTTCAGTGCAAGTGCTAAAACCTCGAAACTTACTCAGATGGATCAAGACGGAAATTATCTGCAGTATATGCTATGATTGGTGACGAAAGCTGATTATACACTTCTGAACCTGAAATAAAATAGCAGAAACGATATAACTAACCGCGCAATTCGGTTCACTGGACCGCGCAAACACCACTAGGACGACTGCCACCCAGCACATAGCCTGCGGATTTTGGTGAATGCGGGGCCAGCATGATGTTACCTTCAGTGGCCTTGGCTCGCAAGGTTGAGGGCACCCCATGCCATTCCACACGGCAGATCATAAATTACTGGTGGAACCGAGAATCAAGCCCAGGGCTTTCTTATTTTAGGGCAAGTATACAACCCATACACAACAGGGTATGGTCATGGTATTGCACCTTCCAAATTCTTTAGCTAAAATTAAAATAAAGCAAATAGAGGTTCACCATCTTGGATGGTACTAGACGCGGTCTTCTCGAATGCAGAGTAGTGTTTTTGCCCTATTTTAGAAACCAAAATACTGCCAATTATGCTCAGAAATATTATGGAAGATATGTCCTGTAGTCTACAGTACATACTGTCCTGATTGGGCACCAGTTGAATATTATAGCCTACCTCTTAATTAGTGAAGAATCATGAGGCAATGCAGGAGAGCCATAGAGCAGATCAACACTGTCTTAGGAATGTATGGAACGAAGTTCCACAGGGAGTATTAAAACTTTTATCACAGTTAAAGACAAATAGAGATTATTATTGAAATTCTGTATAAGTAGTTCATTCAGTGAGGAAAATGTTTCATAGATTTGATACTTTTATACTACAATTTTTATGTCCATTTTCATCAAAATACATTTCATTTTAATTACCCTCTGCCGTGAAGGTTTCCAATCCAACATCGCTTCATCATCTTCCTATCTCTTCTATAGCCCTACTGGGACCTCTGATTTAAGCTTTCAAGACCCTTGTTGGAGCGTTAATCCATTGCCTGCATTATCCAGTTTCCATTGCAGTAAGCTGTAATATTCTTGTCTCCCCTTCTCCGGCAGTAAATACTCCTTACTGTCAATGGAACGGCACTCGTAAAACCCACATTTGCAGAATTCCTTGTCGCATGCCAAGTAGGGTTATTTCTGGTTTAGACGAACGTGGAAGAATCTAGTCATAAACTCAGTAGTATGAGCCAAGCCATGGTGCACCTTTGACCTTCACCTACGTACAAAGTTCCGGTTGTGCAAGGAATGATTATACTCGTACAAGCTTTTGGATTGTGTCCATTGCAATAAAACAGCCTGGTCAAGAGCCTCGCCACCTTAAAAGGACGTAGCTACATAATGTCACGTTCCTTAAACGTATTGAATTCATTCAGTTTGAAGTATGAAGCATATATTGCTTGCAACACATCTCAGGTGCCATCATATCTTAAGTTACATTATGAGCCACATTAATGACTACGGTTAGATGGTTGAATAAGTCTTCTGAGCTACAGTGCCAATGGAATTCAGTGAATGTGCATCTCTCACTGGGTAACGATTATGTCGGCTGTCAAGTGAACACCACGAGCTCCAATGTCTCGATCTCAAAGGAAATGTCCATACCTGCTGGCCAGGTCATACAGAAAACAACTGTGATGTTATTTCATTCTCAATTTCACTTGGACCATTTCTTTGGAGGTCGAAAGCGTACGTGTCTGAACACTTACGTGACAATTAGAGTGGCAAATATGGGTGAGCACGTTGAATCTCTATGACTTCTCCAATCAATCACACTAAAGGAATTCCTTAATACTGTGTACAGTGAGAGGGCCAATGCTACATGATGAGGCATATAGTTGACGCAGTGTAATTGGTCGGAGTGGATATGATAACTCAGATCGCACACCCACCTGTGTCGTATGTAGCCTATCTAGAGAAACACTAAAATAGTGAAGATACGCAGCTGTGATTCGTTGAAATTGCTGATATTGTCGTACAGTTGGTCACATCCAAGCACACACATCCAAGTACATGGGAATGTTGACTAGGGTGCCCCAATTCTTCAATGTACTAATAACACAGTCAATATTTTGCTTGACGTTATTGTTGAGGTTTTAATTTGGCCACAACTACACACTAAATGTCTGTATTCGTACACACACATGTACTTCCTTATTTACGTCTCTAAAAGCCAGAGTAGTTAAATGGGACGTAACACCAATAACATTATTTTATTATTACTTCCTGATTTACAGTTGAGGAATTAAGGAATTAGCAGATTTCAGCCACACTGAACAATGACAAAGGTATATTCGAACTACGCACTGATGTAAGGACACATAACCACCCTTGTTCGAACGTCACTAGCTATCCAACAAAATGCCTACTACGGAACATTCGTACAATTTAGAAATCTCTCCCTTATCTTCCCCATTTCTTCATTTCAAAGATAAAGTGAGATATGTTACTACATGCGAGTAACTTTCATGGTAGGATTCCCTACCATTCACCAACCTCATGCTAGGAGTGAATGAGATATGAAATAAATTAAAGTATACGAAAATGGACCAACGAGTTGGGAGGAGAAAATCGCGAGCTAGTATATGGATATACTGTCCCAGCATTTTCCTGTTGTTGAAAATTATAAACTACCTGTACCGTGAAAAATTTCAAGACTGGATTGCATTAGAGTTTAAACCGGTTTGGGCAAAATTTGGCCCTAGAGTCTCAGCTCACATAGTTTCCCCTGGCATATATTATATAAGGGGTATTTACTTATAGGAAACGAAGGACACAATATTTACTTTGTGTCTTCTTCTGATTGCCAACAATCTTATCTGTGAATTAGATCTCCCTAGAATCAAATTAACTAAGTGTATCTGCACACCAACATAAGAAATCATTCCCTTTCTGCTCAGGAAACAATCGGTGATTGACGTGCAATAGAAGAGGATTATAAACTAAAGTCTTCCTCTCTCACTCTTAGATATCTCGCCGACATTTTACTCCCAGTATACAGTATATATATATGAGCAACTGCCAATTAACGTCGTATTCCAGCGTCTAGTCTACAATGTAGTTCTGTAGTAAACTCACGTTCCCAGTGAAATAAACTCCAAGCAAGCTCTTGGCCACTTCATGTCTGTGAGCAGTAATCTAAGTTACCGGTACCTGAAATCTTAATCATGACAGGCTTATCTATGGTTAAGACTTTTCTCTCGTTATTTTCTTGTGGTTTTCTTGTTTCTTTGGGAACTTGGAATAGCATGACTATTAACCCCGTGCACTAGAGTGAGTGTGGAGTACACCTAATAGCTTTTGTTTGTGTAGTGTCGTTACAATTAAAGCTAGTTTGAGCGGAGCACTGGTCAAGTTCTTTGTCTCCAACCAAGGTGGACCGAGTTCAATTACCAATTAATGATTGGGAGATTATTGAGGAGAACCTATCAGGTCCGGTGATTGATATTAAAAGTAACAAGTAGTTCCGTGAAGAAATACATAGCCTTAATCTACTGGTCATTTCCATTAAAAATTCTCCCTCATTCAAGAAACATTTTCCATGTGATGTACGGTACTACATAGCTTATAGTACAAGACCTATGTTGTGAATAAGTATACTGCAAGAAAATCAAAATCAAAACTCAATATCAATGGCGGCCAAATGTATTTCAAATATTTCAAATTATTTTTCTAATGATCTAATCACCCGAGAGTGGAGATGCTAAGAGCAGCGAATCTTTATTCAGAGCTCAGTGTAGAGACATCTCATGGCCAATTATTTTCAATAATTCAAGATGACATCAGTTCAAAATTTTTAAACCTTGTTGTTCTAGTCGTGTACTCTATTAAAGCGATTGAAGAGAGGATTCGCTTACTAGGTTGTTATAATAATCATGAATCAATGTAACTAAATTCTGTAGCTTTTTTTTTCATAAACCATAGAAGCAGTGATTTTTGACTTGTCTTAAATTAAACTCCCGTGATACGTTACAGAAAATGACATCTCGTGAGAGGAGACTTATTCACCGAAACTGAAAGTCATTATATTTTAGTACATACTTTCTCAGTGTAATGGTGTTGGTGGTGACATAGGTCGTGTAGGCATATATATCACATGGAGAAAATCTTCTTAACAGCCGGGAGAGATTTTAATAGAAAAGACTAGTAGGATATATGAAATTAGGATGTTTAGTACTTCACGGAACTACTTGTGTCAGAGAATGAAAATAGGCAAAAAAGGAGATCTCGGGGATAATGTTCACATGATTAACGGTCAAGTTAAGTGGAAGTATTTTTGACACTCGTGTACACTTGTAATTGGGGCTGACTTAGAAGAAGGCTGCGGTTTCATGGAATTATCTCTACCATCCCATAATATTTTTGGAGTAGAAGTGGGAAACCAGGAAGAGCAATATTTCTAGGATGGCCGATATTGTGTTCTTCTTAGTTCGCCCCATGGGTCGTAGTGCACTCGGACGACGATTCGGTTATTGTCAGAGGCTGGTGTGGAGCTCAGGATCTTTGAGACTGGAGCCTGAATGTGCACCACTAGACAATGGAGGATAATTACCATTGGTAATTATCATAAATGAGCGAAGAGAACTAAACGACTGATAATATCCTAATGGTGTACTCAATTGGACCGTGTTTATGCACATCTGTTCCTCGTCTTCCCCTCTGATGCTTGACTGTTTCCAATCTAGTTCGTTCAACTCTGCAAGGCATAGTAAATTTGTTGGGGGTGGATAATGACTACTATATAGGGATGGTTGTTGTTCGAAATGATGAACATTTTTATTTTACGATAACTTGTCCAAATTCATTATGGGGATTGGGACTTCTTCATTACCAGGCACCCGTATTTGAGCTAGTGCTGAGTTTGATAACCTGTGTTTCTTTTGTGGTTGTGGCAGAGTGTAAAAGTGTAATTTTTATGGTCTTGGCCAGTGCAAACACCGAGGTAATGACCTCGATTTCTGGGTTTCCGTCTCCCACGTGCTGTCATGGTTCGTGTCCTAATGAACATGGTTAGTATAAACTACTGATGATCAGGATCTTCACATTAGCTGAAAACGTTCTCGCTGGTACTCAGAAAGGTACCATATTTACATTTTCCCCACTAATTAAAATACTAGAGTTGTAAGTTTTCATTTCCTTATAGAAAGTAGGATAGGAAAGAAAATATTATTTGCATAAAGATGCTCTCAAATATGAAAAGTATATAGATATACAGTACTTACATCATAGCCAAACATGAACGTTTACCTGACTACGCTCGGATCAAAACTGATGAGATAATAAATCAACGAGTCTTCTATAGATAGTTAGTTAGTTAGTTATTGTTGTTTTAAGGGGCGGAACTACGAAGTCATCTGCCTCTATAGATAGCTCAGCGGTAGGTGCGGAGTGTAGAGCGGTGCGGGAAGCTTGTTGAATACTTCCCTATCTGAGAACATTGACGCAAGTAACAGTAGGTTCTCACAATCAGACACAGGCCCGCTCATTGTGGCAAATGTTTTACGCTGCAGTAGTATACCTAAGAAGTGGGAGTGGGAAGTGCAGCGCTACGTGCCGGTAAGTGACTCGGATGTTATGTCAGGGTAGATGTGTCAGTAGTAAATAAAACCTGTTTTAGATAAGCTGGATGATAAACGTTTGCATTGCTTTCCTTTCACCTATAAACCCTGAAACTAATATGCATTGATGTCATTTTCTTTATTCTCGTATACATTATGTTTTTTGCTCACCCAATATACTAGAACAATAACGAAGAACAGTTACGAAGTACGTCCAGAAAGTAAGTTCCGTTTGGTAATAACATTAAATTGTGTACAGATACAGAAAAATTATTTATTGCACAGAATTCTACAACCCTTAAACTACTTTTCCACATAACTGCCGAAATGTTGCAGGCATTTGTCGTAGCGTGGCACGAGTTTTTGTATACCTTCTCCATAGACGTGTGCCGCCTGTGTCTTCAACTAGTTGTACGTTCCGCTGCAGCGGTTACAGAAGAACTGGTTCACGCGATTGATGAAAAGATCCGGGAAAACCGCAGGTTTATAATTAGTGCTCTCGCTATGGAATTTCCCCAAAACTCACGATCACTAATTCATGAAATTGTTACCGAAAAAGTGAACTTTCGTAAACTTTGCCGACGTTGGGTACCAAAGATTCTTACGGAGCAACACAAAACAAAACGGATGGGTAGTGCACTTCAGTTTTTGACCCGTTACAATGAAGGCGGCGATGAATTTCTGACACAGATAGTCACTGGAGATGAAACTTGGGTTTCTTATGACACCCCTGAAAGTAAGCGGCAATCAATGGAATGGAGGCACACTTCATCCCCAGCAAAGGTTAAGCCGAAACAAATCTTGACACCTCGGAAAATGATGTTTCCAACTGGTTGAAGACACAGGCGGCAAACTTCTATGAAGAAGGTATCCAAAAACTTGTGCCACGCTATGACAAATGCCTGCAAAAGTTCGACAGTTATGTGGAAAAGTAGTTTAAGAGGTGTAGAATGTTGTGCAATAAATAATTTTTCTGTATCTGTACACAATTTAATTTTATTACCAAACGGAACTTACTCTCTGGACGTGCCTCGTATATTCGATATCAATCGGCTTCAGTGGCACAGTTCAAAGAGGTCTGTCACGACACGCTCGCTCAAGATTGTAACTCTCTTGGTACGAATTATGTCAGCGCAAGACCATAGAGCCCCGTTCACAGAAACTGTTATCATGCGACGGCGAGGTTACATTTCAAAATCGTTACATTATACATAAATCACAGAGGAACAAATTTATCGGTGAATATGTGGAAAAGTTTCCTTCGGTGTTCATAGATTATATCGAGTGATATTCTGTAAAGTTCTTTGTAGCAGTGCTTCTGCATCCATTGCTCATTCAGTTGCATGCAGAGTTCAAAGGGATATGGTGACTTACAACCTATTCATCTTCATGGACCTTTAAACCTCGTGCTTCTGTCTGCCTCACGCAGCTTCTCTACTGCCAAGTAAGAGTCACAATTTCAACATCGGCATCAGGGTAGCAAATGAACTGACGAATTCTCCTTCTATTAAGAACCAGTGAGCTACTAATTGGATTAGAGACCTCCCTCACCACAGAGTGTAATAATTGTGCACGGTAAGCCTACCACTTCCTACAATGAACATACATGCCGATAATTTCAAATAGAGAGGAATGGTAACTTGCTGAAGAAAAGTGGTTCAGAGCAAGCAAACATTATACTTCTCGTGGGCAACATTCTAGTTAGGGAAACCCATTTGAGGTGAGATCAGGCCGTATTCCTAATATTATGCATGGAAGAGAGTAAAAGTTTCACAAGGAACGCGTTGTAGAAGTGCACTGCTTACACTTGGGATTGCATTAAAATAGTCCAGCGAGTGTGTCGCGATAAACCGAGTAAATATATGAAGAGCAAGTGAGGTAGAAGTATACATTATTCGATAAAAATGGTATCTATTTTGTTGTTATTAATTTTAGGACTTGAAACAACATGGTATATGATGAAGTACGGTGTCTCACTCATGTTCACAGCGTGATGTTGAGCAAGCCGGAAGAATGTTGTATGGGACTACCCTCGCTCAAATTCGTTTGACCCACTTACGTCCAAGAGTGGACTGATTGACAGAAGTCATATAGGAAAAAGTCCTGCTTTAAAATAATCGTTATCTACACTACGAATCGAGTTCCTTTATTGAGTACTGACAAGGCACATTTTTAGAATAGGTTTGTTACTGGTAGACTCTATCTGTGGGTGTGCGGAGTTCAGGTTGAAGGTTTTATATGACGCGGTTACCTTGAAAGCACTTGGTAAAATGGCCGGCTAGTAACTGTGAAAGATAACTTCAAATTTTATTTCATATCGATGTGGTAAACCTTTTATTTTTCCCACGTAAGTCTACTAATGAGGCATCCGTGGCTTAGGCGGCAGCACGCCGGCCTCTCACCGCTGAGTCCGTGGTTCAAATCCCGGTCACTCCATGTGAGATCTGTGCTGGACAGAACGGAGGCAGACAGGTTTTTCTCCGGGTACTCCGGTTTTCCCTGTCAAAATTTCATTCCAGCAACACTCTCCACTATCATTTCATTTCATCTTTTATTCATTTAATCATTGCCCCAGAGGAGTGCGTCAGGCCTCGGCAGCCGGCACAGTTCATATCCTCGCCGCTAGATAGGGGCTTCATTCATTCCATTCCTGACCCGGTCGGAGACTGGAAGCAGGCTGTGGATTTTCAAGTCTACTAATAATGTAATTGGTTTTACGTCCCTTTTAAATACTTTGGCTTTTAGAGACGCCAGGGTGACGGAATTTTGCCCCAATGGGGATCTATAGCGTGCCAGTAAATATACTGACACGGCTCCTTCGCATTCACGCACCCTTAAATGCCAGCTGACTGCACCAGGATTCGATTCTGCAACCTTGGGAACTGCAGGCTAGAACGTTACCGCTGAGCTACGCAGCCAGCCCCACCTAAGTCTTAATTAAATTGTAGGGGCAGATGACCTCCCTGTTCCACCCTTTAGAACGACAATAACTAGCTAATTAATTTGTATTGTCTATGTAATACATGGTATAGGGTAACCACATAAAAAAGAATGTTTCAATGTGCATGTGCACCAAAGTAGGGGAGAGGGTTTCCAGCTCTCTTGTCTGTCCACTGCTAGTCTTTATTCTGCGCATGTGCGTCAGGTATAGGAAGTGTCTCTCTCTCTTGCTCGCTGCTACTGGTTTCCTTGTCGTTGTACCTTGTGAAGTCGTGCTGGAAGGGGAAGATCTTCAGCAGCAACGTACGGTGAGTCCCGCCTCCAACATTCTTTCCTACGTGGTACCCCTATAGCAATTACGTGGAACACCAGTTTGATATTTTGTGTTTGTTGGATTGTATTGTTGTTTGAAATTGTATCCTTTCTTTTCATACTTCTTTCTGTCTTTCTTTCTTTATTTATTTCTTATGTTCGAAATTTCTCAAGTGAGCTACTCGAGGGTTTTTGAATCATGTACAAAACTATCATAACGGAATCCGTTATGTTACCGTGCCTACAACCAACACCACCTAGATAACAGGCCTTTCCATTCAAACAAGATGGCGGGCACTGTAGGCAGAGCTGCTGGAGCTCGCCGCAGGCCATGACCCATATGACGGGTTCCTTCCAACTGATACATAGTAGTCGGCAGCATTTTTAGGCTATTATGATGACTTCATCCTTCTTACCTTTACTTACGTAACAAACAAATATACTAGGCCTACTGAATAAGCTTCTTCTCATCCTTCACCTGAAAATGAAACCTCACGGGAAACTAGGTACTGTACCGTAGGAAAAAAATGAAACATACACTATTTTACTGTTTCTGGATCAATTGTATGTCAACAGTTCACTGGCCACAAAACATAGCGCTAAATTAACAGCAGTAAAATATACGCATTTGATACAGTTATGTTCAATATTTGCATAAGATCAGGTTTTTAGCTAGATATCTAGACTTGACATGTAAACAACTGTGTCTTCTTCACGAAAACTTCCGGATACACATTTCATCATTTAAATTATAGATTTACTATTATGATAATGCCATCAGCCACAGTCAGGGGCGTATATACAATTTTATTTCGGGGGGGGGGGGCTGGCTATCCTGGAAAATTGTGAGTATTTTCAGGGGATTGTCACCGCAAAATCCCAGAAATATCAACCAATAACTTAGAGCATATAACGTTGTGTAATTATTTTAGATAAGATTCAAAGTTTATATAGCCTACAATTACTGGCAATACATAAAAAAGTAAAATACAACACAACACACAAATAAAATTTTATACTTAATGAATTTTCCATTATGATCTATGGAGTATGAATAGCAAATATCTAAATATTTGTCAATTTACTAAGCAGAAAGGTAAACAGTTTTTTTTTTTTAGTTTTTTTTTACAAGTTGATAATTTATTTCTCAAATGTACCGTACTGTGGAATTCACAGTTTTGCCTCACAAGTCTGAGTGTACCCCGTTCCAGCCCTCAGACTAGAATTAAAATTTCTTTGGGGAGCCGGGAATCGAATTTGGACATCCGGGGCGGCAGCCAAGAATGCTAGCCACTACACCACGAGTTAATCTAATTTCAATCTTAATATTGTTTGTAACTTAGCCAATAAGTTAAGATTAGGGTACAACCGAATTTACAATTATTTTATGCTCTTACCAAAGCAACAGTTTCTTAATTTGATTGGCTTTTTTCTAGTAATTTATTGCACATCATACCTGTCACCTACAAATATGAGGTGTATATTTTATTATTATCATTTATATCCAGAGCATCCTAAATATTTACATACACTGTGAGTGGATGAAAAGTTGAGCATAAAATACCCTTAACACAGCAATGTCTCTGCTAGTTTTAAAATATATAGTAGGCTATTCACATAAACACACAATGTCACATCAGATCCTTTTCACTCAGGCTATTAATCCATGTCAAAACTAGTCATCTAAGTGCATTTATTACTCTCATGTAAATTTTTTTCAAGAGTAGAGAAACACCCATTACAATTGGATACAATCATGTTGACCGACTGAAAAGCATTCAATTTTGATCCAATAGCTGTTGAAGCACAATGACTACACTACTAAACCAAATATTTTTATATGTGAGGTATGACTTTCTAAACCATAACAAAAGGCACTCATTTGAGCTTGAAGATATTTGAAATGTCATTGGACACATGGGGGGAGAGGCCGACAATCCTGTATAAGTTATAGAGACAATGAAACTTTAACACAGTGGATGGCTTTCGAATATATTGAGGCTGTAAGGCTACAAAAGGCGGAGAAATGCGACAGACAGGGTGAGAGGAGGAGAGACTGTTCATAATAGGCTATTTCAAGACTTTCAGGATAACATTCTAATATTTGGTGCCACAAAAATGGTGTCCATACAACTTGAACTTTTCGAAGTCATTTTTCAATGTTGCGTTCATAATCTAATGAATTAATTGCATTTTAGTTGCTCCACATGTTAATTGGCCCAATTAAATTGGTCGGGGAGTAAAACGTAGGACTATCGACTCACAACTTTCTGTCAATGTGGAAAAATTATTTGGATTAATTATACACTTAAGTGCTTAATTAATCCAAGTATTTTAGAGGTCCTGTACGCAAGTGTGAATTGAAAAGTTTTACTCCTCGCCCAATTTAATTGGGTACAGAGGGACACTGGGACTGAGTTTTTGTCAGAAATTGCAAAAATATTGATTTTTTTATTCTTTGATATAATTATGCCCCTGACTCCAGCGGACAATTTAGTGAAAGTCTTTTCCATATTTAAAGGCCCAGCGAATTCTTGAAATGTCTAGTGCGTGGTATTTGAACGCCTCCTATTCATGGACTTTCATTTAGGCGAGTATTTCTGTACTTATTTTCCTAATAAGGAGCTCAGAAAAGCAAGAAAGAGGGTGTTAACATATGGTGCTGGGCAGTTTTATCTGATAAGGTACGCTGATAACTAAAAAAAAAATGCATGGGTTTATAAAAGTGCATTTTTCTGAGCTTCCCAGTTTTTGGAACAAAATTCGCCCCATATGCATCAGACTTGTGGCTATAATGTAGCAAATTTTTATACATATTCTATATTAATGCATCCATAAGCACAGTGATTAGTTTTACTGTAGTATTCATAGTTTTGCCATTAAAAATATTTTAATTTTCAATTAATGGGATAAATAAATTGTGAAATACTGTATGTTAATTTATATCTCAACAAATATTCATATGAACTTAAAACCAATCACTAGGATTGCTTCCATACTAAATATCTATATGGGAAAGACATGATAAATGACCTACCTCTATCCGTTTAATGCGAGGATCATTTTCAAAATTTGCATATTTTCATATTAAAATAATCGTATCTCCTAAACGGTTAGAGATAGAAAAGTGTAAATCAGAAGTCTAGTGTATATTACTATTAGAGTGCTGTGTGTAACATTATAACAATATTCATTGATAATTACCTAAAATTGAAAGCTGATAACCAAAAAATATGCATGTTTTTATAAAAGTCCATTTATCGCGGCTTCCCATTTTTTGATACAACATCTGGTCCTTGCGCATTAGATTTGCTGCTATAATATTGCAAATTTGTATTCATATTCTATATTAATGCATCCATAAGTTCAGTGATTAGTTTTACTGTAGTATTCTTAGGTTTGCCATTAAAAATATTCTAATTTTAAATAATAGGCAATTAATGGAAAAAAAAAATTGTGAAATGAGTTAATTTATATCTCAACACATATTCATATGAACTCAAAACCAATCACAAGGATTGCTTTCATACTAAATATCTATATGGGAAAGTCATGATAAATGAGCTACCTCTATCTGTTTAACGCAAGGACCATTTTCAAAATTTGTATAATTTCTATATAAAAATAATCATATCTCCTAAACGGTTAGAGATCGAAAAGTGTAAATCAGTAGTATAGTGTATATTAGTATTTGAGTGATGTGTGTAAAATTAGAAAAATATCCATTGATAATTACAGAAATATGAAAACTCAGTCCCAGTGTCCCTTAACATGAAGACCGACTGAAAATAAATTCACTTATTAGACTAAAAAACAATAAAATTGATTTCAAATTTCATAAGCTGTCAAGATTGTCTGTTGACATAGTTGCTGAATGGATATATTTATGGTGTGAATAGAGGAGTAGCTGAATCTAATAAGAGTACATAATTAAACAGTTGCATCTTCTCATCGGAAAGAAGTATGACAACCTGAAATTTGACAAACATGATCCAAATATTTACTTGTGCCATCTCTTGATTATTGTAGTGTTTTTGTGTCTGTCGCACAGGCTGGAGCAAAATGTGGCTTTTCACTAATGTCTCATCTCATTCATGATTGCGATTATGTGGAAGCTACCAAGGTATGGCTGGTGCCATGTACTGAGTCAGCACATCAATACTGACACTAACTGTACTCAAGTTGTACAGAGGAACCTTGCCTAGTATGTCTCATCGTAGTGCTGCTTTGTGGGTTTCTATTAGCATAACTTACAGTGGTGCTTGTTGAGGATCCAACCAGCCTTTGGGCTGACTATTAACAGAGAGATCAAAATGTACATCTGCCATAAAATCAGATTTGACACATAAGTGGCTGGTATTCAAAAGCCATTTTCAAGTTGGGTTTTGTATTACTACCAGAAACAATGTGGCATATAGAAATATTCTAAAAGCCTAGCGGGTGGATCACAGTTATGTAGCTGGAGTGTCTATCTATTTTTGGTACGGTGATTTTGGAAAAACAGGCGCTCTAGTTTTATTGGGCGATTGTTAATTTCAGGCACAGTAACAAAAAGTGAAAAACAAAGTACCTTGGAAGACAGATACGGTAGCTGGGGAACCACAATGTGCTATATTGGATTCATTTAAAGGCCAACTGCAATGATCGCATTTAAAATACTGGAGTAGAGGAATATTGAAAATGATTTTGAACACAACAGAGGGACTGAAGTGGGGTACTGATTCTTGTTGACAATGCATATTATAAAATTAGGCTAACTTTTGTAAAAATGTGATTTGTAATTATAACAGTGACAGGATGCACCTTTTGTCATTAAATATAATATAACATATTTTATAATTAGGCTACTAGGCAGGCATGAATTCACTCCTCAGTTCAAACATGACAACTGAAAAACTCTGGATGAAATAGGTATTATACTAGAAAATATTTACAAATATCACAGGAGAAGATTGAATTTTAGGTACGGTAGTTATTGTTGTTTTAAGGGGCAGAATTACGAGGTCGTTGCATTTTATTTGAATGTCTTTTCGATCTTACATCCAATAGATGGCTGATGACATCACATTGTTGACACCAACATCTCGATCAGCTGACTGCAGGGAACTGCGGTGGTTTGGAACACTGAAATACTACACGTGATGATAGAATTGGGCTATTTAAAGTGAGTTCTATTCATTACTAACAAGGGGAGGATACGCTGCATGGGTCACTGATTCGAACCATTTTAGTACACGTGTAGGGCATGACCAGGTGTTGCTCTCACGTCACAGTACAGGCGCAGTGTGGCAATGTGCACTCTATTGTATTTATCCTCGAAGGAATGTCTCAACGCTTATAGAAAATTGTAGATTTCTTTGAGAATGTCGACTTTGGTAAAGAATTTCTTTTCTTACAGTAATTGTTCAGTAGGATGTTGGTGGATACCCATACCACTTTCTTACAAGCATTTTCTACAGTGTGTCCTTTCATGCAAATATCAGGCTCCCACAAAAGTTCCATGGAACGAACAAATTGCATTGTAATGTTACCCACAAGCTCCCTGTGGTTCTCAACTTTAAGAAAATCAGATTCTAGGTCACCACACAACTTTAAAACTATTAAGTAATTGTGAACAACAACATTTACAACATACATTTCTGGGACTAAGAGCCTACCTCTGTCCTTATCCCTGATCAAATGATATGCCTCATCATCAAGGTCAATAAATACACTGGTACAAAGAATTTCCTTGCAATGACTACATTGTAATCGTTTAGTCACACTATAACAACAATACCCTGCCAAGTACACTAGAATAGGGATATCATCCTTACAACCATCAAAATCTCTGTCATCTATATATATACGGTCAATGAATTTTTGCTCATCAGTGGGAAACTCAGGAGCCTCTGAGGTGGGTTCACACAATTCATTTATTTTAATTTCACCAAATAAGTTGGATTTTATCTTTAGGGACATGGATGATTGAATCCTTAGCTTGTGTTCTACTTCATACACCTGCCTTATTGAAATATTATACTGGCCACCTGCCAACTGCCTGTATTTGCCAAACCTTCCCTCTAATACATCAGTCTGAAACTTCCCAAACAGAACATAAGAGAAATTTAGAGTTGACAAGCAATAATCTTTCAACTTTAACAAGCCTTCTGTTGTCAGTATCATGGCAGCCATTGTCTCAGAGGACAATGACCCTTTTACATTTAGTTTTTTCCACTTATTTAGCCACTGCAAGAATTTATGTAAATAATTAACAATTTCAATAGAATCTGATGACACTGGGCACATGAGGATATTGTTGAGTCTTGCTCCTTTACCGGGAGTTCTTACATTTACTACACACATCAAAAAAAGTTTTGCATCACCTCGGTTCCCAGATCTCCGGCATATAGACGTTGACTGTGTATATTGTATCAAAGATACAGTCCCTTTGACTGTTCATAGATGTCACTAAAACTGCTCAAAGATGTAAACAACCATGCATGAGCAGGGCCTATTAGACGGAGGGGGTACGACAGCCGATCAGTTCCAGTCATTCCACCAGGACGAAGGTACGCTGCTCATGTTGTCTGTAGTTCTACCATGCCTAGAAGGTCAATACCGCAGTTCGATCGCGTCCGCATTGTTACTTTGTGTCAAGAAGGGCTCTCAACAAGGGAAGTTTCCAGGCGTCTCAGAGTGAACCAAAGCGATGTTGTTCGGACATGGAGGAGGTACAGAGATACAGGAACTGTCGATGACAGGCCTCGCTCAGGCCGCCCAAGGGCTACTACTGTAGTGGATGACCGCTACTTACGGATTGCCGCTCGGAGGAACCCTGACAGCAATGCCACCATGTTGAATAATGCGTTTCGTTCAGCCACAGGACGTCGTGTTTCAACTCAAACTGTGCGCAATAGGCTGCATGATGCGCAACTTCACTCCCGACGTCCATGGCGAGGTCCAGCTTTGCAACCCCGACACCATGCAGCGCGGTACAGATGGGCCCAACAACATGCTGAATGGACCCCACAGAATTGGCATCACGTTCTCTTCACCGATGAGTGTCGCATATGCCTTCAACCAGACAATCGTCGGAGACGTGTTTGGAGGCACCCTGGTCAGGCTGAACGTCTTAGACACACTGTCCAGCGAGTGCAGCAAGGTGGTGGTTCCCTGATGTTTTAGGGTGGCATTATGTGGGGCCGACGTACGCCACTGGTGGTCATGGAAGGCTCCGAAACGGCTTTACGATACCTGAATGACATCCTCCGACCCATAGTGCACCCGTATCGGCAGAATATTGGAGAGGCATTTGTCTTCATGGACGACAATTCTCGACCTCATCGTGCACATCTTGTGAATGCGTTCCTTCAAGATAACGACATCGCTCGACTACAGTGGCCAGCATGTTCGCCAGACATGAACCCTATCGAACATGCCTGGGATATGTTGAAAAGGGCTGTTTATGGACGTCTTGACCCACCAACCACTCTGAGAGATTTACGCCGAATTGTCGTTGAGGAGTGGGACAATTTGGACCAACAGTGTCTTGATGAACTTGTGGATAGTATGCCACGACGAATACAGGCATGCATCAATGCAAGAGGACGTGCTACTGGGTATTAGAGGTAGTGGTGTGTACTGCAATCTGGACCACAAATGCTGAAAGTCTAGCTGTATGATGGTACAACATGCAATGTGTGGGTCTCATGAGCAATAAAACGAGCTGAAATGTTGTTTGTGTTGATCTCTATTCCCTTTGTATTTAAAGGTTCCGGAACTCTTGGAACCGAGGTGATGCAAAACTTTTTTTGATGTGTGTATATTCCACCAATTTAACATTAGTTCAATATACCAGGCAGTTTGTTTATCATGCAATAAGTCACACTTTTCCCCCATAACTTTCAACCCTTCAATGACATTTTCATTAAAAACCTGAAGAACAAGTTTTACATTTTGCTGTTCAAGTGAAGTAGGGCATAAGGCCTTTACAGAGAGACCGTAGCCATACTTCACCAACTTATCATGCTCTATATTTTGCAATTTCTTCACAGAGCAAAATGAGGCTTTGTGTACATCATTGCTAACTGGGTCAAAATCAGGATAGTTCATGCACATATCTTCATCTTTTTGGTTCAACCAGTTGTTTCTGACACACTTAAGCAAGTGGACAGAGTCAAACACAAAGAAAAGAGGCCTTGTTTCATCGACAGGATGAGGGTAAACACACTTCAGTTCTTTCTGCGGTGAAAACTGCTGCATACATTTTCTATTTACAGAACTGTTGTCACTTACTACACAAACCACATGAAATCCTATTTCTTCCGAGCCAATAATAATTTTCTTCAGTATGCAGTGCAACTGTTCCCCAGACATGGATTTCACTGGCAGTACATGTACCATTTCCTTAACATCTGACAGTAGACTAGATATCATGAAGCAATAGGCACTTGTTGCCAGTTTCTCGCTGTTGAAAGCTTTTCCAACAACATTACCACCTTTGTAATCCATCATTGGTTTCACATACACTTCATCCATCATGAGTACAACAAATTTATCACATTCATTGCCAGAAAATTTGTTCTTTATGTAGTTCAAAAAATTCTCCTCATGCTGCTCCACTCGAGGATCTAACCTGAATGTAGAACATAGCCTCCTAATCGTGCATGGATGGGGCAACACTATTACATTTAAATGTCTCAAGTACGCATAGCTGTGGGGCGAGATTGATTGTAGCATTGAACACAAAATCAGAAAGGAAGGGCTATAAACTCTCTTTTGCCCAGACCAAAGTCTAATTTGCTCTGTAACAAACTCAATATGTTCCACTAAGTCTGGGTTTGTTAAGCTTACAGATTCCAAAATGTTCGAAGCTAACGCCAAGATTTCAGAGGAACTATTTTTTTTCTCGTCCCCATTAAAATTGAGTGTATCCAAACGTTCAAGGATGTTTCTAATGTCAGAAATGTTCATTACAATATTTGGGAACAGGAAATCACCTATCCTGTCTAACTTAACTTCCTTGTAGTACACTTCTATCTGTAATGATGCTGCAATCACTACACTACAAATAACCTTAGGCATAGGACAGAAGGTGATGAAAAGAATTAAAATGTTGTTGTCCTTAGAAATTACACTCCATGACTCTGGTGTATTGAGAAGTCCTATTTTATCATTCAGTTCCTTGAAGCTGGAAAATGACAATGCCTCATTTCGCAGATTAAACTCTGCCTCACTTTCTTCAATTGCAGTCTGCAGGTTCCTATTTTCTCTCCTAGCTCTCTTCTCCTGAGGGCTGTCTCTGTAGGACTTTGGGGTACTTAAATACTCTGGGCAATTTGGTAGACGAGATGGAACAGCACCAGGTTTATGTCTTGGCACTTTTAATGGGAGTGTAATCTCTTGGCCATCTTCACAATTGAATACAGTATTCTGTCGAATGTCTTGAGCATTAAAATGCGGTTCACAAACCTGCAATTTGCAAAAGAATCATACTGAGTAACATTCATTGAAGTAAAGTGTATAGGCCTACCGATAATTAATCTTACATTCTGAGCTACATCGCCACAGTGGGCTCTTTGGGTCCTAGTGAGATAACTGCTGCACTTTCCAAGTGATCTAGGAATGTATTTATTATTACTCAATGTATTGAGAAATATCTTAGTGATATGGTTCATGATAACTGACCAAATTTCTTAAAATTCAGCAGATAATTCCATAAAAAGTTGTATATTGGACAAGAAATTGTTATGAATATGCAAAGAATACAGCTTATCATCGAAGTAGCCTACACATCTGGGTATATTTAGGGAAATAGTAGTGATTTCTGGCATGTATACAGTAACTTAGCCTATATTTAAAAATATCAATTACCAACCAAGGTATAAATACGGTACCGGTACTGTAAATCATTGAGTACCATAGGCTAACATTTTTTCTAGGCCTACTCTTTCGTCTCGAGTACTATATGGTACCGGTATCAGAAGATTAGTTTTAGAACAAACTATTGAGCTACAGGTCTACTTATATTTAATATCTTGCTTTTAAACAGTTACCTTCACTGGGGAATTTCCTATTAAAACATCTCCGCTGGGAGCAATAAAGGGGTTAGGTACCTACTTACTCAGGAATCTGAGCAATTTGTGGTGCATATTAAATGACTTTCCAGTGAGGCCAGACTCAATTATATAAATCATTAGCTTTGAACACCGATTCTCAATATGCATGCATTAAAAATAAATCTATAATTATCACACTAAAATATTTTCAGTACGGTATTTGATCACAACATGTTTAATTCTTCCATGCACAACAAACTTGCCTCGCATGTTGGGAGATTCGTTTATTAATTATTTAATGAGGAAACACCGTTCTTTATTATTATTTGAAACTTAGCCTAAATGCAAAGTATTGCTCCAACTCTAACCTTAAAATGACTAGGCTTGGTCACTTACGTGTTGCTTGCAAGGCAATGAAATAGTTCTTAGAATTATTTATAGCAGCCTAGGTAATTCTTTACATTATTAAGATTACCGGTATATCGGCTATTTATGTGGTACGGTAGGCTAACACTGCTTAGATAATTAAAAAACGTGTACCGTATTGGTAGCCTACTTACCACAGAATGTTTCGTTGGTACGAAGTTTTCTCGTTTAATAGCAGATATCCAAAGTTTCTTCAAATTCTCTTATTCGGGGAACTTAAACACTCGAACTGTATTCTCATCATCGTAATTCCCCCTGCACTTCGGCACACAACACTTGTAAACCATATTTTACAGCAAAAAACTGAATAAATCGCACAAAAACAACAACAAAGGTATGATCACAAACTTCTGCCTTCGCTATCCGCCATCTTGCTTATTTTCAATTCAGTGCAAAGGCCTTGTATATAGGTGGTGTTGCTACAACCTTCCATGTACATCCAGAAATGATACATGGATATCTCGAATGATTTTACTATTATTTAGCCTACTTTCGATTTTCGTAAAAAAATGAAAATAGGCTTGTGAGATCCAAACAGGGCCAAAAACATTGTGTGTCTGGATGTGTGTCTGTGAGTGTGTATGTGTGTCAACTCTACAAGTCTGCCCCCCCCCTATCAATTCAAACACGGTGAAACCAAATTGAACGAAATTTGGTACAGAGGTAGCACTAGCAAAGGGCATCTCAGTGTCATGTTTTATATCGCCGCATCTTGACGGAAACGTATTGGCCACCCAAATATTCAAAGCTTAAATCAAATTACGACTAACCTAATTATCTGATCTCTACCAAATTTTCAACATCATACCTTCATGTGGGAAGCGTCTTTTGACCAAACTACAAGGCAATCAGGCAAATAGTTTGAAGATGGCGGCCGTGTATGTATGAAAGTCGATCCCCCCTATCATTTCTAACAAAACGAAACCAAATAGGAAGTGTCTCTCTCTCTTGCTCGCTGCTACTGGTTTCCTTGTCGTTGTACCTTGTGAAGTCGTGCTGGAAGGGGAAGATCTTCAGCAGCAACGTACGGTGGTACAGAGGCAGTATAAGCAAGGGAAAGATCAGTGCCATGTTGTATATGGCCGCCATCATAACATGAAAGAAATGGCGCCCACCCATATGTTCTCAGCTTAAATCAAATAACGAATAACCTAAGCATCCGATCTCTACAAACGTTTGCAAAAATATACCTTAATGGGGGAAGCGTCTTTTGCCCAAACTACAAGTCATCAGGCAAATAGTTTCAAGATGGCGGATGTATGAATCATGCAAGTATTATAGCCAAACCGTAACTTACGATTCAATTTACGATTTGGCCTTACCAAATACGCTCATCGTACATAGGAAGGTTTAATCTGCCCTCGGGGAGGTAGCCGGTAGGATTATAGCATTTTAAAATAGAATATTATTCCGCAGTAGTGACTAATAGTTCAGGCTGATCATGCCGTATCGGCCTTTTCCGTGCCTGTTGTCAAAATGGCGGCTATTTTCCTTGTAAATCCATACATTTCTGCAATTTCTAAGTTTATATCCAAAAATAATACATATTTAGTTTCAAATGGTTTTTTAAAAACGGCAGAAAACGCTAATGAAATTGTTTATTGCAAGAAAAATATTCTAGGCAGTTATACTAAACCAGTTATTAACGCAATATGAGCATTGAGCGAATTTAGCGTAATGGTAGCGTCTTTTACTCGTAGGTTGGAGGTTCCTGGTTCAAATCACAACAGGATCAATTTTTTTCCAAAGTTTTGTTTGTATTTATTGACTTATAACTACTCACACGTTATAATGTTAATCATATAAAGTGTGTATATGCGATCGAAAATATTATATATATACTTATAACACCACATATTTCAACACTCGACTACATCGATCAAAAATCGTTGTCCTTGATCCGCGGTAGAGTCTATTTTGTTGTTGTAGCTTTTGTTGTTGACTTTTAGTGGTTTTGAATTGTGTCTGATAACCTGTGTTATTGTGAAGGCTGTATTAGTATGTGTTTATATAATTAACGTAAGGATTCAATCAATCAACGTATAATATCGGTATAGGACGTTGTAATTCAAGAAGCTACTTCAACTAACATTCAATTATACTCCTTGAAAGGACAACGAGTTATAACTATACCCATGCATTTAGGAGAAAGTAGGCTATATGTTCTTTACTGAACATCTTGTTTTATTATAATTAGAATATTTGCCAAACAGTGTCTAATAATGTTTTCAACCCAAATCTGTAGCACATACAGTATCTCTTGTTATATAATTTGAGTGGGAGGAGTGTTATATACTCACAATGGCAGGGTGCTTCGGAGACGGCCAGAGACGACTCATGGTCAGGATGACTCAACCCCTTAAATATACACAGATTTTAAAAGTATTGAACATTCGAATGATGCATTTAATATACCGATAAGGATAAGTTGTACAGCTTAGTACATCTAAAAATTAACTACTTAATCAATGAATTCTTACCTTAGAACTATAATGGTGAAAGTCTGCAATAGCATGATACACCATCATAGAATCATTAATTGCAATGCGTGAACTTCAAGAGTATACAATGGTGATGTAATTATGAGTAATTTGATTGAACATTCATTGTATTTCATCGAAGAAACGGGATTATCAAAATGTAGACATCCACACAGGGGAACTGAGTAGGCCAGTCTGTAGAAAAGCTGAACTAAATGGAAGGCAACGAGCTCGATTCGCACCCAGGTAATAGATTAAGAACAAATCTACCACTTTCACAAACGCAAAAGGGCTCTGAGGTTCACTCAGCCTACAACAGAAATGAGTACCAGAGTTATTCCTGGGGGCAAAGGCGGCTAAGCTTGGAACTGACAACTGTATCACATCGAACACCTATGCCTTCCACTGCTGCATGGGCCTCCATGTCCAGTATGAAACCAATTTTCCTTTTTTGCTTTTAGAAAATACATTATTATTACTGAGAGTTCTCACATGTTGTCCTTGAAGTCCACCAACCACGCTCCTCACTGATATTCACGAAAGGTACGGTTTACAATTACGTGATATCTGCCTTCTTGAAACAATTATTCGAATCGTTTTGCTCACCATGAATAGTTAAAAACCAAACACGTAGATAAATCCAAAAACAATTTCACGTTGCAATACATTTATAAACAAGAAGTTCCGTGAAGAACTATACAGCCTACTTTTCATGCCAATGATCATTCTGCAGTATATGAACCTATCTAGAATAATGACGAAATTAAGTTGGTAATATCGAAATATCTAATTAGTTCAAAATATACCTGGTATAATGTAGCCTAATAGAGCACTACAGTTGGCAGCCCTGGCGACTGAATATATTCTTAGTTCAATCTCTTAAGGTACAGAATACAAAATTTGGTTGAAGTCCAATGGACGTTACATGCAGTTAGACACTGGATCTATCAGCACGCGTAAATGCATGTTGCCAACAATACCATGCATGTGCTGGTCAGAAATAATCTGAAATATTATGATATCTTGCTGTGCCAATTTTGGATGAAATTCATTTGTTAGTATAGAAGTTACATGTATTTTAAAATTGGACATATCAGCAGGCATAGAATCATGTTGGTAGAACTGACGTATATAAGTTACTCGAAATTAATCTAAAATGTCAGAATATACGTGTGCATAGTTTAAAGCTGTTGGCTTGCATACTTTCTGATATATTGGTATTTGGATTAAAAAAAATAAAGAGAGCAATTATTAACAGTTGGCAGCCCTGGTGGCTCTTAAGAATACGCTCAGTCATATCTGTTTATGTACAGATATTACATACAAAATTTGGTTGAAATCCAATTGATAGTGTAGAAGTTATATGCATTTAAACATTGGACCTATCAGAAGGCTTAAAATTATTTTGGCAAAACTGTCATTGTTGGCCTCCTGGAAATTAAACTGAAATAGTATTATCTACATGTGTGCCAATTTTGGAATAGCTCCCATGCATACCTTGCTAGATATCCAACATGGAGCTCAAATTTCTAGTGCGGTTTTTCAGCAGTTGGTAGCACTGACATCATTTTCAAATATGGACGTGAGATATTCCGGTGCACATCTTTACTCATACTAAATTTGGTTTTGATTGCTGCAGCCGTTTAGGAGCCAGACAGACAGACACACATTTTCCCGGATCGATCTCATAAGTCTACTTTTTCCTCATTTTTGCAAAATGTGAAAAATAGGCTAAAAATGTAGGCTACGTATCTATACTAATATAATAAAGCTGAAGAGTTTGTGAGTTTGTTTGTGTGTTTTTGTGTTTAAACGCGCTAATCTCTGGAACTACCAGCCGGATTCGAAAAGTTATATTTTATATGATAGCCAGATTTAAGAGGAATAGTTTAGGCTAT
This sequence comes from Meconema thalassinum, assembly GCA_946902985.2. Classification (NCBI taxonomy): domain Eukaryota; kingdom Metazoa; phylum Arthropoda; class Insecta; order Orthoptera; family Tettigoniidae; genus Meconema; species Meconema thalassinum. The sequence continues at coordinate 1,394,803,388 of OX336389.2, forward strand.
GTTAAATTTCGGACAGACCACTCCATTACCTGCATTTAGGCCCTTTGGCACAAATCTACACCGTTTCACCGATCTGAACCAAAATTTGTATACTTACCCTTTGGAACCCTGCGAGTAACATGTCACGCATGAAATTTCGGACAGACCACTCCATTCCCTGCATTTAGGCCCTTTGGCACAAATCTACACCGTTTCACCGATCTGAACCAAATTTCACATACTTACACTTTGGAACCCGAAGATTAACACTGTCTGCTTGAGATTTCCGACAGACCACTCCATTCCCTGCATTTAGGTCCATTGGCACAAATCTACACCGTTTCACCGATCTGAACCACATTTTGTACACTTACCCTTTGGAAACCTACGGGTGACACTGTCCACTTTAAATTTCGGACAGACCACTCCATTCCCTGCATTTAGGCCCTTTATCACAAATCCACACCGTTCCTCCTAATTGCACCAAATTATACATACACTTTGAAACTCTGCTGGTAACACTGTCCACTTGATATTTTGGACAACGCTCTCCATTCCCTACATTTAAAATAACAAACAAACTGAATTTGAAAACCATGTATTAAGGCCCTAGAATCATTCATGTCCGTAGTAGTGTAAGTGTAAGAGTATTTTAATAAGTACATTGTTGACTGGCAATTTGGGCTGCATCACGTCGCTCCTACCTGTGTTCTGGTGCAGAATTGCGAAAATAGTAAAATCTTGCGCTGCTTATAAATTGCAGTCACGTTGAGTAATTAGTGCAAAAAGATTTTCTTTGACCCTTAAAACAGTTATCATCATGAACATATTATGCATCTGAATAAGTGCAAATGGTGTTGGTGCAATACATTGGTTGCGTTCACGGTAGCAAACAGTTGATCAACTGCTCCAAAGCTGATGCATCGGGAGCGGGATCAGGTTTTACGTGTACTTGTGAACGGTTTGCTCCATCTGATCTGTAGCAGCGCGCGTTGTTCGAAAGTGGACAAGGCCGATGTACTATCCTCGAGCCTGCGATGTTGAAATGATCAGATAATCTTGTGAGAGTGAATGCTGATATTAGATCAGTATCTAATTTACCGTTAGTTTTGCAACTCGGAACGAGATTGGTCTGAAACTATGTACCGATGGCTGTGAACATGTATCAAACCATACCTTGCTCCCGGTAATATTAGGCCTACGTTCGTATATTTCTTGCCTTTCTGCTACGGCATTTATTGTGTTATGCTAGTTCGGCTACGGTAAAGAAAACTTAACAGTTTAACGTATGGTTCGGTATATTAAGGTGGTATATCCCAAGACTTATGACAATTGAAGTAATTTTAATCCCTTCAAATTGAACAAGGTAGGTTAGGCCTATGTCTCAATAGACCGAATATTTATTCAAGAATATCAATATAGCTTCGATTTTATTAATGTAGGGTTATAACCTATGAGAAGGGTCAAGAATCTGTAAGTCTAGCAGTAAACCTCTTACCAGTCATCCACACATGATGACTTCATTATTTGTTAGCATTGCTTCATCTATTTAATTTGTTCATAGGTATCCTTCATGCTGATATTTTCCTACTTCTTATATCTTTTCTTTTTCACTCTAGTTTTCTTCTCAAGGATTTGAAGCTTTTGGATTTATTCATCAGCTTAACTGTGCTATACAGATTTTAGTTACTGTACTATAAAAATTAATTGTATTTACAAAAAAAATCAGGTTAGATAGCAAAATTAATTTGAAACATTACAAGAATATAAATCACATTGTCCCTACCTGTCAACTAGAGGTATTTATCTGGACCATTACCCTTCCCCTATCTAATAAGGTCAGATGACCTCAAGGTTCCACACTTTAAAATTATAACCAGCATCTAGAAATAAAATTTCTGGGTCCCTCATTTAAAGCAAAGGAAATCATGGTATGAGCCTGTATTATCCTTGTTATGCCTAACTTATTTACTCCCCAATATTAGTACTTAAAGAGAAAGGCACAACATGAACTGTTGATGGATTAACTTAGTCTCTTACTTGGCAGTCCATTCTCCTCCTATCAATACACAACTGGTTTCCATACCATATTCCCTATATGCTACTGTTCATCTAATGAAAATGAAAAATGTTAGGCTACAGATTTTTGGTTGAAAACAGTTGTCTAAAAGATGCTTTCACCATTTATTTTTTAATAGATCATGTCATCAAATGGTCCACTAACATAGAAAGAATTAAAAATTAGGGCATTTTAAAATGATTGCTACCTAAGTCTGGACAGTACAGAATGAGGTAGAGGAAACTACACTGCCAAAATATAAACTGAAAAAAATAAGATATAAAAATCAGGAAAGTACCAGGATGAATGATACCTAGGAACAAAGATAAATGAAGCAGTGCTAAGGAATGCATCTTTTCTGTGATAATTTGAAGCCATTCTATTTCTTTTTTTCAGTGTTGCCTATACAGATTGTCTTTGCTGCTTCTCAGTCGGTCAACATGGGGTACAAAATTATTATGTAAACCTACTCCTGGAAACAGTTACATGTATTAGTTGCCCATTGCCCATTTAAGTGTGATAACTAACTAATACATGTAATTTTTTCCAGGAGTGTGTTTATATATTTATAATTTTGTACCCGAAAAGCAGCAATGACTACATTTTATCTTGAATTTCAGTACATAATCATTACCAGCTGCTTGATGTACGATACTGGTACTTCATTGGGGCTTGGCTAGTGGACTCGTACAATTACATACCATTACCGAAGGTAACATTCATGACTCATCACTCTCTTAAAGGCAATGATACTTGGTTACTAACAATTCCCTTTGTTACTCAATATGTGCCTGGTAGAGAGATGGTTGGCACGAATCAGCAAACTAAATGTTAAAAGAAGTAATATCTTTCACCTAGGCTCATTACCAGATTGAATACAAATGAAACTACAGTACAGCAAAACTATAGGTGTCGTTTTGCAACAAACATAGTTCATTCAGTCACCGTACAAGAACATCAGGTCTTCTGTGGTCAGCAGCAAATACTGCTGTGTGATAGAATATGCAGATTATAAAGTGAAGCATCACTGTAATGAGGTGTTAAAATTCAGGCAAGCTGCGATAAGGTAAGAAAATATTGGACAAACTGGGTAAGTGCTGTGTTGAACAGTGCTCAATCTTTTCTGCTTGTGTAAGAAGAGAAATATATTTCTTGAGTTGCAGTACATAGGCCTAGCCATTACCAGCTTCTTGGTAGCCTACTGCAGTGAACCTAGGCTAGTGAGCTTGCCTAATTGTAGCCTATACTGTACAGTACTAGTAGGCAATATTCATGAAACCTCACTCCCTTTAAGTTATCATTTTACTAACAATTTCATTTACAGGTTACTAAGCTTGTAACTTAAAGCCTCCTTCCCAATCCTAGCCTCAGTTAAAAATACATGCACTAATACTGACACCACATTATTTTGAAATGTATCCTGTAGCCTAGGCTACTGTTAAAATATAGATCAATATGTAGCATACACACAAGAGAGTGAGTGAAATAAATTAGCCTTATGTCACAATCTCTAAATCCATTCTCATAATGCATTTTACTTAATAGTCAGTTCCTATTTGAGTACAGAGACCTAACCTGTCCCCTGAGATAAAATCATCACTCGTTTGACAAAAGGAAGTCAAGGATGGAAATTTTGGTGTTGGATTAGTTGAAGCATGGACAAAATACAGTATGTGCATACAATAATTGTCACAAAATGTTAATACTCAGGCATGTTGAGATACCATAAGTGAAGGAAATAAAGGACAAACTGGGTAAGTGCTACCGTATGTTGAAGAGTGCTTAATTTTCTCTCCTTGTGTAAGAAAAGAAATTTATATACAGTATATATATATATATATATATATTATATCTTGAGTTTCAGTGCATAATCATTCCCAGCTTCTTGATGTATGGTACTGGTAGCCTACTGCAGTGAACATTGGCTATTGAGCATGCCCAATTATAGCCAATGGTACCAGTACGGTAGGTAATATTCAATACATTGAAAGGAATGTGGATGTTTAATCTAGACCTGAACAGCAACCGAGAAGCAAGATAACTGTTAAGATAAGACTGCTAATGCCATGAAAAGAAAAGTAATGGTTACCGGTACTTGAAATGCTTACCAAGGGAAGCTGGTTTCTTTAAAACATAGAAACATATTTATAGGCTAGGGCCTATACATGACCAAATTAACTTCATTCAGTCCAAGCAGAAAGCCAGGGGGGGAGGCTAATCTAGACCTAAACAGCATCCAAGAAGCAAGAGATCTGTTAAGATAAGTCTGATAATACCATGAAAAGAAAAATACTGATAGGCTACTAGTATTTCCCAGTCATAACATTCTGATCAGTTTTCTATAGGAAGAATCACCTAATAATGCAGGCACAGACAGACCTACGGTAATTCTTATATCCTATTGCATACTAATCCTTAACCCAACAAGTACCGGTATCCTACGGTATTGAAATAATTCAGAATTTGGGGTAGGCCCAGTACAATGCAGGTATTTTTTATACAATACCGGTAGCCTATGATTGCTCCAAATGAAAGGTATTTTTATACAGTATCGGTAGCCTAGAAGTTTGATTCTCTCTATACTGCCTACACAACAATATATTCGTCGAGGTACAGTATTTAGCCCAAAGCATAGGTTAAAATCGTATTTTCAGACCAAATTACCCCCAGACAAGTGATGAAAAAACGCTGAAACATTGATTTAAAAACTTTATAAATGCACATTGCCACTAAAAAGGAAACCACACACCTGAATTCATATAATTTTTAATACTTGGAACAAAAGAAAGGCTGTAACATCCGATATATCAGGTTATGTTGTTTCACACAGAGGTTAAAATTTGTCGCAACTGCGTCCGTAAATCGGAATAAAGATATATCACGAATTTAACTCAATGCAGGTCATTTTATAGGATATAGAGGGACCGTGATGTTGTGTTCTTCATTATTATTTCAGTATTCATCAGTTTAGGAACTATTTTGAGCGATTTCCACAATGTTTACATTTGTTTTCAAATCTACTTCATCTATACGCCATGTTGGTTTTAAACATGTTCCGTGGATGGAGCAAAGTTTTTCTACGCTCCATAAAATGGCGTCCGCTCCATGGAACATGTTTAGGGAGCGCTCCATCACACCGCGTTCACAGCGTACTTTCTTCAACAGTTCATCAACTGTTTGCTACCGTGAACGCAACCATTGAGGTTATCAGCTGCAATAAGCGATGGTGCTTTCAAATTAACCTTAATTTACTCCGAAACTTATCGTTGAGCGCTATGTTTTCATAAATGATACTATTGCTACCAGAGGAGCTCTGGACAGCCGAAGTTTTCCAAAGTGTTCTGATTATTTTCCTACGGTGCTATGCTACAAAAGGCGACACAATTGGTCTCTACATTTCTAACAGACATTGAGATATAGGCCTTAGGCAGTGTCTTTTATTTCACTTACTCCTCTTTCTAATAATTTTTAGAAATGTGTTTGTTAATTACATGTGTCAGTGTTGTAGTTAGTAAATAGCCAGTTTCCCTATTCATTATTATCATTATTATCATTAGGGGAAATTGAGATAAATGTTACGTCCATTATACTGTACTGCGTATCACCCTTACTACAACCACTACCACAACCACCACAAATGTGTTTTTTTTTTCTGGTAGTTTAAGTATCATGTGCCAGTTCTGTAGTAGTATTCATTATCATCCATAAAACAAATAAATCCACCGGGCAAAGCCGGGCACTACTGCTAGTTTGGAAATAAACAAGCTCGCAGATGCGGGAGGATCATCTGCCTCTCTTAGGATCTTGTGGTTTTAGAGTACCTAGCATCCGTACGCAGTATAGGGGGAAGCGAGTGATTTCCACGCAAAATGAGAACCATGCTATGGAGAAACATTAACAAAGTTGGGAACTGCTACTTTGCGATGAAAGCCAGGTCTGCTCACATCGATTATATTGCTTCTACAGTAGATACCATCGACAACGCTCACAGCCTAAAAAGTGGTGATAATTACAGCGTTCCTAGAGAGACTTGTTTTAAAATGCGAGCGCAATATCTCCGTACAATTCTGATCTTTCTGCCTCCAACTTACATTGCTTTCTAAGTTTGAATACGTAGAGGACAGGTCACCCTTACATAGAAAGAACCAATAGAAGCCATTTTTTTAGTAGTAGCCTACCTTGTGATATTTTTATAAAATATTGTTTTCCAGTCAGTCAACACTTACACGGGAGACAAATTACCTTGGGGTTTTAATGCTAATATAATGTACCTAAGTACTTGAAATAAATTCACTGATGGAGGAAGGAAGGAATTTTGTAGTTTTACCCGGCCGTAAATCTCGCAATCATGAGCCACGGAATCCGGACCATAGGACATGATATTTCACTTTAAAATCTCACATTCTTTGACCGGGAATCGAACCTGGTTCACCGTGGTGAGAGTCCAACTTCTTGACCGCTGCGCCACCACGCCCTTAGAAATTTATTAATGATAGTGTTCACTACATATAAATAATACTATAACATAAAAAATCGCCACCTTGATAACAGAAACGATGAAAGGAAAACCATTTGCACATTCTACAGTCAGCGTGGCTCTCACTTTGTAAGTAAAGATATACTTTGTGTGCCTTTATATGGAAATGCCAGAAGCCTCTTTTTAATCTTGCCTTTGTAATCAAGTGACACAATTTCTTTTCAGTATGTCAACATGAATGTGCCCAATGAGTTCATTGGGTAAGTGTTACTCCCTGCCGTATTTAATGGGCACATTCCTGTTTGCCCACTGAACTTAAACTCTGTTATATTGCCTTTATGCATACGAAAACTATGGCCCTTTCTAGAGATATCCTGGATAATGAGTAGGGTACAATAAATGCCAGACTCAATACGGTATTACCGGTATTATCCTCGTATCTCCTAGAACTTGAGCTTTAGGCATGACACAACATGTAATTGATTTGATTCAATAAATTTATGACCAGGAAACGGATTTATATGTACTAAAAATTCATGAAATATGTACATATATGTACAGTTATTTTTATTGAAATATGGAATTATATATTGACTTAAATTACAGAAAACTATCATTTCTATTTGATATCAAAGTTCAAGGAAGCTATAGGAAGTAGATCTACATGAAACATAATGCTATACTTCTCATTTTAATATGATCTTTGAAGAACACGCAATATTTTAATCTCTGTTACCAAAACAATGGATCATAAACTGTTCCTTTAAGTGCTGGAAAGTGAATCTTCTCGTATTGTCTGTAAGTACCGATTTATATTGACTGAAACTTCGTTCAACATCAGAACAGTTAATGGGGGCATATTTAAATATTACGACGTCTGCTGGTGTTAAATCCAACGTTAACTTGACACTTAAGTCTCCATACATAATTGCAGCAACCTTTCCCATTCTTTCATATCCAGGGTTCTTTGAAATTACAGTGACCATCTTCATTTTTGCTACATCTGCAACTTTACCTGTATCATGATTTAGCTGTTCCACAGTTCTATTCCCAGTTTCGAAACTTTCAGAAAGTGAGAGATGCGAGTTTTGGAGTCTTTTGAGTGTTTTAGTGATGCATGAAAAATTATGCTGAATGTAAATCAAGTCATTCCTCACACTTGTGTCGCAAACAACTGTTTGCGCAGCTTCAATTCAGGCTGCATCTTCAGAGTCCATAACATTCAGACCGCTTGCAGCCACGTACCCCACCTAGTTAGAACTGGCTTAGGTGGCAATGGAATTTCTGGGTACATTTCTTTCAAAAGATGAACTCTTTTGTGGGCTTTGAGAAAAACTTTTTTCACTGATGAATACAATAGATCTACTTTGGGGTAACTGCCTCTTACCACTTCTGCCACACGATTAAAGGCATGTGCTACACAAGTTGAGTCATCCTAGGACATACAACACACAATGCTTCTCCGGCATTCATCATATAAGCTGCGGCATCGCTAATAAAAAGTAACACTTCATCATACTGAACGCCCTGTGGCCAGAGGATACCTATAGCTTCATTGAACAGTATTGCTATAGTTCTGTTATTGCACTTTTCTGGAACATCACAAAAAGAATCCGTTTACAATAATATTCACTTAATATACCAATGATTACGTTATCAATTAGTCTACCTTCTTTGTTTTTTGTCTCGTCAATGGAAACCCAAATCGGACCGTCTTTAATTTCTCGTCTTATCTTCTGAACAGTTTTATCGTATATGGCTGAAACATAGGTTTATATGAACTTTGACTCATCCGGGATTGTGTTTGAAGAGAGGGATGTCAGCAGAGATGAGATTGCGGTAGAGATCGGTGTTGAACTCGGACGTTACACTCGAAGTTGATGGTTGTGTCAGAAACAACTGTCACAGCTTGGAATTTCGTAGTTTGTTAGTCTGATGTTTACTGATTGAAATGTGTTGTTGCACCAGGAACCTTTGAGTAGATGCCACTGAACATTGACACAAATTGCAAAATATTACCTTAATGTCAGTTGATAAACCATCTTTTTTAAATTCTGTTATGTAACTTTTTAATTTTAAACTGGTTGACTGTGCTACTTTAGGCATCTTGTAATAATCTTAATGTCTTCAATCAATGTCAATAGGCAACTGAAAACACTGCACTTGTAGACATAGCGGTACGTACAAGAACACCACGATGCGTCTCACTGCTAATTCAAACTGTGAATCACTGGTAGGAACTACAGTAGATGGAGGTATTGCGCCATCACGGGGAATGCCCGAATTATGAAATAATCCGGAAACTACTGGCATATCGTCGAGGAATGGGATTTCCTGAGTAACGAAATTATGGGACAGGCATAGTCGATGTTATGTGTGATTCTGATGCTCAGCTGATCTCACCTCTTCGGGGTTCACTCATCTTTCTTTCGCCACGCCGTTTATCACCTTACCTTATCAACTCAGGTGTGGACAGGCGTGATGATGAGTTGCACCCCAGTTAAATTTTAAATGTTTTTCCATTATTGCCAGGACTGCTAATTTAATTGAATTTAATACTTTTTGCCGAAATATGGACTATATTGACCTTAATGATGAAGAATATGGAACATTATGTGCTAAACTCCGAAATATGGAAAAATATGGAAAATAAATACTCCGTTTTTCAACTCCACACTCCATGATTTGTAAAGAGAATACAAAATATAATTAAGTTAAGCTTCACAAAGAGATATGTACGGTATTTACATATAAATCCGTTCCCTGCTTATGACGGAAGACACTCCTACGTCTAAATTACGGTAGTAATTTCAATTTCAACTGTAATTTTTAAGAGCAAATAATAAAATGTCAGTTCTTAGGTTCACGGGGAAATATGCAGCGTATTCCATAGTAAGAAAGCGTCTGTGTTCATTACCTCAGTTCTACGGACTCAATCGAAGTCAAGCTATCACATGAATCACCTATATCATTTTATAAATGGAACAAGTTACCGATTGATGATACGGCACATGCTTGTTTAAGTTTGTACTAACTGAACCCTGAAGTTAATTTTTGAAGATTTATTTTACTTAATTTTAAGCCTGTCGTTTTTGGTTAGACCTGTGGGTTCAAATTTCACGTGTAATAAACGTGAGAATGATAACTTACAGGCGGTGAATGGCTGTCTCATAAAATTCCCTGGGCTGCGATGTGAATCAGTTCCGCACGTACGGCTGGACGTCGGCGTCCGAGGTGAATCGTTAGCCCCGCAGAGCCATTTTCCGGGGACCAAACATGGCGTAATCATAAGGAGAGAGGTCTGGACTGTATGTAGGGTGGCCGAGAACCTCCCATTTGAATTTCTGCAGGAGTGCCGCGACTGTGTTGGCCGTATGAAGTCGTGCATAGTCGTGGAGCGACCACGGCGGCTATGGCGTCCACTGTCACTCGCCGGTCCTGGGTAATGAGTGCATCAACCAGCTGGACGTTGTCACCGGTAATGCAGGGGGGTGCCCCAGACCGGGCATCATCGACTAACGACACCCGTCCTTCCCTGAAGCGCTTGTGCCACGCCTTGACCCTTGCAAGGGCATGCAGTGTTCGCCGTACACTTGTGACATTCGGCGATGAATGTCCGTTCCCCCTACTCCTTCCGCTGTCAGAAACCGAACAACACCTCCCTGCTCCTCGGTTGACGCCTCCATGTCACTGTTTGCAATGCGACTGGCAGCGTTGGACGATTGATGCAAGCTGCTGCTCGCTTTGTATCGTCACGTGACATGAACGCGTGCCCTCTAGCGACGGTCTGTGACCTTCCACGCTCTAGTCGGAACCACACCTCGTTACACACGCCACGATTAGCCGATGTCGTCACCAGTTTGCGAATTCCAGCCTCCGGCTCGTTACTTTTTAAACGCACCTTATATCATAGCACCGGTACACAATTATCCTCTTTTATTGAATTGCTACCAGAGGGTTGTTTGCTAGACTTGATTGTAAATTATTCGTATGTGAAGCTCCATCTAACGTGTCCGTTTCTATCGTATACTTTGTCTCTTCGTGACGAGTATCTTCATGCCATTGTTCCCGTGTATTTGGCCCAGCAATCATTCGTGCTATCCTCATAGCGGATACCTCTAGCTTACGTATGCCCATCAGATATTCCAAATTTACGCAGCTCTCACTTCCACACAGCAAACCACTTAAAGCACCGTGTGCCACGTGTCAATCAGGACTAAAAGCGCTAAAAGGACTGAAAGCGCTGATGGGTGACCTGCTGGAATATAATCCCCTGAACTGTATCTTTGCGTGACGCGTAGGCTGGAGAGGAGTTTAAAGGATAAATTAATCAACATGAATAAAATACACACAATTAAGGAAATGTACCACCATGTGAAAGTGAAAGAGGAAAGTTCAAAGGCTGGACTAATGTTGAATGTCAAGAAAACAAAAATTATGACAACTACAACTGTCAATTCATGGCAAGTAGGAGGAGAAAAAATGGAGATAGTCTCTGTTTTTAACTATCTTGGCTCACAGATTTCTCCCGATGGTGACTGCAGTCATGATATCAAAAGACGATTGCTACTTGGTAGACAGGCATTTTCAAATCTGGACAATATCTTAAGGAGTAGAGACGTTACCTTAACAACAAAGATCCGTATAGTAAGGGCTATGGTTTTTCCAGTTGTAATGTACGGATGTGAGACCGGGACCATACGCAAAGCTGAACGCCGTAGAATAGATTCCTTCGAATTATGGTGGAGAAAAGTTCTTAGAGTTCCATGGACTCCGAAGAGAACCAATAAGTCAGTTTTACAGCAAATTAAACCAGTGTGTTCCTTGGAGGGCTTAATCCTGAAACAAAAACTGGGCTACTTTGGATACATCATGAGAAGACATAATTCATTTGAGAAGACCTTAATGCTGGGGAAGATAGAAGGCACAAGAAGAAGAGGGACGCAAAGAATGAGATGGATGGATGGCATCACAGAAGCACTAAATTCCAGCTTGGAAAATCTTCGAGAGGCAGTGCAGGACAGAAGAAATTGGCGTATTCTAGTACATGGGGTCACGGAGAGTCGGAATCGACTAAACGAATAGAGAGAGAGACCACAATGTACGATCAGAAATGTAGAGTTCATGCGCATTACATTAATAAAGAAGGCCTCTGGCGCCATATTAAAAGGAAATATGAACCATACGTAACAGCCAATGATTATGTATAATTTTAGCACATCCTAGATATAAATATTGAATTTATTGGATGTCCGCGGAGTTCGCATCAGAAATACTTGTTTTTATAGACCAGATAAATTCACCATTTCTACTATTACAGTGCAAATAATGTATAGACTGGGAAAGAAGCGATGGAAGCATACAAAGGGAAAATTGAGATCAGTCTGAAAAGAGAGGCAGAGTACGTCTTGTACCATTAAACAGGACTGATATTTCGTTGTTAGATGTGAAATGGATGACTCTGAGATTGGAGAATACCGATTTCACGGAAGAAATGAAACATGAGAAAGACTCTTAAGACTTTGTAAGGGGAGTTCCTTTGTGGTCGGAAACACGCTGTTTAAAATCACAAAAGAAGTCGATACACTTTAAATTGTAGGATGAACAGAGAAACATTGCAAACACTTGCATATTGACGCAGGAAATTTCTAAAAGAAGCGAAGCAGTTGCTTTGTGACTGTATTAACATAGACTATAATTACATTTTACAGTAAGTCGGTATGATGCAGCATGAAAATGAGATTTTAAAATTTCGCACTGCTGTCATCGTGTGGTTATGATATCAATTGAAATAAATTAGATGTCAGTGGATTAAAATTTGTATAAGCATTACCCGTACCAAGTTTTACTGTGCTCGGTTGGTTAAATCGCGTGAAACGTCCATTTCAATATGTATATTTCGCGTTGCCGCCATGTTGGATTTGTGCTTACCAGGTTATTGAAAGTCCCATAGGTGAATTTATGTTCATAGCCTCCATCAAAAAACAAAATTTATGTTTGATTGCTATCATAGATTAGTAGATATTGAGAACCGTCTAAATATTTTGGTAGGTCGCCATGTTCGATTTTTATATATGTTTGCCTAGGACATAGAGGTATGTACTATTAGATGGCAATTTTTGCGTAGGTTCATTATTCAAACGTTCACTACGATCGCATGATTGATACACAAGAAATAAGAACTTAATTTTAATATTGCGCACAGCCACCATCATAAAGTTGTATGATCAATTGAATTAAATTAGATGCCAGTGCATTACAATCTGTATATACATTGTCTGTTCCATATTCACTGGACTCAGATGGTTAAATCGCGAGAAAAACTATATTAAAATGTTTCACCTTCGCTTGGCTTTTGGTTTTGTAAAGTCTCATAGGTGAATTCCCAGGAGTGCCCTTTCACCTTACTAAATTTCAAGTTGCTATCAGTAATAGTTTCGGAGATATTGAAAGCCGGTGAAATATTTCGCACAGCCACCATGTTGGATTGGTGAGACGTAATAAAATTTGAAGGGCACGGTCGGGGTCGACTAAAATATTGCTATGGCCTTACCGAGTTTCATTGAAAACGCTTCAGCCGTTTAGAAGTTATTTGGAGGGGGGGGGGGGGGACACACACACACACATTCACACACACGGACAAAATATAATCTCATAAGCCTATTTTTTTTTTCATAAAATGAAAATAGGTTAAAAATGATATAGCAGAAAATTATGGCAATGGTACTAATCAAATATGGACTAATTTACGTTGTTGAATAATTTAGGGGCTATGCGACATCGTGATCATGTAGTCCTGTGTACTTGGGTGTGTGTGGGATTTGACTGATAACCTGTGTTACTCCATTGACTGTATTAGTTTGTGTATTTGTTGTTCAGATGAGGATTGAAAGAAAGCGGCCATAGCCTTAATTTAGGAACCATCCTGACATTCGCCCGGAGCATAAGTGGGAATCCCCGGAAAATCACATCCAGGATGGCTGAGGTGGGAATAAAAATCCACCTCCTGTCAGTTTTGAACTCACGAGGTTGAGTGTACCCGTTCCAGCCCTGAAAACAGAATTGAATGTCTTGGCAGAGCCGGACCTCCGCGTTGACAGCCAAATGTGCTAGCCACTACGTGAACTAATTTAGGAAAGGTAGGAAGGAGTCTGTAAAGTATACTGTACTTATAAATGCTAAATAAATCCAGAAATAAATTATAATGTATATGATTTCTGATGCTTAATGCAAGAGGACACAGGTCACAGGGTTGACTAGAGGCATAATTAAATTAGAGACAAGATAACCGATTTGATATCGAGCATGAAAAGGTATAAGATCTGTTTATATGTGCGAGGAAGGAAGTAAACTTTAAAATGGAAACCTAAAATGGCGATTTGACTAGTGAAATATGATTAATTTAGGTAAGAATGAATATTGCGGAGAAAGTATGAAGAAAACTGTAAAAGGATCATTCTCAGGATGACCCCTGTCAGTGCCCGGATTCAAATCTCGGAACTCTGAACTGTTAAGGAGAGTGCATTAAAGGTTGTTGATGATGATAATTGTTGTTTTAAGGGGCCTAACATCTAGGTTATCGGCCCCATTTAAGGGTTCGCTTACGCTGTTAGGACTCGAAATGATTGTGTGACAGTTGAAATAAAGACGGGAATGGGAGGTTAACGTTGTTGAAATAAAGCAATAATACGGCGTTGATTACTAAGAAATGCAATTTGGTTCTGAGGGCTACACTCAGCCTAGTGAGGAAACACTGAGAAAAGGAGAGTATGACTCCCAACTACGACATTCTAGAAGTGATCTTACCTTGACCGATGACAGTTACGTCATACTTTTATGTCGCATTTGCACTTGCATATATGTTTATTTAGTTATTAATGTATTGTCCAATCTCCACCCGTGGATATCATCCCTATACCGAAGAAAGTGGGAGCTGACAGATGTGAAGATTACCGTACAATCAGCTTGATCACTCATGCTTCAAAGTTCCTGTTTAGAATAATTTACAAGAGGATGGAAAGCCAGATAGAAACGGAGTTGGGTGAAGACCAGTTTGGTTCCAGGAGAAATGTAGGAACAAGGGAAGCTGTACTAAGTCTTAGGCTGATTTTGGAAGGTAGAATAAGGAAAGATAAGAGAACGTTCATGGCATTTGTAGACTTAGAAAAGGCTTTTGATAACGTTGATTGGACTAAATTGTTTGACATTTTGAAAACGATTGGAATAAAGTACAGGGATAAGAGGTTGATCTACAATCTATACACAAACCAGGCAGCAGTCATTCGAGCTGAAGGACATAAGAGAGAAGCTGGTATTCTGAAAGATGTAAGCCAATGCTGCAAATTATCACCCATACTTTTCAATCTTTACATTGAACAAGCAATGAAGGAAATTGGAGAAAATTTTAAAGTAGGAGTGAAGATTCAAGGAGAAATAATTTCAACCCTGAGATTTGCCGATGACATCGTCATCTTGGCCGACACGCCTGAGGATTTGAATGAGTTTTTGAACGGTATGGACTCCGTCTTGAGGAAAGAATTCATGATGAAAATTAATAAATGTAAAACAAAAATATTGGATTGCAGCTGACAAAATCAGAAACCTCTATGGACATCAAATTGGCTGGTGAAAAGCTGAAGGAGGTAGGAGACTTCTGTTACTTAGGAAGCAAATTAACCAGTGATGGATGAAGCAAAGAGGATATAAAAAGCAGGTTGGCTCAGGCAAGGAAAGCATTTCTACAAAAAGGAATCTGTTGACATCGAATATAGATTGAGGCATTAGGAAGTCCTTTTTGAAAGCCTTTGTCTGGAGCGTGGCACTCTATGGAAGTGAAACTTGGACTATTGGTGCAGCAGAAAAGAGGAGAATTGTAGCGTTTGCAATGTGGTGTTACAGGAGAATGATGAAGATCAGATGGGTAGATAGGGTTACAAACGAAGAGGTATTAAGACGAGTGGGAGAGGAGAGATGTTTCTGGCGACTGATAATGAAGAGAAGAGATAGGTTGGTAGTACAGTTACTACGACACCAAGGAATAGCAAGCTTAGTTATTGAAGGAAGTGTAGAGGACATGAACTGTAGGGGTAGACCAAGGTTAGAATGTGTTAAACAGATTGCCGCGGATGTAGGCTGTGGTAGCTATTTAGAGATGAAACGATTAGCTCAGGACAGAGAGGCAAGGAAACCTGCATCAAACCAGTCAAAAGACTGAAGACTCAAACAATAAACACAAACTCGAGCAGCTGACAGCATATTAATGATCTATCACACTGGCAAATGGTTACAATTCATTCAAGATGGTTGCTGCACGAACTATTATTACGGCAAAATGGACAATTCAGAAATAAATTGGGCAAATTAAGAAGAATCATGCCAAGAGATGAGTATCATATGAGAATCTAAACAAATTTACAGAAATTGAAAATCATCAGACTACTGTGTCGTGTATATCCCTAAATCTATTTTAGTTTTCGGCAATGATCTCAAAAGTAAGCAATGAAAAATATGCACTCTTGTTGAGGTATTTTAAGGAAAATTCATCGTAATAGTATGAACAGCGTATGGCTGGGGGGATTATTGGTATTTTGCTTGCTAGCTTTCCTTGCCACTTTGTCTTTGGATCAGGTGCACCATGTAGCCAGCACACGTAGACACTAAAAACTTTTATGTAGTCCTCTCATTTTGTCACATATATTTTACAGCAGTCAGCTATCATAGATTGGCTTGGAGAGTGGGTAGCAGGAAAATGGCAAATGCAGCTCGTCATTCTTCCGTGGCGCTTCAAACGTTTACGACATTTTTAGTGGCTGCGTAAAATTTTCTATTCTGAATACGTAATTCAATTGAAATTAGTGCATGCATTGATGAAACACCCGTCTGACGTGTATTAATTATTATCCGGAAATTTGTTACATGTTTTCATTCCCACCGTCGTAATGAGGAATTCTAAAACTGATCCAACACATTGATAACATCTTGCTTACTTTTACAGCTTCCCTCATTTCTAGAGGAAATTTATGACACTAAAATCTGAAGTTCACTGCAGCATATTGTATGGACTCTTCCAGTGATGCATGAGTATCAGGCAAAGCCTACCTCTAACACGAAGAGAACCAGGTTAATGGTCTCAGATCTAACATAAGAGCTGGAGTAGATTAATCTCAGACTTGAGAGGAAAACTGAATTGCTTATTTATTTTAGAAGTAAATCCCGATTTCTTTATTTAAGACAAGGGTTCCCTCGTTAATACACACGACGCTATATCATGACCAGACACCCTTCTTAAGGGCTAGCAATAGGTGCAATCTATGTATCACCGAAGAATATATATTATGATAAGAGTGATATAATCGATCAATTTGGAAACTCAAATTCAAAAATGACTATCTCCAACAATAATACTGGGTATTTTTCATAAATATTTACAAATGCAACATATTGGAAGTGCGTTTATTTTAGTGTCATCAGCACCGATGATTCTGGAGTGTGTTTTATGACTTCATTCCTATCAATAATGATACCGAAATTATTGAGAAACACCTGTTATAAACAGCTCTTTATTTCTGATGGGGGAGAGAGATTTTAGTGACTTTGTAGTAATTATCGACAATATTTCGTGGAATAGCCTATCTAATAATCTTCTTCATTATGTTCATAATTAGTTTTACTCCACGGAGTAGCCTTGAACGCCACGACCGTGATGAGGAGCTGCAGGAGTGGAGGGTTGAATACCAGCGCTAACAGTGGCTATCCTGAGTGTGGATATTCCCCGGGTTATCTGACACTACCCCCGCATGAAAATGCCGGGATAGTGTCTTATTTCATGGCCCAGGGCACCTATCCCATCCCCGACCCTAAATATTACAGCTGTAACACACTACGTAGTCACCACAGCAATATAGGTTATCAGACAAATGCAACACGCACTCAAATACACGGACCTGATGACCATGATGTCCCAAGCAACGAGAGCCACATATCATACTTCATATTTAATCGTACATTCTCCGTTAAGTAACAATACGAGGCAATTAAAATCAATGTTAATTAATAACAATCAATAATAAACTATACAAAAATCTAGCAACCTAAGCTGAAAATATTGAAAACTAGGGAACTTAATTTCAATTAACTTACTGTGCATAATTCGGGTATTTGTGTCAAGCCATGCTATGCTAATGAAGATGGGGACCGGAGCATACCTTAACTGAAATTGAATTCTATTTTCCCAAGTTAAGGTTTGGCGAAGGAAGAACCAGCATAAATAGTCTACGCTAGCTGATATCTTATTTCCACCTCCAGATTTTATTATTATTATTTACGTATACAGTCTCAAAACTGCACTTGCATAGGAGAGGAAAGGTGATGTACCAGACTATATTGGTTATATAGCAACTAGTTAGCCGACAGTAGTGGCTCAGCTGGCTAAAGCGCAGCATTAGGTCATGGGACCAAGCTCTCTGCTGACTCGGTAGACGCGTGGGTTCGAGCCCCACCGTCGGCCGTCCTTGAAATGGTTTTCCGTGGTTTCCCATTTTCAACACCAGGCAAATGCTGGGACGGTACCTTCTGATAGGCCACGGCCGATTCCTTCCACATCCTTAACCAGTTTCATTCATTCACCTTCCTCCATTCCATCTCTCATCCCGACGCGCAGGTCGCCTACGGGCGTCGAATAGAAAGACCTGCACTCGGCCTCTGAGGAGGCCACACGACAAAAAAAAGCAACTAGTTAGCTAAACTGGAAGCGTGCTTTTGCTATAAAGTAAGACCTCAGTTTTTCGATAGTGAAACGCTGACAGAGTTAAAATTAATAATATTTTTGTTCGCCTTCCTGCCAATGACTGTTAGTTGCATGATATCCACTAAAAACACTCCCATTCCTCTTTTACAGGACTTTTATCTCAACAAACATCTATTTGTTTACGTATTTATGGATGCATTTGTTTCTTGTACAACCAGGTTGATGTACTGAATACCGTTTGAAGTTGGGCACTATAGATACTCCCACTCATTGACCTCTCACTTGAGATCGCTCTCGATATTCACTCTTAGCATCCCCTTCCAGTTTCTTCAAGCTAAGTTTATGGCTTTGTGTAATATAGGCTGCCTTGCTCCTCCATAAATACTTTAACTTCTTGAATAAATCAAGAACTCTGTTTCGATAGATACTTCCAAGTACTTCGTTTCTTCTTCCTACTCCGTGAACATTTCAGCAACAAACTCACACAGATCTGCTTCTCTTTTCACGTTGCTTTCTTTTTTTTTACCTCCTTGCCTTAGAGAGAAATCTGTACGGAATGAAACGGCGCAGACTTAAAGTGCTCCGGTTACATGAAGAACGTGATGTTATCAATATGGACCATGGAATTCTATTATCAGACTTACGATTAGAGCGAGAAGTCATCTTGACAACTCCCGTTGAAAATATTAATGTTGTTGTTGAATCATTTCAGGGTTTTGTGACATCGTGGCCATGCAGTATACTGTACTTGTGTGAGTGTGGAATCTGCCTAATAACCTGTGCCACTGTGATGGATGTAATAGTATGTGTATATTTGCAATTGAGTCTAGGATTAAGCTCTAACTTACGAACCGTCGTGGCATTTATCTGGAACAAAAGTAGTAATCTACTGACTACCACATCTAAGATAGCTGAAGTGGAAATCGAATCAACCGCTCCTCAGTTTTGATTCGCAAGTCCGAGTGTGCCCCGATCCATCCCTCATACTAGAATTGAATTTGATGGCAGAGTCTGGAATCAAGTCCAGCACTACAGAAGGCATCTGAATTTCTTATGTAGAGGTACGTATACTGCTGTAAAAATTTTATATCTTACTTGACATAATTTTGAAGAGCTGTCTGAAATACACGGTCCTGAATTTGAAATTTTTCGAGTTCTATATCTCAGCATCTAGTACAACTACAGTTCAGATTAGTAATAATATTATACTTTTGTTATTGTAGTAGTCTTGATTTCTTCATAAATTGTAGACATGAACAATGGGTTTTACTATCGTATTATTAACTAGCTAGCATGCCCCATGGTGTTGGGGTAGCGCGCCTTCCCCTCACCCGGAGGCCACGGGTTCAATTCCCGGCTCCGTCAGGGATTTTAGAAACTGACGTGAGGGCTGGAAAGGGGTGCACTCAGCCTCGTGAGGACAATTGAGTAGCTGTCTGACAGTGAGGCATCCCCCCGATCACGAAAACCAAGATTAAAGGCCGAGGGTACCCGATATGCTGATCACGCGTCACCCCAATGTCTGCAAGCCAAATGGCTGGGCAGCGGTCGCTTGGTAGGACAAGGTACTTCACGGGCTGTAGTGCCAGGGGTTATTTATTATTATTATTATTATTATTATTATTATTATTAGACGAGTTTGTGAAAAGATCGAGATACTTGGGATATCTGTGGTCGTCTTCCTCATGAACTTGCGTGTACGAAGAATTTGTCTCATAGCCTGTGTTTCTGTGGTTATTGCAGTAGTGTGTGTAGCTGTTATTAATACTATCGGAGATTGTGTTGGTGCCCCAGAACTTGAAATAAAGACCTATTCCGGCAACTGCTCAGAGGATATATGGAAAAGCCTAGGGAATAACCACACAGAGGATAACTGCTGTTAGCGGCAGGATTTGAACCTCTGATCTCCAAACTAGCTTCAGCTTCCCGTCAGGATCGGGGTGAGGGAATTACGTCACAAGGTGATATGCTCGAGAAGAAGTTGATTTGTGATGCAAAACAAGATGTT
Source organism: Meconema thalassinum (assembly GCA_946902985.2). NCBI lineage: Eukaryota > Metazoa > Arthropoda > Insecta > Orthoptera > Tettigoniidae > Meconema > Meconema thalassinum. The sequence continues at coordinate 1,394,823,657 of OX336389.2, forward strand.
CAGTAAAGAACGTATAGCCTACTTTCTCCTAAATGCATGGGTATAGATATAACTCCTTGTCCCTTTCAAGGAGTATAATTGAATGTTGGTTGTAGTAGCTTGTTGAAATACAACGTGCTATACGGATATTAAACGTTGATTGATTGAATCCTCCCCTGAATTATATACACACACACACACACTAAAACAGCCATCAAAATAACACAGGTTATCAGAAAAAATTCAACACACCCAAGTACACGGGGTCAAATTACCATGATGTCCATACATCTCAAATGAAACAACAACAACAGCTTCCTACCCAAATCCTTCTTCGTATAAATGTACACACACTAGTAAGCCTACAGACATCACAGTGACACAGGTTTTCAGACACCTTCTTCACACACCCAAGTAAACGGGGCTACAAGACCATGATGCGACAAAACCCCTAATGAATTAACGACAAAAACAACAATAATATACTCTACCGCGTATCAAGGTCAACGAACATTAATCGCTGTATTCGAGTGTTGAATTATGTGGTGTTTTAAGTATATAATATTTTCGATTGCAAATACACACTATATATGCTTAACATTATAACGTGTGAGTAGTTATAAATCAGTAAATATCAAATAAACGAAGTAAAAAAAATTGAACCTGTAGGATTTTGATCCACGAACCTCCAGACTATAATCCCAGGTCGCTACCATTACGCCACGGTTGGGCTACAATAATACTGGGTAAACAACTGGTTTAGTATAGCTGTATCATATTTTGTGTTGAAATCAACGATTCCAATACAGTATTTTGGCGTGTCTATGAACCATTTGATACTAAATAATTATGTATTATTTTGTTCAGTACATTTCCAAAAGGATATAAACTTTCGATGTTACAGAAATATATAGATTTACAAGCAAAAATCGCGGCCCTTTTGACAACGGGACGGCACGGACCCACAACGATATGACATGGCCAGCCTAACCTGTTAGTCACTTCTACGGTTACATATTCTATTATAATATGGTAATATCTTACCGGTCACCTCCTTGAGGACAGTTTAAACCTCCCTATGTAAGATAAGCTGAATTGTTGAGACCAGGCCTTGTTGAATCTCAAGTTACGGTTAGGCTACAATACTTGCATGATTCACACATCTACCACCTTGAAACTGTTTGGCTGATGACCTTGTAGTTCGAGCAAAAGACGCTTCTTACATGAAGGTATGTTGTTGCAATATTTGGTACAGATCAGATGATTAGGTTAGTCGTAATTTGATTTAAGCTTTGAACATTTGGGTGGCCACCATTACGTTTCCGTCAAGAAGGCAGCGATATAAAACATGACACTGAGGTGCCCTTTGCTAATGCTACCTCTGTACCAAATTTCGTTCAATTCAATTTCACCGTGTTTGAATTGATAGAGGTGACAGACATGCATGGTACACACATACACACACATACACAGTCACAAACACACAGACAGACACACAATTTTTGGCCCTGTGTTGATCTCATTAGTCTACTTCCACTTTTTGCAAAAATCTAAAGTAGGCTAACAATTAGTACCGTACGTTTGTTAAGAACATCCCTCTGAGGGCGCCAATATCTGGCTTGCTTTATTCCTATTATTAATTCGTTATAGGGGCTAGGGACATCTTGGTCATCAGATCCATTTATTTGGCTAGGTGATCAATTTGCCTGGTAACGTCTGCTTCTGTAAGTGTTACTATTATGTTCTGGGTTTAGGATAGTGCCCTGGAACTTGAAATAACATAATAATTCTGGTATCTTTTGCTGTAGCAATGTGTATACCATCTACGTAACTTTTTAGTTAATTGAGGAGATTTGGTATTAGGAGACTGTGGGGGCAGATGGCCTCGCTGTTCCACCCCTTAAAGCAACAATAACTAAGAAACTGTCGTCAGTCAGAATAGTAGTAGATGATGTAATTGCCACGCACATACAGTATGTCATCATACAGTTGCCGTCATTAGGACGTGTTAAAGTTGCTGACATTCTAACAGCCTCCATGTTCAAAAGATGAGCAATAGAAGAACAACCCGACATTTGCCAGTGTGGAGAAACCCGGGGGAATTCCACACTCAATGTAGCTGCTGTCAACGAAAGGATTAGCTCCTCGGATCATCGGATTTTCAGCAGCTCCCCATCATGTTCGAAGTGACCGATTTAACGGTACGCTACGCCGCAATCTTTTGTTTATTCTTATGTATACTCAAGATACGGTGGAAATGTTATGTCCATGTTTGAACTTAACACGAGCGTACACAGATTTTGGCCTGCTCGTGTATTAAGTATTAAGTATTATGGAGGAAAATTTCAAATGTGATACACGGTAAATGTTTAGATTTCTAATCACTGAAAGTCACTATCAGTGAGCACCAATATTGAATTAACACAAGGTGTCACTTGAACATTGCTGGACACACATTAACTATACCATTGCGTTTTCACACACCGTAGTAGGCGATTTAATTACAATATATATGCGAGAATATCAAGTGGCCGTTGAATGCATTCATAAAGACGTCTTTAATTTTCAGATGTTCAAACAGCCTCCTTATTTGCTTTGAGGCTATGTACAAAAGGATGAGCTATAAAGGAACAACCAGACCAAATACATGATAAATTATTTATAACACAGTGGCTGACTGCATTCATTATTCATATATCTTTAGAAGTGTTGACGGGCATGGCTACTCACTCCATCATCAGTCAAGGTCACGCACGTACGGGTTCCTCTCAACAACGTAATTTGTGAGTGAAGTTAATTTCACCTCATGCTGTGGATGCCTTCACAAACAATTCCAGCCCAATGAGGATCTTCCTTGTCAGCCAATTCAGACATGATTGCAAACGTAATAACCGTTATTAATTTGCAAGATAGGAGGAGAAAATTTAGAAAGTACATTTAATGTTGCCCATTTTTATGATCACCGTGTGTGCATAGTTTTCTTACGATCAGAATTTAGAGAACCGTAACAAAATACAGTTGAAACGTAACATATTATTCAATTCTTTATGACCTAACAATTTAACACCGTGAACGTCAAGTTCCCAATCATCGTGAAATTTTGAATATTTCTTCCCCGGTAAAATGGCAAATATCTATGATGTATATCACCTTAAATTCATGTGGGCCATCCCCAGAGAGGACATTTTACGTATCTGAATAATGACGCAAGACTTGGGCAAGCCGTAGAGCAGTGTTTCCCAAACATTTTTGTGTGTGTACCACTGTAAGAGATGAGAATATCTCGCGTACCACCTATCGGTTAGGAGTTATAGTAACTATAACCCCCCACCTCCTCCCCCCTATCCCCCCCTTCCTCCCCCCATCACTACCACTACGTAGTAGACCAAAAGACGGATTGTAAATTGTGTTTGTTAGAGTTTAAGTTCAAATAATAAAAAGTGTGTCCAGTTGTTTTATTATTTATTACAATAAGTATTCACTTCAAACAATCAGAAATGACACTGTACAAATAATATTAATTAAAGAACTCTTAATAATTAAACATAAAACCAAATTTCTACTAACAACTTCAGTGTGAAGGAGCTTGAAGATTAGAAGCCAACTTAGGAATGTCTAGTATAAGATTGCTGACTCTCAAACGAAAATCGTTTTTCACTGTATTCCGGTATTAATTCTTGAGATAAACAAGCGAAGAAAATACAGTCTCACACAAGTACAAAGTAGTGAAAGGCAGTAAAAATACAACTGCTTTGTCAGCTATGTCTGCATAGTCTGCACGCCTCTCAACCCAAAAGTTCACAAGAGCCATTTTTGAAAAAGTTTGCCTTAGTGCTGAATCGCAATTCAATTCATAAAACTGATCCTTGTATATGGCCTTAAAGTCCTCCGGTAACATATCAATGTTTTAATATTTTAAAATTTTAAATTTTATATTTGGTATATTTTTCGTAACATCACCGCGTGCCACTACAGCAGCACGAGCGTACCACAGGCTGTCTATGGTACAACTAGTTGCTACAGTGCGATTGCGCTCAACCACCAGTGCTGCTCCAAGTTTGGAACGTGTACAGTTTAGCCCTCTATAGGGATGGTCGAAACGAATATGGGAATGAAATACCATCACAGATGTTTTCCGTGTGCGCAAAGTTTCGTCGAATTCGGGAGATTGATGTTCAACATATTTCCCTTGTGAGTACTGGGTTCAGGCTGGAATGACCGCTGCGCTGTCCCATCTTTGTGGCAATTGTCACTGTGCTCGCAACTTCGCTGATATTTGCAATGAGGTTATAATTCAAAATTTAGCCTCTGTAGCAGACAACCATGTACCTTGCTGATTCATAACATGAGATTCCTGGAAAGGATTATGTCCATTGTAGTTTACTATGGAATTATGTAAAATAATGGAAGTAGACTTATGAGATACACAAGGGCCAAATGTCAGTGTGTTTGTTTGTATGTCCGAGCCCTTGTCTGTCTGTGTGCTCTATCAATTCCCAAAAGAATTGTATCAAATTTGGTACAGATGCTTTATATTGCCACCATCTTAACGACAACAGAATGGCGGCCAACCGCGTGTTCAATGCTGAAATCAAATTACGACTAAACTAATCAACGGATTACAACCAAATAAAATAAAATAAATTCTTTAGGAAGCGTCTGGGGTCCAATCCACACCGTTAAGACACGAATAATTTCAGGACTGCGGCCGTGTGAATCATTAAAGAACGATAATCTATAACTCATGTTCACAATACTTAGCATTCAGACAGTTTTATAAAATGACCCACCGCACCGTTACAAACGAGAAGACCATAACATATGAGATTGAATATTACGCGCAGCCGCCAGCTTGAAATTATGAAATTTAAAGAAAAGTAATTCTCAGCACTTAAAATATACAGTTACGAATATTAGTAGCAAGGTGTGTTGCCTGTGTACGATCAATGTAATAAACAGACCCTATACATTGAAGATGACGGATATTTGAACTATTAGAACATTAAAATCACCAACACAGAATGTAATTGTGTAATTATAACGAATCTAGCAAGAGATCAGTATCACATAAAGGTGCTCACTTTCGTTAGGAAAAATTCTATCTCACTGAATTGAGCGCACAGCGGCCATCTTGAAATTTTTACATAAATTAATAACTCTCAGAATTGAAATTCCTGAAATTAGCAATAAGGTAGATTCTTATGAAAAGCTTCGTACACTCAAAGTAACAGAACAGAAAATTCATACATTCAAGATGGTGACTAGGTATAATAATAAAATATGCAAATTAGTAACTCAGAGGGCAATATCACATATCGAAAAGAAACTTGGTAAAAGAAGAGTATTACATGAGTGTCTTCAGTAGCATAAGTGATAAATTTATAACACTATATATTTTGCTCAGTGTCCATCTTTAAATTTCATAATTTAATAATATTAAAAATTAATAAATCTCTATGTCTTAGATCGGACGATATTTGGTGGTACGGTAGAACTTTGTGTGTGGCTTTGAATGTTTACAGTAAAACAAAGCGACTCCATTTATTAAAGGAAGGAAGCTTGTACTTCAACTTGACTGTTAATCTTGAGCTCATGAGCCACGGGACCTCCTTTTAACGTGGAATCTGAACCACAAGACATGCCATTTCACTTCAAAAATCTCACATGCATTGACCGGGAATTGAACCCAGTACAACAGCTTGACCGCTGCGTTACCACACCCCTAATTATTAAAGATGGCGGCTAGGTGTACTATTAAAGAGTAATAATGAATCATTCTGAATGCAATGGGACAATGAAAACGAAACTTAGTAGGAAAGAAGTACCATATGAGGGTCCTTGCGGAAATAAACCATTTGAAGTATATTGGAAGTGGCATCGAAACCCAGCCTAGTTTGTTGGCATTTGAGAGTGTTTTAAATGCGAGGGACCCGTGTCAGTAGATTTACTGGCACGTTGAAATTTCAATACATGGCAAAACATCGACACGCCGGTGTCTCTAAAGCTGGCTTGGGAGATCACCTTTCGTCTGCGCGCGCACGCGCGAGTTTGTGTGCGTATGAGTGTGTGTGAGAGAGAGAGTCCCTAATAAAATCTAAACATCTGGAGTCAGTAAGTTCATAGTGCTATTTTGTCCAACCCCGGCTGTGCACTTCAAATTTTATATTGTCTCACCTGTCCAGCATGGCGACTTTGAGAAATATTTCAGCGGTATTCTATATCTCCGAAACTGTTACTGATATCACCCTCAAATATTGTTCGTTGATAAGGGGCACTACTACAAGTTCACTTATGTGCCTTTAAAAAACTTGTTATGTACAAAACGAACATGGCGGCCAAGTGAAGTTGAGATATTTAAATAGACTTTCCTCGCGACTTAAGGATTCGAACGCAGTGGAACTTGTCATAGCATATGTTTATACACATTTTAACGCACTGACATCGAACTATGTTTAATTGTCTACATTACGTCAAGATGGTAGCTGTGCGAAATTTTAAAATTATTATTTTTATTTCTTGTGTCCTAATCATGCGATCGAAGTCAATGTTTGAATATTGAACCTACGCAATAATTGTCATCTAATAGTAGATAGCTCTATTACCTACTTATATAAAAGTCCATCATGGCGACCATCCAAAATATTTAAATGGTTCTCAATATCTATTAATCAATTACAGCTATCAACTTGTAGGATATATGCAAATAGGCTATTAAATTATTCACGGAACTACTTGTTATTATTGTTGTTATTATGAATAATAATACCATATTTTAAAAAATAACAAAATATATTTTTGTTAATGATTTATGCTTCTGATTTGCCGAGTTGTTGTATCTCTATCTGTACAGTAAAATATGTTATTATACTTATACTGGTGTTGCAGCTGTAGAAGTTTTATTGATATTGGACGTACTAATAATTATCATCATAGTATTTCACAAAACGTTATACGTGTTCGATGACATTCTGATAGGTAACAATGTCTCCTAGTTTAACAAATACATTTCTTGTTTATAACAAACTAACCCCGTGGCACTACAGCCCTTGAAGGGCCTAGGCATACCAAGCGACCGCTGCCCAGCCAGTTGGCCTGCAGATTTTGGGGTGACGCGTGGTCAGCGCGTCGGGTCCCCTCGGCCGTTAATCTTGGTTTTCGTGACCGGGGCACTGTCTCACTCTTGTTTATACAAGTACTAAATATATTTACGTCATTTATTTACAGAAAAAATGAAAAACAATCATTGTTCCTCTAATCATGTTCTTCTCACCATGTAACATTGGTTTTCCCGGTAGAATGGTGCATTTAATAGTGATATTCATGACTTCCTTATTATATGAGAATGGCTACAATCTACTTTATTTGAAATATAGGTATGCCTAACTCCAGTCTCTTTATCTGACGTAAAGTTTTTCCATATTAGTACACTAAAGCGACTGTCGATAATAGTTTTCAAGTCATTGATTTCTAATAATATCTCTGTGCCGATGACCTTTATGTTACGCCCCTATAAATAACAACCAGGGATAAACAATCTAGTAATATTTCTGTTGATACGGGGTTTCACAGAGCGGAATTATGTCAATACTACCTGAGGCAGTTATAGTACAGCACTGTGTTTTAAATAGCATGCATGGTATTCAGTGACAGCGCGCAGTGATGCACACACTCTTGGCAACGCCCCCCAGGGACTCACATCTAGTGGGACGTGGGTTGGCGACCACGGGACCCCAGCTGAGATGGACATTGCTGCCACTCACTTGTGCTGGTCTCCTCTCCGTCTTCTTTCCTGTCGACCTCTCTTGGTCAACTCTTGTTCTCTTCCGACTCCGATGGTATAAGGGTATCCGAGGACAAGGGATTCTTTCACTTTCTCGGCTTAATTGGTCCTTGTCTCATCTTTTCTGATACCCTCATTTTTCGAGGAGTCAGCCTTCTTTTCTTTTCATATTGTCTCCTGCCTTCTGGTCAAGGCCCTCAAGGAGGCAGGGTGTATGTAGCCCCACCACGTCTGGTGCACCCTGGATATTGCTACACCCTCAGGGGCTTACGGCTGGTGAGTTCGGGAGTTGGCGACTCCGAGGGATTCATGAGCTGGGTCCGGTTTTCTCCCTTTTTTCCATTACCTCTGTGGTGGACCCTCTCCTCTTTCACTTTCCAATCTGCCTTCCTTCCAAGTCCCTCAATCCGCATTCTTCGAGGGTTGAGGGCATTTCTTTTCCTCCTGTCCTTTATTTGCCTGATTCTCTTTTGATTTCCATTTCTTATTGTAGTATGTAAGTTAGTAGTTAGTATTAGTTTACTTTTCATTATCATCTTCACGATCACCCAAACCTTAAGGGGCCGATAACTTAGATGTTAGGCCCCTTAAAACAACAATTATGATCATCATCATCCTGGCAACGTACCCATGTCCACTTCCTCTACCTTCACCGCCAAGCTAAGCAGGCTGATATTCTCCCAAGCGCTCAGCGGTGCATCACTGGTCTAGACGATCGTTTATCACCCCTGGACTGAACTACGTATGGTAATTTTGAGTGGGGTGGGAATGTTTAGGAGGAGAATCTTATAGAGTTGCCAGGCGGAAGTGCGCAGTGTTTACACACCTAACAGACCCTGCCCTAGGCCAGAGGCCACGATTTTTATGCTGTACAATTTGCTCATATTTCTCCACACACATTTCTCTCTCAACGCTTGTCTTCCTCACTTGCTGGGAATGACAAGAGCTTACACGCATATTGTATTGACTGAATCTCTTGTCTTCACTTCTAAACCTTAATTTTTCCTCCACCACAGGTCAATTTGTTCATACTTACAACCTAAACAGCATTCAACATAAAGCAGATTTTCCAACGAAGTCTGATGAGTGGCAAGTAGAACGTTCGTGAAGCCACTTAGACTTAAGTATTGTACCTAACCACTGCCGTCTTCTTTCACACCTCCTTATACTCACGTAAATGCTTGGAAAATCAATGAAAGTCTAAGTCTTCAAAATAAGTCCATTGTATGATTACATGATAGCGTGATGTCAAATACATTGTTATAGAGCACACACAATAGCTTCGGCCATATAGGCCAGTCGGTGACTCACCGTCTCATCAATGTCCAGTCCAGCAAAGAATGTATCATGTTCACCAGCAACACCTCTTAAATGCTCTCAGTTCCACTGCCAATCCAGTCACTCTTGCAACCATGATAAGTGATGCTGTTATGAATATCTCGAACAAAATCTCGAAGTTTCACTTCTCACACAGTCTTACTCAGTCAATACTTACTATAGTGGATATGAAAATCCGTAGTGTTGAGTTCCACTGAACATACAGTTAGTCTTACTCCGTGAATCCGAGGTGAATAATGGCATAATTGATATCTAAATCAATAGCATGGAGTCCCACTAAATGTTACTATAGTGGATATCTGAAGCAGGAGCGTTGAATTCCCCAGACCACACAGTCACTCCTCTACCGGGAATACACATTCAATGACGCCAGGATGGTCATAAAAGCTGTAGCGTAGGGTTTTATGCACCACCCAATCACTCGTGCAAAGATACACCATTTGTAAGGTAAATTACGCTATGGTGGACGTTTCAGGCATTATAAATGAATTCCACTGACCACTTTGTCGCCCTTGCTCATCTGTATCATGTGCACGCTGATCAACCTCGTTATGGATATCCAACGCCGTGGCTATTTCAGCGCATTTAAATTGGTCACAGATCATCGTCTAAATGTTAGTTTGAAAGAGGAAAATTTACTGGGGTCGAGTTCATGAACTGGGACAAGTCAAATTTGTGTCTCTTCCCATTGTTCTCATGGATCAATGAATAAAGTACAGAAGAATCCGGGGTAGTCGCCTCCGTAGCGTAGTGGTCAGCATGCTTAGCTGCCGCCCCGGAGGTCCTGGGTTCGATTCACGGCTCTGCCACGAAATTTGAAAAGTGGTATGAGGACTGGAACGGGGTCTACTCAGCCTCGGGTGGCCCAAATGAGTAGAGGGGGTTCGATTCCCACCTCAGCCATCCTCGAAGTGGTTTTCCGTGGTTTCCCACTTCGTTTTCGGGCAAATGCCGGGATGGTACTGTACCCTCATTCTCATGACTGGAATGCCTTTATGGGAAGGTAATATGTAATTACTTGTGAAAATGAAGGGAGAGTCAGTATCATATGTTTCGCGACCCACAAGTTGACTTTGGATAGCGATCTCGACGAGAGAAGCGGGGCGCATGCGTTGCAAGTACTGTTGTCACAGCTGATTGGTTAGGGGTATTGATTATTTTTATCGACCAGCAACAAGAGATAAACTATGCTTTTTTGATGGGTATTTAAGTTTTTATACGTTCTGGCATATTTTAACATGTCTGTAATTATAGCAGGTGTTGGATTATTAACTACTTTCACATAATTGAATTCTTAGGAACACGGAAATAAGATATTTGCATCTTATCAGTTCCAGTTTTGAACACTCGTGGCGCGACGATAGGTGACCTCGCAGTCGCGTTCTGGCTTGAACAACGGAGAGGGTAGATTGGATTATACCATACACGTTTACACATGTATCGAGTTATACCGGTGACCGGCGGCGAAATGTCACGTGCAACGTGAGTGAAAGTTCGTCTTGAGTAGTGTACGATTACTGTACAGCAGGGAGTTTTCCTTAGTGCCGTGAAGGACTCCAGTATCAGTTCCGATTAGGCCAGTAGATATTCTTTCAGTAGATATTCTTCGCTTTGGAACTGGCCGTATCGATACACTCATTTCGTGTGTTTTGACAGAACAATTAGCACCTCCATTTGAGAAGCATTTCTCAATACGAGTGCTTGGATCTTGAATATACTTTATATATATTTAGGGCCTAACTCACATGTCTGTGATCTTGCAACTATGTTGAGCAATTTCATGTCGAGAGGAAAGGTTGCTATGTGCTTCAATGACTTAACCATGTGCGGCTAGGCGATATAAACACATGAGTGTCACTGTGCGAGCGAAGTTACGTTCATTCTGATGCTATACGTCGCGCGGCCCGTCCTGGTGAGTGCGAACACAGCTGTTGTATTGCAATACAGTGTGTTTCGCAATGAACCGATTGCGCGAGGCCAGTGAACTTTGGTGTTCGGGCCGATATAGACATCATTGCGTGCTGCGGTTGATAGGACGTTATCCGAAGATGAAAGAAACTGTCGTTGGTATTAGAGTGGAACATTCAGTCAGGATGGGAGATGTCTGGAGATCCAGGGTTCGTTTCTCGCTTTCCTGGACAGTGAAGACTTCTATTGCTTACATGGAGAGAACAGTAATAAAGGACATGACTGTGTCCTTTCGTGGTCTACAAGAATCATCTAAGGTACTGAATTAACCATCTTCAATCGTAGCTAAGCATGTTTATTCTAACGTTGTTACCCTGCCACATATACATTTTTTTAAAGGATTTTTCGTAGAACGTCTAAGAATGGAGTTTAGGTTTGATCCTAGTGTCAAGACTGATTCTATTCTGGACAGGGTTTTGATTCTACTAAAAGAATGCACCCATTGTAATTAAATGTATTATAGTTTAATTTTCTTTTGATTACTGTAGATTCAAGTTCATTTTATGGGGAATTTATTTAATGTAGAGAAGAGGAACTTTAGGCCACTCAAGATTCATCATTTTTCGTGTTTGATTTATATTGTATATGAACACTAGTTTTATGCCTTCATATGACATTACTCGAGCTTGGGTAGACTCAATTTGGAGTTTCTACTTCCGTAAGTCTACTTAGAAGACTGTTATACACTCGAAAGTGAAATTTCAGTATTCAGATTGATTTTCGAATACTGCAGTAAGCTTTATGAAGCAGGTTCAGTGAAGAAAGCGGATTTGTTTTGATTTGCTAGGAATTTATTCCGAATTTTGACTTGATCCAGGTTCTTTCTAACGTAATTTTTGTGAGATTCTGCATTACGTTTGCTTTATTAGATTCGATCAAGATCCATTATTGATGGACTAGACAGATGTTTTAAACACAGTTTGAAGACATTGGAATACATTCACCCTATGTTATTAACGCGAATCCCAGACTAGATTTATGTGGAAGCAGATATATCGCCAAAGCTGCAATTGTTATTTAACATTTATTGAAAGCTATGCATATTGATCGTGAATAATAATAACATAAGAGCAAATGAAATAATAATGTAACAGTGAGTAACTGAACTGTAAAGAAACTTGTATAGTTTTACCAACAATATTTCATTGTGAATGTTATCTGTCAACTAAGCCGAATTCCTTGTTCACTAAGAAAGATAACTAATTGAAGCGCTAAAGAGATAGTAGTAATGCCTGATATTATAAATGATATGAATGCTTAGCGTAGCATGATATTTAATGGCAAAGCCATATAAAGGCTAATGTCCTTGATTATTAAAAGGGTATTCAATGGAATATTCCAAGTTGTAGTATGGAAAGTAATCCACTCAGATAGATTGTGAAATTAGGGCAGTTTACTTCAGTATCAGTTCAAGTAAATAATCTGTTGTGAAAATCATGCATTTTAGGCATGTTGAATTAAACCTACCTGGTAAAATTTTCGACCATTTGTATCAATGCAATGCTTAACAGGCGTTTTAACAATCACTAATTCCGGTCTGGTGAGGACAGTTCATTTAAAGGGGTGTTAAAATTAAATTAAAGAAGTTAATTTTTGACTTAGCTTTATTGCTCGGTCAGAAGAGATAAATAAAATCAGAAAAACCCAGCAAACATAAATATAATAAACCACATGCAAGATGTCACTTCTGAATCCTATAAAAAGAAAACACACTAAGAAAGTGTTACAAAATGACTGTACATTTGTATTATAGCTTTAAATATATATTTTTTTCAGGGTATAAATTGATATATGTCTTGTAAATATGAAGATTTCCAGGGTTTATATTTAAATGTTCCAATTGCTGTCAACATTTATGTTGGACCATGTATATGATTTGTGTTCACTCATTCTTGGGTAAAATGCAGTCAACAACATTGATGAATGTGGGGGCTGGCATTTTCCCCCATGTTCATGAAACTTCGGATGGAAGTTGGGCACTTTGCCTTGAAGTATAATATAGTGACTTACACTATATTTTCCTTTCCTGAATAAATTTTCTTTTTGATCAATTTAACATCTTCGAAGTGTGGTACTTTATAGAAACGATAAGAGAACACGTTAAGAAGGCCAGCGGTGGGTATTTCAGTGGTTTTCCCACACACCAGAGATTGCGTTCATTATTATTCTTGTGCTTTTGAGCTTTCTTATGTCGTTCACCATGGTTTTTCTTAACGTAGTCTCAGTTAGGAATTCCTGTACCCCATTTCCTCGTCTTATGTTGGGTAGAATCTGGCAAATTTTATAGCCGGGGTCTTCGTGGGATTCCAACATGCTGATGGTAGGTATTTCGGGTACAGTACCTACTGTATGGCCACGGCCGCTTCCTTCCCTCTTCCTAGCCTATCCATCCCAATCTTCCATCCCTTCCCATCCCTCATGAGGCCCCTGTTCGCTTTGCAGGTGAGGCCGCCTGGGCGAAGTGCTGATCACACCTCCCCAGTTGTATCCATCCCGGCCAGATGTTCCAAGCTCCAGGACACTGCCCATAGAGGTGGTAGTGGTGAGTTCCTTCGCTGAGTCCGTGGGGACCACCAACCTAGAGGGTAAATTGACTAAATAAAAAAAAAGAATCCGGGGTAAACTATATTCAGTGTGGCCACAGAATATCAGCATGGTGCTCATTCAGGTACTTCCAAATCAACTGTACGCCTACATGGCTGAATTAAAAGTTGTTTCTCTTATACAGAGTGGGTTCACCAGCCCCTTATTAGGCCTACTTAGTTTTATGAAACCCAACTAACATTGTGTTTCTCCCGATGTTCGATATTACACTGCACTCGGACTGTGTGATAGCAATGTAATTGAGTCATGGGTCTAGCAAAGAAAAAACGACCGTTAACATTTCCCCGCCAAATACTAAGGCCCATTCTACTAAGATGTGACTTATTGGTCCTTGATATAGCACGTATACACGTAATACAATCGAATTAATAGTTTACGCCACGTGATATGTAATAGTAGAAAGTTAAATCAACTCCATAAACCATGATTGAAGAATTTGACATGGACTTTAACGTTTGAGGTGGGACGGCCAAAGTAACTAGCGCACGTGCAGCACGTGAAGCGAATCTGAGAAGATGTGGGTTCGATTCCCACCTCAGTCATCCTGGAAGTGTTTTTCCGTGGCTTTCTTCTTCTACTCCGGCCAAATGCCGGGACGATTTCTATCTTAAGGACACGGCCGCCTCCTTCCCAATCCTTAATTGCAATGTGTTGCCATATATTGGTGGCTGAATCAGTGTAAGCCCGGACGTACATGGTGGGAGAGACCAGGTAGAATAGTGCTTCGAATCCAGTGGTAGGCATACTTTTTTGAACGACAGCCCACGCCCCATTTTAGTGGGGATGTAACTACGTTGCCACAATTATTCACTTACGATGTATTCCTGAGAAGAGTACGTTGAAGTTTGCTAATTTATAAGGAGAATACGATCAAATTGGTAGGTTATGCCACCTGACCTGTAATGGCAGAAAGTTAAAAATCTGTCATGGATATTAACATAACATATCGAAGTGCCACTCCGGAGGTCTGGGTTTGATTCCCGGCTCTGACAAGACATTTAATACTGGTCTGAGGGCTGAAATGGGGTACGCTCGGCCTTGTGAAGCCAATCTGAGAAGATGTGGGTTCGATTCCCACCTCAGCCACCCAGGAAGTGGTTTTCCGTGGCTTCCTTCTTCTACTCCGGCCAAATGCCGGGATGGTTTCTATCTTAAGGACAGGGCCGCCTCCTTCCCAATCCTTAATTGCAAATACACACATTATTACAAGCCTGCAATAACTTAGGTTATCAGACAAATTCTACATACACACCAAAATACACGGGGGATAAATATCCTCGATGTTCTAGCCCCTCAAATGAAACAACAATAAAAAACATATCTAAGGGGATTCTGATCGCTAGTGCTCGCATCGAAATATACGTATTACTTAGAATCTCCCTTGGTTTTATTTTGTTATTACATTTTAACAGAAAGTATGAAGTGAAGAAAGTCATGTTAATCCTAATGAACTCAATACACTACGGTATTTATCATAAGTGGATCAATTAATACTCTTTTATATTTGTCAAACGTAAGAATGAGGATTATATTATATCCCGCAGTTACAGAGGGCTTTGACTTGACACAGCGTAAGAACGAGGAATGGTTTACAACTCGAGACGTTACAGAGGGCTTTGACTTGACACGTGCGGCGGCCTGAGTGAGTCTGAGTTTTCCTTTATACCAAGGTGGACAACATTTCGAACACTTGATACCCTCAATATACAGGATATCTTGCTTTCGTTCTACAGATCATTATGTCGTCGTCCAATCTGGCTACGTACCATCGGATAAATACGGTCCTTTTCAGGACCAAATAAAAATCACTCGTTGGAACAGGTAGATATGCGTCCATGATACATCCACAATGAATGATATTAAGCAAAACATTTGTATTAGTTCGAAGTTAGAATCTACTACTATGCGACTTGGATGACGCTACTCCAGCAATTCTTGATTTAGCCACCTTAGCGACCGAGAACCATGAATTATTGCTGGCACGTATTGAAAATATTCGTAGACACTTCCTGTCTAAATGTAAGGTGGTGTTATTCGGAGCTGGGATCCTTTTAACCATGTATTATATTTGAGGTCATTGAAATAACACTGCCACTATCGATTTCTACTAACTAATTCGTGAGCATGTATTCAACGGTAAAATTGTACTAAGGTCGTAAAGGAGCAGCTACTAATGTTTTTAGGATGACTATGATATACGCGTTAGTTTGGTTGCCTCTCTCCTAAAAAATAAGGGGCTAGTAAACCACTTTGTATACTTAAACACGCATTTGATACCAGCAGTAAAGAGATAAAATCGTAAGACACGTTGTAGTTTCCTTTGTCACCACTGTTAGCATGTGTTGGATTAAATGAACTTCTGTGTTCGTAGTAATTGTTCAACTCTGGACGTAACATAGTTTCTACATCAGTCAGCATGTTTTTTTAGTGCGTCATGGCTATAGACGTATAAAATGAAATCTAGGTATTGTAATTACCATAATGTAATTTTGGTGGTACTTCCCAATATCCCTTTGTCTTCGTTATAATAAAGGTCTTGATATTCTAATGTGGTCTGTTCGCCATCTCTTGATGAATACAGTACTTTTGCATTTGTCAGTTGGCACAGGCTAGAGTAAAAGGTGGCTTTTCACCGATGTCTCAGTCTCACTCATGGCTGTGATTATATGGAAGCTACTGAGGTATGGGTGGTGCTTAGTAATGGCATTCGGGGCACAGTCAGTGCCTGTGAATGCTGTGAAAGGTTCAACTCATAGGGTTAGGACTACTGTTCTGACTCAGTGAGGAAAGCAATGGCAAACTAGAACGCCTCAAAATAGTGCTGCCTTGGGTTTTTGTGGGTATCTACTCACATAACGTAACGGCGGTACTTTTTGAGGATCCAACCAGCCTTCGGGCTGACTACCTAACAGACAGAATGCGAATAGCTATCCCATGAGGTTCGGCTAAGGATACGCTTTGAAATAAACAGTGGAAGTTTAACAGTGGTTACTCTGCACAACAACGCACTCCTGATAGAGCTTGTCACACCACACTGAGTTCTGGGGAAACTTCTGTTATCTCTCTCGTCCAGCTTTCTCTAAACCGTTGTTAAAATCGTGCTTCCGCAAGATGAACCAGTGTAAACAAAACAGTAAAGTACTTGTACGATAAAGATGAATCTACAAGCGACTCTCTGCTAGTGTAGGTAAAGAACAAGTTGAAGGCTGAAGTTGCATTTCTGCTGGGAAACATGCAGCATAGACAAAACAGAACAGTTCCTTTGATTCCCTGAACATGATCCCATCTACAAATAGCGAGATAATATGGTGGAAGGACTTTATGCGCCTTGTTTTAATAAGTTGGGCAAGTAATTCCTTGAAAGGTTTTGTAGTACGGATTCCTTCACAAAAATTATGAAAATAACGATGAAATATAACAGGAACAGAGCTAGAAATATATAGCGCTATTCAAAAATAACTAGTGCGAATTGAACGGTGTCCTCAGGAGTCAGAATCACCTTGGGAGAGTTCCAGGGTTGGACCGATAACTGTACACTCTGATATCACCAAGTTGGTAGCATATATAAAAGCTGAAAAAGCAATATTCCGTAGTGTGTGGGGATCTCTCCAAGTTTTAACTGAGATTTTCTTAAGGAATTCATAGAATTTGGATAATGTTAAAATGTTACAATTCGAAGAGAAAACAATATGAAATACGGAGCACCGTGCTCTCTTCCATGATTGGTTGTCATATTAACGGAAATCCAGAACGACCGGCTCTACATGAGAGTTGACGTCAGGATAGCTTATTGCTATCAGCGTTTCCGCGTGTCATCCACAAGCAAACCACCAATTACCGGTTAATCAGTTGGGGTAAGAGCAGCATGCTTTCATAGTTTAATTTCAGACGAGTGGTCACGACAAGGATTGGGGTTTCGTCAGTTAATTTTTCATAACTCACTATCAGATTCATTCAGAAGACGACGTTTCCCATCATCGTTTGTAAACAGATGGAGCATCTCATTCGCGACTACTTGAGGGAACAGTGGGAAACATTATCATGGTTTAATGATAGGCAACATGGATTTCGGAAAGGTTACTCATGTGAGAGTCAGATGCTATCATTTTTTCAAGGTATTAGCGAATCGTTAGACAATGGAGTTTCAGTCGATGCCGTAGTTATAGATTTTGCGAAGGCATTCGATGTCGTGCCGCATGACATGCTACTCCATAAATTAGCTTCAACGAAGATTGATAGAAGAGTAATTTTAGGAATCCAAGAATTTTTGACGGGTCGTTCCCAGAAAGTGAAAGTCGAAGGCGTATTCTCGGATGAAATTACCGTAACGTCGGGTATCCCTCAGGGAACTTCGTTATTTTTGGCGATTATAAATAACTTACCAAATGGTATTCGCAGTGACTGTCGATTGTGTAATATATCGAATTATAGCCTACATGACTCACAAGACAACGCAGTACTTCAAGATGACCTGAACCTGGTCTATAAGTGGGCGATTGAAAATAAAATGAAAATAAACACAAGAAAATGTAGTCTCATAAAAATAGGGAAAGGGCGAAGGCAATATTTCCAATAAAACATTGGCTCGGAAATACTTGTGGAAGAAGATTCTAGCAAATATTTGGGCGTTCACGTAAAGAATGATATGTAATGGAGTAGTCATGTAGGATGTGTAGTTTCTAAAGCTTACTAATCCCTGCAATCTGTAATGAAGGTATTAAAAGGAAGTAGTACCTCTGTTAAAGATTTAGGATGTGTGTCACTTGTATGATCGATTCTGGAAAACGCCTCGGTGGTTTGGGATCCATATCAAGTAGGGCTCATAAATGAGTTGGAAATGGCACAAAGAAAGGCAGGAGCAGTGTGAGCCGTATGTTAAAGAAACTTGGGTGGGAATCACTTGAGGCTAGGAGGATGAAATCTAGACTCTGCGCTATATACAATACGTATATAAATCAACCAGCATGGGGTGAACTCAGAAAACTTATGGGATAGCCAACTTACATGAGTAGGAGTGATCATCCTTTCAAATTTAAGGGCCAACTACAGCGTACAAATTATGGTAAATATCCTTTCGTAAACCGTGCCATTGATAACTGGAGCTCTCTACTTGCCGCAGTCTTGGAGACTTTTCCCAAAAATATAGGTGTGTTTAAGAAAAGACTGACGATTTGTGTAAATACTCCAGTTTAATTGATATTGAATTGTAATGTATAATTATTTATTTGTTATGCATTTCGAATTTTCCACCGGGGGCACACCTCCAATTGCAAATAAATGAATGAATGAATGAATAAATCAATCAATCAATGAACGAATGAATTAATATTATATGCTAATCTCTGCCTTTGTAAGGAATTTGTTCAAGTTTACCCTAAGAATGCTAAATTGAATGACAAGGGTTGTGTTGTTTGAGTCTTCAGTCTTTTGACTGGTTTGATGCAGCTCTCCATGCTTCCCTATCCTGAGCTAATCGTTTCATTTCTACATAGCTACCACACCCTACATCCGAGGCAATCTGTTTAACATATTCTAACCTTGGTCTACCCCTACAGTTCTTGTCCTCGAACCTTCCCTCCATAACTAAGCTTGCTATTCCTGGGTGTCTTAGTATGTGTCCTACCAACCTATCTCTTCTCTTCATTAGCAGTCGCCAGAAACATCTCTCCTCTCCCACACGTCTTAATACCTCTTTGTTTGTAACCCTATCTACCCATCTGATCTTCATCTTTCTCCTGTAACACCACATTTCAAATGTTTCAATTCTCCTCTTTTCTGCTGCACCAATAGTCCAAGTTTCACTTCCATAGAGCGCCACGCTCCAGACAAAGGCTTTCAAAAATGACTTCCTAATACCTAAATCTATATTCGATGTCAGCAGTTTCCTTTTTTGTAGAAATGCTTTCTTTGCCTGAGCCAACCTACTTTTTATATCCACTTTGCTTCGTCCATCACTGGTTATTCTGCTTCCTAAGTAACAGAAGTCTCCTACTTCCTTCAGCTTTTCACCTGCCAATTTGATCTCCATAGAGGTTTCTGATTTATTTCGGCTGCATTCCAGTATTTTTGTTTTACATTTATTAATTTTCATCATGAATTCTTTCCGTAAGACGGAGTCCGTACCATTCAAAAACTCATTCAAATCCTCAGGCCTGTCGGCCAAGATGACGATGTCATCAGCAAATCGCAGAGTTGAAATTATTTCTCCTTGAATCTTCACTCCCACTTTAAATTTTTCTCTAATTTCCTTCATTGCTTGTTCAATGTAAAGATTGAAAAGTATGGGTGATAAGTTGCAGCCTTGCCTTACACCTTTCTGAATACCAGCTTCTCTGTCATGTCCTTCAAGTCGAATGACTGCTGTCTGGTTTCTGTATAGATTGTATATCACCCTCCTATCCCTGTACTTTATTCCAATCGATTTCAAAATGTCAAACAATTTAGTCCAATCAACGTTATCAAAAGCCTTTTCTAAGTCTACAAAAGCCATGAACGTTCTCTTATCTTTCCTTATTCTACCTTCCAAAATCAGCCTAAGACTTAGTACAGCTTCCCTTGTTCCTACATTTCTCCTGAAACCAAACTGGTCTTCACCCAACTCCGTTTCTATCTGGCTTTCAATCCTCTTGTAAATTATTCTAGACAGGATCTTTGAAGCATGAGTAATCAAGCTGATTGTACGGTAATCTTCACATCTGTCAGCTCCCACTTTCTTTGGTGTAGGGATGATTACATTATTCTTGAAATCAGGGGGTACCTCACCTGTCTCATAAATACTACACAACAAGTGAAATAACCTGATCAGACCTTCATCTCCTATGCAGCGTAGCAACTCAATCCGTATATCATCTATGCCTGGTGCTTTGTTCCTGCTTAGGTCTTCCAAAGCTTAATCAAATTCTGATCTCAATATTAAATCTCCTTTCGCATCCACATCAATTTCCTCCTCCCTTCCCATTACATGATTCTCAATCTCCTTTCCCTTATACAAACTCTCTATGTAAGCTTTCCATCTCTCAACCTTTTCTTCCCTATCTGTTAGAGGCTTTCCATTTGTGTCCTTAATATTACAGCACTTAGTCGTCTTTTCCCCAAAAGTATTCTTAATCCTTCGATAAGCTGTGTCCACTTTTCCTAATTTCAGACATTTTTCTATACCTGCACATTTCTCTTTCAACCATTCTTCTTTCGCTTCCTTGCACTTCTTGTTAACCTCATTTCTCAGACGTGTGTATTCTGCTTTCCCCTTTTCATTTCTTACATTCTTGTGTTTCCGCCTTTCATCCATCAATTCTAGTATATCCTGAGTGATCCACGGTTTTCTACCTATTCTTTCTTTTCTACCAATGTGTTCTTCTGCGGATTTTGTTATTTCATTCTTCAAAAGTGCCCATTCGTCTGCAATTGAAGTTTGTTTAGGGTTTTTCATTAGTCCTTCCTTTATACTCTTCTTGAATCTTTCGCTTACATCCTTCTCTTTCCGTCTGTCTATTGCCCACCTTTTTGGCTTTTGACTTTTCTTCAGTTTCTTCAACTTTAATCTGCATTTCATTACAACCAGATTGTGGTCAGAGTTTATGTCAGCACCAGGATATGTTTTACAATCCAAAATCTGGTTTCGAAACCTCTGCTTGACCATAGTGAAGTCGATTTGGTAACGCCCTGTATCTCCTGGTCTCATCCATGTGTATATTCTTCTATTGTGGTTTTTGAATAAGGTGTTAGCTATGACCAACTCATGCTCGGTGCGGAATTCTACCAGCCTGCTTCCTCGAACATTCCTTTCACCTAATCCGAAATCTCCTACTATCTTCCCTTCTCTCCCTTTTCCTACCACAGCATTCCAATCTCCCATTACTATAAAATTTTCATCAACCTTGATATACCTCAGAATTTCGTCTATTTCTTCGTAGACCTTTTCAACATCCTCATCATCAGCTTGACTGGTAGGCATATAGACTTGTACCACTGTGGTGCAGGTAAAATAAAATAAAAATAATAATTGTTTTCCATTGTACTTTCTCAAACTCTCAAGCTAGTTGTGTCGTCTATGTCAGAATAAAAATGCTTTACGTAAAATTATAAAATGCACAATGCGTACAATAACTATATGTGAATTTATACAGTACAATTAATTACCGGTGACACCATTGATACATTCCCCGCAAAAGTATGGCGGATATTTATAAAACAAAACAGTTTTAGGTGGTCTGTAATGATTAGGGTTACAAAGATTTCAGTCTTGCTATGTACGTAATAACATCCAATCCATTCTCGCAATCCAGTGTTCTTGCAAGCAATGAACATATGAACAATTGCAAAAATGGAAAGACGTAGAAATAACATGTCTTAGTCGATACTGGAGGTCAACACTGAAAAATGGCTTCTAATATTTGAATACAATGTATTACATTCATGCAATCTTATGATTGATTGTAATTCTGTTTTGTCTTCTGGACACATAAGTGAGCACTAAACCCAAGACCAATTAACGCTCCTTGTTCTCTCTTTGAAGGCGCACATGAAACGGAGACGAATATGTTTCTATATTTCTAGTAAAATTCTTCGTCAGTGTTAGGGGCCAGGGACAGAAGAGGAAATGTCGTTACGATTAAAAGGCATTGTCTCTCAAGTGGAGAGTACCACTGGAATATTTAGCCACCCTGCTTGGAAACTTTAAATTGGTTAACTTTGCAGTACATGGTTAAACCATCTCGATATTAATGTGTGTCGAGATAGGACAGAACTGGTGTCCTACATTGAGATTGTGAGAACCGTCACAGTATTATAAGAGTACTTGGTGGGATGTAGCCTACAGATTAACAACGTTATTTAATAGAAACCATGAGATATCCGGAGTGAAGCATCACTTGGCCTGGTTTTGACAAAGAAACGTGACTTATTCTGGAGTTTGTTGTTTGAGCCTTCAGTGTTTGACTGTATTGATGCACCCCTCCACGCTTCCCTGTCCTGAGCTAATCGCTTCATCTCTACATAGCTATCACATCCTACTTCCAAGGCAATCTGTTTAACATATTCTAACCTTGGTCTACCCGTACAATTCTTATCCTCGACCCTTCCTACAATAACTAAGTTTGCTATTCCTGGGTGTCTTAGTATGTGTCATACCAACCTATCTATTCTCTTCATTAGCAGTCGCCACAAACATCTCTCCTCTCCCAACCGTCTTAATACCTCTTCATTTGTAAAACTATCTACCCATCTGATCTTCATCATTCTCCTATAATACCACATTTCAATCGCAACCATTTTCCCCTTTTCTGCTGCTCCAACAGTCCATGTTTCACTTCCATAGAGTGCAAAGCTCCAGACAAAGGCCTTCAAAAATGACTTCCTAATACCTAAATCTATATTTCATATCAACAAATTCCTTTTCAGTAGAAATGCTTTCCTTGCCTGTGCTAACCTAGTTTTTATATCCTCTTTGCTTCGTCCATCACTGGTTATATTGCTTCCTAAGTAACATAAGTCTCCAACCTCCTTTAACTCTTCGCCAGCCAATTCGACATCCCTATGGCCTTTTTTTTTTTTTGGCTGTATTCCAATATTTTAGTTTTAAATTTATTAATTTTCGGCATGTATTCTTTCCTCAAGACAGAATGCATACCATTTCAAAACTCATTGAAATACTCTGGCGTGGCAGCCGAGATAACGATGTTATCAGCAAATCTCAGTGTTGAAATTATTTCTTCTTGAATCTTTACTCCTACTTTGAATTTGTCTCCAATTTCTTTCATTGATTGTTCAATGTATACATTGAAAAGTGTTGGTGATAAGTTGCAACCTTGCCTTACACCCTTCTGAAGACCAGCTTCTCTCGCATGTTCTTCAGCTCGAATAACTACTGTCTGGTTTCGGTATAGGTTGTTGAGCACCATCCTATCTTGTATTGCATTCCAATCTTTTACAAAATGTCCAACAACGTACCCCACTTAACACTATCGAATGCCATTCAGGTTCTCTTATCCTACCTTATTCTAGTTTCCAAAATCAGTCTAAGACTTAGTACAGCTTCACTTGTTCCTACCATTCTCCTGAAGTCAAACTTGTCTATCTGTATTTCCATCCTCCCATATATGATTCTAGTCAGGAACTTTGAAGATGATTGTACGATAATCTTCACATCTGTCAGTTCCAGTTTTCTTCGGTACTGGTATGATAACACTATTTTTTAAATCAGAGGCTACCTCTCCTGTCTCATACATCCAACACACCAAGTGAAATAACCTGACCAAACATTCATCGTCCATGAAGCGTAGCACCTCAATTGGTATATCATCTATGCCTGGTGCTTTGATCCGGCTTGAGACTTCTAATGTTCTGTCAAATTCTGATCTCAATATTAAATCTCCTTTCTCATCCTCATCAATTTCCTCTTCCCTTTCCATTGCATGATTCCCAATCTCGTTTCCTTTACACAAACACTCCATCTCTCAACCTTTTCTTTCCTATTTGTTAGAGGTTTTCCATCCTAGTCCTTAATATTACAGCACTTAGTCTTCCTTTCTCCAGAAGTACTCTTACTCCTTCGATAAGCTGTATCTACTTTTCCAAATTTAAGACATTTTTTTCTACCTGCACATTTCTCTTTCAACCATTCTTCTTTCGCTTCCTTGCACTTCTTGTTAACCTCATTTTTTAAGACGTCTGTATTCTGCTTTTCCCCTTTCATCTCTTTCATTCTTGCGCTTCCGCTATTCGTCCATTATTTCTAGTATATCCGTTGTGATCCACGGTTTTCTACCTATTATTTTTTCCTACCAATGTATTCTTCTACGGATTTTGTTATATCATTCTTCATAAGTGCCCATTACTCGGCAATTGAAGTTTTTCTGGGTGAACACGTGCTATTGATTGAGAAGAATATTTAAATATTTTGGTCAATAATTCTTATATATAACATTTTCAATTTCATCGCATTAGAGCAAGTTTGCACTATGCCACTTCTTAAAACTGAAATCGGGAATATCGTATCCTGTATGCTACGTAGAAACCTTTCAGCAATATGATATGTGTGTTTGAGTCTTCAGTCTTTTGACTGGTTTGATGCAGCTCTCCATGACTCCCTGTCCTGAGGTAATCGTTTCATCTCTACATAGCTACCACACCCTACATCCGAGGCAATCTGTTTAACATATTCTAACCTTGGTCTACCCCTATAGTTCTTGTCCTCGACCCCTCCTTCCATAACTAAGCTTGCTATTCCTGGATGTCTTAGTATGTGTCCTACTAACCTATCTCTTCTCTTCATTAGCAGTCGCCAGAAACATCTCTCCTCTCCCACTCGTATTAATACCTCTTCGTTTGTAACCCTATCTACCCATCTGATCTTCATCATTCTCCTGTAACACCACGTTTCAAATGCTTCAATGTGTAGGTATTGTCATCGTTTGACTTAGAGATGAGGAACTGTATTCCTCAGAGTAAGGCTCGATGTATCTGCGTGAAGAAGACTAATGGTGTCTGATCTTCAAGTACTTCCGGAAAACGTAACAAATTATGTGAGAAGTCAGAGTGTGTCTTTTCGATTAAAAATTCCCCCGGCTATTAAAAGGACTTTCCATGGATGAAGATTTTGTACACGACCTATGTCTCCACCAACACAATTACGTTGACAAAGTTTGTGCTATAATACATAGCATTCTGTATCAGTGAATAAGACGCCTCCCACGAGATGGCATATTTCTGTAACGCATCACGGGAGTTTAATTTATGAAAAGTCATATGATTGACGAAAAGTATGCTACAGAATTTAGTGCCATAAGATTATAATAACCTAACACACGAATCCTATCTTCACTCGCTTCCATAGGGTACGTGAACTAAAAAGAAGCAAGATGTTCAGTAAAGAACATATAGCCTACTTTCTCCTAAATGCATGGGTATAGCTATAACTCTGTGTCCTTGTCAATGAGTAAAATTGAATATTGGTTGTAGTAGCGTGTTGAAATACAACGTGCAAATTCAGACTATATATTGTGCCCGCTGGCCGAAGGTTTCGAGGAGCCATCGGTTTCAAATGACCCTTCCGAGACCCTCTTCCAGCTAACACACAAGTATGGGGAACGACACATTCATAGGCTGGTTTCGAACAAAGATCTGTACTCGGGGGTATCGGGAATGGGTGAGGTTCGATTCTTAACCAGCTCAGAGGAATGCATCAATATAAAGGTAAGCAAGAAAGAGAGGTCAGTCTTATGTTAAAATCATGAATACATTTTATTCAGAATAGATCCCTAGCCTAGTATGAGAGTTGCAAAACGGCTAGTCCGATTCTAAATCTGCCCTGAAAGAAAATAATTAAAAAAGACCTATGCAAAATCTAAGATACTCTCATGGTCCTAATACAAAAAATAAATGATAACAAACAAGCTAAGAGTATGGCACGTAAGATCAACCCTAGGCAATTACATCGAAAATACCTACGGGAGGATCAAACATCAAAAGAATTTACTGCAAAGCAAGACATTTACTTGTTTACAAATACTAAGAATATTTACATTTAACAACAAAAGGGAAAATTGTTCCAAGCTATGATGGTGCCATCTCCAACATTTATCTTTAAATTTACTTGTTTATCTAGTCCTAACTAATATTAATTAATAAACGAGACGCGTTTATAACAAAGAAAATACGTGCACAACGTTGCTGAATAAAAAAAAGAATTAACTAATACAACACAAATCTGTACAATATTTTTGTGCAATTGGCACTGCCTGCCTGCCCGATTTGTCACTCTTTGCAACAAATGGTCATAAACTGCTCAAAAAAATTAAAGCACCACTTTTTTCATAGGCCACCAAATTTTGAAAAGTTGACCGCACAAGCTCGAAATCTCAGTATGACGTTTGTCCTGACGCCTACCAAGCATATGCGTCAGCACAACTCCCCAACTTGAGTAGTTTCGGGGTAGCGCCCCGAAAACCAGCCCATTTTCGAATACCGCAAATTGAAGTTTGCGAAAAACGCTGTAGGACTTCTCGCAGGTTGACAAAGCAGTCAAAAATGAATGAGTCTTGCTCTTAAAGGTTCCACAAACACGTTAAAATCGTTACATTTGACGTTTGAGTATTTTCAACACCCTTCATCATCCCCTAAACATGGACTACCATTGGGGTGTCTGAGAAGGTACCGGGTGTGTTTAACCACCTGAACACCTGCACACCGTCGTCAGTTGCTGATTGCAGTAAGTTCCTAAGGCCTCCGACAATGTTCACCCCCCCCCCCCCCCTAACACCCTCAACTGGCATGGGACCAAACCACCCCCTCTTGATTCACCCCTAATGAAGGTTTTAATCGAGATGTTTATCAGTGCTGTGAATGGGGGTGTCTTCCCCTAACGTTTCAAAAAAGGAGCTGCGCCTGTGTTAACACCCCTTCCCCTGCTACCCCGTGTGTATGATTTTTCGAATCAGGCCCTTTTTAAGGGCTGAAACGAGGTCTTAATCGCTGAAAGGGCTGTAAAGGTCCTTAGAAGTAGTGGTGACACGAAATCAATCCCTTCCGATCGTTGATTGACATTCCGTCCCCCAAACTTGAAATTTTTGCACCCCCAACCCTCCCTGTGTGGACGCGTAACGCGTCATGGCAGAGTTTTCAGAGTTGGATGAAAATAAAGCTTATGGTCAGCAATCGAGCCCAAAACAGCAGGTTGGATGGAAATTCATCGGTAGGGTGGGAAACGGGACCAAAAGGTTTTCAAAAAAGTTAAGTATATAGTAAGTACGCCCATGCATAGGCAACCCACATCACGTTCTTGCGTGCGGGTTGCCTATAATCGGCAATAGAATACAAAGGTTGGAATTGAGAGAAAAATGACGTGATGTGGGTTGCCTATGCATGGGTGTACTTACTAGAGGCTGTTAACTTTTTTGAAACCTTTTTGGTCCCGATTCCACCCTACCGATGAATTTCCATCCAACCTGCTGTTTTGGGCTCGATTTCAGCCCATAAGCTTCATTTTGATCCAATTCTGAAAACTCTGCCATGACGCGTTACGCGTCCAGACAGGGACGGTTGGGGGTGCAAAAATTTCAAGTTTGGGAGACGGAATGTCAATCAACGATCGTAAGGGGTTGATTTCGTGTCACCACTACTTCTAAGGACCTTTACAGCCCTTTCAGCGAATAAGACCTCGTTTCAGCCCTTAAAAAGGGCCTGATTCGAAAATCATACAAACGGGGGTAGCAGGCGAAGGGGTGGTGACACATGCACAGCTCCATTTTTGAAACGTTCGGGGAAGACCCCCCCCCCATTCACAGCATTGATAAACATCTCGATTAAAACCTTCCTTAGGGGTGAATCGAGAGGGGGTGGATTGATCCCATGCCAGTTGAGGGTGTTAGTGGGGGGGGGGGGGTGAACATTGTCGGAGGCCTTAAGAACTTACTGTAATCAGCAACTGAGGACGGTGTGCAGGTTTTCAGGTGGTTAATCACACCCGGTACCTTCTCAGACGCCCCAGTGGTAGTCCATGTTTAGGGGATGATAAGGGGGTTGAAAATACTCAAAGGTCAAATGTAACGATTTCATCGTGTTTGCGGAACCTTCAAGAGCAATATTCATTCATTTTTGACTGCTTTGGCAACCTGCGACAAGTCCTACAGCTTTTTTCGCAAACTTCAATTTGCGGTTTTCGAAAATGGGCTGGTTTTCGGGGTGCTACCCCGAAACTACTCAAGTTGGGGAGTTGTGCTGAAGCATATGCTTGGTAGGCGTCAGGACAAACGTCATACTGAGATTTCGAGCTTGTGCAGTCAACTTTTCAAAATCGGTGGCCTTTGAAAAAAGTGGTGCTTTAATTTTTTTGAGCAGCATAGTATCTAGTTGTGCAAAGGGAAAATTAGAATAATAGAAAGCCTGTAAATGCGATAATAATTAACCAATTATATCAGCTCACATTGCTGCCAATCTGATCTGTGTGCTTCAGTTTTCACATCATCAATTGGTTGTTGACTAAAGGTGTCAAAGTTTATCAATGTGTATCAAAAATAAATCAACAATTAGTAAAGTCTAATTTGGTCCTTCAAAATATTTTATTTCTAACTTTATTTATTATTTAGGCTCAAGGGGGAATTATAAGATTTGTTTAGTTTCATAAAAATCCTATCTTTGATTATTAAAGTTGTTACACAATTATTTATGCCTCGTTTTGTAATTGTTCAGTTTTATGGACCTTTAATTGCGTTTAGTGTAGTCAGGTATGATCTGTAAATCCATCTAATGTTTAATAACTTCACAATATTCAACTCAGGAATAACTATAATAACAGACACCTTGTGTCTCCATCGTTACTTTTATTATTAGACATCTTGTGTCTCTCTTATACCACGGATTCATTAATCCTTACATCATCGGTCTGGCACGACTTCAATAGTTCATTACCGCCGGGATAAATTACCATAAACAAGTCGGAGATATTAATCCACCTCTACAACCTACTCGAATAGTACCATAATAACATTAGTTAACAATTAGTGTGGATTCCTGAATTATTCACATTTTTAAACACAAGTTACAAAGTCTAATGTCTCTCCCATAAAATATTGGACAGTTAATGAAAAGTGTGTAGAAACACAGCTGATAATGCTCTCATATAGCATTGAGTATTCTGATACAAAACTAGCGTATGATATTGTGTATTTTAGATGTGGCCTCTTCCCTTAAATAATGTCGAACCTACGATCTCTCGCTTCGAAATACAGTTCATTTTACATTGTTATTCTAGCTTGTCGTAATACAATAAAGCTTTGCTCCAGATGCTCATTTGTCAAACACGTGGATAACGGATTCCATGTTTTGATTATATAATTTTATGAATCTCACTGCCTTCTAAATTATATTATACACTGCCTGAGATTCGTATAGCCGAGCTCTGAGTAGCTCTCTCGCGCACATGCGACCTTGGCCTTCATTTGCCACCTGTTAGGAACTTGTTTATTATGTCATAAGCCTGACAAGCAACAGACTACCTTCTCTGTTCTTAAAATGATACGAAATGGACATTATAAATTTGCCTTCCTGGCGTTAAAGAAATTGATAACAAAACTAATTCTTTCCACACGTGAGCTTAAGTTAAAATTACCTATGTTGTTCACTTAGTGGAACCATTATTATTACTAATCTAGTGTTCCAACCAATTAAATACAGCTACTGAAACATTTTCTGACTTACAGAGTGCAGCGTCAAGACTTCGAGACCCGCCATCAGGTGTTTTGGCGGTCTCCGCAATTATCTTAAATCTTCTTTCCTTTTCAGCGATCTTCCATTGTCAGCTCCCCACGCATATGGTCTAGCAATCCATATTCAACTCCAAAGCGTAGTAGGTTTTATCCATGCGATGTAGATGGTTGGTTGGTTCCATTTTGTGAGTAGGAGTAGGGTTTTCACCGGTTTTAAATTGTATACTGGAGTTAATAATCTCACTGATTCTACTGGTGCGGTCTAATAAATTGCCCATTCACTCCGCCACTGAGATTACCATTGCTTCTGCACTGCTCACTCGCAATACTTTTGCACGTGGTCAAAATACAGTAATTATTTACAGTTTAACACAAAATAAAGTTTAGCACTTTCACAAAATATGACATAGTTTATCATTAACACAGTTTTTACAAACGATCACGGTTTTCATAGCATGCTTGTGCATGTCGGCATGCGGCCTAATAGTTCATCCGCCATGCTTTCACTGTTAGTCAAATACAGTCAAATATTGCACTAGTTAAATACAATTTAACGTTTCAAATAACTTCCTCTGCTTATTTAAGAGGGATGGTTGTTAATTTCCAATAAACTAACGGATTTCTCCATTTCACTGGTGTATTCCATTACTCGTAACTGGTATCACGTGTTCGATTCCAATTCGTCACCAACACGACTGTCCCTCACGGACGTTCGACTAGAAGTGTGTCTCAAACAGCGTGGCGTTAGCTCCACGTTAGAGTATACCGCGCAAATTCACAATTTCGCCTTTCTGTGACACGCACCGCAATTTAAATATGCTGAATGACTTCAAATAAATCCTTGACGATTTACAGGGTATCCAAAATGTATAAAAGATGATGATAATTGCATTTTGCTCAGAAATTCTTTCCGCTTCCTGTAGGGTGCGTTCAGTGTTCTACAGTGTTACAGCAACTTCTCCAATGATCTTGTGATCGATTCCCAACGCGAACATGCGTCATCGGGCGCAATATGCTTAACATTACCGTATAACGTGTGAGTAGTTATAAAGCAGTAAATACAAAAACGCAGTAAAGAAATTTTAACCTGCCGGGATTTGATCCATGAACCTCCAGATTAGGAGTCCAGGTCGCTGCCAGTATGCCAAATATGCTGTACACTAACATTTGGTTAACAACTGGTTTAATATAACTCCATGATATTATGTCTTGCAATCAAGGATTTCATTAGCGTTTTCTGCCGTTTCTATAAACCATTTGATACTAAATATGTATTATTTTGTTCAGTACATTCCTTACAGGATATAAACATACGAAGTTACGGAAATATATGGATTTACGAGCAAAACATGACGGCCGTTTTAATCCTAAGGGACGGCTCGGACAAGCACGATATTGCACGGTGAGCCTGAATTGTTAGTCCCTACTGCAGTTGCATATTCTATTTTGATTAATAATATCCTACCGATCACCTCTTTGTGGACAGTTTAAACCTCCCTATGTACGATGAGCGTATTTGGCAAAGCCAGGCCTGGTGGAATCGTTAGTTGAGGTTTGGCTATAATACTTGCATGATTCATACATTCAGATGAAACTATTTGGCTGATTACCTTGTAGTTTTGTCAAAAAACGCTTTCCACATGAAGGTGGTTGCTGCAAAAGTTGGTAGAGATCAGATGATTAGGCTAGTCATAGTTTGATTTTAGCGTTGAACATTTGGATGGTCATTACGACAAGATGATGGCTATATAAAACATGACACTGAGGTGTTCTTTGCTAGTGCTACCTCTGTAACAAATTTCGTACAATTTGGATTCGCCATGTTTGAACTGATAGGCGGAAGGAGGGGGGGGGGAGGGGGGGAGGGGGGGCATACATACCAAATCCCAGACACACACACACACAGGCAGACACATACGTTTTGGCCCTGTTTAGATCTCATAAGTCTACTTTCATTTTTTGCAAAAATCTAAAGTAGGCTAATAAGGTTTTGAAACTCTGAACAGATGTCATCTTAAATTTTTTGAAACAATTGAACATGACTTGTCTCTATACAAAGCTCTGGATATAGATTCGCTGTTCTTAGCATCACTGCTCTCGGGTGATTAAATCGCTACAAAAATCATTTGAAATATTTGAAGAACACTTGGGCGCTATGTTGTTTTTGAGTTTCTCAGGATTTGGAAAGTCACATATACTGTATGTACTTAGTTAATAGTACTCTATCATCATTAAAATTTCAGTATGATTGCTTAAATAGTTTCAGAGATATTCGTGAACCGGCGGAATATTGAAACTTTTTTAAATACAATTTTCTGGCAATATGAATAATGGTGGTTGACACGAAATGTTGGTCTTAATTTGAATTTCTTCTATAAAATATTTTTATACTAATTGGTAGACTAGTACGTAAAATTTAAATTTAAAAAAGTTGACAATATCAAAGAAGGTGTAACAGTTTGCCTCAAGGAAAGGGGTGACAGGCTGTCAAATTTAAATATTCTTAATTTTGTTTCAATATAGTGAGAAATATCTCAAAGGCATATTTGAATTTAAAATTCTTTGGTACTGATGAAATGACCTCCAAGTGCATGAAATGCCAATTCATATAAAGAGGCGATTGCTGTTTATAAGAGGACATGCAATTCCTACTCAAAACCATAAAATAAGTTACGATCACCATGCAACGAGCATTGTGGAGTTTTCGAATCGAATGCAATAATTCAAGGGAATTTCACTATATGTTTATATTCCGAATAGATCGAACTGTAAATATCCCTCTTCTCCGCAACTCACACGCAATATATTGTCATTTTAGACCATGAATATTGATCAACTTACGTCCCTCCTTCTACAGAAAGCGCCAGCTTGCCAAGGCAGAGATCGAGAGGTCTGGTATTCAAGTATCAATATTGAATGTATTCAACTTAATTTACTAGAAATCAATGGGACAATAATTAAGTACATTATTTCCACTATGTTCAATGAAGTGAATTACTGAAGAGGTAACACGGGAATTCGCAGGTGGTCTGTATTTTGGCTGTTACAGTAAATCACGTAAATGTATCTCTGCTCACGAGGACTATCATCTGGTGAGCAGAGAGAAGAGGGTCTTTCATGTCTATAATCATTGTCTTTTTACACCAATGGATTTGTTCCTGGAAGTTTCTTCATTAAGTACAAACTATCTATGCTCCAATCGAAATGATTGTTCTCAAATATGCGAGGAATGCAATTAGACAAAGAAAACTTTGTTTAACCGATTGAATGTTCTATACCTTATATGTATCGCTATTCCCTGCCATACTGTTGCTGGTAAAATCACATCAGTGTTGGTTTTGATATCACAAGTCAGTTGTTTTCTTTTTAAGGTACTTCCCCGTTCCATTACCTCCTTTATCTTTACGGAAAAGATGAAGAAGAGTCAAAGGCAAAAGCCCTTTCATGTACCAATGTCACCGGATGCTAACATCTGCCGTCAAGAGAGACTGTCTAAAGTAGTAGTAACATTTAAAGCATTATGCCATATGAACAGAACAGCGTACATTTATGTTGCTGCTATTGGTGCTGTCTCATCAAATTGTCAGGAACAGCGGCGTAACTACGGAGGTGATCAGTAGGATCGATCCCCCGACTGAGACTTTTCAAAATACGTAATTCAATGAAATATGTATTTTGAATGCTACCAATCCCCATATTGATTACAAACGACTGGATTATGTAAGTTTATACTTAGTCTACTAATTTGAGAACATTTCTTTTAACTCGTGTAAAACGTTTAGTGTTAAATTAACTTAACACATGTGGCTGTTAATTGTTGAGCTTTTGCACGTTAATAGATGCAAATAAAACGTTTGAAATACTCTCGAGATATAACAGGCAAAGGTGTAGTTTTGCTTTCATTGATTTTGGCTCATTTGTCCCAAACATCCTCTCCCGCATAAAGCAAAAACGAAAAAGAAAAACAAACACAAAACCAAAAACACCACTTAAAAAATTAATAATTTAATATCAAAACCAAAGTAGAAAACAACAAACACGACACTTAAACCAAAAATAACAACAGAAGCATAAGTAAAAGCAATAACAAAACAAAGACGAAAAGCAAAAAACATCCATTAAAATCAAAAGCCAAAAACAACAAATACGAAACCATGAACAAAAAGCACAAAGCAAAAAAGCAAGATTATTAAAGAACAATAACAAAATATAAAAAGGCAAACAAAATTAAAACAGGAAACACAATCAAAACGGACAGAAACCCTAAACTTAAAACACAAGAGAAACAATTACTTCCGTGAAGAACTAGGGCCTATTTTCATATATCATACTTTGGCTAATTGCCTCTATCAACAAACAAAACTCAGTTTGATTACTGCAATAGATTCGTCGATATTAAGAACCGTCTAATATTTCAGATGGTCGCCATGTTGGATTTTTATATATGTAGGACTTAAGGGTTACGTACTATTACATGAAAAGTATTGTGTAGGTGTAGTATTCAAACTTCAATCGTTTGATTAGGGCACAAGAAGTGAAAACGGGATTTTAAAATTTCGCACACTTGCCATCTTGTGGTTAAGGAAACAACCGAAATAAACTAGATGCCAATGGATTAACATTTGTATAAGCATTTACCGTACCAAGTTTCACTCCACTCAAATGGATAATTCGCGAGAAACGTCCATTTTAATATTGATACTTCGCGTAACCACCATGTTGGATTTCTGCTCACCAGCTTATTGAAAGTCCTATAGGTGAACTTACGTTCATAGACTCTATGAACATTAAAAAATTCATTTTGATTGCTATAAAGAATTCGTAGATATTGAACACCATCTAAATATTTCAGATGGTCGCCATGTTGGATTGTTATATGTATAGGCCATAGAGTTATGTAACATTAAAGGACATTTTATTGCGTAGGTTCATTATTCAAACTTTCTCTTTGATCGCATGAGTACGACACAAGAAATAAAAAATTAATTTAAAAAATTCGCACAGCCGCCATCTTTAGGTTATGTAAACAATTCATTAATTAATTTAAATGCCAGTACATTAAATGTGTATAAACATTTATTATACCATATTTCACTGCGCTCAGATGGTTAAATCGCGAGAAAAGTCTATTAAAATATTTAAATTTCGCTTGGCCGCCATGTTTGTTTTGTATTGTAAAGGCTTTTAGAAGTTACATAAATAAACTGGTAGTAGTGTCTTTTATCACCGTACAAAATTTCAGGGTGATATCAGAAATAGTTTCGGAGATGTAGAATGCCGGTGAAATACTTCGCACAGCCGCCATCTTGAGGTATTGTAAGCAATTGAACTAAATTAGATGCCAGTGCATTACAATGTATATAGGCTAAACATTTGCTGTACCAAGTTTCATTGCTTTTGGATTATTAAATCGCGATGTATGTCTATTTGAAAGTCTTAAATTCGCTTGGCCGCCATGTTGGTTTTGTAGTTACCAGGCAGGTTTTTGAAAGTCTCATAGGTCCCATAGCAGTGCCGTTTATCACCGTACAAAATTTCAGCGCTATATCGGTAATAGTTTCAGATAGATTGAATGCTGGTGAAATATTTCGCACAGCCGCCATGTTGGATTGGTGAGACGAAATAAAATTTGAATGGTACGGTCGGAGTAGGCCCAGATGGTGCTATGTCCTTACCGAGTTTCATTGAAATCTCTCCAGCCGTTTAGAAGTCATTAGGGGGACACACACAAACGCACACACACGGACAAAAGGTGAGCTCATAAGCCTATTGTATCATAAAATGATAATAGGCTAAAAACAAAACAAAAGAAAACATTATAAAAATAGTTTAGTCCTATAAAGAATATAGACCTAGTAAAACGCTCTTTGTTGTTATTTGAGTCTTCAGTCTTTTGGACGGTTTGATGCAGTCTCCATGCCTCCCTGTCCTGAGCTAATCGTTTCATCTCTACATAGCTACCACACCCTACGTCCGAGGCAATCTGTTTAACATATTCTAACCTTGGTCTACCCCTACAGTTCTTGCCCTCGACCCTTCCTTCCATAACTTAGCTCGCTATTCCTGGGTGTCTTAGTATGTGTTCTACTAACCTATCTGTTCTCTTCATAAGCAGTCGCCAGAAACATCTCTCCTCTCCCACTGGTCTTAATACCTCTTCGTTTGTAACCCTATCTACCCATCTGATCTTCATCATTCTCCTGTAACACCACATTTCTATCGCTTCATTCTCCTCTTTTCTGCTGCACCAATAGTCCAAGTTTCACTTCCATAGAGTGCCGCGATCCAGACAAAAGCCTTCAAAATGACTTCCTAAAACCTAAATCTATATTCGATGTCAACAGATTCCTTTTCTGTAGAAATGCTTTCCTTGCCTGAGCTAACCTACTTTTTATATCCTCTTTGCTTCGTCCGTCACTGGTTATTTTGCATCCTTAGTAACAGAAGTCTCCTACTTCCTTTAGTTTTTCACCTGCTCTTTATGGCGTATTAATTCAGAGAGGCGTGGTGGCGCAACAGTCAAGCTGTTGGCCTCTCACCACCGTGGACCGTGTTCGATTGTGAGATTTTAAAAGTGAAATGCCATGTCCTGTGGTTCGGATTCCACGAAAAAAGGAGCTCCCGTGGCTCAAGATCTCGAGATTAAGGGTCACTTAAAACTACTGTACAAGCTTCCTTGCTTATTCGTTTAGATTTGTCTCCGCTCATCTCCATCCGGAAGCAAATCCTAGTTACGTCACTGGTCAGGAATATTGATGTAACGAAATCCGTGTTCTTCGTTGTATTTGTTGTTTCATTTAATGGCTTGGAGTCCACCCCTGGACTTCTCAGAAATTCTATGAGTTTGTGGAGTGCGTAGTTGAATCCTTGTTTTTGCGGTGACTCCCAATCAAGGATTTGATGATATGCCGTGGTTGGAACGTGGTCGCATTGGTGTGTGTGAATTAACGCCCCTGCCCGGACAACAGGCGATTCGGGTTCGAATCCCAACTGTGGTCACATTGTCAAGTCTTGCTCAGCAGACATGATCGCTCTAATGAGAGCTATGTCCTATGAATAAAACCAGTTTCATTTTATTTCTTCTTTTAAGAATGCAATGCAACATTAGCAAACGGTGCACATCTCTCAGGATTCATTACTTTCCTACCACAAAGAATAATTTGTTAAGAAGACCACGTCTCCATTCTTTTAAGCTCAACATTGTATTTAAATGCATAGCCTGCTCCAATCACAGTCCAGTACACAATAGAAATACAAGAATATATAGTCACAGAACATAATGACGAACATGTTTACATGCTACGTGCCAACGAGTAGTGGAAGTAAGGACTAATGATAACACATTTCTATGCTTGGCGCCCTCCCTGGTGTGCTGCTACTTACAGGGACGTGGACTGCGCAGCACGAGGGCATGTCCTCAGAGCTTCGTGGAGGCATGTATCTGCCTTGCTTTAGATGGATCATGGACTTGGACTCCAAGTACGAATTAGGGCAGTAATGATGGTGCCATTTCTCACTTCTATGATAGCGTGATTATATGTATAAATCTTAGTGGATTTCCGAGATTACACATGTAGGCCTACCAGGTTTATTGAAGATGCCAAAATTAAGATAGTCTGGTAATGCCAACAGTTGAGGTATAACCATCTGGACATCGTAGGCTTCATCCCGGACCACTTCGAAAAAATCAGACGATTTTGAAATCTGACCCCACACTAAAAGGCTCTAAACAAGAAATTTTGCAGTTCTTGGTCTTGAATGTCATTAGCTAGACTTCAGTTGTTTAAAGCATTTTAATTATTATTTTTATTATTATTATTATTACTTTGTACTAGCCTATTAGTATTATTATTATTTTTTTTTTGATATTATTATTATTATCATTATTATTATTATGTCCGGCTCCGTACTAGGCTTTGGCCCGACGTGCCCCGGGTTCGATTCCCGGCTGAGCTATCAGGGATTTTAATCTCCTGGGGTTACTTCCCATGGCTCGGGGACTGGGTGTATGTGACGTCTTCATCATCACTTCATCCTCATTACGACGCACAGGTCGCCCACGGGCGTCAACTAGAAAGACCTGCTCTCAGCCTCTCCGGAGGCCACACAATCCTCATCATCATCATTATTATTCCCGGTGAGTTAGCCGTGGTCGTTACTGCATGGCTGCTGGCAGTCGCTCACATCCGGGAGGCGAGGAGGTTCAAATCCCCTCGCTGGCAACCTTGAAGATGGTATTCTGTGGTTTCCCATCTTCCTTCAAGGCAAATGCCGGGGTTGGTCCCTAACTATAGGCCACAGCCGCTACCTTCCTACTCCTTGCCTTACAGTCACACTTTCCTCCCCAGACAACACTCCACACGCGACGGTACTTGTAGCTTACCCATTGGGTGTCCGTCTAGAAGCAGCTACAAACTGGCGAGCTGAACATGTCCTCGGACACTCCCGGCACTAAAAGCCATACGCTAAAAGAAAAACAATCATTATTATTATTATTATTCTACCATTCTCGGGTAACACAGCCCAACTAAATAGACAAAGGTCGATTATTTTAAGCAGTTGGTTGTGTATTCTGTCAGGACGGTAGTAGCCTATACTGACAGATAAAGAGTCAAGGTGTACAATAGCCAATACAGTGAGGTCCCAGTTTATGCCTTCAGTATTCTACAAGAAGGAAGTTAGTGTAGCGATGAAACTGTCTCTACATCGCGCAGTCTTCAGACCGTCCTTACTCTATGGGAGTGAGAACCGGGTGGATCCAGGATATCTCGTGCTTTAGCTGTTGGTAACTTATATGAGGGTAGCACGTTTGTTTGCTGGCTCTATCACGTGGGAGAAATGGAAGGAGGGTACGCGTAGTGAAGAGAATGATTAAGGATAAATTAGAACTGAACACGCTAGATGAGGCTGTTACAATGAGCCGACTCAGATTGTGGGTCATATGATGTGATTGGGGAAGAATATATTAATGTTGTTCATTATTTAGGATTTACAATATCCTGGTCCTGTATCCCCGTGAACGTTGGTGTGTGTGGAATTTCTCTGATAACCTGTATCACAGTGATGTCCATACCAGTGTGTTCACTTGTTATTGAGGTAGGGTTTGGGTAGGAAGAAGTCGTGACATTAAGGTAGGTACGATCCCGGCATTTGCCTGGAGTAGAAGTGGGGAAACCGCGGAAAAAACTTTTCCAAAATGGCTCCCACCTCTTCTCAGTTTTGCCTCATGTGACTGAGGGAGATGCTAATACATAGGAGGTTAATGAAATCGCCTATAGAGTGTAAAAGAACAGAGGTAGACCTAGGAGGCGTTGGTTGGATTCAGTGGTTAACAATTTCAAATTTAGTGGCATCGACGCAGAGGTGGGCACAGTGCTAACTTCTAATAGGAAATCATGGAGTGAAGATGGCTTTTCCACAAACAGAGGCTGCCAGACTAGACTGAACACTTTAAGGTAAAGCAGTCTCAAATGAAAATGTAGCAATGCATTACTATTATTATTATTATTATTATTATTATTATTATTATTATTATTATTATTATTATTATTATTATTATTATTATTATTATTATTATTATTATTATTATTATTATTATTATTATTATTATTATTATTATTATTAAGGACTCGATTAGGTGGTTGAACGCTGATCTTTCACTGCTGAATTCCAGGTTCAAATCTCGATCAGTTCATGTGGACTTAGTGATGGACAAATCGCAAGCAAAACATGTTGACTTGGGAATTTTTCGTTTCCCCTGTCAATTTCATTCGCGCATTTCTTCCTATCATGTACGTAACCTAGTCTTAACTTAGAGATTAATTATCAGCAATAGTAGCATTTGTAGCAGTAGTCATCATTTACATTTACATCATTTTCAGATATTCGCGATTTTCGCTTCTTAATGCCATCACAACCAACACATTTTACCGCCCTTACTTAAAATGTATCTAGAGTACATGGTTATCCAGTTTCCACCATTTTTGTGAACAACCATTAGAGATATTCATGCAGTAAACCTAAGTATTAGAGTTAGTGATAGGAATCCTTTGCGTCAATGGAAGATATTTGCGCAATTATTAATTTTATTGGCATTCAATTACAATTTTGTATTCATTTACAGCGTATAGCCTCTAATAAAAATCAGCTAATAAGCAATGAATTTATCACGTACGTATTCTTGTGATCGTTTCCTAGTAGGTATTGATTGGGCTACGCTTTCATGTCTTTCTCTGGGAATGGGACAGTGATCGTTTGCAAGGGAATATATAGGGTAGTTACCAAGATGGAATTGTTTATATTGCAATGCCCTCTGTTAGACGAACAAGAAACATTCGTGAAATGTCTAACAGTTACCGTATGTTAAATCATCCACAAAGGGCAGGCTAGTTGTAATCGAAGAATATTGTACCACTGTCCTGCCTGCTTTAGGGCTTTGCGCAGAGGGCAGGAGATACCGAAAAAAGTAAGAGAACATATGTGATTCCGCAAAGAAAAGGACAAGTGTTGACCAAGGGAAATATGACAGAGAGAATCCTGGCATAGGCAAGTGGAAGCAATGCCGGATTCAGAAGAGGTCCCATGATCGCCAATCCACATCCCACTTCTTTGAGGCTCTGGGGATGCCGACAGTGGGGTGGCTTGTGCTCGCAACCAGGATTAACGCAAACTCCAGGTAGAAGAGGACGACTGGCTATCCTCTCCGGCTCTTAGAGTGGTGTTGCTGTCTAAGGTGGAGCCACATAGAGGGCTCTTGTGGGACTCTCTCTGAAGTGCTCAGGTACCAAACACTACACCATCTGCACGCAGCCGCGTGAGCCACTGGTAAGCGCCAATCTTCAGGTCCATGGAGAGAATAGAGAGGAATGAGGTTCCCCAGGTCCCTGCCTAGGCCACACCCACCTACGGAATCAGAGACTCACCACGGACAACATGGAGACCCGGTAGTGGTGCTAGTCTTAGGGTTGGCCACTTTACTTACTGATTCCCGGAGATCAAAGGATGGATATGATATGAGTGTGGAGCATGATGCCTTCTCCAATATTAACTACCTGCCATTTCCCACTTGACGTTACAGGCAGACAGGAACATGGCTTTGAGTAGCGGAGAAAGCCGAAGTGTTACGATTGGTTACGAAGTACATCATGGCTTCGAGTCACCACATAGTAGCGGAAAAAGCCGATACTTTCCGATGGGTTACGAAGTCAGAACCTAATATCCTCTTTGTTTCATAGTTCTGTATCTCGGGAGTGATTTGTATGTCTGATAAAGTGAATACTGTGGCACAAGCAGTAATTTTCGGCCAGACCGAAGCCAGTAGTTTCTCACTCCGCTTCGTAAGACAATATTTTTTTAAGAGCGCAGTGGCTCAACGTTCAAGCTGTTGGCCATTTACCACGGTGGACCGGATTCGATTCCCGGTAAGCAGAGGTGAGATTTTTAGCCTATTTTCATTTATGAAAAATAGGCTTATAAGATCACCATTTATCCGTGTGTGTGCGAGTGTGTATGTATATGTGTGCGTGTGGGTGTCCCCCTAATAACTTCTAAACAGCTAGAGATATTTCCATGAAACTCGGTAAGATCATAGCATTATTTTGGCCAACCCCGACAGAGCCCTTCAAATTTTATTACGTCTCACCAATCCAACATGGAGGCTGTGCTAAATATTTCACCAGCATTC
This sequence comes from Meconema thalassinum, assembly GCA_946902985.2. Taxonomy (NCBI): domain Eukaryota; kingdom Metazoa; phylum Arthropoda; class Insecta; order Orthoptera; family Tettigoniidae; genus Meconema; species Meconema thalassinum. The sequence goes on from OX336389.2 coordinate 1,394,865,211, forward strand.
TATATCTCCAAAACTATTTCTGGTATCACCCTGAAATTTTGTACGGTTACAGAGGGCACTACTAGAAGTTCTTCTATGAGACTTTTAAAAACCTGTTAACTACAAACCGATCATGGCGGCCAATCGAAATTGAAACTTTTAAATAGACTTTTCTAGCAATTTAAACAGCCAAACGCAATAAATCTTGTTTATATACTTTGTAATGCGCTGGCATTTCATTTAGTTCAATTGTGTTCATATCCTCAAGATGGTGGCTGTGCTAAATATTTTACCGGCATTCTATATCTCCGAAACTATTACTGATATCACCCTGAAATTTTGTACGGTGATAAAGAGTACTACTAGAAGTTCAGCTATGAGACGTCCAAAAACCTGTAAACTATAAAACGAACATGGCGGCCAAGCGAAGGTGAAACATTTTAATAGACCTTTGCCGCGAAGTAACCATCTGAGCGCACTGAAATATGGTACAGTAAATGTTTATAAACATTGCAATGCACTGGCATCTAATTTAGTTCAATTTTTCACTCAACCTCAAGATGGCGACTGTGGGCAATTTTAAAATTAAGTTTTTTATATATTGTGTATTAATCGTGCGATCAAAGTGAAAGTTTTAATAATGAACCTACGCAAGAATCGTGATCTAATAGTACATAGCTCTATGGCCTACATATATAAAACTCCAACATGGCGACCATCCGAAATATTTAGACGGTTCTCATATCTATTAATCTATGATAGCAATCAAACTGAAATGTTGTGTGTTGATAGAGGCTATGAGCATAAGTACCCCTACGGGACTTCAATGACCTAGTGAGCACAAATCCAACATGGCGCGAAGCAAAATATAAATATTTAATTGGACGTTTCTCGCGATTTGATCATCCGAGTGCAGTAGAACTTGGTACGGTAAATGATTATACAAATTTTAATCCACTGGCATCTAATTTATTTCAATTGTTTTCATAACCACAAGATGGCAGCCGTGCTAAATTCAAAAATCTGGTTTTCATTTCTTGTGTCCTAATCATGCGATTGAAATTTGAACTTTACACCTACACAATAGTCTTCATGTAATAGTACTTAACTGTAAGATCTAAATATATATAAAAATCCAACATGGCGACCACCCGAGATACTTAGACGGTTCTCAATGTCTACGAATCTATTACAGCAATCAAACTGAAATTATGTATGTTGATGGAGGCAATTAACATAAGTAGGATATATGAAAATAGGCTGTAGAATTCTTCGCAGAACTACTTTTTTTTGGCGCAGCGGTTAAGCTCTTGGCCATTTGGCCAAGCAAGCAGCCCATTTCAGCACCTGATATGAGGCTGCTTGCAAAGTTTGTAAGGTCGATTTGGTAAGTGTCTGCCGCAAGAAAATGTGATCAATGTCTGGGATGTAAATTTGGATGTAAATATTACTTACATAACAAGAGCACAAATGAAGTACCTTATTTAAGGTAATACATTTTTCAGCATTTCTGACAGAATAATGCTGATTTTCAGAGTTTAATCCCGGGTCAAAAAGTGTTTCCTGAGGACATTCATATGGTATATCGTATGATTATACTGCGGGGCAGAACCTATTGAGAGCATTTCCTATTGTAATCACAGAATTTGCTGCCTTCTCCGTGGCTGTGAATTGCAGCCATTAATCAGCCTTGGTCCGGCCAGTGCTAATTTAATATTTATTTGTGTAAATTGCTTTATGCCAGCCATGTAGTGAGGTCGACTAAAGCAGAAGACACATTGCATCACATCCTATCACTACACTGTCCCATCAATATGTATAAAGCATTCCATTATTCAGTGTGAGGCATCATTATCAGTGCTTTCAGCACTTCTTAGCGGTTTCATTCGTTCAAACACGTCACTTCGCTTTTCACTAGTGCTTGTTGAGAAACTTTCTTCTTTGGTTCTTCATTTTGAGCCTAATATGGCCATGAAGCATACTTCCCCCCAGGACACATCATGATAAGATGAGCGTCCGTCTTCTACGTTTTTTAAATGTATTTATTTTCTAGCACTAAAGAACGTCTGTTGTAATACCTATACAGTAGTTGAGAATATGATTTTCACCATAGAATATTTTATTACCTCGCATCTCATCGTGCTAGAAGCTAAGATATGCTTTAAAGTATTTTGTCACACACGTTGGGACAGAACATAGACTTATGACTGAATACACAACTAGCAAATAGCCTACAGTATATCATAGAAGTCAAAATGTAACGCGCATATTACACTTCTTAATTACAAAGGTCACCTGCATTCTAAAAGTTTACGTCACCACTGGGAAAGCGGTTCAAGTTTTATCTGATAGCATAATGCCTCTGCTCTAATGTCAAGTTGAGCCTATCCTAAAAAATACGCAACTAAGAAGTAGGCCAAACCACATTTAAAATCTGAATTTTTCTACATACTGTAGATTACGGACTAAGGGCTGGTGGCCGTAATAACCGTAGTTATTTGCATGATACAAAAAAGATAGACTAATTGATTAGTTATATTGTACCTTTATAATAATAATCATAATAATAATAATAATAATAATAATAATAGTAATAATAATAATAATACTAATAATAATAACAAGTTAATTATAATAATAATAATAATGTTATATAAGTCTCTTTGAACTAGCGTTGCGTTAGAGACGCCAGGGAACAATAATGTTGTCCCGATGTGTTTCTAGGCCTAGGCTATATCATGTTAGCAATCTATCGATATGAGACTTTCACATGTAATCACCCTAATTCGCCATCGATCACCACTTTCTATCACCGTCGAACGTCATCACACAACTTCCCGCAGTGTATACAGTTATAATACAATTTTTACAAGAGACAGTATCTGAATAAGAGTACATAAACGATGTTCAACAAATTTCGTTATTTTGGTGTAAACGTTTCATCGAAATAATAGATTTATAAGGAATTCCGCACAAAAATTAAATTTGAATTTTAGTTCAAAGTTCGGGGAACTTCAGTGCATACATGTGAAATATGAGTGAAAATGACGTTGTAATGAAAATGAAAATGTTATTTAACTAGCTGTTGATGTATATATTTAGGGGAGTCGCGACATCGTGGTCGTTTAGCCCCGTGTACCTGGGTTTGTATGTAGCCTAATTTGTCTAATAACCTTTGCTATTGTGATGGCTGTATTAGTGTGTGTATTTGCAATTCAGAATAGGATTGGGAGGAGGTTGGCCATGGTCTTTAGTTAGGAACCATCCTGGCATTTGCCTGGAGAAGAAGTGGGAAACCACGGCAATCCACTTCCAGGATGGCTGAGATGGGAATCAAACCCTTCTCGTCTCAGTTTTGTCTCACGAGGCTGAGTGTACCCCATTCCAGCCGTCAGACCAGAATTATGCTTTCTTGACAGAGCCGGGAAACAAACCAACACCGCTTGGGCGATAGTCAAGAATACTAGACGCTACAACCACAAGATGGTCTTTGTGTAAGTACAGTAAAAACTCGATTAACCGTCATCGTCGGGACGGTGGTCGTGACGGTTGAGCGGAGAGACGGATAACAGAAACACTGTATTATTCCTCCAAAACATGACTTCAATCAATTTTATTATAGACAGATATCACTCTCACAGTAATGTAATATATTTCGGAGCGAAAAGAAATTAAACCCGATTGTAATAGCAAATAGAACTATTTATTACATGATAAAACATCCGTACAGCAGCTACAAATGTGACAAAATAATGTACATTACAGTAATACAATCGTATAGGTGAAATAGTTCATGTAGCTTGAAAATAGTCAGTCATTTTCTACTGCCTCTTTGATGCTCAAACTTTCGCCGCGGCAATATTTCGTATTTTTCGGAGCAGTAGTGTCTGCGTTGCATTGGCCTCTTCTTGACTTTCAAACCATTCTATACACTTGGACAACATTGTTTCACCCTCGGAGTGGCTAATAGTTTGTTTTTCGTCATGGTTTGAACACTCGTCTTCATCAGGTCACTCACTTCCCACTAAAATAGAGTAAGAAAGCAAAGCGAACGCGTCACTGCACCTTAAAGCACTTTGTTATTACAGTATTATTATGCTATTACAGCAATGACGGTTAACAGAAACTGACGGTTTAAAGAGTGACGGTTAAACGAAGTTTGACTGTATTTAGAGTATATGCATACATGTTTTCCTTTCGTTTCAGAAGTTTTGTTTATTACATGTTTATTTGATGACAAACTAGGAGTAGTCCACAAAACTAGGCTGAGATGGACCCGCACTCTTGTTTTGGAGACAACTGCTTAGTCATAAAGTTGGCTGCAATGCGTTCCTGTTTCATTCGGAGAGCAAGGCAATAAAATGTTCAAATCAAAGTAAAGTAGGAAGAATATCATTACTTCTCTGGAATTCTTCTAAAGTTTGTTATTGTATCGGGGTAATGAATCTCACCCTACCTTCTATGATGTGTTGCTGATTCCCAAAATAACATTCAGTGATTTAACATGAAAATGAAGATTGTAGTAAGCAGCTACGGGACATTTTCTGCCTAACTGAGAGCAGTGTGGTACACCTTGTTCTCATCGCGGATGTGTCGGATTCGACGGAAGCGAGTGATTATGACACATAAGAACTACACATGTATTAAAAGCACCATTCAATAAAGGACGAAAGGTCAGATCTCACCAGATTTTCAGATTTGGAATGACAACGTGAACCTGGCAGTTTACGCCACAGATTTGGATGGTCAGCCCCGGTTGCGCAGCCATACACAATTGCAATGCCTGAGGCTCGCTGTCTGACGACTGCGTAACCAGGGATGACCGGCCAAAAACTGTAGTGGCTATTGTACTACCCATAGTGATGACATCAGTTACCATTTTGGTGATATCTGCTAGAGAACACATAGTATATACTCCCTCCAGTGACTCTTCACTCTTTCCAGTTTTCAGTAAGTCGCCGTCAGGGCACCACAACACATGCAACAGGCTAATGGAATTAATTTAACGACAAACATTGAAGAGCCTTGGTGTCATACTCAAAACGTTTCACCCAGGCGATCAATAACACGATATTTGGATATACTACCGTATAATCGTTGTCAGGTGTATGAATTGAAGGACAGCTCACATTACTGAATATGTGTTAATAAGGAAAATAGCTGGGTGATTACCACAAGTGAAATCTCTAGTGTACAATTATTGTGGCCATAACGTAGGTGATCCATTTTAGAATTAGAACGACAATAATACTCAGAAAGTGGAGAATGAGTTGCAATGAATACACATAAGAAACTAAGGTGACAAATAATGTTCTGGTCGTGAGTTCGGAATTTTGAGAAAATGTATATAAATAAAATTGTGAAATACAGCCCGTAATAACATAGTTATTAATTTGTCTGTTTTCATGTTGGAACAAGCAAATCCGGGATGATGTTCACCAGGCACGAAGATAGATGCCACCCTACAGGTCATAGCAGGGTATTTTTTAATTGAACGCCCATAGGCTCCCAGCAAGTTCAATTATTTGAGTAGATCCAACTGTCACTGGCACCTAGCGGCGAATGTTGGAACTTGATAGAGCGTTTCTAATCAAATAACCAACAAATTTGGCTCCGCACTAGAAATTGTAGAGCTATGTTCTTTTACATGCCATATATCTATGACATAAGCCCAACGGTTTTACTTCCCCTTGGAAGGAAGAAGTACTGAAGGATATTTACGATCTTAAAAGTCCGATGTCTTCGGCCGGGTTTGAACCCGCGATCGTGGGCATTGTAGTTCAGTATGCTACTAACTACGCCAGGGAGTAGGCCTAGGCCCTGGAGATAAGAGTGCAGACACATTGCTCGTAACAGGTCTTCTTCTAACGATTTTTTTTAGCGTATGGCTTTTAGTGCCGGGAGTGTCCGAGGACATGTTCGGCTCGCCAGTTTTGTAGCTGCTTCGAGACGGACACCCAATGGGTGAGCTACAAGTACCGTTTGGGGAGGAAAGCTGGAAGGGAAGGGCGAGGAGTTGGAAGGTAGCGGCTGTGGCCTATAGAGAGGGACCAACCCCGGCATTTGCCTGGAAGGAAGATGGGAAACCACAGAAGACCATCTTCAAGGTTGCCGGCGGAGGGATTCGAACCTCCTCGCCTCCCGGATGTGAGCGACTGCCATTAGTCATGCCGTAACCACCACGGCTAACTCACCCGGTCTTCTAACGATGACAGGTGGTGATAAGGATCCTCACTTACGCACTGTCAGTCGGAAACCTAAGATCCAGACATTGGTCTCGAAACCAAGCGTAAATTTCATAGAGAAATAATGAGACGCCCTAACGGCCAGAGAGTGTAGCCAGCGGGCACGCCCACTAGAGTGTTCATAACATTTCGGGCAAATGATTGGAATAGGACTGTTAACCGACCAAAACGTGCCTACATTTGAAGCACAAAGTATTGTAAGTAGATGTCTGTATGTAAGTCTACCTCTTATTATTACCGTTTCCGGGGATGAGATGCGATGAATGTCTATATGGCGGATGTTTTTTTTTTGCGGCTGGATACCCTTCCTGAATCCAACCTCATGAGAGGAGTTAATGAGGAATGAATGAAGATGAATGAAACTGGGTAAGGGTATGGAAGAAAGCAGCCGTGGCCTGTCAGAAGGTACCGTCCCAGCATTTGCCTGCAGTTGAAAATGGGGAAACCACAGAGAATCATTTCAAGGACGGCCGGCGGTGGGGCTTGACCCACGTCTACCAGTCCACAGATAGCTCAAGCCTAGCGCTACACGTTTGCGAGCGTAGCTACCACTGTCAGTATTGTAGGCCTAAGTAGATGCCAAAAAACTCTTAATTCATAATGCACTACTTTTATTCGATTTGTATGTCCTTTTAGCCTCATCGACCTGAAACTGATGGAAATGCATACACATTGTGAATCCACTATGGTTGTTGCTCACAGTTCACTTATTAGTCGCTGTTCATTATTTCTCAGAAGGCATTTGAAATATACAAATATAGTATGAGTGATATGATGGAATATTTACAGCAAAGATTCACCAACATTTATGGAAATAATCACTCATGCTCCTAAATTGAAAATGATAACAAATTTATTAATCAGCCTACCGTCCATGGATTTGCATACCTGTAAACTAAACATTGCAATTACTGAAGCACATCGTATGATTTGCTATTGAAGACAGAGGTACGAGCAGCTAGAGTCGTTACGGGCGCGAGGTCAATGCTTCAACTTGAGAGCTGAGAGAGCTTTTACTTCTTAGTAAAATCGAAGTGAATGAGGACAAGAGAGACAATGATATTTCGACGGGTCCCTCACCAACAGATTACTGTCGACCAAAGTATTATGTGCACTCGAGTTTGAAGGTTGTTTATGAAGTAACCGTTAGACCTACACAAAATTCAATAACATCATCATTTTCCTCGTTCTATTTTACGTTAGTTCATGTTGGTTTCGAATTTTTAATTTATATTTTAATATTTTTTATCGCAGTTGGAACACAAAATGTGCCCGTTTTTAAGCGTGTTTCAACCATGAGTCACATTTAAGAATTGAAAAAAAAATCCACAGCCTGGTTCCAGTCTCCGACCGGGTCAGGAATGGAATGAATGAAGCCCCCAACTAGCGGCGAGGATATGAACTGTGCCGGCTGCCGAGGCCTGACGCACTCCTCTGGGGCAATGATTTAATGAATGACAGATGAAATGATAGTGGAGAGTGTTGCTGGAATGAAATTTTGACAGGGAAAACCGGAGTACCCGGAGAAAAACCTGTCTGCCTCCGTTTTGTCCAGCACAGATCTCACATGGAGTGACCGGGATTTGAACCACGGACCCAGCGGTGAGAGGCTGGCGTGCTGCCGCCTAAGCCACGGAGACTACATTTAAGAATTATTATCTCAAAAACCTCGTCATCAGATCGAATGCAAATTTTAACACAATATACATTGGAATGTTGTATGACTGGTTTATTAATTTCAAAATTTTGTGTGTCCAAGAAACAAAGTTGTTATCATTTTTGTAAGGTAACTTTTTCTCGGCTCGGGGTGGTTGGAAAATATAGCTCTTGGTCGCGTTGTAATCCTAATACATCAAGAAGTTATGCTGTATGACTGTGAAATACGTAAATTAATTCACTTATTTTATATCGGTTTGTATTTGTTGGTGGAAATAAGGCATGATTCACCAGCCAGCCGCTCCGGGGTAAGCTGTACAGCGTTGCTGAGATGGAGCCCATCACTGCCGAGCGTGGCGAGGTCGTATTTCCCCGTTCAAATATAAACCGATATAAAATAAGTGAATTAATTTATGTATTTTAAAGTCATACAGCATAACGTTTTGATGTATAAGGATTACAACGCGACCAAGAACTACATATTCCAACCACCCCAAGCCGAGAAAACGTTACCTTACACAAATGATAACAACTTTGTTTCTTGGACACGCAAAATTTTGAAATTAATAAACCTGTTATACAACATTCCAATGTATATTGTGTTAAAATTTGGATTCGATCTGATGACGGGTTTGAGAGATAATAATTCTTAAATGTGACACATGGTTGAAACAGGCTTAAAAACGGGCACTTTTTGTGTTCCAACTGTGATAAAAAAAATATTAAAATATAAACTAAAAATTCCAAAACTACATGAACTCACGTAAAATAGAACGACGAAAATGATGATATTATTGGATTTTATGTATGTCTATTGGTTACGTCACAAACAACTCGAGTACACATAATACTTTGGTCGACAGTAGAAAGGACCGATGACAAAAGGTTACTGAGCAATGAGCACGTGACCGCAAATATACGAGAGAAAAAGACATGGTAATAAGCGCGCGAAGGAAGGAGTATTATAGGGAAAGAGAGAGAGAGAGAGGTGATAAAAAAAAAGATGCTGTATTATAGAAAGAATGAAGTGTGGTCACTCGGAGCGGCATCCAGTCCAAAATATAGAATGAACAAGCTCTTCAGTGGAGAACTAAATAGTCCATTTTCATATTATCCTACTTATGTTAATTGTGTCTATCAACATACAAAATTTCAGTTTGATTGCCGTAATAGATTCTTAGGTATTGAGAACCGTGTAATATTTCGGATTGACGCCATATTGGATTTTTATATAGGCTATTTAGGCCATAGAGTTATGAACTGTCACAGGAAGATTATTGCCTAGGTGTATTATTCAAACTTCAATCGCAATATTAGGACACAAGATATAAAAACTAGATTTTAAAATTTCGCACAGCTGCCATCTTTTGGTTATGAAAACAATTGAAATAAATTAGATGTTAGTGGATTAAAATTTGTAAAGGCATTTACCGTACCAAGTTTCACTGCGCTCCGATGGTTAATCCGCGAGAAACGTCCATTTAAATATTGAAATTTCGCGTCGCCGCCATGTTCGATTAGTGATCACCAGGTTATTTGAAAAACACCCAGAGGCAAACCTATGTTCATAGGTTTTATCAACATAAAATGTTTCACTTTGATTGCTATCATAGATTAGTAGATACTGAGAACCGACTAAATATTTCGGATGGTCGCCATGTTGGATTTTTATTTATGTATGCCATAGAGGCATGTGCTATTATATGACGATTATTGCATAGGTCCATTATTCAAACATTAACTTCTATCGCATGCTTAGAACACAAGAAAAAAAGCTTAATTTTGAAATATCACACAGCCGCCATCTTGAGGTTATGATATCAATTGAACTAAATTCGATGTCATTGCATTACAATGTGTATAAACATTTCTTGCACCAAGTTTCACTGCGCCCGAATGGATAAATAGCGATAAGAGTCTATTTAAATGTTTAAGCTTCGATTGGCCGCCATGTTCGTCTTTAAATTAGACTAGCAGAATTTTGAAAGTCATATACACGAATTTCTAGTAGTGATATTTATCATCGTACAAAATTTCAGGGTGATAGCAGTAATAGTTTCGGAGATACAGAATGCCGGTGAATTATTTCTCATATTTTGAATTTGAGAGATGTAATAAAATTTGAAGGACACGGTCGGGGTTGGACTAAACAGTACTATGACCTTACCGAGTTCCATTACCGACAGTAGTGGCTCAGCTGGTTAAAGCGCAGCGTTAGGTCATGGGACCAAGCTCTCTGCTGACTCGGTAGACGCGTGGGTTCGAGCCCCACCGTCGGCCGTCCTTGAAATGGTTTTCCGTGGTTTCCCATTTTCAACACCAGGCAAATGCTGGGACGGTACCTTCTGACTGGCCACAGCCGATTCCTTCCACATCCTTGCCCAGTTTCATTCGTCTTCATCCATTCCATCTCTCATCCCGACGCGCAGGTCGCCCACGGGCGTCGAATAGAAAGACCTGCACTCGGCCTCTGAGGAGGCCACACGACAAAAAAAAACGAGTTCCATTGAAATAGCTTCAGTTATTAAGATTTTATTAGGGGAGACACACACATACACACACACACACACACACACACGGAAAAAAGGGGGTATCATAAGCCTTTTTTTTTTTTTCATAAATGAAAATAGGTTAAAAATATGAGCACAACCAAGTTAGAAATGATTACATAACATAATATACAAGGTTTAAATGTCATGAAAGTCTTCAGATCTCGCGTAGGAAGATACGTGTGTCTTTGACTTGAAGGCTTAACGTAATAGAACCGGGTGAGTTAGCCGAGGTCGTTACGGCATGACTGCTGGCAGTCGCTCTCATCCGGGAGGCGGGGAGGTTCGAATCCCCCCGCCGGCAACCTTGAAGATGGTCTTCTGTGGTTTCCCATCTTCCTTCCAGGCAAATGCCGGGGTTGGTCGCTAACTATAGGCCACAGCCGCTACCTTCCAACTCCTCGACCTTACATTCCCACTTTCCTCCCCAACGGTACTTGTAGCTCACCCATTGGGTGTCCGTCTCGAAGCAGCTACAAAACTGGCGAGCCGAACATGTCCTCGGACACTCCCGGCACTAAAAGCCATACGCTAAAAAACAAAACAAAAACGTAATAGAAGCTCTGAAATGGTTCCTTCCCCAATACGTCACCACGAATGATTCGCCACACGGCACCTAATCTAAAACGTGAACTTTTCTGCAGACGAGGGGACCCAGAGGAAACAGTTCCTGAACAGAAATAGGGCACGAATTTCTATTAAAAGGTCAAACACAGTTTTCAATTGCTTATTAATAATTACATGATTCACTAATGATAAAATAAAGGGCCAACTTCTGGACTCTCGGACTATGTTTTGAGACTCCAGATCCAGAACATCTAGAATCGATTCCCGGCTCTGCGAAGAAATGTAATTCTCGTCTGAGGGTTGAAACGGGTTACCCTTATCCAGTGAGGAAGAACTGCGAAGAGATGAGTTTGACTCCTACCACCGCCACACTAGAGGTGGGATCCCAAATCTACGCCAGGCTAATATCGGGATAGTTCCTCCTCCTTCCCAATTTTAGTCCCAATCACAAATATACGCACTACTACAGCCAACAGGTTATCACAATATTCCACACATACCCAAGTACACTTGATATTGTAAACATTTTATTAAATATTTAAGTTCTTTCGAGAGGCTTGGACATAGTAGTCGTTCAGCCCCGTATACTTGGGCGTGTGTAATTATTTTTATGATTACCCGTGTCAATGAGATGGCTGTACTAGGTATTAGTGTGTATTTAGGCTATTTGTAATTGAGGTGAGGATTGGGAAGGAGGCGGCCGTGCCCTTAAATTAATGATCATGCCTGGTGTAGAAGTGGGAAACCACGGAAAACAACTTCCAGGTTGGCTGAGGTAGGATTCAAACCCACTTCTTGCCTGTTTTGCCTCAAGAGGCGAAGTATATCCCGTTCCAACCGTCAGACTAAAATTCTTGGCAGAGCCTGGAATCAAATTTGGACCTCTGACCCGACCGCCAAGAACGCCAGCCACTACACCAAGAGGTGTTCTTAAATAGTTGACATTTCCGAGGCTGCCATGTTGTTTTAGTGTTTATAAGATTCTTGAATGTCACATTTAATAATAATAATAATAAATAGCCTTACAAATCCCATAAGGGCTATGGCCTCCTGCTTTGTAGGGAATTGCTCAGTTTTATCTCATTAGGTGAGCAAGTCCTGAGGAGCATTCGGGGTTATTCTTTCTTGGGCCTTCTATATAGATGTGCAGCTGATTAAAGATTAAGTAAATTATACACGCTGGCATAACATTCGCTACAACAATCTTCATTTCTGAGTCTGGCGATATCACGGCCTCAAATATCCATTAGTATTACGGAAATCATAATAGCCATCAACCAATATCTGGGAGCTTCCCATTGCCACTAAGCACAATGATTACCCTGTCTAAGCACTTGAACAATGACAGGAACTGCCAAGTCTTCACTCTTCAGTAAAATCTACGTATATTGAACCGTTTCAAATAGGTCTTTTTAAAATGCAATACAAAAACCTTACCGGTGGAGTTTTAACATCTAGTTTGGATGCAGATACCTATACACGTTCTTTAAGATCCCACAAATCATTCACTATGTTGCACATGTGGTCCCGGAACGAATTAACAAGTGTTTCGCAAGATAGTCGAACCTTTTGAATTCCTTGTAACAGGTGATGCAGTAAGGTTATTTTCCCTAGTGAACACGATGATGTTTCCTCAAATTAGAGCGCGAGACAATGCGGTCTCATCCCTGAGTGAACGACAAAATGTTCCATTAGCTCTGTCCGCCGTGCAAATGACTTCTCACATGTGCTACAAGTGTATTACTTCACTCCAGTATGAACAACAGTGTGCTTCTTGAGGTCACCGCTCTGTGAGAAGCCTTTATTGCACACCAGAGATATGTACCGCTTTGCTGCATGTCCACTGAACGGTGTCTTTCTAGTTGATGCATTGTTTTATTGGTCACTGCATGCGAGTCTCCCTAGGTCTTTCCACTCCTGCCTCATCTTCGCTGTTCTTGTCCATTGTTTTCCTCCCCATTTTACGAACCATTCTGCCCATCTGATTCTTTGTCTCCCAACGTTTCGTCTTCCTGTTCTTGGGTCCCACATCGTCATTTTGTACGTCCATCGGTTAGGATCTAATCTCGCTACATGTCCACCCCATCTCCATTTGAGCTGGTCTGCTGATGTCATAGCGTCTTTCATGCCGGTTCTCCTTCTTAAATCTTCGTTCCGTATTCTATCTCTCAATGAGACATGAAGTATCTTCCTTTCCATTTTCCGTTGACATCTCTGGATCATTTGTCTTTGTTTCGATGTTAATGCCCAAGTTTGGCAACCATATAGTAACACCGGTATCACGCATTTTTCCAGAACTTCAGCCTTTAAAGTGAGTTTTTGGGTCTTGTCAGCCAGTATAAACTTTAGGGACCAAAAGCTCTTCCATGCTTGTCCTATTCTTCGTTTGACCTCTTTCTCTGAACGACTTGAAAATGACATGTTCTGACCGAGATATACATATTCTTCAACATATTCCAGTGTTACTCCGTTCACATTAATTGGGGCTTCTAACGCATTGGTCATCAGCTTCGTTTCTTCGGGTTCATTGTAAGGCCCACTTCTTTACTTGTTTTGTCTAATTCTTTTATCATTTGTTCCAGCTCTTTCGCTGATTCAGCCACCAAAACAATGTCGTCTGCGAACCGTAAATGGGTTAGTCTTGTCCCATCGATTCTGATGCCATATTTTTCTTCCCAGTCTAGTTTTCTAAACTGATTTTCCTGCAATCAGGTGAATAATTTTGGTGAGAGGGGGTCTCCCTGTTTTACTCCCCTTTCTATCATGATGTTACATCCTTCTCTTTCTGTCTTTATTCTGGCTTGGTTACCGTCGTAGAGTTTGCCTAGGAGTCTAACGAATTTGTTTGGGATGCCTTGTTTTTCCAGTGCTTCTAAGACGCTTTCCTGTTCTCCGGAGTCAAATGCTTTGTTGTAATCCACAAATGCTATATACACCTCTAGATTAAATTCCTGAACTATCTCCATGAGTTGATTTATTGTTTTCAAGTGGTCTGATGTACTGAAACTCTTTCTGAATCCTGCTTGCTCTATCGGTTGCTGTTCGTCTAGTGCCTTTGTCATTCTATTGGTTAGGATCTTCATAAATAGCTTGTAGAGGTTTACAATTAGGTTGATCGGTATGTAGTTGTTTATGTCGTCCTTGGTTCCCTTTTTGTGTAGAAGTATGATAATGCTTTGTTTCCACTCCATTGGTATGTCTTCTGATGTGAGTATGGTATTAAATAATGTTGTGATGACTGGGATTAGGTCTTCTTCACCCCATTTTAGAAATTCATTGTAAATTCCATCTTCACCTGGGCATTTTTCGGTTTCCGTTTGTCGAATGGCTGCTCTTACTTCACTGGGTAGTATTGGAGGTGTTTCTTCCTCTAGGTTTTCTTCTGATGTATTCTGGTCCTGATGCAAGTTGGATCTTTGAGAGTTACTTGATTATAGTGTTTTATAGATCTCTGTCGCTTGCGTCATTATCTCTTCTCTTGAGGCTTGTCTTTTTTCGTTGTTGTCTTTTACTCCCAGTATCCAATGATTGCCTGGAGTTAATTCTTTTCTAATCTTCTTTATTGATTTTGTGGTATCCATGATTTCTTTGACCACTTTAGTGTTGTGTTCTCTGATGTCTCTTCGGATTTCCCTTTTTGATTGTTTATTGACTTCCGCATATTCCAGCTTTTTGTGTTCGTTTTCTATGACTTGTGATTTTAGGCGTTCTCTTTCTTCGATCAAACATTTGGTGCTATCCTTAAGTTTTATTCTATTTTTCATACTGTTTCCAGGTGTTGACGATTGTTTGGCTGCGCGGGATATGCAATTTACGAGCTCTGTATAGTGTTGTTGGACTTTTTGCTCCGTTTGTTGGTTGAAGTCTCGTAGGTTTTGTTGTAGTGCTTTTACATACTCCGCCCTGTCTATGTATCCTGGATGTGTAGTTTTGTTGTTGAAGTAGTGTCTCCTTTTCTTCTTTATTCTCACTTTCAATCGTACCATTCTGTGGTCTGTGTCAAACTTCAGACCATTTATCACTTGTATGTTTTTTACCTCTGTTAGTCTATTGATTAGGATGAAGTCTATTTCGGTTTTGATTTTCCCATTCAGAGATCTCCATGTCCATTTGCTTTCTGGGTTTTTCTTGTAAAATGTGTTCACAATTTTAAGTCTTTGTCCCAGTGCAAACTGTATTAGTCTTTCTCCTCTTTCGTTCCTTGTTCCGTATCCGTGAAGGCCCATAGGTTCTTCTTCTTCGTATTCCTTTCTTCTTACCTTGCTGTTGAAGTCTCCAATTATGAATGTTGTGTGTGCTTCGTACTCAGCTAGTGTGTCTTCGAGGAGCATATAGAAGTCTTCAATTTCTTCTTCCGTACTTGCTTCTGTGGGAGCATAGACTTGAATTATTATGAATGTGTTGTCATTTAATTTTAGGGATAATACTATGATTCTTTCTGAGATTCCCTTTATTTATTTTATATTGTGTTTTAAATGTCTTTTTTATCAAAAAAAACCTACCCCTTTTTGTCCTTTTGTTTCCCCTATGAAGCTAAAGACATCCCCATTTGTTTTCTCTATTATGTCTTCGCCGTATTGCCTCACCTCACTGAGGCCTAATATATCGTACCTTACGTTTTCGAGTGCGTTTTCGAGTTCTATTTCTTTATCTTGGGTTCTTAAGGTTCTAACGTTTAGTGTACCAAGTATGAGTTCTTCTTCCTTGTGTGAAGGTTGTTTCATCGTTGTGTTGTGTTGATTTCTTCTTCCCCGTTTTTTGAGGTTAAGTCTTTCCAGTGCACCCACTGGTCATTTAACAGGATTTTCTGGAATCCAACTCTTACATTGTTATTACCCTTTTCCCTTTCTTCCCTGGCTTTCTGTCGGAGTGATGCTTGGATTTCTCTTTCTTTTATTGTGAGGTCATCATTTATGAATATGTCTTGTCATCTCAGTTTGTGTTTGTTTCGGACTATTTTTAGTTTGTTGCAAAATTTGTGAAACTGACTTTCACTATACCTCTATTGTTTCTGTCATAACCGACGTAGGTTGATTTCTCTGCCGTCACTTCTTTTTCTATCGTGTCCAATATCTTCTTGATTTTGTTCTTTAGGTCGTCTTTGTTACTTTCATCATTAGTGAATTCTTTACTTTTTACCACTATGTTGTTCCTCCTTTCTCTTTTCGCCTGTTGTTCTTTTTGTTCTAGGTCACTTATTCTTTTGGATAATGTTTCTATCTTTTCTTGTATTGTGTTGTCTATGTTAGTGATTTTTTGTTCTAATGACTCATTTGCTCTTTCGCAGTAATCATTTCTTTTTTTTAATTTCCTTTCTCATGGACTGAATTTCCTCTCTTGTTTCTTGTTTAAACTCTTCAGTTTGCTTTTTCAAATCTTTAAGTTCTGATAGTATTTCAGAAAACATACCTTTAATGTCGTCTCTTTGGGGTTTTGCATTGTTTGTGTGTTCTTCTTCTCCCGAGCTTTCTGAGGTTGATATTTTGTTTTTTCTCTGTTTTTGCTTTATGTTTTTAGTTGAGGGCTGTGTTTTGGGTGGCATGTTGTTATATTTGCTAGTTACTTACTGTGATATATTTTACTCCTCTTTTTGGCGCGTGTAGTGTATTAATCTGCTTTGGCTTCATTCACTTCGTTTTTGCAATATAGTTCCTCTCACACTCATTCGCTTCTATTTTAGTGCTAAAATATGTCTATGTATATTGTTAAAAGTCTTCACACCTTAGTAGCAGGTTGCTGGTTTTCTTGTGTGAGCTGATACTATGCCTGTGTTTGTTCTGTAAAACGTTCGTTATGCGACGAATGTCCTCTTTCATTGTTGACAGGCCAGCGTCTTGTAACCGGTATGTATCAGTCTCCATACAGAGTTTCTTCTGGTCACATGTTATTTTTGTGGTAAGGCATTCATACGGTTCTTTGTTGCTGTATAGGATTAGTGTTTTGGTGAGCTTTGTGCTATATAACCTCACTAATCTCCTCATGTTGTGCGATGTAATTAATTACAGATATTTACTTATTTACCTCCAATTTGGGTGATTCCTGGTTTTCTTTCATTGCGTACGTCTTCCTCGGGTACTTTTTTCACTTTTAAGCTGCACTGATATCGTTTTACCGTGTAACGGATCCAAAAACCGTGGAGCTCGGAAATGGCGCGTGTTTACTTGACAACCTTAAACATGCATAACATTTATGTACTTACAAAGTTGTTTTTCCTATCACCAAAAAAACTGTCAGTTTAATGGCTGAAATAATTTAGGAGGTATTGAAAGCCAGTGAAATATTTCATGTAGTAGCTATATCGGATTGTTTTATATATATATATATCCAAAAGACAGTAAATACATATGATAGTAGTGATTCATCATATAGAGTAAAGTATCACTTCAATCGCCTGATTAAGGCACAAGAAATAGAAACATGGTTCTTGAAGTTTCCTTGGCCACCGTCTTGAATTCTTCAACGAATTTTAATTACATATATGTATAAAGCTCAAAATGAATATTTACTACATGTTTTACTGCGCTTGGATGATTTAAGTTGTCATTCAAGCTCATTTAAATCTTTGATAGATCATGCATTTGCATATACAGTTGCGTCGTGTTATTACAGACCGATGCCCGGCTCTTGTCAGCAATGTCATCGTTCTCCATGGCAACGCCAGTCCACATCTAACAGAGGCTATAGGGAGAGAATCTCAGCGCAGGAAGAAAGGACATTCTGAAACACACGCCTTTCACACCGGACCTGTCTCCCTGGAATTTAAACCTCATCGTCAAAGTGAAGGAACCCATGTTTGGTAGACGGTTTGGAAAACGAAAGGACATTCCTAACACTGTGAAGCATGAGATTGCAAGTGTGTGGTATCCGACACTTCCTGCATCATTAGCAACAAAGCTGTGGAAACATTTGGGGAGTAATTTGAGAATTTACTGTAAAGGTTATGGCCATCAATACAATAATGTACAATTATTTCATGGCTGACGGTTTGTATCCTGCACCTCGTACACTTAATCTGCTTAATTCATTTATTCAACAGCACTTCTCGCTTTAAATTTACATCTGTGTTGTAAATTTCAATTTGTCTGGTTGATCCCGTATTCTCGGGAAAAAGAATATTTATTATTACGTAAACCCCAAACCTCGTATTTTCAATCAAGCAATTATGTTTTCTCCGTTCAAAACTATAGTAATGATGTGCGATTGGAAAAACGCCTTTAATTTCGTAACAGATTAGTATTGTTGTCACCCATGGAATAATTATGTGAATCGATGAAAATTGAAAAACGTAGAATATGAATATGATAACGTTATTACAGTAGCATAGGAAACTTAAAACAAGTGTCTGCTTGTGTTACTGGAGAAAAGGGAAAGCTGTAACCTATTACAGGGACTTTGTTTTATATGCGACGGGGATTTTCGCTCGCCCGCTCGTCCACGTTGCGAGCCTGTCTCCCGCCAAGCACTTTGCCGTAATGCGGCGCTCGCCCGGCACTGAGTCATGAGTATAGAAATTTGTACTTACCTAGTTCACAGCTGGTACTGTAAATGTGCCCGTGATGTGTAGCATTGAATGACAAACATTTTCAGCACCAGCTGTGAACTAGGTAATTACAAATTCCTATACAGTTTGGTCCAAAATAATATCCCCACCTACAAATTTTACTTAATGTACGTCATAACCACTACAAATAAGCTATATTTGATTGTTTTACTGAACTTTCTTGTTGTTTAAAGTGAAATCAAGTAGTACAGAACATATTACATCACAATCAACTTTCATTATAATTTTGTGTGTCCATCTTAAGCATTTTTAAGGGGTTGAACTCAATGTGTCAATGACTTGACAAGTTTTTTGAAATGAAATACATATCAGTTTGTTAGAATAATTGATACTAGATGGCACTTACATACTTGGAAGTTTAGTACCCTACACCAGATGTCTCTAGTTTATCTTACCTCCAATTTTCCGTCAGCTGTTGTTTGCTAAGGTGAATTGTATCTTTTTATGATGAATTGTGTGAAAAAATAAATGAGGAAGCATCCAGGCAGTTTTTATTGTTACCTACTGTGCTACAATAGCATACATAACAATGACTTTGAGTTGCCATGGTTATTTATACAAATATTTGGTTTCACAGAATATGGGAAAGAGAAAAGACTTATCTCTAAAGAAACAAGGGATGATTTTGGGGCTCAAAGCTGAAGGATTCTCGAATAGAGAAGTTTCTAGGACTCGATCAATTGACTACAAAACTGTGGGAAATGTTTTGAAGAAACGAGCTGAAACTGGAAAGTCAAGTTTGAGGTACAAATGTGGTTGGAAGAAAATCACCAGTCCCAGATTGTGCAGGGCAATGAAAATGATGGCAAAGCAAAAGAGAAAACTGAGTCCAAGGCAGATTGCTTTTAAGATTGAGCAGGAGTTTGGGACCTCAACTTCCCATCAAACAGTGTTAAGACGCCTTTATGATCTCAACTTAAAAAGGAAAAACCTGCAAAGGAAGCCCTCCTAACAAAAAAGCATGTCGAAGAAAGAAAAATGTTTGTCGATCTGTACCAACACTGGACAACCGAAGACTGGAAGAGAGTGATATTTTTCGGATGAAAAGAAATTTAATGTGTACGGCAATTACAGTGGTTTGAAACAATGGATGAAGCCAGGAGAGGAATTAAAGAAAGATTGTGTAGTGGAAACGAAGAAGTTCAGTGAAAGTGTAATGCTGTGGGGAGCAATTACTGCCAAAGGAGTGGGAAGAATTAAGGTTTGCTCTGGCTCAATTACGGGGTTAAAATACTGTGATATCCTTAAAAATGAGGTATTAAATACAGCAAGGGATCATTTCAGTGGAGAAAATCTTGGACCTTTCTTTTTTCAAGATGACAATGCTAGCTGTCACCGTGCCACGGTTGTCCGGGAGTGTTGCTTAGATCAGGGTATTGAGCAGATATGGTTGGCCCCAAATTCTCCTGACATGAACCCTATTGAGAATTTGTGGGCAATTATGTCTACAAAACTAAGCTAATATAGTTGTTCCAATACAGTAGAGTTAATTTAGAAAATTGTTCAAGTCTGGTACCATGAAATGCCACCTGATACATGTGCAAAACTTGTCGAGTCAATGACGCATCGATTTCAAGCCCTTAAAAAGGCACGAGGTGGACACATAAAATATTGATTCAAGTTGATTGTGATTTAATATGTTCTGTTCAACATCATTTTAATTTAAACAAAAATAAAACTTCAGTCAACCAATGATATACAGCCTCCTTGTTGTGTTTTTGACATACATTAAGTAAAATTTGTAGGTGGGGATATTTTTTTGGACCGAAGTGTACTCAATGACTCAGTGCCGGCCGGGCGCCGCATTACGGTAACGTGCTTGGTGGGAGACAGGCTCGCAACGTGGGCGAGTGGGCGAGTGGGCGAGCGGGCGAGCAAAAATCCCCGTCGCATATACAACAAAGTCCCTGTATGTGTGACAACGCTGCCTAACCATTTTTGGCTATTCTGAAAACCAACTGAACATCATACTGAGTACTGTGTGCTACATCGCTTAAGATTAACTGGATCACAAACAAGTGATACATTTGCGTACTGATGTTGCTCACAGAAGATTACCATATCATTTTGATTGAAGATAAAACTGAAGTGAAAGTGTTCATGGCCCCAATGTGAGGAACCGTCCGGCATTTGCCTGAAGTTCGGAAACCATGGGAGATTGAGCTTGGATTTCAATTTCATCACTTCTCAACTCTCCTCTTGAGATGAGGTTATCCCAGGTGAATCGTATACAATTAGTTGCATTTTCACTAGAATTAACCTTTATTTCAACGAACTTCTCCCTGTCCTTAAACATGTTGGTTTGAATCTCAAAACTTGAGGATGTGTGCCTGGAATGCAATATAGCGTCAGTAAAAGCTAAAACATTACCCATGTGGTTTCGACTACCCCCGAAATTGGGAAGACGCTGGAGTAAAGATATACATTTCTCATACATGAGCAATATCCTGACACCTTTCACTAGAAAGTGGTGGTGATTGTAATTTAAAGGCGTGGAACAATGAGGTCATTTTCCCTCACCCCTCTCCTGGAATTACATTAATAAATTACGATGCTTAGACACTTTAGCGTGAACATGTACGAATTACAGACCTTTTGGCGTTATGCAAGATAAACCAATATGAGTCAAAATATGGTGCCATGCAACTGTCTCCTCAGTATGAGCTTCTGTTTGGCCCTGACTGTACAGCAGATGCTGAACATATTCCGCATCGTAATGCTGCACTAATTACTGCACACAGGAGAAGTTGGATTGGCATTCAGGCGGACCACGCATCACGAATGATAATCCTCATTGGAGCGGGAGAAGTACACTCAATATATCAATGAAAGTAAATTCATTCCCAGTAAATTGAGAGTAATGTTCGCTTGTAGGGAAGAGGCGTTTCCGTAAAACTGAGTTAACATCTTGCTCGTACATAAAGCTTCAGGACGTGCTGGATCTTGGCGCTATCTCGCTAATCAGCATATGTAAATTATGGAAGGAAATTTAGTGGGTGTAAACCGTCTGTATGAACATAGATAATTCTGAGAAAACACTTGTTATATCTGAGCTGAGTGACTTCAATTACTTGCTTTCATCTCAAGTCAACATACAGTATATATTTAACAGGCACGTTTTCCGTGAGAGAGTATGTTTGCCATTGGCATCAAGAGTATAATTGTAATTTGCTATGAAATCCAGCAATCCACCAAAATGAATTAACTCTTCATTAGTCGCGTAGTGATTATTAGACCCTCTTATAAACTTGACAGGCAGCTGTGATCACCCATGTACCTCTACTCACACTGTTTTTATCGTGGCTTCTGCTTCATCTAAAACCGAGCCGGGAATCGAACCCAGGATCCTTGGATCCGGAATCTCAATACGTGTCATGAGACCAAAGAAAGTGGCCATTGTTTAAAACCTGGACTGGTCTCGTTCACGATGGTGTAAGCGTAAATTGGATACTTTTTCTTGACATTACACATCTACGTTACATTCTACCATAGTTGCCTGTTATGACATTTACATAGTTACTTAGCTGCCCTGAAAAGGTTGTATTTGTGGGTTCACTAAAATGTATTGTGGTCTCCTAGGAGGCCTGATGTAGATTTTTCTATTTGACGTCCGTGGGCTACCTGCGTATCAACAATAAGGATAAAATTATGATTAGGACTTCACAAACATCTAGTCCCCAAGCATGCAGAATTAATTCTAGAAGATTATAATTCACATGGTCTAGCCGGGAATTTAAAGCAGGATCCTTAGTACCAACGTGAAGCAAGGTAACTACGCAGCCACAGAGCCGGATTGTAGGTTCAGTACAAAGAGATTTCCCAGAAAAAAGAGGTTAGGTGTATATTTTTTTGCTGTGCAGTAATGTGAATGTGAGATCTAATTGGTGGAGGCTGAAATGCGTGCTGTAGTTACGTACAACGTTACTTCATAGATATCCTAGGAACATACAAGCGTGCGAGCAACCGGATATACCGTAAAATGGGGTGTAGAGGGAAAATAGGGTGAGGAGGGACAGAGAAATGAAAAAAAACTAATATTCATCAACATGGCATTTAAAAATATTTATTTCTTTTAAGATACATTTTAGTTTACTATATACTTTCACGTTTGTACTAAGTCCAAGATTTTATATTAAAAATGAAATTTGTGTGGTTGGCCAGCCTATAAGGTAGATTATGTTCTGGTGCCATTATCATTCATGAGAAAAACTTAGTGTGATGAGCAAATTGTACTGGCTGAAAATGTGTGTTACGTATATAATTTAAATTGTTTGTATCCATTGAACTATACTTAAGTTTATAGAAATATCTGTGACTAAACTGCTGAGTATTTAATTCTATTTTACGGACTTGCACCACATAATCTAACAAGAAGTTCCGTGACGAACTAAAGAGCCTACTTTTCTTAAAATTTAAGATTCATGCCAATGATTAATCTATATGGATCTATCTAGAATAATGACGAAATTAAGTTGGTAATATAGAAATTTCAAATGAGTTCGAAATACTGTATACCTGGTATAATGTAGCCTAATGTAGCCTAAATGATCACTACAGTTGTCAGCCCTGGTGACTGAATATATTCTTAGTTCCATCTCTTAAGGAACAGAATACAAAATTTGGTTGAAGTGCAATGGATAGCATGGACGTTACACAAAGTTAAACATTGGATCTAACAGCGCGCGTAAAATCACGTTGGCAACAATGTCATGCATGTATTAGTCAGAAATAATTTGAAATAATACGATCTATTGTTGTGCCAATTTTGAATGAAATCCATTAGTTAGTGTAGACGTTACATGCATTTTAAAATTGGACCTATCAGCATGCTTAGAATCATGTTGGCAGCACTGACGTATATTAGTTACTCCAAATTAATCTAGAACGCCAGGTACTATACGTGTGCAAAGTTTAGAGCTATTGGCTTGCATACTTTCAGATATATTGATATTAGGGTAACAAAAATAGAGATAGCATTTATTAACAGTTGGCAGCCCTGGTTGCTCTTAAGAATACGCATTGTCATATCTGACATGGTTCACATAGCACATACGAAATTTGGTTGATTTGTAAATGATAGTATAGAAGTTACATGTATTTAAAGTTGGACCTATCACCAAGCTTAGAATCATGTTGGTAGCACTGACGTATATAAGTTACTCCAAATGTATATAGAATGGCAGGTACTACACGTGTGCATAGTTTAAAGCTGTCGGCTTGCATACTTTCTGATATATTGGTATTTGGATAAAATAAATTGAGAGCATTTATTAACAGTTGGCAGCCCCGGTGGATCTTAAGAATACGCTCCGTCATGTCTGTATATGTACACATAGCACATACAAAATTTGGTTGAATTCCAATTGATAGTGTAGAAGTTATATGCATTTAAAAATTGGACCTATCAGCAAGCTTATAATCATTTTGGCAACACTGCCATGTATGGCCTCCTGGAAATTAAACTGCAATATTATTATCTATGCGTGTGCCAATTTTGACATAGCTCCCATTCATATCTTCCAAGATATCCAACATGGAGCTCAAATTTCAATTGCGATTGTTCAGCAGTTGGTAGCACTGACATCATTTTCAAACAAGGCCGTGAGATATTCAGGTATATATCTTTACTCCTACCAAATTTTGTTTCGATTGCTCCAGCCGTTTAGGAGTTGATAGGGGGGGACACACACACAGCCAGACAGACAGACAGACAGACACACATTTGCCCGATCTCATAAGTCTACTTTTTCCTCATTTTTGCAAAATGTGAAAAGTGGGCTAAAAATGGGGTGAATAGGGACAATGAGAAGAACGTATAAAAAGGATCCTCATTCAGAGACTCATCTAACAGAAGGAAAGGTGCTGACGGTAATAAACCCGGGACAAAACTATTTAGGAACCTTCCTCAGACAGTCTCCGAAGGTGTCCAGTATTTACCTATTCCCAAATGTTGCTGACGAGTTAACCTTTGAGCAGATGAGCAGGTGATAACTATCCTGCAGTCACCTGTTGTGAGAAGAGGAAGATATCAATTCAATGAACTGTGATAATTTCTGGTTTTCTTCTGTGTCAATCATGTAAATATAGGCCCAAAATGAATAGATTTCATATTAAAAGTTATTAAGAAATATAAATTGTGTCCCAATTGACCTAAGCACCAGTTAGAATGGGGACATCCACTTAAAAAATTGAGTGTCCCTATTGACCCCATCAGTGGGGTGAATAGGGACAGAGGTTTAGAACATTATATTCATATTTTCAACTACGAGAAAATATTCTGTGTGTTGAAAATATAGAGATGTCTGTTCCCTTTCAACAATGAAATTTGACCCACTAAATTAAACCAAACCCTCCTAATGTTATTAAATAAAAATTGTAAAAACTGCCCCTATTCACCCCATTTTACGCTACAGCTTAGTTACTTACATTAATTAAGTTTACACTTATTCTATTTAGTAATAGTTCCAACGTGACCCACAAAACCCCTTCCTCCCAAAATAATTAAATTTTATAAGGAGAAATAATGCTCTTGTAATCGTCAAATTTGGATAATATTAATGTAAACGATATTCATAGATCATATTTGCTTCGAATGTAGACACTTGTACCGTGCGTCTTGCTTCAATTGCGTAACTAAACGTTATTTGTTGTTTTAAATCATAAGACCGCAATTAAGATCGTATTTCAAAATAGAATACTAATTTTGCCAAGTGATGCACTATGCATTTGCATCACAACTCATCCCTACCAAAGAAAGTAAATTGAAATTAATTATGTAATTAATGAACTATTTATAATTTGAGGGCTTAAGATACGAAATTACAGTAGGCCTATTATCCATGGAACATATTCTACAGGAACTATTTATGGTGCCTCCCTCATTGGATGTTTCAACAGCTATTTTCGTATCCAGGTAATGTTCGGGCATATATTCCTTTTTATAACGAGAACAATGGCGTACTGTTCCATAGAAAACTCTAGGACAACCACATCTAGATCTATGCTTTATTTTACTGATAGTTGTACTCTTAATCTCCGTTTAATTTCTGTGGATTTTAGCCAGAAAAAGCAGAAGAATTAATAATAAACTGTTAGTTTGGTCATTGGGTGCTATATATTCCCCACATTCAACATGAGTTTTATTGAAAATCTTAACTTTTGTCACGACCATCCTTATTCACTGCCTTCTCATTTTAACCTTTGTTACAGTAGGTGAATATTTTTATTTTCGTTGAAGGCAAGCCGTGCGTGAACATTGGTATTTTCTTCCTTGAAAGAACATCTCGGAAGATTCAAACCCCGGTTTATAGTTGAGAAATATATCTCCAACTCTGCACTAGAAGGAGGATCTGCTAGAGCTTTCATTGCCAGCTGACTTAAGACTGGTGAGCTCTTTGATTGCTTCCTCCAAAAGAAACAGCAGGAGAAAGCTGTGTCTTGCTGCCTTAGAATGGATCAATATTGTGCCAGCGATATGAATGCGTTCTTTTCAGTGTAGCTATCGCTTATGGATGGTACAAATGTTGATTTCTGAAAGTTAGCACATCATATTCATATTATGGTGGCCAGGTCACTTGTAAATTTGATGAAATGTATCATTATGACGAACTATACTTTCTGGTTCATATATTGTTATTGTTGTAATCATCGTATTTAAATAGGGTGTAATCGTATGACTTAAAAACACAGTGTTGGAGATGTGTAAATTTGAGGTACCTTGAGCAAGGGTGGCTGCTTTTTCTTTTTTCTCTTCAATAGAGCACACCATAGCATTGTAATAATATAAATTTGCGATCCTAAAATTTTAATTTGTTTTTGCTTATTTAATGAATTGGCTAAAATGATTGGATATTGAGTTGTGATTTGGTATCCTATATCATATTTAAGTTCGGTCATGTTACCATAAGCTATTTAATCCATCACATGGATACTCTATGTAAACGATAAGCGTGCTCTATGATACAAATGACTAGTATAGAAATAGACTTTACTTCTATACGTAACTATTTGTTCTTATTTACTATTCAATATAATGTTTAGCGGCTTTATGCTATAGCTTACAAAATTACTATATATTATGGTTTTGGACAGTAAATCTCACTAGCAATATCCACAATAATGACATTACCAGTAGATATTATAGATCTAAAGTGCCATCATGGAAATATGCCCGTATCCTATGGTTTCATGGTTGTCCCAGCAACCGCCTTCATATGACTATAGACCACAGTTGCATAACAAAATATACTACGGATGAATGTCCAGTCTGTTATGTTACATCGTTCTATAGCATACATGGATCTATGTCATTTTATTGCCTTGTCTCCGTTTTGATTACAATAGCATTCCTAAAAGCAGACACTATTGTGTCATGTTATTATATGACGTTCCAGCTATTCACTGTGTATGCAGGTGTAACCTGGGAATAGTTTTACTGTATTTCACACACCACTGTGGGAATGTGCAGCATTGTCTGGACTCCAGCACACTGGGATGAGAAACCATCGCCAGCGACTACTATACAGTAGTAGCTTTTGTTATTAATTCGTTTTACGGTCTTGGGGCGTCTTGGTCATCAACCCCGTATATTTGTTTGATGACCTGTGTTTCTGTGGTGACTGTAGCAGTGAGTGTAAGTGTAATTGTAAAGGGGTTGGAATGGGGCAGGTGTCCCGGGACGTGCAATAAGGTATTCTTCCGGTATTTTCATGGAGGGAGAGTGGAATGTCCCCACTCAGCAAGCACTAGAATTGGAACCTCCGATCTGCGGGCGTGCTGCAGCTCCTCTTCGTGGTCGTGGTTCGAAGATTTTAATCCGGTGTCAAGACTGTGAAGACTCATCAGAGGAGCGATTGGTTCATACCCCACTCTCCGGGTTTGCGTGGCTTCTCACATCTATTCAAGGAAAATACCAATATGTTACCTAACTTACGACCTCGGCTACCTGTGTCCAATAATGAATGAAGACATTTTTAAAGTTATCACAGTTACACCGATAGACCAACCAGGAAACTCAGTGTTATGACGTACAAGGTCATAGGCTCAACCTTTCTCCGGACGTTTGGGTTCGAACCTCATGGTTCGAAACGGTTGTCTTAAAATTCCTGTTTTCAACTACAAGCATGTGTCCGTACCTCCTAATAGGCCACG
This sequence comes from Meconema thalassinum, assembly GCA_946902985.2. Taxonomy (NCBI): domain Eukaryota; kingdom Metazoa; phylum Arthropoda; class Insecta; order Orthoptera; family Tettigoniidae; genus Meconema; species Meconema thalassinum. The sequence continues at coordinate 1,394,892,918 of OX336389.2, forward strand.
TTTTGTAACTTCTATCTCCTTGCCAAATTCCATGCATTTCCATTCATTTAATTTATCTTCCAATTGTCTCACATCATGATAGGAATACGGCTGTAATACATAGCTTACTGTTCACGTTGAGATATACTACGTAATCTTCGACCGTGTAGAAATATATATAAACACATGCTTGCAAATCATTAAGCAAAGAGAAGTCCATGCAGGCGGAGTTGTGTCAGCAATAACACCATGATAACCTTAAATCTGCATTTGTCATCATGGTGGTCGAAACATTCCAAAGCTTTGAAATAACTATTGCTCTTTCAACACCCTCAGAAACGAGTCATTGATCAGAAATGGATCAAAAGAGACAGAAATACCTCCTAAGTCTCTGGTGGCTGGATACCGAAGAAGGGATGCTGTGAAAGGGTGTATAATTTATCTGCTATATTGCGCTATATTAAAGCAATGTAGTGGTAGGATCGCACCATATTTATAATTATATGAATCAAAGATTGTGGTTTGAAAACAGGTAGCATCCTATTATTTTACTGGAGTAAGTAAGGTGAAACACGGAAAGGATTTTCTCAGAATGGCTGCAGCCAGAGCTAGGAATCGAATTGCTTACGAGATAGTAAGATACTTCTCCAAGCCGCAGACATTGCATGGTGGCCCTCGCCACCAGTGTATTGCAGGTTTGTTGTAGAACGTGATGTAGCGTGTTGTTCTACTGCGTGGTTTCACTATTTACTTGGGCATTCACCAAAGTTCGGATGATTTTAAGAACAAAATTACATTATTGTATCATTTAAAAAAAGTCACATGAGTTATGAGCAAGTATATGAAAAGGGCCCAGTTGGCGGATATTGAGTTGGACATCATACGCCTGTATACCGTATAAGTAGCAAATAGTTGCTATCAGTGCTAAGTTTGTTTATCATGTGGCAGAATGAACTTCTAGCGTACATCGTAGAACGTACAGATGATTCATGACAAAATAAATTTTGCCCTCGTTACATGTTTACCGTTAATATATATTATGTAAATGAAAATTGCAACAGAGTTATTTGGTGCCGTCTCCTCTGACTGGACAAACTACTGTAGATTTTAAACATGATTTAGTTTCAATGGGAGAGACAAATATATATTGCATTTAAACTGGGAGCTGCAAGACATAGTCGGAGAACTATCTTTATTTGAACTCACTCTGTAGCTGTAGCCCGACGTTGAGTCATATTTCGAATGAGAAATCTGAAGGAGAATATGTGTCATGCCAGGAACCAAAGGAATTTACCATATTATGTTTTATGATATTATTCCGTTGTAGTGGCTAGGGACTTCTTAGTAATAAGCTTCGTGTTTTTGGGCGTGTGTTCAATTTGTCTGATTACTTGAGTTTCTCTTTTGACTGTCTGCGTGGTTGAGTGGTAACGTTCTCGCTTGCTGTGCCCAAGGTTGCTAGATGAAATCCTGGTACAGTCAGTTGGCATTTGAGAGTGCGCAATTGCTAAAGAGCCTTCACAGTAGATTAACTGGGACGTTAATGATCCCCTTCAGGGCAACATCTAGCTTCCTGGGGTCCCTAAAAGCGGCAGTAGTTAAAAGATTCATAAAACCAATATCATTATTATTACATTAACTTATGTTTCTGGGGTGATTGTAAAAGCGTGTGTAACTGAAGATAGGGCTGGGGATGTTGAAAGTATCCAGGACTTGATGTAAGATACTATTCAGCCATTTGTCTGGAGGGTGTGTGGAAAAAGCCGAATAAAACCACACTCAGGATCGCTCCTGTCAGTGCAGGAATTCGAACTTCTGACCTCCAGATATGTTACTGCTGCCCTCCACGGTCCTGGTGAGTGATTTAACACGCACAAATACGCTTTGACTTATCCTAATTTTGACCTAGAACGTTTAATCATTAGGCCATGGAGTGAGTAACACAATCATTCCCGAAGATAATCCTCATCTAATGATACGACCAGTTATTGGCTATTCAGTTCCTAAATAAATAATAATATCGTATGGCCTCGGATGCCGGGTGCAAGCTTTGCTATTTGACACCCAGAGGGTAGCTTGCATGTCGAATTTCGTTGTTCCTTGACTATGAAAGTCAAGGAGGTTAGATGTTAGATATCTAAGCTCCTTGAACACTATAGCGCTTTCTAGTAGAGAAATGAGGAACTTTGTGTTGGCGGAAACTCCCGACATTAATTTTGCCATTATGAACTCGGCCTACTGAATGAATGAGTTCTTTGACATGCCAACATCGTATGACATGCGTATCAATTTTTTGCCGCCTTTCAAAACATCACTTACCACGGCTAGGAGCCAACCTGCAATCTTGGAGTTACTTATAAGCGAAAAAGAGAAGCCTGAGTTATGAAGACAACACTAAAAATGAGAAAGATATGATGAGAATAATGAAAGCGAAGAAATATTAAGGAGACAATGTCACCTGTCTATGTATGTAAAACCCAACAACCAGCACAGAGGCATCTATGTTCTGTGTTTGGAATACTGAATAGTGTTTTACAGACAGGCAGAATATAAATTACCGTACTCAGGTGTCTGTTAGTTCACTCAAAACATACCGTGGTCATTCATATACATTTCATCATTTAGTATGCTGTGCGGTAGCTCAGTAACGGTTGTTGATGGATATCAGGAGCAATGATCTACCACTTCCATCCACTGAAGAAGGAGAATTTCTTATGAAGACGTCTCTTTCGAAGAATATCCGTATCTGATCCACTCACCTCCTTCTCACCCCCCCCCCCTCGCCTTCCTTTAAGAAGAGGAAAGGAAAGAATGGAAAGTAAAACTATAATTTATAAAAAAAATAATTAAATGAAATAAAATATAATAAACTCAAATAAAATAAAACAAAATAAAAAATAAGAGTAAAAAATCAAAGAATGGAGTAATGGCGTCAGGTCGCCTTAAGCCATTAATGGTTTTCGCGCCTTCTGTGATACTCAGTAGCTCGTAAAATTATAAATATCATTAGAATTTGAGCTCTTAGATGTTAATAATTCTTTTAGGTGCTTGTGTCATTGTGGCCATGTAGCTACGTGTACTTGGATGTGAGCATGGAATTTTTCTGATAAACTGTGTTGTTGTAATGACTGTATTATTGAGTGTATTTGTGATTTACATAGGGAGGGGTTAGGAGGGAGCAGTGACCTTACGTTAGGTAGCATTTCGGTCAAAAGCCACTGCAACTATTAGTTTACGTGGAATACAAACCGAGAAACGGGAAATTCCACGTGCATTAACCAGGAATCGAACCATGTCTGTCTTTGTGGAAGGCCACTTGTCCTGATACGACTAGTTAGTAATAGACCAGAGTCATTTCAGAATTGATCAGACTATCGAAATGGTGTCTTCAAGCTGATCTCACCACAGTCACACAGTGACAGAATGGAAGATGGAAATGGTAAGTAACTCACCGTACGAAGCAGAAACTTTAGAAGTTCTCCATGCGAAGCGACATGCTTTGGTGCAATTGATTGTGGCTTCCCTATGGTAACAAAGTGAAAAACATTTACACTGACTGGATGTACAGTGTAATTTATTATTTGGGTCAAAAACAGGCATGTACTAAGACAGAGTGAGTATTTGAATTGTAAAATGAATTATAATTAATAAAGTTTGCGATTAAGAAATAAAGTACGTAAGTCTCCAAAGTACACAGCAACCAGCAAGTTTAGAGATTGTAAACATGATGCAGGAAACGAAAGTCTCCCTTTTAGACACAGACAAAAGAATTCCACTAATTCACGAAGATATCTACGTGCCAACCAATTGTTAAGTACTGTTTTTGTGTAGGTTACAGCCGTACATCATAGATTTGTATGCTTAAGTGTTATAGCAAAATTCTACGACATGTTTCTGAATGTTACCTTGCTAATTCCTGTAGAGATTTTAAGCCATTCTTTCAGTGTTGCCTATTCAAAATTGTCTTGTACCTCTTCAGTTCGTCAACACGAATATGCCCAATGAATTAGCGGGGTACAAGATAGATAAATATGTTAATACACTCCTGGAAAAAATACATGTATTGGCTAATTATCACTTTTACTATTATCCTAAATTGCCCCATTTAATAGTGAAAATTAGCTAATACATGTAATTATTTCCAGAAGTGTATTTACATATTAATATCTTGTACCACGCCAATTCATTGGGATATTCAAGTTGACTGACTGAAGAGCTACAAATGGCAATTTAGCTAATTCCTAATTGAAATTTACTCTTCGGTTTGTGAACACATCAAGGTGAGTCCAGTTGTATTGTGCAGTCAACATATTTCTCCGTATATAAAAGGCAGTTCTCTGACTGATAACAACCAGCCTGAGCCCATCGCCGTGAAAGCAATTTCTCTGCTGCTCATACTCATTTTGCAATGTCAACACCCACAACGCTAAGGTTTTATAAAATCGATCTCTAAGATACTGCAAATGGTTTAAATTAAATTTTAAATATAATTCCCATACCGTTACTGCCGAGTTTGAAAGAGAACATTCGCTTGTTTAGTCTTTCATAAAATGAACAAACTCATGCTTAACCGTTTTCCGAAATTCAGGTATTTTAGGAGCGATGTGGGGTAAGGGCAGAGGAGGACAGAGAAGTGGAAAAGTCATAATATCCCATCATTAAAGACAAGAAAACCTGTGTTTGAGTGGGTTTAGAATTTCAGCTATTACATGAGGGTAAATTTCAAACTTAAGTGATGTTGGAACGGAAAATAGTGAGTAAATGTATCAGCTAATAGCCACATCAACCGACAGGAACCACTAGATTGCTGTCACTAAATACCCATACACAGAGCACTCATCAGGTACAATCATCCTCTTGAGGCAGAACTAAGGAGTGATTGGTTGAATTCCAACCTCAGCTATCCTGAAAGTGGTTTTCCCGCAATATTTCCCTTCTGTTCCTGGAAATGGTCGCTGTTATTTTGCTTCGAGCATACGATATTCCATATAGGTTTCAATCTTACCAATAATTTTCGTTATGTTATTCTTAAACCATTGAAAGTTATTTACATTTAAATTATGAAACTTCAGGTTGGCCGCTGTGCGTAACATTCAGTATGATGAATTTATCACTAACGCCCCTCTCATAATACTGCTAATACTGCTGAATTGTACAATCACAATCTGCGTGCCCTAGGATACCGAAAGTTATAAATTTTCATTGAAATTTAAAATGGTCGCTGTGCGCAATATTCAGTGTGATAATCATTTAATCAACGTCATTGAGAGCACTCGTATGATACTCACTTCTTGGCTAGATTTATCTTAGTTACCAAATTTTATTCTGAGTCGATGATTTTAACGTTCGTATAATTTGCACAGCTGCCATCTTCCGTGTATGGAGCGTCTGTTTTTTTTTGCCTTGATCGTACAAGGCCACATATTCGTTCCTACGTTGTCACTATTTTTTGTTACTGTAGCTCTTAAGCGTTGATAGTTAAGGAAACAGATTAGTTTTATATTTTATAATTTCAAGAAAGTGGCTGCGCGCAATATGTACTCTCTTATACTCTTTACAATGGCAACTGATAGTCTTAATAGAAAACTATCTGAATGTCAAGTACAGTGGACATTGATTAATTGAATCATAGGTTATGGAATACATTGCTTGCATGAAATGCAAGGCTGCCATCTTAAAATTATTTGCCTTATGACCTTATGGATTGGTCTCAAGACGCTTCACACAAGATTGTACTGTAAGGTTTTCCAAAACTTAGTCGAGATCCCATGACTAGTTTAGTCATAATTTCAATAAATCTTTGATCATTTGGCAGGCCACCATTTCGTTTTGGTTAAAATGGCAGCGATTTCTCCCCTCCGGTCTTCCCAACAACGCTGTGGCATGTAGACGAGAGTCTGGAGTATGGGGTAACCTTTACTAGTGATACCTCTGTACAATATTTGGTTCAAATCGGTTTCATGTTTGAATTGATAAGGGGTGGGGCAAGCATGCACACTTACATAAGCACACACTACCATTTTGATAAGGGGTTGATCTCATACTTCAATTTTTAAAAAGGATTCTAAAATAGGTATTATGACGGCGACGTTGTACTTCTAGGAATTATCATGCACTCAATTTCAGAAATGGACTAGAAATCTGTAATATATTTGTGTTTTTCATTCACAAAAATAACCTGCTCAATTGAAAGCGTGATACTGCGATGTTGTGAAATGAAAACATGTTGAAAAATCTTTAATCCATACAAACCTGGTGATAAACATTACGATAACTCAATCTACATCTCATCAATAAATGGAACTGAGGATTTATCTGAGTGATAAAGAAAATTCACCAATCTACCTTATTGTAAAATAAGTAACTCAGAATAATATTTCCGCTTCAATCGGGATACAACTTGGGAAGTGAACTCAATTTACATTCGCTGAATCTGTGTTGACCTATACCGTAGTTCTGTCAAGTTAAATTGTATCATACACTCTTTATAATGCAAACATTACCTTTCTTCATCGCGAAGAATCTAAAGGTGCTTTCTTAATGGATCATATAATACCTGATGCATTCTATGAATCAGGGCATCTTAACCCATTCAGTCAAGTGATATAGCCACATGTTCAGTCATAACTAATGAACGCTAATTATTTGTACCGAGATATGAGTCACAATCATTCTCAGATAGTATCATGATCTTTTGTTTAGCTGCGTTAGTGGCCATTAGCCCCTTGGGTGTGATTAACATGCTCACTCCGTATTACCGCGGACTTAAGGATATACTGTAATCTTGGAACCAGAGACATTAGCTGAAGTGCTACATATTAGGGCTTAATATCTAGAGAATCAGACGATAGCTCTTGAACAACATTAAGAATAACTATTATGAAAAGAAAATTCTGGTTTTAAATGGGTATACCTAATGTTGACATGATTCATTATTTACATAAGGCATACATTTTTTATGCTTCGGAAAGAGTGATTGTAAATCTTCAAGTTCCAAGTAATCATAACCAATGTCAGCTAACCATGATCTCTGAAATTTAAAATTGGTTGTAAAACATTTGAGTAGCCCAGTTGCAAAACCAGCTATGTGCATGATAAGTAATTAGTGAGAAATCAGGAAAAACTATTAAAACGAAACAGAAATGTGGCAGAGGGCTGATTCTTATACAAACTATAGGTAAACATAATTGGAATATGTGTACCAAAGTTCTGAAATATCTGATGAACAGAAAACAAGTTATTAATATTTTTTATTTGCATATATCAGGTTTTGCAACTGTGTTGTTCACATAGCAGGTTTTGCAACTCTAGCGACAGCCATATTGATTGCGCCTTAGTTTGCAAAACCAGCTACAATTGTAGTGGCGGAGTTTAATCACACACTCATGATGGATGGAATTATGTATTGAGTAAGTTACAATTTACAATGCATACACACATAATGGAAGAACATATTACGTAAAGTGGATTATATTACAACGTAAAAAACATACACAGTTTAGAATAGTTCTGTGTGTGTTGATATACTATCAAAGTACAACCAAAATGAGTTTAGGCCATGTCTGTTTCATCAGTTTCCATTAGTTCAAAGCCCAAAGTATCATCATCAAGATCATCATCTGCATCATCATTCAAACTTTGAGTATCAGAGTCCTGTTCTGCAAATACATTGACATAGAATTCCAAATATGGATTACTGTCCCATGGTTCTCCAAAGTGAAGGGCAACAAGTCTTTTAACATCCTTGATCTTAGCCGATTTTACAACAACACCCCTTGGGATATCAGGGATGTGAGCGATCTTAAAATTCTTCCCCATCCTGTATGTAGCCTTACCACTTCTGGTGCACCCTGGATAATGCTACACCCTCAGGGGCTCACGGCTGGTGAGTTCGGGAGTTGGCGACCCCGAGGGATTCCTGAGCTGGGTCCGGTTTCCCCCTTTTGTCCATTACCTGTGGGGGCGGACCCTCTCCTCTTTCACTTTCCTATCTGCCTTTCATGGCTCTCCTTCCTTCCAAGTCCCTCAATCCGCATTCTTCGAGGGTTGAGGGCATTTCTTTTCCTCCTGTCCATTTGCCTTATTCTCCTTTTGTTTTCCATTTCTTCTTCTAGTAGCCTATATAAGTTAGTAGTTAGTTTTAGTTATAGTTTACCTCTCATTCTCATCTTCACGATCACCCAAACCATTAGGGGCCGATAACCTAGATGTTAGGCCCCTTAAAACAACAATTATCATTATCATCATGTCTCAGGACATCTCTTCCTCTTCCTTGATCTTCGTGGTTCAGTCCCTGCAATAACTTCTGTGTCACTACCACTATCGGTATTTTCTCTTGACATATTATTATCTTCATTCATTTAAAATAAATATATAACTAAAAACGTCTGTAGGGATGAGACGACAGCTTGTAGGCTGCATCCACATCAATGTACTCAGAGAAATTGGCGCGCGAGTGAAACAATTGCAAGCAGAATTTCACAGCTGAATCTCCACAGTATGCAGTACAGCCAACCTAACTATGTACAATAGATATAAGCGTTTTAGCTTTATATTCTTTGATAAAGAGGAGTGCAATGCTGTTCTTATGGAAAGGAAAATAGCAGGTTTTGCAACTCTACACGAAGGACGGCCATGTTAGTTAATAAACATATAGCAGGTTTTGTAAACGTAAACATTGCCCTGTGAATTTAGCAGGCTTTGCATCTGTACCTGCCATGCATGTAGCAGGTTTTGCAACCGTTAGCTGTTTTTAATGTCAAATTTAAAACTGTTATAGCTGGTTTAGGAACCTGAAACATAGCTGAATTAGAAGCCAGTATCATAAAGCAACATGGGATACCATTATTTCATTCTCGTAAATTTATGCACATAGCTGGTTTTGCAAATGGGCTACTCATTTGGTGTGTGTATCTTAGATAAATTCTATCATTACAAACAAATAATTGGCCGACTTAAAAACCTTTCAACCTTACTGTACACGTAAACAAACTGTTCAAGAATTACAGGAAATAATACTTTCATGACTCAAATATTAGTTGTACAACTCCAAAATTATCAAAAAATAATAGCGTAGATATCAATGTCCGTAAGTGGGCTAGAAGGCGTTGGTATATGACAGACCAGATATTTCACTAAAGCGTACCTGTCCAACCTTCTTTCAGTTGGAACGTTATGAATGACTGCCCTAAAATAACCGTCTATAAATATGCAATTTACTTTTAACTAAGGAACACTACCGCATGGCTCACTGATGGCATTCTCTGAAATATATGGGACTTCGTTGTTGTAATTGGAATGCTACCATTACCTACAGAGCACTTTAGCCACGACATACTATATATTATTTCTTTTCAAAGATTCATGGCAACAATTTCTTGAAGCAATTATTTCTTGCTGTCAGATAGAAGGAGAAGAAGAATCGCGGGTGGGTTCACACAATAGCCCAATGATCAGTGGTTTTCTCCACGAAGCGAGCAGTCGATAACGTTATGTACTGAGAGACGGCTGCAATCATTAATCTCTCGCGCAAACAGAAACTGTTGGAACGCTGAATACAACACGCCATACAAATAACCAACAGAATGATCACACAGGAGGAAAGGTTTCCATTGCATGTTGGGATATACTTCTCATTTTGCTTCACTTAACCTTGTTCTCTTTGCTTAAATGTTTAATTAACCATTATTCTCAATTTAACACCAGTTCGCATTACCTCTGGCAACATTTTAGTATCTGGGCTGCTTTGCAAATTAATTGCCCACAGCTATCTGATGAGCGTTTCAAACATTTCAAACGGGATTTCTAGTCAAAATATTGGTGCTGTGAAGCAGGAGTGTTTCAACCCAAATTGTAAATTGTAAATTGTAATTGATTATGATCTTGATAATAATGATGTCTCTCAATAGAAGCATCACATCGAGGTCATATGCTCAAATTTGCAAATTAACTGATCATCATGAAACTTAAATCAGCTACAGCACATGGAATCATTTTGCACATATTTTGCTACTCTGCTCTCACTGCAAGAAGATGTCCAGTGCAATGTGCAACAATTCGCTAGATTCCAGTTTTAGCCTATTTTCATTTTTGAAAAAGAAAATAGTCTTATGAGATCACCTTTTGTCCGCGTGTGTGTGTGTGTGTGTGTGTGTGTGTGTGTGTGTGTGTGCGTATGTTTGTGTGTGCCCCCCCCCCCCCTCCCCTAATAAAATCTAAATGGCCGAAGCAATTTCAAAAAAATCGGCAAGTACATACTACTACCTCGTCTGACTTCGACCATGACTTTCAAATTTTAATATGTTTCACCAATCCAACATGGTGGCCGCACAAAATATTTCACTGGCATTCTATATCTCCGCAACAGTCACATATATCACCCTGAAATGTTGTACGGTGATAAAGGGAACTTGGCGATTTTGGCCATTCAGCCCCTTGTAGTTGGGTGTGTGCAGAATTTGTCTAATAACCAGTGTTTCTGTAGTAAAGTGGGTATTTGTAATTCAGGTCGGAATTGGGAAGAAGGTGGCAGTGGCTTTAACCCTTTCCTCATTGCATTTCCAGGTTTGATATCCCCAGAAATCACCTATTATTTTAGAATAGGAAGTACTGTGGACATGGGTATAAACTCTTACATAACATAGGAACTATAAAATACAGTACATTTAAATAAAATGAAATTTTACACTGAATTACCTACAGTCTTGCAATGCCCACAGTAAATTACATTCACCTGGGGTTCTTGGTTTGAAGCCTGCCCTCACATAATCTGGTCACAATTTTAAAACTATGTGATCTGGCCACCTAAACAATTATGAAACTAAGTTTTAAAAAATGTGTCAGTAATGGAATTAGCGAACTGAACACATACTTACATTGTTTTCCGTTTTATATCCTGAGGTCCCTGGTTCAGAACCACTTCAGCATCTTTTTATTTCTCCCGGGATAAGTCACATTGGCCCATACTACAAAAATTGTCAAATCCTATTTTAAATATGCTAATATTTGCATCTCGGTAGCCTGCTCCATGGAGCCCTTAGTTCCCAATTCTACTCCCATTGCCAGTAAAATCATCTGGCGGAGGAAAAGGCAGCGAAGGATGAATGCTTGGTTGTAGGCTACCGTAACCAACGGCATTTACACTACGCTAGTTTACTGTATCCTCATCAATATCACTGTCACTATCATTTAACTGATCATTTAAATCTAAATCACACAGAAAATCACTTCCACACTAGCTTTCCGAATCGCTAACATCGCTTCTATTCAATTATATTAGGACATCGAAATAATGAGAGTTGAGACACCAGCCATCTTTCCTCGAAACAGCTGGGAGAAAGGTCAAGGAACAAACATTCATTTTTACCGCTAAAACTAACACTATGCCTTCTGAATGCTGTCCTATGCCTGCCTGACATACAATCTACAGTTCACAATTAGTTTTAATTCCACACCAAAACGAGAGGTGACAGGAGAATGCCAGAACATACAAGGGCGCTTTCGGGCGCTTTGGTAGGGAGCTGTGACTTTCATATCCGGGCGCATTCGGGCGCTTTGAGAAGGAAAGGGTTATGTTAGGATCCATCCGGCATTTGTCTGGGGTAGAAACCATGGAAACCATGGAAAACTACTTCCAAGATTTAATACTAGTACGGTACCACATGGACATAATAATAATAATAGGCCTAATAATAATAGACTAATAATAATAATAATAATAATAATAGACTAATAATAATAATAATAATAATAATAATAATAAAAGAAAGGAAATATAGTGAGTTGGTCAGTCCTATCAAAAGGCAATGGCATGTAGAACGGGTATAGACCATACCTAACATTGTCTCAAGTACGGGCGTGATCCCAAGTACCTTGCTCCAAGTCCTTAAAGAACTGGATCTGGATACTCAACTGTACAAACTAATAATAATATTATTGGCTTTACGTCCCTTTTAAGTGCCGAGGCTTTTAGAGACGCCGGGATGCCGGAATTTTGCCCTGAAGGGGATCTTTAACATGCCAGTAAATCTACTGGACTAATAATAATAATAATAATAATAATAATAATAATAATAATAATAAAAGAAAGGAAATATAGTGAGTTGGTCAGCCCTTGCATTTGCGCACCCTCAATGCCAGCTGACAGTGCCAGGATACGAACCTGAAACCTTGGGCCCAGCAAGCGAGAACGTTACCGCTGAGCCACGTAGTCAGTTTGTACAAACTAATGCAGAAGGCAGTAGTTCTCTCAACAACCCGAATCGTCTGGAAGTTCATGGGTAACGATTTCGACTTTCCAGCTTAGAAGTGGCTGTTTCAGTAACTATACTTTATTTCCCTGAAGCCCGTATAGTTATGTTGTGATGTGACAGCAATGTGTTATATTTACTGTATAAAACAATAATAATAATTTAATGAGCGAGGCTATGTCGCTCAGGCAGTAGAATACTTGAGGGTTCGATCTAGGCTCAGCCATGTAATAAATATAGGCGAACAAATACGACAGCCCTATGCCAATGGCTGGTAAGTGAAATCCTGTGTACACAACATTCCGGAATCTCGATATCCCCGAAAAGAAGAAAAATAGTGCGTCTAAAAATATATTATTATTATTATTATTATTATTATTATCATAATATTATTATTATTATTATTAGAGTATTTAAAAAAGAAAAGGGATAATATCTTCACTGAATGTTATTTATTTTTAAACACGGTTCCAATTGTTTAGGACGTTCAGTAAATAAATATTTTTGGTAACAATGATGGTGGAAGAGACTTTCAAGCTTGTTGTGATGGTCGTTGTTAAATCATTTTAGGGGCTTGGGACAATTATTTATCAGCCCCGTATAGTTGGATGTGTCTGATAAACTGTGTTTCTGTGGTGACTGTAGTAGTATGTGGAGCTGTAGTTATTAGGGTCGTAAATGAGTTCGGTGCCACGGGACTCCAAGTAGGATACTATCCCGGCATGTGCTTGGAAGACGCGTGGAAGAATCCAAGAAAATCCAAACATCGGATAGCCTCTATCAGTACTGATTTCGGACCTCCAATACCGGACTTGCTGTGATCGTGGTGCACGATTAAACGCGCATGGCTACACCGCGGGGGTAGGAGGGAAAGCAACCGTGGTCTTATGAAGGTACATCCCAACTTTGGCCTCGTGGGATGCCACGAGAAATCATCTTGTGGCTGCCGATGGTTGGAAGGAAGCTTGTACTTCTACATGACCGTAAATTTTGTGATAATGAGCTACTGGACCTTCTTTTTGTGTGGAAGTCGAACCACAGGACATGGCATTTCACTTCGAATATCTCACATGCATTCACCGCGAATCGAACCGGGTCTACCTTGGTGAGAGTCTAACGGCTTCACCGCTGCGCCACCACGCCCCTTGCCGATGGTGGGACTTGATGCTAAGCATACATCTACGAAATCCTTTTAATGCAATGTGGACTTTGACAGGTTTTCTAGCACCAGAAGTGTTTCGAAAATCTTATTGCATGGTTTAATTTTATAGTATATTTATTACAGTCGTCATTACTTGCATATCAGCCAGTAATTGTAAGTTGTATCAACACTAGGACCACATGTAGATAATAATATTATTATTAAAAATAATATTAATAATACAATTATTATTATTATTAATAATAATAATAATAGTAATAAAAGCTATTCTGTTCGTAGAGTGCTATCCTTCTTGAAGATTCGATCTAGATTCAGTCTGAAGTAAATGAAGGTGATGAAATACGACAGCCTTATTTCGATGAATTTAATGGCACGTGTAAGAAAATAATCATGTGAGCTCAAAATTCCGGCAACTCGACATCCTCTAAAAACATAAAAGTAGTGAGTGTGTTTAAACAATACTAATTATAATAATAATTATTATTATTATTATTGATATGGCATTCATCTCACCACGTACGTGGGACAAATCAACATATTATCATTGGCTTGTTTGTAAGACGGTATGATACCTTCTTTTAGGGTGTCACATTGAGAAACAAGTGGACTGTTATTATTATTATTATTATTATCGTTCATGCGCTGTGTTTGCACAAACGTAGACCATAACGGTTCCTTTCAATAATTTAGCACATCTTTAGAATTTCAATTTCTTAATAGAGGCTATGCACATCCAATATGTTATTAATAGGCCATAAGGTTGACTGAATCCTAAACAGATCTACCACCGCTAGTCGTGCAGGCCACTCCCCGTGACTGAGTGAATCGGTTGTTCATAGGCTCGGTTTGTGTACTCATTCCTATTGGCAGAGATCACTTACCTCCAGACTCTCGTCTACATGGCACAGCGTTGTTGGGAAGACCGGAGGGGAGAAATCAGATGTGCTGCTGAGGGGAACGCAGTCTAAGCCCATTTCCACGACATTGTCCGACGATTTGTGTGATTTAATTCCACCTACACGAATTAAGATACGACTAAATGTTATGAAGATATTTGCTTAGAATACCACCTTCTATCGCCAGTCTAGGGGTAACGTTCCCGCTTGCTGAGCCCAAGGTTGCAGGTTCGAAACCTCACGCAGTCAGCTGGCATTTGAGGGTGCGCAAATGCGAGGGAGCCGTGTCAGTAGATTTACTGGCACGTTAAAGATCCCCTTCGAGGCAAAATTCCGGCACCCCGGCGTCTCTAAAAGCCAGTGTAGTTAAAAGGGACGTAAAACCAATAACATTATTATTATTATTATCTATCGCCAGTGTAACACCCTGTATATTCCTAGTTAGTAAATAATGAAAAAGATTTAAAGATTTCATAAACTGATTTCAAACACGTCTTAATAATAGAAAGATATTAAGTCAATTTCTTAGCTAGTCCAAACATTAGGAGAAGTGTAGAGGAGGAAAACTAAAAATCTACTGCCCAATTTCCTGTCAATACACGGGGTCAAGAAGCTCCGTATGAGTGGATATTTCCATAGCGGAAATTTCACGACACCATCAAATACATGCTTTCAAGGTAACAGATTGCGGTGTAAAACTCTAATCTGGTTGAAAACTAGTACACAATATTCCTACAAATTTGTACAATGATTTAGTAAAAACCGCACGGGCCACTTTTAATTTTGAACGCCAATGTTGAACGCCGGAAACCTGCTGGTTAACGGCATGAGCGAGGAGTTGGGAAGAGATAAAGCTGACCTTCAATGCTAGCAGCACGTGATGGCTCCCGGCCACCTGGTAGCGACCTGCCGTGCTACGCTGCATTCCCCGCCTTAAACGTTCCCCTCTGCTCACTATTCTACCCTCTCGATTAAAGTATAAAATGCAACAACATGTGATGTTTTGCGCTTGGCCATACTGTAAATAAATTAAACGACCTTCCATTTTTCCCCTCTTTTACACTTTGTAATCCTTGCAATTGTGGATGCTTACGAAAAAGTGGTCAATGCAAAGAGACTGCTTGCACCACGCGCACGTTGCAACACTTTCTTTTGTACACATATCGCAAGTATTTCGGATAGCACCATCCTTGAAACAAAACTGAACTGGGTTCATAAAGCAAGCGGGTTGTGTTTCAGAATAACCGGATTTGTACCTTCTACACTTTCGCAACCACGGAGAAGATAGTTCGTTGTGGGTCAATGATTGGGTTTTAAAAATATTGTTCCGCAAATGAATGTCAATATCCAAATTGCATAATACAATCAGGTCATATAATACGAACAAATTGTTTTCGGAAACTAAGCACATCCCTGACGGCTGAATCATACCAGTTGTTCCCTGGAGAATAGTAAAAAAAAAACAGTAATAGTTTAGTTTTGCATAGCCCTACCGAACTGATAAGGGATTGACGGGATGAGGGAAAGGTGGAAGATTGGGAATGCAGCGCAGCACGGCAGGTCGCGCCTGGTGGCCGGGAGCCATCGCGTGCTGCTGTGATTGAAGGTCAGCTTTACCTCTTCCCACCTTCTCGCTCCTGCCGTTAACCGGCATTCAATATTGGCTTTCAAAATTGAAAGTGGCCCGTGTGATTTTCACTTCATCATGGCACAATTTTCAAGGAATGTTGTGTACTAAATTTCAACCAGATTAGAATTTTACCCCGCAATCCGTTCCCTTGTTAGAAGATAATTTATTCACCTAATTTCTTACGAATTATGGATATGCCTAGGAAGGTGACGCGTCCAGCACGGCAAGTACGAACAAGAAGTAATCCAACACGAGAACTCTCTGTAGGTAAGAAGAAACCCGCGGGCGATATGTTCATGTAGGCTACTCTCCGTCACGTAACTTAATACTCGTCCTTCTTCAACTTGCCCTAGGCTGGGAGACCAAATACTTTGCCTCGAGCTACTCAAGTCGTGTTCAAGTGATTGTTAGCCCATTAGCTTACTCCCTGCGTGTTTACTCTCTGTATTAATGCTTGGACATCATAGGATATAACCTAACTTTGCAATCTCCCAGGGTACGGTGATCGGGATGGTGGTTCATCTCTTCCTTTCTTGCTTTCTTCCTTCCTTCCTTCCTTGCTTCCTTCTTTCATTCTTTCTTCCTTTTCTTATTTCTGACACAGATATCGCTAGTTTAGATTCACTTACAATAGATGCCATGCATACGAATTTCTCTATTATGGACTCTCATTAGGCCTACCCTTGAAAGGAGAATGCGATCCCTATAAGAGGAGCCATAAATAAACGATATTAAGAATGAAATTTTCTCGTGCGTAACTTCTCCAGCATGGTATTCGTCATTATTTTTGTTTTAAGTGGCATTACATCGAGGTCACCACACTAAATTTCAAGAGTAGTTTTAGTAAATTATGCATATTAGCTTATGACTGATAGTTTCTAAAAGTGAACATAACTAATTCTTGTTCTATTGAACGGGTCACTAAAGAAGCTGATGAACACACTAGTACAGCCATAACAGTGACACGGGTTACGAGACAACTTCTACGCAACCCCAAGTACACGGATTTATATGAACACGATGTTGCATAGCCCCTAAAGAATCAACAACAACAACAACAGAAATTGACAATACGTACCAACATGAAAAAATAAATCTTCTGGTACATATAATTTTTAGCCTATTTTCATTTAAGAACAAGTAGTACCGTGAAGAACGAAATAGTCTATTTTCATAAACAGTTTACTACTTATATTAATTGCCTCTATCAACATACAAATTTTCAGTTTGATTGCTGTAATAGATTCGTAGGTATTAAGAACCGTCAAAATATTTCGGATGGTCACCCTGTTGGATTCTTATATATAGGCCTTACAGTTATGTGCCGGCCCCGCGGTGTTGGGGTAGCGCGCCTGTCTCTCACCCGGAAGCCCTGGGTTCGAATCCCAGCTCCGTCAGGGATTTTAGAAACTGACGTGAGGGCTGGAACGGGTTGCACTCAGCCTCATGAGGACAATTTAGTAGCTGACAGTGAGTCAGCGCCCCGATCACGAAAACCAAGATTAACGGCTGAGGGGACCCGATGCGCAGATCACGCGTCACCCCAACATCTGCAGGCTGGGCAGCGGTCGCTTGGTAGGCCTAGGCACTTAATGGGCTGTAGTGTCGGGGGTTATTAATTATTACTTACAGTTATGAACTATTACATGAAGATTATTGTGTAGGTTTGTTATTCAAACTTCAGTCGCATGATTAGGATACAAGAAATAAAAACAAGATATTAAAACTTCGCTCAGCTGCCATCTTGTGGTTATGAAAATAATTTAAATGAATTAGATGTCAGTGGATTAAAATCTTTACTCATACGACATTTAGGAGTTCATGGAGAACAGTTAGAAGAACAGACAGACACGCACACACACATTGGTCCAGGTTGATGTCATAAGTCTCTTTATTCATCTTTTTTTGCAAAATGCGAAATCAGGCTAATTACGCACAAGAATATTTAACTCTTTCTGTTGGTTAATTAAGGTCATTCCCGTGGACAGAACGAGATTCTGTGACATTTCAAAGGTTTTCATTATATGTTAAATCATATGCATGGCATCTATTGTATATTCCTTGTGAAATCTGAGCCATAGATATCAGAACCAAACTTTCAAGCGACTGGATCATAAATACAAGAAATATAAAATACAATGTGTGAAATACGCGCACACGTCACAACAAGATGTTAAGAAAAGCCTAATTTCTCCTAAATGTATCGGTATAGTTATAACTCTTTGTCCTTATGACCTCCTATTTTCTTCCTATTCGTAGTGCAAAATGACACACTGGATTTGATCAGTGGCGTTCAAACCATAGTTTATAATTTACCCCAGCATTTTACAATTTCATCATCAAACACTCCAAACAACGTAGAAATTCAGTATATTAACCCCGACTCCTTACAATAATTGAGACTTCATTGGTCTAAACGTATCACTGGGAAAAACACATTTAATATATCTTCTGCACAGATAAATTTTAATCGCGCCTATCCTTGGGGGTGAGTGCGCTCTATCGGCAACAAGAGGAAATTTTTCAATTACACCGTAGGCATGGGTTCACTAACTGGCCGGTTGAGAGCGCAGCTCGCATCTAGTAGGCCGTGGTTAGCTCCCGCATAGTTCAACTGGTTGCTAGTAGATGTCGCTCGTGCAGATCCGGTAGAGAATGTTGTTTTAATTAAATATATATTTTCCATTGCAAAATGCACAATACAACGCTCAACTTTATAACGTCCAGCACTCAAAATCAATAAATATAAAAGATATCAAGCAAAAAATACAACTCTGATAGGTTTTGAACCCCGATAGACTGGGTGAAAGACCAAAGTTCTAACCACAGAGACAAACATGATGTCCCATGTTAAACGTTATCAAATGATTTGCATACAACGTCTGAGTCATTAGTCAACCGTTCGATAATCGGAACTGGTGGGTCCCAAGTTATGGATCATAAAGTTTGTATAATTCACACGGCCGCCATCCTGAATTGGTATGGCTGATGACCTTGTAGTTTGTAGTTTGGGCACAAGACGTGTCCCACATCAAGGCAAGGTTTTACCAAATTTGGTAAAGATCCGATGATTAGTTTGGTCCTAATTTAATTTTAAATTTTGACCATTTGAGTAGCCGTCATTAAGTTTTGGTAAAGTTGGTGGCAATATAAAACATGACACTGAGGTGCCCTTTGCTAGTGCTACCTCTGAACCAAATTTAGTTCAATTTGGTTTCGTCATGTTTTAATTGATAGCTTGGGACAGACATACAGAGTACACACACTCACACACAGACAGACACACAAAGTTTTGGCCCTGTGTAGATCTCATAAGTCTACTTTCATTTCTTTTTTTAAATTGAAAGTAGGCTAAGAAATGCATGGATTGATTTTCTCAGAATTGGAGTGTTCTTCGTTTGAATACTGTATGACGCGGATTGAGTCCTGGACGTATCATATTCTCAGGCGTGTTCCATTAACGTACTGATGTCTTCAACAGCTGTGTTTTGAATCATGGCAATGGGAGTGATGTGAACTCTCCTGAATGTGTGAATAATGTTACAAAACCTCACCACCGGTGTTGAAAGGGTAGGAGATAGTCTCTGTTTTATTTCAAAATGTCCCACACCCATATATGATGTGTTTTGGTTAATTGACAGAGCAGCTTAGGCGTTAACTTTAAAGATGGTGAGTTTCATTCCTGTCTCAGCCGCATGACATTTATGGGTGTCCATATGCTACAACCTAGTCTGAGCAGATGTACTGACAATATAAAGATAACGTCTTGGCCAAAATCCAGCCGTCATTTAAGCCACATTACCGTAGTTTTAAGTAACGTGAAGATATTGTTATTGATGTTGTTGTTGCTGTTGTTGGCGTCCCCAATACTCCGGTTGTCCTAATTTACGAGCTGCGTAAAAAGTGGGATGTGTTGTAGCATGAATAGTAAGTTGTCCTATAGAAATAAATGATTATTGATAGTGACGGATTCCCATTATACGGAGTTAGGAAATTGGGGCGTTGAAGGAAAGGTGGTTATCATTTAACAGGGATATTGGAGAAAAAAAGACGCTAATGCCTTGTTTGCTGACAGAACTAGTATATTAACAAAAAGAAAAATCGTCTTGTTAATTGGACAAAGTTTAAATGCCGGGTACCAGTTCCCTCTACACTTGAACACGCAACTGGAGCCCGCTGGCCATCGACATTAAGTCGTCAATATTCCCTGCAAACTCTCACGAGTTGTATGATACTGGGAGCCGACAAATCTCCAGCCATTCTTAAATAGCGACGCAGATTTCTTTTGTTCATCACCAAACTGTTCAATCAAATGTTGCTTCCGTTGCTTGCAGTATTTAATAATTTACACCGTAAGAGGATACAAGTGCAAAAGGAATGATTTGTTTAACCATATGGGCAAAGGACAGGTAAATTCTCGTAAGCAACAATAAGTTGGTCCCTCTTGCAGAGTTCTTGACCCAGATCACTAGTATTACACACTTGTACCGATCTTATCATATAATGAGAAGGATCTACTAGTTTATTATGGTATCAATTTCAACCATAATAATAAGAAGAAGGAAAAGAATTATTATTATCTTTATTATTATTATTATTATTATTATTATTATTATTATTATTATTATTATTTATAATATTAGAGTCCTTCTAATAATTAAATGCGAAATGTATTGATAGTAAAAAATGATTTCGACATGCTGCTGTCTTTAATCACAAGTACTATCTTTCTTAAGCGTTTCAATGTACGAATCAATGAAGCTTACAAAACGAACTCTCCACACTAAATGATAATAATTATTTTAAAAGTGTTGTCCGTTGAATTCTCCATTTGACTCTAGTCCTCATTGGGTAGTGGCTAGCATTCTTGTCTGTCCCGGGTTCGATTCCTGGCTCTGCGAAGAAATTTAATTCTGGTCTGAGGGCTGGAATGGGGTAAACTCAACCTCGTGAAGCAAATCTGAGAAGATGTGGGTTGGATTCCTACCTCAGCCATCCTGGAAGTGGTTTTCCGTGGTTTCCCACTTCTACACCAGGCAAATTCCGGGATGGTACCTTGCTTAGGGCCCCAGCCGCTTCTTTCCCAAATCCTACCTCAATTACAAATACACACAGTAGTACAGGCATCACAGTAACACAGGTTATCAGACAAATTCCACACATACTCCAGTACACGGGGCCATAAGACCACGATGTCGCAAAGCCCCTAAATAATTGACAACTCTTTGAGTGGCTGCGTTCCTTTCCCTATGCAAGAAGGTTATGGATGAGTGGACCTTGCGATGATCATTCTGCAATATTCCTACTTTCAGAAATATTTATGGTAAGCTTTCCCTTGCATTAACCTGTTTTCTTTAATGTGTATTTACCCAAAAATTGTGTGTTCCATCTATTTTCTAGAACTTTGTTGCAAGATTCGCTATATTAACCACCCTACATCAAATTCCCTTCATTTCGATCTATAACTTACTATCTACTGAATTTTCACCATAGTTCTTCCTGTAACTTTAATGACTAAGAAGGGTGCAGTTTGTAATGAACTCAAATGTGTGAGTTCTGGACAGCAGGAAGGCCATTTCTCTGAGTTCTATTTAATATTCTTTCCACGTAGTCATGGGACAGGGGATGGAGCACCGATATACGTTACTGGTCGCTTTGGACAAGTTAGGTTGATGGAAATTCAAGGTAGACATATTGGAGCAATGCCAGAATATTTCAGGTAAACCTGAGTGTTGTATACAATCTTTCCCTTTCTTACACGCTTAGTCCTGATCAAATTTTACTTTAACTGGCCAACATTTGACTCCAACATGTGTCTATGTAAGTATGACGCCTCTTCGTCTGAAATACGGAAGCGGTTGATTAAGTGAAGAGTACGGAATATTCCACCATTCAAGTATGCCTACTCTTACACTATCCAGTTGATCATTTAAGTTTCCATTGAGTTACTAAGGAGACAACTGGAACTGTTGAGTTGGACAGAGAGGAATATAGCGACTCGCTGTCACTCTGTGCGTGACGGGATTGACGGCAGGTCGCTCCCGGCGCCGTGCAAGAAGGAAATGGATGAGTAGACTCCACGATGATGAATTAGTGTGCTATCTTGGTGCACGTACGACGGAAAACCATTGTCAGCTCTGATTTATGCCACACCTCACCGCTAAATGACGGGCCATTACAGCAAATCATTACCTGGCGTTCCAGTTGATACGGTGAGGGCAATGGTTGGATCCGAGAGGAAAATTACAGAGGTGTAATAATATATTTAGTGAGTGTTCAAGAAACGTAACTCTTCGATAGCAACAATTCAAACACCAAGAGTTAAGATTTACAAATCAACAATTTTGACCACACCACTAGCCAACTACGTGTGGACTAAAAATCAGATCCATGTTTCTAATCGTTTTATAATTAGTACTCTAATATTTCTCTTGTTATTCAAATGTGAGAGATGAATGTCATGTAATCGTAGACTGGTGGTAACATAATTATAATTCAAACGAATCCTACTTTAAACAAGATGGAAGAGAATGGGTGAGGTGGAGTAGAAATAAATTCCTAGAATTCTGAAATACATTCCAAAATATTACATATAAATTTTCACGGCTGATTTACCGACATCTCTGAAGTTTAAGGAAGTAAAATGGCAGCAAAAATTGGTTTTTGATCAGTAAACACGTTGGTGAGCTCAATTAAATAGGGGGCGTGGTGGCTCAGCGGTCTAGCTGTAGGCTATGCCTCTCACCAAGGCGGTCCGGGTTCGATTCCCGGTCAATGCATGTGAGATTTTCGAAGTGAAATGCCATGTCCTGTGGTTCGGATTCCACGTAAAAAGGAGGTCCCGTGGCTCATAATCACGAGATTCACGGTCACGTAAAACTACAATCTTCCTTCCTTTTCCTTCAATTAAATAGGGCAATGAATAAAACTCCCACCTCACACACTCACATGTTAACCAGGAAGAATTAATATAGATTAGTTACACACTTTTTAATAGTAAAATTATATAACTCAATATTTGGCAATTGCACGGAGTGAGACCAACACAATTTAAATATAAAAAGTGGTTTTCATTGGAAGGAAGAGCTGCTGCCTTCTTGCAACCTTTTGATCACATTGATTCACGTGTTAACATACAGGTGAGTCCACAGAGTATCTGAAAAGTAACGACCTATTAAATCGATTATTTAAATTAAAGGGTGAGCTTTACAAATCTCTCTATAAAAGGAGGCCATAGACAATATATTTTAAAGATTGCATGTGGGAAGCATAGTTTTTAAAGAGAATTATGTAGATTTTTAGACTACCACAAATTTCGTAACAAAAGATGACTTATAAGACGCACACTGACAAAAACCCCTTTCGCCTGTCTGTCCCTCTCCGTAACAATTTCCAAATGATGAAACCTATTTGAATAAAATTTCGCATAGAGGTAGGAATAGTCGAGGACTCCTCAATCCTATATTTTATTTTGACGATGACAGAATCGTGGCCGTACTAATATTGAACACTTAATTTAAATACTGACTAAGCCAGTCATTGGAACACAACTATATATTGGAAAAATAAAATGTTATATAGGAACCGGTAGAGGTTTAAGTACAATGTCATCAACTGGATAAGTTCAAGATAGTGATATTCTAAACATTCACACGTTATAACACATAACTCATGCTCCAATGAAGCAATGCTCACAATAGCTGATTTACACTGAGTGTTATATAAGGAAACTAAGCTGACTAAGTGGTAACTCTACCAGTTTGAATATTACATACTCTCAACCTTTTAGAGCTGCAATGAGATAAATCGTCAGTAACTTAGATCCGTTTAAAAGGCTTTATACATCCCGAGCTTTATACAGCTGCTGCATAAATTCAAGATGGCGGCTGGGAATGCTATTAAAATATTAAAATCGATAGCCCAGAATGAAACTCCGCAATAAATTCGTAACTTGACATAACAGATGTATCATGTAAGAGATCATGTTAGCATTCGTAATAACATAAAGCACGCAGCCGCTATCTTGCAAATATAAGGCATATAAGTCGATAACTGACAGCGTATTAGATCCACAATGATGAAATTTTGCAAGACGGTAGACTTCCAAAACTATCATTTTCTTTACTAGGCACAAGGCCAGCGGTTTAATGAATTCATGATGGTGGTTAAGCTTCCTAATAAGACATTTAATCCAAATACTAGGATTGGTTTGCGCAAATAGCACGAAACTAGGTAGACTAAGAACTTAGTAATAAAACATACCCCGCCAACGCTAGTCGTAATACTATCACAATGGATATATTGTGCAGTCACCATATTCAAAACTGATGGCATTAAAGTCTATTACTCATCATCTATTGGATCTACAACGACCAAACTTGGCAATAAACTACACCAGTATAATTGGCTATATATGCCATAACTAAACGATCAACGAATCCTTACAGTCAGGATGATAACTATTCAATCATTAAAATCAAATAACGCAGGATGTATATTGTACAGTTAACGCAAAGCTTCCGAAGAAAGTTGCTCAGGATGTATATTGTGCAGTTAACGTGAAGCTATGGAAGAGAGGAACTCAGGATGTATATTGTGCAGTTAATGCAAAGTTACGGAAGAGAGGAACTCAGAAAGTACAGTATAATATTGCACAATTATCACAGAAGTTAGTAAGAGAGGAATATCATATAAGTGATCTCACTATCATTAGTCATCAGACTGTCGCACATTATACAGCGCGCAGCCCTCATCATGAAAGGTATGTTATTAAAATTGATAACCCACCACCTATTAGAGCAATAATGATGAAACATGCCATGTAGGTACACACAAGTAGGCAAAATGCATACAATTAAGAACCCAGACTGTCAAGGGGGTCGGTTAAATGTGCTATTCAGTTATTCAAATCAATATGTTACTCGGATTGCAACAGAGGGATTACTACGAAACTTAGTAAATGAAGAATCTTATATAAGTTTCAACTTTGGCGCTAGTCACAAGAATATCAAGCTGACATTTTGTGCATGCACCATCTTGGAAATATACATTGGTAACCTACTATATGAAAGAGTTATAGCCTATTGGCGACACTTTGCGCGGAGATAGACCCACATATGAGAGTTTCACTGTACCAGGTATGCAACAAGATCAGTGAGTTCACGCGTTCAGATAATAACTATGCAAGTGTGTGTTATGCGACACAGCAGATTATCAGTCCCTATTACCTTAATAATATATTCCATACTTGTGGGTATTAAAGTACTTGACTTAGTACGCTGTTTGCGCATGGCATTAACAGTTGGCCACCACAATTCTGTAAAATAATACTGCAGGATAAGGTTGTGTTGCTGTTGTTGATTCATAATGGGCTTGTGGAATCCTCGTTATTTTGACCCATGTACTTGGGTGTGTGTCAGATTAGATTCTTATCCTGTGTTATTGCGATACCTATAGTATTCCTAATTGAAACTAACATTGAGAAGGAGGCAGGTGCGGCATTATGGTAGGAACCATTCCGGCATTTTGCCGGGGAAACCATGAAAACCACTTCATATATTATCTGAGGTGGGATTTGAATCCATTTCTTCTCAATTTCTCTCGCGAGGCAGAGCATACCAGTTGAAGCACTCTGATTAGAATTAATACCTTGGCGAGCCGGAAATTGAACCGGAACCTCAGAGTGACAGCCAACACCACGAGGTGGTGTGCATGATATGGAAAAGAGTTGCAACTATAATGTATGCTTTTGAAATATATAAATACATTTCTAAAGATAGAAATAGAATTCAAGTTGTTATTCACCGGTATGAAACCAGAAGTATTACAGAGAATAACTCTATTTTATATCAACCTAAGTTAAGTATAGCCAAACGTAACTTTCTGTATTTCTCACCTAAATTATATAACATTCTCCCAATTAAATTAAATGAATTTAAAGGAAATCATGGAAACCTGAAGATGCATATAAAATATTTCCTCAGAGAAAACAAAATTAAAATTGAAAATATAATTAGTTGAGCCTACAAGTAGCCTATATACAAACACAAATTCAATTTTCCTTCTTATTCATTATTTTTTAGTGTAGGCTTATACATCATTTACATAGAACATGTTATTCGGCTAAGCCATTATACCACTTTTTAGAAAGAGTAATCAATGATATGCATGCCATACACAAGGTTTCACCTTTTAGTGGCATATGTGATATCTCTTCCGGCTCTGTATGAATTTGATATCCTATTTCGACCTGTCTTTATCATATTGTAACAATATAATTTAATAATAATTGTAAATTTACAGGTTAAACAATGAGTAGGAAGTGTAAGGAAATTCATAAAATGTGTACAGTTATTTTGATTTTTTTTAAATGTGTGTATTTGTAACGATTTAATAATAATAATAATAATAAAAAGCTGCCTATATTCTTTACTGAAGATATTGTTTCAAATTAGGGTTTACCACAACCCAACAAATTCCTGACCACGCCCGATATTGATGAACTTACGAGATCTCACAGGGTTCATTGTTTCAACATGACCAATTCGTTGACCTCTTACTGTAGTTTCAAGAAAGCCCAAAATATGAGCTCTATGAAAGTTCGTCTGACGCTGATAATTCTGTCCATTGTATCCTGACTGGTGAACTTTCCTCACGGTGTTGACTAACTGTCAGACACTCCAGCAATTGCAGGACAATACTATCACTCCACCTATTATAAATCTATTCGTGCATTCTGGTGACCATTTCCAACGTGCTAGCTCATTGCATTTGCAACAATTTGCATACCTATTCCTGGTATTAACGAGTGACTCATTACGTTCAATCAGATCATTTTTTTCTGGGGGCTTGAGATTTTTTTCAGAGAGTACCAATAAAGTTAACGAAACTGGTCATTGTATCTTCAGCTTACGTCTTTAAACATATTTACAGAGCGGCTTACCACTTTCTGAACAAGACGTGCAATTCTGCGGTAATCTGAATATACTGTAGCCTATATTCCCTGCATGCAGGTCACAGTGTGAAAGCATATAAAGCCGTCATAAGGAAGTAACGTGAGCAGGCCAGCATACATGGCGGACACAGACGTTAATAAAGAATGACATGTGTTCCCTTGCCCTCAGAGAGATTCTGAAATGCAGCGCTTCTTTAATGTAAGGCTGCAGGATTTCCACGGCAAATTTCTAAAGCGAGGATTACGGGACCTTCGCTTTAGCAAATACATACAAACATTTCTCTCACAAAATACTCACACATACTAATTCATTCACGGGAGTGGATGGATACCTGTCAGATGCTTTTCAGTCTCGTATCTACCACAGATTTGAAGCAATAGTCAAAGCTGCAGAACTTCTGCACGTATTAAACAGGGAGTAATCTCTTGTCCCAGTTTCAAAATGTGTTCCGGAAATATAACATGCATTCGCATTCAGTAGGCAGCTTCATAAGTAGCTGCAAAAGGCAGACATGGAACAGGGACTAGTGAGCAACATGGACGCTGCGCAAAATTATTTCATCGAATTCACGACGTAGGTCTGGATTATTTCTCCGTGTATTTTGGTGTGTATTAAACTTGTCTGACAACATGTTCTTCTGTGATGACTGTTGTAGTGTAGCTTTATTACGGACAGAGATTGATTGGATACCCTGGGACTGGAAATAAGATACTCTCCCAGCATTTGCCTGGAGAGAGTGCGGAGAAAAACGCGGAAATACAGTACCACACTTAGGATAGCCGCAGACGGTGCCGTAAGTTGCACCTCCGATCTCCGAACTATGTGTTTTGATGATGTAGCAGACACGCATGCGCACCAGTACAATTGGGTGCGGATTGGACTTAAAAAAACACAAATGGACAGTTGCTTCTAGAATTTGAAAGTACTATGTGGTAAATGTGAAAATGTGACCATTTCTAGGTGTGAGTGTGTAATGTGAATGTATGATTTACACCCTTTTCTCAGGGACCCCATTTCTGAGGGTCACAAAGTGAGGACTAACTGCATTTGTAGTTTTGTAGTTATCCCGTAAAGCTTCAACTGACGAAAGCAAATGTTTTCTTCAAACACTACCCCCACCACTGCTATTATCTCAAAATTATCACACTCGCACTGCATGAGCACTCGCGACCTTACTAACATGTTCAACCTTATTATATTTGCCCCCATCAGGAAGTTTGCTTCTCAGTGCTTTATCGCGGAAGACTATCGTTGACCTTGGGAGCCTCTTGAGTTTGGTCCCCACCTTTGGCTATCCTTGAATGGCTTTTCGTGGTTTTCCAATTTCCGCACCATGAAAATACGTGGAAGGATTATTTTAAAAGACAATGGCTGTTTTCATATGACTCGTTTACCAACTATCCGTGGTGCGTGTTGAATCACTCACCACAACCATAATCGGGGTCTGCAGCTCGACTTCCACTTAAGGTTCTACTTCCTCCATTGCTGTAAGATAAATTTTGAAATGTTTATTTTATTAGCTAGAAATCCCTTCCCTTCCCTGACATGATTAAGAAGAATGTAGTTCAAGTCTCAGTGTAAACAGTGGCTAACCTGAGTGTGATTTTTCCTGGGATCATCCACACTCACTTCATGCATATGCGGGATAGTACCGTATGTCAAGTCCCAGTGTCCACACACCAATACTGCCCCTTATACAGGTACCCATAGGCTACTACTCGTAATATAGTTATCACAAAAACACGGGTTATATCAGACAAGTTCAACACCCAAATACACGAGGCTGATGTCCAAGATTACCCAATCCCCGGGAAGGAATTAACAACAAACCTTGTCCAATTACATTCATATTCATTCATTTCATCTCATACTAGTTCCTCTAATTACATTGGTACCAGGAAGACCATCCGAGTGTATATCGCACCATTTACCATATATACAGCCTCTCATCACTTTATTTCTAACCACGAGAAAAGAATACTAGTACTGGTACACTGTTTTTACTAGACGACACCAACTAAGTTAGTGTCACTCATAGTTGACAAATCATTATCTTACAGTTTCAATGGAATGCTGGTCTACACTGAAAAGGTAGGGCAGTAGTGGTTAATTGGAGTTATAATATAAGCGGGGGACGTGACGATTGGTGATTGAGTTGAAGGGTGGTGTAGAAATAATAACCCTGGCCACTCAAGCTATCATGACGATTAATTAGTAATATAGATAGTATTTTATTCTTATTCTTATTATTTCATTCTTCCTCGATTTCCAATTTCTGTTCATTTTCCTCCTTGACTATAATATTAATATTGAAATCTTTATTTAAACACCCAGTAGTCTCCTCCCTTCCCTGCCATGGTCAAGGAGAATAAAATATAGTATATATGTTGAAAATGATTGCTTGATAATATTTGCGTTTAATCAATGCAATTTTTCCTGAAGCCACAATTTACTGAATGTGATTAATAGCAATCAAATCTTGGTTTTGTGAGTCGATTCAGATAGAAATTACGTGTTTAGATGCTGTTGCGAAATATATTGAGTTTGATGAGTATTTTGCTGCATCGTAAGTCACATTGACATTTGAATTCGTGTTATTAGTATATTCTAGTGCACGTACTTCATGTACAACAATAAATAACTTTCAACTCAATATTAATGGCTCCAATGTAACTTTGATATTTACGGTGGACTCCACTCTATGATTTTCACTCACCTTGCTGATGAATATGTCCTTGGTGTAGGCGTAAGACCTTAAATCTCTGCGATACCTGGCATTTTGCCTTCATGTCGAGTATCAAGGACAATGCCATCATGTCTTGAAGAGAGTTTATAATGGCGAATTGTAGATAGCACTTCCCATGTACTGACTGCTCTTTTTTGGTGACCTGATTTTAAATTAAATTCGGAATAAAATATATGGCTCTCCAAAGCCACAGCAGATTGAAGAAACGTCAAATCCTGGTTTATTATGTTATAATTATAATGATATGACAGTGAAATATTAGACAACAGAACATGTCATAATAATATTGATATGATTACAATGGACTAATTGGTACACAAGAAACGAGGTGGATTTATACACTCTCTCTCTCTCTCTCTCTATTCGTTTAGCTGATTCCGACTCTCCGTGACCCCATGTACTAAACTACGCAAATTTCTTCTGTCCTGCACTGCCTCCCGAAGATTTTCCAAGCTGGAATTTAGTGCTTCTGTGATGCCATCCATCCATCTCGTTCTTTGCCTCCCTCTTCTTCTTGTGCCTTCTATCTTCCCCAGCATTAAGGTCTTCTCTAATGAATCATGTCATCTCATGATGTGTCCAAAGTAGCCCAGTTTTTGTTTCAGGATTAAGCCCTCCAAGGAACACACTGGTTTAATTTGCTGTAAAACTGACTTATTGGTTCTCTTCGCAGTCCATGGAACTCTAAGAACTTTTCTCCAACACCATAATTCAAAGGAATCTATTCTACGGCGTTCAGCTTTTCTTATGGTCCAGGTCTCACATCCGTACATCACAACTGGAAAAACCATAGCCCTTACTATACGGATCTTTGTTGTTAAAGTTAGGTCTCTACTCCTTAAGACATTGTCCAGATTTGAAAATGCCTGTCTACCAAGTAGCAATCGTCTTTTGATCTCATGACTGCAGTCACCATCGGCAGAAATCTGTGAGCCAAGATAGTTAAAAACAGAGACTATCTACATTTTTTCTCCTCCTACTTGCCATGAATTGACAGTTGTAGTTGTCATAATTTTTGTTTTCTTGACATTCAACATTAGTCCTCTTTCACTTTCAGTAAGAGTTTTTTTTAAATCTTCTTCAGTTTCAGCCATCAGGATTGTATCATCTGCATATCTCAGGTTGTTTATATTAAACCCAGCTATTTTGATTCCTGTTCCTTCTTCATCTAACCCCACATTCCTCACACACAAACAATGAACGCATCACAACATTCGTATGAAGTAGCGTACACACATGCTGTTTCACATCCATGGTGCTCTGCAGGGTTGTTTGTTTATCACTTGGTGACATTAGTGTTTTGGTGAGATAATGAAATCAAGTCGTAGCAGTTATTGTTGTGACCGCGCCCCAAACAGCACTGGTTTGTGACGTACAGCATGGTCTGTCAGTGCTGTGTGAGCTGTCGTATAAGTAAGCAGCATACAGTATATGCAGGTTAGAGCACAAAGACATGGGACGGCATTTACCATCAGAACAAGTCATGCGTGCAGTAACCCTCTTGCAGGAAGGACTCACTCAGGGTTACGTGGCAGAGCGGCTCACAGTGTCTCAATCAGTCATCTGAAGATGGTGGCAGCGATATCAAGAGCTATATGCCGTCAAACGCCGATATGGTTAAGGGATAAAACGGAAACAACGCCAGCTGAGGACCGATTTCTTCGTTTACTGACCCTCCAAAATCTCCGCAGTACAGCCAGGAACCTACGAGGTGATCTAAGTTAAGCACATGGGACTGTCGTCAGTACACAGACAGTCCGCAATAGACTATGGAAGGTCAGCTCAATTCCCGGAGACGACTTAAAGTGCCCCGGTCGACACATCATCACCGAAGATGGCGTCTACAGTTTGCACAACAGCATTTCAACTGGCAGCTCCGACACTGGACGCCAGTATTCTTTGCCGATGAATCCAGATTCCAGCTTTCTGGGTCAGATGGTCGTTTTCGCGTCTGGCGACGTCAAGGAGAACGTAATTTGCCTTGCAACGTACAGGAAACAGTCGCTTACAGTGGTGGATCAGTGATGGTTTGGGGAGGAATTTCTTTGAACCATAAAAGTGACGTCGCACAGTGTGTCGAATCCCAATTCTAGGTGGAAAAAATTAATAACTTCGTTAATAGTGATGGGATTCTATTAAAAGTTGGCAATATACCGTTTTCGAGGTCGTTGAATTCATTTCTGGCATCGTCTAAAGTGTACGATCTTCCGGGGGGTAAATTTATAGGGGTGAGGGTTAAGGTGAGGTGTCAAAAATGACCGAAAGCAACAAAATCATCCATTTTTGGTAGTAAAAATTACGATGTGTATGTGTATATGATAGTTTATGACAGTGGTAAACATACTATTTAAAGCTGGATAAAATATGGATAACAATGAGATTTTCAGTCAAGTATTCTTGTTACACCTTATTTGAGGGAATAGACGAAGTCACTGTATGTAAAATCATCCAGATTAAAAAAGTATATTAAATTATTATTAAACATAGAACAACGAAATATGCACAAAAAATAACATTTATTTTCTAAAAATAAAAAAATATTCGTCAAAATCATACAAACAATATTTCTTTATACAGTAATAAAATGTTATTTTACAGTCCTGTTAATGACGTAGTAAACACACTTTACACACGAAAACAATATTTTTTCTCTATGAAAGCATGGAAATAAAGACAACATATATTGAATATTAGGCCTATTTCTCCTATTGAAAATAAAAAGAAAACGTCCATTCGTCAAGTAATGTTCTCCTTAATCTCACTCCCCTTAATATAATAATAACAAAATGTCTAATGTTCATCCGTCACCTGATTCTTCTGTAGAGTCCAGAGCATCGTAGTCATTGCTATACTGGTCTTCATCATTTGATGTCAACGTTCCTTGGGGGTCATTAAGTAACTCAATAGCTTCCATAGGTAGATTACCTATGTTCCTTGGGGGTCATTAAGTAACTCAATAGCTTCCATAGGTAGATTACCTATGTACGTGCCATTGTTCTTCCTGCACTCCCCCATTTCTGTTAATATTATGGGATATCAACTTAATTTTGTTTCTGTGTGACAGTAAGAGTTGTAGGATCAAATTTATTCATAACATATTGAAATATGGCGTCTGTACACCCCTATTTACGACACGACCGCCACGCGTTGAAAAATTCTTCTCGCGGTAATGCCCACATAGTCACTGAAAATAAGAAAATAAACCATCATGCACATTCGTGCGCAACCAAACCACTACAGATCCTGAATCTACATTAAATTTCCTATCGAATGACGTTTAAAGTAAAGTGGCACTATGAGGCACTCATAAAGTAAATAATTTATTTAGTGCAGAAAGCTTGTATTACGCATAAAAGTGAGAACTTATATCACTACTCCATGAGTCGCAGAAGACAACACCTCGTTGAATTTACTAGAATCACAACGTTCGGTTCACTCCGACACCTCCTATCAAATGACCTGATAACTGCCAGGAAGACGTTTCAGCACCTATAACCTCCCTCCTACGCACCAGAGAGCGGAAAGGAAGACCGAAGGTCACCATCTGGTTTGTTCACTATCGAATAAGCCAGTTTCCGCTTTCATTTGCGACAGTGAATTTTTTCCAGCTAGATATGGGATTCGACACACTGTGCGTCGTAGTCATTCGGGGACGATTGACAGCTGTGCGCTACATTGAGTAGGTTCTGGAGAACCATGTACTGCCCATCGCAGACAACATTGTGCAACATTTCGCATTACTGCACATTCTGCTAAGCCCACCAGGGACTTACTTGCAGCTGCTGGACGTCTAGTAATGGACTGGCCCACATGTAGCCCCAACCTCAATTGTATCGAACATCTGTGGGATCAACTTGGTAGACGTATTCAGAATCGCTCACAGCAATCCCGCACACTCCAGGAGCTGACAGCAGCATTATTGGAAGAGTGGGAAGGCATCCACAAGGATGCCCTCCGGAGGCTTGTCAGAAGCATCCCACGCCGGTGTGCTGCTGTGCTACGAGCCAGAGGTGGGAACACAAGAGTACTGACAAGAGTTAAGTGTAAGTTTCAGTTTGTTTTCAGTTGCATTCAAGTGTCGTGACTTTCGGTTTTGGACCACTGTTTCTGTTTGGGACAACCAAGCGTAACGGTGTGGGTATTTTTTGTTCATTTTTGGTTTCTGTACAAATAAAGGAACCTGTATAGGTTCTGTATAATCCACTTCTGCAAAATAAAAGCACACGAAGTATTACAGACGACCAAACGTTTGATGCGTTTCCTTTATGTTCAATGTACCTAAAATGATGACCAAGATGTCCCAGGCCTCTTAAACGAATTAACAACAGCATAGCGCTTACTTTTAGAGTTATTCTGAATAACTTTCATATTGTTCGAATTGTCTGAATTAATAGATGTAATAACAGGTAGACTAGGTTCGTGAAGAACTAAATAGCCTATTTTCAGGTATACTACTGGACTTACTTGGGACAAGAGAAATGAAAACAAGATTTAAACAAGAAGTTCCGTGACGAACTAAAGAGCCTACTTTTCTTAAAATTTAAGATTCATGCCAATGATTAATCTATATGAATCTTTCTAGAATAATGACGAAATTAAGTTGGTCATATCGAAATTTCTAATTAGTTCGAAATATACCTGGCATAATGTAGCCTAATATAGCACTACAGTTGGCAGCCCTGGTGACCGAATATATTCTTAGTCCCATCTCTTAAGATACAGAATACAAAATTTGGTTGAAGTCCAATGGATAGCATGGACGTTACATGCAGTTAAACATTGCATCTAACAGCGCACGTAAAATCATGTTGGCATCAATGTCATGCATCTATTGGTCAGACATAATCTGAAATAATATGATCTATTGTTGTGCCAATTTTGAATGAAATCCATTAGTTAGTATAGAAGTTACATGCATGTTAAAATTGGACTTATCAGCAGGCTTAGAATGATGTTGGCAGCACTGACGCATATTAATTACTCCAAATTAATCTAGAATGCCAGGTACAAAGTTTAGAGCTATTGGCTTGCATACTTTCTGATATATTGATATTAGGGTAAAAGAATAGAGACAGCATTTATTAACAGTTGGCAGCCCTGGTTGCTCTTAATAATACGCTCAGTCATATCTGTTTATATACACATAGCACATACGAAATTTGGTTGAATTCCAATTGATAGTGTAGAAGTTATATGCATTTAAAAATTGGACCTTTCAGCAGGCTTATAATCATTTTGGCAACACTGCCATATATGGCCTCCTGGAAATTAAACTGCAATATTATTATCTATACGTGTGCCAATTTTGAAATAGCTCCCATTCATACCTTCCAAGATATCCAACATGGAGCTCAAATTTCAATTGCGATTTTTATGCAGTTGGTAGCACTGACATCATTTTCAAATATGGCCGTGAGATATTCAGGTATAGATCTTTACCCCTACCAAATTTTGTTTCGATTGCTCCAGCCGTTTAGGAGTTGATAGGGGACACACACACACACAGCCAGACAGACAGACAGAAGGACAGACAGACAGACACACATTTGCCCGATCTCATAACACTACTTTTTCCTCATTTTTGCAAAATGTGAAAAGTAGGCTAAAAATTGCACAGCCGCCATTTTTAAGTTGTCATAAAATTCCATTAAATTATACATCAGTATGTTAAGGCTTGTATAAAGATATACCGTGTCCAGTTTCACAGCGCTCGGATGAAAAGTCGCGAGGAAAATCCATTTAAATATTTAAATTGCGCGTACCGCCATGCTAGTTTCGTGCTCACTTGGTTTTTGAATGATCCATAGTGAAAATTACATTAATAGCCCCTATCAAGATTAAAGAAATCAGTTCGATTGCTGTAATAGATTCGTGGATATTGAGAACCGTCTAAAAATTTCGGATGGTCGCCATGTTGGATAGTTATGTGTGTACGCCACCGAATTATATACCTTAAGATGATGATTATTGCCTTTGGTTCATTATTCAAACGTTCCCTTCCATCGCATGAAAGAGTCACAAGAAATTAAAAATTAATTTTAAAATTTCGCACAGCCGCCATCTTGGGGTTATCAAAACAATTGAGTTTATTTGGATGTCAGTAGATTGAATATATATGGGCATTTACGGTGCCATGTTTCACTGCGCTCGGATGATTAAATCGCGAGAAAAGTCTATTTAAATGTTTAAACTTCGCTTCATCGCCATGTTCGTTTCGTAATTAACAAGTTCATGAAGTACACATAGATGAACTTCTAGTAATACCTTTTATCAGCGTACAAAATTTCAGGGTGATGTCTGTTACTGTTGCGTAGATGTAGAATGCCAGTGATATGTTTCGCGCGGCCGCCATGTTGGATCAGTGAAACGTATTAAAATTGGAAATGCATGGTCGAGGTGGGACGAGGTAGTAGTATGTACCTACCGAGTTTCATTAAAATCGCTTCGGCCGTTTAGATTTTTTATGGAAGGACACACACAGACACACACTCATACACACACACACACTCACACGGACAAAAGGTGATCTCGTAAGCCATTTTTTTTTATAAATTAATATAGGCTAGAAAGTCTTAAAGCGGGTGAATACTCCAAAAAATCACTGGGCTATAGGGAAACACTATTTCTTCTATGGATAAAGGGCAACGCTCGATACGTCAATATTTGTTTCATCATTTCCACGTGACCGATTTGAATAGTTGTTACGTCAGTTGAAAGCTCTGGCTGAGTGAATTTTATAAAAAGCCGTATGAATTTCAGCAGGGTAATGTCACCAACCACTATTTCAACTCCCCCCAAGCAGAACTGAGTAGCTCTTCGTAGACGCCGAGAGCTAAGCAGAGATCATGCAGTCCAATCACGGCCAACGAAGAGAAATGGAAGAAAAACGTCGCTAAATGAAGTTAAAGGAGAAGCGTCAGAATGAGTGAAGTAAGAGAAGGGAAGAAGTAACTACCATTACGTCACTCTATATCCAAAAATAATCTTCTGGACTTTTGTGAGTGTTTCCTCGTCACAATTACCACTACCGCAGAGACGAATGTGGTCGTAAATGGAACCTTGCTCAATACACGTTGTACACTAACATAACATTGTGAATCTGTAAGTATACTCTGAATTACCAATAATGATCGCTGACAGCTGTCAAAGCTAGCAAGCACGTGGGGAAATGCTGCGTTGCCACTGAGGCAGATCATGACTCATAACATTCCAAGAGGCTTGCAGGAAGACACAATACTGGGGAAGTTAGTCCCCCTGCCTGGAGGTCTAATGACCGTGACGAGTGAAAACACACTGAGTCAAACCATGTGCTTACTGCTGTGTCGGCATACATTGCAATATTGCTTGCTGTTGCTATGGAGACCATTAACCCTCTCGTCTCCACTCCTCACCTCACCCTTCAAGCGGATGACAGCTTTCACCGGGCATAGCAATTTGAACATCTACAGTATTACAATTAAGAAACACTTTTCTAATGTTAGAATCAGTTCTTTGAGATGAAATAGCGGAATTCCAGTGCGATGAAGAGTGCAGCAAGTCCAACGATCGGAGTTTCAAATCCCGGTGCGAACAGCAGCAATCCTGAGTTTGATCTTTCCCCAGATTTTTCCGCACTACTTCTAGACTAATGCTAGGATCGATCCTATTCCAAGTACTGGGGTACCTACCCCATTCCTGACCCTAATAACTATAGTTACATATTACAAAATCAATAAAGAAGATTAGAAAAGAATTAACTCCAGGCAAACATTGGATGCTGGGAGTAAAAGACAACAACGAAAAAAGACAAGCCTCAAGAGAAGAGATAATGACGCAAGCGGCAGAGTTCTATAGAACACTATACTCAAGTAACTCTCAAAGATCCAACTTGCATTAGGACCAGAATACATCAGAAGAAAACCTAGAGGAAGAAACACCTCCAATACTACCCAGCGAAGTAAGTGCAGCCATTCGACAAACGAAAACCGAAAAATGCCCAGGTGAAGATGGAATTTACAATGAATTTCTAAAATGGGGTGAAGAAGACCTAATCCCAGTCATCACAACATTATTTAATACAATACTCACATCAGAAGACATACCAATGGAGTGGAAACAAAGCATTATCATACTTCTACAAAAAAAGGGAGCCAAGGACGACATAAACAACTACAGACCGATCAACCTAATTGTAAACCTCTACAAGCTATTTATGAAGATCCTAACCAATAGAATGACAAAGGCACTGGACGAACAGCAACCGATAGAGCAAGCAGGATTCAGAAAGAGTTTCAGTACATCAGACCACTTGCAAAAAAATAAATCAACTCATGGAGATAGTTCTGGAATTTAATCTAGAGGTGTATATAGCATTTGTGGATTACAACAAAGCATTTTACTCCGTAGAACAGGAAAGCGTCTTAGAAGCACTGGAAAAACAAGTCATCCCAAACAAATTCGTTAGACTCCTAGGCAAACTCTACGACGGTAACCAAGCCAGAATAAAGACAGAAAGAGAAGGATGTAACATCATGATAGAAAGGGGAGTAAAACAGGGAGACCCCCTCTCACCAAAATTATTCACCTGTTTGCTGGCAAATCAGTTTAGAAAACTAGACTGGGAAGGAAAATATGGCATCAGAATCGATGGGACAAGACTAACATATATACGGTTCGCAGACGACATTGTTTTGGTGGCTGAATCAGCGAAAGAGCTGGAACAAATGATAAAAGAATTAGACAAAACAAGCAAAGAAGTGGGCCTTA
The DNA here is from genome assembly GCA_946902985.2 of Meconema thalassinum. NCBI lineage: Eukaryota > Metazoa > Arthropoda > Insecta > Orthoptera > Tettigoniidae > Meconema > Meconema thalassinum. The sequence continues at coordinate 1,394,931,279 of OX336389.2, forward strand.
CAATGAACCTGAAGAAAACGAAGCGGATGACCAATGGGTTAGAAGCCCCAATTAATGCGAACGGAGAAACACTGGAATAGGTTGAAGAATATGTATATCTCGGTCAGAACATGTCGTTTTCAAGTCGTTCAGAGAAAGAGGTCAAACGAAGAATAGGACAAGCATGGAAGAGCTTTTGGTCCCTAAAGTTCATACTGGCGGACAAGACCCAAAAACTCACTTTAAAGGCTGATGTTCTGGAAAAATGCGTGATACCGGTGTTACTATATGGTTGCCAAACTTGGGCATTAACATCGAAACAATGACAAAGATCCAGAAATGTCAACGGAAAATGGAAAGGAAGATACCTCATGTCTCATTGAGAGATAGAATACGGAACGAAGATTTAAGAAGGAGAACCGGCATGAAAGACGCTATGACATCAGCAGACCAGCTCAAATGGAGATGGGGTGTACATGTAGCGAGATTAGATCCTAACCGATGGACGTAGAAAATGACGATGTGGGACCCAAGAACAGGAAGACGAAACGTTGGGAGACAAAGAATCAGATGGGCAGACTGGTTCGCAAAATGGGGAGGAAAACAATGGACAAGAACAGCGAAGATGGGGCAGGAGTGGAAAGACCTAGGGAGACTCGCATGCAGTGACCAATAAAACAATGCATCAACTAGAAAGACACCGTTCAGTGGACATGCAGCAAAGCGGTACATATCTCTGGTGTGCAATAAAGGCTCCTCACAGAGCGGTGACCTCAAGAAGCACAGCGTTGTTCATACTGGAGTGCAGGAATACACTTGTAGCACATGTGAGAAGTCATTTGCACGGCGGACAGAGCTAATGGAACATTTTGTCTGTTTGTTGCGCCTAAAGCGATTTAGCTCACGCTCTTAATTTGAGGAAACATCATCGTGTTCACAAGGGAAGAAATAACATTACTGCATCACCTGTTACAAGGAATTCAGAAGGTTCGACTATCTTGCGAAACACTTGTTAATTCGTTCCGGGACCACATATGCACAACAAAGTGAATGATTTGTGGGATGTTAAAGAACGTGTATAGGTATCTGCATCCAAACTAGATGTTAAAACTCCACCGGTAAGGTTTTGTATTGCATTTTATAAAGACCTTCTATTTGAAACGGTTCAATATACGTAGATTTTACTGAAGAGTGAAGACTTGGCAGTTTCTGTAATTGTTCAAGTGCTTAGACAGGGTAAGCTTTGTGCTTAGTGGCAATGGGATGCTCCCAGATATTGGTTGATGGCTATTATGATGTTCGTAATACTAATGGATATGGATAATGTCGAGGAAGACCACGCCTACAATATGTACAGCAAATCATGTCTGATGTAGGATGCAGAAACTATGAACAGATGAAGAGGAAAGCTATAAATAGAGCCGACTGGAGAACTGCTGCAGACCAATCCATGGATTGAATACTTAAGAAGAAGAATGGATATTTGAGGCCTTGATATCGCCAGACTCAGAAATGAAGATTGTTGTAGCGAATGTTATACCAGCGTAATATAAATTACTTAATCTTTAATCAGCTGCACATCTACGAGGCACGTCCAGAAAGTAAGCTCCGTTTGGTAATTCAATTAAATTGTGTACAGATACAGAAAAAATATTTATTGCACAACATTCTACACCTCTTCAACTACCTTTTCACATAACTGCCGAACTTTTGCAGGCATTTGTCATAGCGTGGCACAAGTTTATGGATACCTCTTCATAGAAGTTTGCCGCCGACCCGTAAACGAGAGTGAAGACTCCCCTTAAGATATCCTACTGTTTGGTCACTACTGTTAGGCAAATTGCGTGCTTACCAGGAGAACTGCGTATGTTTAGGATCCCTTATGGGATTTGTAAGGCTATTTATTATGTATTATTATTATTATTATTATTATTATTATTATTATTACGAGTGTTACAGTCACCGCAGAAACACATGTTATCAAAACAACTGACCAGACACCCATGTGCACGGAGCCCTGAAACGAAATAAAAATATTTCTTCACCACATGAATAGCGTCCTAATTGCATGTCAATTAAGTTATGGAAATTTCTAATAATAATAATATATAAGTACATATTAATAATTAGGGTGAAAGAAAACAGAACTTCAATAACTATTTGCAAAGATCTTTAAGCAATAATTCGAATGCTACAACAATATTGTTGAGATCAGTCTCCTGGAGTTCTAAGAGTAGATATTATTTAAAAGGGCTAAGGTTACAAATATATCGATGATATTCTGCACCTATTTGAAGTACAGTAGTTGGTCAAGGGTGTTGAAGATTATCCATAGCCTATGTTATAGACACTGGATGAGATGGGTGGATACAAGATAAAATGCCATAAACAGAGCCACGTCTATGCCTACACTCAAAATATCAATAAGAGTATCGTAATAATTTCTTACCCTCATTAGCTCTTCGTTGCAATATCCGCGGGATTTTCCAGCTTTATTCTTGTACAATGATGGATACTTATATCTTGCCCGAGCATATTACCCCCTGTTTCACGTGATCTATCCCTCCTGTACATCACGGAGCTTAAGCGATGATTAGTTGGATAGTAACAGAAACACTATCACCATCGAATGAGCTCAGTGATAAAGATGGGATTGGTCAGACGATACACGGGCAGAATATGCTCAGACAAGTTATTAGCATCCGTGACACTACCACTTAATAGCTGGCTCAAAATGCAATCTTCGATTTCCTTCTCCTTGCCGAAATGGGAAATGTTAATCATATACAGGGTGTTTCGAAAAAAAAAGTGTCAGATATTGCAACAGAGGTTGGGATAGGTCAAAACGAGAAGAAATTTTCCTGTAAACATGTGTCCGGAAAGAAATACCTGTTGAGATATGAGCCATTTTACTTGTGTTGTGTATTTACACTTCAGTCAATGGACGTCATCCTACCAGCTGCTTCTAAAGAACACTTGACTGACACGTTTAACAGAACACGCGTTGGTCAAACATCCATCAACACCACCATCCAGGAGCTGTGATGATTTCAGCCGGTCTGTCCGCGGATACCATCTGCACGTTACAAGAGATGTTCCACATGGTTACCACATGCTTCGGCTCTTCTTCGCAAGTAATCCCCAACTCGTCCAATCACGGCTGGCTGCTCGCGATGTGGGCACTCTCATTGGTCACACACTCTTGTAACATCTGCACTTTATCGATGGATGTGGCATACACCAATGTCTTTAAATGTCCGCATAGCCAGAAATCCAATGGATTAAGGTCCGGCGAACCGCACAGCCACATACTATGACTGAACATCCAACTCATGCAAATACCTTCAACGGAAAGACGCCTGCATCACCGAATACAACGCCTCGTCCACGCGGGTAAAATATAATTATCTCAACAGGTATTTGTTTCCGCACATATGTTTATAGGGACAGTTCTTCTCGTTTTGACCAATCCCAACTCCTGGTACAATATAGGACACTTTTTTTTTTCGAAACACCCTGTATACAGGACACTTAACCTTGCGCTTCCTGATGAAGATTGAGGATTGAGTTTGTATTTGTCATAGGCTCTGCTCTATTTCAAAGGTCATCAGGTCACGTCAATTTGTTTTGATGTTCTATATTGTGGGGTTTGAAGCCATTTTTCAGTGTTGCCTAAGTAAACAAAATGTTGGTGCTTTTCAATCAGCCAACACAAATGTACCCAAAAAGAGCTGGGTTATGCCCTAATCCTGAAATCGGAAAATGTTATCTGGATCAGGTGTACTATGTACTTTTTTCTGCATTAAACCTAGGCCGGTATGCGCGGCAGTATTAAAGGTGCCGGGACATCTTCAATAGACCGGGCAGCGCTTAGTTCGAATGACTTTTTAGTTCACGCGTGGCGAAGACAGTTCCACGGTCTTTAATAGTTGTAGATATTCCTGTATTCAATAACATACATTCTTATCTAGATTTGACAACGTCACACAAATAAACATTGCACTGACCTCAGGCAGAACATAGGAACAAAGGAACAAAGGGGGGAGAAAAGAAAAAACAGTTTCGTCCAGTTAACACCCGGGTTCAGTCGACCACAACTGGTGCTAGAGTGAACACGAAACTGCTCGAAGTCCTAGCCAGGAAGACAACCTGATAAGTATCAGCCTGTATTATTACAGTATAACCATAGTTGATTTTTTACAACCATATAATCACCCCAAACAGACAAACTCCGGATTTCTATCACCATTTTAGCATTTCACCTAACAATAGATATACTACATTTAGCATACACCGACAGTTGCATTACCAATACTGCAACTAAATAATTGTACATATTGTAAATATTTTTCACCTGTATTCTCAAACATAGATGTTATAGCCTAAGTGTAATGGAACTGATGATGATCGCTTGACGATCGAAACTAGTCATCCAAGTGTATTTATTAATCTCATGTAATTTATTTCAGCATTAGGGCATAACCCAGCTCTTTTTGGGTACATTCGTGTTGACCGACTGAAAAACACCAACATTTTGTTGATTTTCTATATGATTTTATTTTTATTTGCCTGGCATTCATGAAGATATGGAAGATAATTCCCAAGATTATAAAGATTTGCTTTGGTGTAAACACTCTAGGTGCAGATGCACTCAGCAATTGTGAACATTCACTGTTCTGAATGAATATAAATTACCCTGAAGTCAATCTGTATGTACGGAACAGGTTTTTCTCATGTGACTAAATGAGACCACCATGTCGCACGAGTGTAAATCAAATAAGTCAAAGCACTGGATATTCCTGGAGGGCATTCTTTGCATAAAGGGAAGTTTTTTTTTTTTTTACTGAATACACAATAACTCGTAACGCTACATGACTTGCAGTTCCATGTATAGATACACATCATAACCACTCATTAACACCTTCAGCACGCAACATCGCAGTCTAACGTTTTCTTATAACGTCTTTATTAATAATGGAGCCAATTGAGAAAACGACAAGAAGAGTTAACATTAACATAAAAGTGTCCAATCCTATGAACTTATCTAGGTAACATCAGAAGAGCCGTCATGCTTTAGGCTACATAGCAACCTTTGCTGTTGTTCTGACATGCATGATACTTCGCATTATTGGGTTGGATTGTATGTTTCTTGAACCTATGGGATATGTCACGTTTTTATTTGATAGCCTCGTGGTGTAGTGGCTAGCATTCTTCAGTCACCAATCAAGTCCGGATTAGATTCCCGGCTCTGCCATGATTTGTAATTCAGGTCAGAGAGCTGGAACGGGCTACACACAGCCTCGTGATGCAGAACTAAAAAGAGGTGGGTTCGATTCTCACCTCAGTCATGCAAGATGTGATTTTCCGTGTTTTTTCACTTCAACTTCAGGCAAATATTGAGATAATACTTAAAATAAATTCACGGTCGTCTCCTTCCCATTCATAGTTCCAATTACAGACACACACACTACTGCGGATAACACATTAATACAGGCAATGATCATTTTTCTCCCTATATATAGGTATATATTGTACAAGGTATTTACACACTCAAGCACACGGGCCAGAGTGACCACGATGTTGCAAGCCCTACAACTTTCAGTTGGTATGGACAAACTTGAAGTGAAATTGGATTTTTGTGTATAACCTGGTTGGAATTAAAGAAGACGACGTCTTATAGACTAATCTTATTTTGTCATAAATCTATTTGTCAGTTTGTTAACATTTCGGTTCATATTTGATATCAATACGTTTGTATAGAGAATGTTTCAGGGCATGTTATACCCCAACGTTAAAAATATATACATGTTTCAGGATTCCTCTTCGTGGCCGGGTGGATAGCATTCTTGGCTGTCCCCACGAGGATCCGTGTTCAATTCCAGGCTTTGCCAAAAACGCCTGACAACTTTTTCTCAAGCTACTGACGTCAGTTGATATACTGACTACTCTTCAGTTTATCCCCTCTATGTTGTTTCAATTGAGGGGCTTGGGTATTGTGGTCATTTAGCCCCGTATACTTGGGTGTGATATTTTGTCTGATAGCCTGTGTTATTGTGGAGTCTGTAGAAGTAGTAATGTTTGTATTCATAATTCAGGTGAGGGTTGGGAAGGAGAAGTCCGTGGCCTCATGTTGGGTACCATCCTGACATTTGCTTGGAGTAGAAGTTAGAAATAATGGAAATCAACATCCATGATGGTTGAGATAGGAATCGATCCTACTCTTCTCAGTTTTCCCTCATGATCCAGAGTGTACCTCATTCCAGCCCCCGGACCAGAATTGATTTCCTTGTAAGATCCGGGAATCGAACCCGGACCTCCAGGGTGATAGCCCTGATCCTTCATGGATCAGTGCTAGATTGTATGCCTCATGGTCGTATTTTCGAAGTGTAGGTAATCGCATTTCACACCGATTAATGTTATTGTGCTCACAAATGTCCTCTACGCCAACTGGTGATCTTAATCAGATATTGTATCTCTGCCAGAGATCGTTATGGGGTAGTTGATGATGAACGTCACACTAGTGTGTAGATCACCTTGACTCTACTGCGTACTGAACAGTATCATCAGGTAGGCCTATGGCATGAAGATGGTCACGGCTCACAGTATATTCCTCTTTCCGAGACGTAGCCTTCACCACCTCGGGAAGGCCATCAGAGTTGACATGTCAACGTAACGTCAGGTTTATCCAATATTGCAATTCATGATCATTTTTATGACGGGCTTAGAAGTATAAATCCCATCGCAACCTCCACATCCTAATATGTTTGGGGATAAGACCTAGCCATTTCTCATCACAAGTAGTCGATAAATCTTCCCTAAAAATTTCATTCAGTGGGGCCGTTTCAGTGTCCATCCCACACAAATCAGATAGGATACAAAGAGTATTGTTATACACTATTTGGATTTAAGATTGGGATCAGGATTAGCACGACAAAATATTTTGATCAGATGAAAGAGCCACTATTCATTACTGTTTTCAAATCAAGATATTTTTATTTTTATTTTTCTTGCTATCCCATGATTTATTTTCTAGAGACTTCTGCCAATCTCTGAATAGTATTTTGTTTCAGGCAGGGAAATTAATGTTTCCAGCGTCGACGGCTAGGACATGGACACACATTACATAAATTCACACTGTATTTCACCCTACCTCACTTGCCTCAACATTCATAAACTAGGTCATAAATAGTTCAAGATAAAGTAGTAACTGAGAAAGTTACATAATTGACTCGTGTGAACTTACTCTGACGATTTAAGTTTGTCGAAGTTTCTTTCGTAGCATTTATAACTTTAATACTTAAGGTCTTGGAATGGTCAAGTGTGACTGTGGACTGATAAAAGAAAACAAAGGCAGTGTCTCAATATTTACCTAGAGTAAGTTTAGAAAAATCCCAAGGAAAGCACACACTAAGGATACCAACTTCCCACTCTGCTAACCCACAGGAGTACCAAAGTGTCAGGATACATTACTGTAAGTTAAAGCATGTTCGTACCAAGGTTAAAATCAGTGTTTGCAATTAAAAACAGTGGGAGTACCTTATAACATCGTATCAAAATAATCAACTTCATTTTTTATACCACTTCATATTTAGGAAGGTTTATATATACTTTATTTGTCTTCCTTGTATGGCACATAGCCAATGTACTCCGATACGTTGTAGGAGCATGGGTATGGAAGTTGCTTGCCCTAATCAGAATTAGCGTGAAGGTTCATCAGTGGCACTAACATAGTTATTTTTATTGAACAATATGTATTAATGTACAGTCCGGTCTGGCCTTCTGTCTATCTGTCTCTCTGTCTCTCTATCTGTCTCCAAGTCTCCCTGTCTGCCAACCTGTCTGTCTGCATGTCTGTCCTTCTGGCTGCCTGTCTGTCTGTCCTTTACTCTGTCTGTCTGCCTGTCTGTCCTTCTGTCTATTTATCTGTCTGCCTGTTCTTTTGTCTGCTTTTCTACCTGTCTGTCTGCCTGTTCTTTTGTCGGACTGTCTACCTGCCTGTCTGCCTGTCTCCATGTCTCCCTGTCTGCCTGCCTGTCTGACCTTCTGCCTGGATGCCTGTCTGTCTGTCTGTCTCTCTGTCTGTCTGCCTGTCTCCATGTCTCCCTGTCTGCCTGCCTGCCTGTCTGCCTGTCTGACCTTCTGCCTGGTTGCCTGCCTGTCTGTTTGTCTGTCTGCCTGACTGTCCTTGTGTCTGTCTGCCTGACTGTCTACCTGCCTGTCTTGCATTCTGTCCAAAATCGGCTCACCTTACTTAAACCACTTTAAAGTACTGTACGTTATTTATTCCGTGAAGAAAACTTCTTGTCCGGGACATCATAAAAATGTTCTTTCAAGACCACCGTTAAATCATGCTTCAATAAGTTAACAGGGGCTCAAGATCAGATGGTATAATCTTTCGCCAAACACATACAATAATACATGCTGTCTGTTTGTTGAAAATGTATTGATGTATTTCAATAGGCATTGCTTCATAAGTCATTAGCAATTATACCCCGTTGTTGTCGCCTGCATAGAGTAAAGGAAGTTACGGTCATATCCCCATCATATAAAAGAAACGAAACTCCTATGACAGAAAAATGGAGGAGAGTCTTGTCCTCTATATAACTAATAGGTTTTTTTTAAAGGGGTAGGAATATTCCTACTCAAAAGTCAACCTCACCTACTCGTGGTGCACCCTGCTATAGACTGACGAGGCTCTGACGACCGAGTGACTCCCGGGATAAGGAGTTCCCCTCCATTATATCAACGGCTTCCTTGGAAGGTGGATGAGTATGTGGAGGTTAGGGCACTCTCTTGCCCTTGAGGTGGGAAACTACCTCTAAAGGCGGATGAACCAAAATGGTCAACGGCATAGAATAAGTTCTCAACGGCGGACCAGGCGTACGGGCGACTAGTACAGCCCCAACGGCTGGGAAGGCGGATGAAGGCTGCAGCAGGTTCGGAACCTCTAGTCGTCATAGTTACTATGCCACTAGGTAAAGGCTCTGTATCTGTCAAGGATCGTGTGATTGTTGATGTGCAGCAGCATTCCCACGTAAAAAGATGTCACGCACAGGCGTCTTCTGAAGGAAATAACATCCCTTCGTGCACGACTGCAAGCCCTGCGGCGATCGGGGAGTTGTGACGGGAGCAGGATTGTGTTATCTGGGAGCTTCTAGTGACAAACCGGCACGTAGGCGGCGGATGTGTGATCTTCGCTTTGCTCGAGGATGGGCTGTAGAGCAATTCGTATGCTGCATTCGTGACTAAGCAGGCCTATTTAGGATCCGCTCTGCTTACCCCTAATGGGGAGGGAGCTATAAAAGGTGCTCTAAACATAGCCAGCCTAAATACTACCTGACTGGATAGCCGCGTCCAGAGGGTACACCATATGCGGTCGAAACAAAATAAATATGAATTTTGCTACCTGGAAAATCCGCACTCTAATGGACACTAACACAGAAAACCGACCACAAAGACGAACAGCAATTGTTGCTCGTGAAATGAGGAGGTTTAGCATTGATATTGCTGCACGCAGTGAAACGAGACTCGCAAATGAAGGACAATTGAAGGAACATGGAGGAGGCTACACCTTCTTTTGGAAGGGGAAAGAGGCTAATGAACCACGTATTCAAGGGGTTGGTTTTGCCATTAAGAATGAACTCATTGGTCATCATGATGAGCTCCCATTTGGTGTAAATGAAAGGCTTATGACCCTACGTCTCAAGCTCAGTAATAATCAAAGAGCAACTATAATAAGCGCATATGCTCCAACTCTCACCTCTGAAGAGGACCAAAAGGAAGAATTCTACTCCCAACTCGATGAGCTTCTGAAAAATATACCATAATCTGATAAGATCATTCTCCTCGGGGATTTCAATGCCCGTGTTGGTAGGGACTCAACACTGTGGACAGGTGTAATTGGGAAAGAAGGTGTTGGTAACAGCAATCATAATGGGACTCTTCTCCTAACTAAATGTTCTGAATATAACCTTGTCATTACAAATACACTCTTCCGACAGAAGGACAAATTTAAGACATCATGGCAACATCCAACATCAAAACACTGGCACCTAATTGATTATGTGATAGTGCGTGCCCGAGATCAGCGTGATATACTCATCACAAGAGCTCTGACAAGTGCTGATGACTGTTGAACTGATCACCGACTGATCCGATCTGTCATGGCTCTGCAAATTCCCCAGAAATGTAAAAAGCAGGGAAAGCTCGTAAGGCGTAAGGTCAATACCGAACTTCTTAAGGATGATAATGTTAAATCAAAGTTACATAAACTTCTTGGTGAAAGGCTGCCTGCTGATTATCCAGAAAATATAGAAGAACACTGGCAAATGTTCAAGTCAGCAGTACTCTCAGCCTGCGAAGAGTCAGCTGGTTTTGCTAAGAAAAAGCATCAAGACTGGTTTGATGAGAATGACCAAGAAATTCAATTTCTTATAGATGAGAAGAGGAAAGCACTCAATGCATGGAAAAATAACCCTAAATCTGCGTCCAAAAAACAACTTTATCAAGATGCCAAGGCTGAAGTCCAAAGGAGAACTCGAGCCATGAAAAACCTTTGGTGGGTATCTAAATCACATGAAATGGAGTATCTAGCTGATACCAACAATACACATGCTTTCTTCAGTGCAACAAAAGTAGTCTATGGACCATCCCGTCACACCGTAAATCCTCTAAAATCAAAAGATGATACTGAACTTCTCCGAGACACTTGTTCAATCAACTCCCGCTGGAGGGAACATTTTGACGAACTACTTAACAGGGATACCCACGTCAATAATAACATTTTAAGCAAAATTCCTCAGAGACCAGTACAAACTCAGCTTGATGAAGGTCCCTCCCTACTAGAAGTTGAAATTGCTATTAATCAACTCAAGAATAATAAGGCAGCAGGCATAGATGGGATTCCAGCTGAACTATTTAAAGATGGGGGCACTGTACTAGTTCACCACACTCACAAGCTCATTGACAAGATATGGAAAACAGAAACGATTCCAGATGCCCTCAGAGATGCCTTGATAGTAGTAATATTTAAAAAGGGTGACAGAGCTCAATGTGGCAACTATCGTGGAATATTCCTGCTTTCTGTAGCTGGAAAAATTCTTGCCAGAATCCTGTCCAATCGTCTTAAACCTCTGGCTGAAGAATCACTGCCTGAAACTCAATGTGGATTTAGACCCAATCGAGGAACAACTGATTAGATCTTCTGTGCTAGACAGATGCAAGAAAAATGTAGAGAACAAGATCGCCCTCTATATATGGTCTTCATTGATATCGTCAAGGCTTTCGAATCAGTCAATAGAGAAGCTCTTTGGAAAATCCTAGCTCGAATTGGATGTCCTCCAAAATTCATTCAGTTCATTAGAATACTCCATGATAATATGAAGGGCTCAGTTCTTAACAGCAATGGGCCTGGAGAACCCTTAAGATCACAACGGGTGTCAAGCAAGGATGTGTGATCGCCTCAACATTATTCTCAATTTTTGTTGGCGCTATACTTCACCTGATCAAAGAAAAAGTTCCGCATGGTGTAGATATTGAATGCAGGACTGGCGGAGGATTATTCAATCTTAGCAGACTGCGAGCAAAGACAGAGGTATCGACAGGTTCCGTTCTCGAACTCCAATATGCTGACGACAATGTTATATTGGCAAACTCGCTAGACGATCTTGAGGCTGCTCTGAATGCTTTTAATGACGCGTATAAGTGCATAGGCCTGGAAATAAACACCAGTAAAACGCAAATTATCCATCAACCTGCTACGTCCAACTGTAATGCTGCTAGTTTCCCCATTATGATCAATGGGAACAACCAAAAATACATTGAACACTTCCCTTACCTGGGCAGTCATCTCTCAGCAAATGCTAACATTGATGCTGAAATCCAATATCGCCTTAAATGTGCCAGTGCAGCGTTTGGGCATCTACGAAAAAGGGTGTTTGACAACCATGACATCAGTACTCCAACCAAATTGCATATGTACCAAGCTGTTGTAATACCTTCTCTGCTCTATGGTTGCGAAACCTGGACTACCTACAGAAGGCACTTAAGATGTTTGGAAAAGTACCATCAGCGTTGCATCAGGAGAATTCTTGGAGTTAAGTGGCAGGACCGACATACCAACATCAGTATCCTGGAGGAAGCGAATACTACCAGCATTGAGGCTATGATATTAAAGCATCAGCTTCGATGGGCAGGACATGTTGTTCGCATGCCTGAACGACGTCTTCCAAAACAAATCATGTACTGCCAATTGCGGATTGGACAGAGAAAGCAAGGAGGGCAACGGAAACGCTTCAAAGACATCCTAAAATACAATTTATACAAATCTCAAATCGACACGGATAAATGGGAGACTACAGCATCAAATCATCAGGTATGGCGTCGCTTCGTCCACCAAGGTCCACTAGGTTTCGAACAACATCGACGAAGCCGTGAGACTGAAAAGTACAATGCGAGGAAAGAGCGTGAGGTTTATAGGAGGATCAACCCAGAAGAGCCAGTGGCTGCTTCGAACAACGTGTGTCGCTACTGTGGGAGAGTTTGTGTTTCCAGGATTGGGCTATATAGTCATCTAAGAACTCACCTTTAGAAGACAATCTTACTGGAGAACGAGTGATAGCCTATTATTTATTATTATAACTATTATAACTATTATAACTAATAGTGAGTAAATTTCACTAATCCGATGTTCCATGGAGAATTACAGTATGTACTTACTAACTTTGGAATCTATAGCATGAAATGATTCCTTCGTCAAAAAAAAATATCAGTGGAATTAGGATGCCTTTCTTAGACAGTTTAAGTAGCGTGCATATGGGCTTACTCCACCAAGATAAAACACTATAGAATGTATATCAACCTACTGTACGATCCGAGCGAACTGCATGATAGATGATACATAGCGACTTCTAAGATCAATGATTTAGACAGACGCATTTCAACATAATTTCCTTCTCCCCTAATCCTGTAAGCAATGTATGATTTTCAACCGTCTCGAGTGCATTCCTCGAAATTATGACTGATCCTAAAGCTGCATGGCAAGAGATGGATCTGAATTGTGCAATGGCCTTACTGGTTAACTTTGAGGCATCCCCTTTGCGGTACATGAATAATTTATAGCCTAGTTTTTTTAGGGGTGAATTCAACTGCCAAACGATTTTCATGTGATTCACCCCAGTAGTCTTGACACTAGCCCATAACAAGCAGGTGAACAGAGAGCAGACAACACTTAAACTGAGGGTAAATTTGATCATTGCACAACTCATGCGAGATAAATAGCCTCAAGGTTTGAGCAGACATGTGTAAATGTTCAGACAGAGAGCCTTTCTTTATTTATAGAGATACTAGAGGACCTGTGCAAGAAACCTCACATGTGCATAGACCACCCGTCTGGCTTTACTGTTATGCGGGCTTCTTGTTTAATTGTCTAAACGCACCTTTTAAACAAATTGCCGATATGTATGGAATCAGAGTACAATTCTTCACGACTTCGGGTAATTCACTTTCTTTTGAAAGCACGATTGGTTACTTGTGTATACCCCGTATGTACAGACCACTCTCCCGGCCTTACTGTTATACGGGCTGGACGCGACACTGTTATGCCAGGGGCTCTCGTCTTGCTTATTTGTTTAAATTCACTTTTTGAACAAATAAATATTATTCCGTTGACTTTTCAGGAAAAGCAAGATTTCTCCCGTACTATTGAGATGATTTGGAATATATTGGCACAAACCACAGCTTCTATCTCGCTCTGGTTTAGGGGCTTGAGTTTTATGAAACATACAGTACACCTTAGTGTTTGATACATAGTACGAAGGTGGATCAAAAAGTTAGTTGCACTAACGCACTGCAGCAGCGCGCTGTGTGTCGCAAACGTAGGCACAGGGGAGAAAGGGACAGACACTGTCCACACATCTGTTAGGCAGGTCGCTGTGGTGTCTCGTCTTGTATGATGTGAATAGCGGCCAAAAGTAATGGCGCGTCGACTGGACGTTCACTCCAAATATGAGGTGCGTGCGACAATCCGATTCCTATGGGCCAAAAGGAAGAATTGCACGGACATTCATCGTGAAATTAGTGCTGTGTATGGGGAGCGGGCCATTTCCCGGCAAGGGAATATCGCGAGGGCAGGCCCGCAACGTCCAGGACCCGTGCAAATGTCAAAAGTGTGAATGCGATCATTAGACAGAACGGTGGTCGACATTCCCAGACCGATGCGGAGGTGAAGGCCGCTGTCTCCGTGTGGTTGCAGAACGCTGGAGGAATTCTCTATGCATCCGGCATCGACAAGTTGGTTGTGCGTTCGCAGAAATGTTTGGAGACTCTTGGAAACTATGTGGAAAAGTGACGTTACATTGTATGTCGATATAGGCGTATTGCTGTTGTATAGGTGGTGTAATAAATGGCCATAACTGGGAAGTGCAACTTATTTTTTGATCTGCCCTCGTATATATGATTTTGTTTGGCTATCTGCCTAACGGTGTGAGGATTGGCGAACATGAAACGACATCAGAGTGACAGACGACGATCAGCACATGGGTGCCAACTTACAAGTTTGAAACCCTTGTTCAATCAAACAGGTGGGAATTACACTATGCATCACCATGATTGCAGTGATGGGGGACAAAATGATAAGGTTACATTGTTAATAACTTACTTAAGGTAGCATGGACTATAAGTGTGTGTTCTCTCCTATCAACTCCTAAACGAAAGCACTTATCGAAACCAAATTTGAAATGAGTGAATATCTATGTCAAGATATCTCAAGGTCATATGTGAAAATGACGTCATTTCTGCCAAATGCTAGAAATGCATATTTGAAATTTGAATCCAATGTTAGGTATCTCGGAAGGTATGCATGGATACTGCTTCAAAACTGGCACATCACAGATACAATTTGAGCAATCCATACATGACAGCCTTGTCAACATGATTCTATGCGTGTTGTTTGGTTCAACGTTTAAATGCATGTAACTTCCCTTTTAGCGATGAGATTTCAATTAAATTTTGTATTTGGAGAGTTTACATTAAGAGCTGCAACTAAGCGTATTTTCAGAGGCACCGTTCTTCCTAACTGTTGGTGAATGCTATCTCGAATTTTGAACCCTAGTTTCCATATCTCTGAGTGTTTTTGCATATATGCAGTTCTAAACTTGGCACACATATGGACCAAAAATTTCACATTAATTTTCTGCAGCTAATATGTGACAGTGTTTCTAACATGATTCTACGCATGCTGATAGGTTCTATGTGCATGTTTTTTAGAGGCGGATGTCCTATCAGTTACTTAACAACACTCCCTGCGCATTTGATGATGATGATGATGATAATTGTTGTTTTAAGGGGCCTAACATCTAGGTTATCGGCCCCTAATGATCTGGGTGATAACGAAAATGATAATGAAACGGAAACCAGAACGAAAATTAAGTGAGACGGAAAATACTTACAAAAAGGAACTCAGATTGAAACAACTCACAAAATGTTCTTACAGAAGGGAATTTAGAACGAAAAGATTCACAAAAGGAATAGATTGAAAAATACCCACAAAATGAAGGCTAGGTTCAAAATACGTACAAAATGCAATGTAGCGTCGAAATACCTACAAAATGCAATTGAAATTCAAAATACTTACAAAATGCAAACGAGATCGAAATTACGTACAAAATGCAATTGAGGTTCAAAATACTTACAAAATGCAATTGAAATTGAAAATACACGATGCAATTCAGATTGAAATATCCCAGTTCCAATCCAAATGATTCACAAAGTGCAATTGAAATTCAAAATACTTACAAAATGCAATTGAAGTTGAAAATGCTTACAAAATGTACGGTAGATTCAAACGACTCATGTGGATTGACAATACTTACAAAATGCAATTTAGATTGAAAATACTTGACAAAATGTAATTTAGATTCAAAATACCCACAAAATGCAATTGAGAATCAAAATATGTGCAAAATGCCCACCAAACAAAATGCAATTTAGATTCAAAATTCGTGCGAAATGCGGTTTCGATTGAAAATACTTACAAAATGCAATTGAAATTCAAAATTCTCACTAAAAGGCCCGGCTACCTGCATTGAAAGACATACCAAAAAGCAACTTAGATTGTCAATCTTTACAAAATGCAATTGAAGTTGAAAACAATCGCGAGATGTAATTTAGATCGAAAAAACTTACAAAGTGCAACGTAGATTAAAAATACCTTAAAAAATCGCTAAAAGGGAATTTAGATACACGGTGAACCAAGTAACAAAAACAGTGCGGGAATCTTAAAGAGAAAGGAAATATAATGAAAAGAGGAGAGTAGAGGAGAGGAGAGGGGAGAGGGGAGAGGGTCCACCCCAAAGGTAAGGGACAAAAAGGGAAAACGGACCCAGCTCAGGAATCCCTCGGGGTCGCCAACTCCCGAACTCACCAGCCGTGAGCCCCTGAGGGTGTAGCATTATCTAGGGTGCACCAGAAGTGGTGGGGCTACATACACCCTGCTTCCTTAAGGGCCTTGAGCACAAGGCAGGAGGTAAAAGGAAAAGAAAAAGAAGGCTGACCGCTCACAGAAGGAGGGTGTCAGGAAAGATGAGACAAGGGCCAATTAAGGCGGGAAAGGAAGAGACTCCCTAGGCCTCGGATACCCTAATACCGTCGGGGTCGGAAGAGAACAAGAGTTGACCAAGTGAGGTCGACAGGAAAGAAGACGGAGAGGAGCCCGGCACAAGTAAGTGGAAGCAATGCCGGACTCAGCTGGGGCCCCGTGGTCGCCAACCCACGCCCACTAGAAATGAGACCCTGGGAGATGCGCATTTGAGCCGTAGACTCCCAGTAGCCCAGAATAAATGCAGTTTATCTTGCTCGAACAGAATTATAGAGCCACAACTCTGATCAATGTACCTGAACGAATAAATTCATGTCATTGTTGACCCTATGTAGTTTATTTTTAAACCAGTAACCTGATTCTGTTTATCATCAGATCAAGTGTCACGATAAAGTCGAAGTTTTTCCTTATTTTGGATTTTTTTTACATGCTGTAATATAATTACTTACTGTTCAGAATGTATCCGTTTCATAATAATTGAGCCTCACTTTAGAGGAACAGCGTAACGAATCGACTGTGTATGAACACCGTTTCATTATTACTACAACCCATAAATACAATAGAGCAAATGTGGTTAAAATGGACAGTTATTTATACATTCCAACCTGTGGCTAAGTGGTCAGGCCACTAGCTTCCGGCTGTGGTGTCCAGAGTTCAAATCCCGGAGCTACCATTGGAATTTGTGGTGAACAAATCGCTTGATGGTAGTTAAACTAGGCTTAATCCTGTGTAATTTATCTCGCCCCGGACTCATTATGACCTTGTCCTCCCATATATCAGTGAGTCCCTTCAGTACAGTTCACTTGCTGCGTAGGCTACGTTTGGTTTACTTCAATATTTTTGAATGAAGAATGAACTTTTAGCACCTGGTAAGTGACTGATTTGGTGAATTATATTAGACATATTGGAGGTATAGAGACGACTAAGAGGTTATATGAAGCCTATTCGTGGATTAAGAGCCTTTATGATTGCTGTGGTGGCATATTCTCACCTTGGTGCACCGGCTCGGTACACGAATGAAATAATAACAATAATAATAATAATAATAATAATAATAATAAAAACATTAAAATATATGTGGACAACATGGATAATTGGGTACTCAAACCTATTGATCAGTTATGTTCATCGAAAATAGAGGATCTAATAACACAGCTAAGATATTTTTACTATTACCGCAGCATCAATTTCGATATAGGGGCGAGGTGGCGCAGTGGTCAAACTGTTGGCCTCTCACCAAGGATGACTGGGGTTGATTCCCGGTCAATGCATGTGAGATTTTCGAAGAGAAACGCCATGTCCTGTGGTCCGGATTCCACTTAAAAGTGAGGTACCGTGGCTCATAATCACAAGATTCACGGTCACGTAAAACTACAAGCTTCCTTCCTTCCGATACTTCAATGAATCACATGTACAAACACTTAAATACACGGAAATGTACTAACCACCTTCAGGACTAAATTTACATCGCATAAATAGACTAAAAATAAAGCTTATAGTTTAAGGTGGCCATAAATCCTGCGATGACGTGCCATGGGCCCTCCAGTTTAGATTTCACATGGAACCCAAACCACAGGACGTGACGTTTCCCTTAGGAAATCTCACAAGCATGGGAATCAAACCTGACCAACCTTGGTGGCTGGCAAATAGCTTATGCACTGCACCATCATGACCCTCAAAAATGGCAGTACGTAACACAGTCTGAAAATATTCGTAGAACGTCTCATAATTATCTCTCATCATTTTTATCTTACGAAAAATTCCTATATTGCTTAGGTTTTGCGTTTCAGAACGTTTTGTTCCACGTCGAAACAAGTAACTTTGTAGTAGCTTTACTTGTAATGCATATTTGTAACATATTCATGCGCCTTGAAGATTGTCTGTTAGATAGTCAGCCCGATGGCTGGTTGGATCCTCAAAAAGCACCGCCATTAGGTTATGTGGGTAGATACCCACAAAAATCCAAGGCAGCGCTATATTGAGGCGTACTAGGCAAGAAGAGGAGTGAGGTCGTTTGCCGTTGCTTTCCTCACTGAGTCAGTACCGCAGTTCTAACCCTATGAGTTGCTCCTTTCACAGCATCCACAGGCACTGACTGTGCCCTGAATGCCATTACTTAGCACCCCCCCATACCTCAGTAGCTTCCATATAATCAAAACCATGAGTGAGACTGAGACATCGGTGAAAAGCCACCTATTACTCTAGCCTGTGCCAACAGACAAATGCAAATATACTGCATTCATCAAGATTGACTGTTCCTTATTATCATAAAATCCTTAGTTCAATACCAATTGGAGCAAATTTTACATTTAGTAATATTCGACAACGACAAGTTGCATTTTAGCCTACTTACAAATGAAAAACAATAAAAGTATACTTAGATGAGATCCAAAGAGGCGAAAATGTATTTCTGTGTATGTGTAAATGTCTGTTTCAACTACCAATCTCCAAACGACGAAACCGAATGAAATACAATGTGGTACAGAGATAGCGCTGGTAGAGGGCACCTCAATATCTTACCCAACATTCCCTACATAATAAGGAAAACAAAATGGTGGCCATACAAGTGTCAAATGGCTAAATTAAACACTGGATGCAACAATAATCGGCACTCTGCAAACGTTAGCAAAAGTTAACTCTCTTATGAGAAGTGCTAAAAGCCCACAGTACAAGGTCATCAATTATTTTATTTCTTCACGATGGGGACAGTTTGAAACATTCAAGCATTATAATCCATAACAATCATACGCTCGTATACGTTCTTACAAAGCAATGATCACAGTAGATGGAACTTAGGTATGTATACGAGAGGAATCCGTTAAATTGAATATTACGCGTAGCCACCATTCTCTGCTTATAAAGAACTAGCAATCCAACCTGGCTTCGTCCGGGAACAGTTATGAATACATTACGTGATAAGCGCTTTTCTTTTTAAATGTCAATGAACAACGACCAATATCCGTTTTACGTCTCGGTATGATGGGTTAAAATCACTGACTGGACTATTAATTATATTATCATTGAGATGCATGTGCAACAAAGTCTTGTCAGAAGTAATTTAAGAATGGCGAGGTGCATGAAACACAAATCACCCTTCCGTCCCATCTTAACTTGACTGTGCATTTTGCGGAACGAAAAGTTCACAGGCGAAATGAAGAAAAGCCGAGTTGCACTCCCAGGGAAACTCCAAACACAACCACTCTTCTCTAAAGTTTTTAACTCAACACGACTCGACAGTTTGCTGCTGGCTGTATCTGGGACAATAGGCTCGTCCGCTAGCTAAGCTGTAACTGAGGTAATAGACTCGCCCCTAGCTAGCTCAAACAGTAACTGAATGGAGATTGTTGGAAGAAATGAAAACGTAAAAACACTTATAGTAGGCGATGTATTGAAGATAGAGATATGCTCTCCCAGGCTTTCTTGTAGAACATTTCATGCTGAACAATTCTTACACTCATAGTATATATATATAATTAACGGTTTGCCCAGCTTAAGCTTAAAAAGCGCACGGACGCCGGTTTTTTTCGATCTTTTCACTGAAATCGTTAGTGCTTGACTTCCTTTGGTCATATATAAATTATTTTCTACAGAAACCTTCCTCGAGATATCCTTTACAGAATGGTGAAAATCGCATCAAAATCCATTCAGTGGTTCTCGAGATTACTCGTGACATCCAAGAATCGGGGACTTTGTTTTATACTAAGTAGAGCTTATACGCCAAATTTAATATAATATAATCCCCCTTCCGTCCAATCTTAAATTGACTGTGTTTCACAGGCGAAATGAAGAAATCCCGAGTTGCACTTCCAGAGAAACACCAAACACAACCACCCTTCTCAACACGACTCAACGGTTTGCTGCTGGCTGTATCTGGGGCAATAGGTTCACCCTCTAGCTAGGCTGTAACACGGATGATTGACTCGCCCTTAGCTAGCTCGTAAACTGTCGCCTCAGTAGTTGAATGGACATGTTTGGAAGAAATTAAAACGTAAAAACACTTATAGTGGGCGATGTATTGAAGATAGACATATGCTCTCGCGGACGTTTCTGTAGAACTGTTCATGCTGAACAATTCTTACCCTCATAGTATTTAGATATTTTTAACGGTTTGCCCAGCGTAAGCTTACAAAGCGCTCGGACGCCAGGTTTTTTTTCGACTTTTCCACTGAAATCGTTACTGCTCAGCTTCCTTTGATCATAAATAAATTATTTTCTACAGAAATTATCCTCGAGATATCCTTTACAGAATGGTGAAAACCGCATCAAAATCCATCCCGTGGTTCTCTAGTTTACCCGTATCATCCAAGAATCGGGGACTTTGATTTATACTAAGTAGAGATGACAAGTTATCCCATGGAGATCTAACATAGCCTATTTGCATATAGCCTACTAGTCCTTCCACATCAGAACTCCCCCGTCTATTAACCAAATATCCCCTGTTATAGACAAAATAAATTTTGAATGATCTACACCGTGATAAAATGCAAGGCTACAGTTTATAACACAACACAATTTCAAATTCATTGTAGCCGTTTCTGTGCAATAAGCTTAAAATTAAAATTGTAGGAAATAAGATATTATACTATTTCCTTGTCCCAATTTAAAAAGGATGCTGCCACCGTTGTCCCAGATATCTACTATCAACTCATCTCCAATACCGGTACTGAAAAACGTGTGTTTGAAGGCACACGATGAGGCAGTATCTCCAGTACAATGAATAAAATACTTACACATATGTAAAATAGCATTTAATTCGCCATACTGGTACAATTTATCCACTTTCCTACTGAACTGTCCATTTCTAGCCTATTTTCATTTATGAAAAAATAGGCTTGTAGAACATTTCATGCTGAACAATTCTTACACTCATAGTATATATATTGTAACCTATATTTTATGAGTCCCCCATGACAGTTTTAATGTACGCTAGTGGGTTTATTATTTCTTTATATCATGTTATCGTGTTGGCAACGTGTTCAATTGCATTGGACACGTCTGCAGTAGACGCAGTGTCATTATTATTATTATTACTATTATCATATACGAATACTTTTTATTATTAATTATTCAATGTATTTTAGGTCACTATTGACGAGATTCTGGAGCTTGCTTTGATTCTATGTTATAAAGAATATAGTATATTTCGTTTGTACAGTTTTGGTATATTTAAGTACGGAGAATGGTGGGGGACGTAATTGCCTGTCACTTGTTGGTGAGATATATTCTGTCGCTGGTCACGAGATAGAGTAGGTGCTCTTGCAAGTGGTGCTACCTATCCAAAGGGCTAGAACTATGACAACGAGCTCACTTGTGCTGTAAAGAAGATGGCCTTGTATGAACTACTGGATGTAGACGAGACGGGAAGAAGCCCTTAGGCGTGGAACAGGGTGTGTCGACAGCCGAGCAAGGGGGCTTGCTATGAGTCGCCTGGACAAACAGGCGTATGACAATAGCAATTCTGGGAAGCTCCCAGGTCTGAGGTGTGGCTTGACGGACGTGCTGGGGCATTTAGAGACGCGCGGTTGCAAGTGAGCTGAGTGCACGGCGGAAGCGATTGTCTCGCTAGACTTTGAGATGACAGGGTGTGTAGTGTGCCGTCTCTCTTGAGGAGTGCTACGTGTTTCGACGGAGGGTGATTGGGTTCTGGCTGTTATGCCACAATCACAGTAGGCCTAATAACTGTGCTAAGTTGAAGAAGACCTTCATGGCGGTAAACCATAATGGCATGGCTGACCAGCTTCAAAGTGGTGACGAAACTAGAAATATACGGCAGACGACGGCATTACCGGTAATGTGAAAACAAACTAAGAAATCTTTAAAGGCCTAAATATTATTATTATTATTATATTATTATATTATATATTTTTAATTGCATTTCTTGTGTGTCACTCTTTTTATTATATTTATCAATTTCTTGCATGCAGCTTCAGAATATAAAGTAAATTTAAATTGGATAGTTTCTTTTTAGTTAGATGCATGTAAACCTTCCTTCGCCTTTATTAATTTATAGGAGGTTTTGGTAAGGCCTATGTACGAGCCAGTCCTTTCAGAATATCTGCACACGCCCGGAGATAAGAAGAGTTTCAAAAAGGTGGATTTGTTCAATTACAGTACTAATTATGTAATTTACTTAAATTTTAAAGAAAGGCCATTTATGAGGCAGAATATTCATTTTTATTTAATTTTTGTATCTTCAAAGTTACAAATGGCTTCTCTGGGTGAAGCCATCTTGTGGCAAGAATTGATAGATTACAAATGGCGCCCAACTATGGAGTGTGAATAAGGCTGGCTGGTGCATAGTATGGCAGTACGCACAGGTAATTTGTGAAATCTGATCGGGTATTTTAGGAGGGGTATATATGTTCAGTGATTTTGGAGGGTATGCTAAGTAATAAGAATGAGCCTGATTTATTAAAGTTGAGATCTAGAAGTGTTGACAGAAGCACTCTTGGTCATTCTAGAAGAGGCAGGAGTCAGTCAAATAGGCAGACCAATAAGCGGTCAGATTCCACAAATTCGAGAGTAGTTCTTAGTAAAATGGCAGATAAGGATGTGATTTCTGGTACGTTGGAGGGACGTGAGGGGGCCGAGAAAGATGATGTTGCAACTAGCAAGAAGTTAGGAATGGGAGTGAATAGTGACGAGGAAAATGTAGGGCTGGGGGAAAACTCACAGATGATCAAGTTAATGGAGCAGATGATGTCTAAATTCAGTAGTAAACTAAGTGATTTAAGTAATAAAATGGATACTCAGAGTAGTGATTTAAGTACTCAAATTAATAATCAAAGCAGTGAATTTAGTACTAAGATAGACATTCAAAGTACGGATTTAGAGAGCAAAATTAATAAGATTGTAGAAGGTATGAGTAAAGGCTATAAGGAAATTCGTCAGGAAATTGCCAGTAGAATTGAGATGGTACATAAAAGATTCGAGCAAGTTGAGGAGAAGATGAGCTTACAGAGTCAGGGCATTATGGATACTGTTGATAAGCAGATAGGCGAGGTGAGTAATGAGGTAGCCATTTTCAAGAAAGAAGTTGGTGAGAGGTTGATAGTTGTAGAGGAAGAGATGAAGGATATAACTGAGATTAGAAATAAGCAGGTGTTTTTGGAACAGGAGCTAGCGGTGTCTTCAGCCAGAGTAACAATGGTAGATAAGAGCGTAAAAAAGGAGATTAGTGAACTGAAATCCTTTAATGAGAGCGAAAATTTGAAATTAAGAAGAGAGCTGAATCAGGCCAAGTCAAATAAGGAAAATTGTAATCACTCTGTAGGACATAGTAACTTCTATAGGGAATCTGACTTGCCTAAATTTAGTGGAAGGCAGTTTAACCCTATGGAGTTTGTTAAAGTTGTTCAGAAGAGGTTTTCGAAAGGGTTAGAAGATGGGGCTTTAGACTGGGATATTGTTGAGGAAATCATATCATTAGCTTTTGTGGGGGAGGCTAAATCTTGGTATCAAGTTTTTAGGGGAGGTTTTCAGGGGTTAGAAGATTTTAGGCAGAAGTTTGAGGGAAAGTTCTGGAACGAACAGACTAAAGGAAGAGAAAGAGACAAGATTTCTTTTGGGAGGTATCAGTCGAATCAGGGGGTGAGCATGACGGAGTATTTCCTCACACATGTCCTTATCAGTCAGAATTTAGACACTAGTTCTTCTGAAGGTGATATTGTTAGGCGTATGGCCCGTCATTTTTCTGATGAGGTGAAGATGGCCGTAGTCATGCAGGATGTAAATACGATTAAGGACATGGAACGTGTGTTAGAAAGGTTTGATACTTTGGGTAGAATGGGAGGCAAAAGGCAAGAACAGGGAAGGGAAGGAAATTACGATCCAGGGTATCAGGAGGAAGAGAATAGGCATTATGAGCGTAGGAATATTGATAGGCCAGGTAACTTTGTGAGGAATGATAGAGGAAATTTTGTAAATAGGGATAGGGGTGACCAAGGGAATTTTCGGAATAGGGGGCGCGGAGAACAGAGGCAGGCAGAAAATCGGGGACCTGGGGAACAAAGGCAGTTAGATAATAGGGGGCGTGAAGAAGCGAGACAGCCAGCTCAGCCGAGTAATTTAAACGGCAACAGGGCTCTTTAAGACGGTCAGATAGAGGGTCCCATCCCAGTATTCCAGTTCATGTGTTGAAGAAGATAGAATACGACCTTGATGTTAGAAAGGAATTGTTAGATGAGCAGGTTGAGGTTACACAGGAGAGATGTGAGCCTACGTTGATCAGTCCTGTGATTAAGTTGAAGATATGGGGTCAAGTCGTCGATGCCTTATTGGACTCAGGGAGCATGTGTTCTTGCATTAAGGCAGGTTTTTATGATGAGGTTAAGAGTAAAGGAGAAGCCATAGAGGAGATTCCTGTGTCCAATATATTTATATTGTCTGCTGTTGGGACTAAGTCACAGAGAGTGCGTAGACAGGTTGTCGCACCTATGTACATTGATGAGAAATGTGGTCGTCAGAGTTTTCTAGTGGTCGCGAATTTAGTGTATCCTGTCATATTGGGTGCGGATTGGCTAAGCAGTCAGATGTGTAAGCTTGATTATGGCGAATCTAAGGTGAGATTCAAGTGGGGTGAGAATTTTGATACGATTAGTCTGAGTTATCAGGTGGACTCGGGAACCTTTGTGAGTATATTAGTGTGTGTCCAGGTTTTAAATGAAGAGGAAGAAGTCAGTGAGGTTAGTAGCGACATGGTATCAGAGGATATTCAAAGTTGTAGTATGGTAGTGGAAGAGGAGCGTGAAGGCGAATTTTCAAGTGTTGTGGAAGATACCATGTTGGAGGTAGAGCAGAAGGCTCAGTTGTTAGAAGTCTTGAGATAGCACAGTGAGGTGTTCTCTGACAAACCTGGTAGGACACATGTTTACGAGCATAGTTTCGAGATCACCGATTGGTCAAGTTTTAATGGTGTTAGATACCCGATACCACACGCCCATGTCAAAGCAGTAGATGATGTCATTTCGCAGATGCTAGACGATGAGGTGATCGAATTCAGTAGGAGCCAGTATGTCAATCCGTTGGTAGTAGTGATTAAGAAGGATGGGTCAGTTAGGCTATGTTTGGATGCAAGACAAGCTAATAAGCGCATTGCGCCGGATCATCAGCGACCGGAAACTACTGAGGATTTAGTTCAGAGATTTGGGGGTAAAGAATGGCTGTCCACATTAGATTCGAGTGCTAGTTTTTGGCAGGTACCCTTACGGAAGGAGGATAGGCAATTCACGGCTTTTTGTTACAAAAACCAGCTGTTACAATTTACACGGATTCCTTTTGGTATGAAAACATCGTCAGCTGGGCTCATTCGCGCACTTAACATCGCTCTGGGACACGACACAGGGGATTTCACAGCCAGTTACATCGATGACTTAGTCATCGCATCACGTACATTTGGGGAACACATGGAACACCTTAGAATCGTTTTGGGAAAGTTGCATCGGGCCGGGTTCACAGTGAAACTTAAGAAGGCGACCTTTTGTGCACAACAGATCACGTTTTTAGGCCACACCATTACACCACAGGGGGTTACGCCAGAAGGGTCGAAATTAGACAACATAATCAACACTCAGACACCACGTAACGTCAAACAACTTCGCTCTTTTCTGGGGGTATGTAATTATTTCAGGAGGTTTGTACTGCGGTATTCGCAGCTGTGCGGGCCATTTAGCGGGTTACTTAAACAGAATTCTAAGTGGGTTTGGGAAAAGGAACACGATGAGGCATTCATCAAACTTAAAGAGGGTTTTAGGGATGCTGTCACACTTAGGTACCCCGGGCAGGATAGTCAGTATATAGTGATGACAGATGCTAGCGACTTAGGTTTAGCAGGGGTGCTTTGTCAAAAGGATGGGGATGGTAATCTAGGCATCGTGTCACTCGCTAGTAGAGGTCTAAATTCCGTGGAGAAAAGATACACTACTAGTGAGAAGGAATTGCTAGCCATTGTGTATTCGCTGGGCAAGTTCCGGACCTATGTGCTTGGCCGGAAATTCCTAATCTATACCGACCATAACGCACTTACGTTTCTTAGGACATGTAGGATAACCTCGAACCGGCTTTCTAGGTGGATATTGGCGATCCAAGAGTACGATTTTGATATATTTCATGTAAAAGGGTCAGAAAACGAATTCGCGGATTTTGTGAGTCGCCACCCGGAAATTGCTGGGGAGGGAGTTGAAGTTAGGAGAGAGGAAGGAATTTTGGTCTGTGTAACTAGGATTTCAGATAGGGACGGGGAGAGGTTAAAGTTGGGAAAAATGAGAGAGGAACAATGCAAGGACGAGGAGATTCAGGATATTTATCGGGAACTCGAGGAAATGGAACATATGAGCATTGCTAAGAGGGGTAATAAGGAATTCAGGCTTTTTAACGACTTGCTAACTAGGAAATGCTTTGGCGAGAGATGGTGCGTGTGGGTTCCTAAGTCTTTGAGGTATGATATTATCTGGTTTTATCATAAGGAGTTAGGTCACTATGGTGCAGAGAAGGTGTTGGGTGCTATTCAGGAGAACTTCTTCTGGAAAAACATGGGCAGGGAAGTCAGAAAAACCCTAGCAACATGTGAGTTGTGTCAGAAGTGCAAGCACCCCACAAGGTATTTAGAAGGGCCAAGGCAGGCTGTTTTAACTCAGAAACCAGGTGAGTTGGTGTGTGTTGACCTCTATGGGCCGTTGGTGAAGTCTCAGTATGGCTACCAATATGTGTTTGTCGTTGTTGATGCCTTTTCTAAGTATGTTAAGCTCTATCCCCTAAGACAGGCCACGGGGAGGGGTTGTGTAAATTGCATACTGGGGAAATATGTTCCGGAGTTTGGTAAGCCACTCCGAATACTCTCAGACCACGGTTCTCAGTTCACCTCGAAGATATGGAGGACCAAGTTGAGTGAACTGGGAATACAGTGTACGTATTCCTCTATTAGGTATCCCCAAGGAAACATGTCTGAGAGAGTAATGAGAGAACTAGGGCGCATGTTTAGGACTTATGTGAGTGAGCGACATAATGCCTGGTTTTCGATGCTTGAGGACGTTGAGCGTTGGCTCAATGTAACTAAACACGAGAGCACGGGTCGCACTCCCATAGAAGTCCAGCTGGGCAGGAAGCCTGTCAGCGAACTTGCCATGATTTTGGGTTTGAGGACAGGGGAGGCCGTACCCAGAGATTTAAGTATCAGGTTAGCTGGGGAACATTTATGTAAGGCCAGTAAGAAACGGCAGAAGCAGCAAGGGAAGCGGGCAGGAGATAAGTTAGATGTAGGTGACCTTGTGCTTTTGAGGGTGCCTCATGTCTCGTCCGCAGACCAGAAATTGGTGAGTAAATTTTTTCATTTGTATGAAGGACCGTATGAAATTGCACGGAAATTAGGGGCATGTGCGTACGAGCTCCTTACAAAGGACGGAAGGGTGCTAGGGATTTACAATATTTCCAATCTGAGGATGTACGTATCCTAGTAGCCCTGTTGGTTGTGTATATATTTGTGGAAGGAAGGAGTTAGGATTTTGGAAGGGAAGTCATGCCTAAAAGGATTGCTTTTTATTCTATGGTATAGGACCAAATGAATGAAAAGCAAGGGGGCGTTCTGTAACCTATATTTTATGAGTCCCCCATGACAGTTTTAATGCACGCTAGTGGGTTTATTATTTCTTTATATCATGTTATCGTGTTGGCAACGTGTTCAATTGCATTGGACACGTCTGCAGTAGACGCAGTGTCATTATTATTATTATTACTATTATCATATACGAATACTTTTTATTATTAATTATTCAATGTATTTTAGGTCACTATTGACGAGATTCTGGAGCTTGCTTTGATTCTATGTTATAAAGAATATAGTATATTTCGTTTGTACAGTTTTGGTATATTTAAGTACGGAGAATGGTGGGGGACGTAATTGCCTGTCACTTGTTGGTGAGATATATTCTGTCGCTGGTCACGAGATAGAGTAGGTGCTCTTGCAAGTGGTGCTACCTATCCAAAGGGCTAGAACTATGACAACGAGCTCACTTGTGCTGTAAAGAAGATGGCCTTGTATGAACTACTGGATGTAGACGAGACGGGAAGAAGCCCTTAGGCGTGGAACAGGGTGTGTCGACAGCCGAGCAAGGGGGCTTGCTATGAGTCGCCTGGACAAACAGGCGTATGACAATAGCAATTCTGGGAAGCTCCCAGGTCTGAGGTGTGGCTTGACGGACGTGCTGGGGCATTTAGAGACGCGCGGTTGCAAGTGAGCTGAGTGCACGGCGGAAGCGATTGTCTCGCTAGACTTTGAGATGACAGGGTGTGTAGTGTGCCGTCTCTCTTGAGGAGTGCTACGTGTTTCGACGGAGGGTGATTGGGTTCTGGCTGTTATGCCACAATCACAGTAGGCCTAATAACTGTGCTAAGTTGAAGAAGACCTTCATGGCGGTAAACCATAATGGCATGGCTGACCAGCTTCAAAGTGGTGACGAAACTAGAAATATACGGCAGACGACGGCATTACCGGTAATGTGAAAACAAACTAAGAAATCTTTAAAGGCCTAAATATTATTATTATTATATTATTATATTATATATTTTAATTGCATTTCTTGTGTGTCACTCTTTTTATTATATTTATCAATTTCTTGCATGCAGCTTCAGAATATAAAGTAAATTTAAATTGGATAGTTTCTTTTTAGTTAGATGCATGTAAACCTTCCTTCACCTTTATTAATTTATAGGAGGTTTTGGTAAGGCCTATGTACGAGCCAGTCCTTTCAGAATATCTGCACACGCCCGGAGATAAGAAGAGTTTCAAAAAGGTGGATTTGTTCAATTACAGTACTAATTATGTCAATTACTTAAATTTTAAAGAAAGGCCATTTATGAGGCAGAATATTCATTTTTATTTAATTTTTGTATCTTCAAAGTTACAAATGGCTTCTCTGGGTGAAGCCATCTTGTGGCAAGAATTGATAGATTACAATATATATATACCTTTTGTCCGTGTATGTATGTGTGCGTGTATGTGACTGTGTGTGTGTGTGTCCACCTTCCCCTCCTTATAACTTCTAAACGGGGGGAGTGATTTCAATCAAACTCGGTAAGATTATAGTACTATTATGGCCGACCCCGACTGTTCCCTTCAAATGTTATTACGTCTCACCGATCCAACATGGTGGCTGTGCGAAATATTTCACCGGCATTCTATTATTCTGAAACTATTACTCATAACACCCTGAAATGTTGTACGGTAATAAAGGGCACAACTTGAAGTTAACCTATGAAACTTTCAAAAACCTGCTAACTACAAAACGAACATGGCAAACAAGTGAAGTTGAAGCATTTAAATAGACTTTTCTCGCGATTTAATCATCCGAACACAGTGGGCCATGGTACAGCAAATGACTATACAAATTGCAATGCATTGACTTCTAATTTAGATCAATTATTATTGTTCGTAAAACTTTAAGATGTCGGCTGTGCGACATTTTAAAATTAAGTTTAAATTTCTTGTGTCCTAATCATGCTAATGAAGTTTGAATAATACACCTACAAAATAATCTTCATGTAATAGTACATCAATCCAAGGCCTATATATAAAAGTCCAACCTGGTGATCATCCGAAATATTTAGACGGTTCTTAATATCTAGGAATCTATTACAGCAATCAAATTGCAAATTTGTATGTTGATAGAGGTTATGAACATAGGTAGGATACATGAAAATAGGCTATATATTTCTTCACGGAACTACTTGTTTTTAAATTAAATTCATACTGTACATAATTTTGAGCTGATAACCACAATGTTATTCTCCTTAAAACAACAACCTTAATAACCAGCACACCATCTTAAATACCCACAGCAATATTTACATCTTAATATCGGTTACTTTAACTACTCCTGTTCCGGTCGCATCTTTCTGTGAAGAGTCACGGAAGTTCATTTTTGAGAACGTCATATAGCATGGCATTTGTAAACTAGATATTTATCTTCCAGATGAGTATTGTTGTAGAAGTAGCTATCGTATGATTTTTTCCGGCAATCTGATCAAAGCATTAACAAGAACTTCCGTGACGAACTAAAGAGCCTACTTTTCTTAAAATTAATGGTCCATGGCAATGATTAATCTATATGGGTCTATCTAGAATAATGACGAAATTAAGGTGGTAATATCGAAATTTCGAATTAGTTCGAAATACTGTATACCTGGCATAATGTAGCCTAATAGAGAACTACAGTTGGCAGCCCTGGTGACTGAATATATTCTTAGTTCCATCTCTTAAGGTACAGAATACAAAATTTGGTTGAAGTCCAATGGATAGCATGGACGTTACATGCAGTTAAACATTGGATCTAACAGCGCGCGTAAAATCATGTTGGCAACAATGACATACATGTATTGGTCAGAAATAATCTGAAATAATATGATCTATTGTTGTGTCAATTTTGAATGAAATCCATTTGTTAGTATAGAAGTTAAATGCATTTTAAATTTGGACCTATCAGCAGGCTTAGAATCATGTTGGCAGCACTGACGTTTATAAGTTACTCCAACTTAATCTAGAATGTCAGGTACTATACATGTGCAAAGTTTAGAGCTGTTGGCTTGCATACTTTCTGATATATTGATATTAAGAAAAACGAATCGAGACAGCATTTATTAACAGTTGGCAGCCCTGGTTCCTCCTAAGAATGCGCATAGTAATATCTGTTATGGTACACATTGCACATAAGAAATTTGATTGAAATCCAATTGATAGTATTGAAGTTACATGTATTTAAAGTCGGTCCTCTAAGCAGGCTTAGAATCATGTTGGTAGCACTGATGTATATAAGTTACTCCAAATTAATGTAGAATGTCAGGTACTATACGTGTGCATAGTTTAAAGCTGTCGGCTTGCATACTTTCTGATATATGGGTATTTGGATTTAAAAAATTGAGAGCATTTATTAACAGTTGGCAGCCCTGATGGCTCTTAAGAATAGATAGATAGATAGATAGATAGATAGATAGATAGATTTATTTTGACTGGCAAGATTAGAGCCATTGGGCCCTCTCTTCCATCTAACCAGATTATACAAATAATAAATGATGAACAATACAAATACAACTTAAATCTAACAATATTACAATATTGATATAATATAAAATACATATGAAATGGATTAGCTTGATAATATACAATACAAATACAACTTAATTCTAACAATTTTACAATATTTATACAGTATAAAATACATATAAACTGGATTAGCTTGGTGGTGTAGGCTGTAAATTGTTGCATTTTAGGGTGAATAACTAAGATACTTAGGAGTAAGTTTAAAATTACAGTAAGGTAAAGGAAATAGGCTACTGAAAAAAAGTAGACTAATGATGGTGATGAAGATGATGATGAAGATAATTAGTCGTTACTGAAGGAGGTTATTTAGATATCTAAATAGAGAGTAAATGAGAAAGTGAGAATTGGAAAGTTTGAATATATGTAATACGACGTAAGAATATAAGCATAAATGTTGAGTTCAACTTTCATTTACTTAGTGAGTATGTACTGCTGGCAACTCTGCTTGAAGCTGGACGGGGTTGCTCCTCTGACAGAGCGAGGCAGATTGTTCCACAGTCGTGCAGTAGCAACAACGAAGGAGTTGGTATAGCGTACTGTACGGTGTATGGGTATCAGCAAGAGTGTGTCGTTTTTTGACCGTGTTCCAAGAGTATGCTCGTACGAGAGGCGGTGAAGCTGAGAGTGCAGGTAAGCTGGAGTTGAAGTTGAGAGTATTTGTTGAAGAATACATAAAGAATGGAGGTCGCGGCGTTGATTTAGACGTAACCAGTTAAGTTGCTCATAAGCGGGGGTGACATGGTCATAGTACCGTAAATTAAATATGTAGCGTACACAGGCATTTTGTGCATGTTGGAGTTTGTTTTTAAGAGTAACAGTAACTGAGTCATATCTGTTTATTTACGCATAGCACATACGAAATTTGGTTGAAATCCAATTGATAGTGTAGAAGTTATATGCATATAAAATTTTGGACTTATCAGCAGACTTATAATCATTTTGGCAACACTGCCATGTATGGCCTCCTCAAAATTAAACTGCATAATTATTATCTATACGTGTGCCAATTTTGAAATAGCTCCCATTCATACCTTCCAAGATATCCAACATCGAGCTCAAATTTCAATTGCGATTTTTCAGCAGTTGGTAGCACTGACATCATTTTAAAATATGGCCGTGAGATATCCAGGTATAGATCTTTACTCCTACCAAATTTTGTTTCGATTGCTCCAGCCGTTTAGGAATTGATAGGGGGACACACACACACAGCCAGACAGACAGACAGACAGACAGGACAGACAGACAGACACACATTTGCCCGATCTCATAAGTCTACTTTTTCCTCATTTTTGCAAATTGTGAAAAGTAGGCTAAAAATAATGAAGACTAACGTTTTCTAAGGCAGATTTGGACCAACTTATTCTTCTGACAGTAACATACGATTCAGAATACGGATTCAAATAAACTTAGAATATTAATACCATCCAAACAATCGTCCTACGGCCAACAGTTTCCATGAATGTTCATTTTTATCACTTTATAGATCTGCGGATTAATATCTTCTTCCGGGACTATTTGCTAAGAGCGTGTGCCCCATGGCAGTGGGGCATTCCACTCATGATCCTTTGAGTAATATTACGCTCAATATCATACTAGAAACGAATACGTCAAGGCTCTCTTACCTTATCTCTTCATATCAGGTCCTCGGGACATCGCATTCTGCTCTATCAATCAGTGTAATTTTGCCTTCTATACCATTGCTTTGCCATTGCTATAAGCTGACTTGAATGTGAATATATAAATATATGGGATTGAACGTGGGAAATAAATCCCTCTGCAAATGTAAAAGCTCCATACTCGACTAACTCGACTAAATATGAAAGCAACCACACAAAAGGCGGTGAATTTTAAACTACTGCATTATCCAACTTTCATTATGGTACATGAGGTAAAATGTCATGACTTAAGCTTTCCTCTCATTCTACTTGCCATAAGAACGGATTCTAATATTTTTAGCCTACTTTTCACATTTTGCAAAAATGAGGAAAAAGTAGACTTATGAGATCGGGCAAATGTGTGTATGTCTGTCTGTCTGTCTGTCTGTCTGTTCTTCTGTCCTTCTGTCTGTCTGTCTGTTTGGCTGTGTGTGTGTCCCCCCTATCAACTCCTAAACGGCTGGAGCAATCAAAACAAAATTTGGTAGGAATTAAGATCTATACCTGAATATCTCACGGCCATATTTGAAAATGATGTCAGTGCTACCAACAGCTGAAAAATCGCAATTGAAATTTGAGCTCCAGGTTGGATATCTTGGGAGGTATGAATGGGAGCTATTTCAAAATTGGCACACGTATAGATAATAATATTGCAGTTTAATTTCCAGGAGGCCATACATTGCATTGTTGCCAAAATGATTATAAGCCTGCTGATAGGCCCAATTTTTAAATGCATATAACTTCTACACTATCAATTGGAATTCAACCAAATTTGGTATGTGCTATGTGTACATAAACAGATATGACTGAGCGTATTCTTAAGAGCCTCCCGGGCTGCCAACTGTTAATAAATGCTCTCATATTTTTTATCTAAATACCCTTATATCAGAAAGTATGCTAGCCGACAGCTTTAAACTATGCACACGTATAGTACCTGACATTCTATATTAATTTGGAGTAATTTATATACGTCAGTGCTACCAACATGATTCTAAGCCTGCTGAGAGGTTCTAATTTAAATACATGTAACTTCTATACTATCAATTGTATTACAACCAAATTTCGTGTGTGCTATGTGTACCATAACAGATATCACTATGCCGATTCTTAAGAGTAACCAGGGCTGCCAACTGTTCATAAAAGCTGTCTCTATTTTTGTTACCCTAATATCAATATATCAGAAAGTATGCAAGCCAATATCTCTAAACTTTGCACACGTATGGTACCTGGCATTCTAGATTAATTTTGAGTAAGTAATATAGGCCTACGCCAGTGCTGCCAACATGATTCGCGACCTGCTGATAGGTCCAATTTTAAAATGCATGTAACTTCTATACTAACTAATGGATTTCATTCAAAATTGACACAACAATAGATCATATTATTTTAGATTATTTCTGACCAATACATGTATGTCATTGTTCCCAACATGATTTTACGCACGCTGTTAGATCCAATGTTTAACTGCATGTAACGTCCATGTTATCCATTGGACTTAAACCAAATTTTGTATTCTGTACCTTAATAGATGGAACTAAGAATATATTCAGTCACCAGGGCTGCCAACTGTATTTCTCTATTAGGCTACATTATGCTAGGTATGCAGTATTTCGAACTATTTAGAAATTTCGATATTACCAACTTAATTTCGTCATTATTCTAGATAGATCCATATAGATTTATCATTGGCATGAAACTTAAATTTTAAGAAAATTAGGCTATTTAGTTCTTTACGGAAATTTAGTCAATTTACCCTCTAGTTTGGTGGTTCCCACGGACTCAGCGAGGGAACTCACCACTAACGCCTCTATGGGCAGTGTCCAGGAGCTTGGAACATCTGGTCGGGATGGATACAACTGGGGAAGTGTGATCAGCACTTCCCCCCCAGGTGGCCTCACCTGCAAAGCGAACAGGGGCCTCATGAGGGATGGGAAGGGATGGAAGATTGGGATGGAGAGGCGAGGAAGAGGGAAGGAGGCGACCGTGGCCTTACAGTAGGTACCATCCCGGCATTTGCCTCAGTGGGAAACCACGGAAAACCACTTCGAGGATGGCTGAGGTGGGAATCGAACCTCCTCTACTCATTTGGACCACCCGAGGCTGAGTAGACCCCGTTCCAGTCCTCATAACACTTTTCAAATTTCGGGGCAGAGCCGGGAATCGAACCCAGGACCTCCGGAGTGGCAGCTAACAATGCTGACCGCTACGCTACGGAGGCGACTGTCAGTGTTAGAGCTCGTTTTATCAAAACACATGCCCTCAACCAGCTCTATAGCTCCCTTCCCAACGAGACAGTCAACAGCGGCATCGGCCTGCATTGCTCCTGTACAGTACTATACTCCAGTTTACGTATCCCTAATAGTTGATCGTGGCCTGTTTGCCATGTCTTGATGAATGCAGTATATTTGCATTTGTCTGTTGGCACAGGCTAGAGTAAAATGTGGCTTTTCACCGCTGTCTCAGTCTCACTCATGGCTGTGATTATATGGAAGCAACTGAGGTATGGGTGGTGCTTAGTAATGACATTCACCAGTGCCTATGGATGCTGTGAAAGGTTCTACTCATAGGGTTAGTACTGCTGTTCTGACTCAGTGGGGAATGCAATGGCAAACTACCTCACTCCGCATCTTGCTTAGTACGCCTTAATATAGTTCTGCCTTGGGTTTTTGTGGGTATCTACCCACATAACCTAACGGCGGTACTTTTTGAGGATCCAACCAGCTTTCGGGATGACTACCTAACAGACAGATTAGTTGATCCGTTCCTCAGCCAGACAGCAATACGGACAAGCAATCGACTTTCTTTCCTAGAGAAACTAAAACACACGTCAATGCATTTTTTACATAGTAAGTCCAATATTCAAGAATTAATTCAAAATAAAAACGTAGTTGCCACCTACCGCCATCACCTCCATCAATAAGATCTTGCAGTTACTTCTCGTCTCAGTGTACAACAAAATGTTCACGGCTGCGAAAGTCTTCTTTTAATTTGGAATGGTTTGCGGCCCTCCTATGTTGGTACGCTCTGCGTGGAGAAGAGCGTATCAGAAGCATTTGGAACTCCTTGGCCAAGAACCTTTGCTGTGGCACCAAGAAAAAATGTCCCCTTTCTGTCAGCTGTACCCGTTCGATGAAAATAAACCGTCAAATGATCTGTTACAGAGCAGTAATTATTAATTAATGTATGCTGTAAAGTGCATTCTGAGACAAATTTTAAAACGGGTATTTTTCACCAAAGAAAAACATGCAATATTTCGAATAAAACCACATTCATTAAAACTTTGTCACCTCCGTGGTGTAGTGGTCAGCGTGCTTATCTGCCAGCCGGGAGGTCCGATGTTCGATTCCCGGCTCTGCCACGAAATTTGAAAAGTGGTATGAGGACTGGATAGGGGTCTACTCAGCCTCGGGTGGTCCAAATGAGTAGAGGGAGTTCGATGGTACCTACTGTCAGGCCACGGCCGTCTCCTTCCCTCTTCCATGTATATCCCTCCCATTCCCCCCAGCTCTTCCCATCCCTCATGAGACCCCCCGTTCGCTTTGCAGGCGAGGTGCTAGTCCCCTGACCCGATGTCAAGCTCCAGGACACTGCCCGTAGAGGCGGTAAAGGTCCCTCGCTGAGTCCGTGGGAAAAGCCTACCTGGAGGGTAAACTGACTACGAAAAACGAAAACAAATTAAAACTTTAAGCGACCTGTGGCGTAATCTCGTCCGATTTTGATCGGGTTGGTGTTAGAAATATTTTTCGTTAAAAGGAACCATTTCAGGTTTTGGCGCGGTAACATTTCATACATTTTGGATTTCTGAATCTCTCTACTGTATTAATGTGTGTAGTTTTTAATCAGATGAGGATTGGAAAGGAGCCGTGGCCTTAAGTTAGGAACCATCCCGGCATTTGCCTAGAGTAGAAGTGGGAAACCACTTCCAGGATGGTTGAGTTAGGAATCAAACTCCCCTTTTGTCTCACGAGGCTGGATGTACTACGTTCCAGGCCTCAGACCAGAATTAAATTTCTTCGCAGATCTCCAGGGGACAGTCAAGGATGCTAAGCGCTACACCTCAAGGTGGCACAATAATTATACTGTAATACGACACAGCAACTTAACGTCAGACAAGTGTTTCATATAACTTTCATTGGTCTTCTTCTTCTTCTTCTGCTTATTATTATTATTATCCCTTGTGCCTTCAAGCGTCGGGGTAGCCTCGTTTTGTCCATCTCTGCCACTCCGATCTATCATATTCCGTTTCCATTGCGGTCATTGTCGTCGTGTAGATCCGTCCAATCCGAGGCTACTGTTGTTTCTTTGAATCATTTCTACACCCGCATGGGTGATTAGCCCAATATGGAGTGGTTTGTTGGGTTGCCTTCCCAGCCTCCTTATTTATGTCCCCAAGAGACAGGGTGGCCCAGTTATACCCCCAGGCACCGGGTACCCATTTTCGTCGCCTTTTACGACACGCATGGGCTACGGTGGGACAATTCTAAACCCCGGTCACCACACGGGGGTTCATTGTTTTTGAATTATTAAATTTTTAATTACTTGTTGCACAAGATAAAGGCTATTGAAGTTTCAGTGTTGCCTGGTTCTATCATAGAAAGCTTTTCAGTCGGTCAACACAAATTGTGCCCAATTACATTTGGCGGGAATACAAGTATTTACATACCCTAATCTAAAAGACCAAAGATGGAGGAGCAGCAAAGGATGTCTCCCAACGTATCCAAAAAGCAAACGGCGCATTTTTGCGGCTCTATCCAGTCTGGAAGAAAGCAAAATAACCATGAAGACCAAACTTCGTATCTTCCGGAGTAATGTCAGGTCCGTTCTGAGATATGGGTCTGAGACTTGGAAGGTAACTAACCTTTGCCAATCGCTGCTTAAGAAAGATCCTAAATATCTACTGGTCAGAAGTAATCTCCAACCAAGAACTTTGGAGAAGGACGGGTGAATCTGGGATGGCCATACAAATAAAGCGACGGAAATGGAAATGGATCGGACATACCCTGAGGAAAGGAAATGAAGCCTTTGAGAGAGAGGAACTGGATTGGAACCCACAGGGTACGAGGAGGAGATGGAGACCCAAACAAACGTGGCGCATATCTGTCCACTTGGAGGCTATGGAGGAGGGTAGGACCTGGATCGAGGTGAAAAGGTTGTCAGCAAACAGGACCAGATGGAGATGCTTCACTGATGCCCTATGTTCCACAAGGGACAACAGGAACTAAGTCAAGTAAGTCAACCTAAAATAAATATTACATCAGAGATTGATCACAAATAACACGCTTTTATGTACAAAAAGACGGGGCGTACTTAATTAAATGACATGTTTCGATTGTCAAGCGGTCATTATCAGATCCTGCTCACTTAGCCTTAGATAAGTTGCGATGTTTATGCACAAATATATGCACAATATTTAGATTATTTTATATTGTTATTTGTTTTACGTCTCTTTTAACATCTGCGACTTTTAGGGACGCCGGGGTGCTGGAATTTTGCCCTGAAGGAGATCTTTAATATGCCAGTATATCTACTGACATGGCTCCTTCGCATTTGCGCACCCTCAAATGCCATCTGACTGCGCCAGGATTCAATCCTGCAACCTTTGGCACAGCAAGCGAGAACGTTACCGCTGAGTCACGCAATATTTAGATTACTACAAAAGTTGGTAAAAACTTGTGTAAGGTGTCAATCTTATTTACAGATATTACTGCTCACTTCTATAGTTGTTACGTTATTATTAATGTGTAAGTTAACCTGAATCTGTTATATTGTTACGTACCACCGCCCTAGTGGCACTTCCGTTAACTAGATTATGGTGGGTAGAAGCACAAAACAAATTGTTCCTTTAAAGAAACGTATTAGCTTTATTGAGGGCCAGAATGATACACCACACAATAGCAAATACAAGCAATTAGTATCTCACTCTAGTTTCCTCTTGTAGGAAACACTTCCCTTTCACTTGTCAATAAGCCACAGAAGTTAATCCCTCCTAATGGGACCAGTGGCCTCGGTAGAAATACCTGCAACACTTCCTTGAATGCACAACAGTTATTTAAGATAGCCAGGCACTCACCACTACACACTGCTTCGCTGTCCGCTGGCTAGGAAAACAGCCCCCTTGTTTTCGCAATTCACCACAATATCTCTGTCGCACTAGGTAAACACACACTCTTCAAATACAGTCCCTCCGTAGGCTTCACACTCCTTCGCTGTCAAGGGAATCAGCTTCACTAGGGTTTCGCAAGTCACGTCACCAACAACTGTCTCTCAGGTAAAAGCACGCACTAGCTCAAAAACACTGTCGACCTCGCTGGCCAGGTCGCTCTTATATAGCAGGCTGGTGACTCAATGAATGCTTCTAGACCCGTCCAGGATTCACGCCTTCTCGAGATTTCCATCACTGGCTGGATCACGAATATTCTGGACCATCCCTTTGTCCTCGCAGTCCGTTGCGTAAGGCGCAGGTAATACACTGAGGCAGAGCACAGACTGTGGCAGCTGTGACTCACGCAGCGAGGCGACGAAACAAACTCACAGCCGTAACACCACCCCCTTCCTAAAAGGCAGATCGTCCCGATCAATCATTGGTCCGTCTGTGTCCCTCCGTAGGCTGCCAGGCGATCTCGATGCACGATCTTCATCTTCGCCCTCGGGCTCCGCTGGATCCTGTAGACGGCATCGTTGATCCGTTTCACGACTCGGTACGGGCCCTCCCAGGACTTCTGCAGTTTGGGTGACAGGCCT
Organism: Meconema thalassinum; assembly: GCA_946902985.2. Taxonomy (NCBI): domain Eukaryota; kingdom Metazoa; phylum Arthropoda; class Insecta; order Orthoptera; family Tettigoniidae; genus Meconema; species Meconema thalassinum. The sequence continues at coordinate 1,394,971,336 of OX336389.2, forward strand.
TTCTTCCGTAATGGGTTGAAGAGCCAGACCAGGTCGTCCTCGTGGAATCCGCCGGCATCCGTCTGCTGGTCGTATCGGGTCTTCATTCGGTCGGTCTCGATCCTCAGTCTCCTCCTTGCGAACGCGTGCACGTCCTCCAGTTGGTCGACCAGTTCTTGACAATACTGGCTTACCGGGACCGGATCATTCCCAGGTCGGCCGAAGGCATGATCGACAGGTAGACGGAGTTCCCTCCCAAACATGCCCCGGGCTGGTGTGCACCCGGTGGCTTCATGCACGGCGGCGTGGTAGGCCAGGAGAAATACTGGAAGATGTTAGTCCCAATCTCACTGGTGCTCGCTGACGACTATTCGGAGATGGTTCTCGATGGTGCGATTGAATCACTCTACCATCCCGTCGGACTGAGGGTGTAGCGGCGTCGTCCTTGTCTTCCGGATTCCCAGCAGCTAGCATAGGTTCTGGAACACCTGCGACTCGAAGTTCCTCCCTTGGTCGGAGTGCAGCTCCAGGGGTACTCCGTACCGGCTGACGAATTCCTTCACCGGGGTCTCTGCGATCATCGCGGCTTCTTGGTTAGGGAGCGCATACGCCTCTGGCCATTTGGTGAAGTAGTCGCTGACGACCAACATGTAGCGGTTCCCTGCCTCGCTCAACGGGAATGGCCCAGCAACATCGATGGTCACCCTCTCCATGGGGCCGCCCACGTTGTAGGTCTTCAGCGGACCCCGTCGTCTTCGTCCTGGGCCCTTGCTGGCTGCGCAATCGTGGCACCTCGTGCAGTGGTTCTCCACGTCTGCTCGGCATCCGATCCAGTAAAACCGCTCTCTCAGCTTCTCCAGGGTCTTCTTTATCCCTAGTTGTCCACCAGTTGATCCTCCATGAACTTCCTACAGGACTTCCTCCGTCATAGCCTTTGGTACGATGACTTGTTCCCAAGATGTCTTCCCGTCGGTGCTCTCCCAGGTACGGCAGATGAGGCCATCCCTTACAATCAGCGAGTCCCACTGCGCCCAGCAGAACTTGAACTTTGGACTACAGTAGCTCACAATGTTCCACCCGGGTCTGGGAACACAGGCCCTCTTCCATTCGGCTATCAGTCCCAGGTCATCATCTTCCGCTTGCGCCCACGAGAATGATTCGCGGGTCCAGCTCCCTTGAAGTTCCACGGTAGTCCTTCGGCACTGTATCCCGGTGTTCTCCTCCCTTCGGGCACATGAGGTGCAGTCTTCGGGGCACGGTCTTCGTGACAGGGCGTCGGCTTTGGAATGCAGTTTGCCTTTCCTGTGCTGGATCTCAAAGTTGTACTGTTGAAGCCTCTCTAACCACCGCGCGAGTTGACCCTCGGGCTGCTTGAAGTTCAGGAGCCACCGCAGGGATGCATGGCCGGTCCTGATGAGAAATTCTTGCCAGTACAGGTACTTGTGGAAGTGTTCAATGGTCTTCACGATGGCGAGCAGCACCTTCCTGGTGACGCAGTAGTTCCTTTCTGGCTTTGACAAGGCTTTGCTGAAGTAGGCCACTACTCTCTCCTCGCCGTCCACTACTTGTGACAGGATTCCCCCTATACTAAAGTCGCTGGCATCGGTATCGACGATGAACCTTGTTCCAGATCTGGGGTAGGCCAGAATAGGTGCGGTGCACAGAGCCTGCTTGAGTTGTTCGAAGGCACTGTGGCATTCTGCTGTCCACGTGAAGAGTTGGACCTTCACAGTCAGTCGATGCATGGTTTGGCGATGTCGACGAATCCTCTTACGAAGCGACGGTAATAAGTGCAGAGTCCCAGGAAGCTTCGTAGTTGGGACTTGTCCTTCGGAACTGGCCACTTCCTCAGAGCTGCGGTCTTCTCTGGGTCGGTACGCTCTCCTTCCTCGGAGACGATATGCCCAAGGTACTGGACCTGCTTCTGGAAGAGCTGACACTTCTTGGGGCTCAACTTGCTGGCCGTAGCTTCATCAGGATCTCCTTCAGGTTGCTGTAGTGCTCCTCGAAGCTTCTCCCCAGAACTATGACGTCGTCTAGGTAAACCAGGCAAGTCTTCCAGTGTAGTCCCCTCAGGATGGACTCCATTAGCCTTTCGAAGGTCGCAGGGGCGTTGCACAACCCGAACGGGATGACGGTGAACTGCCAGAGTCCACTGCCCACTGAGAACGCCGTTTTCTCGCGGTCCTTAGGGTGGACCTCCACCTGCCAGTAGCCACTCTTCAAATCCAAGGTGGAGAACCATCTTGATCCCGATATGGTGTCCAGCGTGTCGTCGATCTGGGGTAGAGGGTAGCTGTCCTTCTTCGTGACGTCGTTCACCCGCCTGTAGTCCACGCAGAAACTGGTGGAGCCGTCCTTCTTCTTCACTAGCTCGACCGGAGGGCTCCAAGGACTATGTGATGGCTCGATCAGCCCCTGCTCCTTCATTTCTTCCACCATCCTGTCGACTTCAGCTTGCTTGGCAAGCGGGACACGTCGGAATGTGGCCCTAATCGGTGCGCTGCCCCCAACGTCGATTCTGTGCTGGACCAAGCTTGTCCTGCCGAACTCTTTGCTCCCCACGGAGAAGACATCCTGGAATTCGCGTAGTAGGTCCTGAATTTGGCGTGATTGCTCCTCGTCTAGCTGGTCCTGGGATCCTTGGTACAGCTTCTGTAGTTCTTCTGGCAGGGCGCGTCTTCTTCGGTTATCCGTCTGCAGGTGTCCGTCCGTCGTGTCTGTGATGCGGGCAATCCAGGTAACGGGCTCGCAGACTCCTAGGTTGGTGTCCCGGTGAACCGTAATGTTGTAGTCGTTCAGGTTGGACAGGCGGACGAACGGCCGAGGCGTCGTGTTGATGAGGGTCTTGGCTATTAGCTATCCTTTTGTCTGGATGTCCTCATATATTCGCTTGAGGACAGCCGCCACTCCCTCAGCAGTTCGGTCGACAATTACGGCAGCGCTAACCTCCGTCCTGGCGGGAACGATGACGTCCTCTCTCAGCCTTACTCGTCGTGCGGTGACGGCCTCGTGTGCTGGTTGCAAAGCAAGTTCCTCACCTCCGAAGTGCAGAGTGTTGGTACTCAGGTCCAAGATGATGTTGTTCTGGTCCACGAAGTCCAGTCCGATGATCACTTCGTTTGATACATCAGCCACAAGTAATGGATGCTTCACCGCCCGTCGACCAATGACGAACTCCAGTGATGCTTCGCCATGTACGGGTGCAGTCTCTCCAGTCACGGTTATTAGCTGGAGGTTTCTTTGTGTGGGTTTCAGTCTCCACTTCGGGATCACGGTGGGATTGACGATGGTCTTCGATGCTCCCGTGTCGATCAGCATGGGCCAGCTCACTCCGTTGACGACTCCGTCGACCATCAGGCTGCTATTGTCCCTCCGTAACTTCGTCACAAGAACTTGGACTGCCGGGGCTTGACGACTGTCACAAGCCAACCTTTGCCCACCAAGGCTGGCTAATACTCGTTTCCCTGGGCCGCGCGGTTTTCAGACGACTGATTTCCCGTCGGATACCCTCGGCGGCGGCGATCACCTCAGTCCTTGCTCAGGTGGCCTTTCTTACCGCAGGTCAAGCAGGTCGGTAGTCCTCTTCCGGGCCGCCTCTTCGGTTGTCTTCCGGCTGTGTCGTTGCTGGTGGTGCCGCGACTATCGAAGAAACGGCTTAGCGCCTCCATCAATTCGTCGGCCAGGGGCTTGGTCTCGTTGGTTTTTGCCGGTTCGTCGACGTCCACTTGACGCACCCGCGCGTGCATTCTAGATGCCTGTTTTGCCGTCTCGAACTCAAGAGCGTGGCTCAGCGCATCTGCCAGGGTCTTATTGCGCGTGAGTCGCAGCGCCTGTTGAGTGTCCGAGTCCCGTAGCCCATCGGTGAAGGTCTGCCTCGCAAACTGTTCCAGAAAGTCGGCCGGCGCTGTTGGATAGGCGAGCCTTACGAGGCGTGCGATGTCCATCTCGAACTCCTGCAGGGTTTCCGCGTTCTTTTGTACCCGGGTCCGGAGCTGCATCTGGTAGGCCTGCTGAAGATGGCTATCTCCATATCGGGACTCCATATGACCGATTAGTGAAGCGTAGTCCTGGGATCCAGTCGGGATGGCCTGAACGACGTTAAGGGCTTCCCCTCTCAGCGCTACAATGAGAGCTCTAACCTTTTCCGTGCTGTTCCAGTTGTTTATGGAACAGGCTGCCTCGAACTGACGTAAATAGGTTCTCCACGGGACCTTTCCGTCGAAGGTTGGGGGCGTCACTCTGCTCTGTCCCGTTCCTGATATTCCCGGTGTACCTGTGGGCGGGCGTCGGCGCAGCTCGGCAACTTCCTCTTGTAGAGCGTTGAATCTCGCTTCCATCCCCGTCGGCGGGCGTTGGCTCAGCTCAGCAATTTCCTTTTGTAAAGCGTTGAATTTCTCTTCCACCCCCGTCAGTGGGCGTTGGCGCAGCTCGGCAACTTCCTTTTGTAAGGCGTTGAATTTCTCCTCCAACCCCATCAGCGGGCGTCGGCGCCGCTCGGTAACTTCCACTTGTAAGGCGTCGAACTTTTTTCTACTACCGTGACTTCCTCACGTAGGTCCTGTTCCACTTTCCTTCGACTTTCCTGTAATTTCGTCAGCAGACACTCTTCCAGATTTTTCTGGCCATCCAGAAATTTGGCGGTTAGGTCCTCTGCTGGCTTATTCTGACCGTCTTCCATCTTCTTCAGGTCCTCTGCTAACTTCTTCTGCCTGTCCTCTAATTTGGAAGTTAGGTCCTCGGCTAACTTATTTTGACCGTCTTCCACCTTCTTCTGGCCGTCTTCTAATTTGGCAGTTAGGACCTTGGTTAAATTCTTCTGGCCGTCTTCTAATTTGGTTTCCATGCCACTTAACTTTTCAATCAATGCTGTCAATTTCGCTTCCATTTTAGTTGTGTGTCTTGTCAAGGGCATGCACTCACAGGAAAATTAGAGAACTGTGGTAAAATGACCTGCTCGGGTTTTGAAACCAGGACCGTCAGGTGTTGTGCTTGTGCTTGAGTTCGTAATCCGGCTTCTGAAACCAGTTCTTACGTGCCACCCCCATTCGGCACTTCCGTTAACTGGATTACGGTGGGTAGAAGCACAACACAAATTTTTCCTTTAAAGAAACGTATTAGCTTTATTGCGGGCCAGAAAGATACACCACACAATAGCAAATACAAGCAATTAGTATCTCACTCTAGTTTCGTCTTGTAGGGAACACTTCCCTTTCACTTGTCAATAAGCCACAGAAGTTAATCCCTCCTAATGGGACAGGTGGCCTCGGTAGAAATACCTGCCACACTTCCTTGAATACACAAGCTACAGTTATTTACGATAGCCAGTCACTCACCACTACACACTGCTTCGCTGTCCGCGGGCTAGGGAAACAGTCCTCGGTGTTTTCGCAATTCACCACAATATCTCTGTCGCACTAGGTAAATACACACTCTTCAAATACAGCCCCTCCGTAGGCTTCACACTCCTTCGCTGTCAAGAGAATCAGCTTCACTAAGTCACGTCACCAACAACCGTCGCTCAGGTAAAAGCACGCACTAGCTCAAAAACACTGTCCACCTCGCTGGCCAGGTCGCTCTTATATAGCAGGCTGGTGACTCAATGAATGCTTCTAGACCCGTCCAGGATTCACGGCTTCTCGAGATTTCCATCACTGGCTGGGTCACGAATATTCTGGACCATCCCTTTGTCCTCGCAGCCCGTTGCGTAAGGCGCAGGTAATACACTGAGGCAGAGCACAGCCTGGGGCAGCTGTGACTCACGCGGCGTGGCGACGATACAAACTCACAGCCGTAACATTATTATTATTATTATTATTATTATTATTATTATTATTCGACAATGACTAAGATGGATGAGAACTGAGTACATGCAGCTGAGATGAGATTCCTGAGAAGTATGGTCCAGAAAACGAGGAGACACAGAGTGAGAAATGAAGATATACGGAAAGAACTTGGGGTACAGAAACTAAATAACAAACTGGAGCAAAACAGATTGAGATGGTTTGGACATGTCAAACGGATGAATGAAATAAGGCTCCCAAGACAAGCACTGGAACGACGGATGACAGGGAAGAGAGGACGAGGAAGACCAAGAATGCGTTGGAAGGACTCAGTGAAGAATACCATTAGTAAACGGAACCTGGATTGGAACACCGTGTTGGAAGAGGAATGGTGGAACGACAGAACAAAGTGGAGAGGAACCATATTTGCCCCCACCCAGTGTCACCTGGAAAAAGGGAAATGAAGATTATGATGACGATGAGTTTTATTATGATTATTATTATTATTATTATTATTATTTCAGATGGGGCGTGGTAGCACAGGGGTCAACCTGTTTGCCTCTTACCAATGCGGATCGGGTTTGATTCCCGGTCAATCCATGCGAGAATATCGAAGTGAAATGTCACGTCCTGTGGTTCGGATTACACTTAAAAATGGACCTCTCATGGCTCATGATCACGAGATTAACGGCCACGTAAAACTACAATCCTCCTTTATTAGTATTCTTATTGTTATAATTCCGCCTGAGGCTCACGACTAGTGGGAGGTGGGTTGGCGACCATGGGGCCCAGCTGAGTCCGTCATTACTTCCTCTGTCATCTTTCCTGTTGACATCCCTTAGTCAACTCTTGTTCTTTTCCGATCGCAACAGAATAAGGGTATCCATGGCCTAGGGATTTATTCATTTTCCCGCCTTAATTGGCCCATGTCTCATTCTTCAAATGATCTGGCCTCTTCTTTTTCTTTGCATGGTATCTCCTGCCTTCTGCACAAGTCCCTTAAGGAGGCAGGTTGTATGTAGCCCCACCCTGGATAGTGCTACACCCTCAAGGACTCACGGCTGGTGAGTTCGGGAGTTGGCAACACCGAGGGATTCCTGAGCTGGTCCGGTTTTTTCCCGTTTTTCCAGTGACTCGGAGGCATACCCTCTCCTCTTTCTCTTTCCTACCTGTCTTTCGTGGCTCTTCCTCCTTCCAAGACCCTCAATTCTCATTCTTCGAGGGATGAGGGCAATATCTTCCTACCATCGCTAGTAGAGTGGGGCGTGTGGCAGACTTGCTGTTCGCTAGACGTTGTCAAACCATCACGTACATCTCTCTTCGCTAGTCGAGTAGGGCGTGTGGCAGACTTTCTGTTTGGTAGACGTTGTCAGTTACTAAGTCAAAAATAGAGGGAAAAACTCCGTCAATCAATACAGTACACGTATTGTACAATTTTCGATTAGGGTACATATTTCAAGCCATTATTGGCCCTTCTACAGTCCCATATGTCACATTCAATTATGCCAATGGACCAGCATACAACATAATTTAATCATCTAAAAACATGCTAAAATTAAAACAAAAAACACATGCACACACTTGAATGACACTATAAAACATCTTATAAAATCTGTGACGTCATGTTTGATGACTTAATGTTCATGTCACAGTGAGCTTGACTTTATAATTGAGCTTCAAAAGTAATTGGGCTTCAAAAGTTGGGCTTGTCATTCTTGAATGGGGCAGTGGTTCGATGAAGGAGGTCTCTTCTCAATTAACATGAAAATACTGCAGAATTTAGACATTTCTCTCCTCACGACCGTGTCAGTCCAAAAAACAAAAAGAAGGCTAATAAAATAATAGAAGAACAGTACATAAAATTTTTGTAATATGGTAGTCAAATCTTGAAAATAAATAAGCTTACATCCAGCGCATGGGAACCGAGAAAACGGGGCCTAATAATCATGTCCAAATTTTACTGTCAATACGGACCTAACTGAGTTCCATTATGGAGTCGAACAAAATTGATACGTTGTCAAACCATCACGTACACCTCTCTTCGCTGGTAGAGTGGGCGTGTGGCAGACTTGTTGTTCGCTAGACGTTGTCAAACCTCTTCGCTAGTAGACCTGATTGTGATCGACCATCTTGTGGTGTTATGTCCAGCATTATTGGCATTCAGCCCGGAGTTCCGAGTGCGATTCCCGGCTCTGGTCTGAGGGCTGGAACGGTGTACACTCAGCAATGTGAGGCAAAACTGACAGGTGGGTTCAATTTCCACCTTAGCCATCCTTGAAATGTTCTTCCGTTTTTTCTCACTTCTACTCGAGGCAAATATCAGTATAGTTTTTAACATAAGGCCACGGTCACTTCCTTCCCAAGCTTCGCCTGAATTACAAATATACACACACACACTCTACTACAGATACCGCAATAACGCAGGTTATCGGGCAAATTCTACACACCCCAGTACACAGGGCTAAATGACCACAATGTCCTAGCTTTCAAATGAAACAACAACAACAACTCATTGTGATCTGTAGCATAAAGTAAACGTTATTCTACAACTTATCAATACTTATTTATATCTGGTGCGCTAACCACGTAAGATCCCTTAACATGAAATCCAGCTTCAATGTTAGTTAGTTTGTTTGTTATGGAAGTCAAGTTTCCTTCTCACGTTTGCTCATAAACTTAACTGTAATAAGTTCAAATCCTCACAGCCAATCCTAGTAGACGCTATCGACATTGCATTCAACTGTAATTTAATATATATATATTTATATGGCAGTCGTTTCATTCCGCCGCATGGCTATTGCCCCTGCTGCGGTGGGCTCCCTCAGACGGTTTCGCCGTCTCTTCGGGCCAGGGGATTAAGGTGTTTGGGAGAGGAGGAAATTTTTGGTGGTGGGTGAGTTTGGTTTTGGGATTTGGAAGAAAGTGTGTTAGGATTGTTAGTGGAGGCATTGTGGGGAGATTTGGAGAAGGGCACGGGGGGGGGGGGCGAAGTATTGTTTTGAGCAGGAAGAGGTAGGTGCAAGAATGGGGATGTGGGAGAGAAGGGCGACTGCTTCATTTTGTGTAAGTATAATTTCTTAAATGCCGGAAATTTTCGACGGACCAAGAAAAACACGGAAACACGGAAACAACTGCTGCAAGTGCCAAAGTAGACGAAGGAACTTCTATTGCTCTGAGATTTGTGTGAATTTTTTTGGTGGGAAAAAAGAAAAGGGGGCCTGAATATTCGTCCAGGTCATAAGTTTTTTTTAATGAATGATGGCGATGAGAAGGGAGTAATGAAAGATGTTCGTTGAGATGAGAAGGAGAGTGGTATGGTAGTAAAGAGATGGAAAGAAAGAATTGTATAGCTGGTGGTTTGAGGACAGTGGCGAATGGATAAGTTGATATGAGGGGAGTGGTTAAAGGAAGAAGAGAATGAGTAGAAGGAGTGTGATGGTGTCGACGTTGTAAGATTTGCAGGTGAATTGGTGAGAAGATGAACATGATGATGATATTTTTTGTTTTTTGTTTTTATGGAGATGAACAATGTTGGTGGGAAGGGGGTGATGAATGATGATTGTTGAGATGAGAATGAGACTGATAGTATAGAATAGAGAGAGAAAGAAAGAAAAGTAAGAAAGAGAGAAAAGGAAAAGTAGAATAGTATAGCTGGTGATATGAAAACAGAGGCGAATTAATTAAGTGAAGGGAGGGGGGGGGGGGGGTTGGAGTAGTAGCGGAAGAAAAGAATGAGTAGTGAAAGAGTTATGATGTCAACGGCGTGAGGTATGCGTGATGGAGATGTTGAAAGTTTGAACCATTGGTTGCTACTTGAACCGTTGGTCGGTGCTAGAGCTGGTGGGTGAGGCGTATGTTGCTGTGTGTTTGGTGACCAACGCCATTCTCAGTTAGGGGCTGGAGGCAGTGCCAAAAGGCTGTAGATGCCCAGTTTTGTGCGCACCGGGGCACGATGCGCTTGTTGGAGGAGTGGCGTGACTATTGGGTTACCGGTTCTTTGCGCCCTCAGGAGATATCGGCGATGCCGGAGGTCGATGTACGTGGTGAGCGGTGGCAGTGGCATCCTGTCCAGCAGGTCTGCCGTTCGATATGTGAATGGCAACCGCATGGCGACCCTGACGAGGCGGCGCTCTAGTGCAAGATAGGGGTGAAGGGGGCATTCGGGGAATCCTGCCCATGCCGGATGCCCATACACTAAGAAGGTGCGTATGAGGACCTTGTAGGTATATAGTAGTAGATTTTCGTTGAGGCCCCAGGTGGTCCCTGCCAATCGCCTCAGTAGATATGCGCGCTTGCGTGCATTGTAGGCCAGTCATCTAAGACATTCTAGGTCGCAAAAAATTGCAAGGTTCTGATTTTTTAGTATGTTGTTAGGATAGATACCATTAGTGTAAAACCAAGTTTGCAACCTCCAAAGACCTGTGCTAACTTCGTGGTGCTCGAAAAACCTCGACATTTTCAGACGTGTTTCGGTTTCTAGCTTATAACTTCCAAAATATGCATTCTATGGCAAAGCCACCCATTACACTTTTAAAGAAGACAAAATTACCGACAATTTGAGCGCAACCCCAGCTATGAATGTCTTATAGATCTCGAAATGCAACACTTCGAAAATGGGCATTTTTTTCCAAAATGTTCGAAATAAATTACCGTCTAAAATACTCATTCTACGAGGAAAGCCATCATAAGTAATGATGTAGAGCATTTATTTAGCTTTAATTTAAGCATTAGCAAAACGCTATAAGACCAATAGTTCTCTTGTTATCAGGTAAAACACAAAAATAGAAAATTGGATTTTTCAAAAAAATGTAGCCTGACGAATTGTAGGACTTTCTTAAAGGTTAAGAAAAACATCAATCAGTGGAAAATTGTTTTTCATGCAAAATGAAATTGAATACAATTAATGATAATGAGTAATTTCTTATCAATATTGATGTCAGTGGCGAAGTGATGGAGGGGCCTCAGCTAACACCTGCGACAGAAACACGCAACACGTCAATTACCTACTATTTATTAATAAATTACAACAAAAGGGTAGGTATGTAATGTTAGGCTTATCTGCACTTAGCGAGACAATAGTATTCTTTTGGATGGCCCAGGTTCTTCATACGACTCTTCTTGGGGCTTCGGAGACTCCTGTGTATTTGGATCTGGATGTAAAAGGGGGTCGTCGAAGTCGTCTTCTTCGTCTGACTCAGTCATTTTTAGGGTAGGAGAATTAAGGCTGGTCTTCCCCCGACAAATTTTACAGAGAGCAGAGCATTTCAGCCCTGCTCTCCGGCAGGAGCATCGTCCTGCTCCGCACTCTTTCAGGCACCTGTATGACAAGAATTTCAGCAGTTATAATAACTCCAGGTTACAACAGTTTCAAATGTTTTAATTCTAATCAGAAAAATACCAATGTCCTGCATTGGGCATTGACTAGAACCGACCTAATACGGATGGATTACCTTACCTGCATGATAGGAGTTTGAGCAGAGTTTGCGGCGCTTGTTCCTTGTGTGAGGTCACCGGTGTCAGCCCCTGCTGACTCCTTGTCCATCCCCACTTCGTGGGCTCTTTCTCAACCCCCAACAACTGCTGCACCTGGTGGTAGGTTCTGTAGGAATGTTGGGCAGAAGCCTCTTTGGTTGGGGGCAGACGAGCGAGGTTGACTTTAGCACTGGCAGCAGATCGGACAAATATCCCGTAACGCAAGGCGTGGAGAGAATCGTCTTTTCCACCGCCATACAAAGCCACGAGGCATTTGTTGCCAGCAGAAGCTATCTCCTCATGGGTGGCGTTATTGTTCAGAAAAGTGGTAGCCACGTCAAGAAGGTCTGGCTGTTTTGAAAGGACGCTCAACATCTTCTTTTGCCCTTGCCCGAAAAGGGCAGAGGTGGTGTCGCAACCACTGAAGGCGTGGAGGAACAACTCTATTCCAGTGGGGAGTGAGAGATCTCCTCGAATGAATGATGTTCACAAGAACTACTTGTAACCTGTTCCACCCCTGGCACTTTTCTGGAAGGAAACATTTTGTTGTTGGCGCACAGGAGCACCAAGAGGTCGATATCTTCTCCAGCGATTATGACGTGCTCGTACTCCTCGCTCTTTTCCAATGATGTCCTCACAATGAGGCAGTCGGCGTCCTCTGGAGCTTGCTTTGTTTCGATCCCTTGTATATCCAGTCCAGTACACATTAAGTTGATCGGGCGCTGCTTGTTTTTTGGGTTGGACAAGAACTTTCCTTGGGGCACTTCGATCAGTGTCGATTCTTCAAAAAAAGATATCGCTGCACGCTGAGGCTGCATAACGTCGTAGCCGCTCTGCTGTTTTTGTGATCTTAGCTGTCCCCTCTTCTGGGTAGCCATCGAATACTACTGAGATATTTTTCCAAAATGGTTGGTCGTATAGGTGATAAAAGTAGCTACAATTTCCCTCACTGAGCTGTTCCGTTGCCATATAACCTTATGGAGCAAGTATCCTCCATCCACTACAACAAAAGTTCTTAGTCCAACGGCGACGTTTCCTGGGAGGGGCGTAAAGACAGAGTAGAACGATGATTTTGTTCCTTCTCACATTCCCTCTTCGGAGAATAGAGCCATGCGATACGGGGCCAACTCGTATGTAAAGTGGTTTTGTAGGTCGGTCTCAGACTGTTTTGTTATACACAGCCGTTGGAATATTGTGAGAGGGTCTATAGAAACCTGCTTGTTGTGCACCTTGACTGTGGCCGCTGCCAAGGTTCGTACTTTGTCTTTCCTTTTTAATTTAACATTTAATAATTATCACAAAAATAGATTGATTATAAACACTTTATTGCAATCAACATAACATAAGTAAAAGTACAGCGAGTTTTACTCAAAGAGTAGGTATAACATTGACTGCAATGGGCGGCCTTATCGCTAAGAGCGATTTCTTCCAGGCACCCAACCCACAAAAAATATGCCATTAATAGATAAAAAACTTTCATCGGATTTTCCCAATTAATTGGGGTCGCCGGATCCAACCAGGCTCATTTTGGTTTTGGACTGGGATTTAAGGCCGGATGCCCTTCCTGACACCACGTGATTTTTCAGTTGAAAATTCCAACCCGCTGTCATCGGGATTCGAACCACGGCCGTCCGGGTGAAAGACGAGTAGCTAGGCCACTCCACCATCACGCTCCCCGTGACATTAATAGATAACTGTGCATTATTGATAACAATTCACATTCGAAGCCCGATTTTTTGAAATATCCGATTTCCTTATTTTGTTTTTACCTGATAACAAGAGAACTATTAGTCTTACAGCGTTTAGCGTATGCTTAAAGTCAAGGTAAATAACTGCTCTACAGCTATACTTCGCATGCCTTTCCTCGTAAAATGAGTGTTTTAGACGGTATTTTGTTCGAAAGACTAGCTTACTACAAATTTTGAACTTTTTGGAAAAAATTGCCCATTTTCGAAGTGTTGTATTTCCAGATCTATAAGACAAACAGAGCTAGAGTTGCGCTCAAATTGTCGGTAGGTTTGTCGTCTTTAAAAGTGTAATGGGTGACTTTGCCATAGAATGCATATTTTGGAAGTTGTAAGTCAAAAACCGAAAAAGTCTAGGTTTTTCGAGCACCACGAAGTTAGCACAGGTCTTTCGAGGTTGCAAACTTGGTTTTACACTATTGGTATCTATCCTAATAACATACCAACAAATCAGAACCTTGCAATTTTTTGCGAACTAACGCTATTTTTGTGTCTACGGTGACTGGCCTATTGGGGAGTTTCAGTTTGAAGTGAGGGCGGAGGTGAAAAACTCATCAAAGATCATTCTAAAGGTCTTACTGTAATTTAAATGCATATTATCTTGCGAGTCATGGAGTTAAGTCTACACATACAGGGCACATAAACGTGACTTGAGTCTTTCTGTACAGGTTAAGCATGAACTCTGGAAGAGGAAGTATAAAAATACGTAATTTGTAATCCACGGAATGTTTTACTTCACACGAGGGCAGCAAGAAACAGTTACCTACTTTAATAACTTTACTGAACACAGTTAGTAAATGTACAATTGATGGCTACTGACTAGCCTGCCATCTCGCGTCATATTAACACACTACACACCTACATCGACTCGCGCTGGCTTATTAGTATCTTGTTTCACATTACTCTTCAAGTACTGCACCTGGCAATGGTCATCCTGAGTGTGAGGTTCCCCCAGGATTAACCAGTCACTGCAGACAAATGCAGTGATAGTATCTTACTTAAGTCCTGAGCATCTGCTCCAGTCCTATATCCCAATAACCACAGCTACTTACATTACTACAGCTATCACAATAACAGAGGTGTAATGGCGCAGCAGTCAAGCAGCTTGACCCTCCTCAAGATGCACTGGATTTGTTTCCCCATTAATATATGTGAGAATTACGAGCTGAAATATCATGGCAGGTGATTCGGTTTCCATCTAAAAGTAGATCTCGTGTCTTATGACCGTAAGATTAAAAGTGATGTAAACCTCCAAGTTTCAACTTCTGTTAACATAATAACACAGGTTATCAGACAAATGCCATTCACATGCTAGTACCCTAGGCTGATGATTGGGATGGATCTGTCCCTCTTAATAAAATCTGAACGGTTCAAACGATTTTAACGAATCTCGGTAAGAACATAGTACTACGTTGTCCAAAACCGACCGTGCCTTTCAAACTTGGATAAGTTTCATCAATCCAACACGTCAGCCACGCGGAATATTTCACCGTCATTCTATATCTCCAAAACTATTACAGATATCACCCCGAAATTATGAAAATGGAAATCCGCGGCCTGCTTCCAGTCGACCGACCGGGTCAGCGAATGGAAAGAATGAAGCCCCCATCTAGCGGCGAGGATATGAACTGTGCCGGCTGCCGAAGTCTGTCGCACTCCCCTGGGGCAATGACTAAATGAATGACAGATGAAATGAAATGATAGTGGAGAGTATTGCTAGAATGAAATTGTGACAGGGATAACCGGAGTACCCGGATAAAAATCTGTATCCCTCCGCTTTGTCCAGGACAAATCTCACATGGAGTGACCGGGATTTGAGCCACGGACCCAGCGGTGAGAGGCCGGCGAGCTGCCGCCTAAGCCACGGAGGCTCAGCTATGATGGGCTGTGATAACAATCATTATCTCATGGCACTAAATTCAGCAGCTTGCTTTTTGTAGATCAAAGAAGCCATGTATTTGGCGTTACTAAAAATTAATTCCCGTGACGCGTTACAGAAAGTTGCCGTCTCGTGGGAGGATAGGAGTCTTCATCACCGATATTGAAAGCTATGTGTTCTAGCACATAACGTCTCATTGTAATGGTGTTGGTGACGACATAGGTCGTGAAACAAAAGCTATTTAGTATATCACAAGAAAACTGCTTTTATTAGGCAGGAGGACTTTAATAGAAAAGACCAGTGGGATATATGAAAATACGCTATTTAGTTCTTCACGGAAATACTTGTTTCTGCCAGTAGAGCTCGATTTATCAAAACACATGCCCTCAACCAGCTCTATAGCTCCCTTCCCAACGAGACAGTCAACAGCGGCATCGGCCTGCATTGCTCCTGTACAGTACTATACTCCAGTTTACGTATCCCTAATAGTTGATCGTGGCCTGTTTGCCATGTCTTGATGAAAGCAGTATATTTGCATTTGTCTGTTGGCACAGGCTAGAGTAAAATGTGGCTTTTCACCGCTGTCTCAGTCTCACTCATGGCTGTGATTATATGGAAGCTACTGAGGTATGGGTGGTGCTTAGTAATGACATTCACCAGTGCCTATGGATGCTGTGAAAGGTTCTACTCATAGGGTTAGTACTGCTGTTCTGACTCAGTGGGGAAAGCCATGGCAAACTACCTCACTCCGCATCTTGCTTAGTACGCCTTAATATAGTTCTGCCTTGGGTTTCTGTGGGTATCTACCCACATAACCTAACGGCGGTACTTTTTGAGGATCCAACCAGCTTTCGGGGTGACTACCTAACAGACAGAATAGTTGATCCGTTCCTCAGCCAGACAGCAATACGGACAAGCAATCGACTTTCTTTCCTAGAGAAACTAAAAAAACACGTCAATGTATTTTTTACATTGTAGCTCCAACATTCAACAATTAATTCAAAATAAAATCGTAGTTGCCACCTACCGCCATTACCTCCATCGGTAAGATCTTGCAGTAACTTCTCGTCCCAGTGTACAACAAAATGTGCCCCGTTGCGGAAGTCTTCTTTTAATTTGGAATGGTTCGCGGCTCTCTTATTTTCGTACGCTCTGCGTGGAGAAGAGCGTATCAGAATCATTTGGAACTCCTTGGCCAAGAACTTTTGTTGTGGCACCAAGAATAAATGTCCCCCTTCTGTCAGCTGTACCCGTGCGATGAAAAGAAGCTGGGTACAGAGCACTAATTATTAATGTATGCTGTAATGTGCATTCTGAAACAAATTTTAAAACGGGCATTTTTTACCAAAGAAAAACATGCAATATTTCGAATAAAACCACATTTATTAAAACTTTGTCACCTCTGTGGTGTAGTGGTCAGCGTGCTTATCTGCCACCCGGGAGGTCCGATGTTCGATTCCCGGCTCTGCCACGAAATTTGAAAAGTGGTATGAGGACTGGAGCGTGGTCTACTCAGCCTCGGGTGGTCTAAATGAGTAGATGGGTTCGATGGTACCTAATGTCAGGCCACGGCCGCCTTCTTCCCTCTTCCATGTGTATCCCTCCCATTCCTCCCATCTCTCCCCATCCCTCATGGGGCGCCCCGTTCGCTTTGCAGGCGAGGTGCTAGTCCCCTGACCCGATGTCAAGCTCCAGGACACTGCCCGTAGAGGCGGTAAAGGTCCCTCGCTGAGTCCGTGGGAAAAGCCTACCTGGAGGGTGAACTGACTAAGAACAACGAATACGAATTAAAACTTTAAGCGACCTGTGGCCTAATCTCGTCCGATTGTGATCGGGCTTGTCTTAGAAATGTTTTTTCGTTGAAAGGAACCATTTCAGGTTTTGGTGCGGTAACATTTCATACATTTTGGATTTCTGAACCTGTCTACTTTATTAATGTGTGTATTTTAGAATCAGGTGAGGATTGGAAAGGAGACAGCCGTGGCTTTAAGTTAGAACCACCCTGGCATTTGCCTGGAGTAGAAGTGGGAAACCACTTCCAGGATGGCTGAGTTAGGAATCAAACTCCCCTTTGCCTCACGAGGCTGAGTGTACTACGTTCCAGGCCTCAGACCAGATCTCCAGGGGACAGTCAAGGATGCTAACCGCTACACCACGAGGTGGCACAATAGTGGGGAGCTAATGTTACACTGTAATACGACACAGCAACTTGACGGCAGACTTTCATTGCTTTTGAATTATTAAATTACTTGTTGCACAAGATAAAGTTTCAGTGTTGCCTGGTTCTATCATAGAAAGCTTTTCAGTCGGTCAACACAAAATGTTTCCAATTACATTTGGTGGGAATACAAGTATTTACATACTTACTAACCTACTTACTCCTTGACGCTACGATCCTTGCAGAACCTTGGTCTCCGCAACTATTGTATATTCTTCCAAAGCCCTCTGTCGATTGCCTTGGTCCTCGATCTCCTGACTCCCATGGTACGTAGATCGTCCTCCACTTCCTCGATCCACCTTGGCATACTTCTAAGTCGTCAACCTCCTGGATGCCCCTCCAGCACTTTCTTAGGTTCTCTTATTTCCTCCATTCGATGGACATGTCCTAGCCAACGCACTCTAGCAGTCTTCGCCACTGTTACTGCAGTATATCCTGTTCATTGTACAGGTCTCTAAGCTCCTGATTTGTTTTAATGCACCATCCCAGCTCCGTTTTAAATGGTCCAAAGATCTTCCACAGTACCTTTCTTTCCCATGGCATTAACCTCTTTTTCCTCTGTTTTATTTAATACCCAAGTCTCAGCTCCATATACACACATCAAAAAAAGTTTTGCATCACCTCGGTTCCAAGAGTTCCGGAACCTTTAAATACAAAGGGAATAGAGATCAACACAAACAACATTTCAGCTCGTTTTATTGCTCATGAGACCCACACATTGCATGTTGTACCATCATACAGCTAGACTTTCAGCATTTGTGGTCCAGATTGCAGTACACACCACTACCTCTAATACCCAGTAGCACGTCCTCTTGCATTGATGCATGCCTGTATTCGCCGTGGCATACTATCCACAAGTTCATCAAGACACTGTTGGTCCAAATTGTCCCACTCCTCAACGACAATTCGGCGTAAATCTCTCAGAGTGGTTGGTGGGTCAAGACGTCCATAAACAGCCCTTTTCAACATATCCCAGGCATGTTCGATAGGGTTCATGTCTGGCGAACATGCTGGCCACTGTAGTCGAGCGATGTCGTTATCTTGAAGGAACGCATTCACAAGATGTGCACGATGAGGTCGAGAATTGTCGTCCATGAAGACAAATGCCTCTCCAATATTCTGCCGATATGGGTGCACTATTGGTCGGAGGATGTCATTCAGGTATCGTAAAGCCGTTTCGGAGCCTTCCATGACCACCAGTGGCGTACGTCGGCCCCACATAATGCCACCCCAAAACATCAGGGAACCACCACCTTGCTGCACTCGCTGGACAGTGTGTCTAAGACGTTCAGCCTGACCAGGGTGCCTCCAAACACGTCTCCGACGATTGTCTGGTTGAAGGCATATGCGACACTCATCGGTGAAGAGAACGTGATGCCAATTCTGTGGGGTCCATTCAGCATGTTGTTGGGCCCATCTGTACCGCGCTGCATGGTGTCGGGGTTGCAAAGCTGGACCTCGCCATGGACGTCGGGAGTGAAGTTGCGCATCATGCAGCCTATTGCGCACAGTTTGAGTTGAAACACGACGTCCTGTGGCTGAACGAAACGCATTATTCAACATGGTGGCATTGCTGTCAGGGTTCCTCCGAGCGGCAATCCGTAAGTAGCGGTCATCCACTACAGTAGTAGCCCTTGGGCGGCCTGAGCGAGGCCTGTCATCGACAGTTCCTGTATCTCTGTACCTCCTCCATGTCCGAACAACATCGCTTTGGTTCACTCTGAGACGCCTGGAAACTTCCCTTGTTGAGAGCCCTTCTTGACACAAAGTAACAATGCGGACGCGATCGAACTGCGGTATTGACCTTCTAGGCATGGTAGAACTACAGACAACCTGAGCAGCGTACCTTCGTCCTGGTGGAATGACTGGAACTGATCGGCTGTCGTACCCCCTCCGTCTAATAGGCCCTGCTCATGCATGGTTGTTTACATCTTTGAGCAGTTTTAGTGACATCTATGAACAGTCAAAGGGACTGTATCTTTGATACAATATACACAGTCAACGTCTATATGCCGGAGATCTGGGAACCGAGGTGATGCAAAACTTTTTTTGATGTGTGTATAACCACTGGTCGAATGACAGTTTTATAAATTGTAACCTTAGCTGTCCGTGATACTTGCCTGCTCCTTAATGTTGGAATTAAAGCAGCATAACATCTATTTCCTGCTGTCAGTCTGATGCTGATTTCCTTCTTAACTTCGTTTTGTGAAGTGATCAGACTGGGGGCGTGGTGGCTCAGCGGTCTAGCTGTATGCCTCTCACCAAGGCGGTCCGGGTTCGATTCCCGGTCAATGCATGTGAGATTTTCGAAGTGAAATGCCATGTCCTGTGGTTCGGATTCCACGTAAAAAGGAGGTCCCGTGGCTCATGATCTCAAGATTAACGGTCACGTTAAACTACAAGCTTCCTTTTTCTTTGAAGTGATCAGAGAGCCTAGATATCTAAATTCCGACACCCCCTCGAAACACTTTTCTCAACTTCTAAATGCTTGTGCAGGTTGACTCGTTCTGGAACTCATCTAAAAGAAACAGTACATCAGAGATTTATCACAAATAACACGCTTTTATGTACAAAAAGACGGGGCGTACTTAATTAACTGACATGTTTTCATCGTCAAGCGGTCATTATCAGATACTGCCTACTTAGGCTTAGATAAGTTGTGATGTTTATTCACAAATATATGTACAACTAAATGACCCGTGCGAGAAATCTCGCCTGTTCGTAAACCACACTTTCCCCAATAGGTTTAAACGGAGAGACTTAAGGAGAAAGGTTGTTATGTTTTTATTTCAACCAAATGATTATAGAACACTATTTACAGTTCAGTTAGAATTCCAAGTTCTACGTTCCCTAACCTAAGAAGGCAATCACTGAAAATTGGATCATCATAACACTCACCGGTTATTCGATATTTATGAAATTATACGATTTGAGTACGGTACTCATTCCTTTGGTTAACTGTTTCTGAAATCCATGCAAAATGATAAAAGAAAGACATCAGAATGTTAATATGACATGAAACAGGCGTCACAGCGTCCAAAATGTGAAGTGGACAGCAATTATGGAGCGCATTTTCCTACATTTTAGTCATTTTTTAAAGAAATTATACCGTACATATTTATGAAATAAGAGTGCAATTTGTCACTGCTAATGTCTATTCTCTTTCATTTGATTGCTCATTTGTCACGATCGGTCACTTGTGAGTGCCGCTGGAGGGATCTAGTATACTACTGAAATAATATTTATTTTATATTGTTATTTGTTTTACGTCTCTTTTAACATCTGCGACTTTTAGAGACGCCGGGGTGCCGGAATTTTGCCCCGAAGGAGATCTTTAATGTGCCAGTAAATTTACTGACACGGTTCCCTCGCATTTGCGCACCCTCAAATGCCATCTGACTGCACCGGGGTTCGTTCCTGAAATCTTAGGCAAGCGAGAACTTTACAGCTGAGCCACGCAATATTTAGGTCACAAAAGTTGGTAAAAACTTGTGAAAGGTGTCAATCCTATTTACAGATATTACTGCTCACTTCTATAGTTGTTACGTTATCAATAATGTGTAAGTTAACCTGAATCTATTATATAGGGTGATCCTTTTGCTGGAGTGGGGCCAGCGACCGGCTGCCGGGCGCGCCCGCCTTCCGCCAGCCAACCGATCTCGGGCCGCGTATAGCGCGCAGACGGAAACCGTAACAATGTACATTAATAAATGGAAAATACATCAGCAAATGATAATTAAAGAATTTACCTTTTCACAGAAGATGCTGAAAATATTCTCCTTCAGCTGACAGACAGGCGTTGTACCGTGTAAATAAATTAGCGTTTACACGTTTAATTCCCTTCTGTCGTGAGGGATATCTGCTGCCGTATATTGTTCTCCAGCTCCACTAGAGTACGGGCTATTCATCTGTACACTTTGTAGTGTAAATTACCCCACAATTAAACATCAAACGCTCTTAGGCCCATGCTTCGATTAATTACAGCAAACACGCAGGGAGGAACAGGAGTAGCTACATAATGTAACGATGTGACTTCCAAAGTAACTGTCTGTCAGCTGAAGGAGAACATTTTCAGCATCTTCTGAGAAAAGGTAAGTTCTAACCTTTAACTGGTGAAGTGAGGACATCCAGATTCCCAAAAAAGAAACAAAAAACAATCTGTGCTTCTTTAATTAAATCTTGCAAGAAACTGTTGTTTATGTTACCTTCTTGTCTGGGCGCTGACACTTCACACCCTCGTTGATCAAAACGTAGTGACTTAATGACTTAAATGACCCTGATTATCTCGCATGTACGCTATCCACGGCCCGATCTTGGTTGGCTGACGGAAGGTGCGCGCGTCTGGCAATCGGCCGCGGGTCCCGCTCCAGCAGAAGAATCTTCCTGTATTATTATCGTCATGAGCTTCAGAAATGATGTTCTCTACACTATTTTGTTATTTATGATCTAATTCTACCGTTCCTATTTAATCTGGTGGCCTAATGTAATGTGGTTAGCTTGTCAATATAGCTAGTACACAAAAGATACAATACACTAGAGTTGAATAAGATTATGTAAACTTAGCTGGTATTTGCATCCCGAGTCCTTTACGCCATATGTTGTGACACACAACTCGCAAGGACCTTGCAAGGAAGTGGAAGGAAGCGGCCATGGCCTGTCAGAATATACTGTCCCAGCATTTGCCTGGTGTTGAAAATGGGCAACCATGGAAAACCATTTCAAGGACGGCCGACGGTGGGTTTCGAACCCACGCGTCTACCGAGTCAGCAGAGAACTTGGCCCCATGACCTAACGCTGCGTTTTAGCCAGCGTAGCCACTGCTGTCGATAGTTTAAATAGGAACCCCTTATTAGCCTACTTTCGATTTTTGCAAAAAATGAAAGTAGAATTATGAGATCACTACAGGGCCAACAATTGTGTGTCTCTCTGTGTGTGTACTCTGTCTGAATGTCTGTCCCCTCCCCTATCAATTCGAACACGGTGAGTCTGAATTGAACGACATTTGGTACAGAGGTAGAACTAGCAAAGGGCACCTCAGTGTCATGTTTTATATCGCGGCCATCTTGAGGGAAACGTAATGGCGGCCACCCAAATGTTCAAAGCTTAAATCAAATTACGACTAACCTAATCATCCAATCTCTACCAAATTGTGCAACAACATATATTTATATGGCGAGCGTCTTTTTACTAAACTACAAGATCATCAGCCCAATAGTTTGCAGATCGCGGCCATGTATGTGTGCAAATCAATTCCTCCTATCAATTCAAACACGGTAAAACCGAATTGAACTAAATTTGGTACAAAGGTAGCACTGGCAAAGGGCACCTCATTTTCATGTTTTATATTGCCGCCATCTTGACGGAAAAGGAATGGTGGCCACCTAAATGTTAAAAGTTTAAATTAAATTACGACCAACCTAATCATTTGATCTCTACCAAATTTTGCAACAACATACATTTTTGTGGGAAGCAACTTTTGACTGAACTACAATGTCATCAGCCCAATAGTTTTCAGATAGCGGCCATTTATGTGTGCAAATCGATTCCCCATATCAATTCAAACACGGTGAAACCAGATTGAATGTTTTTTTTTTTACAGAGGTAGCACTAGCAAAGGGCACCTCATATTCATGTTTAATATCCGTATAGTACGTTGTATTTCAACAAGCTACTACAATCAACATTCAATTATACTCATTGTAAAGGACAAAGAGTTATAACAATACCCATGCATTTAGGAGAAAGTAGGCTATATGTTCTTTACTGAACATATTGTTTTCTCCTGAGATCAGTGCATCTTAAATAGGGACAAATAATCTTGATGTCCAGCCCCTTAAGTCATTAATCACCACTATCAACAATATATTTTAATGGATGAGCTAACACTAAGGAATAGGCTGGGTACACACTGTATATATTTTGTAGCCGCAGGGCTCCTCCCGTGACGGTAATTTACCTCCCAAACACACACGTGTGTGAGCCATGATTGAATATCCCAGAGACAATTTGTCAGCTAGTAAAGCAGCCATCGGATGAAGCATCCAGCTTATGATCGCCAATTAATAAAGATCCTATGTTGTGTCGATCATATCCCAACAAAGCACGTCATGCAAGGTGCAATTACATGACATGATGGCGTATGCCTCGGAGACTTTCAATACTGGAAACAGCTTCGGGCGCAATTAACTCTTCAATGCTGTTCAATACAGCCACTAATGACATATATTCGTTAATTGAAGGCGTATATGATGTTTTCTATAGAAACATGGTTGTCTGAAGAAAGAAAAGTACTCAATGAAATAAATATCGTGTAAAAGAAGTGGCAGAGTTTTACATGCAGGCCTATGGGTCAACAAGTACATTCAAATGATGGTATATTCCATTCAGAAAATTCCTAACGTTAAATGAAATATGCTCAGTACGCCACATATATTTCAGTACAATGGGAATTCCAATACATATAGCTGAAATATCAAGATGTATGTTTTGCCAGGATACTTATTTAATTAACCTAAGATCACAGGTCTAAAGACGTGAACGATCATTTGATTGCTTCTATTTTTAACTTCATAATAATGTGTTAGTTAGTTAGTTATTGTTTTAAGGGGTGGAACTACGAGGTCATCTGTCCCTAAATAAATAAATAAATAAATAATAATGTGTAATGTTCCCAAGCTTATCATGGGTAACACTATGTATTTGGCTAGAAGAAAGATTAATCGCACATAATAGAATCGAAAGAAAGCAAAAGTGATACTGACTACTAACTACTACTTCAAACTACTTTTACTAATGCAACACTGAAAATGGCTTCAAACATAGCCTACGTGGACTACGCAATTTAGATCAGTTGGAAAAGCAACATAAATCCTGGACAGAAAACATAAGTTCTACAGTTTCAAATACAATTAATTAAAAAGGGACAATGATATTTAAAGAATTCACGTTCCAAATAAAATATAACTCCTCTATAATACAAATAATTCATTTAATAATACATATAGTACAAGAGCTCATCCCGATTAAACATCTAGCACGAAAAACACATTTAAACCTAGAATATCTCGCAAATGTATGACGTGGATCAGCACACTGCCAATTCCACCCACTCCACCGCATGCATGACGGTTGCTTTAGTAGTCTCAATCGACGAGTAGTTCTGACACTTGTACGGTTGCATGCATTGTTTATCTAGTTTATTTCTGACATAAACCTAGGCAGAATTTTGTTAGTAATATTTAGGAGATATGATTTATTATTTTTTTAAACACATATTTAGTGATAAAATTATTGCGTGTGTAAGTTGTATTTACTGCGTTGCCAGGTAGATTCATTGTAATCTGTACCATAATGGAACTGGTAATATACTGTAATTATGGTCATAGGAACACAAGAAACAATATAGTGAATTTTAGATGAGATTTGGGAAGAATAAGAAGACGAAAGCCGTGAAGTCAAATAACGAGCTTCAATGAATTCTTTGAATAGGACAAAGGGATAGGAAAAAAATAATTTTTGATTCTTTTACGGGCTTAACAACATCGTGATCATATCACCCCGTATACTTGGGTATGTGTAGAAGGGAATAAAAATAATACACCAGTGGAAACTGCAAAAATGAGTAGAAGTACCATTATTTTATGAATGAACTGATAGAGAGTAGCTAATCATTCAAAGCCCCATGCTCTGGAGGGAGTACGATAGGAACCGAACACTGAGGATGACTACTTTGAGGCTATACAACTATATTTTAAATGCTGAAGGAGTGGCCACTTATTTAGAACATTTTACTGTGAGGATAAACATTGCCAGCATTCTAATAGAGCGTCATAAAGCACAATTCATGTAATTAACGAAATTTTAACGAGGTCGTATTGGCGTAAGGGATGCTCCAAGCCTCTTCCGCAGAAATTGCTCACGTTGGACTGCGGTATCTGCTGGTTGTCAACGTGGATGCCAGTGGTCCACGGAAGGTGCGCATCCTTCTAATCCAGGCATTGGACGGCAGTGGCAGACATAATCAAGACAGAACCATCAATTCAAGCAAACAGCCATTGCTGATGGTACGGTAACCCCAGCACAAATATGAACTGACGTTACACCCACAAAGACCATCAGTAAAAGTTTCATGGAAGCTGTGCAATGATAAAAGGTGCTGCTCATCAGGATTTCCCCATATCTTATCACCATGTAATTCTCCTTTGATGGTGTCGTAAGGTACTGAAGAAGTGAATGTCGCTAAGTTGTGTCCAGTGATAAAGGTAGGCTCTACCTTGGTATCAATGATGGTCGTCTATGAGTGCAACGTCGACCACGAGAGCCATAACTACCAGAGGGTATATGGTAGCGACACAAAGGGACATCACCCAGCATATTGCTGAGGAGAGCCATAGCCTAGAATCAACGTACACTTCCAGTCCTTTTTTGTGTGATCACATCCATAAAATCATCCATCCCATTTTGTTGCATTTTGTATACCTTCACGGAGATGCGCTCTTCCTGCAGGGCAGTGTCCGTGCACACACATCTCGCATTACACAACGTGCTGCCCAGGATGTTCGTTAACTACCCTGGCAGTAACAATCACCAAACATGTCTCTCATTGAGCAAGTGTTTGACATGATAGGACGGCGTCTGACCCCGTCTGCATTACCAGCGAAGTCCCCATCGTCATCTTGGCCGACAAGCCTGAGGATTTGAATGAGTTTTTGAATGGTATGGACTCCGTCTTACGGAAAGAATTCATGATGAAAATTAATAAATGTAAAACAAAAATACTGGAATGCAGCCGAAATAAATCAGAAACCTCTACGGAGATCAAATTGGCAGGTGAAAAGCTGAAGGAAGTAGGAGACTTCTGTTACTTAGGAAGCAGAATAACCAGTGATGGACGAAGCAAAGAGGATATAAAAAGTAGGTTGGCTCAGGCAAAGAAAGCATTTCTACAAAAAAGGAATCTGCTGACATCGAATATAGATTTAGGTATTAGGAAGTCATTTTCGAAAGCCTTTGTCTGGAGCGTGGCGCTCTATGGAAGTGAAACTTGGACTATTGGTGCAGCAGAAAAGAGGAGAATTGAAGCATTTGAAATGTGGTGTTACAGGAGAATGATGAAGATCAGATGGGTAGATAGGGTTACAAACAAAGAGGTATTAAGACGAGTGGGAGAGGAGAGATGTTTCTGGCGACTTCTAATGAAGAGAAGAGATAGGTTGGTAGGACACATACTAAGACACCCAGGAATAGCAAGCTTAGTTATGGAAGGAAGGGTCGAGGACAAGAACTGTAGGGGTAGACGAAGGTTAGAATATGTTAAACAGATTGCCTCGGATGTAGGGTGTCGGAGCTATGTAGAGAAGAAACGATTAGCTCAGGACAGGGAGCCATGGAGAGCTGCATCAAACCAGTCAAACGACTGAAGACTCAAACTACTACAACTCACTTGAACAATTGCGACAAGAGGTGGTTAGCATGGAAAACTTATATCCTAAGATGACATCCAAAACCTCTATTATTGTTTCAATGCACGATTGCAGGACTGCATTGTAACTGGAGTAGGCTGTACAAGATACGGCAATTTGTCCATAGGTGTAGGACCTTGTGAATATGAGCATTTACAGCATGCTTAGGCATTCATGGAAAATTGGTCCAGGGCCACTTTCACACTTGTACTCCCCTCCAACTCCTGCTGTGAGCACAGCAGATCCCCTGCTCACTGTCCTCGCTCCATTCTCCCATGTCACGGTCCAGTTCAGCCCATTTTTTGTCCCATCTGGTTATCCTGTTTGACTGTGTTTTTATCATTTCAAATGATCTTGTCAACTTCATCATTATGCTTGAGTCAAAAGTTATGCGTTACGGAGACGGTTGCGTTACGGAGACGGAGACGGAGACGGTGACGTCATGCAGCCGCGCGGGAAGTCTAAGTTAATGGTTAATGGACGGCGATTGCGTGACGTCATGCAGCCACGCGGGAAGCCTAAGTTAATGGTTAATGGAGTCTGTTGAAAGAGTCCTGGGGCGTCGAGCGACCTGGGACTTCGAGCGAAGCGAAAAGAATACAAAGTGACTGCTAAATTGGTGTACAAGATGCCAGATAAGAATACAGGGTGGCTCCTAAAGAGATATACAAGATGCCAGATAAGAATACAAGGTGACTCATGAAGAGGTGTACAAGATGGCAGAGAAGAATACAGGGTGACTCCTAAAGAGGTGCACAAGATGTCAGACAAGAATACAGGGTGACTCCTAAGGAGCTGTAAAAGATGTCACACGAGAATACAGGGTGACTTCTGAAGAGATATACAAGATGCCAGATAAGAATTGAGGGTGCCTCCTAAAGAGGTGTGCAGGATGTCAGAGAAAAATACAGGGTGACACTCAACGAGTTGTACAGTATGTTAGATTCAATTCAAATACATGGTGACCCTTGAAGACTTTTGCAAGATATCAGATTCAAATAATGGGTGACCCTTAAAGAGTTGTAAAAGATGTCAGACTCAAATACAGGGTGACCCTTAAAGAGGTGCCCGCGCGGGAAGCCTAAGTTAATGGGTAATGGAGTCTGTTGAAAGAGTCTTGGGGCTTCGAGCGAAGCGAGAAGCCCTCCTTCGCCTTTCTAACATCTGTAGCATTTGTAGCAAGCGTCATTTGAAATGATATAACGTCTAGTCTTTCAGACTGACTGTAATTTTTTGATGGAGTCTATGCCTTGTTATCAGTATCGTATTATCAATTACGATCGAGAATTAATAGTAGAATGGCAGCGTCACCGGGAGGCGATGAACTACGGAAATGTAAATCAACACATTCGCATAGGTGCTGGAGATCGTATTAGGAACAGGCTTTTTTCTTCATAGGATTTAGGGAGGGTCAGGAGAGTCTGAGTGGCAATGTATGATGTGCATGTCGAAGAAGCGTAATTTTAAGTGACACTCCCAAGCCCGACGCATGAACGATGTCCCTGATTTCAGCGCCGATCAAAAGAAAACTAAACTCGAGGAATTAAAACAAGCGAGGCAAAACGCTAAGACAAGCCCATGTTAAAATAGTGCATATTTGATGGTTTCACAGTTTTGTGAATTCTTTTACTTTGTCACCAAAATATTTAAAACGCTCCGTGACACCACGTCCACCGATTCGGCCCAATAAAGCGAGGCAAAGGGCAAAATCTGCACCATGCCTCTCTTCCCTAATTTAGGCGAGAGGTGTGGGGCACGGCCAAGTGTAAAATTCCATGGCTCCACTTCCCCCACCCACCTGCCGGCATCTTAAGATCAGTCGCAACAAAGTATCTATCTTCGCTTCTGCTACTGCATAACCCTCATTTGGCCACCTGACTGTCCTTGTGCCAGCCTCGATCTAAAGCTCCTTCACAAAGGAAGTAAATAACTTCATTTACATATTTTGTTGGATTACATACGAAGTTGCCTGTGTAAAACTGCATAGAATGTTCCACATTGTTTTGTAAATTTACAGGGTGTCTCGAAAAAAGTGTCCGATATTGCAACAGAGGTTGGGATAGGTCAAAACAAGAAGAAATGTTCCTATAAACATATGTCCGGAAACAAATACCTGTTGAGATATGAGCCATTTTACCTTGTGTTGTGTATTTACACTTCAGACAATGGACGTCATCCTACCAGCTGCTTCTAATGAACACTTGACTGTCACACACGTTTAACAGAACACGCGTTGGTCAAACATCCATCAACACCACCAACCAGGAGCTGTGATGATTTCAGCCAGTCGGTCCGCGGATACCATCTGCCCGTTACAAGAGATGTTCCACATGGTTACCGTGAATTCGTACACATGCTTCGGCTCTTCTTCGCAAGGAATCCCGATCTCGTCCAATCACGGCTGGCTGGTCGCGGATGTGGGCACACTTATTGGTCACACACTCTTGTAACATCTACACATTGTCGCTGGGTGTGGCATAAACCAATGTCCTTAAATGTCCGCATAGCCAGAAATTCAATGGATTAAGGTCCGGCGAACCACACAACCGCATTCTATGACTGAATATCCGACTCATACAAAGACCTTCAACGGAAAGGCGCCTGCACCAACGAACACAACGCCTCCTCCACGCGTGTAAAATGGTGGTTATCTCAACAGGTATTTGTTTCCGGGCATATGTTTATAGGAACATTTATTCTCGTATTGACGAATCCCAACCCCTGTTGTAACATCGGACACATTTTTCGAAACACCCTGTATTATTTTCCACCAAATATTGTCATATGCTTGCTCGTGATATAGTACAGTACAGCTGGAATGGTTTTGTTCCAAAAACTGTGCTATGGTTGGCTTTTTGTAAATCGTTAGAAAAGCACAAAAAAGCTTAACCCTAAATGTTAGAATAATTTGCACGATCATTTTGTCGGAAAACTCAAAAAAACATTGAAAAACGTTTTTATCTGAATCGACGTATTTTAAAGAAAAGTTTTTCAAACAAACACTGTAGAGGACATTGTCACCTACAATTCGTCTCATTGAGGTCATGTCATACGTTTTGAAATGCAGAAGCTAGGTGGCGCCAAAGTTTCCAAAAAAGTGTTTTGTCACTTTTTGACCTAGAAAAAAAAAGTTTCTTCTCAAAAGAGTGAATCAGAAATTTGTTTCTCTCAACATTGTCTGCAAAATTTATTTAAACGTTTGTTTCCTCCGACTTACCGTTCCAAAGTTATAGCGCAGCAAATGCAACGCTGCGTAGTCACGGCTACTATTGTTACTGCGGAGAGAGCGGTGGGCATAATTTACACAGGAACTGGTGTCGGACAGCTGCCTAAGGCTCTGTCAAACAGGACGCGGGCTGTGTTTGTAAATTAGCTCAAACAATCATATCTATTTCAATCGCAACGTATCAATCATAACTGTACACATATTAACCTTTGTGCCATCTGAATAATACAATTTTCACACTTCGGCAGACTATAACTTTGGAACGGTAAGGCGGAGGGAAAAAATATGTTTCAATAAATGTTGTAGACAATTTTGAGAGGAACAAATTTCTGATTCGCTCTTTTGTGAACAAAACATTTTTCCTAGGACAAAAAGTGAAAAAAAACCACTTTTTTGGAAACTTTGGCGGCACCTAGCTTCTGCATTTCAAAACGTATGACATGACCTCAATGAGACGAATTGTAGGTGACGATGTCCTCTACATTTTTTGTTTAAAAAACTTTTCTTTAAAATACGTCGACTCAGAGAAAAACGCTTTTCAAATTATTCTAAAATTCAGAGCTAAGCTTCTTTTTTTGTGCTTTTCTAACGATTTACAAAAAGCCAACCATAGCACAGTTTTTGGAACAAAATGGGGTTTTTCTGTGCAGCTGTCCTGTACTAATATAGTTTACACGAACGGAAGAGAAATCTTTCACAGACAGGATTGTGTCTCGTGATCTTGGGAATATGGTGGATTCCTAGGTTTAGCTTCACCGAGAGGAATTCTCCATGGCCCATCTTAGTTAGGCAGCGAGATAGAAATGGTGCATTTGAGGTAATTGATCTCAGTTGGCAACGATAAATTCTTGCTATATGTCTGCTATGCGAAGAGAATATCAATTAATTGCTCTGATCCTGTGTGGAAGTTTAATCGGAAATTTACATAATTACTAAATTAAGCCGGCATATTTCCATCAGAACTAAACGATTCTGAGGCTTGCCTCAGCAACACTTAGCTAGATTATTAAACAGTAATTCGAGAATACTTCGTATCAAATTCACAATATGCTACAGAATGCATCCGACGAATGGAGAAGTTCGGGAAAGCCCTCTCCAGAGAACGTTCATTCTAAAGACACCAAAATCCTGAACGGGAATTGTTTCAGTACTGTAGGATAGAATATGTTGGGTTGTCAAACATACCATATCTACTGTATGTGGTGTAAAAGCCACTTATTAGCCTATTTTCATCGGGTGAAATATAAATGCTTTTCAGTCGGTCAACATGATAGTACCCAAATTATAATGGATGTTACTTCTTAAACGTGAAAAAATTACATAGGATCGTCAAGTGCTCATCATCGGATCCTTCACACTAAGAGTATTCATCCATGTCTACGAATATGTGGGTCAATGTTGTCCCCGTGTAAATTGTTTGAACTTCGCACTGCATTCATAAAAAATATATCGTAACACGTCACTATATCACGTCATGCTTAGAGATTGTTAACAGGGAAGATTTCAGTGGAAATGCAAGCAGAGAGATTGAGCACAAGCTGTGATCAAGGGAGCAGTGGATCTGGTCAGCTGCGTAAATTCTACGAATTTTTTAAAAGATTTCTTTATTGAAACAAAAAACTGTACATCCTAACTGAAAACACAAGAAAGGAAAAAGGATCGCCCAAATGGGCATTAATTTTTACTATAATCACTTAATGATTTTAATCTTTTGCGGCATGTCGTAATATGGTACCTGGTTCACCATTCGTTGCATTAAATGCAAACACAATTGTCATTCGGACTATGGAAGGATCTGTTGGAGAATGTCTTATGATGGAATCCGTGAATGGAGAGTCTCGTTATTATGTGTCTTTGATCTTGATTCTCGTTACACCACGTTCTGTTCATCATGGCATCGGTAATATAAAAGTCTGGATCTATCTCTTGTCTCTTTTCTTTTCAAGCCTCCAAAAAGTCAGTAGAGGATCTTGTAGCCGGCAAAGGTACTTTCAGTCTGTGGTCTTCAATGAAGAAGGTTTCCTTTTCTAACTCATAGACTAATCTTGTGGAAGCCATCTTTCCAACTCTTAGTATATATTTTAAAAATTTCGACTTAACATCCCATTTTATTTCAAGACCATACGTAACAACTGGTGAGATAGTCGTATGGAAAAGGGTCAGAGCTGTAACTAGCGATAACGCTGGTAGATTCTTAATCTTGTAAATGGCTCTGATAGCTGTTGCTGACCTCTCTTGTATATGATGACTGAAGGATGTGACTGTAGTCTGCAGGGTTATGCCCAGGTATTTGAACTTGTACACTACGTTTAATGGTTCAGTGTACAATGTGAGCGTGTCTTTAAGCGCAGGTTTACGTCCTTTTCGAAGTGTCATTTGAACCGTTTTTTAAGGTTAATATCAAGGTGATTTTCATTGACCCATTTTTCTAGTTAAAACAATACACTCAGTAATTCTAATTTGTTTGAAGACCCAAATACAATGTCATCCGCATAGAGTAAGAGTGTGGTATTGGGATAGTCCTTTATTATGCTGGAAATGTCTGCCGTAGTAATATTAAATAGAAGAGGGCTTAAAGGATCACCCTGCAAAACTCCGTTCGTCTGTCTGATATAATGAGATGTGGTGACACCGTCGTCTATTTCTAAGAGGTTGTATGCCAGTATATGTTCCAGGAGGATCGTTATTGGTCTTAATGCATTGGTCAAACCTTTGATCTTCTGGATAAGTAGTTCCCGATGTAACGAGTCGAAAGCTTTTGCATAATCCACAATTACTGTATAATATTTTCTTTAGGTTTTCTTAAAGATTCTTGCACTTCACTTAAAAGATAAGTTACTGCCTGTGTTGTGCTTCTTCCTTGCATAAAACCAAATTGGCAATCTGGAATTTCTGCTATTGGTGTTAGTTTCGTTGTGAGAAGCTTCATACATACCTTGAATATGTTGTTCTCAAATGCAATACCTCTGTATGAATTGGGATCACTGGTGTCCCCTTTTCCCTTGTAGAGAATTTTGATGGTGGAAATTCTCCAGCTGTCTGGAATGGTCCCGAATCTTATGCAAGCACAAGATGTACCCGGCATGCGTTGCAATGCCAATCAAAGGAAGTGTTGGCGTTGAAATTTTGTTTCTTGAAGTGCTTTTGGATACACAACATGTTTTTCAATTTCCGTTAACTGCCCTATGCTATCGTAAAATGGATTTTCTAATTTAGAATCAATCGTGAGAGCGTGCACAACAACTTTCAAAAGTTTCATCGCAACCGGATGAATGGTATATGAACGTATACGGGATTTTGTTTGAACGATTCGTGCGCTGTCACTCATTTGTTGATTCTACTCGTACGCTACCTGTTGAGAAATGGATTTACTAAGTCGAAACCCTACCCTGGCGTGTACACATTAACTCATCAAGGTTTCATCACAATCGAAGAAGGTTATATGAACGCATAGGGGATTTTGTTGAAACGCTTCGCGCGTCGTCACCCATTTGTTGCATATACTCGTGCGCTACCAATTGTGAAATGGATTTACTAAGTCGAAACCATTCCCTGGCGTGTACACAATAACTCATCAATGTTTCATCGCAATCGGATGAATGGTACAGTATATGCACGTATACGGGGTTTTGTTTAAACGATTCGTGCGCTGTCACTCATCTGTTGAATCTACTCGTGCGCTACCTATTGAGAAATGTATTACTAAGTCGAAGCCCTTCCCTGGCGTGTACACAATAACTCATCAAGGTTTCATCGCAATCGAAGAAGGTTATATGAACCCAATAGGGGATTTTGTTGAAACGCTTCTCGCGTCGTCACCTATTTGTGCATCTACTCTTGCGCTACTTATTGTGAAATGGATTTACTATGTCGAAACCCCTTCCCTGGCGTGTACACAATTACTGATCAATGATTCATCGCAATCGGATGAATAGTATATGAACGCATACCGGATTTCGTTTAAACGATTCGTGCCCCGTCACTCATTTGTTGAATCTACTCGTGCGCTACCTACTGTAAAATGTATTTACTAAGTTAGAAACCGTCACGTAAGTGTCCACAACATCTCACC
Organism: Meconema thalassinum; assembly: GCA_946902985.2. Classification (NCBI taxonomy): domain Eukaryota; kingdom Metazoa; phylum Arthropoda; class Insecta; order Orthoptera; family Tettigoniidae; genus Meconema; species Meconema thalassinum. The sequence goes on from OX336389.2 coordinate 1,395,005,171, forward strand.
CAAGTTTCATCGCTATCGGACTAATGGGATATGAAGACATAGGGGACTGTATTGAAACGCTCCGCGTGTCGTCGTTCATTTGTCGAATCTACTCGTGTGCTACCTGCTGTGAAATGTATTTACTAAGCCAGAAACCTTCTTTGGAGTGTCCACCATATTTCACCCAAGTTTCACCGCTAACGGCAGAATGGTATATGACCTTATACGGAACTTTGTTGAAACGCTTCGCGCGTCGTCCCTCATTTGTTGAATCTACTTCTGCGCTGCCTATTGTATAGTGGATTTACTAAGCCAGAAACCTTCCATGAAGTGTACACAACATCTCACCCAAGTTTCATAGCTATCGGACGAATGGTATATGAATGCATACGGGACATGGTTGAAACGCTTCGCGTGTCGTCGCTCATTTGTTGATTCTACTCTTGCGCTACTTATTGTAATATGGATGTACACAGCCAGAAACCTTCCCTGGAGTGTACACAACATCTCACCCAAGTTTCATCGCAATCGGATGAATGGTATGTGAACGTATACGGGACGTTGTCGAAACGCTTCGCACGTAGTCACTCATTTGTTGAATCTAAACGTGCGCTTCGTATTGTAAAATGGATTTACTAAGCCAGAAACCTTTCCTGGAGTGTACACAACAATTCACCAAACATTTATCACTGTCAGACGAATAGTATATGACCTTATACGGGACTTTGTTGAAACGCTTCGCGTGTCATCGCTCATTTGTTGAATCTACTGCTGCGCTACCTATTGTAAAATGGATGTACTAAGCCAGAAACCTTCCCTGGAGTGTACACAACATCTCACCCAAGTTTCATCGCTATCGGATGAATGGTATATGAAATTAAATGGGACTTTGTTGAAACGCTTCGCGCGTCGTCGCTCATTTGTTGATTCTGCTCGTGCTCTTCCTATTTTTAAAGGGATTTACTAAGCCAGAAACCTTCCCTGGAGTGCACACATCTCAGCCTAGTTTCATTGCTATCGGACGAATGGTATATGAACGCATACGTGACTTTGTTGAAATGCTTCGCGCGTCGTAGCTCATTTGTTGAATCTACTCGTGCGCTGCCTATTGTAAAGTGGATTTACTAAGCCAGAAAATTTCCCTGAAGTGTACACAACATTTTACGCAAGTTTCATAGCTATCGGACGAATGGTATATGAATGCATACGGGACTTTGTTGAAACACTTTGCGTGTCGTCGCTCATTTGTTGAATCTACTCGTGCGCTATCTACTGTGAAATGTATTCACTAATTTTGAAACCTTCACGTAAGTGTATACAACATCTCACCCAAGTTTCATTGCTATCGGACGAATGGTATATGAACACATACGGGACTTGTTTGAAACGCTTCGCGCATCGTCACTCATTTGTTGAATCTACGCGTGCGCTACCTATTGTAAAATGGATTTACTAAGTCAGAAACCTTCCTTGGAGTGCACTCAACATCTCAGCCAAGTTTCATCACAATCGGATGAATGGTATATGAACGCATAGGAGACATACACACCCACAGACAAACTATCACGTAACATTGATTTTTATATATATAGACAAGCTGTACCCGGCATGCGTTGCAATGCCAATCAAAGAAAGTGTTGGCGTTGAAATTCTGTTTCTTGAAGTGCTTTTGGATACACAACATGTTAACTGCCTCTAAGCTATCATAAAATGGATTTTCTAATTTAGAACCATTCGAGGGAGCGTGCACAACAACTTTCAAAATATTTCATCGCTGTCACTCATTTGTTGAATCTAATCGTACGCTACCTATTGTGAAATGGATTTACTAAGTCGAAACCCTTCCCTGGCGTGTACACAATGACTCATCAATGATTCATCGCAATCGGATGAATGGTATATGCACGTATAGGGGTTTTTGTTTAAACGATTCGTGCGCTGTCACTCATTTGTTGTATCTACTCGTGCGCTACCTATTGAGAAATGTATTACTAAGTCGAAGCCCTTCCCTGGCGTGTACACAATAACTCATCAAGGTTTCATCGCAATCGAAGAATGTTATATGAACGCAATACGGTAGGGAATTTTGTTGAAACGCTTCGCGCGTCGTCACCCATTTGTTGCATCTACTCTTGCGCTACTTATTGTGAAATGGATTTACTAAGTCCCCTTCCCTGGCGGGTACAAAATAACTGATCAATGTTTTATCGCAATCGGATGAATAGTATATGAACGCATACCTGATTTTGTTTAAACGATTCGCACTCCGTCACTCATTTGTTGAATCTACTCGTGCGCTACCTACTGTAAAATGTATTTACTAAGTTAGAAACCGTCACGTAAGTGTCCACAACATCTCACCCAAGTTTCATCGCTATCGTCGTTCATTTGTCGAATCTACTCGTGTGCTACCTACTGTGAAATGTATTTACTAAGCCAGAAACCTTCCTTGGAGTGTCAACCATATTTCACCCAAGTTTCACCGCTAACGGCAGAATGGTATATGACCTTATACGGGACTTTGTTGAAACGCTTCGCGCGTCGTCCCTCATTTGTTGAATCAACTTGTGCGCTGCATATTGTATAGGGGATTTACTAAGCCAGAAATTTTCCATGACGTGTACACAACATCTCACCCAAGTTTCATAGGTACGGACGAATGGTACATGTATGCATACGGGACTTGGTTGAAACGCTTCGCGTGTCGTCGCTCATTTGTTGATTCTACTCTTGCGCTACATATTGTAATATGGATGTACTCAGCCAGAAACCTTCCCTGGAGTGTACACAACATCTCACCCAAGTTTCATCGCAATCGGATGAATGGTATGTGAACGTATACGGGACGTTGTCGAAACGCTTCGCGCGTAGTCACTCATTTGTTGAACATAAACGTGCGCTTCGTATTGTAAAATGGATTTACTTAGCCAGAAACCTTTCCTGGAGTGTACACAACAATTCACCAAACATTTATCACTATCAGACGAATGGTATATGACTTTATACGGGACTTTGTTGAAACGCTTCGCGTGTCATCGCTCATTTGTTGAATCTACTGGTGCGCTACCTATTGTAAAATGTATGTACTAAGCCAGAAACCTTCCCTGGAGTGTACACAGCATCTCACCCAAGTTTCATCGCTATCGGATGAATGGTATATGAAATTAAATGGGACTTTGTTGAAACGCTTCGCGCGCCGTTGCTAATTTGTTGATTCTACTCGTGCTCTACCTATTTTTAAAGGGATTTACTAAGCTAGAAACCTTCCCTGGAGTGCACACAAAATCTCAGCCTAGTTTCATCGCCATCGGACGAATGGTATATGAACGCAAACGTGACTTTGTTGAAATGCTTCGCGCGTCGTAGCTCATTTGTTGAATCTAATCGTGCGCTGCCTATTGTAAAGTGGATGTACTAAGCCAGAAAATTTCCCTGCAGTGTACACAACATTTTACGCAAGTTTCATAGCTATCGGACGAATGGTATATGAATGCATTCGGGACTTTGTTGAAATGCTTCGCGCATCGTCGCTCATTTGTTGAATCTACGCGTGCGCTACCTATTGTAAAATGGATTTACTAAGTCAGAAACCTTCCTTGGAGTGTACTCAACATCTCATCCAAGTTTCATCGCTATCGGACGAATGGTATATGAATGCATAAGGGACTTTTTTGAAATGCTTCGCGCATCGTCGCTCATTTGTTGAATCTACGCGTGCGCTACCTATTGTAAAATGGATTTACAAAGTCAGAAACCTTCCTTGGAGTGTACTCAACATCTCACCCAAGTTTCATCGCAATCGGACGAATGGTATATGAACACATACGGGACTTTGTTGAAATGCTTCGCGCATCGTCGCTCATTTGTTGAATCTACGCGTGCGCTACCTATTGTAAAATGGATTTACTAAGTCAGAAACCTTCCTTGGAGTGTACTCAACATCTCACCCAAGTTTCATCGCTATCGGACGAATGGTATATGAACACATACGGGACTTTGTTGAAATGCTTCGCGCATCGTCGCTCATTTGTTGAATCTACGCGTGCGCTACCTATTGTAAAATGGATTTACTAAGTCAGAAACCTTCCTTGGAGTGTACTCAACATCTCACCCAAGTTTCATCGCTATCGGACGAATGGTATATGAACACATACGGGACTTTGTTGAAATGCTTCGCGCATCGTCGCTCATTTGTTGAATCTACGCGTGCGCTACCAATTGTAAAATGGATTTACTAAGTCAGAAACCATCCTTGGAGTGTACTCAACATCTCACCCAAGTTTCATCGCAATCGGACGAATGGTATATGAACACATACGGGACTTGTTTGAAACGCTTCGCGCATCGTCACCCATTTGTTTAATCTACGCGTGCGCTACCTATTGTAAAATGGATTTACTAAGTCTGAAACCTTCCTTAGAGTGTACTCAACATCTCACCCAAGTTTCATCGCAATCGGTTGAGTGGTATATGAATGCATAGGAGACATACACACCCACAGACAAACTATCACGTAAGATTGATTTTTATATATATAGATAGACAAGCTGTACCCGGCATGCGTTGCAATGCCAATCAAAGAAAGTGTTGGCGTTGAAATTCTGTTTCTTGAAGTGCTTTTGGATACACAACATATTAACTGCCTCTAAGCTATCATAAAATGGATTTTCTAATTTAGAACCATTCGAGGGAGCGTGCACAACAACTTTCAAAAAGTTTCATCGCTGTCACTCATTTGTTGAATCTAATCGTACGCTACCTATTGTGAAATGGATTTACTAAGTCGAAACCCTTCCCTGGCGTGTACACAATGACTCATCAATGATTCATCGCAATCGGATGAATGGTATATGCACGTACAGGGGTTTTTGTTTAAACGATTCGTGCGCTGTCACTCATTTGTTGAATCTACTCGTGCGCTACCTATTGAGAAATGTATTACTAAGTCGAAGCCCTTCCCTGGCGTGTACACAATAACTCATCAAGGTTTCATCGCAATCGAAGAATGTTATATGAACGCAATACGGTAGGGAATTTTGTTGAAACGCTTCGCGCGTCGTCACCCATTTGTTGCATCTACTCTTGCGCTACTTATTGTGAAATGGATTTACTAAGTCCCCTTCCCTGGCGGGTACAACATAACTGATCAATGTTTCATCGCAATCGGATGAATAGTATATGAACGCATACCCGATTTTGTTTAAACGATTCGCACTCCATCACTCATTTGTTGAATCTACTCGTGCGCTACCTACTGTAAAATGTATTTACTAAGTTAGAAACCGTCACGTAAGTGTCCACAACATCTCACCCAAGTTTCATCGCTATCGTCGTTCATTTGTCGAATCTACTCGTGTGCTACCTACTGTGAAATGTATTTACTAAGCCAGAAACCTTCCTTGAAGTGTCAACCATATTTCACCCAAGTTTCACCGCTAACGGCAGAATGGTATATGACCTTATACGGGACTTTGTTGAAACGCTTCGCGCGTCGTCCCTCATTTGTTGAATCAACTTGTGCGCTGCATATTGTATAGGGGATTTACTAAGCCAGAAATTTTCCATGACGTGTACACAACATCTCACCCAAGTTTCATAGGTACGGACGAATGGTACATGTATTCATACGGGACTTGGTTCAAACGCTTCGCGTGTCGTCGCTCATTTGTTGATTCTACTCTTGCGCTACATATTGTAATATGGATGTACTCAGCCAGAAACCTTCCCTGGAGTGTACACAACATCTCACCCAAGTTTCATCGCAATCGGATGAATGGTATGTGAACGTATACGGGACGTTGTCGAAACGCTTCGCGCGTAGTCACTCATTTGTTGAACATAAACGTGCGCTTCGTATTGTAAAATGGATTTACTTAGCCAGAAACCTTTCCTGGAGTGTACACAACAATTCACCAAACATTTATCACTATCAGACGAATGGTATATGACTTTATACGGGACTTTGTTGAAACGCTTCGCGTGTCATCGCTCATTTGTTGAATCTACTGGTGCGCTACCTATTGTAAAATGTATGTACTAAGCCAGAAACCTTCCCTGGAGTGTACACAGCATCTCACCCAAGTTTCATCGCTATCGGATGAATGGTATATGAAATTAAATGGGACTTTGTTGAAACGCTTCGCGCGCCGTTGCTCATTTGTTGATTCTACTCGTGCTCTACCTATTTTTAAAGGGATTTACTAAGCTAGAAACCTTCCCTGGAGTGCACACAAAATCTCAGCCTAGTTTCATCGCTATCGGACGAATGGTATATGAACGCAAACGTGACTTTGTTGAAATGCTTCGCGCGTCGTAGCTCATTTGTTGAATCTAATCGTGCGCTGCCTATTGTAAAGTGGATGTACTAAGCCAGAAAATTTCCCTGCAGTGTACACAACATTTTACGCAAGTTTCATAGCTATCGGACGAATGGTATATGAATGCATACGGGACCTTGTTGAAATGCTTCGCGCATCGTCGCTCATTTGTTGAATCTACGCGTGCGCTACCTATTGTGAAATGGATTTACTAAGTCAGAAACCTTCCTTGGAGTGTACTCAACATCTCACCCAAGTTTCATCGCAATCGGACGAATGGTATATGAACACATACGGGACTTTGTTGAAATGCTTCGCGCATCGTCGCTCATTTGTTGAATCTACGCGTGCGCTACCTATTGTGAAATGGATTTACTAAGTCAGAAACCTTCCTTGGAGTGTACTCAATATCTCACCCAAGTTTCATCGCTATCGGACGAATGGTATATGAACACATACGGGACTTTGTTGAAATGCTTCGCGCATCGTCGCTCATTTGTTCAATCTACGCGTGCGCTACCTATTGTAAAATGGATTTACTAAGTCAGAAACCATCCTTGGAGTGTACTCAACATCTCACCCAAGTTTCATCGCAATCGGACGAATGGTATATGAACACATATGGGACTTTGTTGAAATGCTTCGCGCATCGTCGCTCATTTGTTGAATCTACGCGTGCGCTACCTATTGTAAAATGGATTTACTAAGTCAGAAACCTTCCTTGGAGTGTACTCAACATCTCACCCAAGTTTCATCGCTATCGGACGAATGGTATATGAACACATACGGGACTTTTTTGAAATGCTTCGCGCATCGTCGCTCATTTGTTGAATCTACGCGTGCGCTACCTATTGTAAAATGGATTTACTAAGTCAGAAACCATCCTTGGAGTGTACTCAACATCTCACCCAAGTTTCATCGCAATCGGACGAATGGTATATGAACACATACGGGACTTTGTTGAAATGCTTCGCGCATCGTCGCTCATTTGTTGAATCTACGCGTGCGCTACCTATTGTAAAATGGATTTACTAAGTCAGAAACCTTCCTTGGAGTGTACTCAACATCTCACCCAAGTTTCATCGCTATCGGACGAATGGTATATGAACACATACGGGACTTTGTTGAAATGCTTCGCGCATCGTCGCTCATTTGTTGAATCTACGCGTGCGCTACCTATTGTAATATGGATTTACTAAGTCAGAAACCATCCTTGGAGTGTACTCAACATCTCACCCAAGTTTCATCGCAATCGGACGAATGGTATATGAACGCATAGGAGACATACACACCCACAGACAAACTATCACGTTACATTGATTTTTATATATATAGATTAAAGAGATTGGTTCAAAATGGTAAGAGTATGTCTTGTGATTGCTTTAGTAGTTCTGTGCAAATGAGGACTGGTCCAGGAGCTTTCATGTTTTTTTTCAGCAATCTATTATTGCTTTGATTTCTTCCAAGGATATAATTATCGTATCCTCATCTCAAGAAGATCTATCTGATGAGAAATTGCATCTCTTGGATTCTTGATTTAGAATGAACTTAAAATGTTCTTCCCATTCTTTCATAGTAATTTCATTTGGTCGGAGTGTTACTGATCTTCGTAGAGCAAGAAAAGGATCGGATTTGGCCTTCCTTGCTAGATTTTTTGCTTCTACTTCAATGAGTTCTGATTTTGTTTGTTTGTAGGAGTTGTTTATAGAATTTCCTATGTTGTGCATATATTTGAGATTTTTGTCCGTGTCTTGTGTCCTTGCCTTGTAGAGTGCTTGTAGAGTTTCTTTTCGCTTGGCGTAACATTTCTTATCAAACCAGATTTCAGCCCATCTTTTCTTCATAGGAAGACTAGCTGATTGTATAAAATCTGTGACTATTTTAAATGATTCATTTGTGTGACCTTCATTGCGTGGCGTTCTGCTCTGATAATATCTTCAGGGATGATCTGATTTTGGTCAATTATTCTGGATATATGCCTTCTGTTGCGTTGTGTCGATGTCTGAATTATTATAATGATGTAAATTACCATTGGAATATGTTTTCTTATGGGAGCTGCTCCAGATCTCCAGAGTACTTCCTGTTTCTTGATGTATATTCCGTTGCCTTTGTAAAATACAATATCAATTGCACTCGCTCCGTTGTTGCAGAAGTAGGTCATTTCTTCCTTTTTGTTCACTAGTGAAAATCCTTCCTCAGTCAGCATTTCGAGTACTAACTCTGTTTTCCGGCTTTGTTTATCAATTCAGCAATTGAGGTCACCGGCTAGGATAATATTTTTGTCTTATCCAGTTGTCTTTGAAATGGCTTTAGCAAGCGTTTCAATGACGTCGTTTGTGGAGGTGTAGGGGTTGATATACAATGCAATAATAGTGATGTCGGTAGTCCTTATAACGAGTAAGTTTTCTTCCTTATAATATAAGGAAGAAAACGTATTATGTTGCTTTTATGGTGCCAATTGAAGGTTTCAAAAAACAAGAGACTCCACCTTCCGATCTGCCTTTCGTTGGGTTTGCGAGCACATGTATACTATAATATCCAGGGATATCTGTAGGATCTAATAGAAAGGTCTCAGTCGTTATCAGGGCGTCCGGTATCTGTGTCATTTCAGGTGGAGTAAACTGAGGAGAATTCCTTAATCCTTCTGCGTTCCATAGGATGAACTTGGTAGGTCTATTTTTATTTATCAAATTATGAAGTTTATCAACTTTCCTACGGGAGAAACGAAATCGCCGTACTAAAACCCTTTTTGGCCAAAAACCTGAGTCTCAAGTTGCCTTTAAGTATTGAAAAGGTATTCCAATTTTAAAGGCCTTGTTATAGCCTTGAGTATTAAGTTCTTCGCAAGATATTTGACCTTCAACTCCGCCTTTTTTGAGGTAAGGCTTGAATAAATCTATTGTGGAGGTATTCTTCAATTTGCCTACGTTCAGCCAAGCCCTTTGGTCAGCGGCCTGCAGGTCAACGCCCAGTTTTGTTCCAATAACTACCGGCGGACGTGTTGTTTGCACTGTATTTCTACTTCTTCCAGCAACTTGAGACCAGGGGGTGTTGTCCATTGTGACTCATTGTTGGTCCCCTTCACCCGTGTTAGTTTGTCGACTGTTGAATGAGTTCTTTGACTTCACGGCCATGCTTTCTCCTTGGCGAAGCGCCTTCATAATGTGAGTTTGTATGACATTACTGATTTTATTGGTTATGAAGTCCATAACCAAGTCTACTTTCTGATTTAGCTCTTCTATGCCTACAACTTTGTTTCCTTCCATTGGGCCATGAGACTCTGCCCCATCATCATGATGCAGGTGATGTTGGTCACCAGATGTCTCTTCTTCTCGAACATTATTCGGAGGTGTTTCCTGCTTTCCGCCAGAAGATGGCACCACCTGCCTGTCTCCACAACCGGGAAAGGCTTGAGTCCCCTTGCTTCGTTCCTGATTTTCTAACCTCTGTGCGTTAGACTTCAGTTCAAGAATTGCAATGTCCTTTGCTCTTATATTAACTTCTAACTCTCTGAATGCTTTTCTTAACATGCTTACTGACTGTATGATGTCATCACGTAAGTATTTTTTCAGCTTGCTTCCTGATTCTGTTAACTTCAGTAGGTTTTCTAGCGAAGTTTCCACTACGGAATGTACTTCATCCGCCGTCTTTTCCAATAATCAATTTTGTAAGTATGAAAATAATGAATGAAAAGATGAAATACAATCAGAATTCCCCAAGGTTCAAATATTTCTACTTGAGATGGTACACTGAACTTGAGGTGATATTTATGACATAATATGAAAAGAAGTTCCTTGATTGGTGGAATATCGCGAGATCCAAAGATGGAGATTCTGACTCGCTTACTTGCTTCATGTGTGCGTACGGAGACGCAGGGTGTATCCAATTTGGAACTGAATCGCGTGGTTGAAAATATCAGGACACAAATAGAGTGAAGTTCATTATAGTACCATTACGATGCACAACGGGACGTGTCGTGTTAGTTTAAGTAAGAGTTTCGGTACAAATCGCTGATATGTTGTGGTGTTAATCGCCATTTGTGTGAGACTGCATGGCGAGACATTTATACCAAAAGTCTGTAACATTCTGTATGTAGCCATTCACATAAATGCTGTAGAAACAACATTATAAACGCGTGTGGATTAGCATAATTTAAAGGCAAAATTAAGTTTGATTTATTCGAAAATCGAGGGATTAGATGCGCACGTTGTCACATAAATTTCTATCACTACACGATGTAGCAGTGATCTACAAAATTGATACACCAGTGAAATCGGTAAAATTGAAAGCAAATCGAGCATTTATTTAGTACTTCAGAAAGTGAATTCAGTGCTACGATATATCCTGAAGCTGTAAATTCGGGGGAGTGCATTTTCAAGTCGATGGCCATAGATAATGCCATGAGTCAGTGAAGCAATCACTGGTTGACAAGGTGCCAAAGTCGCACTATGCCATTTTCAATTGATCCTGGGAGCCCAGATGAAGGAGAATCTAGACGAGATGTAACTGCAGTTACAGAGAAATAAACACAAGTTACTCTTTGTAGCTTTGTAGATTAGAAAGCATATTTATTTAGTCAAACTCAAGAATAGAACGCTGTACATTCATTAGGTAGAAGTTGGAATATCTCATATTATTTTCGTATGAAATTAGCTCCATTGAAAATTGTATGAGCTTGTACAGAAATGTCATAATCCTGGAAGGAAACTACCAAGGCAATGAGGTGTGCTCGTCATATGGCGCAGTGTGCTCTTGTTTCACTTGATAGGCGTAAACTTGAAAACTGTAATGGAATGCAGGTGTGAATCAAGACCATTTACAAGGTATAAGTAAAACATTTTTGGCAGGCAGATTGACGACTGTATAATACTAGAAGTGGCTTAATTTTAACACGTCGTGTTTGGTGTAAAATAATAGATGGGTTTAAGAGCTATCAAATATTAGGAACTATATGAATATTTTGAAATGATGTTCATGTTAATATCATTATTGTTAATAAAGGTTAGTATATGACATAAGATCTACAGATTATGTCAGAGGAGATGACTGAGATACGAACTGAAAGCTTGGTTTATTATGTGTACAAATGAATAGAAAATATTATGCAAATCAGACTAGTAGAGTCTAGACGTTTGAATTTACATAAGAAGCGCATAGCAATTGTGACATTGAATATATAAATGGGGGGGGGGGGGTTATGGATATGATACCATAAGCCAAAAGAATTGTTAAGTCGTCATGTAGACTAATGGAAAGATGATGTTATAACGCTCAGAAATAGATTTAGATTATGTTGTGCACAAATGACATGATATTGAGGAACTATGTTCTTGTCACGTGGAGTGATAGCTTTGTCTGTGGAAGAGTGTTTTATATAACGTTAATGCTCACCTATATAGGCTATTTTATCACATTTCTGTGTTACTTGTAACGTGCATCCATTCATCTGCTGGTTTGCTCTGTATAATTTTCTTGATTACCTACATCTTCGCATATTATGGAGTATTCCCTGATTTTGAGTACGGGTCTTCTTTATTTAAATTATGTGCAGATGCTTGGCGGTTGTGATGTTTGTTGTGAAGGCTGTTTTGATACCTTGTTTCTTGAATAAATTGGTGAGTTTTTATTTATATGCGTTCATGAAATAGAACCACGCGAATTTGTTTTCATAATTGTCCGGCATTTGCATTGTTTTACTTACATGTCTGGCTATATTTGATACTTTTTGATGGGAGATAAATAATTTTCTTTGGCTATTTGCCTGATTATTCTGAATTTTGTATCGTAGTTGTCACTGGACATTGATATACATAATGCCCTGTGTAGCATTGCACTTAATCACACTAGTTTGTGTGTTCTAGGGTGGTATGAGTAATTGTCAATTGCGTGCGATGTTTGTGGGGGTTTTCGGAGGATTAAATGAAAAATAGGTTATCTTTACGTTCGGTTGTTTTGTCGAGGTAATGTTTTCTCGCTCGCTTTTGGATTCTTCGGTTATTTGAATTGAGTGGGGGTAGATTATTGATTGCTTGGAATATGGTTTCTTCGTTTGTTAACTCCTTGTGTCATAGACACATATACGTATATTTTCCATTGTACTATTCCCTTTGTCAAGTTCCTTTCTAAAGACTCAATTTAATGTGTTTATGAAATTGTCGGCTATTAGCCTGTTTGGTGTTGACCCCATTGTTAAGTCCTCATTGTGAGAGTATATTTTATTATTGACTTGAAACACGTTTGTTGCTTGAGAACGACTCTAAGTAGTTTCTGGGTCTCTTGTGTTTATTTTAACGAGTAAGTAGATTTAGTTTGTTTTCTATTATATTTTGGTACATATTTTCGTGTACTAGTGTACATGTTCGTTATTTCGAACGATACTATCCTCATGCTAGGTTTCATTTATATCGTGCCTAGTGTGGTTACTAACCCTCTTAAATGTTTTACTAAGTTGTTTTTATTGTAGATCAAGCCATGTTTTATTATTTTGAATAGTTCCATACTTATTATATTTTGTAGTTTCGCATGTTTCTGCAGTTAAAGATCTGTCTCATTTGGCGTCCTTGCTTATGTATTTCTGGTAGCACTCTTAAATACGGTATTTTGGGCTTCGAATTTATTAGTATTGTTTCTTCGGATTTGGCGGAATTGTATTCCGTTTTATATAACGCTCCTTTAATGTGGCTTTGAAATTTATTGTTCGGGTATTTCCCTAATTCCGTTCTTGTTCATAAATTCTATTGTTTAGTCTCTGTATTCAGTTTTAATCGTCATGACTGCGGTGTTGCCATCATCTGCTTTTGTTATCAGTAAGTCCTGTTTTGATATTCTTTGTTCCTGTGACTTAATCACTTCTAATTGTGTGTTGCCGTGGGTTTCATTGGTATTGCATTCTTATTTGAGGATTTTCTTGGCATCGTTGGTGACTAGGTTCTCGGTTAATTCCCAACCTTTTTCTGGTAGTTAATTTATGGCTACCTCCATGCCCGCAATGAATTGTTTGCTATATGAATTGTATGTCTATCCATACCATAGTATTTCTAGCCTTTGTCTAACAAGTTCATCTCCTGTGCGGTAAACATAATGTTCGTTCTGTTTTCACTCTGTTATGAAAGTTGAAGTCATTGTTATTACTGCCTTCTTCATTAGGTTTACTATTTTCCAAGGCTCCTAGTCTTCTTAGCTCATTTTCGAACGATTCATGTTCTCTAATTGCGCTTGTCTTGACACAACTATATGCGATTTCTGTAAAGTTGTGCCAGAAGTTGCTTAGTTGGAATTGAAGAGCCCGGTGCAAGAATCAGACAACTCCAAAATATGAACATTTTCAGGGGACACAAAAAACTGAATAAAATAATAATATGTCGACAATTATATGTGACAGTTGCATTGATTATTAGAAACATTACATTGTTTCATTAGACTGGGGTGTGGAAGGGTCCATGTCAGTGTGCCTGATGACAGTTACTATCTTTTAGATATAGTTCATTGTTTCATTAGACTGTGATGTGCGAAAGTACATGTGAGTGTGCCTGGTGACAGACGGCTTTTAGTGGTAGTATCTTGTTGTTGGTAGAAATTTAGTATTTTATTCATTAGTAGAAGTTTTGGGTTTTATTGCTAGTAGAAGGTTATATTTTTTGTCAATCAAATAGTTATTTTAATTTTCTCTTTTAGAGAGTAGCAGCCTTTCAGAATAAATCAATTCTTTACTGGTAAAGATATTGATAACATTAGCCAACTATTGGATACACTGTGTTCTGCTGCACGGCTGAAAACAACGGAATATGTAACCTCAATGCTATTCCCATGGATATGCACCTCCCCATGCTTAATTACATGTGATGATGGCCTCCTCTGTTGTAAAATTCAAATCCGGAGGTAAACTAGTCCCCGATTGGATCTCCGGGTGGGGCTTACTCAAGAAGGGGTTAACAGCACAGAAGTGACAAAGAGGAAATCTGACATTCTATGAATAGGAGCGTGGAATGTTAGAAGTCGGCTAGGCAGTGGAAGGTTAGAAAACTTGGGAAGGGAAATGGATAGGTTGAGGTTGGATTTGGTTAGGATTAGTGAAATGCACTGGAAGGAAGAACATGGCTTTTGGTCAGGAGACTACAGGGTCATTAGCACTAAATAAGACAACGACAATGCCCCCTGGATCTCATATTGAATAGGAAATATGGGCAGTGGGTGGAATATTATGCGCAATATAGCGAACGGATTATTGTAGCTAAAATCAACACGAAATCTACGTGAACCACTGTTGTACAAGTCTATATGCCTACCAGTCAAGCTGATGATGAAGATGTTGGAAAGGTCTACGCCGAAACAAATGAAATTCCGATGTATGTCAAGGGCGATGAAAATGTTATAGTAATGGGAGATAGGAATGCTGTGGTAGGAAAAGAATGATAAGGGAAGATAGTTGGAGATTTCAGATTAGGTGAAAGGAATGCCCGACGAAGCAGGCTGATGGAATTCTGCACCGATCAAGAGTTGGTGATAGCTAACACCTTAGCCAGTAACCACAATAGAAGAATATACAAATGGATGGGAAGACCAGGAGATACATGGCGTTACCTAATCGGCTTCATTATGGACAAGCAGAGATTTCGAAACCAGATTATCGATTGCAAAACATACCCCGGTGCTGACATAAACTCTGATCACAATCTGGTTGATATGTATTGCAGATTAAGGTGGCAGAAACTGAAGAAAAGTCAAAAGCCAATAAGGTAAGCAATATACAGACTCAAAATGAAGGATGTAAACGTATGATTCAAGAAGAATATAAAGGAAGAATTTAAGAAATACCCTAGACAAACTTCAATTGCAGACGAATCGACACTTTTGATGAATGAAATAACAAAATCCACAAAAGAAAACATTGTTAGGAAAGAATGAATCGGTAGAAAACCGTGGATCACTCAGGATATACTAGAATTAAGGGATGACAGGCAGACACACAAGAATGTAAGAGATGAAAGGGCGAAAGAAGAATACAGACGTCTGAAAATTGAGGTTAACAAGAAGTGCAAGAAAGCAAAAGAAGAATGTTTGAAAGAGAAATGTGCATGTATAGAAAATTGTCTGAAATTAGGAAAATTAGACACAGCTTATCGAAGGATTAAGAAAAGAAGAAAAGAAGACTAAGTGCTTTAATATTAAGAACACAGATGGAAAGCCTCTAACAAGGTTGAGAGATGGAAAGCATACATAGAGTGCTTACATAAGGGAAAGGAGATTGAGAATCTTGTAATGGATAGGAAAGAGGAAATTGATGAGGATGCGAAGGGAGATTTAATTTTGACATTAGAACTTGACAGTGCATTGGAAGACTTCAACAAGGACTAAACACCAGGCATTGAAGATGTACTGATTGAGTTCCTGTGCTGCATATG
The DNA here is from genome assembly GCA_946902985.2 of Meconema thalassinum. NCBI lineage: Eukaryota > Metazoa > Arthropoda > Insecta > Orthoptera > Tettigoniidae > Meconema > Meconema thalassinum. The sequence goes on from OX336389.2 coordinate 1,395,020,868, forward strand.
AGATGATGGTCTGATCAGGTTATTTCACTTGGTGTGTAGGATTTATGAGACAGGTGAGGTACCTTCTGATTTCAAGACGTATGTTATCATCCGTATACCGAAGAAAGTGGGAGCTGACAGATGCCAAGACTACCGTACAATCAGCTTGATTACGCATGCTTCAAAGATCCTAACTAGAATAATGTACAAGAGGATGGAAAGACAGACAGAAACGGAGTTGGATGAAGACCAATTCGGAATCAGGAGAAATGTAGGAACAAGGGAAGCTCTACTTAGTCTTTGGCTGATTTTGGACGTAGAATAAGGAAAGATAGGAGAACGTTTATGGCATTCGTATTCTTGTAAATTAATTTGGTAACGTTGATGGCATAAATTGTTTGACATTTTGAAAACAATTGGAATAAAGCACAGGGATAGGAGGGTGATCTACAATCAATACAGAAACGAGACAGCAGTCAATGGAGCTGTAGGACATGTGAGAGAAGATGGGATTCAGGGAGGTGTAATGCAAGGCTGCAACCTATCACCCATACTTTTCAATCTTTATGTACAAGCAATGAAGGGAATTGGAGAAAAATTTCAACAGGGAGTGAAGATTCTAAGTGAAATGGTTATCTACGTATATCTACGTACATATTGAAGTGGAAATGATACAGGTTGTGGTACGGGACTCCTCTCAGTTTATTCAAACAACCGCTGGAGCTGTCATGTTTCGTGCCTCGGTAAACTATGTTTCCGACGGAGAATGCAATAACCAGCACTATTTACCTGAGTTGTCACTGTAACATCCAGTGCTTTATTATATAGCAGACTGTAAACATCATTACTGTGCAACAAGATTTGTGTACACCAAGGAAAAGAGGTTCACAGGAAGTTCATCATTATTCAGCACCAACGTGTTCACCGGGTGCATTATCACTTCTAGTTGAAACTATCTGGTTGTAAAACCAAAAACAGTCAGGAGGAACATACCTCATTAACATTCTTTGTCTTATTAGTAGTGACTTTTAAGACACTGTGATGCAGAAGACTTTATGCGTCTGGTAAGGAAAGAGTAGCCCCTGCTTTCTCCTAAACAAAGGAATCTCTTACCTTGGTACTCGCATTGACACTGCATGACAGTCCATTGCGATTGTAGTCAACGTATCTATATATTGACACTGTCAACCTTTCATCTTTACGGGAAATTGACCATTGGTTGAAAGGAGGTTTTGAGTAGCGTTGTGTATTTCAAAACCAGTGATCGTGTTACAAGCTATTTGGTGTTACATCATGAACAATGAACTTAATGCTTCATTCTGTACCTAGGTACGATAAACTTGTGGCAAATACATTCTCTCTCGCCGAGTGGCCGAACATTGAACTATAGCCACTGCAAGAACCAGACCACTCCAAGAGCTGTCTGGGTTCATGCGCCATCAGAGACAGTTAAAACAACCCCGACAGCTCCTTTCACGCACCAAAGAAGTGGAACAGTACAGTTCTTGCACTGACAGATAGACTTTTTAATGATAGATTACAAAGAAAAATTAAAAAAGAAAAATATTTCACCAAAAAGTGGAGCTGTCTGCTGTTTGCACCGGGTTCTTCGATTTATTGTCATTTTCTTATGTATGCGACCCTGATTTCGTTCATTATTCATAGTGCATTGGCTTGTTTTGTTAAACTGATTGCTGCTCGTATTTTCAGGGTGGTTTTTATTTGTACGTATTTTGGGGTTATATTAAGTTTTTACTTTCGAATGAATGGTTACCCTGAACAAAGATCTAAACCGCATGAAATAGAAAGTTGAATTTTCAGTGTGTAACATTTGCTCTCAAGTGTGACCTATAATTCTTTTATATTGCATAGAAGATTGACACACCAATGATTTACGTATGAGATTTAAATCAAAATCAACGTTTTTCCTCTTTGCCAATAATTTTCAATTTGTGGGTTAGTTCTTTATTCGGGGTAACCATTCTATTCAACAAAATTGCTTTATCTCAATGCAAGTTTTAGCCTAAGTGATTTGAATCTATTGGCTTCACGATTTGCCTAACTGGCTGTAAGCCTTATCTTTTTGAAGCTATTATTCAGTGTTGCCTTAGTAAACGAAATATAAATGTTATTCAGTTGGACAACACGATAGTACCAACGCTGATATTATGGTGGTATTAAGGAGTTATTGCGCTTCTAGATGACTGTTTAGTTTACGCATGGGAGAATGGAGATTGGTCTTTAATAGTCTAAGATATCCAGATTAGCTTAATATACACTTTGTCATGACGTATCTGGACCAGGCTTGCACAGAAATATCTTACAAGCCTGACGAACAGAGTCACTTAGGAATGCGAGATAAGACAATGGTTGGGCTGCCCATCGCATTCTCTTTTCACTTCCTCTGTGTGAGGTCATGCGCAAACCTACTGCACAGATTCCGTGGATGAGGTATAGTCATCCAAATGTATTATTAATCTCTTGTAATTTTTTTCAGGTTTAGGGAAAAACTAACACCCATTATAATTTGGGTACAATCGTGTTGACTGACTGAAAAGTATTTACATTTCCTTTACTAAGGTGACACTGAAAAATTGCTTCCAACACGATAACTATTAACATCGTATGAAACACTGTATAGGCTTGTAAGATCATATTGTGTGCATAGATGTGTGTGCTTGCACAAGTGTGTGTTCCTAAAAGTTCTGTTTGGTTACACCGATTTCAATGAAACATTATGAGGACTTACTGCTCCCTCATCAGTTAGGAACTCTATTAACTTGACCGTGGAGTTTTGACGTCAATGACCAATAAATTATTTGAAAATAGAATACAGTAGTTAATTTGTTAGTGATTGTTGCATTAAGGGGCGGAACAGCGAGGTAATCTGCCCCTTGAATAAAGATTATATTTGCTCTTTATGCAAATACTTGTTTTGTGTCAAATCAACTACATATCATCTAAAGGGCAATAGGGCAAGAGTATTAAATTGTGTAGTACTTTGTGTGAGAAGTTCACAATGTGTGATCTAAGTGTTTGTAGAGGACTGGATAAGCTCTGAGAGCTAAGGTGGTTTTTCATGGTACATTAGCGTTCATTTTTTTATGATTTTTGGGAAATACTTCATGAAATTGCAATTCATCAGTGTTTGAACTTATATTTTAAGAAATTCTGAATCATTGGCCAATTTTGCAAAAAAATTATTTTAAGTGCTTATGTTTATGTATTAAGTTAATAGGATGTACGAGCTCCAGACCTCACCATAACGTCGTGGTCACTGTAATAGGTTGTATATCATGAAATGATCAGTTTCGTTTTATTGCCTAATGGTAACCAAAGTAACCCTCGCCAAAATCTACAATTCATCCAAAGTCAATCAGCCAATCAGAAATGAACATTCTTCAACTAGAAGAATTGGCGCCATGATTATTTTGGTGACTACAATATGTGATATTTAAGCTGTATAAGAACGGGGCGATACATTGAGCGATTGTTTTGTACAAATCCGATGTAAAACTAATCGTGATTATAAATTAAATGTTTCACCATAAATGTGTAATAGAAGTAGACAGAATGAAGTTGCAGCCTACCGGTATACCACTGAAGTGATAATATTAATCACAACATTGATTTTGAAGACGACTGGATGCCTTAACCGATATGGTCCAAATCGTGGGTGCCTTGTCGTGACACGCTAAACTTAGCTCGATGCATTGTCCGATTTATACTGCAAAATTTGGACATTTACACGAACTTAAGAACTTGATTCCAAAATATTATCAATCTTCCTGTGGTTCCTTGAATTCCAAGTAATTAATGTGTTTGTTACGCAGGTCTTTGCCAAATTGAACGCTGGACACTTAACCCTTGAAAAAATTTAACACGAGGACTGACGCCGGATCATTTTGACCCATTGTGTGTCACTCCCCTTTTGTCATAGTCGTGCGGTGTCTTCCTATGAACTCTTCCCAACATAAAATGAGGTTTATTTATAATTTAAAATTTAACATACAGAAAAATGACAATAATTTTCGTAAGACTATCATTGGCAGTATCATTAGTGGCGGCAAAGCAGGAGCTGATGACCAAGGTGTTCTAGACCCTAAACGTGGATAACATGTACGTGAGCTATGTGATTGTGCTCCATCAAAATAGGTGGATTTCCCCCCTTACTTTATACTGATTTTTCCGACTAACGTAAGCCGAAAATTGTCACGCGAGGACTGGCGCCATGGGTAAATCTGACCCAACCGTAAATAATAAAGAAATAACTTGAGTGCTCAAAAAGCTATGGACATATTTCTTTTTCAGGGTGAAGTTCAAGGCTAGGAAGGAAGATACAGTAAGCGGCAAGAAATGAGAGCTGACCAAAATGAAATATAGAGCCAGACCTCGTGGGTTAAAGGAACTTTTAAACTTGTTTCCATAATATTGTCAGTCTTTCTATATACCTAGGTGTTTTACTTCCAAATAAATGAATCTGTAAAATAAAATAAAATAAAATAAAATAAAAATCAATAAATTAAAATACAATAGCTTTCTTCTTAATTTCCACACTGCAACGCAACACTATAGAAGTATAATAGGCTAACGGAATAAGTATATAAATAGTTAAAAATCTGATTCACTACACAGTTTAACTTAAATGCTTCTGTAGCTTAATAATTGTAAAAACTGCCCTACATAATTATTATATATACATATCCACTGAACCCAACCTAAGCCTAAGTGAGCAGTAACTGATAATGTTTGCTTTACGAACGAAACTAGTCATCCTATTTAGAACTCATTTTTGTGAAAAGTGTTTTAGTAAGAGTTAAAGTAATTCATGTAATTTATTTCAGACACTAGGAGATTATTAGTAATTCCCCGCTCAGTCTAATTTGGGCACACTCGTGTTGACCAACAGAAGAGCTTCTTAAAATAGATACTGCAATTTGAACTATGTCATAGTACGTAGTGAAGCAGCAAGAGGTTGTATGTCAAATTATCTCTACATGTATCGTGCATACACATGACGTCTAATTTCAGTAATATTATAATAAGCAATATCGAAAATACTACTTACACCACTTATATTTGTATTTTCAGAAATAAATAGTTTTTCTTTGTCTCAATTGGAATAGTACTGCCGAAATATGAAAGCATATGAGTGATGTTTAAGTCTGAGATAGAAGATCAACTTTATGGGTTGATTTACATTTATTTAATTTTGAAATGGCATTAGAACGCCACAGTGATCGAGGGGATTACTTCAAAGTTATTAGCTTTCGTGAATATTCGGTAAGTTGGTGATTGGTGACGTGCATGCTGATGCTAACATGCCGCAACGCTCACTACACCCATGTTTGAGTCCCTTGCTGCGTTAATGAATACATACTCCTGACAGCTAGGTAAATCATGTTTTGTGAAAAACTTCCTGTCGGTCTACTTCTTGTTTTGACATCAATTGTGAGTATAGGAATTCTGTCAATTCCGTTCTGAAAAATATACAGATTAGTGAGCTGGATGTCTAAAAATAGAGGGGCATGCCTTAATGATGGAATGGCTTTATTTTTTTTACAGAGGGTGAATGCTTCATTGAAAGTGAAATCAATATTTTCGCGGCTCCCTCAATCTCTCATGAAGGAATGTGTAAAATCACTCCATCAGATCAGAATAAAATAGCTTAACACATATCTTAATAAACCTATGCTATACCATATAAAGTAGCTCTATTTACCTTAAATGTATTTAATATCAACTGACAGCTTTTAGATAAATACGGTGGTAGAATTTTCCCACTATCCTGGGCAATTTATTCACTTTAATACTTGATTTCATTTGTTCTAACCAATAAAACGTTATCTCACGTAGAGAATGTACGAGGCGTATTTGCACCTGAATGTTTAACAGAAAAAGTAACAGTTTTGCTTGGCATGTTTTATTTGTATGATAGTATACAGGCCTTACGCACATATTCTACATAGTATCCACCATTGCTTAAGCATTTGACGTTGCATAGCACCAGTTATTTTTTACCGTCATCGTAGAATGTTCCCGCATGGGACAGAAACCACCCATCCACAGCTGCTTTATTGACGGAAGGTATCTATCGGTTTCACGTTTCAGGCCGATTGCTCGTCGTTTTTTTTTTTTTTTAGCGTATGGCTTTTAGTGCCGGGAGTGTCCGAGGACATGTTCGGCTCGCCAGTTTTGTAGCTGCTTCGAGGCGGACACCCAACTGGTGAACTACACGTACCGTCGTGTGTGGAGTGTAGTCTGGGGAGGAAAGTTTGAGTGTAAGGACAAGGAGTTGGAAGGTAGCGGCTGTGGCCTATAGTTAGGGACCAACCCCGGAAATTGCCTGGAAGGAAGATGGGAAACCACAGAAGGCCATCTTCAAGGTTGCCGGCGGGGGGATTCGAACCTCCGCGCCTCCCGGATGTGAGCGACTGCCAGCAGTCAGGCCGTAACGACCACGGCTAACTCACCCGGTTCGTCGTAAATATTTCAAACCTTTAGAAATATTTGCATAATAGACATGACTTGCTCTTATGAGCATCTCTGGCACATTATTGTACTGTGTGTAGCTAGTTAGGGAAAACCAACAAGTATGCGGCGTTACTGCGGCAACATTTGCAAACGGTACTTAGTTCCCAAACACGCCTCGTATTTCCAATGCTGTTTAGTCTACCAATAATACTTAACTGGCATGTATCTTTATTTATCAATATAGATTTCGGGCTAAGCTTTTGGATCAATGTACAGGGTGTTTATAAATGAATATCGGGGTTTTAACTCTTTATAATATTTATTACATTAAACTTACAGTTATAAATGGTATGTCAAATGAAAAAGCAACTCAAACAGTTTTACCTTATAAATGTTCAATGTGACTACCATCAAGTCTATAGCCGAGTTCTTCCCAAACGTTGATAAGTGTGGATTCAGTAATTGTAGCAACAGCTGCTTCAATCCGGTTTCTTAATTCAGGGAGGTCAACTGGTAGCGGAGGCACGTAGACACGATCCTTGATGAAGCCCCAAAGGTAAAAATCGCATGGCGTTAGGTCAGGAGGCCATGCATAGCAAGCCGTCATTCGGGCCCTTGCGGCCTATCCAGTCCTCGGGTACAGTGACGTTTCACCAATCGCGTACTTCGTTTTGCCAGTGAGGTGGCGCAGAAAATCCTCACGAGATGATACAAATGCAACGAGATTCCCCTAAAGTGAATGTTTTTTGTGCCGTATCCCGGCTAAAAGTTTATGGGCCTTTCTTTTTTGGTGAACCTACTGCAACTGGCACTTCTTACCTTGACACCCTAGAGCAGTGGCTCTTCCCTCAGTTGGAAGAAAATGAGCCAGAGAACTTCATTTTCCAGCAAGATGGTGCGCCACCTCACTGGCATAACGAAGTACGCGATTGGTTGAACGTCACTGTACTCGAGGGCTGGATAGGCCGCAAGGGCCCCAATGACAGGGCTTGCTATGCATGGCCTCCACGTTCTCCTGACCTAACGCCATGCGATTTTTACCTTTGGGGCTTCATCAAGGATCGTGTGTACGTGCCTCCGCTACCAGCTGACCTCCCTGAATTAAGAAACCGGATTGAAGCAGCTGTTGCTACAATTACAGAATCCACACTTATCAACGTTTGGGAAGAACTTGGCTATCGACTTGATGGTAGTCACATTGAACATTTACAAGGTAAAACTGTTTGAGTTGCTTTGCCATTTGACATATCATTTATAACTGTAAGTTTAATGTAACAAATATTATAAAGGGTTAAAACCCCGATATTCATTTATAAACACCCTGTATAATTCAAATTCTGAGTTACATGCTGAAGAATATGTTCAATCATCAGAGTTGATAATTCACAATGTAGCATTTAGAAGTAGTTGCACACTATTTAGTATTTATAATAAAATTGTGGTTTCCGTATCAGTAAGCTTATGCCAGATACTTGCCGCATGATAATACACGGCTCATTAGGCTGAAGAATGCTGGGCGATATAAATTGTAACAAGAAGTTCCGTGACGAACTAAAGAGCCTACTTTTCTTAAAATTTAAGATTCATGCCAATGATTAATCTATAAGGATCTATCTAGAATAATGACGAAATTAGGTTGGTAATATCGAAATTTCTAATTAGTTCGAAATACTGTATACCTAGCATAATGTAGCCAAATAGAGAACTACAGTTGGCAGCCCTGGTGACTGAATATATTCTTAGTTCCATCTCTTAAGGTACAGAATACAAAATTTGATTGAAGTCCAATGGATAGCATGCACGTTACATGCAGTTAAACATTGGATCTAACAGCGCGCGTAAAATTATGTTGGCAACAATGACATACATGTCTTGGTCAGAAATAATCTGAAATAATATGATCTATTGTTGTGTCAATTTTGAATGAAATCCATTAGTTAGTATAGAAGTCACATGCATTTTAAAATTGGACCTATCAGCAGGCTTAGAATCATGTTGGCAGCACTGGCGTAGGCCTATATTAGTTACTCCAAATTAATCTAGAATGCCAGGTAGTATACGTGTGCAAAGTTTAGAGCTATTGGCTTGCATACTTTCTGATATATTGATATTAGGGTAACAACAATTGAGACAGTATTTATTAACAGTTGGCAGCCCTGGTTACTATTAAGAATCGGCATAGTCATATCTGTTATGGTACACATAGCACACACGAAATTTGGTTGAAATCCAAATTATAGTATAGAAGCTACATGTATTTAAAGTTGGTCTTCTCAGCAGGCTTAGAATCATGTTGGTAGCACTGACGTATATAAGTTACTTCAAATTAATATATAATGTCAGGTACTATACGTGTGCATAGTTTAAAGCTGTCGGCTTGCATACTTTCTGATATATGGGAATTTGGATTTTAAAAAATTGAGAGCATTTATTAACAGTTGGCAGCCCTGGTGGCTCTTAAGAATACGCTCAGTCATATCCGTTTATGTAAACATAGCACATACGAAATTTGGTTGAAATCCAATTGATAGTGTAGAAGTTATATGCATTTAAAATTTGGACTTATCAGCAGGCTTATAATCATTTTGGCAACACTGCCATGTATGGCCACCGGGAAATTAAACTGCAATATTATTATCTATACGTGTGCCAATTTTGAAATAGGTCCCATTCATACCTTCCAAGATATCCAACATTGAGCTCAAATTTCAATTGCGATTTTTCTGCAGTTGGTAGCACTGATATCATTTTCAAATATGGCCGTGAGATATTCAGGTATAGATCTTTACTCCTACCAAATTTTGTTTCGATTGCTGCAGCCGTTTAGGAGTTGATAGGGGGGGGGGGACACACACAGCCAGACAGACAGACAGACAGACAGACAGACAGAAGGACAGATAGACAGACACACATTTGCCCGATCTCATAAGTCTACTTTTTCCTCATTTTTGCAAAATGTGAAAAGTAGGCTAAAGATAACCTCTTAATCGTTCAGCAACTTTCTTGTCTCAGGAGGAATATTTCTGTACAAAAACTGTGCTTGCTGCTAATTAAGAGAGACTGGTTGTGAAGTCTCGCAGTCTCTTTCATGTTACATTCTTCTTAGGTTGTAGTGCCTATTCATATGGAAAATTCATACATGTAATGGACTTTTCAAGCAGTAGCCCACCTCTTAAGTCCAAACTTTTCGATCATATATATTTAACCACCAGCATAGACGATTGGTCTAAGACGCTTTCGGAGGCTTAACTGGATAGATTGACTTTGGAGATCAAAGCTTTGAGTCCCAACGCGGAATGCTGCTAGCGGCAAACTTAAATGTGGTAATCCTATTAATTTTAACACATTCACTCTGGTACTCTATTTAAAGTCCTGGGACTCACCCCAAATTTTCACCATAATAACTATATTCACACTGCTAGAGTCATCACAATAACTCAGGTTACGATACAAATTCCATAGGCACCTAAATATACTGGGATGATAACCAATATGTTCCAAACACATGAAATAAGCAACATAAATACAGGCTACGTACATGCATACATACATATTAATTTGACTGTTTTGCCTTCCAGAGTCCAGTCTAGTCTGCAGGCTCTGCTTTCAAACTAGTCGCCTCTACGATCTCCTATTAGCAATTAACAATGCTGCCGCCACTTCTACACCTATCACATTAAAAGTGATCAACGCTGAATCTATCCATCGCCTCCTGCTGCAAGTCTAACTCAGTTTCTCTTACTCTCTAAAGCCGAATTCATTAACCTCTTAGCTGAACTCTCCTTCCCCATTCTTTTCACTTGTCCCCACCATCTAAGCTGGCTTACAAGTATCGCCCTGCGCGGATGCGGATATCCGCGGATAAACTTGCGGATATCCGCAAACATTTTCGCCATGCAGATATAGTTTGCATGACTGTGCGGATAGCAGATAAGCTGCAGATAATGTTTGGTGAAAATTTGCGGAAAGTTTTTTAGAATACAATCCGGACTGGTTGAATATTATTACTAGGACCCGGTTGTCGTGTCTTATTTTCGGTTATACTTTTTTATGGTAAATGTAAGATGATGTAATTAAGCTAATCTCATTCAAATTATGTCATTACGCATACACTCCGAACTGAAAATGGTTGCAATTCTGACTCTATAACATTCATTTTAAACATAGCACATGGCGTACATAGCCTAGGGGAACGACTTTCTCCTCAAATGTCTAAATGTATTGTTTTAATAATTAAATGCTTTATCTAATTAAAATATTATTGTAGTGCCAGTATTTTCGGATACAAAATGTGCGGATGCGGGGCGGATGCTTGACGGATGCGGGGCGGATGCGGATAACGTTTTGTTTATCTGCCCAGGGCTCAATTATAAGAACAATTCATCCTGCGTGATGATTTCTATCTTGGCCTTTATCTTCTTGTTACGTGTACCTACCTGTCATTGCACCGATGAATCATTCGTGCTACCCTCATATCATTTACTTCTGTCTGTCTAAATACTGTGCGATGTACTAAGAATTTCGTCGCTACTAATACATGTAATCTTTGCAGAATACTGTAGATCGCAACTGAGAACTCACTGCATTTGCTTTTCTGACCTCAAACCTACAGTATATTAGCCTACTTTTAACATTTTACAAAAACGGCGAAGAAATACAGTAATGAAATCACCCAGGCAGATGTGTGTGTGTCTGTCTGTACTTCTGTAGTTGTGTCTCCCCCCCCCCCCCCCTCTCCATATCAAGTCCTAAACGGATGCAGTTATCAATCTATACTAGGACATTTCACGGCCATATCTGAAAATGGCGTCAGTGCTACCAACTGCTGAGGAATCACATTACAATTTGAGCGGTATGTTGCGTATATAAAAAATTATGCATCAAAACTATTCCAAAATTGGCACTATATAGCATATGATAATGCATATTAATATCCAGGAGACCATACATGACAGTATTGACAACATCATTCTACGCCGGCTGATAGGTCCAATTATGAAATGCATGCAACTTCCATACCATTTATTGGAATTCAACCAAAATTGTGTATGTACATTGTGTACCTTAAGTGATGGAACTACGTATATATCCAGAGCCACCGGGGCTGCAGAATGTTGATAAGAACTCACTATAATATGTTTTTGTTTGTGATTACGTAATCTGAAAACTTTCAAGATAAACTGCTGTTATTAAAGCTCTTAATCTACTACGAGATGCATACAGTTTTCTCTTTACTTCAGAGAAGTTGTTGTCAGCGCAGCTAGTAGATTTAAGTCTCCATATCAGATCACTCATCATATTATTGGTAGAGAATCACTGTTTTTGTATGGTGCGTTTCTAGTTGTTTACTGTCATCGCAGTAGAGTAGTCGTACGTCATTTCAGCATTAATTTACAATTTCACAGTAGCTTAGGACGTATTGCTTAAGTATATCGCATCGATAGTAGCTGCACCTTCATAGATTAGTTGGTACAGTGAGACTGTTGATAATACAGTATTTTCAATTCTCAGTCTTGCAACATAGAAGGTAGCGTATATAAATAGTTATTTCTTCGGATGCCTAATGCTTTAGTGTTTTACCAGCAATAGTTGCCACATTTTCTAAGTTTTTATGAGACTGTTAGTGGGTGTCATTGTAGGTTTGTAAGTGTTTAGTAGAGCTATATTGTCTTGTAAATATTTGGATGTGATGATGCTCGCTTGACGAGGGAATCGTGTCATCCCTTAGTTTTCTCCCTTTTATGTAGTCCCAATAATTGGGATTACATTGTGTTGACCATCTGAAAAGATGTAATATCAAGATAAAAATTTAGCACATGTGCGTAGAGGATAATATTGCAGATTCATTTCGAGCAACCCATTCATGACAGTGTTGCCAACATAATTCTACGCTTTCTGATGGGTTCGATGTTTAACTGCTACTACCTTTCATAACATTTAATGGATTAATACAAAATGTTATATCTTGCGTGTATGCCGCAAGGAATAGGCCTACATTTGTGCGCAGTTTGAGAGGCAGCAGACCTACCAACTACCGAACAACTCTCTATGAACATTTGAGCCGCAGACTCTCAGTAATTCAGAACCCAAGGAAGTATACTATTTCAAACAAACCGTAGTGCTCTATAAGTTCCAATATTTCAGGTATATTTCGAACAAATTATAAATGCCAGTATTACCTGCTTCAGTTCGTCATTATTCTACATAAGTCTATATAAATCAATTATTGGTATTGGTATTCAATTTTACAAAACAAAGGCTCATTAGTTGGTGACAGAACTTCTTGTTTCCTCATACTATCATCCTGAGGCAATACGCATCCTAAGGCATCTCATTTTATTGTGTTTCTTGCCTACCGACATAACCTTCGTTTTTGAAATGCTGTTTTCATACTGTCCTGAACACTACATAATCATTTGCATGCGTAAACTTAGTTATGCTGGTTAATGTAAAAAATATTTCATTTAGCTGTAATTTAAGCAGATGATAACCATAGATTCTTATATTCCTAAGTACACACTGTATTAAACGGTAATGATGTTCCTTCTAGATCTATCATACAGCTTGTAACCACAGTGACCTTACAACCAGAGATTATATTCAAATACGATACAGATCTCAACAGATATATACAAGTGCATGTTAACCTGTCTGCAATTCAGCACGCAAAGCTGAACAATTCTTAAAAACAGATACGAATTACGTTGTAGCATGCCATTTTTATTAAATAAATTCAAGGAGGAGAGTGCATGTTTGAACATCAGAATATATATTCCCAGTCTGGCCAGGAACGTAAGCCGGTAATTAAAGAAAGATAATTCTGAAAATCCAGTAATGTTATGAGATCATTATGTATATTACGAGTGGAGAGCAATTTGTGTAAAAGTGAGACAGACTCCGGTCCTATTGATTTCTTGTGTCTACAAGGTTGTTAACCTACACAGATCAACGCTCAAATAATAATCGTTCACGAATATGCATATCATGGCTCAATTTATATTTATCTACCAATAAAATAATGTGAATGGCTTCTAAACAGTCATATTTCTGAAGGAGGATAATATCGTTAACATTGTTCTATTCTAAAAACTACAATCAGTAATCATTGGTTAAACTATTCAAATTTTAACAAATCAACGATAATTGGACGATCCTATGACTATTCTTGGTGATAAGAACAGGCACATTAATATGTTAACAAATTGTGAATATGTTACAAATAACATATTCATTTCATGTGGATTTACATGCTTCCATATAATAAGTGTCAGTAAAAGTTTGTTTGAATCACTTACCTACCTCAAGACCTCGTACGATCGAATATACCCAGCTTAGCTCCAACATACCTGCAAAGAAAGAAAATGTATTGAACATATCTGTGTAAGCTACTTGACGACAGTATATTTAGTTTTAATTATTTTACTAAGTAGAAAACTCTATTTCAAAATCTTGACAATTAAGAAGGCAATTTTCCAGTATTTCCTAATTAGAATCTATGTAAGTGTTGCTATCCAGTCATCCAGTACGTAGATGGGGGCAAAAATATTTGGGGGTCCAATCAACAGTGATAAAACAATTCAAATATCTTTAAAAACGTGAAATAAATCCATCAATAATACACTTACGAATTAGACACCACGGTATAAAGTACTAATTAGAGGAACGACATGTTTCTTTTGGCATGCAAACTTCCTTAGATCGTTTGGTTTATTCGCGCATGTGCAACAGGATCCTTCCCCTGGATCCTGGATATACCTGCGAATATTCCAAGAAGCTGGACGCCCTAACTACGTACGCTGAAGTGGTGGAATATTTTACACCAGGTACATAAACCTCGGGAACGTCCACATGTTGATAAACTAAAAGGCAATCTCTACATTCTTCAAAACATTCTGTTTTATTAACATATTATTTTTCTACTCCTATCAAATTATGCAAGATACAGTATTTATAAAAATAGCTGCTGCAAAATACCGTATACAGGGGCCATTTTTACAACGATTTTTTAACAAGTTGAAGGTTCCTATTAATACTTACAAATAGATATAGAAGAAAATAACTGATCAATGACTACAAAGAGTCGTAAAATAAGAGTATTGCATCAGTGACTCTACTTTCAGAAGTCCTGAATATATAGCATTTTGGAATCGATAGGCTACCTAATCAAATCTCCACTTGTACGTTTGAAACACGGTAAGAATGTAGTATCGTGCAATAGCATCACTCAGCCGCAGGCACTGGTCCATCAACTTGATCAATGTAATACACAAATATGCACAGCATAATATAATTGAGCTATTGGCGCAAATGATCATGAAAGGAGAGTCTTGTATAAGAGACTTAACTTCCACAAGTCTCTAAAATATCACACTGAATATTACGCACAACCACCTTTTGGAATATCCAAAATATTTAAATCAACAGTCAACACTTGCAATTTCTAAACCTAGCAGGCAGATATTATTGTGAAAAGGTTTGTTTCCAATGAAGGAACCATTCAGGACGGTGGCCTTGCGAAATCCCAAAACTTTAAAATCGATACATCAGAACACTACTTAGCGATTGGCACGAAGCTTATGAAAATAGAAACATTAGCATATGTAAGAGACCTCGCTTGTACAAAACAAGACTATCTGACAGAATGTTAAAGAAAACCGCCATCTAGTACCTATAAAAGTATAAATTCAACAAATCATTATGCAATAGAGTGATAAAGACGCAATCTCGTACAAAAAGCTGGGTTATTAAACTGGACAAAATTCATTATCTCCCTAATGAATGAGGACCAATCGGGCAGTTACGCCTGCTGACAGTTCAGTGCTAGCTGCGTGTTGGTTCCTCCTGCCGACTGTCCTATCTCACCTGGCTCTCTAGCTTGCTTTGATTGGTGCCCATCCTGAGGACCCTTTTCGCTTCCCAACTCACTCCATCTTGAACTGGGAAACAAAACCACAAACTCACAGCTAAGCTCGGATGTACCATCAGCAACTGCATTACACTGATGGTCTCCTTTTGACACAATTTGCACCAGGATTGTTGAGAGACGAGCCTCCGTGGCATTGGCGGCAGCACGCCGGTGTCTCACCGCTGAGTCCATGGTTCAAATCCCAGTCACTCTATGTGAGATTTGTGCTGGAAAAAGCGGAGCCAGACAGGTTTTTCTCCGGGTACTCCGATTTTCCCTGTCGCAATTTCATTCCAGCAACACTCTCCACTATCATTTCATTTCATCTGTCATTCATTTAATCATTGCCCCAGGGGAGTACGACAGGCTTCGGCAGCCGGCACAGTTCATATCCTCGCCGCTAGATGGGCCCCTCATTCATTCCATTCCCTGACTCGGTCGGTCGCCTAGAAGCAGGCTGTGGATTTTCATTTCCATTGTTGAGAGGCATCTTGTAGCAACATTCACCACTACTAACAATGAGCTATGCTCGTAGTAGACGTGATCTCTAGTTCAGTGACTTAGTTGCCATTAGACTGATATTTTACTTGAGGCTTTTCAGTCGATCAACAAGAGAATATTTCAATTTTACATGATATACCTTTACCCGTAGGCTACGGGCTGCCACGATATCAAGTTCGGTATAAAAGACCTTGGCTCCCCTGGAGCATCTCCAACTACGTCACTGGATAACATTCTACGTTTCTTCGTTAGCTTCTTATAGTTAATAATAGGTTTGAAAACGGAATATGTTTATCTGCAAAGTATCAGAAGATATTTGATGGTGACATCTAATGTGACAAATCCTGTATAATACCGTACTAATAAAATGTGGCTAGCACAATAGATTACCGTAAACCTGTAATCGTTCCACGACACGATACTGGGTTCAATACATTCACAACACATGATATCAGTCGATTAAACAATGCTTTTTTGTTCGCTTTGTCTACAGGTTTTGGACATGTCAGTCAACAGAACCATACATATGTGTGCACGCGATATGATCAGTGTTAATCTGTTGACCGTACCAGGGTGTGTAATGATAATTTTTAAGGTTTTGGAAAAAGTTACCTTCCAGATATTTGCATTGAGCGAGCGTGTGGAATGGGGAAGAAATCACATTTTCAGCGCTGGAATTTGAACATTGTATGTCGCAGAGCGTAGTTTCCGTTCGTCAATGCTCGTAATTAAGGTAAAATTCACAATAGAAAACAATCAGCGTTGTGTTTCCACATCAAGATTGTTTTGTGGTGTATTCAATCAATGCCTTTGGGAAACCACTTCTAGGATGGCTGAGTTGGGAATCCAACTTACCCTTTCTCAGTGTAGGCCTACAAGACCAAGTGTAGGCCTACACCGGTGCTTGTGTTCAGCTTTGACGCTAGTGGCAACTCGCTCGTCGTGATCAGGTTCAATCGATCATGATGTCTCACAAACTCATTGTTCCTGGGCTAGTAGAAGAGAATCGTCCAGTACAAATAGCGCTTCTAAGGTAATATTTAGTTTAAACATTTGGCACATACTGTAAGCGCTTCCTATGGAAGATAGACTCACTGTTGTCCAACATTGCACAGGTTCTAGGTAGTACGGGTTATCTGATATTAGCGTAGAAAATTTCACACTTTCTAAAACCGGTGTTTTGTTTTTTGAAAAATTATAAGTTTTCGTGTCACCCTAACACGATAGGTTTCTCCATAGATTATTGGGAAAAATATTTACATGTGACGTAGGACTACTCTAATTCTTTTGAATATGGTCCAATTCGGTTGTTATTTTTGTTGTTTCATTTAAGGTGCTTGAATATCGTGGCCATGCAGCCCCGTGTACGTGGGTGAGTGTGGAAATTTGACTGATAACCTGTGTAATTCTGGTGGCTGTATTTGTGTGTGTCTTTGTACTTCAGGTGAGGATTGGGAAAGAACCGCGCGTGGCTTTAGGTTAGGGACCATCCTGGCATTCGCCTAGAAGAGAAACGGTCACGTTAAACTACAAGCTTCCTTCCTTCCTTCCTAGAAGAGAAGTGGGAAACCACTTACAGGGTGGCTGTGTTGGGAATCGAACTTACCCCTTATTAGTTTTTCCTCAAGAGGCCGAGGGTACCCCGTTCCATCCCTCAGACCAAAATTAAATAACTTGGCAGAGCCGGGAATTGCACCCAGACCTCCGGGGCAACAGTCACGAATGATGTCCGGTATACCACGAGGTGGTCTCTATTTCTTCTCAATCACTTTGCAATACGTTACGCAATTAATTTGCAAAACTAGTTCTCACATAAGACTAAGGTAAATAGCTGGGCATGATATCCGTTCCTTCAAAAAGCATCTACATATTTAATCTATCATCATTAGAGCCCAATGGCTGGTCTTAATTTAACACGACAGGGGAATGATGTATTTACACCGCATGGAATGTTATAGCCCATATATTTCCCTCCTGCACAACTCTCGTTCATTATGTAGGTACCGGTGCTACTCCGCCGTGCGGCTAAACGTTCTTAAAAAATTAAATAACCGGTAGCCTCAATATGCTTTCAGCAGTAACATGAATGTTGTGTGGTCCTTGGAGGACCTGCTAGCTTTATATTCATGTTTGCAGTATCTATACAGATATATTTATTCTAAAAGTTCATGACACTAAATGGTCTGAATCACAAAGCATACAATACATCTCAGTCAAGTCATAAAATTGGAATTTGCCTGATCCATCAAATCTTTTCATGATGTATTTACAATCTTATATCTTGATTCGCTCTGCTCTTAAAAGCACATGTGCAGTCATTGTCAAGATTTATTTAATTTTGTCATTTGTTTTCATTTATTTATGTAAATAACGAAGGCTTTCATAGTGATTGATTAAATTAATAACATGGTATGAGGCGTGTTGTTCATACTGTGGCACCTCGGGCCGATAACCTAGATGTTAGGTCACTTAAAACAGCAATAAATTATGGTTATCCTCATAGCAGCTCGGTTGATGAAATATAGTAAAATTGAAATGGGCTTGAACTTCTGTACGTCTACTGAAATTGAGTAAGAATACCAAGTGAAGTACGCATAGTGATGTAGTAGTTAGGGCCTAGGGCCTATCGCCATGAAGGATCGGGTTGGATTCCCAAATCTGTTAGATATTGAAATCTGGTTAAGAACACTGTAAAAATTGTTGACAAGCAAGCCATCCAATATTTGTTTGCAGAGAAGAGAATATCAAAAGAGACTGAAGTTCAAGACAGATCATCGGAAACGTCGATTAAAACTTACGAAATGAGCACTGAGTTGTTTTCTGACAGAACACAAAAGCACGAATGATCGTATTGCAAACTGAACAGACCATGTGCCTTTAACATTCTTACGTAACTAGAGGATTAGCATTCCTCTATGAACTCAGATAACAAAGGATAGAGCTCCTTCATACAGTAATATGGCATAGCCTACATATTGTTCTTCCAGGGATTTGAAATTTACCACCTTGGAAAGACCATTAGAGTTGACATGTCGAAGTACTGTAATATCAGGTGTAGCCCATGTTCCAATTCATTATCATTTTTATGACCGATATTGAAGTAAAAATCTTAAAATATTGGCAACATCCTAACATATGTTAGGACTATCAATTGCAGGTAGTATTTCAATCGCGATGTCAACTGTGTGACCTATTATCAATTTGTGAAACAAATCACCGGGTTCTATTCAAATTCCTGATAGTTGAAAAGTGGTACTACATATTGCATTGAAATTCCATGAATTATGCCAATTACAAATAAGTAAAACGGTAATATAGTTTCTATTTAAGTTGCCTCGTTCAGTTTTCATAGTTCGTGTTTTCAAACAACCGTCACTTACTGCTAAAAATATACGAGTATTACTAATAGCAAATAAGTATCGTTAGTAGTTGTACAGAAATACGGCTAGAAATCCCGTGAATCAGTCTATGCCTGTCGCATCGTTTTTAAATCCACTTATTTATTTCCCAATACACTTCACAAATAAACCTTTCTGAACCAAATAAATTCAATATAAATATAATAGAGAGACACCGACTTAATCGCAATGGAATAGTCCTACACTAGATGCAGTATTAGTGGAACTTAAAGTGCAGCTTGATTTCATTGTGGAAATGTACAAATGGAACAATTATTCAAAGTAAAATGTTAAATATACTCCTCATTTTATCCATGATTCATTTCTTTAATCCCTACTTCATTCCTAGACATTTGTATTCCTAGAAAGTTATGATGGTGTTGAATTATTGAAATCTTGAGATACATTCATTAAAATTAATATGCGGAAGATTCAGCCAGAATATTTACTCATGAAAATCAATAGACTTAACACCCAAGCGCCGGGATATTCTGTCCACCGCACAAAAATAACTGACTGCCCCACACCCCTCTTCAAAAAAAACTGTAGTCGTGTAAATATTCTTCTTCTCATTTTAATTGCAATTAGTAGTTTGTTCCAATTAAAAGTGAAGCATGCTGGTACATTGGGTAAGTATGTGTGCTCATTAGAGAGTTATGAATCTCAACATCAATTTATGAATTGTTTAGGGCTAGAAATATAATGACAAATGCTCAATTTGTGAAAGGGGTGTACGTTTCAGTTTGTTGTTACATTCAACGGACAAAATATTTAGTAGTTTCTTACTAGTCACAAAACAATTCAAATAACTAAATGTATTAGTTAAGATGTTTTGGCTGTTAGCCTAGTGCTCCAGTCGTTGGCGAATCTGGATGCAAATCAAGGCTACAGCATAGGAGACCAAGTCAGCTGAATGGCATACAGATAACCAGACTCTTGGTTAGTGTGTCTCGCTTGGATGATACGTATTCCTCCCAAGAACTAGTGCATTTAGCGTTTGGGCGAATGTTATATTCGCGTCCCCCGTCCCTTCCGAAACGCATCGTTAAAGAATGTAAATTCGTGGGAAAAACCTGGAGCCTAGATATTTTTTCGGGGCTTATAGAAACAAAAAAAAAGGTTAAATGAGCAGTCAGATAATAAATTACTCTATATTGCTCCCAGTACTTACAAATTAATCCAATATGCATAAAAATCTGATTCCTTGTCAAAATAAGAAACTTGTCATAATCATATGAAAGTAAAGATATGAAAAATACAAAACTCTCTTTCTTCAATGGGTATCTTGTAGTCATATCACCGATGGTTATCCTTTGGAATGTTTCCTATTCTTTCAAACAAAGGTAAACAATAATAGACTAACCTATTGTGTACTGTATCATGAGCACACAGACCGGACGTCCTGATAGCTGTCGGGCGTAAGAAATATATCTAGGGCTAAGTTATGATAAATGTCGATGGTTGAACTAAGAATTTGGTCTACAGGGCGAGTTAAAACAGTTGGGCTTTGTGAAATGGTTCTCTCTATGTATAAAAGGCAAAAGGTACCCACTCACCTACATTCTTCACCCTACCTCTGAATTCTCTGAAACTCGAAACTTATAATTTTATAGTGATTCCATTAATTTCATAACTCCAAATGATAAAACTTAAAGAATTAAGCACGAAGATTTTATTTTAAACTTCCAAACGTGCACTTACAAGAAATGATGAATCGTATGTTTGAAGAATTTTCGATCTGATGTACTTTTAGGGATGTAAATGGTGGTTGAAAATGTATTCACCAGAGTGATTATCTCCGAAACTGCTTAAGTGAGAAATGTGAAACTGAGGATAAATATTTTAAATCAATTTAAAATACGTAATCGACCGATTTTTCTAAATGCCTAACGATGGGGAACTAAAAAAGAGCAACTACAGTTTACGAATCTTTTACGTTCCGAACATTCATTGACAGTCTAATACTCATTTGGTAACAACTTACTCACAGGTATTCGACGTTTTTAAATACCAGCGTCCTGGATTGTTTTCAAAACAGCTGACCTACTACAGTAAACAATGTAATATATGGACTTAATTTCATATTGTATGTAGTTCGTGACAATCTAACTATCGAATTGAACATTTAATTCTGTGAAAAGGTATGAGAGCATTTCTCTGATATTCCACTGGTCCTTCCCATCACAAAACTCCACTGTTTTATACACATACCATTGTGATGGACTAAATAGCTTTTCGTCTGTTTAGTACACCCTGAGAAAATAGACGGTATCAATATCAAACCCATAACTCAATATACAAACATTGTGCCGTTCTTTAGACGATAAGAAAAAAAAAACATTCAACCTGTGACAATAAATTTCAGTGAATATACTATCAACATAGATGAACAATGCACGACAGTGACCCTACTGTCCTTCGAATTAGTCCCCTCCCGTAACTATGCAATGCTGAGAACGGCGATACATGTCCTGAAAACTTTGCAAGAAGGCGTCCTTTGGGATGGTGTTCAAAAGCCTCGTCACGTTGCACTTATGAGAATGTCTGTAAAAGTCCTGGAAACTCTTTACGGATAGCCTTCATTTGGGTCGTCACATAACGTCCGAAATGTCCGAAGACATCTGGCGCTTCAGGGCCTTTCGGTGACCGTGGACCTGGACCCCGCCACTCCATACATTGACGGACTTCAGGGTCGTACCTCAGACACCAGGTCTCGTCGCCCGTGATGATGTTTTTCAGAGCCATCCCATTCCATTCCACAGAACATTCACCCTTCTCACTGCCACCCGCCGAACAGGTGTGCATGGTAGGTTGCATAAATTCATCCTTCTTACTGCCACTCGCCGAACAGGTGTGCATTGTAAGTTGCATAAATCCATCCTTCTAATCACGCACTGTGTCAAGCAGGTCTTACACGTTGCGTTGTGTGTCGCCAATGTTGCCAGATCGACCGTTCTGACTTTATTCACCGAACGAAACGTGACGAGGCATTTGACAGTAGGGTCACTGTCGAGCATTGTTCATCTATGTTGATAGTACAGGACTATTCGCCGAACTTAACTGTCACAGCATTGTGGGGTTTATTAATCTATTAATCTCATGTAATTTTTTTCAGGATTAGGGCATAACCCAGCTCTTTTGGGTATATTCGTGTTGACCGACTGAAAAGCACCAAACTTTTGTTTATTGTCACAGGTTGTGTATCCTACTATCTCATAACTGTATTAGTATAGTTATAAGTAGGGCTCGGATCGATATGCTCGATAAAATCTCGAGATATGCTCGAAAACCATGTGTTTTATGCTCGATAGATATGCTCAAAAACATTATATGCTCGATAGATATGCTTGAAAACCCCATTATATGCGGTTAAATATGCAGAATATGCTCGAAAAACACCGTTAAAATATATAGAAAGGAAAGTGAAACGAAAAAACCAATAACATACCTTTATATACGAGCTTTATTTTCTAATTGTATTTATGATACACAGCAATATACTCGCATTCAAGTTTTTCAAGTATATATAAGAGAAGTTTTCTTATAAAAGTTACAGTTTAAAAGTTAATTAACAAAATGTTCTGAATTAGGCGAGTCATTGATTGGTCTGTACAATAACATTGTTTTCTATGTTTTCAGCTTTGAATGATTTTCTTAAATCAGTCAATAAAAGTTTCAATGATTAAAACGACCTCACTAAAGGTTAAAAACCTGCGGTTCTATTATACGCACCAGATGGACTTTTCAATAATTTTATTATTTCTGTTTTCGAACCTGAAGGATGGTCAGGGCCCGAATCCGGGGAGGGATTCGAAGAAAAACAAACTATTTGGACGAAAACCACAAGAATATGCATTTATATGCTTCTATTCTGAAAACTGCGGTTTTATGCATTTATATGCTCGATAAATTTCAATTCTGTTGGTCCCAGAGAGGTGAAAATACTACCGAAAAGCTTCTTCCAATGTGTACTATTCAGGAAAAAAATATGCAAATATGCTCGAATCCGAGCCCTAGTTATAAGTCTTGGTCCTTATCAAGGAGTAGGCTATAAAGAATATTGTTGTGATGAAAGTTAGGTGTTGTATCCTACATAAGAGCCCGCGTTTCGTAGTAATTCCGCTTTTTTATTCGGAGGAATCGAAACATTACACAAGTACACCCGTCCACCATCTTGAATATATGGAATCAGTTATCTTCCGCTTTCTGCAGAGAAAGTCTTTTATGTGAGACAACATATTTGGTACGTTTCGTCATTGTAACTGTAATAAATAGTGGATTGTCGATATTAATGTCTTATATATTCAGGATGGCAGATACGGGCTATATGCAGTGTGATAGTCTTCTGATTATTTCAAGCGAGTCATCTTATCTGTTTTTCCCGTCTTACAAAGTTTCGTTTGAATTGCGAATTTGAAGTTTTATCAGCGTGCTAAGCCACCATCTAGATATATGGCGAGATGTTCATTCGCCTTTGGCATACAAAGACCATATATGGTTTTATATTAATGCTGATTTGAAATATTGTTTCTTTAAAGTATATAGAATTGTTTGTATATTTTATAATTTCAAGATGGCTGCTTCGCGCTCAATTCAGTATTATATTACCATGAATAATGGTAAGGATGCCTAATGTATGGTACTCCTCTCTCACTAGATTTCGCGTTATGTGTGGCATTATACCGTGAGTTAATGATATTCAAGTTTTCAGAATACGTCCAGCATCCATCATGAACCCCTGGAGTCGCCGTTCTTCTGACGTGGTCAGAGGAATACACTTACGAGTTTCTGCTTTACTGATAATTTTCGTTGTTGCATATTAAAAATACTATGCGTTCTTCATCATCGTATTCTATATTTTTAAGATGGCTGCCTCGAGTTGTATTCAATTTGTTTATATGGCTTATTTCGTCAAAGCCCATTCTTTCTTACCAAGTATCGATTCAATTGCCCAATTACATTCTAAACGATTCACAATTACGTTATTACGAGGCACGTCCAGAAAGTAAGTTCCGTTTGGTAATAAAATTAAATTGTGTGCAGATACAGAAAAAATATTTATTGCACAACAATCTACACCTCCTAAACTACTTTTCCACATAACTGCCGAACTTTTGCAGGCATTTGTCATAGCGTGGCACAGGTTTTTGGATACCTTCTTCATAGAAGTTTGCGCCTGTGTCTTCAACCTGTTGGAAACATCTTCTTTCAGCTCGTCGTCATAGTTGAAGTGTTGACCGCCAAGGAAAGACTTGAGATGTGTGAACAGATGAAAGTTGCTAGGAGCGAGGTCAGGGCTGTACGGAGGGTGATCACACACGTCCCAGCCAAATCCCTGCAGGAGGTTTTTCGTCACATTTGCAGTGTGTGGTCGTGCGTTGTCGTGAAGAAAAACAACACCTTTTGACAGCAACCCTCGGCGCTTATTCTGTATTGCGCGGCGCAATTTCCTAAGTGTCTCGCAGTAAGCATCTGCGTTGATTGTTTGACCACGCGGTAAGAAATCAATGAGTAAGATGTCTTTCCAGTCCTAGAACACTGTGCACATTATTTTCCGAGGTGTCAAGATTTGTTTCGGCTTAACCTTTGCTGGGGATGAAGTGTGCCTCCATTCCATTGATTGCCGCTTACTTTCAGGGGTGTCGTAAGAAACCCAAGTTTTATCTCCTGTGACTATCTGTGTAAGAAATTCTGCGCCGCCTTCATTGTAACGGGTCAAAAACTGAAGTGCACTACCCATCCGTTTTGTTTTGTGTTGCTCCGTAAGAATCTTTGGTACCCAACGTCGGCAAAGTTTACGAAAGTTCAGTTTTTCGGTAAGAATTTCATGAATTCGTGATCGTGAGATTTGGGGAAATTCCATAGCGAGAGCACTAATTGTAAACCTGCGGTTTTCCCGGATCTTGTCATCAATCGCGTGAACCAGTTCTTCTGTAACCAAAGATGGACGCCCACTTCGTTCTTCATCGTGCACTTCACTACGTCCTTCATTGAACTGTCGGACCCAACTTCTCACCATTGAATCACTCATCGCATTTTGTCCATACACTTCGCAAATTTGCCGATAAATTTCAATTGGTTTCACTTTCTTGGCATTCAGAAAACGAATCACAGATCTGATTTCACAAGCGGCGGGATTTTCAATCAACACCGACATTGTACGAGTAAACATGCACAACAACGCGTACGTAGCTGGCAGCGCTCTCCAAATGGCGCACGTTTCCTCTCCTTGGTACAGAGCGTCTACCGCTCATATGCGGAACTGCGCTGCAGCGGAACGTACAACTAGTTGAAGACACAGGCGGCACACGTCTATGAAGAAGGTATACAAAAACTCGTGCCACGCTACGACAAATGCCTGCAACATTTCGGCAGTTATGTGGAAAAGTAGTTTAAGGGTTGTAGAATTTTGTGCAATAAATATTTTTTTTCTGTATCTGTACACAATTTAATGTTATTACCAAACGGAACTTACTTTCTGGACGTACTTCGTATATTACACCCGATAGACATCATGAACTTGCTATTTTGCTGTGGGTATACGATAAGCTATATAGTTTTTTTTATCATACCACTAATTTACGTTGATTTAGTCCTGAAATTATACATATCCATTTAAAAAAAAAAAAAATAATTTTACATTCATGGATATGGAAGCATAGCTTCCAATTGAATGTAATCACCGCCTGCATTCACCAGCTTCCTCAAACGATGGCGAATAGAATTTGCACTCGTCAGTAAAATATCACATAGCACGTTGGTGACAACTGCTCAAATCTGTCCGTCCAACTATTTCGTTGTGCGATATTCTGTCCGGATTGTTGTATGACAAGGAGACCTTGTCGCTGCAGAAAATTCTTTCAAACAGTTGTGTCGAATATTCGTTCCAAACCAGCTTCAACTCCCCATATTCCATTCTGAACTCACAGTGTTCAGGTGCCTGCTGCTGAAAGTACTAGGAACGTCGTTTCTCGGGGAAGAAAACAAAATAAGTCATTCATTGATTTGTGTGCCGGTATACCGTGGGTCTCGAACACCCTGATATGTTGATTTTGTGAACTGTGAATATTTCGCATACCAACACTATGTTCCCCTTACTTTGGGATATGAACGAAAGGCCATTTTTCCGTTCGTCCAAATGCGAAATTGTGATCATATGCTTTGAATTACATTTTTTTGCCTGTCTGTGAATTGATTGTGGCATCGTTTCCCTTCAATGTACGCCAATGACTCTGCAATTATACACCTCATAGCATGTGCTGTCTCTTTTGGCCACTTATACCATACAAACCTGCTGATTATATAATCCTATTTCAAGACTTCCGTGTACACTATCTCTCAGTACTAATGATTTTTTTGCGTATGGCTTTTAGTGCCGGGTGTGTCAGAGGACATGTTCGGCTCGCCAGTTTTGTAGCTGCTTCTAGGCGGACACCCAATGGGTGAGCTACAAGTACCGTCGCGTGTGGAGTGTTGTCTGGGGAGGAAAGTTTCAACGTAAGGACGAGGAGTTGGAAGGTAGCGGCTGTGGCCTATAGTTTGGGACCAACCCCGGCATTTGCCTGGAAGGAAGATGGTAAACCACAGAAGACCATATTCAAGGTTGCCGGCGGGAGGATTCGAACCTCCTCGCCTCCCGGATGTGAGCGACTGCCAGCAGTCATGCCGTAACGACCACGGCTAACTCACCCGGTAGTACTAATGATACAAAATCTGTATCAATTATTAAATGGATACTTCATCTCCAATCACTCTGCAGATGTACTACCATTATACTAATATATTCGGGAGTATGTGATAGGCTACCAAAGGTAGTCCGAAAGTTTCGGAAGTTCCTGAAGTTCCAGTGGGGGGATGATGATTTTGTAATTTCATAGACAATATTTGGTTTTGTATCTTGTACGTTAAATGCAAACACACATTTATTTATCAATACGCATGAGAATCAATATGAGTTGTTAAGAGAATCTGCAACGAAACGAAAAGAATATACGTTCTAGTTTAATATGTTAATCTTCCCGGGCTCGTTCTGGAGAGCGCCATAATTGTCAGAGATATCCTGCAGTTGAAATGAAAACACAAATATCTCATATCGAATAAGTTCAGATTAATGTACAGCTGCAACCTTTACTTCACTCAAGAGCGACAATATTTCCCCTAGCATCTAATAACAAGCAGAAAGCGAAACACAAATGAAGTTTGCGAGGCTAATAATCCAATCGTCTTGTTCCCGGCGGGAACGTACACAGCGCTCTCAAGCGGGCAAGCATTCACTTACTGAAGCCGGTGTATATCTGAATGAATATATGCAAGAGTGTGAGTAACGATACCAGCAAGTCTCTGGTTTGAAGTCCAGCTTGGACATACTAAGAGTGTACTTTCAGGTTTATTCCACGGTAATTACTTGATATTACGTTGGTAGGTATTCGATTTGAATTCTCGAATCACATCATCCAATTATAAGCCAAATATAATTAAAATTCCAGAAACTAATTCCACCGACGATATAATACACACTATGTTAACTCACCATGTAGATGGAGCTGATGGCTGCTTGATCCCCGGTCCCCAATATTATAAAGAAGGGCAACATTAATGGCACGACCATTAAAACAAAGCTTGAGCTTTATACCAGAAGATGGGCGTAGTGGAATAGCTGTTGGCCTCTCACGAAGGTGGGCCAAGGTCGCGCCTTATATAATGCAAGTGATGTGAGATTTTTCGGGCATAGTGTCACGTCTGATGAGCCAGATTCCATGTAAGAAGGAAGTCACATTGTGTACGGTCACGAGATGAACGGTAACCTAATACCACAACTTTCCGTAGAAAATAGAATGGTTCACTTCGCTTTTAATTGAGAAAGTTTACAGTTTCCTTCATAAAATAACATCACCTGGGAAAATTTAGCAACTATTTTCTATAAAAACTTCATTATCTGTTCTTTAACTGGAGGTCCCAATTGGTTTCTAAAACAATCAGATGGGAACAGTTGCAAAAGGGATAGCAAAGCAAAGCGACTCCATACAGGTCATGAAAACCCTGGGAATTACTCTGGTACTCATTTGTGGTGTAGGCTGAGTGAACCCCAGTGCTATTTGCGTTTCTGATGGTGTTAGTTTTGTTTCTAAAGTCCACTACATGGGTGGGGATCGAACCCACTCCCTTTCAGTTAGAAGCTCGACGCCTCAACCGACTGCGCCACGCAGCCCACGCAAAAGGGATAACGTGGAACCGATGTGATTGGGTAAGTTTACTATTGTGTGTACCGCAACTAACGCTACGGTAGTAACGTTACAGTTGTACCGCAGGCATTGATTAGTACAGTAGAGATGGTACAGGCTGTAACGTTACATTTCATGTAACTTCAGTTCCGGAACAGGCCTCAGTAACGTTACAGCTATACCGCATATGTTGTACCGTCAGCATTGGCCAGCTGAGTAGAGATGGTACAGGTAGCAACATTACGTTTGGATATAGCAGCAGTTCCGGTACAGCCACGAGTAACGTTACTCGTAGCTGTACCACGTGTTTCAATCGGTACAGCACCCGGCCCGAGTGCAAGATATCAAACATGGCAGAGTAGAGTTTGGAAGTAAAGGTCTGTTATTTTACGATTTGCATAAAACAAAAATATTTAACAATTAACATTACAAAAAACGCCTTCCGTCAACTGAGTGTGTACTCAGACTCCTGTTTTAATGGTCCTGGGTTCGATTCCCATCTCTTCCAGGAAATATGTTTCTAGTCTGAGTGCTAGGAAGGGTACACTAAGCCTCGTGAGGATATTTGATAAGAGGTAGGTTAGATTCCCATCTAAGCTCTACTGTAGATGGTAGGTGTGGTTTCCTACTTCTACGCCAGGCAAATGCCCGGATGGTTACTAACTGAAAGGCACGGTCATTTCCTTCCAAATCCTAGCCTCAATTACAAATACGCACGTTACCACAGGCAACGCAATGGCATGGGTTTCCATACAGATTCCACACATACCGTACCTAAGGTAATAATAATAATAATAAATATTATTAGACTATTAATATTCATAATAATATTAATGTTGTCGGGACCAGTAACTTAACAGGTCGTAAAGTTCCATTTCATATATTTAGTAACGTTACAGCTGTACCGCATGTGTTGTACTGCGTGCATTGGCTGGCATAGCAGAAAGAGTTCAGCGTGTTCTGCGTCTTTACCCATCCAACATGGTGGCTGAGCGAAATATATCACCGGCATTCTATATCTCAGAAACTATTACCGTTATCACCCTGAAATTTTGTACGGAGATAAAGACCACTACTACTAGTACACCTATGTGACTTTCAAAAACCTGTCAAGTACAAATCGAACATGGCTGCTAACTGAATTTGAAACAATAATTGAATAGACTTTTCTCGCGATTTAAGTATCCGGGCGCAGTGAACTATGGTACAGTAAATTTTGATACACAGTGTAATGCACTGACATCTAATTTAGTTCTGTTTTCATAACCTCAAAATGGCGGTTGTGCGACTTTTTTTCTAGTGTCCTAATCATGCGATCGAAGTCAACGTATGAATAATGAACCTACACAATAATCGTCATGTAATGGTACATAACTATATGGCTTACATATGTAAAAATCCAACATGGCGACCATCTGAAATATTTAGAGGTTTCTCAATATCTACTGATCTATGCCAGCAATGAAACTGAAATTATGAATGTTGATAAAAGCTATTAACATAAATTCGCCTATGGAACTTTCAATAACCTGGTGAGCACAAATCCAACATGGTGGTGACGCTACATTTAAATATGTAAATGGACGTTTCTTGCGATTTGACCATTCTAGCGCAGTGAAACGTGGTACGGTAAATGCTTATACAAATTTTAATCCACTGACATATAATTTATTTCAATTGTTTTCATAACCTCAAGATGGCGGCTGTGCGATTTTTTATTTAGTTCTTGTGTCCTATTCATGCTATTGAACAAACCTACGCAATAATCTTCATCTAATTGAAAATAACTCTATGGCCTACATATGTAAAAGTCCAACATGGCGACCATCCGAAATATTTATATGGTTCTCAATATCCACGAATGTATTACATCAATCAAACTGAAATGTTATTTGTTGATAGAGGCTTTTAACATAAGTAGGATATATGAAAGTAGTCTATTTAGTTCTTCATGGAACTACCGGTACATTGTTTTCTACTAACTTCAAACTTCCATCTATCTTTATCCACCATATATTTAGTGAGGGAAGTCATGGTAAAATAAATATAACGAACTCAATAGAATATGGACTTCCTCGTGTGGATCACTACTTCAAACTGCTTTAGATTTGTAAAATGTAAGAATGGGGAATGTTTTACATTCAGGAGTTACAGAGGACTTTGACTTCACACGTGTATCTGCATGAGTGCGCCTGCTTTTTCCTTGTAAATAGATACTGTCGATAATGCCGAGAAAAGAGGAGTTCCGGTATTATCGAAACTTAAGGTACCCACTCAGTACCGATATTATCGAAACTTAAGATTATTATTCAGCGGAGAGACCTGGCCCTGAGTGCGCTTAGTAGGGGACGATACTGGCCATGCGGAAATGAGAAGACATTTTCCACTTTCTTCCTTGTGTCATTGACTACAAACTTATCTCTAAGGATATACTTTAAGCTTAAGAGTGGATGTATAACCATTTGACTAATGTAATGAACCATGAATGATATTAGCAGAGCAAATAGAGGACCGGACGAACTGGAGGAAGTTTATGTCAGAATACGGCAAACACAACCATTAGAATACTGCGGACAAACGAAAACGGTGGTACATGTGTGGACAGATTAAAACTAGTATTCACTGATGCTTCATGAGGACCCCTAACGTAGGGAAATATTGCTGTAGTTCTTTGCCTATATGTGAGTGTGACTTGGAATAGCTTTCTGTATGTCTGCCATGCGATGATACTACACCACCGGACACAGAGACAATGAGAGGACTTTTTCCATTTTCTTCCTTGTGACCTTGATTGGAAACTTTGCTTCAAGGATATACGTAAAGCTTAAGAGTGCACTTCTTGAATTTATTGAGCCTGGCTGCGTGGTGCAGTGGTAACGTTCTCGACTGCTGTGCCCAAGGTTGCAGAATTGAGTCCTGGTGCAGTTGGCATTTTAAGGATGCACAAATGCGAGGGACGCATGTCACTAGGTTCATAGGCGCGCTAAAAATCTCATTCAGGGGAAAATGCCGGCACCCCGGTATCTCTAAAAGCTGCAGTTATTAAATGGGACGTAAAACCAATGACATTATTATTATTATAAATTTATTGAGCCCAGTGATTTCCTCTCCAGACAACTGCCGTGTTAAGAGAGTAAGTGCTTCACTGTTACTGGGATTCGACCCCCTTCTAACACGCCTAGTACACTAACGCCTTATCAATTCAGTCTCCATGTTACCGTTGTTGAAGCAGCGAAACACGTACTAAGACACACTATGAGGCCGACGATGAGGCACCTTTGTTTGCGTGAAGGCTCTCACTTGACGCCGTACCTTGTTTTAATGAAAAAATAGCAAATACCAGGTGTGTGGATGAGAGTATTGTATTACACACGTTCTGTACTAGAAGTGACTTGTACGATATTCCCACTCTCTACTGGCCAGGAACAACTTCAGCCAATGGGAAGTGAGGTACTACGTACGAGTAGGTGTTGGAGTAGAGACTACCCAGATGATGCAATCGGAGATATCCAATTGAAAGCGCGGAAAACCAACCTCCAGTGATTACATACTGTATATAATAATAATAATATCGTATGACCTCGGTTGCCGGGTGCAAGCTTTGTTAATTGACACCCATAGGGCAGCTTGCGTGTCGAATTTAATGCTCCTTGGAGCGCTTTGAATGTCAAGGAGAATAGATATCTAAGCTCCTCGACGCTTTACCGCTTCCTAGTAGAGAAATGAGGAACTTTGTGTTGGCGGAAAATCCCGAGATTAATTTTGCCATTATGAACACGGCCTACTGAATTCAAATGGGTTCTTTAACATGCCAACAACGTATGACATGAGTATCGTGATTTTTGTCGCCGTTCAAAAATCAGTTACCATGGCCAGGAGCGAACCTGCAAGCTTGGGGTTGGTAGTCCGACACTATAACCACACACCCACCGTGGCAAGTACTACCTACTGTAATCATTTCACAGCTCTATAGGGAAGGTGAGCCTCTTTCAGAAATGCGGACGCTCCGAATCTGGTGTGAGCGGCCATAGAAAAAATATCGTCTGTCCAATGCGTGCATACCAAGATGTCCTATTTAACTTATAATTAAAGCATATATCCCGTGTGCTTAAATGGCAATTTATTGATCCTTGCCACTTCTCATTACTGTTTAATTTTACCACACAAATCATTTCAAAGTTTGGAATAATAATATTGTTTAATCGCTTACCCACGGACTATGCGAAAGAACATTCCTCTACCGTCGCGGGGACGGTGTCTGGGAGCTGAACAGACCGAACTGGGGATGGTGACAGGCGACTGCTAACTTGGGTATAGTAAAGAAAGGGTCAGGGAAGGGATTATGGAAGGAATTCGGCCGTGGACTTGTTGAAAGGAACCGCCAAAGCAATTGCCTATTAGAGAAATGGGATACAACGAAAACCATTCTCAGGACGGCCGAGGAGTGATTCGAACTCATGCTCTGCCGATGCTATCAAGGCGCATGTTACCGCATTATCGCTCTCGGCTACCGTGGCTGATAATAATAATAATAATAATAAGAGAAATAATTTGAAGAATAGCGATTTTAAAATGTGGAGTAAATGGCTCGTACACTATATCGATTTAATTCGATTAAACAATTGTGACTTTTTAAGTTTAGGATTTTTGCTTCAATCTTGACTTGTTACCTATCTACATATGCCTAATTTCAAGTTTCTGGTTTCACTGGAAGCTCTCCTTCTAAGGCATTGGCAACATTTTGGTATGTCTTTCATAGAATGCCCCCACACACATAAAGCCATGTTCTTGCTCTTGCCTCGCTGGCATCGGGAGAGCGTGGGTTTGAATCCCACATTGGCCGCCCTGAAAATGGTTTTCCCATTTTCACCACCAGTATAATACCGGGACGGTTCCTTTCAACAGATCCACGCCCGATTACATTCGAAAATACCTTCTCTGACCCTTCCTTAATTACACTAGACCTAAGTTAGTGGTCGCCTGCCACCATTCCCAATTGTATCTAAACACAAAGTGTGTTAAGCTCCCAGACCCCATTCTTTTGACGGCAGAAGAATGATCCCTCGCAGAATCCGTGGATAAAGCTGAGCTGGAAGGGTAGGCGAAAAAGAAGGTTACGCTAAGTTCTGTTAGATCATCCGTCCACGATGTGACTATGGGTAGTCTTTCTTACGTATTTTTCAGAGGACTAATGAGTTTCCGTATTTTCAAACTGTTCTACTTTTAGTAAACGATATTCGTGGTACTTGCAGTGGTGCTGATGAAATCCAGTAGACGAGTTGGCGAGGACCGTACAGTCCTACATAATCCTGTAGCGGCCAATATGTGCTATTCCTGACTTGACCTCTAATGTTTATCTATAGTGATTGATATTTCACGTTATTGATGAATAAATCAATATGTTCCAAAATGTTTCGAGTCTTATCCCTTGGCGTCGAAAAGAAGCGGAACTCTCACGGTATTCGCATTTGAGCAATAGTTACTCCAGGATACGAAAACAAACGCTCAGTTCGCCTTCGAATGCCTACAGTTGCACTTACGTGTTTTAACGCCATCTAGCCCCTAAAATCGTTGATTGTTGTTGGTGTTAATTCATTTTAGGAGCTAGGGACATCTTGGCCGTCAGCCCCATGTAGTTGGATATATGTTGACTTTGTCTAATAACATGCATTTAGGTGATGACTGTAGTAGTGTGGGTAACTGTATTAGGGACAGGGATGAGGTAGATGCCCCGGGATTTGAAATAAGGTACTATCCCGGCATTTGTCTGGGGGGAAAACCCGGGGAAATACTACACTCAGGATAGCGTCTGTCAGCGCCGGGATTTGAACCTGCGATCTCCGGACTTACGGCAGCTGCCCTTACGGACGTGGTGCACGATGTAATGAGCACAGCTTCGCGGCTGGGAGGCCCCATAATCAAGCTGCAGCACTTGTAAGTCTTATTTTTGTATCACAATACTCGTATCATCAAGGCCTACTGCTTCTATAATTTTCGAAGAACAATTTGGAGACACTTGAATGCTGTGACCCTTTGGATAGATCACATTACCAATGAGGAGATACACCAGCTCACCAGAAAAGACGGCTACCCAAAATTGCTTCCCAAAAATAGGCTATAGCCTAAATCATCAATCAGGTAGAAAATAGATTTCCTCATAATAACATTGGAATATCTTAAGAACGAGAATATCTATATAAACAACTAAATTCGTAAGAGACAGTGTAATCTAGTGGTCAAAGGAACACTCCACACCTGATAGGGGTATCTGGCGTTCGTAGTTCGAAAATATGACTTTGGTGCTGATAGCAACTATTATGAATGTGACATTTCTTAGATTATTTACAGGCAAATGGCGGCATGTCACTTAACCAATCGTAGACTCATTGCTGTACATATACTGTACATACCCTACCTCAGTCACCATTATAACACAGGTTATAAGAGTAATTCCACACACCAACAAGCACACGTGGCTGATGATTTTCCAACGACAACAAAATGGTATCTGTATTAAATAAAA
The DNA here is from genome assembly GCA_946902985.2 of Meconema thalassinum. Classification (NCBI taxonomy): domain Eukaryota; kingdom Metazoa; phylum Arthropoda; class Insecta; order Orthoptera; family Tettigoniidae; genus Meconema; species Meconema thalassinum. The sequence continues at coordinate 1,395,055,869 of OX336389.2, forward strand.
GCCTGAACAAGGCAGCATTTGAAATACCTTCGACAGTATATACAGGGGAATCAAGCACATTACTTCCTCAAATATCCTACCAGGAGGGAGACTTGGATAAATAATATATCACCGTGCAAAATACAGGACGTGGTTCATCGAGATTGGGCCTCCAGCTGAATGCGAGGAAAAATGTCAAACTTGTCTACAGGCAAATGGGGCTAGAGGAGGGTGAAGGGACAGTTAAGCAGCGAGCCGGACAGCAAAAGTGAGACTCACATTGAGGTGACTTTCAGGCGGATTGTCTGTCTCTGCTCCGTAGAGCCAGTCATTCTAACTCCAGCTTGCTGGCTGCCGGACTGCCCGCTATCCAGTTGTTGGACTGTGTATTGCGTTGCTGACAGCACAGCGTCCAGCACCATCGAGCTGGATGATAAATACGTCCAGCAAGCTTCCCCTACTAATAATTGCCATCCGCCCTGATGGCATATTTGTAGTGATAGGCTCCGAGCGGAATCGCGAAGAATCGAGTCTGGGACCGTAAAACTTGAGGGACAAGGGTCCGGAATCGGGGCCGAGGACGCTGTCAGCGTTATCTGTGAGCCATGCATGGAAACAACACAATGTATAATAATGTAGGTAGGCCTAGGGCAAGTATTGTATTTGTTTCCCATTAATGCACAGTGATATAATAGAAGATTCAAAATTGAAAACCGGCAAGAAATGGACTGATGAAAGAAAAAAAGAACGAAATACACTGAAGAGAGATTTCCTTCCATGTGATCATTTGCTAAGCAGTAGTATACGATATGTCTGTTGATAACGCTTAAATACTTACAGACATCTTTGGTTGAGTGGTTGAAGTTCCTCTGACCTATCTGGCAGGCCGGGGCTCGATTCCCGGCGAGGAGGATTTTTTAACATTTGATTTTTATTAGGGTATATCTATTGTTTTATAATTACTCAGCCGGTATAATATGAAGCATATATCCTGTGCATTTTACAGACGATTTCACTTGTAAATCACTAGTGTCCCAGCCTTGGATAAAAGTCGTTCGCAAGTTTAACGAGTGTTGGGAATTTTACCGTATTGTGTCCTATATCGCAGTTACGAATCGTGACGTCACCGTGGAGAGTCGAGTCCTTTGAACGGGTTACTCGTTCATGCTCGGAACCGCTAGGCTTGATTCTCACGAGACCAAGCGTCACTCGCGCACATCACTACATATTTGCGTCGAGTTGGCCAGTGGAGTATCCAGCCGCATACGTAATTTAGTGTGTGACAAAGTAAACCGTTGATAGGTGGGTAGAGGAATAGCTATAATGGATAATGAGACTTTGGGAGAAATCATACAAGCGTACAAAGAAAAGCCGTGCCTTTGGAATTCCAGTTCCCAAAATTATTTAAATAGACAAATAAGAAAAGCAGCATTAGAGGATTTTTTGGAAATTCACCCACACTTTCTCTCTTTTCTTTTGTAACAACTACAAAAAAAAAGTAGTCAGTTTCTGTCTTTTAGTCACAAACCGCAATGCCGTTAACATTTTCTCACAGACATCCTATCGCATTTACAGTCAAACGTGAAATGAAGTTAGATGCCCCGCTGGAGCATGAATGTGCTCTGGAGTGTGCATATCTGGCTCAAGTTGGAAAACGCGAATGAAATGCGACGGAAAGTTGGTGTCGTTGTAGTTGTTGTTGTTTCATTTCAGGGCCTTGGACATCGTGGTCATTTAGCCTCGTGTACTTGACTGTGTATAAATAAATAACTTAAATAAAATTTGCCTCATAACCAGTGTTATTTTAGTGCCTGTAATAGTGGGTGTATTTTATTTCACGTAATGACTGGGAAGGAGTCATTCATGGCCTTAGGTTAGGAACCATCCCACTAATAATAATAATAATATCGTATGGCCTCGGGTGCAGGGTGCAAGCTTTGTTATTTGACACCCAGAGGGTAGCTTGCATGTCGAATTTCGTTGTTCCTTGACTATGAAAGTCAAGGAGGTTAGGTCTTAGATGTCTAAGCTCCTTGAACACTATAGCGCTTTCTAGTAGGGAAATGAGGAACTTAGTGTTGGCGGAAACTCCGGAGATTAATTTTGCCATTATGAACTCGGCCTACTGAATTCAAATGGGTTCTTTGATAGGCCAACATCGTATGACATGCGTATCGTATTTTTTGCCGACTTTCAAAAAATCACTTACCACGGCCAGGAGCGAACCTGCAATCTTGGGGTTAGTAGACCGACACGATATCCACTCACCCACCGTGGCAAGCTGCCATCCCACTATTTGCTTGTAACAGAAGTGGGAAACCACGTTAAATCACGTCCGGGATGGCAGAGGTAGGAAGTTAGTTAGTTATTGTTGTTTAAAGGGGCGAAACTAGGAGGTCATCTGCCTCTAAGAGGTAGGAAGCGAACCCACGTAATCTCAGTTTTGCCTCACGAAGCTGAGGCGACTATACTAATGTTTCCCATAAGCCGATAGTACTGAACAGTACAGTTTCGAATCACCTAAAGCTGCTTGTTATAAATCTCAGTGAGGTATAGCTATATTCGACATGTACTTTTTTTAAGTGGCAGCACTGCGAATAGATAATAATCTGTACTGGATTTTCAGTCAGATTCGTGAGACACACCGTGAAACAAAAGTGTGCATTATTCTATTATTTTGCTTGAAATGGCTTTCTCTAACTGCTGCTGTTGTGCATAAATGAGCTGAAGAAGCATGTTCTATGATTTGCTATCTCCTTTTCTGCCTAGTAAAATAAAACCGCAATACCCCTCTCCACCCAAGTATTAACTAAACATGTTAATTTGTATATACTGTAAATTTAGCACAACCAAATCGAAAATAAGGTACATCAGAGTTGATCACTTGACACAAGGAAAATACACTGCTGTTTGTTAGAAAGTGAAAGACCAAGAACAAGAGATGTGACCACATTGCACTTTATACCACAGATTAGGGACATGACAATACATTACTGATTAGAAGAACAGTCCGGTACATGCACGTTGACGGTCGATCTTCAGTACGGCGTCGCGCCACCACGTGCTGCACTCAGAGCCGCTAGACTTCCTGGCATGGAATCATACAGCGCTTTAAAAAGCTGCTAAGGAATACCATCCAACGCGGTTTGTAGGCGCATCCACAAAGCATCAACAGTGGCGGCAGGTGGACCTGAACGAACAAGTTGCCGACCGACCATATCCCAGACATGTGCGATGGGCGACATGTCAGGCGAACGGGCAGGCCAGGGAAGCAGAGGCATCCGTCGTTCTGCGAAGAAGGCTTGCACATTCCTCGCCACATGCGGGCGGGCATTGTCCTGCTGAAATATGGCCTGTGGAACGGCCTGCAAGAGGGTCAGTGCCGTGGGCTGTAGAACTTCCCTGATGTAGCGGTCACTGTTCAGATTGCCCGCAAGACGTACGAAGCGCGATCGCCTGTTATAGGCAATTGCGCCCCAAACCATTACACCTGGTGTTTGTCCGCTATGCCGCTCAACAGTACAGTCTGCCTGATTGCGTTCTCCACGGCGGCGTCGAACGCGTATGCGGCCATCACTGTAGGACAGGTTGAAGCGGGACTCGTCCAAAAACACAACATTTCGCCACTCTGCCTGCCAGTGTCGGAGTGCACGTGCCCATTGTAGTCGGGGCGTCGGTGGTTCCCAGTCGATGGAAGTCGACGCAGTGGCACGCGTGCTACCAGTCCAGCCCTCAAAAGACGGCGCCGCACCGTGGACGCAGACATGTCCACCCCCGTTGTAGTGCTCCAACGTCGAGCCAACACCGAGGACGACGCTGTTCTGTCCGATACGGCCATTCGGAGAAGATGGCGGTCGTCTTGCGCTGTGGTCACATTGCGTCGTCCTGTACCCTGTCGTCGCTGTGTACGGCCCTCCTCTCTCCACTGGATCCACATACTACTTATGCAGCGTGCCCTGTACGAGCCGCAATGTCCCGGAACGATAGACCCGCCTCCCGGAGCCCAAGCATTCTGCCCCGTTCAAGCACACTCACATGCTGATAGTCCACCCTGTGATGTCGGCGAGGCATCGTTGCACTTGCTTAAACGTTTCCACTTTGTACGACGGCCCCACGCCGACAAAGCTGTGAGGAACCCTGACCTGTCCGGTCCCACGACACGACCTAAATAAACATGATAAAAATCTAAGAGAAAACCTTTACACTTTCTACAATCTCCGATTCTTTGTACAGAAAAATACTTACAAAACCATCTATAGTGCTCTGATTGAAAGCAAATTAATATATGCCATATCAACTGGTGGGCCAATGTGCATGCCATCTCTCTGCGATTTCAATCACTTAGTATGGTACCGCAGGCCTACACGACCCCTGTTCTGGGAGTGTCTCCGATCATTTCTTCCGGATGTTTCACTTTCTACAAACAGTACTGTACAAACTGACACACCACAGCATATCATGCGTTCACCAAAACATACTTTTAGGTTGCAAATGTAACACCTTCTCCCACACCTTTATAAAGAGTACTTAGGCACACAAAAAAAAACAGGAATTGCCCTTGATGAACATTTTAAAATAAACACACACACAGTAAACATGATAAAAAATCTAAGAGCAAACCTTTACACTTTCTACAATCTCCGATTCTTTGTACAGAAAATTACTTACAAAACCATCTATAGTGCTCTGATTGAAAGCAAATTAATATATGCCATATCAACTTGGGTAAGTCAAAACAAAACTTTAATTCATAATCTGCAAGATAGCCTAAGCAGATTCTTAAAATATTTCACTGGTATCCCTTATTTTAATATTAAAGAGTTGTTTCAGATTACTGTACTGAATATCTACTACCATGATCCAAGAATCAGGCACAAAGTCTCTCACAACATACACACAAGAACCATAACAAATACCAAATATGAAAATCCTTTATGTTTAATTAGCCATGGTTTCAAGAGACTAAATTATATTGTACCATCACTACTTAATGGATTGTCAGCCATAAACAGCAAACAACTTGCTATAAGTCGCATTAAAATAATTACCTAAATAAACATTAATTTATAATATAAACTTATTATTGCATGAAGTCTTGTATTGAAATACAGTACAATCTGTTTATATGTTGTACAAATAATTAATTTGTCTCACAGATAATTTGTACTGGATTTGCAGTCAGAATCGTGAGCCATATCACAAATGTCACAAATGTATTATCAGTAGTACTTAATGAATGAAATGAAAATCCACAGCCTGCTTCTAGTCTCCGACCGGGTCAGGAATGGAATGAATGAAGCCCCCATCTAGCGGCGAGGATATGAACCGTGCCGGCTGCCAAGGCCTGACGCACTCCTCTGGGGCAATTATGAAATGAATGACAGATGAAATGAAATGATAGTGGAGAGTGTTGCTGGAATGAAATTTTGACAGGGAAAACCGGAGTACCCGGAGAAAAACCTGTCTGCCTCCGTTTTGTCCAGCACAGATCTCACATGGAGTGACCGGGATTTGAACCACGGACCCAGCGGTGAGAGGCTGGCGTGCTGCCGCCTAAGCCACGGAGGCTTATCAATAGTACTTAATAAATACATTAAATTTCAATAATAATAATATAAAACCTAATGCACTTCTCTAGGTATTTTATTAGAATGTTATAATGTTCCGTAAATGTTTTAACGTTACCATCAATCTGCCTAAACAAGGCTTCCATCCAAACTTCAATAATATCACGAAATAACAACAGCGTTTATGTACTTTCTTTTGCGTGCAACAAGACGGAGTGTTACTCCGGTGCAAACATAGAATTCCATTCAGTAACGTATCGATGCAAGGCAGAGGCCATAAGGTTACAACTGTACCGAAAGGTGCGCGGAACGAAATGAGTAACGTTACTCCTCCGTGTACCGTATGGGAATAGAGTTCCAATTTGTACCGTGCTCATGTAACGAAGAGGCTATAACGTTACTCTCGTACCGATAGAAACCGTGGAACCGAATGATTCTGTTACACCACGAGTTTCGTTACGTTACCCATCATGTTAAGTTACGCGTTCCTGCATAGGACACGCCTCTCCAGCGCTTACCTGTCGAGCTCAGTCCCCAACTCCAGACTTTCCCCAATACCATGAACTGTTGCGTGATAGCCCGTTCTCTCGAACCAGGCAATCAATCGGCTCACTCACTGCGGCTCAGTGGACAGTTGATCAGGAGAATAATGACTAGGAAGCCAATCAGGTCACCTGCAGCATATAAGAGGAGAAGTAGGCTAACGAGAGTCGATGATTGGATTTGTTTTTAACGATTTCAAAGCGAGAAGTTGACAAACAGGTGAGGCCATATTTCTGACAAGTGTTCTTGTGTTGCTCGCAGAGACTTAAAGACTAAGCTGAAACTCTAGAAATCAGCATTCTCAATATTGTTTCTTGTAGATAATTGGGACATAAATGTAATCAGTCCCGTCATACTCAGTGTGCATGAAATTTGTATGGTAAACCGTGATGAAGATGATGATCAAGTAAATGGAAAAGTAATACGATAGCACCATCCGCTGATTGCGTGTAACCGGTCGCATGCGTGACGTCATGGCTGATGCACTGCGCCCGGCAGCAGCATTAGACTGCGCAGCTTCAAGTGTAATTTAAACTATTTACGTTAATATTACTTTAAATAAAGCTCTTTTATACAATCAATAAGCGTGTTAAATACAGATGAACACGTAGGATGTATTTGAAGTTTGACGACTAGTATATTATGGCCACTTTAACGTGAAGAACTTACAACTACGATCAACGAAGCAACACTACCTGCACTCGACACTGGAGCCCGAAAATTATGTATTCCTCTTGATCATAACATATACAGGGTCATCGAAAAATAATGCCAACATTTCAAAAAATTATAACACAGAAACCCTTTATGTTAAAAGTGTAATTCTTTCACTGAACGCCAGCTTGTTAAAGTAAGTTTTGTTTTGGAGGGGACGTGACCTTGCTATGCGCACACTAGATGCGCACACTAGATGCGCAGTAGCCAAGGTCGGCCGGGGGCGCGTGCACCAATGACTGCACCGCCCCACAAACTGCACCTGATTACAAAGCTGTTATTCGATGGTATAATCAAAGGAAACAGGGACTGTAGAGAAATAATCTAGGCCAGGCCGACCACCAACATCAGCATTGAACGCACGCTTTCCCAATGGCTGGATTGGTACGTGCAATCATTTCAGGAGTAACTGTCAAGATGGCGGCAGAAATTTGCTCCCGCAGGTGCTCCAAATCCCGAAATTTTTCTTCATACAAAATGTTTTTAATGTACCCCCAGAAAAAAATCCAAAAGGGTGAGGTCGGGACTTCATTGGCGCGCGCGCCCCCGGCTGACCTTGGCTACTGCGCATCTAGTGTGCGCATAGCAAGGTCACGTCTCCTACAAAACAAAACTTACTTTAACCAGCTGGCGTTCAGTGAAAGAATTACACGTTTAACATAAAGGGTTTCGGTGCTATAAGTTTTTGAAATGTTGGCATTATTTTTCGATGACCCTGTATGTATCATCGAAACTTTCTAGATATTGTAGTAGCTGTATAGTAAATAATCTCATTACCTGTGTTTTCCTTAGAGTTATTACGTCAGCTAAAGTCCCCGGCCGACACAGACACAAGTTTCTTAAAATTGAGAGACCTGGCACTTGCGTAAATGCATAGACAACTAGACAACTGTATAAGATTTCATTGACAAGGATAGAAGAATCAATGACTTGCTGAAGTCCTCTTAAGTCCAATGAATTTCCCTCATGCAGATATTTTCGGCTTCCATGAAGACTTTCCTAAAAATTGGCTTTTTTCCTTAAGGTTGGCACGCCTCTTTGCTTCAAGATTTGTAACAAGCGAGCCTTAACTCTGAGCCTATTTAATTCATCCTCTGTACGTGTATGTTTCCTGTTCAACTGGTTTACTTCTTTCGGCAATGTATGTTCATGAGACGATTCAGTGAAGAGTTCTTTTTCTGTTTCGAAATCTTTTCTCTTCTTGATGGGCGAGAGAATACAGTTTCCAGCGAGCACTTCCGAATCTCACGTTTACTGTAGTTGTCTTCCATAACTTGAGGCTGTTCTATATCTGGATTTTGCGGTGAAATGCTAAAGCTCCCAGAGTCATCTGAACCTTGTCTTGAAATTAAGTTGAAACATGTTACTACTGCAGGCCCTAGCAACGTTTTGGGGCTGTAATATTAAATGATCTCATATTAGGTCACGCATATAGGCAAATCAGTCGTCGATGCGAACATTTTATTTCATTATTTAGTTTGCAACCACAACGCCAATGTCTGCAAACCATTGGATCATTATAAAACGTGTGATAGGTGATACTTGTTCCTTTGTATGTCTTTATTATAGTTTTCATACCTATCAGGGGTGTATTGAGGGGACCCCAAAATGCTTAGAAAACTTGTACTCTTAAACCAGTGTTGGCATTATATCACCATCATTTTCATTGTGTCCTAGTGGTGAATATTAGGAAACCCAGTAATGTAGCTCAGGCTCCACAGCTGTACTGGATGGACGGAGATTCAAAGTTTGAATCCTGATGCTGACAGCAGCTATCTTGAGTGTGTTCCCCCCCCCCCCCCCCACGCTTTTCGCACACCAGGTACCCTATTTCAAGTAATGCAGGAGCATCTAGCCTAGTCCTAGATAGAATGCATATCTTTCAAAATAAAAAAGCACATATCTTAGCTTGAAATCTTGTAATATTACTAGGCTTCCCTCCAATAATGGGAACAAGAAGGAATTTGTACTGATTCGAACAAGATTGTATAATATAACCACGTGCTTGTCACATAAGACACGCACGCTTGTCTCCGTGATGGCATCACTGTACAGAACGGCAAAATGATTTTTCTCTGCGCAACGGATACGGTCACCCTCCGGATGAACATGATGCTGATGATGATCGTTGTTTTACGGGGTGGACCATTGAGGTCATCTGCCCCATGGCTAACTGTGCTAAGGCGGTGTGTATGCTAGTATTTTGCCACAGCCGTAGTATAGGGATAGCACAATTGTCTCTTATCAAGGGAGCCCTAGTTCGACTTCTGGCTCTGCCGGAAATTTGAAATCTGGCTTGAGGGTTATTTATTTAAGTACTAGTATGTTAGCTTGTAATTAGTCTTAGTCTTGAGAAAGCCTCAAATTAGGTAGTACTATAGCATGTTGCCAAAGTTCAAATAGAATGTTGTCCTTCTCAATGCCATGGCCATGTCCTTCTTAACCCTCAAACTGTGTCGTGGGGTCGTTTATGGCACCGCTTCTCACACTTACTTTTATTACAGTGGGCAGTTTTATCCTAGAATTTTTCCCTTCTATGTATCTTCCCGCTTACTTGCCTTTGTTTCATAGCCAGACTGGCAGGCGCCTGCGCAGTTTTCTTTCTTTGTTATTAGCAAGCGGAGCCGAAGTGTTGACACTTTTGGCACCACGACACAGTTCGCGTTCTGAAAGCTGTGTGCGCGCTACTCTTACTAGTGCTGTTTGTAACTCTGTGAAGGAAGCAGTTGCTGTGCAGATGCAATGGCATCGTTTCGGGAGAGTGGTATTTCGGTTTCACATCCTAATTTTTCGAATGTAATTGAGGAGGAGCTAGACATTGTGCTGAATGAGGACGATGAGGGAAGTGTTGAAAGTGACCGTGATGACCAAGATGTTGACTTCAATTCTGAACACGAGTCTGCTTCCGAGCAGGAATATGACTCTGATGACGAAGGTATTTCACATAATACGGAAGAAAACTCACAGTTAGTGGAAGAAAATCCATCAGCATTTTACGGTTAAAACAGGTATAAGTGGTCCTCTGTTGAACCTTGTCGTAATATGAAGACACCTGCCCATAACATTGTTGTCAAAGTACCAACAATAAAAGGGAAAGCGAGACAGCTGGGAGATACTTGTACACCACTACAAGTATGGGAATGTTTATTTTGTGATGATATGGTGGAAAATGTAGTGAAGCACACAAATGAAAAGCACACAACTTACAGAGTACGGTTTTCTAAAACAGACAGAACTGAAATGAGGGATACAACCAGTATCGAAATAAAAGCATTGTTTGGTCTCCTGTACTACAGTGCTATTTTCAAATCAAATAATGAAAGCTTAGACTCCCTGTTCGCTACAGATGGTACTGGTAGAGATATATTCCGGGCGACACTGTCCATGAGAAGAGTTCTCTTTTTGATTATTGTTTTGCGGTTTGATAATCAGTTGGATCGTTGTGAGAGGAGATGTACAGATGCTGCTGCCGCTATTTCGTGGATGTTCAACAGAATGGTAGAAAATTCCCAGAGTCTTTACAACATCGGATCCATGGCTTGTGTGGACGAGATGCTAGTAGGCTTCCGAGGTCGCTGCAAATTCAGGGTGTATATGGCCAATAAACCACAAAAATATGGTCTAAAAATTATGATCTTGTGTGATGCGCGAACAAACTACTTTCTAAATGGATATATCTACACGGGGAAGGATAGTGACGGGATTGGTTTGAATTTAGAAGAAAGAAAGTTACAAAAACCAACGCAAAGTGTAGTGCGGCTTGCTGAAGTGATTGCCGGAACTAATCGGAACATCACCGCTGATAACTATTTCAGCTCAATAGAACTTGTTTCGGAACTAAAACAAAGAAAGTTGACTTACGTTGGGACCCTCAAGAAAAATAAGCGGGAGATTCCGCCACAATTTCTTCCTAACAGAAGGCGTCCTGTGGGCTCATCTGAATATGGATTTACCAAACATATCACGCTGCTTTCACACGTGCCCAAAAAGGGTAAGGCTGTAATTTTGGTGTCGAGTATGCATCATGCTAGGTGGAAGGACCCTGAATGTTACAAAGACGAGATAATTGCATTTTACAATAACACAAAAGGTGGAGTAGACACACTGGACCAGAAGTGCGTTACGTTCTACACTGGTAGACGTACACGCAGATGACCTATGGCTATTTTTTACACGATTCTCAATATAATAGGAGTCAATGCTAACATACTGCACACCTCATTCAAAGACAATAAGGTCATTACTCGTTTCCAATTCTTAAAACTTCTGGCAAAGCAACTGACTGAGCCCTATCTCAATGAAAGACTTGTGAATACTCGCCTACCTAGAGAGCTTAGGCTGACAGTATCTCGTATTTTGAAGACGCCACTTCCAAAGGGCACTGCACGAGATAGCGAAGGCCCTTCAAAGAGGAAGAGGTGTGCGATATGCCCTAGATCCCAAGGGAATAAATCTAATCAATACTGTGAAGATTGTGACCGACCAGTGTGCCAGACATGCCGATTTGTAGTCTGCCGGGAATGCAGAGGGGACGATTGAAAGTGAAAGTTCAGGTGTTGTGAAAATTTGTGGTGTAGGACATATGTGTGTAATTCTAGTTATTATCTATTATTCCATGTCTTAGGTATATGAAAATATACAATCCATAAACTTGATTACAATCTTTAACACTAAAAGTCCGTTACATTTATCTATGTGTATAAAAGTACGTGTGGTTTGCAGTGACTTGGAACTTTTTTTTTCTTCAATGTGTATACTCATTTCAGAGATTTTTTCTATATAGATTTGTTTACTGATGTTAGATAGTGTATTATAATAAATACTGTGTTAATCAAAATCGAAATACCAGAGTTATGTCCTAGAATATAGGTGGTGCCATTAGTGGCACCGCGACACAGTTTGTGTACTGATATTGTCACGACACAGTTTGAGGGTTAAGGCTATCCCCACTTAAAAGTGCGAACACATGTGCAAATACCAGTGCGACAAATGCCACACCCAGCATAACACGCTAAACTTTGTAAAGGAAGGTACCGGGTTAGATCCCTGGCTCTGTCGTTAGTGTAATTCCTTTCATTCGTGGATTAGGTATATGTGGCGCCTTCATCATTCATTTCATCCTCACAAGTACCTGACAGACGTCAACTCTAGAGAGCACAGGTCATAGAGAACACATACTAACATAATAGAAATACTAGGTACAACGGGATTATTACTTGATGTACCAAAAATAATATGTCACATCCACTTATTGGAGGAGAACCTGGACCCGACGGGTCCACCGTGAATCTTGGTGATTTCGCAACATTTGCCACATCGTTGTCGATACTAAAATTATGTAAATTCTAAGCATCTTAAATACCCATATGTGTCAACAGTTTTCGCCAATCACGGGCCATTGATATCGAATAGCCACAAATTCATATTGCAATTTCAAATAAAGTTTCAAAAATTAGCTAAAGCTCTTTAGAGTGCGTCCAGTTGGAAAATGATAGTTCTAATCTGAGGTGGCGAATTTCTTCACATGAGGGTTTATTTTTACAGATGTTAAGTGAAAACAAGATTTGCAGTAAAGAACATGCAGCCGATTTTCTCTTAAATGGATGGGTATAGTTATAACGTTTTGTTCTTATTATGGAATACAATTGAATGTTCTTGTGATGAACGTCAAGAGTTGTGCCCTTTATTAGACTCCTCGTTTACTAAGTTTCGTTATAATTCTGTTTTTTCATCCAGAGGAATTAATTGCATCATTAGAAAAGTACGCCCATTCACCATCTTGAATGTACGGAATCGTTTATCTTGTGCCCTCAGCAGAGAAAGACCTATATGTCATTCTACATATATCGGCGTTTCGTCATTGTATCTGTAATGCATATTGGATTGTCGATATTAATGTCTTATATATCCATGATATGCAGATATGCAGATATGTAGTGTGATATTAGCGAGGTAAGATATCTGTTTCTCCCCTCTCACAAAGTTTCGTGTTAATTGCGCAATTGGATCCTGACTTATTGATTTTGAAGTTTTAATAGTATGCTCAGCCACCATCTTGAATATAGGGCGGGGGTGGGTTTTTTTTCCTTTGGCATACAAAGCCAATATACGGTTCTACCTCAAGGTGAATTTGAGATATTCTATCTCTAAAGTATACAGAGCTATTTCTTTGTATATTTTCTAAGTTCAAGATGACCACTGCACGCTATATTCAGTTTGATAATCCTGCATACAATGGTAGTGAGTTGTTTTTTTATAGTACTCCTCGTTCACAGAATTTCACATTAATTGTGCGCGTTGAAATAGAGATGTCAACTCGTGTTACATCCTAAAAGAAAGATACACAGTTTTTAAATACTTAGATGAAAAGTGCCATGAGCTATTCATGAACGTGAAATATTTAATATTTCCCTGAATAGATTACATAAATATTCGTTAACAAGTTCATCCAACATCACAACATAGCCTACTGTATAAGTACTTTCTGATGTCGTTAACTCCGCATGTTTTAACAAGGCTGGGAATCATGCGAGGAACTTCTATGTGGTGGATGTTTCAAGCTCACGGTAAGATGCCCTTCCTGACGCTAAGCATAAGGCAATGAGAGATGAAATGTATTTACGTTGAATGAAACTCGTTATGGAGTTCGAAGGAAGCGGTCTCGATTCCTTAGAATATACCTACTCGGCATTTACCGGTACCTCATTGTTAAAAATTGGAAACACGGGATTCGATAACCTCGTCTACTGAGTCTGAAATTTAGCTGGCCTCTTCACCTTGAGGCTTAGCAAGTGTAGATGCGGTCGTCAGTGAGGGTTGAAAGTGCCTGCCTGATATATTAAGGAATGTTTGGACTGTACAAAGAATCTTCAGAACACCAAGAGCGATATGGAATAGCATGACCCAGTTTGTAAGTAATGGAGAGTAATGACTGAGGGCATTGATCTGATTTTGGTTCATACATGTGTGTGTAGTAATCGCTTTCTCATGGCAAAATTGGTAAAATTGGTTCACTAAATTATACTCCAGTCTGTCATGTGGTGAACGAGTTCCTATAGTTCCTAAGTGACGGTATCGCGTGCAGGATCCTTGAGCTTCACATGAAGCAAAAGTATTTCCTGAAATGAAGTGGTTCTAACTCCACAGTTGACTTTCTTCACAGTCTAGAGAGACTGAAACTGAGTAGAGGCAGACTCTTAATATATCTTGGTGGTCTATTACTATATTTGGAAAGCTAACCATATCCTAGGAGTAAATTTCTACCGTGGCAGCATGAGTGGCAGAACTAGTCACTAGATTGACCGCGAAGTGAATAACACACTAGGAACTCCGCCAGGCAGTGGCGTTAAAGTTCAAGATTGGAGTTTACGGTTACATTGCATTGAGTCCCAATGTGTCTTTCGAAGTATAGCCTAAATGTCAATTAAATCACAATATTTGCTCATTTAAGTACTCCCTAGATTTCAGAAGTCCTGGTCTGCCCCAGGGGCCACATGTCACTGACCGGCCCACCCCGAATTGTAGAGATACATCTAACAGTAACACGCGCAATCTCTAGCGATTAGATGTTTCTACTATTGTGTGAATCACCTGAAAGTTATGTCATTGCTTCGTACCCGGTTTCTCTACCCCGCACCCCACGGCATAGCTGTGCGCGTTACATCGCTTCCAATGAGTGGGATGGGGAGCTGCAGCAAGTCCACAGATCAGACACAGCGACCATTCTGAGTAAGGTTTTTCTCCGAGTTTTTCTACACACCTTTCAGATAAATGCCGGGATGGTAACGTGCTTCACGTTCCGGGGCACCTACACCCATCCCCGACCATAATACTGTAGTTATAGCTACATGAGTTAAGTTACTCGACTCGAATCCCGGACGGGATTCCAGTTAAGTTTGTCGCTTAACAATTGTTCGTGGCTAGCTTGCTAAGCTAGGTCCTCACAGGTTCTCCACGAGTCTGAGTGATATCTATTTCAAATGAAGCGAAGAGTTTAATTGATATATTTATTGTTTCGACTAGTCACTAATACATTTGAAGTTATTTACAAGTGCCGAGGCATGAAGCCCGACTGCCAACCAGTTCAGTTGGTTAGTCTTAAGATTACTGAGTTACAAGAGACTGGAGCTCTGTGAGTCCAGGGTTTTATTAGAATTGAACAAGTCACATGTCAATCCCTTTAGGTGGGATACAGTACAATCTTACTGGCTAGTTACCAGAGTAGAGGGGGACACACGTGAAAGGGACTACTGGAGGTTTTGGAGTAGGAAACATACGTCACGGAAATATCTGGATGGACTCTGTCAAGCACGAGACTGTGTCTCATCTGAACCCTGAGCTGTTTGGTAATTACTCATAGCTTGCTAGTCACAAGGGTATGTGTCATTTGGACCTCGAGTTGTTACTAAATATTATACTGGGAAATTATTCATAGCTGGCAGGGCACGAGTTTGTGCGTCATCTGGACTTTGAGTTGTTATCAGATTATACACAGCTCGAGTCACTTAGTATTGGGAAATTAGCATACATACTGTCTGTTGAAACTCGGCTGACACTTGCAGTAATGATAATAATAATAATTCAGCTTTTAGAAGCTGAATCCATTAATATTGGTGGTTGTGGGTTCTATTCCCGACGAGGAATATAACTCCTCCCCTCTTTCTTTAACGTTACTGTCCTCAGTAACATTTTCATTTACATTTTTCTTATTTCTAATTTTTACAGATTTACATAATTTATACAGTTTTTTCCTGAACATGATTATAACAATACCTGTTATTAATATCACAAGAATGACATTGGTAGATACGAATATTTTTGTACCAATAGAAGTTAGAGGGATTGGTTTTAAGTCCAGTTTCAATTTCTTTGCATCTAAATGGGAAATGTGAAACTTAATTTCATTCTTTATTGCAGGTTCATTCTGAATATTTAAGGATGGGAAAGAATGAATGTAATTGGTAGGTTTTTGTTGTAAAGTTATTCCCATACTGGAAATAGGACAAGATTCATTAGAATAAATTACCTGTGGTCCTGAAATCTGTATGGATTTCTGGGATTCTGGGCATGTTTGTAAAATTACCTCTGGATCTTTAGTAAGGAACAGAATGTGTTCCTTGTTTAAGGGTCTAAATATTTTTACATTATTCTTTACAGAAGCAAATTCACATCCTGCAGTGTTTGTTAAATTACAATTTGTGATTCTGGTGTTATAATATAAACACACATAAGTTTGAGTGTTCTTAATACATGGTACAGTGGACCATTTCAAAATTTGACCTTGTAGGTAATATTTTTCAGACGGAACAAGTACAATATTATTAATAGTGGGTATAGGGGTTACATCATATAGTTTGTATTGGTTTCCATCCGTTATTGGCATGGAGAGAATTATAATTATTTCTTCGTCCAGCATAAGGACTTGAGTCTTTGACAATTTCAGGTTTTCATACTGATGGTATTGATCAGTATGGATCATACTTTGTGTAGGGTAGATTGATAACAAATGTTTGACTATGTTAGTTAAGTCTTTTCTTGAGAACAATTTTACATTTGTCATTTCATGAAATGAGAGACTAATGGTCTCTTGAAACACTCGCATGATTTCTTGGAATTTGTTGATGCACAGTAACACGTATTGGATGTTTTCTAGTAGATTTATCTTGAAGTCTTCTGTTCGAAGTATACCTTGGATTACCTTCATATTGCCATTAACATGATTCATTTTATCATAAAATTTTTGAGCAATTGAATTTGTGAATGATACTAGTTTATTTATATGTTTAATTTCATTAGTGCGGCTTTGTTTTAGAATGTCTAATTGACTTTGTAAAATATCTAAATCATCCTGGTCTAGATTGCCAGAGATGAACTTAATTACTTTTCCTAATCAATTTATTAGACCACGTTTAGTTCTATTAGATGTATTAGGTATTATTACTTTTTAATAAAAGGCTAGAGACAGTTTCATCAATATTTTTTGTACGAATCTTTTAAAGTAGTAAGATTGAAATGAAACATGAATTTATGGTAATTATTGATTACCAATACAGATCCCATGGGGTCGGCATAAAATCCTGACGTTGTTATGGGTTCTGTGTAGATGATGGCATATCATGGTAGGAATCTGGGTAGAGAAGAAATTTCCTTTTAGGTTTAATGTCACGGAAATTTCTGACATGGGTCTTGCCATTTTTCATTTTGCAGTATACTCGGTTTTCTTCAAGTTTGGTTATTGTGCCTTCATTATATAGTTTTCTGGATTTCCTATTTCTCGTTAGAGGGTCTAGGACATATACAGTTTCGCCTATTTGATAGGAGTGCTCGAAATTGGAATCTTTTGGTTCGGGTTTACTTTCATTTAAGATTGTCAACTGGTTTCCTTGTCTCTCAATATATTCATTACTTTTTGGAGACGAGGAGACACATTCAGAAGTATCAATATGAATTTCAGCAAATGGGTAGTCGGCTGTTATAGGACCTTGGTTTGATAACTCGTTAGGGTGTCTTTCATATTTATTCCTCTGACATAAGTTACACTGATTTACTAGATTTGTAATTTGTTCTTTTAGGTGTGGCCAATAGTACTTGGTTCGAAGGTGTTCAAACGTTTCTATAATAGCATTGTGATTTATTGAATGATGTTGTTGAATTAACTGTTTCTGTGTTTCTGGACATTCAATGTCCTCTAAAAATTTAGTTGTTCTGATAATTACTAGCTCTGACGTGAATAATTTCTGACATGCTCTGATGAATGGGATTTCAAGGATTAGATCATTAAAGTAAATGGCGTACTTGTTTGAGGTGTTGATTACTTTAAGTAGGTGTTTGTTCAAATCTTGTTGAAGGTTTTTCTGTGTTACTATCATAACGTGTCGTGTGCATTTCTTGAACAGTTTCTGTTCAAGGACCTTAGGGACATTACCATATTTTAAGATAATTTGATTTCGGTTTTGGTTCAAATTACGCTCTGATGTTTTCAGTGTGAAGATAGGATCTTCCTGATTCGAGTGTATGGTTTCATTATCAATTTCGTCTTGATATGTGGCATCTCCGGGGATGGCTACATTCGAGACTGTTTCGTCGTTCACATTTACTTGTATTCTAGAAAGTGTGTCTGCAACGTGACTGATCTCTCTTTTGTCAAAATCAGATTCTTCTAGTTTTGTGTGGGGATATTCTTGAATATCACCGTATGTGATGGAGTTCATTTCCAGTGGCTGTATAGTGATATTTTCTAGTGGCTCAACTAAAATCGGTTCCTTAAACTCTTGTTTTAATTGTGTTTCTGTGGGGTATATGACTTGGTGGTTTTTGGCATCTAAGAGATACATTTCACCATATTTAAAATTCAGAATATAGTCATCTCCTTTCTCGATGTTGACAGGAATCGCAGTGTTATGTGTATCTACTGCGGGTTGAAAATGATTCACTTGCTTATTGCTCGAGTGAAAATGGAATGGTATGACTTTGTTGGCTAGCGTAACTAGGTTCGATTCATAATCTATCTTCGCACCTAGTTTGACAAAATCAGCTGTGCCAATTAGCGCATCGAAATAATCATGCCATTGCATGACTCTAAAGTCTACGGGAGTGTCAATTTCATATTCTGAAAAGATAGGGAATTGTATGTTTTCTTCGCCTATCGTTTTCGAATGTACTGATTGTATGCAGAACGGTTCTTGGTAAAGGTATTCTGCAAAGTGTTCGTGTGCGACTGTCGGATTCATTACAGAATTACAAGCACCACTGTCTATTAACATTTTAAAACCAAATAGAGTGATGAATGGTAATTTAGGAGCATTTCTTATGTTATTTAAGTCTTCGCTTGAGAGGACTGAGCCAAGAGAAAATCCTGACTTTGTTCGTGATCTTCATTGAATGAAAATGAGGATGGGTGGACTGTGTCGCATTCGAACTCGTGTTCGTACGGTTGTGTTTCTTCAAAATATTCTGACGATTGTGCCTCCTGAAAGTATTCTGGTGGTACATAGTCACAATCGTTGGTTTCTTCTGCGTGCGCATTTACATTCCCTCGGATGGTGGATACACCAGACATAGGCTTAGGATAACTTTGGTTATTAGGTGTGAAACGTCGGCCTATGTTATTTGGCGTAGGATAAGGACGATTCATTGGTTTAAAGGGTTGTTGGTTCTGTGGTTTGAAAGTCGGTGGGTTCGGACCTTGAAAGGGTCTGAAGTTTGGTAGTGGGTTAGGATTCATGAATTGTTGATTAGGTTGGTTGGAAAAAGAACGTGGTTGAGGAAAGTAGTGGCTTTGTGGCCTTGGATATGCAAACGGATTGTGAGCAGTAAGGTTTAGTGGTTGTGTCGCTTGACTGAATCAGTTAGGTGGTGACTGTATGAATGGTCTGTAACTGACGGTGTTATTGGGAGGATATTTACTGTATTTAAGAGGGTGAATAATTATCTAATATCCTATCCTCTCCTCCTATTTCTACCTCTGGCTTCCTCTTCTACGTCATCAATGTCTGAGCTCACTATATTTTTCCATTCTGCTACTACTGCTCTTGCCGCACCTCCAACGTCTCCTTCGTAGCGTCGGAAAGCGTTTACTGTTTTCCCTACAAGGGTTTCATACAAATGCATCGCATTGATTGGTAAATTATACAGTTTTTTTATGCAATAAAATATTTCTTTTGGATCTCCTACGCTTTCTTCCAATCGTTCTTGATAGAATCTTATGGTCTCTATTAGATCCATGCTTTCTTTGTAATGGGGTTTATTCTTTAGTGATTTGGTATCGGATACTGCTAGACAATGTATACATAATGTGGTTTCGAAAAGGTTGGTTAGATGGATTGTATACTGAGTAGCTTAGTGGTCAAGCTGTTTGGAAACCTGTTATCTCAAATAAGAATGGTAGGGTTCCAAATATTCTACTAAAATGTTTTTAGATTTAACTAAAATCTTAATGATGAGTCTGTCTCAGCTAATATAGATTATTATAGTTCATGAAATTAAAATAATTATAAGTTAATGAAATTTAAAATAAATTTAAATGGATTACTTTTAAAAGTTAATTACTTACTTATAAGTGTTAGTATTAATCAAAATATATGTGAAAGAGCCCCGATTAGGTTTTCACAATAAAGGAGAATAACTTGTTATTATTATTAATTTGAAAGATTAATGATATGTGGATATCCCGTTTAGATTCTCCACAATATAAGATAGTAAAATGATATTTATTCTGAAATGAGAATGATGATTGATGATGATGTTTTTGTTTATATAAAAAAAGGTTTAGTTTCAATATTAATTCAAAAAGTGGATAAAAGGTGTAAGGTCCGCTAAATCAGAACGCACTTTGATTATTCTTTTTGAAAGGCACAAATATTTATTATTATGTATTTATTATTTGTTTTAAGTTATTAATTTAATTCAAACGAAATAACAAAGCAAACTCTGCTAGTCAAAGTTTACCGTAATTTGCTTCCGATTGAAAGGCAAGAATTTATTATTTAAATTTTTATTTTACAAGTATTAGTTCAAAATGAAATAAGAAAAGCGACGTATCTTTCGATCAAGCTAAATCCTTTTTCATTTGAAAGGCAAAACAAATTTATTATTATCTTAATATCTACGTTTTTAATTCAAAAGAAAAATAGTGATATGCGAAAACCCCGTTTAGATTTACACAAACTCACTCCTCTTTTGAAGGGCAAAATGATTTTATTATTATTGCTCTTGTTACTGTAAGTTAAGAATGAACCATGCTGTTGGTAGCAATATTTAGGCAGTACAAATAAGGTATTTCAAATGTAACTTACAGGCAGGAAATGATGATCAGCTCGGACTGCATCTTCCTTGGTCTGTAGTTGTAGTCGGTTGGTTTTTCTTCTGCGATGTCGAGCGAGCGAGCCCCTTTTCAGAGCTGTCGGTGCGCACGTACAGCAGCAACGTACGGCGATAGGCTGTAGTCGAAAGGCGCTGCATCGATCCTTGGATTCTTGGAGCGTTGTCGGCTTACTTCCTCTCGTTCCGTAGTCGGTTGGTTCTCTTCGGCGACGTCGAGCGAGCGAGCCCCTTTTCAGAGCTGTCGGTACACTCGTACGGCGATGGCGGTTGGTTGCTGCGAAAGGCGCTGCTGGAGCGTTGTCTGCGAGCTTCCTTCCTTCAAGCCAGCGTAGTCGGTTGTGGTCGAAAAGCCTCCAGTGAAGTTGTCAGTTCCACACCTAACTAGCTGGCTGGTTCAAATGAAATAGATTACTTCAGTAGTTTTCGGGAAGATAACTGGATTTGCTAGACGAGTGACGAAAGGCGATTCTGGATCGTTGTCTGAACACTTCATCCAACTAGCACGTAGATCTAGTGGCGATCATTTATCTATCCCGGACGGGCCCCCAGTTAAGTTACTCGACTCGAATCCCGGACGGGATTCCAGTTAAGTTTGTCGCTTAACAATTGTTCGTGGCTAGCTTGCTAAGCTAGGTCCTCACAGGTTCTCCACGAGTCTGAGTGATATCTATTTCAAATGAAGCGAAGAGTTTAATTGATATATTTATTGTTTCGACTAGTCACTAATACATTTGAAGTTATTTACAAGTGCCGAGGCATGAAGCCCGACTGCCAACCAGTTCAGTTGGTTAGTCTTAAGATTACTGAGTTACAAGAGACTGGAGCTCTGTGAGTCCAGGGTTTTATTAGAATTGAACAAGTCACATGTCAATCCCTTTAGGTGGGATACAGTACAATCTTACTGGCTAGTTACCAGAGTAGAGGGGGACACACGTGAAAGGGACTACTGGAGGTTTTGGAGTAGGAAACATACGTCACGGAAATATCTGGATGGACTCTGTCAAGCACGAGACTGTGTCTCATCTGAACCCTGAGCTGTTTGGTAATTACTCATAGCTTGCTAGTCACAAGGGTATGTGTCATTTGGACCTCGAGTTGTTACTAAATATTATACTGGGAAATTATTCATAGCTGGCAGGGCACGAGTTTGTGCGTCATCTGGACTTTGAGTTGTTATCAGATTATACACAGCTCGAGTCACTTAGTATTGGGAAATTAGCATACATACTGTCTGTTGAAACTCGGCTGACACTTGCAGTAATGATAATAATAATAATTCAGCTTTTAGAAGCTGAATCCATTAATATTGGTAGTTGTGGGTTCTATTCCCGACGAGGAATATAACTCATGCACTACTACTACAGTTACCACAGAGGCACTGGTTTAAAAAATAAGTGACAGCCAGTCTGAAAGACTAGACTTTGTATCATTTTAAATGCTACAAATGCTGAAAAATGCTAGAAAGGCTGGAGGCTTCTCGCTTCGCTCGAAGCCAAAGACTCTCGACATGTTAGAAAATTATCTGCATACTACTTATCTTGCTTATCTTGTTTCAAATTACTCGCGAACGGCAAGTGCAAACCAAGGGCAAAGCAAGGTCAAGCGCGCTGGATGCCGTCACGCTCACCAGAGCGTGCGGGGACGTGCCCCTTCCATCCAGTCTAAAACACTGATAGTGAGCGATGTATTGAAGATAGAGATATGGTATCCCTGACATTTTTGTAGAACTTTTCATGCTGACCAATTCTTACGCTCATAGTATATTGATATTTAAACGGTTTGCTCAGCGTAAGGTTAAGAAGCGCACGGATGCCAAGTTTGTTTTCGACTTTTTCACTGAAATCGTTACTGATTGGCTTCCTTTGAGCATACATAAATTATTTTCTACAGAATCTTTCCTCGAGATATCCTTTATAGAATGGTGAAAACAGCATCAAAATCCATCCAGTGGTTCTCGAGATTACCCGTGACATCCATGAATCGGGGATGTTGGTCTTATACTAACGAAGTAGAGAATGTCGGGGAACACATGCACCAAGCAGTACTATGACGTCACACACCTCAGTGAATCTGGGTACATTTCGTCCCGTCACCGTAACGTAACGCCAGACCCCAGCGTAACGACGAAGTCGACAAGATCATTTAAAATGATAAAAATCATCACACTCCCAAGTACACGGGCTTGATGACAAAAGATGTCCAAGCCCCTTAAATGAATTAACAGGAACAACAATAACAATTCTGCCCCGTATGTTAGACATAAGCAGGCTCGAGGTCTTCTCTCCTTCGTTTTCTGAATTAGATAATCTGTTCTGCCTGATCAGGTCTGCGGGTGGCCTCAATACGCAGCGAGCTTCGCAAGCTTTTACGTAATTCGAGAACCATGAGAGTTTTGTTGCTTGCGATCCCAGCGAGCGTATTCCACAGCGTAATATTCATTGACAGCCTTCAAGTTTATGCACGAGCCCGGCTAGGCTCACCTAGAGACGATGTTGTTACATTGAGGGGCCAGGACACAGTGGACATTTAACCCCATATACTTGGGTGTGTGTGTCATATATAGATTAATATGATAACCTATGTTATTGTGGTGTCTGGATACGTATGTGTATTTGTAATTGATGTGAGAATTTGGAAGGACGTGGCCGTGGCTTTATGTTGCGAAGCCTCTCGGCATTCCCTTGGAGTAGAAATAAGACACCACGGAAAAGGGCTTCTAGGATGACGGAGGTGGGAATAGGGCCAACCTTTTCTCAGTTTTAGCTCACGGGGCTAAGTATACCCTATTCCAGCCCTCAGACCAGAATTATATTCCTTGGCAGGGCCAAGAATCACATCCTGGCCTCCGTGGTGACTGCCAATAATGCTAGCCACTACACAACGAAGTGGTCACCAAGAGAGGGTCTTGGGATGTCACAGCACGAGATTCACGCCACCTGCTATTTCATGTCTACTCAAACTCACATCCGGGACAAACACGTTGACTCCCCTGCAATGGTACAGTAGACAATAACCACAGCAATAGGAATTATATCAGACCAGCCAAGAAACCGAGTATGGGGTGGAAAAATTAATCCAAATGCTAATTATTTGTGAGCCCATGAAAGAACTGAAGTATTAATCATGCAGTTGTCCCAGCCATATCAAACATGGAGAAGCGATAATATAAATGAAGCCCTGCGAATGCCATGACAATAATTTTCTGTTTATTCGTATATGAATGTCCTGTGGGGCTCAATTATTGTAAATTCCAGATGCAGAATTAAATAACATAAATAACTTATTATTTATCAATGGAAACACGTATATATATATTGTGAAATATAGTTATGATATTCAACATTCCATAATGACAAATTAGAGTAAATAAAGTTTACATCTAATGCTCTGGTCATCATGCAACAACGGGATGCTGTGCGCTATCATAAATACTGGCAAATAATTGCACCTGTCACGATACTTTTGAAACAAATCCCAAATGCGTCCGTGAACCGATGACAAATTCTGAACATGGCAGACTCTCTCTATCATATTAGGATCTACTTTATGGCATTGGCGTTGTAACGCATCAAAGTTAGAACGATTCAGCTAATCCAGCAGTGGTGACTGGCGACGTATTGTATGGGTATTGCAGTTCACCCCTTTGTTAAATAACACGAGAGATACATAACAAAATACATGCAATCATTTTATTTAACAAGGGAGCAGGATTCATAGAGGCCAAGATAGACATCAGAGTCAATGAATCACTCCAGAACAAATACATAGCTGTCAAGTTTACACGAGAGTATAATTACTGAAACGAGAATGTTATTGAATATCATTGTGCGATAAAAATCTCGAAGTTTTCCACATGAATTAATATTGGTAAAATATACTGTATACATTTATATTATTTCTGTATTCTTCCGTCAATAATGTACCTCGAAACCTATGGATTTATAATTAGAATTGGAATACTCTCAACTTCCTATCTCGGGCATCAAAAACAAAAACGTAGGCTCCATGGAAAAATATGCTGTTAATAATGCTGTTTTAGTTTTATCAATCCAAGGCTCTGCCCGCCTCAAGTTATGGGCAGTCTATTGATCGACGTTTATTTCCCCGCATACCTACAGCAGCGGGTTGTGGATGCGCACCCCCTGACACTAGACCCAGCTGCAAGCAAAGTTACTTGCGGAGGATCGAGGAGAAGACGAAACAGGCACGAAATGCGACGATCAGGCAGAACTTAAAGGTCCAGTCACTGAGGACAATTAAGGAGTAGGGGCAACTGCGACGGTTTTGAAATGTCAATTGAATGACGAGCCTAGGAGGCCACGGCAGCCATGGGAGGTGCAGGTATTCATCAAGACGTTCCGAGGCAGACCCCGTGTCAAGTGGCGGGACAAAATCAAGCAGGAACTCAATGCCCGCTGAGGTAACCTGCGACAAGTCAGAAGCCCGAGGATGATCCTTTGTGAAAACCTCAACATCGCAAGTTACAAGGGGAAGCGATTAACTAAGTGATTTAGGATTTATGAGTGTTGGATCGTTACAGAAACTTATTGGTATGGATACAATGCTATTCAGTCCGGGAGGATAGACCCGAGAGGACAAGCAATCCTGCTCTTCAATGTAAACCATTATGCATTTACCTAAACACAACATCCATAGCCATGGGTACTGTCTCATAGGAAGTAAGTACCATTCGTGTACGACTCATTAGGCGGGGATCGACCAATTATGCACTGGTCCAAGTGTTATTCCTCCCGTTAGGTCACTGAGAACCTCAATATGTGCAGCGTTTTTCTATTTACTTAGCTCCAACTTTGGATTCAGTGTAGCTAATTGATCATGTTGAGATAGAAAGCAAACGTGTAGTTGAACTCACGAAGCTTTAAATTCAAAGATCTCGACATGAGTCATGTCACTATTTTGCCATGATGGTGGCATATACCAGGTTAAAACCTTATATACCAAAATAAATATTTTGAATACGTGGTATTTTGGTTTGACGATGTGTTTGCTAAATGGAGTTGCCAAATGTAATATTCTTACATCAAATAAGAATCATATAGAAGTGTGTGTCCGGAGGATAAGGAAGTCCCTAGAAATATTTCAATCAGGAAATCAAGAAGAGTAAATAACGTACTGGATATCTCCACTAGTATTGACTGGTTGGGTTAATGTTTCAGAAAGTAAGTGTACTTTCCTATAATTGATTAAGGACTACAATATTCAACATGAAAGCGTTGTTTTAGTTATTTTCCAGGTAGCTTCTTGTACATCATGCCTACTATCCAAAATTACATTTTTTATGAATTACAACGATTGCACATTTCGTGGTTTGCTTTGCTTGACTATATTCAGAACAAGGAGGAGTGTTGTCCTACGAGTACCCCTGCTTCTTACATAGGTATATTCGTCCTTTCCCCACTAACCCGACAGTTACAATGTTCTGAGCCAGACGTTATTTCCTCACTAATTCATGTCACAAAAGTCAATAATGAAGGCAGTCGAAGATACAGTATATTAGGTTTCAGTTCACAGTTCTAGATACACATATGAAGGGTACAGGGAAAGAAGGGGCTCATCAACATTTTACTAACTTTTCAGTAGAAGCATTTTAAACTTCAAAACCCTGTAAAATCTGTTATTTGTGTATATTTTGAAGTCTAGTAATTCATAAATCTTGCTATATTTATTGTAAATGTGTTACTAAATTTCATTATGGAATTTTAACGTTCAATAAGGCAAAAAATATTGAAATGTTCCGTAACTACATACATTTGTGGGGAAAAAGGGGCCCATTGCATTGACTTATTATCTTAAGTCTCTGTATTATTGTCAATTTTTATTATCATTACTAAAATAACACTAGCAATACATAAACTATGAACATTGGCTTCTAACAAGCACAAAATCACAATATATAATAAATTTAGCAATTACTTAATACCTATGACGTCCATCACATTACATAACATAGGCTACAGTTCATTTATGAGGAATTTTGGAGAAATGATCCCTTGCCTCATCGCCACAGAATCTCATTAAATGTTGCAAGTCTTTGAACTTCTCATCAGATATGGGCAACGCTCCTAGGGAAGAAATGCATTGTATTATAATTCATTGCGCTATATTGGGATAAATTAAGGTAAGAATTACACCATGAAGGGAATGATACACTTACCTTCATAAGCATCCTCTGGCAGGTCAAATTGGCCTTCAGGATGATTAGAAGCATCATGTCTCTTCCGTTTCGCTGCTATGGAGATGGATTCCCAAGCGCCGTTATAAGTGGTCCGAAAGCTCAATAATGGTCCTTTCTGAATCTTGATGTCTGTTACTGGCCGGGATGGAAATGGTGACTTTTTGCTTACTTCTCATCTAAGAAGTTCTTCCAACTCCTAATCATAGTGTGGTCAACTGTTACAACTTCGAACTGTGAGGGCTTCTGACGTGCGGTTTTTATGATAGAGATCCAGTCACTAGGAACAATTGCCTGGGCTTTTGAATTCACCAAACTCATGTTCTTATCGTACTCCAGATAGGAATGGCCCCTTACTGGGAAAGTTATGGTGATGGACTCTTAGTTTTTTCTCAACGTTCACCAAGTTGTAGAGGAACCGAAAGAAAGTGAAGTTCTTCTGTTGTCCACTACACAGTCGCAGAACATGCTTTACGTTTGCATGCAAATGGTTGTAGATGAAGTGATGCAACAAGGAGCATACATCGTCACTTCCCTTTTTGCCTTCATGCTCCGGATACACATTAAAAACACTCCAGGAAGTGGACAGTACATGGACGTTGAGTGCAAACACAGATAACTGTCTCTTGTAGTAGACATCATTCGTGGAGATGTTAGGAACAGGCAATTTTTTTCCCATAGTCGAAGCAAATCGCCTCAAATTCGCATTGTATTTTCACATTCTCCTTATCTCTTCTTTTTCTCATATAAAATGATTCTGCTTTATTCTTATGAACGGTGTTCATTAATGTCAGCCGAAGCAATTCATCATCCAATCTGCGAACCTCTTCCGAGCTAGATTTTAGATTCTTCTCTGCTTCTATTTTTTAGCAATATACTCTTCGCATATTCTGCAGGTATCAGTCCTGGGATAACCGAAGGCAATGTTCAAATCCCTACCGAATATGCTCATAGCTTACTTGAATGTCTGGATGATTTTCTTTGAACATTTGAAACATCTTGTTAATATTTAGATCTTCCGGCAGGTGAAGTTTGGACGAATCATGTAAGCTGTAGGGCTTTGACGGCCTTTGAAGGAATTTATGTGCTGACGAATACTACTTTCAGTGTCAATACTAAGTTTATGGTGTTGTTGTCCATGTTTCCCTCGCATATCCATCGGTGCAGAACCTGTGGTTTGCAACGATTTCACAAGATACTCAATTTTTTCTTTCTTATGCCGAGTATAGCCATAAAGGCTTTGCGACATACATCAAATTCGTTCACAACTTCCGTATCATCTTCTCTAACTGGACCGCGAACCTTGTACTTGTATGTTGCACCATAATGTACAGCAGATTCACTAGTTGAAGGTCTGCTTACCGGTAGAACAGACATTAATCCACAGAGGTACATATTCTGTTCATCATGTGTTTCAAGAGGATTGAATTGTTGTAAGATCTTGTATCTTCTGGAACAGTCTGAAAACAATGGTGCTTGCAGTTACAGTCATTCCCCATTTCATGGGACTGCAGTCTTAATTTTTTATTAGCTACAGACAGTCTACCATACGATTTACGTTTCTTTGTTTTCGGTTCCATAATGTCTTTCACTTGTGAGTGCTCCATATTACCGACACATAGTTAAGTAACACAGTGGTAGCCTACAATCACTTGTCCCCACCCACACACAAACAACACTACCTAGCCTACCTGCTGCAGCTCGTACACTAAGCGCGCGAAGAATAGGCTACAATGAGCTCGTTCTTCCCCTGTAGGTATGTCGATGAGCCCCTTCTTTCCCTGTATGCTCTTTCTTTTCAGCTTATTATCTCTGCAGGGAACTCCTTCTTTCACAGACGGTGTTGTCCATTAGGAAGTACAAGTAAACCTCAATAGATGGAGTGAGGATCACGATTTTTGAAAAAAATGCAATGAGCCCCTTCTTTCCCTGTACCCTTCATATATCATATACACTTTGGCATCAGTAAAACACAACAATAATCATTTGTTGCCACACAGATTTAACAAACATCAAGGCTCACGAGACTGATAACCATTGTGTTCCAAGCTGCTAAAAACGAATCAAAAACTGCAGAACGTCTTGTCGCATCCATATAAATGGGACAGATGACCTTGATGTTCCACAACATTAAACAACAATCATCATAGCATCGTCATCATAGCATCATCATCATAGTATCGTCATCATTGCGTCATCATCATAGCATCGTCATTATAGCATCATCCTCATAGCATTGCCATCATATCCACATAAATATTGAAGTAAACGTTTACATTAGGCTACGGCATTTTCAGAAAGGAAGGAAGGATAGAAGGAAGGAAGCTGGCATATTTACTGAACTATTTTTTTATATATATATTTTTAGCGTATGGCTTTTAGTGCCGGGAGGGTCCGAGGACATGTTCGGCTCGCCAGTTTTGTAGCTGCTTCTATGCGGACACCCATGGGGTGAGCTACATGTACCGTCACGTGTGGAGTGTTGTCTGGGGAGGAAAGTTTGAGTGTAAGGACGAGGAGTTGGAAGGTAGCGGCTGTGGCCTATAGTTAGGGTCCAACCCCGGCATTTGCCTGGAAGGAA
Organism: Meconema thalassinum; assembly: GCA_946902985.2. Taxonomy (NCBI): domain Eukaryota; kingdom Metazoa; phylum Arthropoda; class Insecta; order Orthoptera; family Tettigoniidae; genus Meconema; species Meconema thalassinum. The sequence continues at coordinate 1,395,085,267 of OX336389.2, forward strand.
GATGGGAAACCACAGAAGACGGGAGATATGGAACTGCGCCCATAATCAGTGGTATTTACAAATCCTTTTAATTAGGCCGATCGAACTGCGCCCATAGTTAAGTCGGCTGTTAGCCCAAGGTCGGTTTAAGGGGAAGTGACGGACAGTCTCCCACCACTAGCTTCTGCACTGCTGAGAATAAGAGGTAGTCCCCCTTCCCGATAAGCAGCTCTACCACGGGCCTCCGGGGGTGGCAGCTAATCACACTATCCACTACACCACAGAGGCGAATAATAATAATAATAATAATAATAATAATAATAATAATGAAAATCCACAGCCTTTTTCCAGTCATTGGACCGGGTCAGGGTTGGAATGAATGAAGCCCCATCTAGCGGCGAGGATAGGCATTGTGCTGGCTTCCGAAGCCTGTCGCACTTCACTGGGACAATGATTAATGAATGGCAGATGAAATGAAATGATAATGGAGAGTGTTGCTGGAATGAAATATGACAGGGTAAACCGGAGTACCCAGAGAAAAACCTGTCCCGCCTCCGCTTTGCCCAGCACAAATCTCACATGGAGTGACAAGGATTTGAACCACGGAACCCAGCGGTGAGAGGCCGGCGTGCTGCTGTCAAGCCACGGAGGCTACACTAATAATAATAATAATAATAATAATAATAATAATAATAATAATACAACTCTCTCTAATCCACCATAAATAACTACCCCTCTAGTTTTGTTATACAATAAAAAATATAATAATCTTCTAAATGGTAAGATTACCTCAAACTAGATAATTAGGCCTAAACATTTGCAATAACAAAACTATTTTTAAAATATGGTTAGGTTGTCAAAAACATCCCAATGTACCAGTTAATGCTAATATTGCTACAACAAAAATTAAATATTAGTCTGTTCCTGTTTTATGTATCCCAGGCCAACACTAATCTCTTGTCCGCAATCTGGACGGGGTATATTTAGTTGTTCGCAATCTGGACGGTTTTTGACTTGTTCACTTCAAATTCACACCACTCGACACAACATAATTCAGTAGAGGGGTAGAGGGAGTGAATCTACCTGACCGCTCTCAATGGGCGCAGTTCCACTGCCACTTTTCGAAGGCTAATGCTAATGACCTGGGTCATTAGTGAAGCTTGGGCGCTGTTCCATACAACCCCAGAAGACCATCTTCAAGGTTGCCGGCGGGGGCATTCGAACCTCCTCGCCTCCCGGAGATGAGCGACTGCCTGCAGCCACGCCGTAACGACCACGGCTAACTCACCCGGTTACTGAACTATGAATGTACAGATAGTAAACCACATTATCTCTATTTTGCCAATATACGAGTAATGTGCTGCACAGGACGTGTTTTCAATGTGAAATTTGTCCCATGCCTTGAGCAACTACAGCCCTACGCTATCACTACAGATTAACTAATGGTATTTTTTGTTTACCAAAACTTCAATGAGTAGTGCTTGTAATTCCAGTGTTGACAAACACTTACTGATATATTTTCAAGTGTTTATTTGAATAGGGTAACTCAAGTAACATCAGTAATTCGTAGAATCATTTCTTTTTGATATATAAAGCCAGAGATATTTAATTGTACCCTTCATTTGGATACTATTTTCCCACCATGTATTTATAGAACGGTGTTAGGGAGAGAATCTTCCCACCCCTTTCATGTCAAGCAATTCCACATCCATCCATAAGCTAGATGCAGAGAATTATTGAAAACCCATTAATTTGACGTATACTGTCATCAGAAACCAAAGGTGGGAAGCATCTATCCCAGTGGTCTCCACAGTGCACGTGCTCGCTCCAGTTCGGTTGTGTTGAGTGAAAGAAATGCATTGTTTTACAGAAGAAGGTGTTTTTATTGAAGATAAGAGATTTGTAAACGTTGGTATATAACTGAAATACAACGTAAATAATGGTTTTGGACATTGAGTAAATATATTTCAGCTAGAATGGAAATAATTATCCTGCTCAGGGTGTTTGCCATAGAATAGAAGATTTTTAAAATTAATTTTCTCTGTTTTTAGTAAATACTATTTTGAAATTATTGAATTATATTCGAATATACTAACTTGTAATATTCCAAAATCACTTTTATATTTTCTGTGTAGTTTTCGGCAAAGTCACTGACCTTGTGTTGCGTGGGAGTTACGTTTTAAAAAAAATTATGGAGCGTGATGGACGTTTTTATATATTATATCCTGTTAAATCAACATCATTATTGAGTGATAAACACAGTATCATCATAATTTGGAGGTGGGGGATTATTATCCCATTGCTCATTTAAGAAAACAAACTATCGGGTGTGGGCAATGGGATAATAATTTCGCACCCCATATTTCATAAAATAAAATCCACACCCATACAATTGTTGCATATTCCTACTAATCTATCACCCTCAATTACAAATGTGCAAAAAAAATATTTTATATCCCCAGTCTTTTGCCCTATAAAGGGTTAAAAGACCAACTCGTGGTCTATGGGTTAGCATTCTTAGGTCTAGTTGTCACCTCTGAGGTTCAAACTAGATTCCCGACTATTCCAAGAAATTTAATTCTAGCCCGTTGTCTGGAACGGGGTACATTCAGCCTCGTGAGACCAAACAGAGAAGAGGTGGTTCGATTCCCACTGCAGCTATCGGGCAAGTGATTTTCCATGGTTTCCCATTTCCACTCCAGTGAAATAACCTAACCTTATGCCACGACCATCTCCTACCGTATCCTAGCCCTTATTTCCAAGACACACTTTAGTACAGCCATCACAATGACACAGGCTATCAGCACACCCAAGGACACGGAGACACACAAAACGTTGTTGCAAAACGCCTTAATGAATCAAAAATATTAACCGAAAATTATTAAAATTAAAAGACAAACCATGAACGTAGCAAGTGGAATGTAGAATAAGTGTCGTTGTTGCTCGACATTTTGGTCATGTAGGCCCGTATACTTGGGTGTGTGTAGAATTTGTCTGATAACCCATGTCACTGTGATGTCTGTACTAGTGTTTGTTATTGTATTTGAGCTAGGATTTGGGTAAGAAGCAGCCGTGGCCTTAAGTTGGGTACCGTCCCGGTATTTGCCCTGAGTAGAAGTGGGAAACCACGGAAAACCACTTCCAAGATGGCTGAGGTAGGAATCAAACCCGCTTCTCCACAGTTCTGCCTCATGAGGTTGATTGTACCCCGTTCCAGCCCCCAGACCAGAATTAAATTTCTTAGCAGAGCCGGGAATCTAACGCGGACCTCCACAGTGGCAGCCTACAATGCTAGCCACTACGCAACGAGGAGGATGAATTTAGAACACGTAAATGAATGCCAGACGCTATCTTGCACACTCTGCTAGTTAGATGCTGGTGCGTAACCATCTACGTCTATCCACACATTTCTCCAGCCAACATTGTCACAGACTATTTCTCTCATGATGAAACGTATTTGCAATTTTTCACACATTCGAGGGTCATAAAACATTTGCCTTCACTAATCAGTTTATCCACTCTTTTTTTGTTTTCTACCGTCACTACAGTTGAGAGACGACACGAGTGAACCACCCCTTTTCTGCCTCACTGAACACCTAATAACGCTCACATCGTCTGTCATGTCCCATGAAATGGTCTCGGCGGTACGCAGCTCATTAAAACCACGTTGCGTCATGGCCACTTCGCAGCAGCCCTCATTTTGTGAGGCTATAACACCATGTTACACGCGGCCAGTAAAGTTCATGTGTTTACTTAACACCTCGACATGCTACATTGTGCACTTTAATACAGCTATGACAGTCCACTTCCCGGTGTAGCGGCTAGCATTCTTGGCTGTCACCCCAGAGGTCCGAATTCAATTCCCGGCTCTTCCAGGTAATTTAATTCTGGTCTGAGGGCAGGAACGGGGTCCACTCAGCCTCATGAGGCATAACTGCGGAGAGGCGGGTTCGATTTCTATCTCAGCCATCCTGGAAGTGGTTTTCCATGGCTCTCCCACTTCTACTCCGGACAAATGCCGGAATGTTGCCCAATGTAAGGCCACGGCCGCTTCTTGCCCAAATCACACCTCAATTACAAATACAAACACTAGTACAGACATCACAGTGACACAGGTTAACTGAAAAATCTCTGGAAGTGCCTTTCCGTGGTTTTCCACTTCTATTGCTGGCAAATGACGGGATGGTTCCCAACTTAGGGCCACGGTAACCTCCTTCCCAATTCTCACCTGCATTACAAATACAAACACTACTCCAATCACCACAATAACACAGGTTATGAGAAAAAAACCACACCCACACACACCCAAGTACACGGGCCTAAATGACCACGATATCGCAAAGCCCCTAAATCCATCAATCAATCAATCAATCAATCAATCAATCAACAACAACAACAACAACAACATCAACAACAATAACTATGACATTCATTCTGGACCTACTTTTGAATATTTCCCACCCCGTGGTGTGCACATGGGCTGTTGGCGCAGCAGAAAAGAGATTAGAAGCATTTGACATGTGCTGTTACAGGAGAATGATGAAGATCTGATGGTTAGATAGAGTTATGAATGAAAAGGTATTAAGACGAATGGGAGAGGAGAGATGTTTCTGGCGAATGCTAATGAAGACGAGGGTTAGGTTGGTAGGACACATACTAAGACACCCAGGAATAGCAGGCTTAGTTATGGAAGGAAGGGTTGAGGACAAGAACTGTAGGGGTTGACCAAGGTTAGAATACGTTAAACAGATTGCCTCGGATGTGAGGTGTGCTAGTTATGTAGAGATGAAACAATTGGCTCAGGACAGGGAGGCATGCAGCGCTTCATCAAACCATTCAAGAGACTGAAGACACAACAAACACTGTGTACGTTATATCGCACACCATGACTATTGGTATATGCAACAACCCCGGAGATCGTGGTTTGAATCTCGTCACTGATTGCGATCCTCCTTATTGTAGTTTGTCCCCGGGTTTTTCCACACTCCTTCCAGGAAAATACTGGAGCACCTACCCAAATCCCCTAATCTAATAATTACAGCTACTCATGCTACTGGAGTCCAAACAGAAATACTGGTTATCAGTCAAATCCAACATACGCACAAGTACACTGGGATGATGATCAAGATGTCCCACGCCCAATTGAGTGAACGTATATTTCTCAGGATGGACTCATAATACCACAGTATGAACAAGAGCACTGCCTTCGTCAGTAAAGGACACTAAAGCAGTTGAAAAATTATTGAACTGTTACGTGCCACCCCCTAGTGGCACCTTTGTTAACTGGATTACGGTGGGGGTACAAAGCACAACACCAATTACTGCTTAAAGAAATAATTAACTTTATTGTGGCCAGAAAATTACACTAATCAGCAAATACAAGCAATTAGGAGCCTTACTCCAGTTTCCTCAAGTCTCTTCCTTGAGCGCTCTTGGCCCTTCCACTTGTCAACAGATCACAGAAGTTAATCCGTCCTAATGAGTACGGTGGCCTTGACAGAAACTACCTGCTCCTCTCCTTTATGTTCACCGACCACAATTACTTACGATCACTTGCTGCAGGCTATTTCGCTGTCCACAAGCTGGAGAAACAATGCCACTGGATTTCGTAACTCGCACAGCACTTCGTCACCACACTTCTGTCGCACAAGATAATCGCTCGCACTAGCTCGTAAAACACAACAACAACTGCTAGACAGGTCGCACTTATATAGCAGGCCGGTGACTCAATAAATGCTTCTAGATCCATCCAGGGTTCACGGCTTCTCGAGGTTTCCATCGCTGGTCCAGTCACGAATATTCTGGACTATCCCTTTGTCTTAGTAGCCCTGTTGCATAAGGCGCGTGCAATACAGGAGGCAGGACACAGCCCAGCCCTGGGGCAGTTGTGACTCATGCGGCGAGTGATGACACAAACTCACAGCCGTAACAGAACGTACAGTAGGCTTTCAATGGGCATATTTCGTATCGTGAAAGCAAGAGTTATGACATAACGCCACATGATCTTTGTATTGAATCAATTTATGGGCGTATGCTCTTTGGCCGACACATCATTATAAAATGCCATTTTATTCACGTATTTACATTTAGACGAGTTAGTGTCATAAGAATAGATTTATAGACGGATATAATGGGCGTTATAAAGTTCAGTATCGAAAATCGACACTGTTGAATATTTATTCAGTGAAATTTGCAATAATACTCTTCTGTAGTTTAAAGAAATACTATTTGGCCTGTATTCACGGCCTAAACGTAGACATTTATCTAAGTGCTTTAACAAAACTGCTTTAACTGATAATTTTGCTTGACCAGTTCTCTAGCGAAGGGTCCCAGGTTCAAAATCTAGTGGAAGTAAACAGATTAAGCTTCAGGTTCCTTAAACGAATTACGGTACAACTAGAGCCATAAGGAAAAAGTAAACTGTTTGGAGATCTGTAATGTTTATGATATTTATTTGTGTATCAAAACATCACTGGTCGCTACGGGTAACATCTATCAGTTATAAAATACGTCAGACAAGGGTTATTTTATATGGTTGGGTTGATTCTTATCTAAATAGGTACTGGTACATGCTAATTATATTTGAAAAGGCCTTGGAATTGCCACTGACATGTGCAAAATCTCTGCGTTTACATTTGTTTCAAAATCAGTGCTTCTCAGAAATTGATCGGAATGTTGCCTGTGTAATACTGTAATACTTGACAGGAAGGGATATAACTTCCATTTTATCATTTTAAATGATCTTGTCGACTTCGTCGTTACGCTGGGGTCTGGCGTTACGTTACGGTGACGGGACGAAATGTACCCAGATGCACTGAGGTGTGTGACGTCATAGTACCGCTTGGTGCATGTGTTCCCCGACAATCTCTACTTCGTTAGTATAAGACAAAAATCTCCGATTCTTTGATGTCACGGGTAATCTCGAGAACCACTGGATGGATTTTGATGCGGTTTCCACAATTCTGTAAAGGATATCTCGAGGAAAGATTCTGTAGAAAATAATTTATGTATGATTAAAGGAAGCCAAGCAGTAACGATTTCAGTGAAAAAGTCGAAAACAAGCTTGGCGTCCGTGCGTTTCTTAAGCTTACGCTGGGCAAACCGTTAAACATATCAATATACTATGAACGTAAGAATTGGTCAGCATGAAAAATTCTACAAAAAAGTCCATGAGAGCATATCTCCATCTTCAATACGTCGCCCATTACAAGTGTTTTTAGACTGGATGGAAGGGGCACGCCCCGCGCGTTCTAGTGAGCGTGACGACATCCCGCGCTGTGGCCTATATTTAGGGACCAACCCCGGCATTTGCCTGGAAGGAAGATGAGAAACCACAGAAGACCATCTTCAAGGTTGCCGGTGGGGGGGATTCGATCCTCCTCGCCTCCCGGATGTGAGCGACTGCCAGCAGTCATGCCGTAACGACCACGGCTAACTCACCCGGTACTTATAGTATTGAAGGTATTAAATTTAATCAAATGTGTTGACAGGAAGCGACTCTTTGTTTTGCAGCAAGATACTACCACAGATGCTTTTCTCTATCTCATTTCCATTCTTGCTACCAACAGTGGTGCTACTCACAACTGTTGAAAACAACGCAAATGTAATTGGTAAATATGAATGTCATGCAGATTTCTTTCTGGCTTCGCCACCATTTACATCTCATTGTCTCTCTTTGGATACCAAATTTAATTTCATGGATGCTGTTCAAAGGCATCTCAGGAACGTCGTCACTCACTCTAACAATTTCCATACATTGCTACCTTTCCACAAAACAAAAGTTACCCACATAAAGAAACCATCATCACCACAGTATAACATGAACATATTTCTGACGATTCACAAACACGCTTTCATAAGATCACCAAAGCTACAAAGCTCACAAAAATTTCTCGCCCTCGACATACGCCAAGGGAGTACTTGACGGAAAGGGTTATAATTTATATTTAGTAAAACCCATCCAATGATAAACCTTTTCATCACCATAATAATAATAATAATAATAATAATAATAATAATAATAATAATAATAATAATAATAATAATAATATCCTCAATCTTTCCGGTAAAATGCAGCCAAAAAATATTTATCTGCTTCGGGACACTGTTCAGAGTTTTGGTATTTATATAGAAAGTACGCACTTTGACACAGACGCTACAATTACACAGCACATTCGATCGAATTCGAACACAATAAAAAAAAGAAGCTGATGAGAGTGGTATTTACAGGCCCTAGAGTGAAGCAGCAAATCAAACAGCAGAAAACAACTACAAGGGTATCAAACACAATTTAAAAAAGCTTAAGAAAATGTATCTAATTTTATTAAATGTAATTCTACCCTTTGTGTGCTAAGAGAATGTATTGATTATCCAGTCCCAACGGTCCTGAGTTTGGATCCCAAATCTATCAACACATCTTCTAGTCTGAGGTTTGGAAAGTAGTCCCCTATAGTTTCTTCGACAACTGAGAAGAGGAAATCTGCGGTAAAATTAGTGTTACTGTTGTTATTATTACAGTATTATTATTATTATTTAAATCACATCTCACCCTTCCTTTATTTTACTCTTTCAAAGTCAGAAAACTGTCGGTATTAAGTCTAGCATAATGCTACGGTCTCCTCTTTCACAACTACAACGGTAGACACAACAGTAACATAGATTATCAGATCGTTTTCACACACAATTGAGTACACATAGAGTTGATGTCCATGATATCCTAAACGCCTAAACAAAGAACTACAACAATAATAACAACAGAAAAAATACAATAATAACGAGGGAATTATTTGAAGTAGATTGTAAATCACAAGTGCAATATGATTATTCATTACATTTATTTGAGGAATTGAGTAGGTAATAAAATTGGACTAGGGCATGCTAAAATGTGATGGCTCACTACATAGAGCATGCGTGTAACCGGGCCCACCGTGGGGGGCCTTTTGGATATCGCTTGCATGCTCGCCACTAATCATCTCCTTCAGAAAAAGTGAGAATGGTAGACATGCCAAACAAAATGATAGGGACCCAAGCAAAGTATTTAATTAGTTAAATTCTTAGCATTGAGAATCTCGTTGATGTCCTCGTTTCCGTGTCACGTGCCAACTAGGTTGTCTTTCATTGTTCTGCTTTATTTGGCCCTTGTCTTGAGACCCTACCACAGAAGCTTTAAAGGGGGTATACTACCAACGCGCATAGTGCACCTTAGTTTGCGCTACACACTTAAGGCTGGTGAGCTTGGCATTTGGCAACCCCGCGGAATTCCTGGGCAGGGCACCTATTTTTCATCTTTTAGTAATTATTGGGTAGGCCTTCTCTCTTCCCTCCTCCCTGTCCTTCATGGTTCTAGTTCTTTCCAGGTCACTCAATCAATCTCCTCAGGAAATTACGGTACATTATCCTCTCCTTTATTTTCTTGATTATGTTGCCTGCTGTTCCCAAGGTTGCAGGATCGAATCCTAGCTCAGTCAGATGGCATTTGAGGGTGCACAAATGCGAGGGTGCCGTGTCAGTAGATTTACTGGCACGTTCAAGATCCCGCATGGGGTGAAATTCCGACAACCCGGCGTCTCTAAAATCCACAGTTGTCAAAAGAGACGTAAAACCAATGACTCAGCCTGCTCAGCCTGTATTATTACAGTATAACCATATAATCACCCCAAACAGACAAATTCCCGATTTGTATCACCATTTTAGAAGTTCACCTAACATTAGATACTGTATACTACATTTAGCATACACCGACAGTTGCATTACCAACACTGCAACTAAATAATTGTACATTTTGTATATATTTTTCACCTGTATTCTCAAACATAGATGTTATTGCCTAAGTGTAATGGATCCGATGATGATCGCTTGACGATCGAAACTGGCCATCCTAGTGTATTTATTAATCTCATGTAATTTATTTCAGGATTAGGGCATAACCCAGATCTTTTTGGGTACATTCGTGTTGACCGACTGAAAAGCACCAAACTTTTGTTTACTTAGGCAACACTGAAAAAATGGCTTCAAACCTCACAATTGCATTATAGTGAGGCTAGGCGAAGGCGTGCGCCGGTACATTATGTTGCATGGATGGTACCACATAGCATGTAACTAGCTATTTACCGTTCCGCGTGGCTAAATTGCTACCAACATTAGGCTTATGGTGGCGCTTGTCATAGCTGGACCAGTCGTATGTGAATCGAACTTGAAGGGACACACCGGTCGTCAGTCAATTGGCGGATGTCGGTCGCCTGTCGGTCGGGAGGTCGGTCATTGAGGCCGTCGTACGGTCATCAGAGGAACCGCGTGATATGTCCACCTGAGTGATCAAGGTACAAAGAGCTGACTTTGACCTGGAGAGACACCTTCGCCTGTGAATCTGAAGCTGAACAGCGCAAGGTGACGGAACAATGTTTGTAGGTTATTTCAAGATTAATTTGAAATCCAATTTAATCTTGGTAGTGAGTTTTATAATTTGCAAAGTTTAATACATTGGACGTTGAGCTAATAACATCTTTTATTAAGGCATAGTTCCAGATTCATAAAATCATACCCTTGTCCTCGTAAAGCAGGAGCAATTCTGTAAACCATAGGCTACTGGAAGCTATCGGTAAGAACACAATACCAAACGCGGTACACAATCTTCTAACCCGACTGGCCTATGACTTAAGTCGGTGCCATCAGGCTTGGGACCAGGGTCGTATAGGGCAATCACGGGCCTTTGGACAAGGTCTTCTGGGCCCCTGCAATTTTAATCCACCTGTGACATCATTTTGGAAAAGAAAGATTGTACTTGTACGTGATCGTGATTCTTGTGATTATGAGTCACGGGACCTCCTTGTTACGTGGAATCCAAACCACAGGACATGGCATTTCACTTCGAAAATCTCTCAGGTATTGACCGGGAATTGAACCCAGTCCACCTTGGTGAGAGGTCAACAGCTTGACCGCTGCGCCACCACGCCCCCAACACATCATTTTGGAATACAGTAAGAGCATAAAGGTTGCAAATTTTACCCCCCCCCCCCTCTAAATAAAGCTGCGTAGAATTTAGCTGCCCAACTGAATATAATTTCCTTTATTTTTTGTTGTTCAGCCCCTTTCCATCATGTTCCTTTTCTCATTGGTTGTTCATTTACTTCAAGATTTTGATCACTGTGCATTATCATTCCATTTTCGATGTATCCGAGCATGTTCCAGGCGCCACAAGAATAAGCCATAGCCTATTCCTTTCAGAAATTTAAGAAGCAAAGAGTCAGTTCCTTTTGACATTCAATAAGAATCTTTAAGCTCCATGAAGAGCTCTTGATGGACAACTCTGGCAACTCTGGCAACTTCACCATTTCCCCGAAAGATAAACTTTAAAGACTATGTTTTTTTTCTCTTCTCTTTTCTTAGTCGTTTACCCTCCAGGTTGGTGGAACCCACGGACTCAGCGAGGGAACTCACCACTACCGCCTCTACGGGCAGTGTACTAGAGCTGGGAACATCTAATCGGAGTGGATACAACTGGTGAGGTGTGATTGACACCTCGCCCAGGCGGCCTCACCTGCAAAGCGAACAGGGGCCTCATGAGGGAAGGTAATGGATGGTCAGGATGGATAGGCAAGGAAGAGGGAAGGAGGCGGCCGTGGTCTTGAAGAAGGTACCATCCCGGCATTTGCCCGAAGACGAAGTGGGAAACCACGGAAAACCACTTCGAGGAGGGCTGAGGTGGGAATCGAACCCCATCTACTCATTTGGAACACCCGAGACTGAGTAGACCCTGTTCCAGTCCTCATACCACTTTTCAAATTTCGTGGCAGAGCCGGGAATCGAACCCAGGACCTCCGGGGCGGCAGCTAACCATGCTGACCACTACGCTACGGAGGCGACTATGTTTATTTATAAAATGAATTATATGTTCTCTTTGTAATGTTTGGATACTATTTACTGGCTGTATTTACATCGAGCAGAGTCATATAAGAAAATGTCATAATAGTTTAGACTAAATTAAATAAAGTTGTCCACTCTAAGTCATTTTGCCGCCTCGGGCCCCTCAGTAAATGCAGACCTCGGGCCGGTTCAGTGCCATTTCGTCCAGCAACAAATCTCCTTGAAAATCGAGCCATTTCGTCCAGCTCGGTTTTACATATTATTACACAATTTAATGAGTGCCATCTCGTCCAGACGAAATGTTGACAAGTGTGCAGTGCAGGTAGTCGGAGGTCAATGACCCCTGTGCTAACGTGAACAACCACAGGTTGTGGGATGTATTTTGAACCTGACGTACATTTTGTGTGTATTATTCAATCTATTCCTTTTGTGAGTATTTTCGTTCTAAATTCCGTTTTGTAAGTAGCCTATTACCGCTCTTCATTTTGTGAGTAGTTTCAATCTGAGTTCCTTTTTTGTAAGTATTTTCCTTCTCACTTAATTTTCGTTCTGGTTTACACTTCATTGTCATTTTCGCTATCACCCAGACCGTTAGGGGCCGATAACCTAGATGTTAGGCCCCTTAAAACAACAATTATCATCATCATCATAATTATCACCTGATTTGTGAAAATATTTGTTTCTATTCTCACTATGTTGTTTACATTATAAGCATTTCATTGTAAAATATAGTTGACTGCTGGCGACCGGAGCGAGTAACGTCCATTATTACAAACATCAAAAAATTACTTATTTCTAACAAGAAACGCAATGAAATGAAACAGTTATTGTAGACCTGTCAAACTGTCAATCATAGGTGTTTGGACGAAATAGCACTATTGGGCCGGTAGAGAGTCAACCCACCTGCCTCTGTTCGTGGAATTTGGACGGAATGGCACTTGGACGAAATGGCACCTAGACGAAATGGCACGACACCCTCGGGCCTACCGCCCTATTTATCCCTCCCACTTGTAGAGTCAGTCTGGGATACAACAAATAGCACTGGTTCATGAGTGTTATGCAATGCAAGCAAGTTCTTTGATTCACCTCTGAAGTAAAGGAATCACCACCGTGCAAACAATCTACAACATGGTGACAGTGTAATTCTCCTTTCATTTTTGAGGGTTTCCAACAAGAACACCGTCACCATTGTGTACTCCACACGCACATTTTATCTGATAAGGAACACACAGTGTGTATTGCCTGTCAAAGTGAAGTGCGCCGAACATGAATATTCTATCTGGCAAGCACAAAGTATAGTTTGTCTGCCGACCAAATGAGGGACCTACACGCATTTTGATCCCAGCAAACGATTTCCATTAGCACTGAATAAAGCGACACTTACAATTAAGCAGATGTTATCTTTCGATAGGCCGTCAACATGGGTAAGTCGTAGTGCAAAGGCTACCTGATCTGGTAGTCTTGATTTGATTTCGTACCTTTTAGACCTGGCCTGCGTAGGAGAGCTTGGGGCGCAAGGGAGGGAAGCGAGCTTGCGCGACCTTAGAGGCATCTACACCACTGCCTATCCAGACTAGCACTTGAGGGGATATTATATGGCTGTGTGTTGTCTCTGAACTGACACGCGCGTGGTGATTAGCTGATCATTTGGAACATGGTTCAGTTTATGAAATGCAGTTGGTTGTTAATTTAACGTGCAATAATAGCTCATAAAACGTCATATCAAAGTTGGCAAGAATTAAGTCAAGGCTATTTGCTATTTTAAATGTAAAAACCAGAGACAAATATAATATATTATTTAGCCTGCAGATTATTGGGTGACGCGTGGTTAGAGCGTCGGGTCCCCTCGGCCGTTAATCGTGATCTCCGTGACCGTCACTTACTAAAAAAGATGTCAAATGCATGACATGAACTCGGCAACTCTTATGCTTCACATTTCTTCTACTAATATTTTTTTTCACCCCTTTTTATAATAAAAAAAAAACGATAAATAAGCTCTGAGTATTACCACTCCTCATTCGAATTACTACCTTTAGGTCATAGTCCACATGACTGGCTTCGTGGCGCTGCGATAACGTTCTCTTCTGCTGTGTCCAAGGTCGTAGGATTGAATCCCGGCACTCTCAGGTGGCATTGAAGGGTGCTAACATGCGATTAAGCCTTGTCAGTAGATTTACTGGTACGTAAAGAGTCCCCTTCAGGATAAAATTCTGCGTTTTGTCCGTACTAAAAGACGTAGTAGCTAATAAGGACATCAGAACAATAGCAGTATTATTATTATGATTATTACTTAGATATTTGAAATTCGCGTGACCACTTTGTTGGTTTTGCGCTTTTCGGGTTTTCAATCGTCACATACAGTACATGACTTAACCTTTGTGACCTCTATCGCCACGTGCAATTACGAGTTGATAGCACGACAGTTTTCGAGATATTGAATGTCAGTGAAATATATCTCACAGCCTCCATGTTGGATTAGTGACATTTATTAAGATTCGAAAGGCATGATCGGGTTTCGATGACTTAGTGGTAAGTTCTTACAAAGTTTCATTGAGATCATTTTGGCCAATCAAAAATTATTAGGGGAAAAACACACATACACACACGGACAAAAGGTGATATCTTCATCAGGCAAAATTCTCAATTTACCAAATGATCGAGTTCTCTTAACCGCTTTATAGCCAAGGGAGTAATCCTGAAGGTATACAATTTAATATGCACAACATTGCTGGTCGTATATTGGGGTTCCCAAAGCAGTATCTTTTTTTTTGGAAAGCCAAGTTAGAATCATAAATCATTCTCCAGTCCATAATCTCACTTTCTTTTGTGTGGATAAGAATAATATTATTCATAATCTACTATATAAAGCTCAAATACCACTCACTGACTCATTCATTCATCACGAAATCTCAGAAACCACCGAACGGATTGGAATGAAATTTGGTATCCAGCTTCCTCAAGGGCCGCAAACGCCCACTAAGAAAGGATTTTTGGATATTCAGGTTCTAAAGGGGTGTTAAGGGGGTAGACCTGCATTTCATTGAATGCTTTCATTGGGGGATGTGATACTCGGCATATAAACTCATCATTAAAAATAAGAAGACACGTGTCTGAGGGTTTTTCGATGTGGTGTATATTATGAGGTGAAAGGGGTGAAAAGTGGGGGTTGAAGGATTCCTAACGGAGCGTGTATCTCTTAAACGACATAGGCGAGGAGTTTGGAACTCAGCCGAAAAAAATCAGCATAAAAATAACTAAACAGGTGTTTGACGTTTTCTCATAAATCCAATTTAAGGGGCCCATGGGGAGGGGTGAAATTATGGGGGAGGGGGGAAACGTAATATGTCTGAGTGTAAAATTAAACATGGCCTATGTTGTAGACAATAACACATTGCATCTTTTTTGTCTCTTGCTATTTCATCATACGGCGAATACTTAGGGAGTTATTAATGATTTCGTATTTTTTGGCCGGAATTTTCTAAGTCCCAGGAATGACATAAAAATTGATTCGAATGAAATTTCAAAAAATAGTTTTTTTAATACTTTTATTATATTTTTCACGTCTTTTAGGGTCCGAAACCAACATGATATTTTGATGTTTTTTTTTCGTCCCATGCATTTTTGGTTTCAGGTGATAGAATTATTTTCCACTAGGACCCATGCTTATCTATCTATTTAACTAATGTTATAACAGGATTACAAATGTTATTGCGGGCGAAGCCGCGGGTAACAGCTAGTTATAACATAAAATTAGGACCTGATATGACGGATACTGGTGGTGGTCATTATGATTGTTGTTTTAAGGGGCAAAACATTGGAGATAACAGGTAGAAAGGATCGTTCGTTCTGAATAGAACAACAAACTACTGCGGATATAGGACCTTTCAGTTCTTGAAGTCTATTTCCTCTGTCACGATTGGTAAGGTCTGCATACTCCTATACAATTACAATTATCATGATAAATGTGAACAGATGCAGTAACATGAACTTCTATTGTCAACTGAATGTTTAGGTTAAGTATTTTATCCTTTCTTCGTTTATATTATAGTATTAAACCACCCTCTGAATGAAGAGAGCTGCATAGAGGCTTTGTAGCCTCAGTGACCTGTATAAGAGAAATAATAGATTCAAATTCAAATTCAAAAATTCAAATCGAAGGTTGTAATGTTAAATTACTTTTTTCACATCCAATACAACGCAGCACTGCAATTGAAGTGGCAATAAACAAAGGGTACTTTGTTTGCCACAGTGGATTAATCTACAAATCACCTAAAGATTTTATTTTCTTCTGTATATTGTCATTCATAATAATATGCGTAAACGTCATCGAGTCCACTGCGTGAACGAAGCAATAGTATTCAAGGATTACTTTTAGCATATGCTGCGTGGGAATGAAAAACCGAGGAATAGTGGCAGACGAGACCACGGTGTCGTGGCATGGAAAACTGTGACGTGATGAAGATGTGAAGTGAACGAAAGCCTGTTGTGAAGAGAGGGGAATACCAGTGCTTCATTGAGGAGCAAAATTAGGCGCATAGCTCTCTTCAATGCAGTTTTAAACTTTCGGCGAACAGGAATTTTGGCGATGAATCCTAAGGTGGGACTCCACTGAAAAATTTTACTTCTCTCCACTGCATCGATTTCAAATTAATTTTGTGATCATTATCACGTAACGATGTAGCAATGTATAAGGTTTGAAGGCCATAACTTGAATAGTTTTTGAATTATTAATTCTTAATGTGGTTTTTAATGGCATTTTTGAAAATCAACTTTCGGTTCTCAGATATCAATTTTTACATTTCAATTTCTTCAGACACAGTAACAGGACACAGTTTAAGAGTTCTGAGCATTTATCTTATGAGAATGTTTGTTTATTTATCTTTAGTTCATTTCTCAAATTTCAAATATTTCTTTTTCAAATAATTCGTACATAAATGTCATAAAAATCATTGAAACCGCATATCATTTAATATTAATGCAAAAACGTATGGAAATACCTCATGACTACTTTCTGCAAACGTTTCACTGAGATTGGTTAATATTTAGGATAAAAGTGTTGGTATTGAAGTTAGAAAAACACATTTTCAGGAAAATGGATTTTAATAAAATGTTTGTTGACATCACTAGTTCAGATTGTTATCACCAGGAATCGCCATATTTGAAGGAAAAGCAAAGAACCAACTTTGGAACAAAAATGATCCGATTGGTGAGAAGATGGTCGTGTTTGACGGCGATAACATCAAATACTATCTTTGACAGCTGTCATTGTGCCTCCCCACCACCACCCCTCATGCAATCCATAAATAAAATGTTATTTAGACTTATTTATGATTAGAATAGGACCAAATCTTTCTGGGATCTATGAGAAAACACTCCAAGGGTCTGAAATAGCCAATAAAAATTCTTTGAAGAAAGTTGAAGTTTTGCGGTGGAGTCTCCCCTTAAGGCAAGAAAATTGCAGTTGATATTAGTCGGTTCTGAAGAGCGTGTGGCATCATGGCTATCAGCTCCGTGTAGTTGATTGTAAAACGAATCTGTATGATAACCTGAGCTATTTTGGTGTCTGTACAGGCTTGTGTATTTGTCAATGAACCTAGGATTGGGAAGGAGGCTAATATATGGTACCGTTCCGCCATTTGCCTGAAGTTTGAGTGGAAAACAACGCAAACCCATTCCTAGGATGTCTGAGGTAGGAATTGAATGCATTCTTCTTAGCAAAACAAGTAAATTACCGCACCATGCCTTAAAGATAAAATTAACTGTCCAGGAAGCTATTTAAGTGAACATCCAAGGGTAGGTGGGGGCTTTGGATTCGAATTGGCCATTCCAGAATAATTGTTTACATTCCCAGAGTCGACGTGGAAACTAATCGCTGCTTCCAGAATCTTATATTGCATCACCACAATAGTGTCCAATAGTAAGATGTACCTGACTGAATAGATATCAAATTCTAAATAACATGCCGTTTGGATATAAAAAATACACCTCCCTTAACGTGCCCTTTGTCTCTACACTTTCTAATGAACTCAATGTCTTTAATTGTATTTGCTAACTTTACTCTAAGGTCTTTATACGCGTATCTTAACCTTTTGGCTTGACTTGCCTCAATTGAATTGTTATTATCCATATTGGTCCCTATTGAATTGAATCCACTTAATAATTTGCAAACTGTTCCGTATTTTCAATACTGTATTGAAAAGACGGAACAGTTTGCAAATTATTAAGTCCCCAATGTTATATTTAAAGTTCGTGTCAGTCTTTGAGATAAAAAAAAAGAAGCAATACCAACGTTCACTGCAGTCTTTGAAATTAACATTATAATTATCTTTGTTTTCATACATTTAAAAATAAAAATAACACGATGTTCAAAAACGAACATATAGCCTACTTTCTCCTAAATGCAAGGGTTTAGTTATAAAACTCTTTGACCTTTTCAAGGAGTTTCATTGAATGTTGGTTGTAGTAGCTTGTGGAAATACAACGTGCTATACAGATAGTATACGTCGATTGATTGAATTCTCACCTGAATTGTATATACACACACTAATACAGCCATCACAATAACACAGGTTATCAGGCAAAATTCAACACTTACCCAAGTACACGAGGCTAAGTGACCATGATGTCCATGCATATCAAACAAAACAAAAACAACAGCTTCCTACCCAAATCCTTCCTCGTATAAAAGTACACACACTAGTAAGCTTACAGTCTTCACAGTGACACAGGTTATCAGACAACGTCTACACATACCCAAGCACACGGGGCTACAAGAGCATGATGCAGCAAAACCCCTAAAGAATCAACAACAAAAACAACAACAACAATAGTCTCTACAGCGCATAAAGGACAACGAATTTTAATCGCTGTAGACGAGTGTTGAAATATGTGGTGTTATAAGTACAGTATACAGGGTGTATTTGATATGATGGAAGTCCTTTACACTGGTGATAGAAGATGGTATTCTAAGCAAATATCTTCGTGAAATTAAGTCGGATCTTAATTAGTGTAGGTGGAATTAAATCACAAAAATCGTCGGTCAATGTCTTGGAAACGGGCTTTCACTTCGTTCCCCTCAGCAGCAGAGCTGACTTTTCCCCGTCACCCTCCCCTCCTACGCTGAGGAATGTTGACCAGAGTCTGCAGTTGAGTAACCTCCTCACCTTGTCTGCCAATGACATTGAAATACACAAACCGAGCCTATGAACAGCTGATTCACACCTTCATGGGGAGTGGCTACATGACTAGGGATGGTGGATCTGTCTAGGATTTTGCCAGCTTCATGGACTATGCATAGAAAATAGAAATCCTAAAGATTTGGTAAATTAATTTAAGGAACTGTTGGTCTATCTTTGTGTGAAGATAGTGCAACAACAGTAATAAACATATTAATAATACTAATAATAGTAATAATAGGCTTTTAGACACACTAACTTCTTTTATGTTTCTTTTTGGTATGTCGAGTTGCCAGACTTTAATGTACGTAGGATTTCTTGTATGTGCCATGAAATCCATGGAGATGATCGTATTAGATCCCATTCATTTACTACATGACTGAACGTAGATCGCACCCTCGGGAAGGTTAGCACTCTACCACCAGAACTACACATGCTGACTCATATTATTATTATTAGACTATTATTATTATTAGACTATTATTATTATTATTATTATAACACTGTATTATAACAATGTATTTGTATTTTATTTTCATTTTCGTGTATTTTCATATGTATTTACTTTGTTGATGGACCAATAAATCAACCCTCCCCCCCCCACCTCTCCAGTTAATGGCCACCCGAGGGCTGGAGATGGGATGGGACAATTCACAATATGAACATGTGGTACCGTACTAGTATTAAATCTTGGAAGTAGTTTTCCTTGGGTTCCCACTTCTACCCCAGGCAAATGTCGGGATTGTTCCTAACTTAAGGCCACGGTCGCCTTCTTCTCAATAATCATAACAGCTGGCAGTGCAGCACATGAAGGGTCTAGGCCTACCAAGCGACCGCTGTCCAGCCATTTGGCCTGCAGATAATAGGGTGACGCGTGGTCAGTGCATCGGGTCCCCTCGGCCATTAATCTTGATTTTCCTGACTCGGGCACGGCCTCACTGTCAGACAGCTACTCAATTGCCCTCACGAAGCTTAGTGCACTGCGTTCCAGCCCTCACGTCAGTTTCTAATATCCCTGATGGAGCCAGGAATCGAACCCAGGGCCTCCAGGTGAGAGGCAGTTGCACTGCCCCAACATCACAGGGCCGGCGCCTTCTTCCGAATCCTCACCTGAATTACAAATACCCACATTACTACAGAAACCACAAAACACAGGTTATCACACAAATTCTACCCACACCCAGCTACATGGGGCTAAATGACCAAAATCACCAAGCCTCTCAAACAAAACATCAAGTATTTTACTTCCGTCCTAAATGCCTAGTTCTGAACAGACTACGGGATGTCGGAATTTTGTCACACTGCATTTCATTAAGTGAATGTTTTTAGTATTTTCAGAAACTAGTCAACAGAAGGTCCGACACGGACGCCAATGATACATCAGGGCTGAGTATCGAAATTATTTTATACATGAACATCAATCAATGAATTCCACACTTACAAAGTAGGCTACACAATACTACCGGTCCTAACGTCCCAAGCCATTGCGTGCGTTGTCAACAACAACAACAACAACAACGGCAATGCACATTTTCTTACGAGACGGTAGAGCTCATCCTCATAACAGCTGATAGCCTACCACCCCTCAAGTCAACCGGTAAGGTCAATGCTCCGATTACGTAACAACTTCCCCTTCGCGCGTCGTCTCTCCTGGCTCCGCCTCGTTTACCCCAGCCTGCCGCACCACTTTCTGCCTGATTAGTTTCTGAAATAACTAAAAACATTGACTTTTTAATGATTAATTATCAATTTCAAGATAGGTGACAAATTTTTTACCTAGGAAGCTTAGAATAGTCTCTTCTATCACCAGTGTAACGGACTTCCATCATATCAAATACACCCTGTATATATACAGGGTGTATTTGATATGATGGAAGTCCTTTACACTGGTGATAGAAGATGGTATTCTAAGCAAATATCTTCATGAAATTAAGTCGGATCTTAATTAGTGTAGGTGGAATTAAATCACAAAAATCGTCGGTCAATATCTTGGAAACGGGCTTTCACTTCGTTCCCCTCAGCAGCAGAGCTGACTTCTCCCCGTCTCCCTCCCCTCCTACGCTGAGGAATGTTGACCAGAGTCTGCAGTTGAGTGACCTCCTCGCCTTGTCTGCCAATGACATTGAAATACACAAACCGAGCCTATGAACAGCTGATTCACACCTTCATGGGGAGTGGCTACATGACTAGTGATGGTGGATCTGTCTAGGATTTTTCCAGCTTCATGAACTATGCATAGAAAATAGAAATCCTAAAGATTTAGTAAATTAATTTAAGGAACTGTTGGTCTATCTTTGTGTGAAGATAGTGCAACAACTGTAATAAACTTATTAATAATACTAATAATAGTAATAGTAGGCTTTTAGACACACTAACTTCTTTTATGTTTCTTTTTGGTATGTCGAGTTGCCAGACTTTAATGTACGTAGGATTTCTTGTATGTGCCATGAAATCCATGGAGATGATCTTATTAGATCCCATTCATTTACTACATGACTGAACGTAGATCGCACCCTCGGGATGGTTAGCACTCTACCACCAGAACTACACATGCTGACTCTTATTATTATTATTATTATTATTAGACTATTATTATTATTATTATTATTATTATTATTATTATAACACTGTATTATAACAATGAATTTGTATTTTATTTTCATTTTCGTGTATTTTCATATGTATTTACATTGTTGATGGACCAATAAATCAATCCTCCCTCCCCCCCCTCTCCAGTTAATGGCCACCCGAGGGCTGGAGATGGGATGGGACAATTCACAATATGAACATGTGGTACCATACTAGTATTAAATCTTGGAAGTAGGTTTCCATGGGTTCCCACTTCTACCCCAGGCAAATGTCGGGATTGTTCCTAACTTAAGGCCACGGCCGCTTTCTTCTCAATAATCATAACCGCTGGCAGTGCAGCCCATGAAGGGCCTAGGCCTACCAAGCGACCGCTGTCCAGCCATTTGGCCTGCAGATATTAGGGTGACGCGTGGTCAGTGCATCGGGTCCCCTCGGCCATTAATCTTGATTTTCCTGACTCGGGCACTGCCTCACTGTCAGACAGCTACTTAATTGCCCTCACGAGGCTTAGTGCACTGCGTTACAGCCCTCACGTCAGTTTCTAATATCCCTGATGGAGCCAGGAATCGAACCCAGGGCCTCCAGGTGAGAGGCAGTTGCACTGCCCCAACACCACAGGGCCGGCGCCTTCTTCCGAATCCTCACCTGAATTACAAATACCCACATTACTACAGAAACCACAAAACACAGGTTATCACACAAATTCTACCCACACCCAGCTACATGGGGCTAAATGACCAAAATCGCCAAGCCTCTCAAACAAAACATCAAGTTTTTTACTTCCGTCCTAAATGCCTAGTTCTGAACAGACTGCGGGATGTCGGAATTTTGTCACACTGCATTTCATTAAGAGAATGTTTTTAGTATTTTCAGAAACTAGTCAACAGAAGGTCCGACACGGACGCCAATGATACATCAGGGCTGAGTATCGAAATTATTTTATACATGAACATCAATCAATGAATTCCACACTTACAAAGTAGGCTACACAATACTACCGGTCCTGACGTCCCAAGCCATTGCGTGCGTCGTCAACAACAACAACAAGAACAACGGCAATGCACATTTTCTTACGAGACGGTAGAGCTCATCCTCATAACAGCTGATAGCCTACCACCCCTCAAGTCAACCGGTAAGGTCAATGCTCCGATTAAGTAACAACTTCCCCTTCGCGCGTCGTCACATCTGGCTCCACCTCGTTTCCCCAGCCAGCCGCACGACTTTCTGCCTGATTAGTTTCTGAAATAACTAAAAACATTGACTTTTTAATGATTAATTATCAATTTCAAGATAGGTGACAAATTTTTTACCTAGGAAGCTTAGAATAGTCTCTTCTATCACCAGTGTAACAGACTTCCATCATATCAAATACACCCTGTATATATATATATATAATATTTTCGATTGCAAATACACACTATATCTGCTTGACATAATAACGTATGAGTCGTTATAAATCAATAAATACAAAAAAAAAAGTAAAAATATTTGGCCCTGCTTGGATTTGAACCACGAACCTCCAAGCTATGAATCAGAGACGCTACTATTACGCTATACTCCCTGAATATAAATATTGCGTTAGTAACAGTTTTAGTATAACTGCCTAGAATATTTTGTCTTGCAATGAACGATTTCATTAGCATTTTTTGCCATTTTTATAAACCATTTGTTACTAAATATATATTGTTTTATTCAGTACATTCCTAAAACGATATAATCTTAACAAGTTACAGAAATATATTGAATTACGAGCAAATAGCGGCCAGTTTGACCCAACGGGACGGCATGGACAACCACGATACTGCACGGTCAGCCTGAAGCGTTAGTCACTACTGCGGTTACATATTCTATTTTAGAATGCTAATATCCTACTGATCACCTCTTTGAGGACAGTTTAACCTCCCTATGTACGAGGGCAGATCAAAATATAAGTTGCACTTCCCAGTTATGGCCATTTATTACACCACCTATACAACAGCAACACGCCTATAACGACATACAATGTAACGTCACTTTTCCACATAGTTTTCAAGAGACTCCAAACATTTCTGCGAACGCACAACCAACTTGTCGATGCCGAATGCATAGAAAGTTCCTCCAGCGTTCTGTAATCACACGGAGACAGCAGCCTTCACCTCCTCATCGGTCTGGAAACGTCGACCACCGAGCTCCGTTTTGTGCTTATCGGACAGATGAAAGTCACATGGCGCTAGGTCGGGACTGTAGAGTGGATGTTGCCAGACCTCCCACTTGAAACGCTGCAGCAGTTCGAATTGCTGACACCACTTTACGATCCCTTGCGGGGAAATGGCCCGCTCCCCATACACAGCACTAATTTCACGATGAATGTCCGTGCAATTCTTCCTTTTGGCCCATAGGAATCGGATTGTCGCACGCACCTCATATTTGGAGTGAACATCCAGTCGACGCTCCATTGCATTTGGCCACTATTCACACCATACAGGACGAGACACCACAGCGACATGCCCAACAGACGTGTGGGCGGTGTCTGTCCCTTTCTCCGCTATACCCACGTTTGCGACACACAGCGCGCTGCTGCAGCGCGTTAGTGCAACTAACCTTTTGATCCACCTTCGTAGGATGAGCGTATTTGGTAAGGCCAGCCAGGCCTTGTTGAATCGTAAGTTACGGTTAGGCTATAATACTTGCATGATTCATACATCCGCTATCTTTAAACAATTTGGCTGATGGCCTTGTAATTTGGGTAAAAGACGCGTCCCACATTAAGGTATATTGTTGCAAAATTTGGTAGAGATAAGATAATTAGGTAAGTCGTTATGTGGTTTAATATCAGAACATTTGGGTGGGCGCTATTTCCGATTTGTTATGATGGCGGTGATATACAAAATGACACTGAGTTGTCCGTTGCTAGTCCTACCTCTGTACTAAAGGTGGTTCGATTTGGTTTCGTTGTGTTTGAATTGATATGAGGGGCTGATTTGCGTACATACACTGCCGCCATCTTCAAACTATTGGGCTGATGTTCTTGTAGTTTGGTCAGAAGGCACTTCCCACATAAAGGTACGCTGTTGCAAAATTTGGTAGAGATCATATGATTAGGTTAGTCGTAATTTGATTTAAGCTTTGAATATTTGGGTGGCCGCCATCACGTTTCCGTAAAGATGGCGGCAATATAAAACATGACACTGAGGTACCGTTCGCTAGTGCTACCTCTGTACCAAATTTCGTTCAATTCGGTTTCACCGTCATTGAATTGATAGAGGGGGGAGAGGGGAGTTGGGGTGGACGGGACAGACATAACAATCCCACAGACAGACACACACACACACAGAGGCAGACACACAATTTTTGGCCCTATGTAGATCTCATAAGTCTAGTTTCATTTTTTGCAAAAATCGAAAGTAGGCTTTAAGTACTAATAATAATCATAATGGTGAATGATACTTTCAGAATGTATACAAATAATTTCGAAAGGCTATGTTGGGACACTTCCGCTGCACTAAAGTACAGCATTCTTTCCTCAGGTTCTTCAGGTAACCAGTCAGGACAGTCACAAGGTGTCGTTGGTGTCCATGGTTAAAGAACGAGGATAATTTTCCAGGATTTACCGTATATCCTTGAGGACAACAACATTGTAGTCGTTTCGGTAATAATTTGTGTGTAAGGAATGAATTATACCTGTAGATACATTTTAGCAATGACTCGCTGTTACTAGCAGCAATAAACAACTCTTTTGGACAATACACTTCCGTGAAGCACTAATTATTTCTAGGTTGCAAATATCACTTTAACTAGGAGTATTGGCTTTGACGGCTAAGTTATTAAACTCAAGAGAGTACTCTAGGTTTATGCCGTGTCTGTTGCAAAACGTAGGTTAATCTCCGTAAAAGGCACGCGAAAAGATTTTCTGGAATTGAAACACCTTGACTGAAAGTAAGTGATTTTTGTTAGGCATTTGCACCAGATAGTCTACTGTCCACATTGGAGACAGAAGGGACAGCGATCCAATGAAACTAAACAAGAATCATTTTGGCATTCGTTGGAAATAAGATTATAAATGCAATGTTAACCTTCAGTCGGAAGCCAGACAGGAAAATAAGTCCCAGATACACAGATTGGTGAGTTCCGCCCCTAGGACCGGATGACAGTTTATCTGCTCTCTTTAATGGCAGTGGAACACGAAATGTCATGAAGGGTTTTGCACACGGATGTGCCCAGTGTTTGGACTGGAAATATCGCGCTGGGAAACAGCCAAGTTTGTTATTTACATTCCTAAACTTGTTTCCCGCCGGGAGATGAATTTCTTCGTAAGTGTCACTTCTGGCAGCACTTGGCTCTGAATTGTACAAGAAAGGTTTAGTTAATTTCTATTAAAAACTTGGGTGTATGTTGAATTTGCCTGATAACTTGTGTTTGTGTTCTGACTGTGTTCGTGTGTGTAGCTGTAATTATTAGGGTTAGGAGTGCGACATGTGCCTCAGGACATGAAATTAGCTACTACTTCCGTCATTTGCCTTTAAGTGAGTGTGCAAAAACCCAGGAAGAACTGGTCAACATAAGCACTGTTAGCTTCAGCGTACGCTGTGATTGATTGATTGATTGATTGATTGATTGATTGATTTTATTTTCACGGCTACACTTAGAGCTTACGAGCTCCTTTACAGTAGCGCCATACATAAAATAAGATTAGGGCTTATAAAAATAAAACATTTCACTTACATTCACAATATAAATAATCATAGTCTAACAATTATAGTAACAAAAAGATAGTAACAATAAAATAATAATAATAATAATAATAATACTAATGATAATGGAAAAATTATATACAAAAGAGTGAGAGTGCATACAGACTATCAGCCCGAAAAACAAACACCATATACTGTACAAGAAAAGCTATTAAAGTAGACAGGTTGTCAGCTATTGTCCTTGCGTTATAATTGAACTTTTAAAAAGTATTTTAACATAATACAGTAATCAAATGTGAGAGGTATACTGCTCCAAGAAGCTGGATGAAAGATGTCTTTTGAAAGTTGTGGTAAGAGAAGGAGTGGAAGGAACTGGGCACCCTATCGCACGTACACCCCGGCTCAAGCCCCCTCGTTACTGAGCCCTTAGCAGAGCCGGGGACTCTAATCGCGTCACCTACATCCCTTGTGGCTAAGACACTCTCTTATCTCTTGCTATCAACAAATGTCATAATAGTTAATTGCAAAGTGCACCAACTGAACAAATAAAACACACAACCCCTGCTGATTCTGCTAACTCCTGCTTTCCCAAGCTCAAATTGGTGTGACAATTCACTCACAGTCACACGTTTATTGGTCAACAACTACGACGTTAACGCACTCCATATTGTCAGGTGTTCGAGCGGTTCGTGGCCTGCCACAGCGAGGAGAATCTTGAATTATGACATGACCTCTTCTCCCGGTGATTTACTGTGCTCCAATCAATAGTTTGCAAAAGGGCAGAATGAAAATTGGATCTAAGAAAAAAAAGCGGTATATTAGTTCTGTAATTGCCCTCGTAAATTTAGAAATAGCCCCTCATTAGGTAGTTTAATCTAGAGTAAGGTCCACTGAATCTCGAATTCGGTTCCTGGCTTCTGTATATCTGGCATGAGGACCATAACATTACAATCTTATCACGTGTTGGAATAGTCCGCCATGACTATCCCAAACGTTGGGCTGTCTCGAGTTCTGATGCTGGCTGGTCACAGATTGCGCTATTAGTTCGTTCTTCTCAGTTTGCTCGTTCCATGTAAAGAAGAGTTGGGAATAAAATGCTCCTGTGAATGGTCCCTATGGTTCAATGTTTTAGTTTGGAACGGGCTACACTCATCCTCGTAAAACAAAGCTGAGAAGAGATGGGTTGTATTCCTACATCATTACTCCTCCAAGTGATTTTCCGTCGTTTCCCCCTTTTAAAGTACTCCAGGCGAACGCCGGAATAGTTCTGTACTTGAAACCACGACTGTCTCCTGTCATAGACTTGCCTAAAGAACTGGTACACCCCGATGTTACTATACGAACTTCGATCTTCACTTTGTTACTCACATAACTTATCGATGTTATACTGCTCCAGTTCCGGGGAGTTCCAAGGCCGTACTTTTCAAGCACCCATTCCCAATTTTCTTTAAATTTTGAGCACAGGCTAATCTCGCTAATGTAATATAGCAAATGTCAGCAGCGCTATAGCAATATTACCCAAGATTTTAGATAATGCAGTTGGTAAATAGAATAAAATCCACTTGCATGCAGGTGAGCCAGAATGCGTACATGTATTTAAACAATTGATACCCCGAGTGAAATGTTGCAATGAGGTGTATAGACCACACGGCTTTTCTAAGGGCAGTCCAGGCCACCTCGTGGCATTCTTGGCTGTCACGCCTGTCCTGGCACTGCCAAGAACTTGAATAGCGGTGTGAGGGCTGGAACAGCCTCGTGAGAAAGAACTGAGAAAAGGTGGTTCATTTCTCTCCTCGGCCTTTATAGAAGTGGTTCTCCGTTGCTCCCCACTTGTAGTCCAGGGAATGTCGGAATGTCAGGACCGCCTCCTTTCGAAATCCCAGACCCAAATAGTAATATTCACACTAGAATAGCTGGCATAATACTACAAGTGATCAGGCAGATTCCGTACACAACCATGTGCCCGTGGCTACATGACTTCGATGACGCAATGCTCCAAAATGAACCAACAGCATAGATTCAGTCTCGGATGAACAGTAAGATGAATGCGTGGAAAATGGAGAAACATGTGACAGACGATTTATAACGTCGCAATTGTCACAGACTTACAATTAGTCACCACAAAATCGTAGGGCTTAAAGTATTAAAAACTTGGGACAGCTCAGTTGGCTTCTGGGCCACCTCGTAGCGTAATCCTGGAAAATGGCACAAAATCCCTCTCACAATGGTATTAGTTGCATTGGAACAAGTTTACAAACACAAAACTTCCTCTTCTTTGCCCCTCATTTTTCGTTGTATTTATAACGTTTATAAAATGTTCAGTTTTACTTGTAGATAAACACATTGAGGGTCCAGAAACTGACACAGACCGTAAGGGAAGATTCTGGTTATACAATTAACAAGTATCATTTTCGTATCGTATATACGATGTTCACACTGAGTTTAAAATACAAATTATACAAGTATAAGGTGCGTTCAAAAACTAACGAGCCGGAGGCTGTAATGCGCAAACCAGTGACGACATAGGCTAATCGTGGCGTGTGTAACGAGGTGTGGTTCCGACCAGAGCGTGGATGGTCACAGCCTGTCGCTAGAGGGCACGCGTGCACGTCACGTGACGATACAAAGCGAGTAGCAGCATGCATCGATCGTCCAACGCTGCCAGTCGAATTGCAAACAGTGACATGGAGGCGTCAACAGAAGAGCAATGAGGTGTTGTTCGGTTTCTGACAGCGGAAGGAGTAGGGGGAAAGGGCATTCATCGCCGAATGTCGCAAGTGTACGGCGAACACTGCATGTCCCTTGCAAGGGTCAAGGCGTGGCACAAGCGCTTCAGGGAAGGTCGGGTGTCGTTAGCCGATGATGCCCGGTCTGGGGCACCCCCTGCATTACCGATGACAACATCCAGCTGGTTGATGCACTCATTACCCAGGACCGCCCAGTGACAGTGAACGCCATAGCCGCCGTGGTCGGATTGAGCGTCGGAAGTGTGCACACCATCATAAAGGAACGACTGCACTTGCGGAACGTGTGTGCCCAATGGGTGCCCCACAGTCTTCAACCACACCAGGAAGCATGTCGAAATTCCTACTGTCTTGGTCTTGGTTGGACGATTGATGCATGCTGCTGCTCACTTTGTATCGTCACGTGACGTGCACGCGTTCCCTGTAGCGACGGGCTGTGACCTTCCACGCTCTGGTCGGAACCACACCTCGTTACACACGCCACGATTAGCCCATGCCGTCCCCGGTTTGCGCATTACAGCCTCCGGCTCGTTACTTTTTGAACGCACCTTATAGTTCCATGAAGATCTAAATAGCCTACTGTCATATATCCTACTGGTCTTTTCCATTTTAAACTCTCCCGCCTAATAAGCGAATTATCCATGTGAAGTACTAAACAGCAGGACAGGACCTATCAATCCACCAACACCATTACATTCAGAAGTTATGGTCTAAAACATATACAACATTCATTAGACTATAGGTGAGACTCCTCCCACGAAGAAAATAAGAAATCGGTGTTAGTTGATATTGTTTGACTCCGGGTGACGCGGGGTCAGTGAGATAGGTCCACTCAACTAATAGTCATGTCTTTATTGACCAAGATCGCTGCCTCTCAGACCGTACCGCAATTAAAACGTGTTCGAGAGGCTGAGTGCGCCTCGTTCCAGTCCTAACATCAGCCCTAAAATCCCTAGTCGTATTAATTTTGGGATGAGGTGTCCGTTTCAACCCCCGGTGGTCTTTGCCCCCAGGAATCACCCTGGTACTCACTTCTGTTGTAGGTTGAGAGATCCTCACTGGCATTTGCTCTTGTGAAAGTGAAGGTTTTGTTTCTACAATCCACTGACAGAAAGCGAA
This sequence comes from Meconema thalassinum, assembly GCA_946902985.2. Lineage (NCBI taxonomy): Eukaryota > Metazoa > Arthropoda > Insecta > Orthoptera > Tettigoniidae > Meconema > Meconema thalassinum. The sequence goes on from OX336389.2 coordinate 1,395,115,405, forward strand.
CTCACTCCCTTTCAGTTCCTCTACTGACTGGGCTACACAGCCCCCGTCTCATATCTGTACTTTATGCTTTAATAGCAAAATAGATATACTGTAATTTATATCGTAGAAAAATTATATTTGCATTTACCACTGTTTCTGGCAATCTTAAGTGTACCTAAAGAAAATCTCTGTGGCTTCACAGCCTATTGGAGGCACTGACCTACCAAGCAACCGAAGCAACCGCTACTCATCTAGGTGACTTGCTGGTTAAGGTGGGACGCGTGTTCAGCATGATGTGTGCCCTCGGCTTTAGATCTTGGCCTTCTTGACAAGGGTAGCTGCCTCTCAGACTATTATGCCACTAAGTTGTCCTCATGAGGCGGATTGCAGCCCATTCCAGGCCACACAACAGTTCTAAAATTCCTGATGGAGCCTGGAATCAAACCCGAATTGTTCATAGGAAGATGCAAGCTTGCTACCCCTCTTAAACAAAGTCTTTAACAAAACTTAGGTTTCATAAATGTTACACGAATTATTATTAATATTGTTACGTGCCACCCCCCTAGTGACATTTTTGTTAACTGGATTACGGTGGGTTGAAGCACAACACAGATTGTTCCTTTAAAGAAATAATTAACTTTATTGCGGCCAGAAAGATACACTACTCATCAGCAAATACAAGCAATTAGAACCCTACTCCAGTTTCCTCAAGTCTCTTCCTTATGGAGAGCTCTTGCCCCCTTTCACTTGTCAACAAACCACAGAAGTTAATCCGTCCTAATGAGTCCGGTGGCCTTGACAGAAACTACCTGCACCTCTTCCTTATGTACACAAACTACAGTTACTTACGATAACCTGCTACACGCTGCTTCGCTGTCCACGAGCTGGGAAACAATGTCACTGGATTTCGTAACTCGCACGGCACTTCGCCACAATACCTCTGTCGCTCAGTGAAATCACACTCGCTCAAAACACAGGCAGTCCCCTGTATGCTTCTCACTCCCTCGCTGTCAAGAGAATCAGCTTCACTAGGAGTTTCGCAAGTCACGTCACCACACTTCTGTCGCTCAGGATAAACGCTCGCACTAGCTCGAAAAAACACACACACACACTGCTTGACTCAATAAATGCTTCTAGACCCATCCAGGGTTCACGGCTTCCCGAGGTTTCCATCACTGGCTGGGTCACGAATATTCTGGACCATCCCTTTGTTCTAGTAGCCATGTTGCGTAAGGCGTGCGCAATACACTGAGGCAGAGCACAGCCCAGCCCGTGGGCAGTTGTGACTCATGCGGCGAGCGACGAAACAAACTCACAGCCGTAACAATATTGATAGTACTGGTATTACAATTATGATTATTTGCGGTATATGCACGCAAGTATCACTTCATAATTCAGTTGAAATTTCAAACGCTAATTCAATAAAATCGTTTCATTTTACTAACTTCAGTGTTACTTCTTTGAAGTTCCGATCAGTAAGAACTATGTGAAATATGTTTCGTCTTGTAATTATATTTGAAAATGTTGCAGAAGTAATAGTAGACCTATACTTGAGATATTACAGGAATTGTTGTTGTTTTGTTGGTGTTATTCATTAACTTTATTGTCACCAATATCTTACTTTCAACTTAATGACACAAAAATATATCTCCAGTTACTGGAGAAATTTTCACGAATAGCTTTTCATTCGTCATGTTTGCCATCGGACGTCAGATCTCATGAAAGGGATTTCTTACTTTGAAGTAGTCAGACCCTCTATGCTTGTGAAGGAGCTGTGAGCTGCCTTTGAGAGAAGCAAAGAGTAATTGGGTTCTAAAAAAATGAGTGCTTTCTGCTAGCATGTGGCTGGCCCAACACAGGTGTGCTGTGGAAGAATGTGGACTTAGTATTTGTTCAGAAAGTCAGGAGAACAATTATTAAACATAACTTTTCCTTCCTCAGGCATCGCTCATTAGAGTGACTAATTGTAACTCTTCCTTCATGAATTTTTACTTTCGAATCCAGAATCTGACATCGCAAATTGCCAACGTGCGTCAGCCCAATGATCCTTTAGTTACTCACCAGCCTACGAGGAGTATTTGAAATGCTTCCTGATTTTTGAATCTAGGGACTGTCTTTTCCAAACCATACAATAAATAATGAGATGTAGCACACGTCGAATGTCCGAAAGGTATACTACCTCCATTCAAAATTCTGTTATGTTCGTATCAACCACTCAAAAGTTAAATCGGCACGCGCATATATTGACAGTCACACGCATTGATTTATGAATAATCCTACAATTTCTACATTGTATTCACTTATGAAAGAATGTTGGATAGAAGTAAGACGAGATATATTTAATTATTTTATTCAATGTCCTTTGTAGTGGCAAAGTTAGAGCTCATGGCCCTCTCTTACACTTAACCACGCAATATGGTACCGGTATATATGAAACAATTTTTTAAATACAATAAATACATTTTAATGTAATTAAAAGTGATTTAATTATGTTACATACTAATATTAATGAATGTGGCATATGAATAATAGACGACTGATTATTATAATAATAATGCTAACAATAATAATAATCACAATATTGCAAACCTTTCTGTAATTTTCTAAATATTATCCTAGTTCAGTCGTACGTCCTTCCATCCATCACCATTCAAGAGGTAATCTCGGCATGCGGCATAAACTTTTTTTTAATGTTTTAGTATTTCTGATAACTTATCAGCAGGAGTTGAATTCCATAGTCGAGACTCAGCTACATCAAAAGAATGGTTGAACATAGATGAGTGATTGATGGGAATAGCGAGGAAAGAGCCAGTTCGAGTGTTACGTTTATGGTATGGTGACAAGTAACTATATTTTGATGACTTGTACATAGGGGTGCTTTCGTGCAGAAATCGATAGATGGATGTCAATAAGTGAATTTTACGGCGTTCATCAGGTTTTAGCCAAGAAAGAGTTCGGTAGCTTAGGGTTATGTGGGCATCGTATCTTAGATTAAAAGCAAACCAAAGACAAGAGTTCAATGCTTGTTGAAGTTACATTGTTTGTCCATGAGTCGCGTCAACGAGACCAATGTCACAGTAGTCGAGAATTGGAAGTATACGTGCCTTGATGAGTTTAATCTTAATGTCGAATGGTAAAATGTTCTTAAGACGCACGAATGGGTGAAGGGATGAATACATCTTTTTACGTGTATTTCTTATATTTGGTGACTAGACGAGAGTTTCCGTTAAGGTCAACCCAAGGTTCCTTACTTCTCTACTAAAGGGAATGGTGATTGTATTCAGTGTTATCGGGGAAACAACGTAGTTGTTTTTGAATGAGTTTAGTAACTTATGAGAGCCTATGATGATAGTTTGGGTCTTCTAAGGATTGACGTAGAGAAAAAAGTTATGGCTTCGGTGCAAAGAAGAGATTCTAGCTTCTTCAATAGGGAGGGGGTATCTATTGTGTCAAATACCCTGCCGAAATCGAGGAGTGTCAGTATTGTTATTTCTCTTTGGTCCATTCCTTGTCTGATGTAATATGACACATGTTCGACGATGTCGAAATGTAAATATTATATTTCAGAAAACTGTATCATAATGAGGGTCATTATAACACTATTTTTCATTATGAAACAGTTTCTCCCACCACTCAGAGCTCAAGAAATAGAGTTGTGACCAAGTAGGTAAGGATAGCATCGCACCTGCACTCAATTCCACGGCCTCCTATTTAAAATTTCACTGCGTGGCGGCTAGTGTCATAGTGGGGTATTTGAGGAGGGCATGGTCAAATACAAGGTATTCTCTGCGTCCCATGCGCTCTGTTCAGTACATACAACTGGCGAAATCTCGACAGATATTTATGAATATTTATGTTCGAACATAAAATAGTTATAATTATCGTCGAACATAAACAGTCGTATGCAACTCGCCTATAATGGTAATTAAGACACTCGTACGGAAATGATAAAACTTGCTTCGCTCGTTTTATAAACATACTCGTGTCTTATTTCTTGCCTTTATAGGCTCGTTGCATAATGTACTATACTATTATTACTCCTTTAATTATCACTGTTAATTTAAAAATAAAAATTGTGAAACATTGCTTCTGAAATTTTGCTTTCTGTTACGGTCCAAAAGAAAATTTTGTGATGTATCATTGTGAATTAATTAAATCTGAGGCCCGATCCTCAAAATGCACAAAATCATGTTATTTGTACACCAGCTATCAGGTCGCGTGGCCAAATACGCGTCAAATCAACTTGAGAGATAAGTAGTCTAGCTCTGTTAGCAACAAAGACATGCACATTAGATTCTTAACCGTAGCAATTCCCGAAGGACGCAAGAAAGAATCACCTTTAAGTACAATGACATAAAAGCAGTAAAATTAAAACATGATGTTTAGTAAAGAACAAATTGACAACATGCTCCTAAATATATGGGTATAGGTCTGCTGTAATTATAGCTAAATTTTTCTTATCAAGGAGAATATTTGAATGCTCTTGTGGTGACCGTTAACTGTTGAACCCTATATAAGTCACCCTATTTACTATGTTACATTGTAAATCCCCATTCGCATCCAGAGGAGTTGACTGGAACATTAGAATAGTATTCCCATCCACCATCGTGAATGTATGGAATCGTTCATCTTCTGCCTTCTGCAGAGAAACTTAAGTGAGACTACGTATTTGCTGCGTTTCGTCATTGTGAGAACAATATATAGTGGATAGTCGACATTAATATGTTAAGTATTCAGAATAGCGGTTGCGTGCTATTTGCAGTGTGATAGTCTTATGACTAAAGCAAGCGAGGTACCATGTCTGTTTCTCGCTTATTAGCAAATTTCGTGCTAATTACGAAGTTGTATCGTGAGTCATTGATTTTAATGTTATAATAACATGCTCAGCCACCATATGGAATATATAGCGGGCATGTTATTTTGCCTTTGGTATACAAAGCCCATATGTGGTCCTACATTAATGCTAATTTGGGATATTGTATCCCAAAATACATAGAGTTATTTGTTTATATATTTTATAACTTCAAGGTGGCCACTACACGCTATATTCAGTGTCATATCCCTATGAATAATGGTAGCGAGGTCTTTTGTAAGGTACTCCTCTCTCACTATATCTCGCGTTAATTGTGCAATTAGGTCTATACCGTGAGTTAAATATATTCAAGTACAATCACCACCGTGAATCTATCAAGACACTGTTCACTTGGGTTTGTCATAGGAAGCCATTGCATTGGATTGTTCATTATCGTATTCTTGATTTTCAAGATGGCCGCCGTGCGTTGTTTTCAGTATTTCAGCAAAGTCCCATGATGTAAAGGCCTAGTACTACTTTGTTACACAACTTCGTGTTAATTGCGCAATTGCATTCCGAAGAATTCACTTTTACATTTCTATATTACGCCCAGCTACAATATTGAAAAAGAAATATCTCTGTCATCCTTCTATAGGCATACAATACTCCATATAGGTTTCGTCATTGTAGTTCTAAATCATAAAACGTTACTTATATTCAAATTATGCATTTTCAAGTTTGTCGTTGCGCACTATATTCAGTGCGACAAAGTAATCAATTACGTTACTGACGTCTCTCATGTGATTCTCCTTTTCTACCATGTTTCACCATAGCTGTGCAATAACATCCAAAGTTACTCATTTGTATACTTTAATAGTTCGCTTAACATCTTGAATCTATTAAGGCACGGTTGTTTTAGCTCAGTTCATACGAAGCGACTTATACGATTCTATTTTATTTTTAAATTTCGTAATATAGCTCTAAGATGTTGAATGTGTTTATTTATTTTGAAATTTAAAAATGGCCGATGTGCGCGATATTGAGTGCGGTAATCTTTTGACCAGCGCAAGTGAGAGCTAATATATAATACTCACCTCTTCGCAAATGTCGTCTTAATTGCCCAATTTCATTCTGAATTGTCGTCTTAAATTTCCTTATATTTTGCGCAACCACCATCTTGAATGGTGTTTTCATTTTTAGGGGCTTGCACATCGTGGTCATATGAGTCCTGTGTACTGGGCTTTGTGTACAATTTGTTTCATAATTTGTATTATTGGGTCGTCTGTACTAATGTGTGTATTTGTAATTGATGCAAGGATGGGTGGGATGTGGGTGGCCTTATGTTAGGAACCATCCCGAAATTTCCCGGGAAACCAAAAAGACCACTTCTAGGATGGCCGAGGTGAGAATCGAACCCACCTCTTCGAAGGTTTTCCTCACGAGGCTGAGTATACCCAATTCCAGCCTCCAGACAAAGAATTAAATTTCTCGGAAGTGCCGGAAATCGATTCAGGACCTCTGGAGGTCAAGAATGCTAGCCAATACATCATGAATAGATCGACAAGAATTAATAAGAATTGCACTAGGCGAAGAAAGATTCGTTTGGCTCATTTCTGTTCCTTTATGAGACGTTCCAATATGATACTTTTTCAATTCCGGGTAACTTCCAAAGAATGAATTTATTCCTATCATCTTGCCCATTCACACGCCAATACAGAGATCACCGGATTGTAATAACATTTAAAGTTCCTCGTGCGTAATTCTCTGTTCTAAAAAAACAACGATTGTGTTATTCATTCATCCAATATAAATCTTCATATCCAGAGACAGGCTTATCATGTGGGGGACTAAGGGTCACTCCGGTCATATCCAATCCCTAGGATCACGCCATAAACTGCTTGTGAGCTATTGAGGTCAGAGTCGGTCATTGGGAGAGGAATTGTGCCCAACACCACATTCACTGCTGCTGTTGCTGAGATCTGTGTAACATTTTGTAAGAAGAAGCCTAATTTCTTTCCATCTCGAGAGTCAGAGAATTATCAATTTATCCACACTTTGTGTCCCCTAAATGTTCAGAGCGTTCGAATCCGGGCCAAAAATCGGGATATTCGAAGTTTGGGGAACACCAATGACACTTCAAGTCATATGAAATTGGCCCCTATATGACAATTGGTGATCACTATTGTGGTGTTTGAAGCCTAGTGTTTTATTAATCTCATGTAATTTATTTCAGGATTAGGGCATAACCCATCTCTTTTGGGTGCATTCGTGTTGACCGACTGAAAAGCACTAAACTCTTGGTGATCACTAGTTAAAAAATATTAAATTTCATCCAGATGCCATCCAAACGAATTTCGATTTCTTTTACAGCACAAAATGGAAATTCAAAATTGGACAGAAGCTCACCTAGATGGTTCAAATCTACGTAGCCTTGACAATACGTTAATTATCTTCATTATTATTCACTGCCTTATAACTATTATAATTATCATTATTACTATTATCATCATCATTATTATTATTTCCATTACTATTCATATCATTAATGTTATTATTTTATTTATTATTCTTCTTCTTATGGTTATTGTAGGAAGATGTATGCCTTCTTCCATATAGATGTGATAATATCTAATTGACATTTCTAATTAGGGCAGGGTGTTAATTAATGACTGTCAACAATTATCAGTGGAAGGTCGGAAAGAAGCAGGTGTGTGCATGCCAGACCCGTAAGTTTTCAGGGAATTCAAATGAGGTAGGCTATTTGCCATCAATTGACTAGAGGTTAAATATTTCGAGCAATTGACCGTAGCGAAATTTTCTGCCATCTCAAGAGAGTAAGAGTCTGCCTCTGGTGGCTTTATGTCATTAGCGGCATTCTTCTGCTCTCCCTCCTCTCCCGGAAATGCATAATGGCATCTAACTGTCATACACGCTACCTACATGTTTTGCTACGTTCACACTGCTATGTGAAATACCTGTGTGTGATGTCATTGCTTCTCGACTGGCTTCCCTGTCCCATATGCAATCCGCAACTACAAGCACACGGTCAAGAGCAAGGAACTTGAATTCTCAGGTCTATCTTTAAGAAGTGTTAAAGTAAAATTTAATCATTTTTTCAGTCACGTGACAAGAGCAATGACAATTACCAAGGAGGAGGAAAAATCACACTTTTATACCTTCCTGAATTTCAATCATAGACGAAATCTCACACAGCGGTCTGCTGTCCCTCCAGTAGATCAGAGGGGACACAAAATTGACCCTTGTTTCCTTACAAACTATGAAATTAACAACAGAACCCTACGTAAGGCGTCCTACTGCTAAGCGATAATGATAGATCTTTATAAATTTCATTTATCCGTTAAAGACAACTGAAAAAAATGCTAGTAACATTTTCCATAATGGTGCCTTCAATCTCCAGTAAATGCAAATGTGTACTGAAATTTGACTTGTACATTTAATACTCACATGAGGGTACAAATGTATCATGACGTTCCGTAGGATTACAAAAAAGACAATTTAAAATTAATTACATCCTATAGAATTGAAGTAAATTAAACGTAGGTCACAGGAGCTTGCTTGGAAAAATGTCTCTACAAACAAAATAGCAACTCATCATCCCGTTTCATCTGACCTCACGTAAAAAGGTGCGGTATATGTCTTCATCGACGAACAATGACATGACGAAGTCATCTAGCAGGTGATTTCCATCTTCCCTAAACGTTCTCCTTCTGCCATATTCCAGCTGAATGATATTGTTTCATTTAGGGGCTTGAGGAAACGCGGTCATCAGATAAATTTACGTGCGTGGTGGGGAATCTCTCTAATAACCAGTGTTAGTGATGTGTGTGTACTCGTTATAGGTGGCGTGTCATACGTGGCATAAAGTAGGCACAATCTTGATTTCCAGTCTGAGTATGAAGCGTAGTCTCGTGGAAAATGAAGTACTGGGATGGCCGAGAGTGGGATTCTAACCAACTTCATCTCAGTTATTTTCACGAGTTTGAGCGTTCTCCGTTTCAACCTTAGTGTCAAAATTAGATTCCTTCATGAAGGCAGAGCCTGGAATTGAACTCAAGCTCTCAGTGTGGAAAGCCACGATACCTACCGCTAAACCACTTTGGTGGTCACAATGTTGCTAATTACGATGTTCACTGACAGGAATGCAAATCTCAAGTGGTTAATTGTGGTGAATGTGATTGTATCCATGGATTGACTTCTAACACTTGAAATCTCGTACATTCCCCAGCCTGATAGGCCTAAAGGGACACTGGGACTGAGTTTTAAGCATATTTTATTTAAAAATTCAAATTTTCGATTTTGACATATTATTGTTACCCTGACCCTAACGGATCAATTAGCGGTACCATTTTCCACTTTCCGCCATTTTTTTTAGGCACGGCGAGACGTTTACATGCCGGCCGCACTGCCATTTAATCGCCCCTTTCTCTTGGCACATTATCCTGTACACGCATTTATGCATTTTTTATCGGAGTAGTTTGAATACGGATTTGAAATTCCCTCTGTACTACTGGCTCTGCATTGTGCTACTATCTACCGATGAATATTGACACTATTTACTACGTAGGCTTTACAAATACTTCAAATGTTTGAAAATGAATAAATAAATATCTCAAACGGTCGACATGATGAAATTTTGCATTTATATTGTATTTTCTAATTCCATGTGATTTTCTAGTCACTTATAGAATGACAGTAGATGTACAATTTATCTTTATTAGATATTTGTGTTGACTTTAGAAGTGTACGCATGGTCTACCTCTCTTTATAAACAAGTTATTGGACGCTAGGCTAGTACTTTTTCGAAATTTATTGTGTTTGTGAAGTTAATAGCGGGACACACACACACATCACACAACACCAAGGTCACAAAGATGAAGAAGGAGGCTGCAAAACAGAAGAAGGAAGGTGTTAGTTATGCTGCAGGAGAGTTCTAATGGGTAAGTTGAGTGGAAATATTAAAATATATGCATGTGTGTAGAAAAATGCAGTTTTCTCAGTTTCACATTTTCTGATGCACAGTATAAAATCTAGTACGCGTTACAGATGTAATGCAATTTTCTTGTAAATTAACATGCATATTCCTTAGTACTTTATCCACAAACGTGCGCATTACTTATTGGATTGGAGTTCTGGTTTGCCTGAAAAATAAAATTTAAAACTTCAAATTTCAAGAAATTTACAAAAAATAAATTTCATTGGGGAATAAAATTATATCTTCATAGTAAACAATACAATCTCAAATTCGATGCACTATTTTATTTGTATAAGAATAAGGTACTAGAAAAATGAAAATAAATTGTGCTATCTACATTAGTTTGACGCGCTTGACATTTTGAGTATTTGAATAATATGCATATAATTATTGCAAAATAATTAATTTCTATGCAGCTATTGCAGCTACATTGATCAAATTTGGCACACATGTTTATACTACCGCATACTATCAACATCAAAATATCAAAATTGTACCTTAATATTTGCAGGAATTAGAAAACTCAGTTCCAGTGTCCCTTCATGACGAGTGAAAGTACACATTTGTTCTTTTAACACTAATCGTTTTTTGTAGTTTGATGCCGTGTTTGGTCTCAGGGTAGGCCTAATTATATTAGACCCTCGTCCAGACAACCACCCTTCACTTCTCTGATCCATAATATACTAAAGGATGTAAATCCTCGTGTGAGAAATGAAACGGGATGCACACAGCTTCAAACGGACAACTGACATTACTCTCAGTCATCCTACCATTGTTCATTGTGATTTCCAAAATAAACTCTCGAATGCCGGTACCTTTATATTATGGTATCTGGAACAGTACTTGCATAATAACATCATCATCAACGGGGTGCACTCAGCCTTGTGAGGACAATTGAGTAGCTGTCTGATAGTAAGTCAGCGCCTCAAAGGGAAAACAAAGATTAACGGCCATGCGGACCCAAAGAGCTGACCACGCAAAAATCCACAATCTGCAGGCAAAACGGCTGGGCAGCAGTCGCTAGGTACGCTTGGGCCCTGAAGCCATGGGGTTTGTACTTGCATAATGTAATAACACAAAGATGTTCAGTAAAGAATATGTAGTATAGTTTTGTCTAAATATACATAGCACATTTAACACGAAATTTCGAGAGAGAGGGGTACCATACAAAAACCTTCCCTACCATCATATATAGTAATAGCACACTGAATATATCGTGTATCGGCCATCCTGAATTTTTAAAATATACAAACAAATACATATATATATTTTCAAGACACAATATCCCATATTATTTTAATGTAGAACCGTTAATGGCCCCTTAATGCTAAATGCAAAGGAATACCCCGCCATATATTCAGGATGGTGGCTGAGTTAACTGTCAAAACATCAAAATTAATAACTCAGGATCCAATTGCTGAATTAACACTAAACTTTCTAAGAGGGGAGAAACAGATATTCATATTCATATTCATATTCATATTCATTCATTTATTTGCAATGGGGGGTGTGTCCCCCGGTGGCAAATTGTATATACATAACAAATAAATAATTATACATAACAATTCAATAACAATTATACAACAATTAAACTGGAGTATTTACACAAATAGTCAGTCTTTTCTTAAACACACCTATATGTTTGGGAAAAGGCTCAAAGACTGCGGCAGGTAGAGAGTTCCAGTTATCAATGGCACGGTTTACAAAAGAATATTTACCATAATTTGTTCGCTGTGGTCGGCCCTTAACTTTGAAAGGATGATCGCTCCTACCCATGTAAGTGGGCTTTCCCAATCGTTTGCTAAGCTCACCCCATGCTGGTTGATTTGTATACGTGTTGTACATAGCGCAGAGTCTAGATTTAATCCTCCTAGCCTCCAGTGATTCCCACCCAAGTTTCTTTAACATACGGCTCACACTGCTCCTGGGATTAAAGTCACTGAGCACAAATCTAGCGGCCTTTCTTTGTACCATTTCCAACTCATTGATGAGCCCTACTTGATATGGATCCCAAACCGCCGAGGCATATTCCAGAATAGGTCTTACAAGTGACAAATAGCCTAATTCTTTAGCAGAGGTACTACTTCCTTTTAATACCCTCATTACAAAGTGCAGGGATTTGTAAGCTTTTGAAACCACACATCCTACATGACTACTCCATTTCATATCATTTCTTACGTGAACGCCCAAATATTTGCAAGAATCTTCTTCTACAAGTATTTCCGAGCCAATGTTATATTGAAAATCCTGCCTTCGCACTTTCCCTATTTTTAAGAGACTACATTTTCTTGTGTTTATTTTCATTTTATTTACAATCGCCCACTTATAGACCAGGTTCAGGTCCTCTTGAAGCACTGCATTGTCTAGTGAGTCATGTATCTTTCGATATATTACACAATCATCCGCAAACAATCGACAGTCACTGCGAATCCCATTTGGTAAGTCATTTATAAACGCCAAAAATAACAAAGTTCCGATTACGCTGCCCTGAGGGATACCCGACGTTACGGTAATTTCATCAAAGAATATGCCTTCGACTTTCACTTTCTGGGAACGACCCGTCAAAAATTCTTGGATCCATAAAATTACTCTTCTATCAATCTTCGTCGAAGCTAATTTATGGAGTAGCATGTCATGCGGAACGACATCAAATGCCTTCGCAAAATCTATAACCACGGCGTCGACTGAAACTCCATGGTCTAACGATTCGCTAATGTCTTGAAAAAGTGATAGCATCTGACTCTCGCATGAGTAACCTTTCCGAAATCCATGTTGCCAATCATTAAACCATGATAATGTTTCCCACTGTTCCCTCAAGTAGTCGCAAATGAGATGCTCCATCTGTTTACAAACGACGGACGTAAGGCTAACCGGCCTGTAGTTGCCCAATTCAAGTCTGCTCCCTCCCTTAAATATTGGGACTACCGTAGCTCTTTTCCAGTCATCTGGGATTTGCGCATTGTTTATGGACACATTAAACATCACCTCCAAGTATCGTGCCACGGCCCTACCTCCTAGTTTAAGTACTTCACTAACAATATTATCAGGACCCTTTGATACATTGAAACGTAGTTTTTGTATTAGCTTTACAATTGCTGACTGGTTTATTTGGAACAGGGGAGCCCCTGTTTCGTCGTTAAGGTCCAACACACAGCTATTGGATTTATTGAACACACTACCGTAAAATACATTTAATTCATTAGCAATGGCCTGTTTCTCAGTAATTAATTTACCGTCACCGGACATTATCATCGACAAATTATTTGAATTTCCCTTTCTTCTCCTAACATAACTGTAAATTTTTTTCCACCCATCACCTCCCGAACCAAGTAAACCTTGCATATAACTGTCATGAGCAGCCCTCTTTTTTAAGACGAGCTCTCTTGATAAGGACTTAAATTTCAACATATACTTGTCACTATCATGTCTTTTATTGTATAATTTCCTAATTTTCCGTTTTAGACTCCTAATTTCTCGTGTGTAATACTCAGGATCTGGGTTTTGTTTCAGCAATTTAAATGGGACAAATTTATCAACAGCGCTATTTAAAATTTTCAAAACGTTAGTCCACAGGATATTAATGTGATTTCCTTCCGATGCCCTTCCTACAAATAGCTCATTCAAATACCCCTGAAATTTGCCCTGATCCGCCCTGCGATACTGGAATATGATCTTTTTTGCTACATCAGAGTCTAATTTTGTAATGTCACCATATCTAATATTTAATTCAACCCCAGAATGGTCACTAATTCCTGGTACTTTCAGACAGTTAATATACAGCTCTACAGGCCTTACGAGATAAACATCTAAGGTATTATTGTCTCTAGTTGGGAAGTCAACTACTTGGGAAAATCCCCCCTCCCTTAAGAATTTATTTGCAGCGCTCTGAGCCTGACCACAGCTAGTTGACTCACCAGACCAGTCTACTTTGGGGAGGTTTAAATCTCCAGCAATTATTATGCTCTTTTTCATAGCATTACCCGTACAAGTTTTATCATACAGTGTTTCGAGGAGAGAAAGGTTATCTTTCGGTGCTCTATACGCCCCTATCACCTGAAGAGGGAATTTATTTCCTTTATCCGAAATTTGTACACATAACATTTCACGATCCATATCAGCCCACTTAAAAAACTAGCTATATTTTTGCTCACACAAATAAATAGCCCACCACCTCGCTTCCCCCGATCCCTTCTGTACATCTCGTAGGTCCCTTGAATTATTTCGCTACTATTTATGTCCTCATATAACCAAGATTCAGTTGCAATGACAATGTCCGGAGAATACGTCTCTACAAGATTCCAAAATTCAATTAATGTATTTCCTAAACTCTGACAATTAACCTGCAGTAATCTTAGAGTCTTACCTCCGCAGCAAAAATCTCTAAATAGCTACTTCTGTCCCCATCGGCTGGCAACCTCTGGACCTGCTCCTCCTCACAAAAGCCGGCACGAACCGATGACCCTGTCATGTAGGCTCCCTAGATTGAAAGCGCCCCGTCGATTTAGATGCAGCCCGTCTCGGGCGAAGTCACGGCCACCAATCCAGCAGTCAGCTTCTACGTACATTAATCCCAGTTGTGCACATACCTAGTCCATGCGGTCATTTACAGTCTTAACTCGCCTCAACGGAACATCTCCCCGCCGAACAATGCCACTCATTATAATTTTTGCATTTCTAAACTTGCTTTTAGCTTTTCTGCCTAGTTCGTAGAGCTCCTCCATGATGTAATCAACTGTAGCCCTCTTCTTCAAATCGTTCGTCCCAACATGGAGCAACAACACTTTAACTTTGTCACAGTCCTCTACATTTGCTTCTTCCACTTGTTGGGCAAGCTGGTCAATCTTAATCCCCGGGTAACACCGCACTTTCGCACCTGATTTCCTCGAGATATTCGCACTCCATCGTATCATAGAATCACCCATTATGATAACGTCATCCTCAGTTTGCTCCTGCACGCCCTCTTCCACACTGATCCCAGTAGAAAGCCGTTCAGTCACATCCTTCACCGTTTCTTCTGATTCACGAAGCTTTGCTCTAAGGTCCTGTATTATTTGATCCCTTGCTTTGATTTGCATCCTCAAACTGTCCGGCGTATCACATACTTTACAAAACCAATTTCCGACATCACAATCCTCCTTCTTGACCTTAATACAGCCGAAGTGAAACCATTTCTCACATAGTCCACACTCAACACCATTCTTCAATGTTTTACTGCACGTCGAACACTTTAAAGATGACACTGGATCATTTGCCTGATTCACATTTGGAGTAACAGGCCCTGGATTCACTTCCACTCCACCAATAACTAACAACGCAGCTATCACTAGGGCTATAAACCACAAGTTACTAGGTCCCGTACGCACACACAAACACCGGAAATCCCGACTACCCTTCGCATACCACAGCCCGATCCTCGCCCGATAACACTCCAGAGAACAACCCATTCCAGCACACCTGAGAGCTCGGGAAAAACACGACCTTTCACTTTGACTGCCAACTGCCAACGATATGATACCTCGCTTGCATTTACCACAAGGCTACGGCTCTGGATATACAGTGCGTCAGGGAATGTTCTCCGCAGTGCCTAGGCACTGCTACGTTAGGTGAGAGCCGGAGTAAATTTGGCAGCGCAGTGTCAGACTGTCACTCACTCGCCCTGGCTGTCTTCTCCAAGGTCGACAGGATATCAGGACACACGTGTGAGCTGTGCTGTGTTGTGCTGTGCCAACTTAACTCCGGCTCTCACCTAACGTAGCAGTGCCTAGGCATTGCGGAGAACATTCCCTGACACCCTATATATAGTACGCAGCCGCCAACTTGAACACATGACATTAATATATTTATTACTGTTCCAATGATGAAACGCAGGAAACCACATATAAGGCTTTCTCTACAGATGGCGCAAAATAAACGATTCCAAATATTGAAGATTAAAGATAGGCGTAATTTTCTAATGTTCCAATCATTTCCACTGGATGGACAAGCGAAATTACAACGAAACTTACGGTAATAAACGAGAGTCTTATATAGGGGCTCGACACTTATCGTTCATCACAAGAACATTCAACTCCTTGATAAGGACAAAGAGCTATAACTAAACCCATACATTTAAGACAAAGTAGGCTATATGTTCTTTACTGAAAATCTTGTTTCAAAACATAGGAAAGTTTGCTAATGAATGGTCATGATAGTCTTTTTCCCCAAATTTGGCCATAAGTGCACTTAATTATTGTAGAGACAGCCCAATAAGGCAGGTTATCAATAATTCCAAATAAACTGCGTGTAATATAATGGGCTACACTCCATTTCAAATGAGTATCAAAGATGGTACTGTAGACTTATCACATCATTTAGGTTCATGCATACGTATAATTTATTATTAATTAAAATACAGCAGGCATTGTTAACCTAGCAAATAAGTCCATGAAATATTAGTCATCATAATCGAAGATCTAGAGCCTATGTAAAACATGATAGAGAAATGTAATATAGTGGAGACCAATAATTGTCTTCAACTACTTTTCTTCTAACACATGCTATTGTTGTGCAAATTATTCATACGGAATATCAATGAAGAGGAACATATAAATGATACAATATACATAGAAACCAAATGACTTAGTAACAAAAGTGTTTATAGCAGTTTTTACCAATATTCTTTCGAATAAACGCAAGAGAATACAAAATTGATAATATTATGTACTTATACTATCAACGTTTGAAATTCACCATCTTAACTTACAACTTACATCTAGCTAAAGGCCACAATCTACGGCAGGGCCATCCAGACAGCGTTCCCCGAGCGATAGCGCTCTGGCCGTGCTCTAAGCCAGTGCTCCGAGCGCTTTGTTGGAAGGTAGTTTCAGAAGTGGTGGAAGGAGCTTGGCTGGCTGAGTGCGCTGAAGTGTGCAGCCGATCCATCAGTCACTAGTCTAGTCCAATGCACTTTGTTGTGAACTCCACTTAAGCCCTCAGACCGAAATAACATTTCATGGCAGAACCAGGAATGGAATCCGGATTTCAAGGGTGACAGCCAAAAATACTAGCTCATATACCACAGAGGAGATATTGAATTACGCTTAGTTGATAGCCTAAATGGGCAATGCCTCGAGGAATAAGTAACAACAGTAAGCGCAAGTGAAGTATTTCTTCAACTGGAATGAAATAGTAGTGTTAAACAATATTTCGCTCTGGTCATTACTGAACAGCATACAAAAAGGAGTGGTGAAGCAGCAGTCTTTAAAGCAGAAGGGGAAATTTCATGTTTCTCTACAGCTTTTAAAGAGCATGCCAAGTGTTTAGTGTGCAACAGAGATGTAATGTGTTAATAAGAACACAATTTGTTGTTGAATTTTCCTCTCTAATATGTTCACATTTCAGTTTGGAATAAATCACAATATTCTTAACTTAACACTTGTGTTCGTTTCCTGCACATTTCATACATCGGAGTGCCATTCAATTTGTATATGCGGTATATTTGTTATGGCAAAACAGCCCTATTAATATGTCAACAATCCCACAAGAGCCGTCGGCCACACGACTGTACGAACGTATCTAGTCAGCGTGGTCCGAACATGATCCGTCTTCTCGCTGCCACAGTGTAGTGGTGGTAGGGGAAGGAGCGCTAGTCTGACTGTCCAGTGCTCCCGGAGCGCAATGACTGGATGGCCCTGATCTACGGAATCGCATGCTTTACGTGGTACAATTTATGTGAGAACCTGACCAATTTATCGTCACTATAGCATTCCGATCAATAAATCTCACCCATGTTACCACCCTTGATTCTATTACTTTATGGAAGTCAATGTTTCTGGAACAGAAATTCCTACGTCAAAAATAAATTCTGAACACTTGTTTAGAATATGTTCTAGCCTTTCCAGTGAGGAAATAATGTTCGTGATTAATAATGCGCGATATTCTACCAACGTCCATACAGTAGCTTCTGGCTGCGATCTGGTGACGAACAGAGGAATTTCTCTAGGTATTTGTAAGCTCATTGACACACATTGTTTGGCCACATTGCTTTAATTCTATTGAAAAAGGAGGCAAGTTTCCCCTCGAAACGTCTAGAATTTTAATATTACTAGCGGACCCATGTGAGAAATCTCGCATGTTCATAAACCACACTTTCCCCTATAGGTTTATAATGAAAGACTTAAGGAGAAAGGTTGTTATGTTTTTATTTCAACCAAATGATTATAGAACACTATTTGCATTTCAGTTAGAATTCCATGTTATACGTTCCGTAACTTAAGAAGGCAATCACTGAAAATTGGATCATCATAACACTCACCCGTTATTCGATATTTATGAAAATATACGATTTGAGTACTCATTCCTTTGATTTACTGTTTCTGAAATCCATGCAAAATGATAAAGGGAATGTTAAAATGACATGAAACAGGCGTCACAGAGGCCAAAATATGAAGTGGACAGCAATTTTATGGAGATTATTTTCAAACAGCAACAGTATCTGCAAATCACACTCTTCGTACATTTTTTTAAAGTCATTTTATAAAGAAAGTATTAGTACATTATGCAACGAGCCTATAATGGCTATAATTAAGACACGAGTATTTTTATAAAACGAGCGTTTGCGAGTTTTATAAGTTCCATACGAGTGTCTTAATTACCATTATAGGCGAGTTGCATACGACTGTTTATGTTCGACGATAATTATAAATTTATTGTATGTTTTAACATAAATATTCATAAATATCTGTTCAGTCACTAGAATGTTGTGATCGGGTGCTGCGGTGGGTCGTATATCTCTGTTTTCCAAGCTCTCTGGACAACCGACGCATGCGCTCTGTGTGCTTCAATACCATATGTTCAGATTGTACACCAGTGTTCAGTAAAACTGTCACCGAAGTCGTTTCAAAACCACGTGCTGTGTAGAAATTGGTTTTGGGGATATTAAGGTACAGTGCTATTTCTTGTCTCATATTCACCAGTTTATTTACGCGAACATATGGACGGTGCATTTCGGTAATTTATATAGACATGTTGGATTTTGAGCGCATGCGCGAAGGTATCCTTATGTAATTGGTCACACAACTGTTTCTTGAGCTCTGATTGGTGGGAGAAACTGTTTCATAATGAACAAGAAGTTCCGTGACGAACTAAAGAGCCTACTTTTCTTAAAATTTAAGATTCATGCCAATGATTAATCTATTTGGATCTATCTAGAATAATGACGAAATTAAGTTGGTAATATCGAAATTTCTATTTAGTTCGAAACACTGAATACCTGGCATAATGTAGCCTAATAGAGAACTACAGTTGGCAGCCCTGGTGACTGAATAAATTCTTAGGTCCATCTCTTAAGTTACAGAATACAAAATTTGGTTGAAGTCCATGGATAGCATGGACGATACATGCAGTTAAACATAGGATTTAACAGCGCACGTAAAATCATGTTGGCAACAATAACATACATGTATTGGTCAGAAATAATCTGAAATAATATGATCTATTGTTGTGTCAATTTTGAATGAAATCCATTAGTTAGTATAAAAATTACATGCATTTTAAAATTGGACCTATCAGCAGGCTTAGAATCATGTTGGCAGCACTGGCGTTGGCCTATATTAGTTACTCCAAATTAATCTAGAATGCCAGGTACTATACGTGTGCAAAGTTTAGATCTATTGGCTTGCATACTTTCTGATATATTGATATTAGGGTAACAAAAATAGAGACAGTATTTATTAACAGTTGGCAGTCCTGGTTACTCTTAAGAATCGGCATAGTCATATCTGTTATGGTACACATAGCACATACGAAATTTGGTTGAAATCCAAATAATAGTATAGAAGTTACATGTATTTAAAGTTGGACTTGTCAGCAGGCTTAAAATCATGTTGGTAGCACTGACGTATATAAGTTACTCCAAATTAATATAGAATGGCAGGTACTATACGTGTACATTGTTTAAAGCTGTCGGTTTGCCTACATTCTGATATATGGGTATTTGGATTTTAAAAAATGTGAGCATTTATTAACAGTTGGCAGCCCTGGTGGCTCTTAAGAATACACTCAGTTATATCTGTTTATGTACACATAGCACATACGAAATTTGGTTGAAATCCAATTGATAGTGTAGAAGTTACATGCATTTAAAATTTGGACCTATCAGCAGGCTTATAATCATTTTGGCAACACTGCCATGTATGGCCTCCTGGAAATTTAACTCTAATATTATTATCTATACGTGTGCCAATTTTTAAATAGCTCCCATTCATACCTTCCAGGATATCCAAAATGGAGCTCAAATTTCAATTGCGATTTTTCAGCAGTTGGTAGCACTGACATCATTTTCAAATATGGTCGTGAGATATTCAGGTATAGCTCTTTACTCCTACCAAATTTTGTTTCGATTGTTGCAGCCGTTTAGGAGCTGATAGGGGGGGGGGGGACACACACACAGCCAGCCAGCCAGACAGACAGAAGGACAGACAGACAGACAGACAGACAGACACACATTTGCACGATCTCATAAGTCTACTTTTTCCCCATTTTTGCAAAATGTGAAAAGTAGGCTAAAAATAGTGTTATAATGAGCCTCATTATGATACAGTTTTCTGACACATAATAGTTAGGGTCGAACATAAAGATATTTATGAAATTAGAGTGCAATTCGTCACTGCTAATGTATATTCTCTTTCATTTGAATGCTCATTTGTCACGATCGGTCGCTTGTGAGCGCCGCAGGAGGGATCTATACTACTGAAATAATATATATGATTTTCACACGGCAATATGCCAAAAGTATGAATAATTTTAATAAATTACGTCCCATTGTCAAATTTAGAAGCTATGTTCAATTTCTGCAACAACATCAACAGTAATCCTAGAGGAAACAGTACATATTTCGTACCTTAAGGGAACAAATATTACGTTTGCTAAAATTTCGAGTTGTATTTAGACGACAAGCTATGTTTTGTTGTTTCACTTAGACACTTGTGACATCGTTGTCGTTTAGCCCCGTGTACTTAGGTGTGTATGGGATTTGGCTAATAACATGTGTTATTGTGAGTACCGATGTAGTGTGTGAGTACTGTATTTGTAATTGATAGTATACTAGTATTGGGATGAATGGCAGCTGTGGCCTTAATTTACGAACCATCCCGGCATTTGCCTGAAATATACATGAACTGGCTGCGTCGCTCAGCGGTAACTTTCTCGCCTGCTGTCTCCAAGTTTGCAGGATCAAATTCTGGTGCAGTCAGCTTGCATTTGAGGGTAAACAAATTCGAGGGAGCCATGTCAGTAGATTTACTGGCACGTTAAAAATCCCCATTGGGGCAACATTCCGGCACCCTGGCGTCTCTAAAAGCCGCATTAGTTAAAAGGGACATCAAACCAATAAAGTTACAAGGTGTCTGAGGTGGAAATAGAATCATGCTTCTTCTCAGTTCTATCTCCGGAGAGTACTCCACTTTAGCCCTCAGACCGGAATAACATTTCAATGCAGAGCCAGGAATCGAATCCGGATTTCAAGGGTGACAGCCAAAAATACTAGCTAATATACCACAGATGACAAGTAAGGAGAATTTCACTTACGCTTAGTTGATAGCTTAAATGGGCAATGCCTCAAGGAATAAGTAACAACAGTAAGCGCAAGTGAAGTATTTCTTCAACTGGAACGAAATGGTAGTGTTAAACAATATTTCGACGAGTTTTACATCGGCCCCTGTTTATCTGAGGATCCGTGTGTAGCGTGGGAGGGAGATAGAGAGGAAGGGAAACAGAAAGACGCTGGTTAGAGAGGAGAGGCAGATCAAAATATATGCACACTTCAGATCCCACCCAAATACAAACAATGCTCCGGGAGTTTGGCTATATTATGTAATGAACCAGAATGCTATTCGTTATGTACTAAATGGTTCATAGAAGCCCACAATATTAACTTCGAACCTGCAAAACCACAAACTGGTAGATGGGGATTGCTTCCCGTTTCCTGAAGTTAGTTTTACCAGTACCTAAAGGGGATGTTTGCTTGATTTGCGAATTGAAATGCTATGTTTCTGAAGTTAACCCTTTGTTTTTTAAAAGCTACAAGCTATCAATTTAAGTTCGGTATAATTAGACCACACTGAGTACTGAATCTCAAACCTCGGCAATTCTGTTAAATGGCTCCGAAATTCTAGGCCTTTTCAGTCTGTCTTGGATACAACATGCACATCCCATGCAACTTTCGTAATGTTGCTACCTATGTTACATTGTTGTTTTTATTGTTACTTTTACAACTATGGTAACTACAGTATGTGACCAAAAGTAATTAATTGCATATACTACTTTGTCATTTAACTTGTCTTTATCTACAGTTACTCCATGGTGACTTTCGGTAATATTGATATACAGTATTAATAGGCTAATATAATAATTTCACGCCGAATTTGGCAGTTTTTCTCATACATCATGATTTTTAGCCAAATGTCATTTATAAAAAAATTAGGCTTATGTATCGCCTTTTGTCCATGTGTTTGTGCGTATGCATTAGTCCTCCTGATAAAATCTAAACGTCCAAAGTGATTTCAATGTAACTCTCTATGTAGGCTTCAGACTACTGCCTCGTCCAACTTCGACCGTACCTTTCAAATTATAATACTGTTACGTGCCACCCCTAGTGGCACTTTTGTTAACTGGATTACGGTGGGTAGGAAGCACAACACCAATTACTGCTTAAAGAAATAATTAACTTTATTGTGGCCAGAAATATACACTACTCAACAGCAAATAGCAATTATTTGCTTACTCCAGTTTCCTCAAGTCGAGAATACTTACTCTTTCACTTGTCAACAGACCACAGTTAATCCCTCGTAATGAGGTGGCCCCGTACGCTAGCTCGAAATAGCTGCACTAGCTCTGTCACTCACTGTTTCACAAGCACCACAATCACTTCCTCGGTGTCAAGAGAATCAGCTTCACTCGCTCAAAACACAGTTCCTCTGTAGGAGTCTCACTTCCCCGCTCCACTAGGGGTTTCGCAAGTCACCACACTTCTGTCGCTCACGATAATCGCTCACACTAGCTCGTAAAACACAACAACAACCACTGCTTGACGGGTCACTCTTATATAGCCGGCCGGTGACTCAATAAATGCTTCTAGATCCATCCAGAGTCCACGGCTTCTCGAGGTTTCCAGCGCTGGTCCAGTCACGAATGTTCTGGACTATCCCTTTGTCCTAGTAGCCCTGTTGCATAAGGCGCGCGCAATACAGGAGGCAGGGCACAGCCCAGCCCTGGGGCAGTTGTGACTCACGCGGCGACTGATGACACAAACTCACAGCCGTAACAATACGTTACAACAATTCAACATGGCGCCCACGAGAAAAAAAATTACTTACATTGTATATCTCCTCAACAGTTATCGATGCCACCCAGAAATTTTGTACGGTGATAAAGGGCACTACTAAAAGTTCACCTAAGTGGCTTTCAAAACCCTGTTAAGTACAAAACGAACATGGCGACCAAGTGAATTTGAAAAATTTGAATGGACTTTTCTCGCGATTTAACCATCCGAGTGCAGTGGAAGTTGGTACGGTAAATGTTTATACACATTTTAATCCACTGGCATCTAATATAATTCAATTGATTTCATAACCTTAAGATGGCGGCTGTGCGAAATTTTAAAATTAAGTTTATATTGAACACTTATGATATCATATGATATAATAATGATTCATATTTTATTTTATTATATTTGAAGGAGGGTGTTCAGACACGCAGCAGTGGATTCGTGTTGAGGAAAAATGTTGCAACTATTGGGAGTTGGACGCAGTGGCGGCTGGTGGTTTGAAATCATGGGTGTGCACTGTTTTAAAATATTGTCTAAATTTGATATAAATGCAAGCTAACCTAACCATACAAAATAACAGCTTCAATACGATTTCACGATTTTAATAACTGATTGCCTATGGACAAAATATTAAATATTTTTAAACGAAATGTTTTACTGCGAAAACTGGTCAACGCAAAATTTTACTTTAACATTATTGTATTTACAGTTCAAGAAATTAATTTTAAACAATTATATCTGATATAGAAATGTACAAAATGTATAATTTACCGTGCCAATCCTTCCTATTACAGACATGAATCCTATGCTGGGTCGACAGTCTGAAATTTTGTGATATTTACTCTGACGATGTCACTCACATTATATTCCCCAAGTTCACTAGTGGCACCCTGAGTCTATTTACAAGAATATTTGTGAAATGCACAGATTAATTATAAAGTAGCCTATATGGCTTGAATAAAGTATAACAACAATGAATACACAATTTTAAAACCTTAAATTACGTTTGAATCGCTTTTCTGTGAATAAAGTTCATTCTTCTCTCCTTCTTCTGGGCAAATTTATCGATAACTTTGTCATTGAAATTTGGAATTGACCTCACAAGTTGTTTTTCAATCGACAACATTGCTAATGCTGTCAGTCTATCTTGTGACATTGTGCTTCGGAGAAATGTTTTTATTCTTTTTAGTGTAGAAAAACACCTCTCTGCTTCACTTGTGGTCATAGGTGTGGTAGTCAAGACTTTGAGAACATTGAGCGTTTCACTGAATATTTTCCCCAAATTATTCTCAATAATGAATTCAATCAAGTCAATTGCACAGGTGACATTCCGGAAGTCTTCACGCATGTACATAACTTCTAATTCTGTTCTCAATTTGGATCTGTCAACAAAAGGATAGGCTTGGCAAGCTTGGAAAAGACTTTCTTCTGGAAATTTCTTATCGAACGACTTGAAATTTTCCGAATAAAAAAGATTTGAAGCCATAAGATGACCCGTGAAGGAGAAACGTTCTTTAGCTTGCATAGAAATAACATCACACACTTCTTTAGCTGCAATTTTTCTTGAAGTTGGAGTCTCCTCACGTCTTCGTTTTGCTGAAGAGGTTTCTTCTGAAATGTTATCCACTGTATCCCGAACACTTTCCACTGCAGATTCAAATGAATTTATTGCTTTTCTCACGGTAACAGTGTCTATTGTCCTCTTTTGGAGCTGTTGATATAAAATATCCACATGTGGCATTATGTGGTGAAAAAATTCAAGCCAGAATAAGAACACAGGCTGCTCTGTTTTCAAACGTAAACCTCTTGCCTGTGTGATGGTGTTTATTTGTTTACTTGAATTTTCAATTTCTCAAAACATTCCATCAAAGATTCTCTATGTTCATACACCGTTTGTACCGTTCGAGATTTGAAATTCCATCTAACGTTTGAACCTGAAGGAATTCTTCTACCAACCACTTCGTCTAACACATTAACTCTTTGAGATGAGTTCGAAAAGAACTGAGGAATTTCATTGAGATCTGCAAAAAATATACGCACTTATGTATTTTGGCTACTAGCTTGAGCCATTATTAGATTACGTTTGTGGGCGTAACAATGTATGTAATAATCGTACGGATAGTCTCTTCTTACAATCTCCTGTACACCGGAGTGCGTTCCACTCATCACATTAGCTCCATCATAGCTTTGGCAGCTTGATTGTGCATTCAGGAGGAACATAGAAAAGCAAAATATCGAGGTATCGAAGAACCGACACGTTCTGTCACAGATCATCGAATGCATCAAGTTTTGTGGATGAAATTAAAACTGAGATGAAGTCTGCTTCTTGGATTTCAGTTTTAATTTCATCTTGGCATACGACAAACATACACTGTAATAAGTCATTCTGAATTTCTTTAGATGTTCCTCCATACACTGTTGCACTTTTCAGAAGTGTATCTAATTCGGATGTGAAATCTATTAGTCCTCTAAAAATACCAGGGTTTACAGAATCTTCTTTCTCATTGTGCCCTCTCAATGCCAGCTCGAAAATTCCACAAAACTCGATGCATTCAATGATCTGTGACAGAACGTGTCGGTTGCTCATGTTTGTCCATTTTTTGTTTCAAATGTCCTAGGTCAGAAAACCTTGTTTTGGTCCAGGTATCACTGCTTTTGTCTTTGTCACATGAAAACATTAAGCATGGGAAACAATACATCCTGTTGGTTAATTCACAGCCACAAACCCACTCATATTTGCCATACACGTCATTATGGAATAAACGAGTCGTAGCCTTGCCTTTGCACTGAGTCGTTTGAACTAAATTTAGGCTTGGGATAGGCCTTCCCTTTTCTTTTATGGCCACCTTTTCTTGCAGAGTAAGTTGGGAAAAGGTAATGGTTTTTAACTCCTGAACAGTATTCATAATAATAAATGTATAAAAAATACCTATGTTAATAATAAACACACACTCAAATATCCACAACTTAAAAACACACACATCTGACAAAGTACTTGCCACGGCCAAGATAGCCAACTTCTCGAGAGGAATAAATTTATTTTCTATCATAGGTCATGTTAATCCTCTGTTACGGTACATCCAAATACAATTATAATGGGCCTTAAAATCTGTAAATTATAAAGGAATGTTATGAAACTGAGTTAACTTTTATAACTATAGCTTATATAATATCCATTCCGTTGGCTGTTCTGTGATTTTTAAATGTACAATGAAAATCAAATGACAAGGGCGCTACAAGCGGAGAAAAGACACAACCTTTCAAACTGCTACTTGGTACACTAATTCTCCAAAAGATAGTGCGGTAGTTGTTATCGAAGCTCGTGTCTGAGTCTGACACTTGTCATTAGTTGTGAACGTAGGTAATCTGTGGTTGTGAAAGAGATGGGATAAACTGAGCATGCGCAGTTCTTTTCGCCGGGGAAGGATGTTGCTCCGTTGCTGTCATTGTTAACACACTATCCCTCTTGCCCCCCCTGCAGCCATATAGCCTAAAGTCTGGCTCGGTCCGGCTACACAGCGGCAAGTGGCGAACGGCGATCACTGGGCGATACCCGAGCCAACATACAGCGAGGAGTAGCACACGCGGTGTACAGGACATTTGTTGACGCGTAATAATACCATTAAATCATGTTGTTATTTACATATTTCTAAAACTAAAATGCAAAGCAAGGCTAATATTACGAGAATGGGTGTGCACTGGCTCCAGGGCGAATACCCAGAAACCGCCACTGCTTGGACGACAAGGCAAGTATATTTAAACCAAGCTTTTGAGGCAAGGAAAAGTGTGCCATAATTCCGAGAACTGAAGAGGTCAACGTCCAATATGCGTGGCTTCAGTTAGTAGGCCATGAGGCGGTTGATACCGATTTACGCGGGCAAGAGTAGGGGGAGCAGGATATGACAGGAAGAAGATGCTTGTACGTCATAAATTGGGGAGGAGTCTCCAGGTCAAACTCTCCGAGATGAATTTGAACCAACGAATGAAGGTAGGCACGCATAAGGCCAGCGAAAAACTGGCGTACCTTTGATTTGGCGCAAAATTGAATATTAATAAAACCCATGATCATTTGTGTCTCCGCCGATCAGATTCTTAACCTGTGCAATAAGAGAAGCTCAATGAAATTAGTCGCAAGTCCGTAACTTAAAAACTCCGATTTTTTTTAAATTGTCCCCACTACTGTCAATTTGCTGTGTTCTCTATAAATGTAGCCAAGCTGGTGGTTGAACTGACTTTATTTTGAGGTGTCTGGAGGGACACTTGACTTTATTTCGATGTGTCGTGGGCGACACTTGTGTGGACTTTATTTTGAGGTGTCGTGAGGGACACTTGACTTTATTTCGATGTGTCGTGGGCGACACTTGTGTTGACGAAATATTAACTTCTAAACTCTGACGAGTCCTTCAAGTAATTAAATGTGTATAATTTGCGTGTAAATGGTAGAAGCTTCAGGCTTACAAATATTTAGGGAATGTTTTTCTTCGAATAAATTGCTCAGGACTTTGAGTGGGTATTATCAGCTCATTTAGCAATTTTAGTAGTAATTGTAGTACTGTGAAATAACTGAACATTTCTATCCTAAGAAAACCAAGATGTCTGGAACGAGGCCAACAGTTGGAAGGATGACCATGGACACGCCAGCGACTATGTCCAAGTCCGGCTAAATAACTGCTGGGTTATGAGTGGCGACGTGAGCTGAGATGTTTTGGCGGAGGGATAAGTACCACATATTGATTATTCAATTTTAGTCGTAGTTAGATAAGCTGGGGAAATGTAAATAATTTTCTTGTATTTTTTATTGTAGTTTGATTTTTATCCGGTTACCGACACTCGATTATAATGTCGTGCGTGACTATTTTTTGTTCTGATTTAATTGATTGTCATGTAACTTGTAAATGTACAATGCGTGTACAGTGTATTGTTCATATCGCTTGAGCGGAATTTTATGGTTTGAGCGATAAATGGCGCTTTTGTAGAATAAAACTTAACGGTAAACTTAGAATTTGGGGGGTAAAATTTTAACATTGTGTTTGATAAACAGGCGTTTTTATTGTGAGTTGCCTAGAGAAATTTTATTTGCAGGGAACCATAGTTCTCTTTGTAATCTGTAAAACTAAGGAAGTAATGATTTTATGATCTTTGGGAAAGCAATATAAGTCTTTCCGTGGAATCCTAAATCTGGACTATTTCAGGTGGAGAGAGTGAGGTGAAGTCATTACCCAGGTGTGCGTTATTTGGTGATGTGTGACGATGTGTGTCTACATGCGCGGGGAACATCGTGGTAATCAGCCCACGATTCCTGTCTGCAGCAAAATATAATTAACGGCAGTATGAACTCCGAGGAGGCTACTGGCTGAGATGTCGTGTCTTATAATTCCTGAGAGGATTACTGGGACAAATTAGGTATTTTATACACACATGTTTTCAGGAAATACAAGGTACTTTGAGCAAGCACCTGATATTATTATGCGACGCACTGGGTGAATGACATAATGGCTTCATATGTGACGGACAGATTTAAGATAACACTAATTAGGTTGAGTCCGGGTTACCGTGTCCTCTTCTCTTAAAGTGAGATGAGCCTGTATTCTATATCTTGATTAAAAGGGCAGCTCGCCATGCTCAGACCATAATTTTCATGCATTAAGTTGAATTGATATTTATTTGTGTGTTATAATTAAATGCTATTGGGCATAGTGTTGTTCTTGGTTTTTTAAATCCATTAGGATTGTTGTGGTCATTGTAATTATTAAAATGACGTTCGGTCATGTCCTCGTGTATTTTGTTGTAGTCGCGTACGCTTGTGTTGATTTTACCAAGACCCGCTGGGCAATTAGGCGTGTTTTGGCACGTTGTCAAGATCTCGTGCGGAGATCTATTTGTATGATAAAGGGTAGCGGGTATCGGATAATTATTAAGTGTCTTGGTGTGTGTTCCCTAAGCTAATCTAATTTACGCAGAATTGCGGATTCGTTGCTTGACGGGAAACCATATGGTAACGAATCTCGTAATCGTACTTATTTCCTTCATTTAGTCAAAACATCGTCACGCGTGCACAAAGTATAGATTTGAAGTCGACGTAGTGTTTCAAACGTCTTTTTTTAATTAATAATCTCTCCTGAGATATTTATTTTAAATGTTAAACTGTGGATATTTGAACGCCACTTGATTGATGCAGACGCAACTTAGGATTTGCAGTTGTGATCTATTTAGAAGTGTGGGAGTAAATTCGAGATGTTGTTTTTGTTGATTGTTATTTGCTTTGGTTATTAAACTTGTTATTTAGTATACTGGGTTACCTCCTTTCTTTAATTATTGTATTTGCCCTATGTATCCTTGTAATCTTGAGAAGCAAAATGTAACTGCACGGCTATCATGGACCGAAACATTACCCGAAATTGAGTCTCGATACGCTTCTTCTACAAGGGTTCAATATCTCTTGTGTAATAATGATGCGATCGAAGTGAACGTTTGTACAATGAACCTACGCAGTTGTCTTCATGTAATGGTACATAACTCTACGGTTGACATATATCAAAATCCAACATGGCAGCCATCCGAAATATTTAGGTGGTTCTCAATATCTACCAATCTATTACAGCCATCAAACTGAAATTTTGTATGTTGATAGAGGCTGTTAACATAAGTTCACCTATGTGACTTTCAAAAACCAGTTAAATATAAATATAACGTGGCGGCAACGTAAAATGTGAATATTGAAATGGATTTTTCTCGCAATTTAACCACCCGAGTGCAGTGAAACTTGGTACGGGAAAAGCTTATAGAAATATTAATCTACTGAAATCAAATTTATTTCAATTGTTTTCAGATCCACAGGGTAGACACACTATGAAATTTTACAATTATTTTTTTAATTTTCTATTGTTAACCAAGTGAACGTTTGAATAATGAACCTACATAATAATTGTCATCTAATGGTAAACAACTCTACGGCCTACATACGAGAGTGATTCTTGGTGTAGTTTACAACTTCAATAGAGTGTAATTATTTATTGGAACCACTTCCAGACTTGGTTTCAATGTCATTACATAGCAAAACACTTCAAATTTTTATTTGACAAATCCATAACGGCTCAACGTGTGCACCATTTGTCATCCTGGACACATCCCAACGGAAGCCGATTTCCCGCCATGTATGAACCAGCATTTCCGGGGTAACAGAAGCGATGGCTGTTGTGATGCGATGTCTCAGTTCATCAAGATTTGCAGGTAGGGGACGGATGTACACCCTATCTTTCACAAAGCCCCGCAGAAAGAAGTCCAGTGGTGTGAAATCTGGAGACAGTATTGGTCAGGTAATTGGTCCAACACGGCCTATCCACTTACCCGGGAAAGGTTGATCAAGGAATTCCCTGGCATCTGACAGGTAGTGTGGCGGGGCGCCATCTTGTTGCCAACACATTAGCCCACGTGGTGCCCATGTGGTTTTTCCGTGCCCCAAATACGACAATTGTGTGTGTTGACTCGGCCAGAAACGTGGAACGTTGATACATCGCTAAAGATCATATTGTTCAAGAATGACTCATCACAGCTGATACGATCCAACCTGTCAACACGGAATTCATATCGGGTATGTATATCTGCTTCACTCAGTGCTTGAACCAAGGGCAGTCGTTATGCTTTCATGGCCAAACATCGACGCACCACCCGCCAAACAGTGGTCTATGGGATACCAGTTTCGAGTGACAGACACCGTTTTGATATTTCCGGACTGCGGACGAACCTCTCCCTGTTTCCACCACATCGCCAGTCACAGGTGCGTGGCCTTTGTGTGTCACACACAGCAACTTGTTTCGATAAATTAGTACACTGTTGGTCTGCTGGGTGGATCTTTGCAAATGTGTAAGTATGTGCAAAACCTCTGCTTTACTCTAGTTGCTGACTTGGTTTCTTCAAACCAGAACACTTACTTCGCTCTTTCCGCTCCAGTGAAAGACGCCATTTCCAACAAGTGACGGGCGGCGCGCGTGGAGGACAACTGTGCAACTACAAACTACGCGAGTCAAAACATGAAGTGTTTTGCAATATAATGACATTATGGTGTTTGAACCCATTTTCAGTGTTGCCTTAGTAAACGAAAGTTTGATGCTTTTCTGTCGGTCAACACGATTGTACCCAAATGAGATGGGTTATTCCCTAATCCTAAAAAAACATGAGATTAATAAATACACTTGGATGACCAGTTTCAATCGTCAAGCGATCATCATCAGATCCATTACACTTAGGCTACAAAATGTTTATGTCTGAAAGTATGGGTGAAAATATTTACAATATGTACACTTCTTTAGTTGCGGTATTAGTTGAGATAGTTCAACTCGTGAATATTTGTTAGTTATAGTCCATGTGATGTTTTGTTAAAATACTGACAGTGGTGATTGACCTCCAAACTTGCTTGTTTAGAGTGAATATGTGATTGTAGTTCAATGGGCAATTCAGGTTGTATTATACAGGTTACTTATCTGATTGAGTCTTGCGTGTCCTGGTGAGAGCAGTTGTTTTCGTCACTATTTACACTCAACTGGGGAAGCTTCCTGTGGGGCAGGGTCTCTTATATACCTGGGTATTTCCCTTCTCGCATACCTAAGTTTCTGTGTTCGTCGTACAAATTGACTGTATGTGGCCAAGTCTAGTCTCCCTAGTGAGGTGTAGGTTACTTTATTCAGGATATTCTTTAACTATTAACGACCTGGTTTCAATTCTCTCCACGCATAAGCTAATAGCCATATACAGTAAGCACTGCCCGGTCTTATGAGAATGTCTCGGTACCTTTAGTACTGCCGTTAATACCGGCCTCAGTTTATTGAAGAAAAAGCTACTGTACCTCGTACATCCTGATCCATTAACATGTTTCCCTTATCAATCCCTTATCTAGCTTGGCTACATCGTTATGTTGTGTCTTGTTTCTGACGGGGTGTGTTTTCTAGTAAAATGAAGAGGGGTGAACTCTTCATTAATGTGTGTTCGCTTAAATTATTGGGGTTGTTCATTTTATATAAGTGTATCTCGATTGCTTCCTTTATGTCAAGAGCTCGGCCTTTCGGTTCGTGATGAATTATTTCTAAGTCAGTTTCAATGTTAGTGAAACTGTGTCCCGCGTCGCGCATATGTTCGTATACGGCCGAGTGCGTACCGTATTTTAACGCATTTCTGTGGTCCATTGTATCGTGTTTCAATTCTTCTCCCTCTCTGCCCGATGCAATTTCCTTGACATCCTGTATCTTGGCATGTAATGGAATATGATGATGATGATGATGATAATTGTTGTTTTAAGGGGCCTAACATCTAGGTTATCGGCCCCTGACTTTGTATACGGGTCTTATAGCCTATATTTAGATTACTAATGCGCAGATGCTTTCCAGTTGTGTAATTCGTTGTCAATACTATATTTATGCCATGTTTTTTGAACATATTGGTGATTTTATATGTATTCACGTTCACATAATTGAGATGAGCGAATTCTTTCTCATTATTGTCCGGCTTTTGAATCGTTTTATATTGATGTCTGGCCACAATTGGATCTATTTTGCTGGAGGGTATATTGTATTCCTTTGGTATTTGCTTGATAATTCTGATTTCCTTATTGTAATTTTCTTTTGACATGGGTATGTTTAAAGCCCTGTGCGCCATTGAAATAAACCCTACTAATTTATGCGTAATAGGGTGATTGGACTGATTTTCAATTCCATGCGAAGTTTGTGTAGGTTTTCGGAATATGGAATATTTCTATAGTATTGTCGAGATAATTTATTTTCCGATCGGTTTCGGATTACTTAGTGAATTTGATAGAGTGGTGTAGGCTATTATGGTTTGGAGAATGGTTTCTTCGCTTGTTAGTTCATTCTCTTAGATGCAAAATACACCATCCACTTAACTTTTCCACGTTACTATTCCCTTTGTCGAGGTCTTTTCTAGGAACGCATTCTCCAGTGTGTTAATGAAGATGTCTTCGATTAGCCCGCTTAGTGGTGACCCCATGACATATAAACCAAGTTTGAAAGTAGTTCCAATAAATAATTACACAATATTGAAGTTGCAAAGTACATCAAGAATCCTTCTGTATACCAATCCAACACTGCAGCCATCTGATATATTTAGACGGTTCTCAATATCTAAGAATCTATTGCTGCAATCAAACTGAAATTTTGCATGTTGATAAAGGCTGTTATTATAAGCTCACCTATGGGACTTTCAATAACCTGATGAGCACAAATCCAACATGGCGGCGACGCGAAATTTAAATATTAAAATGGAATATTCTGGCGACATTTTATCCGAGCGCTGTGAAACTTGGCATTGTACAAGCCTTAATATACTGACGTCTAATTTAATGGAATGTTATGAGAACTTAAAAATGGTGGCTCTGCAAATTCTTTAATATCTTGTGTTTATTTATCGTGTTCTAATCAAGCAATAGAAATGTAGCTTGGTATAATGAACTATCATTAGAATATTCATTCGCGGGCATATAATTCTATAGCTTATAGCTTATAAACATCTTCCACAGCAAAGAAATACTGTAGGTTTTGTAAATGATAGGCCTAGCTAAGATGTGGGCCTCTTTTATTCCATTTTGCAAACATTCCCTGTAATTCAAACACCCACCAGCTTGGTGGAATTAATTCAGTGGTAACACCTCATTAGTCGACGTATCAATCTATTTCCACTCGAGAGGCATGAAGACGCAATGAGGTACAAACAATATTCCATAAAATATATTACGCGAGGGCATGAAGCTTTTAGCCGTGATGATTGAATGGTATCATGGTAAAGGTACCTAAGTTTCCCTCTCATTTGAACAAATGCTTTGTCTTCTTGTTAAGTAAGCGTGGTGTAACTACTCTATCTTATCTTTATTATTTTCTCAGCCATTTCTGACAGATGACCTCGCTGTTCCGCCTCTCAAACCAAGAGTTACTAAATAACTAACAAACTAACTGAGTCATCCATTTCCGGTGCACAACAGTGAGCAACTCACTTAGGTGTGAATTTAGACAAACTAATGAGCATTTATCATCATGGATTTCTTACATGAATACTCAGTGACCAATCACTACTGTCAAGCTCTCTCGATAATTAATTCTAAGCAAATACACTCCTAAACAGGTATCTTTTCTTGTTAAGGTGATAACTCCTTATAATGATAATTACTCGGTCCCATATGGATTACTCTCTGTCAACGATGTTGGTGTGGATATCTATATGTAGGTATTCACAATTAACGCAAGACTGCACTTGAAAACTCTGTTTTATTTCTTACAACAACTCAGGCAGGAACAAGAACATGAAATATATACGAAAACAACAGAAGGTAGACTCTCTTCTTCTCTGAACGCACTTCTTTGGTCAGAAGATAGTTCACTTCCACTACACTTGTCAGAAGATAGTTCACTTCCACTACACACTCCCCCCCCCCCCTAAATAACCACAAGTGAGTCCAGGAATCTGCTGGGGAAATGAACTGTTCGACCAGAACTAGTTTTTCTCATAGGTCTTTTAGCTGCTACGGGCACAGGGGTTGTTGGTGGGTAATCTGCTTGTTGGAGTTTGTCTGTATCTGACTGTGGGTGGTGTGTTGTTGAAGAATGTTCCTCGAGTATGAAGGCTGGTTTCAAGCGGTCGATAGTGATCTTCGTAACCTTCCCTTTGACCTCGACTTCAAAATACTTCTGGTTGCGCTTCTTCACATTGTAAGGACCTGTGTACACTGGCTGCAGTGGTGCTGGTGTAGCGTTCTGATATACTAACACATGGGAGCATGTTGTCAGATCCTTCGAGACAAAAACGTTTCTGTTCCCGTGTTTAGATGTAGGAACAGGTTTCAGCAAGCGGATTGTCTCCTGAAGACGTCTGGCGAAGTCTTGCTGGGTGATGTTAGGGGTCTCGGAGAGAAATTCGCCTGGAAGTCAGATGGTTGTGCCATAGACTAGCTCTGCAGGTGAACATCCTAAGTCTTCTTTGACTACGGTACGAATACCTAAGAGGACTATTGGGAGTGACTCCACCCAAGAATGTGATTTGAGCAGATGACATTTAAGTGCAGCTTTCAATGTCCTGTGCTGGCGTTCTATGAGTCCATTTGCCTGAGGGTGGTAGGCGGTAGTGGTGTTGCTCTGCGAACCTAAATACTTGGCAATTGTCTTGCAAAGGTTGCTCTCGAATTGCCGACCTTGGTCTGTTGTGATACGAGCTGGTATACCAAATCTTGAGAACCAACACGAAATTAAGGTTCTGGTAACAGTTTCTGCTGTTTGGTCTTCTATGGGTGCTGCTTCTAGCCAGCGGGAAAACCTGTCCACAACCGTTAATAGATATCGGAATCCCCTGCAAGGTGGTAAGGGACCAACAATGTCCACGTTGATGTGTGAGAACCGTTCATTAGGTATTGCAAAATCTGCTAGAGCTGATTGCGTGTGCTTATTGACCTTACATTTCTGGCATTCCAAACACGTTCGAGACCACACTTTACAATCTTATCTTATGTTTGGCCAAATGAATCTTTTAGTGACCATTTGTGTTGTCGCCCGGATTCCAGGGTGAGACAAGCAGTGCATTTCTGAGAACGCTGTTTTTCGGAATTTTGGGGTTATTTAAGGACGAATGTTGCCTGTTGATATGTCGCAGTAGATAAGTTTATTGGAGTTAGGTATGTGAAGTTTTGTCATCTTCAAGGAGTTACTTTTCTTGAGCACTTCTAGATCGTCGTCTTCCTGTTCTTCTGCCATGGCATCGTAGTCTAGGGGTGTAGGTGAAGAAATGGTGCTTATGCGTGACAGTGCATCTGCAACCACGTTTTCTGTTCCAGAGATGTACCTGATGTCTGTGGTGAACTCGGCAATATATTGTAATTGTCGGGCTCGCCTGGGAGGTGCCTAGTTTAAGTCTTGCTGGAAGGCATAAACTAAAGGTTTGTGATCTGTGAATACTGTGAAATTCTGTCCTTCCAATAAATACCGGAAGTGTTTGATTGAGCTGTAGATAGCCTGAAGTTCACTGTCATAGGCACTGTACTTCATTTGTGTCTTGGTTAGGCTTCTGGAGAAGAAATGTAAGGGCTGCTTCACGCCATTGACTTCCTGCTGGAGGACTGCCCCAATCGCACTGTCCGAAGCATCAGTAACCAAAGATAAGGGAGCTCGTTGTTGCTGATGAGCCAGTAGAGTCGCGTTGCAGAGGGCCTCTTTCACTGCAGAAAATGCATTTCTTCTTTCGTCAGTCCACTCCAGTGCTTTCGTGCTGTTCTTCTTATGTCCGTTTAACATGGTGGTTAGCGGTTGCTGTATGGTTGCACAGTTTGGAACGAATCTGTGGTAAAAATTGAACATCCCAAGGAAACGTCTTAACGAAGTGGCTGACTGAGGTTCGGGGAAGTTCTTAATGGCTTCTACTTTTGACGGAAGCGGTTTCAAACCATTTTGATTTATTAAGTAACCCAAGAACTGTATTTCTTCTACTCCAAACTTGCATTTTGCGATGTTAAGGCAGAGACCATACTCATCCAGTCTTTCAAAAACTGTGTGAAGATGACGTTCATGCGTTTCTTTGTCAGGTGAAGCCACGAGTAAGTCATCTAAGTAACAGAAGACAAAATCGAGTCCCATTAACACAGTGTTCATGAACCTTTGAAAGGTTTGGGCAGCATTTTTTAGTCCAAAAGTCATATATGGGAATTCAAATAGCCCAAATGGAGTGGTGATTGCTGTTTTAGGGATGTGTGCTTCATGGACAGGTATTTGTTGGTAAGCACGGGTCAGGTCAATGGATGAAAAAATCTTGGCTTCTGACAATACATGGCTGCAATCAGTGAGGAAGAGTAAAGGGTATCTATCGAGACCTGTAATACTATTGAGGGCCCTATAATCACCACAGGGTCTCCAATCACCAGACTTCTTTTTTGTGAGGTGCAGGGGACTGGACCAGCTACTCTTGGAAGGTGTGCATAAGCCTTGCTTGAGCATATATTCAAATTCTTGTCGGGCTGCTTTCAACTTCTCAGCTGTGAGTCTCCTTGGTTTGGCAAATACAGGGGGACCTTTAGCCTCGATGTGATGTTCTATGTTGTGACTTATGATTTTCCTGTTTACTATATTGGGGCGTGTTAAGTCTGGAAATTTATTTAAGATAGATTGGTACGAGTTCCCATGTTCTACTACTCTAACCTCTTCTGCACTATTTTGGCAAGTTATGCAATTGGCAACCAATAACGTATTGCCATCGACTATGCGTTTGCGCTGACTGTCGACCAGCAGGTTATAATGTGAGAGAAAATCCATTCCAATGATGGGTCTACTTACATCAGCTAGGATGAAAGGCCACTGGAATTCTCGGCGTAACCCAAGATCGAGCTTTAACAACTTCTGGCCATATGTTTTAATTTTAGTGTTATTGGCTGCGAAGAGTTCAAGTTTACTTACAGTTTGCTTTTCATCGTTCGAAGGTGGAACCACTGAAATATCTGCTCCCGTGTCTATCAGGAAAATGGCTGCTGATTCCTTGTCACTAACATACAGGCGACTCAGCTGAGGCCCCTGACTCTCTGTCGCCGTGGAGAGGCGGGCGGTTAGTTTTCCGAATTATCTGGCTGGGCTTGCAGTGCCGTACTCATATTGCATGGCTGCAGACACTTATACGCACGTTCACCGAACTTCGAATGGTAATAACACACGTTTGGAGTAGCACGGGAATTACGGCTGCTGGACCTCCTGCCTGAATTTGATCTGTACCGCTGACGAGAACGAGATTGTAGTTGCTTCTTTAATTCTGACACTTGAATGGAAAGTTCAGATACCTGTTTCTTCAAGTCTTCCATGTCACCTCGTTGGGACTTGACAACATTTATAGGTGCTATCTGGAAGGATGGAGTTGGTTTCAGTTCCCAAATTTGATCGGCCATGGTGGCTAGCCTTGTTAGATCGTCACTGCTCACTGATAGAATAGTACGCATGTCGCGAGGCAGACGTTGTAACCATAATGTCTTAAGGAACTGTTCACCAACCTTATCATCGGCTAAGTTCCTCATTTCACACAACAGCTGGGAGGGTTTGCGATCCCCAAGCTCCAGTTCCGTAAACAGTTTCTGTGTTCTTTGAGTCTCACAATCCGCGAAAACTGAAATTAGTCGTTCCTTAATTGCGTCATATTTTCCGGTATCGGGCGGCTTAATCAGAATATCAGTCACTTGGGTTAATATTTCCGCGTCGATTGAACTCACCACTGTGTCGTATTTCGTCTCATCTCGTGTTATGTTTCTCGTACGGAACTGAGCTTCAAGTTGTATAAACCATATTTTGGAGTCTGGTTTCCAAAATGGTGGGACTTTAACACTTACGCGCGCTACCACATTTTCTTGTCCGCTATTTGCTGTTTCGTTTTCTTGCGGCATCACGTCGGGGTCACCAATGTGGATATCAATATGTAGGTATTCACAATTAACGCAAGACTGCACTTGAAAACTCTGTTTTATTTCTTACAACAACTCAGGCAGGAACAAGAACATGAAATATATACGAAAACAACATAAGGTAGACTCCCTTCTTCTCTGACCGCACTTCTTTGGTCAGAAGATAGTTCACTTCCACTACATTGGGATTAGCTGCTGTGTTTTTGGATGTCTCTAGTACTGCATGTTATGCCCATATTCTTAAAAGCGTAATAAGTAACTCTTTCAGTCCACCTCGGTGTAGTGAATAGCACTCTTGGCTGTCAACGCGGAGGTCCGTGTTCGATTTCTGGTTTGGTAAGAAATATATTTCCGATCTGCAGAGTCAGACATGTGGGTGGGTTCGATTCCCACCTCAGCTATCCTAGAAGTAGATTTCCGTGTTTTCTAAATTCTACTACTGGTGAATGCCAGGATATTACCACGGCCACCTCCGAAACAAATCCTAGCCGCAGTCGCAAATACACACTCCAGTACAGCTATCACTGACACAGGTTATCATACCAATTGAATTATAAGAAGCCATTCTTCAGTGTTGCCTAAGTAATCTATTATTAGAAGCCTTTCAGTCGGTCAACACGCGTATACCCAATTAGATTGGGCAGGGAAATTACAATAAATGTCCTTGTGCCAGAAATATAACGCACAAACCATTTGTACACCTAATTAAACATTTCTCACACAAATTGGGGCTAAATTGGAAGGCTAGTTTCGTTCGTCTAGGGACCATCATCAGTTCCTTTCCACTTAGGCTTAATATGGGGTTTAGTGGATCTGTATACAGTATAATACTTTTATGTTCGACCCAGACTATTATATGTCAGAAAAGTGTACTATAATGAGGCTCATTATAACACTATTTTTCATTATGAAACAGTTTCTCCCACCAATCAGAGCTCAAGAAACAGTTGTTTGACCAATTAGATAATTAGATGCGCTGAGTTCCAGAGCCTTCTAATTTAAATTTCACTGCCTGGCCTAGTGTCATAGTAGGGTAATCGAAGAGGCCATGGTCAAATACAAGGCATTCTCTGCGTCTCATGCGCTCTGTTCAGTACATATAACTGGCGAAATCTCGACAGATATTTATGAATATTTATGTTCAAACATAAAATAGTTATAATAATTATCGTCGAACATAAACAGTCTCGCCTATAATGATAATTAAGACACTCGTATGGAAATTATAAAACTCGCATACGCTCGTTTTATAAACATACTCGTGTCTTAATTATTGCCATTATAGGCTCGTTGCATAATGTACTAATGTACAACAGTATTTACAATACCGGTTGTTAGGCTACAGAAGTTTTTAATCAAACGAATCGAATTTTTTCACCAATATTATATTTTATTCCGTTGGCTTATTATGCTTCTAAAGTGTTATGTTTTCCGTTAGTGCTCTTTTTGTGTGTAAGTGTGAAACCTTTATGAATCGTTAACTTCAATTTGGTTATTAACCGTCACTTTTAAAATGTCTTATTTACTAGGTGAGCTTTTCTAGTTGGTAAGTTACATAAACACTTTAACAAACACTTAAATGACACTTAGTTGACAATGTAAACTTAGCTGATTTGTTCCATTTCCTGCGCTGGTGTCAACTTTACTATACCTCAAGAATACCGCATATATTGCCAAAACGACTGGAATTCGTGAACAGTTAATGCATAACATCATTTCTAGTTTTTCTGCCATTGAGGGCAGTAATCAAAATTTGGGACATGATAATGTATATAAATTACTGTACAATTGACTTCATTTAAGTAACTCATACTCCTTCACATTAAGACAGTGATTCATAAATCTATTTCACACTTAGCATTTGAAACGAGTATTCATCAGATAAAAGGTCTGCTGCACCGCCCAATTATAATTCGCGCTTCAATAAAACACCGGATGCAATAATGATCCTGGAAGGTAGAGTGAGAGTAAAGCAAGTCCATTTGGGAAGCAGAAACGACCCGTATATGACTATTGGAGTAATATTTC
The DNA here is from genome assembly GCA_946902985.2 of Meconema thalassinum. Classification (NCBI taxonomy): domain Eukaryota; kingdom Metazoa; phylum Arthropoda; class Insecta; order Orthoptera; family Tettigoniidae; genus Meconema; species Meconema thalassinum. The sequence goes on from OX336389.2 coordinate 1,395,155,918, forward strand.
AAATTTTAATGCTTGAATAAAGTTCAGTGAGAGGAGGATTATCCACAATCCATACAGAAATGAAACTGCAGTGATTACATCTGAGGGCTTTGAAAGAGAGAAAAGCGCCAGGTATCTAGACTGTTATATCCGCCTTTTAATCATGATATGGAAAAACACAATGAAGGAAATTAGAGGCATGATTTTAAGGCTCAAGTAGAGTAGATTATGTGACAGAAGTTTGCTGCAGAATGATCAAGTCAGCTTAGTCAGCAACTTACTTGGGGGATTATATTGGAATGACGCGATAACAATGGAGACTATGGGATGAGGATTCGTGACAGAATAACAAAAGGATTGTTCCACAGACTACGCAACTCACTGTTCCACAATTACAGTATCTACATTAATATTCCGAAAGTGGTTTGGGGAATAACTCATAAGCATTCTATATTTCAGCTTGTGTTCAACACTTCTCTCTCCACAAGCCAACTACCAATATTCTCACAGAGTATCAAATGTGAGAGAACTGTTGAGGAGGCAACACCAAGAACTGCAGGGATCACAGTGTCCCGGATACCTTTACCAACTCCAAGACCCTCGTTCTTGGAAATTTTCTTCCCTGTATCAATCATTACTAGTATTATTATTAGTAGTATTAGTGGTAGTAGAAGTGGTAGTGGTTTATTTATAAGGTGCGTTCAAAAAGTAACGAGCCGGAGGCGTGAATGCGCAAACCATTGCGTTCAAAAAGTGCCCTCTAGCGACGGGCTGTGACCTTCCACGCTCTGGTCGGAACCACACCTCATTGCACACGCCACGATTAGCCGATATCGTCAACGGTTTGCACATTACAGCCTCCGGCTTGTTACTTTTTGAACGCACCTTATATTTATTCGAATCAGAGGCAGTAGTGGAATGTAGTAGTAGTAGTAGTAGTAGTATAGTAGTATTCATTGGTATGTTCTCAATAATCATTCTCACCAAACAGTTATGGCCTGAAAGTATTGTCATATTGATGGATATCAAAGTCCCCGAATTCAGCAATACCGGCAAAACTATTAGCTAATTAATTTCCTAATTATTTTCATTTAACGATGTGAGTGATTATTTCATTCTCGGTAGTCGCTGAACACGCATCACCCCAATATCTGTAGGCTAAATGGCTGTGCAGCAGTCGCTTGGTAGGCCTAGGCCCTTCATGGACTGTAGTGGCACGGGGGGGGGGGGGTCGGTTGTCGCTATGCATTTAAATAACGTCCAATATGCAATTTTTCAACTGTTTGATGTAGCCACTGTTATAGAACTATTCCATGAAGAGCATTACGCAAGGTAGAGTTTAGAGAAAGTAGAGGATAGCAAGTGCGACACTTTTACCTAGCTGAAAAGGAAACTGGCTTTGATTTAGCGGTGTGATTAATTTTTAATGCCCTTTTAGAGGCCAGTGTTGTGAGCTGTTTGGAGACAAGTGCCGCTCTCACCCCACTGTAAACACAAATAATTATAGCATGCACCTCCAACACTAGCGGAGCGGCAGCCCATACAACGAGCAATATTGATCAAGCTTCCCTTGTATCTCGCCTCCATTCAGCGCCATCGACAAAGAGTAATTCCTTCCGGAGTCACTTATCGCTGTAAGTGCTTCATGCGTCTTGCTTCACAATGTACGATACACTTTCAACGAACTTGCTCTTTTAAACATTTATTGTATTTCAAGTTCAGTATCAGTCATTCCTCAATAAGGAAGAAAGTCTTTAGTGCACTCTTAGCTTTCTAACATCGATCTATCGTGACAACCAGGAGATTTCATCTCCAAACGTAAATCATTCCTATTGATTGTGAAGAAAGAGATACATTGTAATCAAGTATACTCACAGGAGAACAGCTAATTAGTATAACAAAATATGCTGAATGAGACCTTAACCAATAATAATCAGCGTGGGTTGAAATAAGTTGATTGAAAATGAAGTTGCCATACTTCTACAAAACTGCGATATTATATATTCGCAATTATTCACAATGCAATATGTTAGGCACTATTGTCCCGCGACCATTTTACACCGCCCTCCATTTGGCAAGCGTCACTCGGAATTTACACGATGGTACTCTGACACACACTTTCTGCGCGGTCCGTTGGTCATCATTTCGACCGAACATTCGGAAAACGGCTCGTAGGTCAAGTTGAACAAGTTGTTTAGACGTCATAACCACAGTATTTGGGGGGAGATGACCTCACAGTTCTGCCCCATAAAACAACAAACATTGTCAAACCACCGGATTTACCGCCTCTCGTTATTTATCCTGTAGAACGTCATGCGGTGTCTCACTTTTGATACCCCTGTAGAAATGGATGATGATCCACTATTTTGAGTCCTGACTGCAGCCGGATTGATTCAGCACACGCCGGGTGTTTTTGATCATGTCTACCGCAATTTACGATTAAAATGTGGTTACTGAGGTTGGCAGTCACCAACGCGAGCAGGTTTTGTGTTTGCCGTAGTAGATGAAATATTTCGTTGTGCTTGTTATCATAGTACGGAACGTTTCGAGGCAAGGGTTCCTGATTGGAGCTGTATCTATTACATCCTCTTTACATTTTCAAGAGCTTTGTAATAGGAATTTAGAATATCCGTTTTCCTGGTCCTTGATATTCCTTACATTTTCAATAACGGAGTTGAAGAATAAATTAATTATTTTTATTTATTTTTTTTTATTAATGCAGCCAATGGCCATGTACTTTATTATTGGTTATTGCTTAAATTTCATTTATTCGTGAGATTTTCTTAAAAAATAGGCAGATAAGAACTCGTAAAGAATGTCGTACGTTTTCAGTGCTACCATAATAAACTACCAAAGGATTGCTTTACAGTCAGTAAAAATATTAATGTGCGCAGAAAAATTAGTTTAAAATACGATCATGGGATCAAACACTGGACGATGCACGTTTCTGGACAGTTCCTCCGATTGTTGGTAGTATTGCCTCCCTAGTTGGGTATTTTCATGAATATAACTGCGTCCAACTAATAGTGATGGCTGATACAAATATTATAGTTATCCATGGAAGCCTCACAACTCACTTACCCGGTTTGCACCAAACTTTGCACCGTGCACAATGCACCTCCAGTGCTATAGTTTTTAAAGTTTAAACCTGTTCTAGCGTTGCCAACGTTTAGTTTAGTTTAGTTTGAAAAACTCACTAAGGGCTAGCCAAACTTTCACAAAATGTTTCTCGAAGGCAGTATGTGGCCTCCCAAAATTTATCAAATTTAAAATCAATGTTAGTTGTTTTCAGTGCAGACAATTGTTGGTAATAAATGTAACCAACCTCACGTAATTGGTAAATGACTGATCCAAATTTGACGAAAATATGTATGAACATAACATGCACCGCCAAAATATTATTTATAATGGTTACATATTTGAAACAATGCCAACCGTTCATAACAGGTAGCCTACTGGTAAATTTAAAGTTATTCTTGAATAATTCGTAAAAGTCTGATCTTAGTTTGGACCAAAAATATGTACACATTTATTGGCAAAAATACGCAATTTATTAAGTTTCAGATTAAGATGGTTGTAACGATGCCAGACATCAGTAGTATTTGGTTACAATTTTACAGTTCACCGCTACCAGCGAATTTACTGATTATCTAAGTTACCAAACTAAACTGAACTAAACTAAACTAACCTTGTCTAAACTAAACTAAACTAATCTGAACTGAAGTGGAGTGAACTAAACTAAACTAAGCTAATCTGAACTGAAGTGAAATGACTAAACTAAACTAAACTAAGCTAATCTGAACTGAAGTGAAATTAACTAAATTAAACTAAACTAATTTAAACTAAACTTAAATAAGCTAAGCTAAACAGATCTGAACTGAACAATACTAAACTAAACTAAAGTAAACTGAACTTGAAACGTTTTGCTAGCCCCTAACTGTTGGGTGAGAAATGTAACTGTTTACCTTTGCCTAAGCTATGTTGTTTTAATGGGCGCCAAGACCTCAATGCAATGTTGAAATCTAAATTTGTATTTAACAACGTCTATCTCTGGCAAAACACCTTCAAGACTCTATTCACTCAGATCGTGGTATGATTTGATCATTAACCCAACAAACAATTGTATCAGGAGAAGGAATTGGTCTATATCTAATGCTACCTACTGAAAGCAAAGATTGCATTGTAAAAGAAATGAATTTATTATATAAAACAAGAATAGCAAAATTAATAGTAATAATAAGTATAAAATTTAAATAGGAGCGTTGTGATTTTAATATTACCGATAGAAAATTACGTGAAAACGGAGTCTGATAAATTATTGATTTTACTCTTATTCCCAAGCTATGAAGTTACTGAAATATGAAATATAAAACAAAGAGAAATGAGAGATTGCGTATTTCTGCGTCATTCGCGCTTACCACTGGAAATTGCCGAAGCCTTTCCCTCGTACTGGATGATGCTGTGAGCTTCCCACAGTCTCCTGGACGTCGACATCTCCGTCGATATTTGATGAGATTCTCGTAGATTAGATAATTCTATGGTCCGTACATCAGACCCAAACACTCGTACAACCGCACTGGTTAAGTTTTACAAAAGTTAGTCCTCCAATCCACGGAACATCGGAGCGACTCCCGCGTGCAAACGTACTCGTTAAGTTCTATCCAGATCGTCGCTAACTCCACCGAACATCGGAGCCACTCGCACGCGCACCCATACTCGTCAAGTATTTCACAGATTGTCCTTGTTCCACGGCGCGTCGAACGATATATGCACCTGTCGGCTCCCCCACTCCAGTCCGACTTCTAGCTTACGTGGTCTCCACTGATTGGCTCTGCCACCCCGCGATCTTCCCCTCCTCCGGGTCATTACACACGGCGCGGCGATGATGAAGTCGATTTCCGTTCCAACCATTCGCCTTTCCTTGACGATGCGACCCAGCCTTGCGTAATACTTCCTGACAAGATTAAGCTTGTATTTGAATTCCCCGTGACTCATCTCTCTCAAATACCCTAACTGACAAAACTCCGTAAAATTCCGTAATCAGATAATTTTCTATGATATCGTCGTTCGTAATAATTTGCTTGATAGCGTTTTCTAAGACATAGAAAACCTATCTGAATGCTAATAATTTTTATAAAATGCTCCGAAAATACCTTAATAATAATTATAATAAATTAATAACATTAATAAATTAACATGAAAATTTATCTTGGCTGAACAATTTGCCGCGTAAATAAATAGAGAATGGCTTCCTACTGACTTATGCCAGTGGCATGAAAACCCCTTGAAAAACACGTTACAAACTGAACTGAACTGAACTAAACTAAACCAGCATCACATGATGTATGAAGCTTTTTTGGTTTCACTGTCACCAAGTGTTAACATGTAGGAATGTTTTGTGATTCCATAGCTTCAGTTATGACTATGAGTGACGTTCACCCTAGAACACAAACCCTCGTAATTTTTACGACGTATACTTGGCAACACGGCTCTATCTGCTAGGCTTTTCTCGCCACGTTGCTGTCCTACTCAGTAGCTTCCTACAATACCGCGAGCTACGTCAGTGTGTGTGCATTGTTATTGTTGTTATTGTTGATTTCAAATTGAAGACCCTTGCGTCGTAAAATTTACGACGATTTGTGAATACGTATGCTAAACTATGCAAGGTAAGTTCTGTAACAAAGTTAAATTACAGCACTATTCTGAATGAAATAAGTATTTAGAACCGCAGAACTTGTCATATACATACTAATAAGAACTCTTTGTCACATCTGTTCTGCTCAGAAAAGGCGAAAGACGACAACATGCTGTAGCGAATGTCACCGCGCATATTGCAAGGAACATAGAGCAAATCTTTGTACTAACTGCTGTAAATGAGACACCAGGGACTTGAAAATCTACGATTTAACACTCTGTAAAATAACTTACATGTTAATACGTGCTGCTTATATTATATTTTGTGTGCAATTAATTTTTATTCATCATGGAAATAAATAGTCGCAAATTTTACGAGGGTTTGTGTTTATGTACTACCAAATTAGGGTTTGTGTTCTGGGGTTAAGTAAAGGGTTACCTTAGAAACTCAGACAATTATTTAGCCTTAATTCACCAAACATTTAACATCTAATTTGACGTGTTTGTGATATTTTTGACGATTCATGGGCTTCTCTCCACAAGTGTGGGCTAGTAACAATAGTAGAAGGCGGAGACCAATGTGAGTTGATATTTTCTACCGCTAATAGGTCACAGAGGAAATATTCAGTCATTCCCTGGGCATGCACAGTGGTGTGTTGCTCTATCAAACGCACGAAATTTTAAATACAACCCTGGATTATGAAGCTCGAAATACTGTGTAAAAGATGAAGCTTGTGCTATAGAACGGGTAACTACGCATAATCCCAAAAATAAGGTTTCCTATTTTTTTTATAAATACAGAACTCTGTTCATGTGGCAGTTGGTCACAATATTGTGAAGAGTGCTTCCCGCGCTCACGTATAAACATGCGCACGCCGCGCCGTGCTGACGCACTCAGTCTTGGCTTGGCAGCCGTTGAGAAGGGAGCTCCCGTTGGATGTTGCCGCCAAGTGTAAAGTGCGCGCAATTACTCGGGCTTTGAACGCAAAGTGTACTGGACCTATTAAAATCCATCGCCAATTGACGGAAGTGTATGGTGAGTCGTGCATGGATATCAAAAAATGTTCGGAAGTGGTGTAGAGAGTTTTCAGCCGATCGGACTGAAATTCACGACGATCAAAGGAGCGGGAGACCGTCAATTTGCGACGAGACAGTCGTGAAGGTTGAGCAAATCTTGCGTGAAGATTGGCGGATCACTCTGGATGATCTCTGCACTTGGTTCTTGAGGTTTCCTGAAGCGCCACTCACAGAATATTAACCGAAAAGTTGAATCATTCTCCACGACAACGCTCGTCCACACGTTGCCCGGCAAACCGTTGCTCTCCTGCAACAGTTTCAGTGGAACATCATCACCCACCCACTCTATAGTCCCGACTTGGCCCCCAGTGACTATCATTTGTTCCCTAAGTTGAATGGACAATTGGCCGGAAAGCGATTCAGCACCGACGACGAGGTGAAAGACGAGGTTCACACTTCCTGAACAGCATGTCGGAGAGCTGGTATGACATGGGCATACAACAACTGTCACAGCGTCCACAAAAATGCAACGACCGAAATGGTGATTAGCCTATGTAGAAAATAGCTAAATGTTCAAGCTCTAAAATGATGTAAACCATTATAGAAATAAACAGGTCTATGTGTTTATAAAAAAAAATAGGAGACCATATTTTTGGGATTACTTCGTACCTCTCCCTGAGGACGCTTCTTGATTTCATCTACGAGGACGTTCTTCCCCAGCTGACATCGTATCAATCACTTTCGCGCGTAGTACTTGGCACTCAATATCAATTCAAATTCCATTACTCCAAGCTCTATTGAGACATCTCCGTTCTCCACTTTGGCCAGATGTTTACATTGGAAGATTTCTCCCAGACAAACAATGAGTGACCCTCCTTATGCAGGTTATTATTGAGGAGCTCAGTTGGCTGGGTTTTATTCAGTAGCGGGCCACATCAATAACATGAACATTCGTACGCTCGTGTCGTCGCCTATTCCTTCAAAATATAAGCACCTATTTTACTTGCATATAGTTAAGAGGGTATAAAAACTTCAGGTCATATCAGTCGTCAACACCGCGTAATGCATATAAAGTTATAACTAGGGGGCGGATTTCTATGACAAGTCATATTGTTTCCCTTAACATTATAACTTATAGTCTTGTATTTTCAACACGTTTCCAAGCATGATAATCAAAGTTAAACAGGTTTTATTGGGCATATAAATGCATATTTAAGTTTTCTTGAGTTTTATGGCATATTTTGAACAAAATTTCATTATAAACGGCATATTTGGGTAATTTTCATTTGAATTTCATTTTATAAAAATCAGAATAAGCTCTAGAAATTATTGTTCAGGATAGACTGGAATATACTACTGAGGAACCACTCTAAAGTAGTGTATGGAATGTTTCTAACAGGTAAGAGCTATTGTTTGCTAGCTGGGTCAATTCCTGGAAACCGGGCTATTGTTTACACGGAAGCAGAGGTAATTCCGCAGTTATTTGTCATCGTTCTTATCTCTCTCCTTCGTCCTTCCCTCTTCCACCTTCAACACACTGAATGACTTTGGTCACTCATTAGGGAGCTTCAGTCATTCAGTTCCTTTCAATATACCTAAAACGAAAATCTCTATTTGTGGGAAGTTGCGAAGTTTTGTTCCCGAGTTCGGTGAAAACATATTCAGTGCGGATGGAGTGATATTATTCTGTGAATTGTGTGAGGTAGAAGTTACTACTGAAAAACGCTTCTCTGTGCTACGACACTGTAATACTGCAGAACATAAGAATTGTGTAACTAGATATTCTGCACTCGAAAATAGGCAACGTCTGCTATTCGAAACCCCGACATCAAGTTCACAGTGTTCACAATTTTCACAAGATCTCTGCATGATGATGGTTTCGTCTAATATTCCTTTAAAGAAATTTAACAGCCGAAGATTCAGACAGTTTCTTGAAAAATATACGAAGCATCCTGTTCCCAACGAATCGACTCTCAGGATGGACTATCTGACGCCTTGTTATAAAGAGATGTTGGATATAATAAGGCGTGGCGTGGGAGATATTACGATATGGGTTTCAATAGACGAGACCACAGGTGTGGCTTGAAGATATGTAGCAAATGTGATCGTTGGCATGCTGATGGAAGACCGGCCTGGAGATACGTTTCTCCTGACATGTGAAGTGCTAGAGAAGACAAACCATTCCACCATTGCAGTTCTCTTCGACAATTCAATGAATCTGTTGTGGCCAAACGGGGCAAAGAGAGAGCACATTCTTCTATTTGTAACTGACGCTGTTCCGTATATGGTGAAGACAGCCAAGAGATTTAAAATTATATACCCGAAAATGATACATGTGACATGTCTTGCACATACCTTGCATAGGGTAGCTGAAGAAGTTAGAAGTAGCTAACCTGAAGTTGATAAATTAATATCGAACTGTAAGAAAGTGTATGTCAAAGCTCCACTTCACGTTCAGAAATTTCAAGGAGAAGCACCTTCACTACCCCTACCTCCCCAGCCAGTTATAACGCGATGGGGGACTTGGCTTGATGCCGCAATGTACTATTGCAACAACTTAGATGTCGTGGAGAAGATCGTGAAGTCTTTTGATCACGCAAAATCTTTCTCCATAAAAGTCACTCAAGATTTATTTTCAAACACTACAATAAAAACGGACCTGGCTTACATAACGTCCAATTTTAATTCTTTATCTGGAGTAATCACGCAACTGGAAGTTTCAGGTGCAGAACTAAGCGATGCCCTGGATATTGTAAAGTGCATTGAACAGGAATTAAAGCATGCGAAAGGAACAATAGCAAATAGGGTGTGTAGAAAATTAGGAAATGTACTGAAAAAAATAGCGGACTTGTGTACCTGCGTGGAATAAGTGACATTCTTTGTGGAAACCCTTCATCTGCAGATTTCCAGGAATTCTCTCCAAGTGATTTAACTCTATTCAAGTACGCTCCCGTTACATCGTGTGATGTCGAAAGAAGTTTTCTCGCTACAAGACGATACTCAGCGACAACAGGAGGGGATTCTCATTCAACAATCTTAAGATGCATGTGGTCATAAATTGCAACAATCAGAATAATGGAGACTAGATCAGGTATGAAAGTTTCATTCAAATAACATATGTTTTGTGTATACACTAAAACTGATTGACTATTGAACAGTGAATGTAACTGTAGTTTTTATGTCTTCCACAGAGTCCGTCTTTGCCTAGCAGTATGCAGTGTAACCTTAACGAGTTCATGAAATATTCATCATTTTAGTTGATTTTGGGTTAAAGATTTCGAAGAATTAAAACTTTTTAACTCTTAATTAATTGCAGCCTGTAGCAATCGTAATAAAAGTGTTTATATGTAACGTAGATGCTATTCAATATGTCATATTTTGAATTTTATACGTCATATTTTTATGTTTTAGGTCATAAATGCATACATACTTCATTCGTTTCTAGGTCATAGAAATCCGCCCCCTAGTTATAACTCACCACCGGTTAACTATAAAAGTATGTACCGTTATATCATAGTGGGTCAGAAAATCTCGGATAACAGGAGGTAGAGCGGTAGAGGTGGAGCAGTAAAGGTAGAGCGGTGGAGAAGGAGCGGTTAAGGTAGAGCGGTGGAGGTGGAGCGGCAAAGGTAGAGCGGTGGAGGCGGAGCGGTTAAGGTAGAGCGGTGGAGGTGGATCGGTTAAGGTAGAGCGGTGGAGGTGGTGGAGGTGGAGCGGTAAAGGTAGAGCGGTGGAGGTTGTGGAGGTGGAGCGGTAAAGGTAGAGCGGTGGAGGTGGAGCGGTAAAGGTAGAGCGGTGGAGGTGGTGGAGGTGGAGCGGTAAAGCTAGAGCGGTGGAGGTGGAGCGATAAAGGTAGAGCCGTGGAGGTGGTGGAGGTGGAGCGGTAAAGGTAGAGCGGTGGAGGTGGAGCGGTAAAGGTAGAGCGGTGGAGGAGGTGGAGGTGGAGTGGTAAAAGTAGAGCGGTGGAGGTGGAGCGGTAAAGGTAGAGCGGTGGAGGTGGAGCGGTAAAGGTAGAGCGGTGGAGGTGGTGGAGGTGGAGCGGTAAAGGTAGAGCGGTGGAGGTGGAGCGGTAAAGGTAGAGCGGTGGAGGTGGTGGAGGTGGAGCGGTAAAGGTAGAGCGGTGGAGGTGGAGCGGTAAAGGTAGAGCGGTGGAGGTAGAGCAGAGGTGGGTAAACGTTAAACGATGGTTCGCGAGATATCAGATATTTTTAGAAATCCCATGCAGATGATCTATAAGGCATCCAACGTTTAGAATGAAGCACTGGTTAGATAGGGATATTCTTCTCTCTTTCTGTTGCACGTGAGACATGTAAGACGCAGTCATTCTCTAGCAATCCACTGTTGCCATATCAGTCGAAATTTTTTCCTTGTTGATAAAACAGCATATTCGGGTAGAACTATGTTTTGCCGATCTTTTCTTGTCCTATATTAGAACTACGTAAACTTGATAGAAATGCTAGAAAAATTCGATATCCATATTTTGAAAAAGACGGTAAACTGTGTCCCCTATTCAATAAAATCGATCTTATATCATGTTGCATTGACTTTGTGATGCCTATTTTTCACACATGTATGTAGCTAAATGTGCCGTCTTCATGATGGATTATTGAAATATTTTATACTGGCAATATTACAACTTTCATGTAGGTAAAACTTCTGAATATTCTCTCATAACCGCATAGCAGCATTGAAAAAGTTCGTATGCTGCCAACTTTTCTATTTTTAAAGATAACCATGTCATGTCAGTTTGAGAGTTGTAGAGGAATGTTGGAAGAAGTTTCCTACCTGCGTATCCAGAGTGTAGGTTTAATTGTTTACACAGGCCGGGCTGTACATTGACCGCGGATTATAAGAATGAAGTTTCGAAGGACAGCGGGGTGCAGCTTGCTACTCACAGCTTTATAACTGGGCCCTTCGAGCTTGTACTTCAGTAGTTCAGCTGTCTCTATCTTGAGTGTGTGTGCAGAAGTTCTGTTAGATTTAACGTGTTGCATTTTACGTATTTCACGTACAACAATGGATAATTTTGCGAAAAGAACGCGTGGCCAAGTGCTCAGAAGAAGGGAAAAACAGATAGTAATTAATGCGTTCAGCTATTTTAAGAATCTTAAACCTAACGAAAGTATAAATCATGAAAGGTAAGCCAATGAGGAGTATTTTCTTTAATGACGTACTTCAACTTAAACTGCAGTCGAAACTTCACTCAATTTCTTGTGCTTGTACTTTATTTATTGTATTTTGATTGTTTTCTTTATGTTACATTCAGCATACAGTATAGTTAATTTAATTTCGTTGTATGTGGTATGTTAGCCTACTATTAGTATTATTATACAGTACTCAATTCAAGTCTTCGTCTCTGCACAATCGCTGAATGTGCGGAAAGTGTACGCGAAGCGCTTTGTACTTCCTCCTCTCATGGAGTGGCAAGCCTGTCGTAACGCGCCATAAGACCAATGCTTCATTCTAAACGTTGGATGCCTTATAGTAGGTTAGGTTAGGTTAAGCTATAGCCAACATCTTGTTTTTTCGGCTACCCTCTTTGACCGATCAATTAAAGATAGTCGGCTCGGCTACCCTCCACCACCCTTCTCTAGCCATCTTTGCTCGACCGATTAAAAATACTCCCTGCTCGGCTATCCTGACAAATAATTGAATACTAACTAATAATATAAATAAATAATACCTACCCTCGCCGTTCCCCGCTAGTCACCACCCACCATCTTTGATTGACCGACTAAAGATACTTCCACTCAGCCACCCTCCCGCTATCTTAAATGCTCAGCATTGTCTCTGACCGCCATCTTGAACACTCTGCGACACCTCTTGAGAGGTGCTACAGTGACCTTCTTCAATGATTGGCTTGCAAAATATCGATAAATCCGAGTTGCGAGTACGTTAGTTGGGTCTTTTGGTTAAATCAAGAGTAAATAATCAACAAATAATCATTTGACAAGCAGGCTATTCAAGATTTCAATTGCACGCGGCGGCCATCCTACGCAGTAGCCCCTGTGCTAGCTATGACTCTCTCTCTCTCTGTACGACCAGCATGGGGTTGTGTTGCGCGCGGCAGCCATCTTGCACATTAGCCCCTGTGCCTGGACCGGCCTATATACCCTACTAAAAGAGTTTCATATACATAGTTACCCCGCCTAGTCTAATTAGGCAAAAGCGTGTTAACCGACTGAAAAGTCTACATTGATAGTCCTTCAATATTATCAAATTTAGTGCGCTTTGGATCAACGTTTTCATTACTTTCGGAAGGCCACAATTTAACTACAAAACTACAGCAAATCAGTCCTCATATCATACTGCTCACCAACCTAAGATTCTGATATGGTTTGGTGTCGTTACTGTACAATTTAGGGGCTTGTTACGTCGTAGTCATCATCCCCAGGTAAGCACTTGCGTGGGAAATTTATCCAGTAAACTTTAAGAAAATGTGTGTAGTAGTCTGTGATGCTGTAAATATTTGGGTCTGGGGTATGAACATACAGTATTTCCCTAGAATAATAATAATAATAATAAGTAACTGCATTTGCATTTACAGCACGTGCAGTGAGTTTGAATGAACTTCGGTAGTAGGCTACACACTGAAGATGGCCACTGTAGGCACTGGGATTTAAATGCTGCATCTTTGAACATGCAACTACCGAGAGTGGCATCATACAATTGCTACAGAGGTGTTTGTAATATCAGTGATACATTTACTTGACTGTAATAATTCAATATACCGTGTATCACAAGCTCAAACAGGTACAGAACCAACATTCTCTTTCTTTAGGAAAGAACAAGGTTGTTGAACCAAATCACACCACAGTCGCTTGCTTTGTAAGGGTGCTACTGGGCAGAGACCCGTGTCAGGAGAGTTCCTGTTGTTTCATATAGAGGCTTGAAACAACGTGGTCTTCAACCTTGTGCATTTTGATGTGTATTGAAACAGTTTTATAGCCTGCGTTATTGTGCAGAACGCACTAACTCGTGCATTTTTAACTGAGGGAAAGTGAGTGGCCGTGACCTTACGCTAGATACCATGTCGGCCTTCTCCTAAAGTAATTTTGGAAAATCACGGAGAAATTATTCTAAGCTTACTGAGGAAGAAATGGAGCTCACTTCATGTCTGTTATCCTCGCACGTTCTCACCCTCAGCAAGAATTAAGTTCCTGGTTGACAAAGGAATTGAACCCTGAAATTTGGGACATGAGTATACATAGTAGTCCCTGGACTCCATCAGACACAGGTACTTTAAGGAATATTTCAAGATTCTGGCATTGCAGCTCTCAGAAACCAGAGAAATTAACAGGGATATTACACAAACCAAAAAGGTTCACGATGGTTCTTGGCGAGAGATAGAGATAGGCCAGAAGAAAAGGAAAGTAAGATTGTAGTTTTACGTGACCGTGAATCTTGTGATTATAAGCCACGGGACCTCCTTTTTACGTGGAATCCGAACCACAGTGCATGGCATTTCACTTCGAAAATCTCACATGCATTGACCGGGAATCGAACCCAATCCACCTTAGGCCAGAAGAACGTTCATAGAACAGATGAGTTGTTAGGTCACACCCCGAGAGCACGCATGACTCCAACAGTAGCAGGTGCTTATATATTGACCGCCACGTTGCGTAGTGGCTAACATTTTTGGCTGCCACCACGGAGGCCCTGTTTCGATTCCTGGCTCTGCCAAGAAATTTAATTCTGGTCTGAGGGCTGGAACGGGATACACTCAGCCTCGTGAAGCAAACCTTCGAAAAGGCGGGATCGATTCCTATCTCAGGCATCCTGGAAGTGGTTTTCCGTGGTTTCCAACTTCTACTCCAGAAAAATGACGGAATGATTCCTAACTTAAGGACACGGCCACCTCCTTTCCAATCCTCAACTTAATTACAAATACCCACACAAATACAGCCATCATAGAAACACCAGTTATAAGACAAATTACACACACACCAAAGTGCACGGGGCTACATGACCACGATGCCATAAAGCCCCTAAATATTCAACAACAACAGCAATTCATTTATTCTTCCCTTGCATCCTTGAGACCTATGTAGTAGTATTTGTGTCACTATCACAATATCATCGCATGAGCTCGATGATGTGTGTAGCCGGGATAGGTCACAGGATACATGCTCGGACAATGGTACTTATTGTGGGACGTAAGTATAGTCATTTCACGCACATTACTAATTTGAATCACAGAACTAAACCTCACCCTGTATTCGTTTAAAATTTTGAAACAGTGGCATGAAAGTTCAATCCCCAGCTCGAGGGAAACAGGATGGGAAAACAGGAGTTGTGTGGGAGCATCAAAATTAAATTTCGCATTGTAGTTTTCTGTGTCAACCAACAACATATGACGTAAACAAGTTTTTGTGGCTGTCTCCCGAGATTAAATCAACTCTGCGTGAAGCTTCAATTATCCCGGTTCCCTTGATTACTGCGGCTTGTCGGTGCAGCGCTATAGATTATAGATTTAAAGGGGGTTATATTAACACAGCAGTTGTTTTCTCGTTTATAAAGCGGCGTTTGGTTACCTGTTCGTCGTACGAAACCGAGACTCAGATAATGTTTCTTTCGGAAATAATACAACACGATGTACTCTTAAATATAGGAAATACTATGCTCAACTTAAGACATCTCGACACCGCACGGTAAATCGGGGTAAAGAGACGAAGAAAGAGAACCATGAACAAAACACTTCGAGCTGCAGGTCCTAAATTCATGTTCGACTCTTGGCGTAGTTACTAACATTTTTGTTATTTTTGTAACATTTTTGTCTTTTACTGCAGAGGTCCGGGTTCAATTCAAGGCTCTGCCACGATATTAAATTCTTGTTCAAGGGCTAGACCATGTTTCAATCAGCCTCGTGAGGCAAAAGATGTGCGTTTGATTTCCACCTTAGTAATCCATAAATGTGGTTTTCCATTGTTTCCCACGCCTACTTCAAGCATATGCCAGTATGGCAATACCCCAATGAGACACGATTGCCGACGGTGAAGTTAGATAATAAGCCGTGTTTACAAATGAGTTGAGCTTGTATTGTCACAGTTCGAGCAGCCAAGGACAGTGGCACTCGTACCACAAACGCAATACACCAAATTAAGGCCACGGCCCCCTCCTACCCAAATATTAACCACAATTATTGCAAATACACTCACTAGTACAGTCATCATAATGACACAGGTTATCAGACATATTCCACTTACATGTAAGTACTAGGGGCTGCAAGGCCACAATGCCACAAAACTCCTAAATGAATTAGCAATAAAAAGAACTACAACAATAACAACAATAGCTTAGTGACAAAATGGTGATAACAAGTATAGCTAAGTGACAAAGTGGTGATAACAAGTAGAGCTTAGTATCAAAATGGTGATAACAAGTATAGCTTAGTGACAAAGTGGTGATAACAAGTATAGCTTAGTGACAAAGTGGTGATAACAAGTATAGCTTAGTGAAAGGAAAGGAAGGAAGATTGTAGTTTTACGTGACCGTGAATCTTGTGATTATGAGCCACGGGACCTCCTTTTTACGTGGAATCCGAACCACAGGACATGGCATTTCACTTCGAAAATCTCACATGCATTGACCGGGAATCGAACCCGGACCGCCTTGGTGAGAGGCATACAGCTAGACCGCTGAGCCACCACGCCCCCCATAGCTTAGTGACAAAATGGTGATAACAAGTAAAGCTAAGTGACAAAGTGGTGATAACAAGTATAGCTAAGTGGCAAAGTGGTGATAACAAGTATAGCTAAGTGACAAAGTGGTGATAACAAGTATAGCTAAGTGACAAAGTGGTGATAACAAGTATAGCTAAGTGACAAAGTGGTGATAACAAGTATAGCTAAGTGACAAAGTAGTGATAACAAGTATAGCTAAGTGACAAAGTGGTGATAACAAGTATAGCTAAGTGGCAAAGTGGTGATAACAAGTCTAGCTAAGTGGCAAAGTGGTGATAACAAGTATAGCTTAGTGGCAAAGTGGTGAGAACAAGTATAGCTAAGTGGCAAAGTGGTGATAACAAGTATAGCTAAGTGGCAAAGTGGTGATAACAAGTATAGCTTAGTGACAAAGTGGTGATAACAAGTATTGCTTAGTGACAAAGTGGTGATAACAAGTATAGCTAAGTGGCAAAGTGGTGATAACAAGTATAGCTTAGTGGCAAAGTGGTGATAACAAGTATAGCTAAGTGACAAAGTGGTGATAACAAGTATAGCTAAATGACAAAGGGGTGATAACAAGTATAGCTAAGTGACAAAGTAGTGATAACAAGTATAGCTTAGTGACAAAGTGGTGATAACAAGTATAGCTTAGTGACAAAGTGGTGATAACAAGTATAGCTAAGTGACAAAGTAGTGATAACAAGTATAGCAAAGTGACAAAGTGGTGATAACAAGTATAGCTTAGTGGCAAAGTGGTGATAACAAGTATAGCTAAGTGGCAAAGTGGTGATAACAAGTATAGCTAAGTGGCAAAGTGGTGATAACAAGTATATCTTAGTGGCAAAGTGGTGATAACAAGTGTAGCTAAGTGGCAAAGTGGAGATAACAAGTATAGCTAAGTGGCAAAGTGGTGATAACAAGTATAGCTTAGTGACAAAGTGGTGATAACAAGTATAGCTTAGTGACAAAGTGGTGATAACAAGTATAGCTAAGTGGCAAAGTGGTGATAACAAGTATAGCTTAGTGGCAAAGTGGTGATAACAAGTATAGCTAAGTGACAAAGTGGTGATAACAAGTATAGCTTAGTGACAAAGTGGTGATAACAAGTATAGCTTAGAGACAAAGTGGTGATAACAAGTATAGCTTAGTGACAAAGTGGTGATAACAAGTATAGCTAAGTGAAAAAGTGGTGATAACAAGTATAGCTTAGTGATAAAATGGTGATAACAAGTATAGCTAAGTAACAAAGTGGTGATAACAAGTATAGCTTAGTGACAAAGTGGAGATAACAAGTATAACTTAGTTACAAAGTGGTGATAACAAGTATAGCTAAGTGACAAAGTGGTGATAACAAGTATAGCTAAGTGACAAAGTGGTGATAACAAGTATAGCTAAGTGATAAAGTGGTGATAACAAGTATAGCTAAGTGACAAAGTGGTGATAACAAGTATAGCTAAGTGACAAAGTGGTGATAACAAGTATAGCTAAGTGACAAAGTGGTGATAACAAGTATAGCTAAGTGACAAAGTGGTGATAACAAGTATAGCTAAGTGGCAAAGTGGTGATAACAAGTATAGCTAAGTGGCAAAGTGGTGATAACAAGTATAGCTTAGTGACAAAGTGGTGATAACAAGTGTAGCTAAGTGACAAAGTGGTGATAACAAGTGTAGCTAAGTGACAAAGTGGTGATAACAAGTATAGCTAAGTGGTAAAGTGGTGATAACAAGTATAGCTAAGTGACGAAGTGGTGATAACAAGTATAGCTAAGTGGCAAAGTGGTGATAACAAGTATAGCTTAGTGACAAAGTGGTGATAACAAGTATAGCTTAGTGACAAAGTGGTGATAACAAGTATAGCTAAGTGACAAAGTGGTGATAACAAGTATAGCTTAGTGACAAAGTGTTGATAACAAGTATAGCTAAGTGACAAAGTGGTGACAACAAGTATAGCTAAGTGACAAAGTGGTGATAACAAGTATAGCTTAGTGACAAAGTGGTGATAACAAGTATAGCTAAGTGACAAAGTGGTGATAACAAGTATAGCTAAGTGATAAGGTGGTGATAACAAGTATAGCTAAGTGGCAAAGTGGTGATAACAAGTATAGCTTAGTGACAAAGTGGTGATAACAAGTATAGCTAAGTGGCAAAGTGGTGATAACAAGTACAGCTAAGTGGCAAAGTGGTGATAACAAGTATAGCTAAGTGACAAAGTGGTGATAACAAGTATAGCTTAGTGGCAAAGTGGTGATAACAAGTAAAGCTAAGTGGCAAAGTGGTGATAACAAGTATAGCTTAGTGACAAAGTGGTGATAACAAGTATAGCTAAGTGACAAAGTGGTGATAACAAGTATAGCTAAGTGGCAAAGTGGTGATAACAAGTATAGCTTAGCAACAAAGTGGTGATAACAAGTATAGCTAAGTGGCAAAGTAATGATAACAAGTATAGCTTAGCGACAATGTGGTGATAACAAGTATAGCTAAGTGATAAAGTAATGATAACAAGTATAGCTTAGTGGCAAAGTGGTGATAACAAGTATAGCTAAGTGGCAAAGTGGTGATAACAAGTATAGCTTAGTGACAAAGTGGTGATAACAAGTATAGCTTAGTGACAAAGTGGTGATAACAAGTACAGCATAGTGGCAAAGTGGTGATAACAAGTATAGCTAAGTGACAAAGTGGTGATAACCAGTATAGCTATGTTTCAAAGTGGTGATAACAAGTATATCTAAGTGGCAAAGTGGTGATAACAAGTATAGCTTAGTGACAAAGTGGTGATAACAAGTATAGCTTAGTGACAATGTGGTGATAACAAGTATAGCTAAGTGACAATGTGGTGATAACAAGTATAGCTTAGTGACAAAGTGGTGATAACAAGTATAGCTTAGTGAGAAAGTGGTGATAACAAGTATAGCTTAGTGACAAAGTGGTGATAACAAGTATAGCTTAGTGGCAAAGTGGTGATAACAAGTATAGCTAAGTGGCAAAGTAGTGATAACAAGTATAGCTTAGTGACAAAGTGGTGATAACAAGTATAGCTTAGTGACAAAGTGGTGATAACAATTATAGCTTAGTGGCAAAGTGGTGACAAAGTGGTGATAACAAGTATAGCATAGTGACAAAATGGTGATAACAAGTATAGCTAAGTGACAAAGTGGTGATAACAAGTATAGCTTAGTATCAAAGTGGTGATAACAAGTATAGCTTAGTGACAAAGTGGTGATAACAAGTATAGCTAAGTGACAAAGTGGTGATAACAAGTATAGCTAAGTGGCAAAGTGGTGATAACGAGGATAGCTTAGTGGCAAAGTGGTGATAACAAGTATAGCTAAGTGGCAAAGTGGTGATAACAAGTATAGCTAAGTGACAGAGGCATGACAACCGAAGGTGGAGTGGGCTTGACAAATGTTTCTTGTCAAACCCACTCCACCTTCGGTGGTTCTTACAGAAAGTTTGAGATAAATGTAGGTGTATTGCTGGAACGATTTGGCACAGCCTAATAACTGTTGTTTAATTCACATGTCAACGCATGTCGTAGAGCGAGACTGGATTCAAGTTATGTGGTATGCTAAAGTAGCATTCCTGGGATAAGATGGTGCAGCTTTCAAGCTGCTTGTCCCTCACCATGGCAGGCCAGGGTTGATTCCCGATTCATGCATATGAGAATTTCAAAGGGATATGTCACACCCGGTGATTCGGATTCATGTAGAAAGGAAGTAGTCGTGACTCGTAATGGCGAGATCACTGACCAGACACAACTACTAGATTCCTTTTAATATTACGTAATAATATGCAATGTGGGCAAATCTAAGAAAATTCTGGCATAAACATTAGAGCTAACTGCGAAGCACAACGACAATCATCGTCTGCCGTACTCAAGATTGCAGGATCGAATCCCGACCCAGTCAGGAAGCATTTGATGGTAACTTAAATACGAGAAAGCCATGTCATTATATTAAATGGCATACAAAACTTCCTCTTCGGGGCAATATTACGGCACCCTGGTGTCTTAAAGCTACAGTGTTTTAAAGGGACTTAAAACCCCTGACACTACTATGCATGTAATGTGTCTGTTAGGTAGTCAGCCCGAAGGCTGGTTGGATCCTCAAAGATTACCGCCGTTAGGTTTTGTGGGTAGATACCCACAAAAACCCAAGGCAGCGCTATATTGAGGCGTACTAGGCAAGATGAGGAGTGAGGTAGTTTGCCATTGCTTTCCTCACTGAGTCAGGACAGCAATACTAACTCTATGAGTACTGTTGTGAATGTGCTTCTGTAATTTGTGAATGTATTTCTGTAATTAAATTTGATTTTTGTAAGTTGGCACCCTTGGGGCGTTGATGAGCAAGATAGAACAGGCCTTGAGTAACTGAATGTAATGGCTGGATAGTGATGCTTTTTGGGTACAATAAAAGTGATTGTTCTTGAATTGTAGACATGAGTTGAAGAATTGATTTGTAACATTTTGGCGACCATTGAAAGGATTGTATTGATAAAGTTGGTTTGGTAAACAATTTCCCTGTTTTGTTTTGTTTTGAATTTGTTGCCTCGCAATGGCCACGATTGAAAAGTTGAAAAAGAAGAGAAGTGCGTATCGGGCAAGTGCGACGAAAGCTATTGGAGCGGTCGGAGTTGAAGCCGATTTCCAAAAATTACGTGTGAAAATAAATATTCTCCGAACAATTGCGGATACCTTAAAAGAATTGGACGAAAGCATCTTGAACGAGTTGTTGAATGTTGACGGAAACGAGGATGCCTGTATCGAAGAAACAATGCACTGTGTTACCGTTCAAGAAGACCTTCTGCAAGCACGTCTTGAAGCCGAGGATAAAGTGGAAGGATTAAAACCTAGTGTTGCCAGTTGTGTTGATGCAGGAGATAATTTCAGCGTACAGAGCAACGTGGCTTCGGCGTCGTCAACCATGTCGTCAGAGAGGTTAAAGCTACCGAAAATCTTGCTTGAGGTATTCGACTTGGGTCCAGGTAACTGGATAAATTTTTGGACACAATTTCAAAGGATTCATGAGGATTCTAACATTACGAATGTTGATAAGTTTAGTTACTTGAAAATGTCAGTGAAGGGACAGGCTAGGAAGTTAGTTGACAGTTATCCACACACAAGTGAGAATTATGTTTAAGTCTTGGAACATTTAAAGAATCGTTTTGGTAAAGATGAGTTGGTTATAAATTGTATGTATAAAGATTTGTTGCAATTGGTTCGCTCGGATTTATCTGTGACTGACCTGTAGGATAATATAAGTACTAAGTTGAGATCCCTAGAAACATTAGGCTTGAATTCTGATAGGGCAGCAATCTTAGTTCCACTCATTGAAGAATGTCTCCCCATTGACGTTTTGAAAATATGGGAAAGAAGAGCAGCAGATGAGGACGATGATGGTGGTAATAAAATTGATAAACTTTTGTGTTTTCTGGGTAAAGAAGCCGAGAGTGAACAAAGACTGCGTATTCATGCTAAGGTGAATGTAGTTGATAAATTCACTGCGCCCAGAACAGAGCCAACAGCAGCAGCTCTCGTTTCTTTCACTCCTACTGTCAGGCAGAATCGGGTAAGTTATCAGCAAACAGGACGACCACACAAAGTAACCCTAACCTGTTTGTTTTGTAATGAAAACCATCCCTCTTACAAGTGTTCTAAAGAAATGTCGGTTGAGGACTGTCGTAAAATTGTAAAAGAAAAACGAGCTTGTTTTGCATGCTTGCAGGGAGGTCACTCGTGACAGCAGTGTAGGAAAAGAATAGATTGTGGTAAATGTAAAGGGAGGCACTATGATATCATGTGTGTTGGTGAACCCAGCAGAACAGCACGTTATTTGCAGGGCCTAGTGGAACTGTCATTTTCAAAACATTAGTAGCACAATTGCGTGGTGTCACTGTTCGAATATTACTTGATACTGCTTCACACCGCAGTTATATTTCGGAAGCGATCTGTGAAAAATTGGATTTGATCGAATGTGGTCGTGAAAATATTTGTCATATGCTGTTTGGTGGGAGTGTGTCATCTGAAATATCACATCCAATTCATGAAATTGAACTAACTAGCTTACAGGGTGATAACAGTTTTGTTCTTAAGGCACTTAGGGAGAAGAAGATTTGTGGTTTGATACCACCTGTGAATGATCCGCATTTGTTACGGAAGGTGGCTGCACATGGTATTACATTGACAGATGATGGAGTTAACCGACCTATTGATGTGTTGTTAGGAGCGGATGTTATGGGCGAACTTGTTACAGGTGTGAAATGTATTGACTCTAAGCTGTTAGCATTTGAGACGAAGCTTGGATGGTGTCTCCTGGGTACCGCAGAGAGGCAAGAAGTAAGCAGTATGACAAACTTTGTGACCTCTTTGCTCAATTTACACCATCCTTTATGGGACTTAGAAGTTATTGGAATTGAGAAACAGACAGAAACAAAAAGGTCGGACGTAGATGATAGATGTTTGCGAAATTTTGAAGACACAATTCGTTTCGAAGGTGAAAACTGTCGGTATGTAGTAGCATTGCCCTGGATTGATGAGCACCCCCCTCTTCCCACTAATCGTGAAATAGCTGAAAGTCGTCTGAAATCAACAGTAAGCCGTTTAGATAACAATGGACTCTATGATGCATATGATACTGTTTTTAGACAATGGGAAACAGATGGGATTATTGAAATAACATATGATGAAAACATAGGTCACTTTCTACCTCACAGACCAGTTATAAATTATGGGAAAACAACTAAAATCCGCCCAGTCTTTGATGCATCGGCGAAAAGTATTGGAAACGTCTCTCTAAATGATTGTTTAGCAACGGGACCCAACTTGATTGCTAGTATTGTACCTATCCTATTACGTTTCAGGTTACAGGAGGTCGGTGTTGTGGGAGACATAAAACAGGCTTTCTTAATGATTGGACTGAACCCTGAGGATCGAGAAATGTTAAAATTCTTGTGGTGGCGTGATGGGTATATTATAACGCTGCGTCACTCTCGTGTAGTTTTTGGAGTTGTGTGTAGTCCATTTTTGCTGAATGCCACCATCACTCATCATTTGAATACTCTAAGTGGTGACTCAGTTGAAAAACTGAAAAGTTCCTTTTACATTTTACATTTCAGTCCCTGAGTGATGCCAAGGAATTTGTGTCCGAAGCTACAAATGTCATGTCTCAATCCAGTTTCCAACTCCGTGGGTGGGTTTTGTCAGGAGATGATGTGACACAAAATGTCTTAGGTGTCAAATGGCATGCTTTAGATGATCTGTTGGGATGCAACTTTAGCTTCGATCCAAAAGAGAAAATCAATGAATTAACTAAGAAGAAATTGCTGTCTATTATAAGTAGGGTGTTTGATCCATTGGGTTTGTTATCAGCACCTTTACTCCATTTGAAAATTGCATTGCAAATGGCAGGGACACACCCCTTTCAAAAGAAATTCAAATGAAGTGCTCGCAGTGGCTTACTGAAGTTGATTTGATTGACAGCATTGTGGTGCCTAGATGTTTAAGAGGTGTCTCTGACACAGCTTGTTTACATGTATTCAGTGATGCCAGTCTCCTTGGACTGAGCACTTGTGCCTTTATGAGGTATGAAAACAAAGATGGCTTTAATGTTCGATTTGTTTTAGCTAAGTTCAGAGTTGCACCAATGGAAGACATGTCAATCCCTCGTAAAGAGCTTGTAGCGGCAACACATGCAGCAAGGCTTGGTTCTGTTATTAGTAAATCGACTAATATTTCCAACATTGTGTACTGGTCTGATTCTATGATTGTTCTTTACTGGATCAAGAAAGGTGAATGGAAGACCTTTGTTGGAAACCGGGTAAAGGAAATCCACCAGTTGACGTCACCCGAGCAGTGGCGCTTTGTTCCTGGCGATTGTAACCCTGCTGATATACTCAGCCGAGGATGCTCGTTGTCAGAATTTGTTGCATCAAAATGGTGGGAGGGTCCTCAGTGGCTCCTAGAGAATGAGAACAAGTGGTTAACTGTGAAAATAGCCCCTACGGAAGAGGAATCTAAGAAAACGGCTGTTAATTTGTACAACACAGGCGATGTAAGAGACAACATGTTCTCACACTTTGCTTCTTTCTCGAAAAATGTGCGTGTTGTTGGTTGGATCTACCGATTTCTTGAGAAAGCTAGCGGGAAAAGTTCAAACTACGGAGAGGAGTTAACTGGCAAAGAAGTACGACATGCTGAATTAAAATTAGTACGGTGGATTCAGAGTAGTTACCCTCTAGATGTAAATAATTTCAACATTAAAACTGATGATGATGGCTTGATCCGAGTTCGTACTAAAATATTATCTGATGAGTTCACGTCCATGTTCAAGGAACCCATTTTACTACCTCAGTGTGAACTAGTGGAGTCCATGGTGGTAGAATGTCATGAGAAAATGCACCATGCTGGAGCAAGTACTGTGTTAGGAGCCCTGAGAGAAGAATACTGGATAGTCAGAGGTAGACGATTAGCCCGACGTGTTGTTAGTAAATGTTTTCGTTGTCTTAGGCACAAAGCCCAACCAGTGAGAACGCCACCTGTCGGGTTACCTAATAACCGTGTAATTCTTGGAAAGGTGTTCCAAGTATGCGGAGTCGATTTGGCTGGACCTCTTTTCATAAAAGATGGTACAAGGGTTTGGATTGCCTTGTTCACCTGTGCTGTATACCGTGCAGTCCATCTTGAAGTGGTAGAGTCGCTCTCTACAGAATCGTTTCTACATGCTCTTCGGAGAATGATCGCCAGGCGAGGCAGAATCACAACCAATGTACAGTGATAACGGTACTAACTTTGTAGGAGTTTGGAATCTCATTAAGCAGACTACAGTTGAACGTGAATTGAAAATTCAGTGGCTATTTAATGTTCCCACAGGTGCTTGGTGGTGTGGATTTTTTGAGCGGCTTATTGGGGTGATGAAAAGACTGTTGAAAATATCCCTTGGTCGTGCGATATTGAATCTTTGTGAACTAATGACCTTGATTACCGAGATTGAGGCTGTTATGAATGCGCGTCCCATTACCTACATGTCTGAAGATGTTAATGAGTTGAGACCAATAACGCCTGCTATGTTTTTGCAGGAGCAGTTTGAGACAAAGGTGCCTGATCTTGACGAAGTGGATGAAAAGGGTCTTTCTGCTAGGGTGAAATATGTAGCCGAGGTTAGGATAATCCTAAAAGAACGTTTTCGTCAGGAATACCTAGGGTCTCTGATGTTAAACACTGCTAAGTCTTCTAAGAATGTCAGGGTGGGAGATGTTGTATGGGTTGTGTCTGACCAAAAGAAAAGAATTGATTGGGAATTGGCTCGAGTGCTTGAGATCTTCCCTGGTAAAGATGGAGTAACTAGAGTGGCAAAGGTAAAAACAGTTAAGAGTGAGTTGTTGCGACCAGTCCAACGTTTGTGCTTGATGGAGATTGGATCTCCTTATGAAAATAGTGATGGTTCTTTGTGTGGTCCCAATGCTGTTGACTTGGTGTCTGATTGTGACTCTAGTAACCCCCCTCAAGTAGTTGAGAGTGAAGCTGTTGCTCTGACAAGAAGGGGCAGGGTTGTTAAAAGGCCAACCAAACTGAATTTGTAAATATTTGTTAATTCCATGTTTATTCCTAGGTTTTGTATTATTTTGTGCTTTTAGTTGAAACCTACCGTTTCAAGGTGGGAGAATGTTGTGAATGTGCTTCTGTAATTTGTGAATGTATTTCTGTAATTAAATTTGATTTTTGTAAGTTGGCACCCTTGGGGCGTTGATGAGCAAGATAGATAGAACAGGCCTTGAGTAACTGAATGTAATGGCTGGATAGTGATGCTCTTTGGGTACAATAAAAGTGATTGTTCTTGAATTGTAGACTTGAGTTGAAGAATTGATTTGTAACAAGTACCTTAGAACCTTTCACAGCATCCACAGGCACTGACTGTGCCCTGAATGTCATTACTAGGCACCACCCATACCTCAGTTGCTTCCATATAATCACAGCCATGAGTGGGACTGAGACATCGGTGAAAAGCCACATTTAATTCTAGCCTGTGCCAACAGACAAATGCAAATGTACTGCATTCATCAAGAGATGGCAAACAGGCCAATGCATGTAATAATAATATTAATAATTTTATTTTATTTGTAAGTCTCTTCTTGAAATGTATTCTCGAGTACATTTGGCAGTGAAAGAGAAGCACGGCGAGAACAATCCTTATGTTCGTCTGTCCTTTGATTGAATGACATTCGATCATGCTTGCATGATTGGGTTGGAGATGATAACTTAAATATAATTGCTTTCGGATCTAACAGCAACGCAAATGTCGACAATGGGTGTTTTCTACTCAGTTAGTCTGGCAAGTTAGCTCTGTGCTATTATTACATTGAACTGTTTGCCCGTCTGTAAGTTTCTTGAGCTGTGCCAATTACGAAGTCGAGCAGCTAAAGCTAGCTAATGGTATGCTTCAAATAATTTTGAAATTAAAAACTTGTGCATGGCTAGTTTCTGTTATCACGTTATGTGAAAGCTTGGGGCTCATTAGAGTTACTCCCCTTGTTAGTATGTCCGCCAAGAGTCATAGTGATCAGGAGTAAATCTTCCATTGAATTGTAGCTTAACATCCATGTTAACTCTCTCAACTCTCAACTCAACTCTCTCTATAACAGAAGTAAGTGGCTTAATAATAACAATAATAATATTAAACTTTAACTCAAAGTCACTTTGGTCATTTCCCACGATCACATATATTTACACTAGTCTACCAATGTATGGAAATGATTAGGATCTGTAAAATTTACCCAGTCTAGTGATAGGTTTTGTGAAAAGGACTGTGAAAGACCTCTTAAGCATTTTGATGAACATATTATCTACATACAGTACGTAACGTAATAATTGCATGTTAGTTTATTGAAGTTTTATGAATGAAAATTTGTTTGAATTCCATTACTTCGGACTTGCATTGCCATTATGATCCAGCAGCGAATATGATAAGTATCCATAAAAGGGTTCCTTTTCCGGTTCGGCGTTGGATAATTTTAAAACTGGCATGAGGGTTGGCAGTTGGTGCAATCAGACTTGTAAAGACAATACCGTATATACGACCTGGATTCGTTTGCCGGCTCTGCGATGGAAAGTTTTAAACCTGATTTCAGGTTTGGAACTCGGTGCACATAGATTGGTGAGACGATCATGACTTGTTATTGATCTCTGTGATGGGATTGATCGGCCCTGTGAGGGCACAACTGAGAGGACCATGGATCATTTCCCGGCTCTGTGATGGAACGATTTATACACGGAAAGGGTTCAAATTTGGCTCACCCAGTCTCGATAGGACAACTGAGGAGAGAGATGTGTTCGAATCACATCCCACTATCGGCCTCCATGGAGGAGGTTGAATGTAGTCTTCCACTTATCCTGCATCTAAAATCAGGCACGTACCCGATAACTCAACTACCATCTCCGTTCTGATCGTAGCCTTAATTTACTACACTTCTACAGTCACCTCAAAACGACTGAGTTCCTCACACACCAGTATCTGTGGCTGATGTTCACGATCTCCTAAAGTTCTATCTGAATCAACAACAACAACTTCGGTCGAGTTCAGATTGTTATTGTTTCATTGGAGGGACTTTGACATGGTGGCCATTTCCCCCTGTGTATCTGGGTTTGTATAGCCCGTTAGGAGGCGGCCGTGGCCATAAGTTAGGAACCATCCTTGCATATGCCTGGAGTACATAGGCCTATGGGAATCCATTAAAAACCACTTTCAGGATGGCTGAGGGAGGGATTGAACGGACCTCTTCTCATTTTTTTCTCACGAGGTTGAGTGTACCGTGTTCCAGCTCTCAGAGCAGAATAACATTTCTTGGCAGAGCCGGGAATCGGATACGGACCTACGAGGCAACAGCCAAGAATGCTAGCCCCTGTGCCACGAGATGGATGGTCTCGTTCAAGTCCAGACAACCAGCACACTATGCACTAAGCTGGCTTGCACTAAGGCCATTATAGGCTAATTAGCGAGATACTCCGCGATGTTTTCCTGAAAACACTGATCTACATCACAAGATATAAATGTGAGTAATTAAGGGGGGGGGGACACGACATTTGAACAAGGAATTTTTCTCTGGCTGGAGTGGGAAGCACGGTTTTTGTCTCCGAAGCTCGATAGCATGGTGTCCCCTGCCATTTTAGTCACGCACACCAGCAAAATCATCGAATTACGTGACAAAAACTTTGAAGGAACCTGCTCTTTATTGATTAAAAATACGTATACTGCAGACGTGCTAAGTATAATGCCCTCCTTTCCAAATTCAAGAATTGCAAGGTGAAGGAATTAAGAGAACTGAAAAGAAAATATATATAATTCATTTTGGATTTGAAGACTTTGGACATGTAAAATACCGATCCAGAAGTAAATGAGCCACTTCAACATTATATAATTTATTGTGTTTTGTTAATTTTACGGTGAGATTTTTAAACGGGGCGCAGGATTTTCTCTTCAAAACTTAAGTGATTTGTTGATTCGTTATAACATTTTTACCACCTCCTGAGAGAGTGCTCTTAGAGGATATAAATCACGAGGTACTGATTCGTGACAAGCAGATGTACAGTCAAAGTTGAAATTGAAACATTAAATGCAGAAAAATAGAAGTAATTCAAATTGTTGAATTGTCCTGCTAGTAATGTAGATCTAAAATGAAGATAAGAGGTTTCGTGAAAATCAAACGCGGCTTATATTCATATATTCTGATGGTCAATCACACCATAAAACTCCGCTGTCCATTAAACAGATCTTTCATGTGATGGAGTAAATAGATTTTGGTTAAAATACACACTAACAATTCCAAACTCGAAAAACAATATCCAAACATTGCAGCCACTCTTAGACAACAAGCATTACAAATATTGAATTTTAAGATAACAACATGATGTTACGTGGGAGCCTGAACTTACCCTGTTTAAAAACAAAGCTGCCATACCGACTCAATATACTTCCTATTAACGCATTGTAAAACATTGAAAAACAAGTGCTCTAAGTCACATGATGAGGCACTATCTGCAATACAATGAATAGAACAACAAAAGAAATACAGTATGTGCCAGTATATTTAGTTCGCCATACTGGTACATTTTATCAACTCCCAGTATCGTGTTCAATAAAATATGAATAGGCTAGGAGGTGTTTCGAAATTAACTTTCATAGCTTCCATAAATTACACAAGAAATGTGGGTAATGACCTAGATGTTTTGATCGTCAAAACAACAATTATCGTTACCACAACACTAGCAAAATTACGCAGAAAAATATATCACTCTGTTTGTCGATAAATTAAGGCCAATCCTCTAAAGATCGCATCTTCCTGTGATGAGTCAAAAGAGTTCACTTCAGCGTAAATCATATGCACAACATCTATAATTTATTAAAAGTAAACTAGAGATTCTTGAGCTAGAAAATGACTATTACAGAGGGCATTGCCATACAAATTTTTATAGAAAGTGTTGAACCATATTTAGATATTGTCTGTTAAGAATCAAACGAATAAATTGCCAGTAGGTCAATTGTGCATTTAGGCCTATGCTGAATTTTATTGGACGAGAATCATTAAACTCTTCCTGAAACATGTGATTAATTAATCAATTGCTCTGATTACAACATACATATTTTTGACTGGATCGATTTCAATGAAACTAGGTAACGACTTACTACTCCAGACTCAATCGATCAATACTGTACCTTTCCTATTTCGGATTCACCCATGAAACATGGTGGCCGTGCGAATTATTTCATCGGTATTCTGAAAGGGAGTAGCAGCCTTTCAGAATAAATCAATTCTTTTCTAGTCTTATAGGCGGTTAAGATATTGATAATATAAGCCAAATAATGGCTACACTGCGTCCTGCTGCACGGCTGAAAGCAACTGGAAACTACAGCCGTATGCTATTCCCGAGGATATGCACCTCTCTATGCATAATTACATGTGATGATGGCCTCCTCCCTTGTAAAATTTCAAGCCGGAGGTAAACTAGTCCCCTGTTCGGATCTCCGGGTGGGGACTACTCGAGAGGGGGTTAACATCACAGAAGTGACAAAGAGGAAATCTGACATTCTACGGATCGGAGCGTGGAATGTTAGAAGTCTGCTAGGAAGTGGAAGGTTAGAAAACTTAGAAAGGGAAATGGATAGGTTGAGGTTGGATTTGGTTGGGATTAGTGAAATGAGCTGGCAGGAAGAACAGGACTTTTGGTCAGGAGACTATAGGGTCATTAGCACTAAATCAAACAATGGCCAAGCAGGGGTTGGCCTCATATTGACTAGGAAACTTGGACAGCGGGTGGAATATTATGAGCAATATAGTGAACGGATTATTGTAGCAAAAATCAATACTAAACCTACCTGCACCACAGTGGTACAAGTCTATATGCTTACCAGTCAAGCTGATGATGAGGATGTTGAAAAGGTCTACGAAGAAATAGACGAAATTCTGAGGTATATCAAGGGTGACGAAAATGTTATAGTAATGGGAGATTGGAATGCTGTGGTAGGAAAAGGGAGAGAAGGGAAGATAGTAGGAGATTTAGGATTAGGTGAAAGGAATGATCGAGGAAACAGGCTGGTAGAATTCTGCACCGAGCATGAGTTGGTCATAGCTAACACCTTATTTAATAACCACAATAGAAGAATATACACATGGATGAGACCAGGAGATACAGGGCGTTACCAAATCGACTTCATTATGGTCAAGCAGAGGTTTCAAAACCAGATTTTGGATTGTAAAACATATCCTGGTGCTGACATAAACTCTGACCACCATCTGGTTGTAATGAAATGCAGATTAAAGTTGAAGGAACTGAAGAAAAGTCAAAAGCCAAAATGGTGGGCAATAGGCAGACTGAAAGAGAAGGATGTAAACGAAAGATTCAAGAAGAGTATAAAGGAAGGACTAATGAAAAACCCTAAACAAACTTCAATTGCAGACGAATGGGCACTTTTGAAGAATGAAATAACAAAATCCGCAGAAGAACACATTGGTAGGAAAGAAAGAATAGGTAGAAAACCGTGGATCACTCAGGATATACTAGAATTGATGGATGAAAGGCGGAAACACAAGAATGTAAGAAATGAAAAGGGGAAAGCAGAATACAAACGTCTGAGAAATGAGGTTAACAAGAAGTGCAAGGAAGCGAAAGAAGAATGGTTGAAAGAGAAAAGTGCAGGTATAGAAAATTGTCTGAAATTAGGAAAAGTAGACACAGCTTATCGAAGGATTAAGAATACTTTAGGGGAAAAGAAGACTAAGTGCTGTAATATTAAGGACACAAATGGAAAGCCTCTAACAGATAGGGAAGAAAAGGTTGAGAGATGGAAAGCTTACATAGAGAGTTTGTATAAGGGAAAGGAGATTGAGAATCATGTAATGGAAAGGGAGGAGGGAATTGATGTGGATGCGAAAGGAGATTTAATATTGAGATCAGAATTTGATAAATCTTTGGAAGACTTCAGCAGGAACAAAGCACCAGGCATAGATGATATACCGATTGAGTTGCTACGCTGCATAGGAGATGAAGGTCTGATCAGGTTATTTCACTTGGTGTGTAGGATTTATGAGACAGGTGAGGTACCCCCTGATTTCAAGAAGAATGTAATCATCCCTATACCAAAGAAAGTGGGAGCTGACAGATGTGAAGATTACCGTACAATTAGCTTGATTACTCATGCTTCAAAGATCCTGTCTAGAATAATTTACAAGAGGATTGAGAGCCAGATAGAAACGGAGTTGGGTGAAGACCAGTTTGGTTTCAGGAGAAATGTAGGAACAAGGGAAGCTGTACTAAGTCTTAGGCTGATTTTGGAAGGTAGAATAAGGAAAGATAAGAGAACGTTCATGGCTTTTGTAGACTTAGAAAAGGCTTTTGATAACGTTGATTGGACTAAATTGTTTGACATTTTGAAATCGATTGGAATAAAGTACAGAGATAGGAGGGTGATATACAATCCATACAGAAACCTGACAGCAGTCATTCGAGTTGAAGGACATGAGAGAGAAGCTGGTATTCAGAAAGGTGTAAGGCGAGGCTGCAACTTATCACCCATACTTTTCAATCTTTACATTGAACAAACAATGGAGGAAATTAGAGAAAAATGTAAAGTGGGAGTGAGGATTCAAGGAGAAATAATTTCAACTCTGCGATTTGCTGATGACATCGTCATCTTGGCCGACAAGCCTGAGGATTTGAATGAGTTTTTGAATGGTATGGACTCCGTCTTACGGAAAGAATTCATGATGAAAATTAATAAATGTAAAACACAAATACTGGAATGCAGCCGAAATAAATCAGAAACCTCTATGGAGATCAAATTGGCAGGTGAAAAGCTGAAGGAAGTAGGATACTTCTGTTACTTAGGAAGCAGAATAACCAGTGATGGACGAAGCAAAGAGGATATAAAAAGTAGGTTGGCTCAGGCAAAGAAAGCATTTCTACAAAAAAGGAATCTGCTGACATCGAATATAGATTTAGGTATTAGGAAGTCATTTTTGAAAACCTTTGTCTGGAGCGTGGCGCTCTATGGAAGTGAAACTTGGACTATTGGTGCAGCAGAAAAGAGGAGAATTGAAGCATTTGAAATGTGGTGTTACAGGAGAATGATGAAGATCAGATGGGTAGATAGGGTTACAAACAAAGAGGTATTAAGACGAGCGGGAGAGGAGAGATGTTTGTGGCGACTGCTAATGAAGAGAAGAGATAGGTTGGTAGGATACATACTAAGACACCCAGGAATAGCAAGCTTAGTTATGGAGAGAAGGGTCGAGGACAAGAACTGTAGGGGTAGACCAAGGTTAGAATATGTTAAACAGATTGCCTCGGATGTAGGGTGTGGTAACTATGTAGAGATGAAACGATTAGCTCAGGACAGGGAGGAATGGAGAGCTGCATCAAACCAGTCAAAAGACTGAAGACTCAAACAACAACATTCAATACCTCCGAAACAATTACAGCAATGAAACTGAAATTTTGTGCGTCTAGAGAGGACTATTAGCTAAGTTTACATCATTATAAGACTTTCGGAAACCTGATAAGTGCAAAACCAACATGGCGACCACGCCATTTTCAAATATTTTAAATGACTTTTCTTGGGATCTAATCTTATGAGTGCAATGCTATTTGGCTCAGTGGAAAGTGAGTGGTAAATATGTTGGCATTTAATGCTGATCAATAGTTTTCAAACTTTCAAGAAGGCGGCACTGCAAGGTTTAAAAACTTACCTTAATTATTCGCATCCTGATCGAGAGATCTAAGTGAAGCCTCGTATACTGAAACACCATAATAATCCTCATCTACTGGCACTAAATTATTTAGCTTAATATTTTTTATAAATTGTAGTAGTCATTCATTTCACTATCCATAAAATGAACTGCGAATAGCCGTTATCCAAAGATGACTTCACTACGGGAGGAGTCATTCATAAGTATCCGACAAGGAGGGATTTCTAATGCAGTTATAGTATTATACGCAGCTATTGAGTGGTAAGTTAGAAATCGTGCGTAATCGTGAAGAGCAGCATTTCAATTGCTGGCCTCCTCCTGTGAAGTAAATTTGCCCGTCAACCAGTAATGGAATTGCTCCTCAGTCGGAACAACCTCTGTCGCCTCTCCTTTGACTACAATATCATTTTCGATTATGTACCACCTCAATTAATTGAGAAAGTCTTTAATACGACAACAGCACTGGTATTCAAGTCAGGCCTGCTCTCTATTGACGAGCAGCATGAATCATGCGAGAATGGAACAGGCTCCATTCATCTCGCATCTCACACGCTCCCACGGTCACTTCACGTAACATTTGAAACTAGGATCTGCAATCTACATCAACACATTTCTTGCATCGTTATATGATGATAATACTGACAGCTGAGTACCTACCTACTGTAGATTGTGAGGTTTGAAGCCATTTTTCATTGTTGCCTAAGTAAACAAAAGTTTGGTGCTTTTCAGTCGGTCAACACGAATGTACCCAAGAAGAGCTGGGTTATGTCCTAATCCTGAAATGAATGACGTGTATTTATTAATCTCATGTAATTTATTTCAGGATTAGGACATAACCCAGCTCTTTTTGGGTACATTCGTGTTGACCGACTGAAAAGCACCAAACTTTTGTTACATACTGTAGGTTATGATTATGTTCCCGCTACTAGTGTTTTTACTGCTTACCTTTAACGAACTCACTTACTAAAAGATAAAATAACCGGCCATGGTGGCAAAGAGTGCTAACGCTCTACCTCATGCCTTGCTGGCATCGGTAGAGCATGGGTTCGAACCCAACCTCGGCCGTCCTGAAAATGTTTTTTCTGGTTTATCATTGTCACCACCAGGCAAATGACGGAACGGTTCCTTCCTATAGATCCAGGACCGACTTCCTTCCAAAATCCCTTCCCTGACCCGTCCTGAATAGAAAATAAATAGTCATTGGATGCATTAATATAAATAATAGATAAAATAACCCAAATAACTAATTAATGTGACGTGGCCTCCTCAGAGGCCAATTGCAGGTCGCTATAGTTGACACGACCTGCGCGTTCTAATGAGAATTAAGTGATGAAGAAGACATAACAAACACCCAGTATATACCTCACCATGAGATTAACTCCAGTAGATTAAAATCCCCAATCGCCAGGCCAGAATTTAACCTAGGACCCTTTGGGCCAAAACCTACTGGGCTAACCAATTTGCCAGGGAGAGGAAAACATTAACAATAAAACAACAGAGAGAGGAAATGAATGAACGATGAAGAGAAGAGAAAAAAGAAACGGAAAGAGGAGCAGGTGTGGATTCCCAGTAAAAAGGGTAAGAACTGTCACAACTCAGGAGTTGTCAAGTCCAGTGCTCACTGGCCGTGAGCCCCTAAGGGAGTAGAACTGTGGCGTGCCTTGCATGGAAGGATATACAAATCCCGTCTCTTGCTGCTGCACTGATTCATTGAAGAAAGCAAATGGTAATATACCTCACTCTTCACTTTGTTTAGTACGTTTGTTTTTCGTGCTCCCTTGAGTTTTTGTGGGTTTCTACCAACATAACCTATGGTGGTGCTCATAGAAGGCACAGCCAGCCATGGGGTTGACTACCTAACAGACATTAGGCTTATTGCAGAATTATAGCATTTGACTGTTCGGCACAGGCTAGAGCAAAACGTGGCTATTCACCGATGTCTCAGTCTCATTCATGGTGGCGGTTATATCGAAGCTACTGAGGTTAGGCTAGTGCTGAGGAACAGTTTTCATGGCACTGTGGGGCATTATGAGGTTCCAACCTGCCACCGGGCTGACTACCGAACAGACAGAGATTAACACACAGGTAGTATTCTACTGAGAAACGGTGACGGTGTTGAAAACTGCGAGTATCAGGATAGAAAATTAAAGGTCCAGTCAAGGCGAGAAAATGAAATACGATCTAGTCTCAGATACTCGCTTACCGCAGGG
This sequence comes from Meconema thalassinum, assembly GCA_946902985.2. Taxonomy (NCBI): domain Eukaryota; kingdom Metazoa; phylum Arthropoda; class Insecta; order Orthoptera; family Tettigoniidae; genus Meconema; species Meconema thalassinum. The sequence goes on from OX336389.2 coordinate 1,395,191,651, forward strand.
TTGGAAGAGAACACGTGTTGGTCAAATGAGATAGACAGTAAAAATGTAAAAAAATTAGCCTGTGGCAGGTAAAAAGATGCAGTTTCCAGCTGAGCTGGGGATGGAATATGAGGATAGGCAGATCAGACTCCACCTTGACTAGCATTTATCCAAATATAGAAAATATTTTTGGATATTCTTCTGCTACTGAATAAGGTCAAATGAGTTGTCCGGATGAGAATGACATATTCTTATATTCTTAGCCTCAACCAGTGTAGAATCTCGGGCCGTTGATTGGGAAGTCAGTATTTTATCCACTCTGCTTTACTCAAGTAACATACCTGACAGTGATGATGCCGTAATGGTGATGGTGATCAATATCATCATCGTTGTGATCATCATTACGATATATAATGTGGAGTTTAGTGTCGTAGACTTCATATCGTCTTCAAACCGGAGAACAGAAATTAATTTATATTCCTGATGCATATCTGAGATCAGATTTATTTACCCTGGAGAGCCGGTCGCTGGACGAGCTGGAACTCGTTGTGGAAGCGAGCAGGTGAGACCCACACAGTGGTGGTGACACTACTTACTGTAGTTCATCCGCTGCGTCGCTTGACGGCTAAGAGTCTTGACTGTCACCGCCCGAGGAGGCCCGGGTTCGATTCCGGGCTCGGCTAAGAAATCTAATTCTGGTCTGAGGGCTGCAACGGTGTACACTCAGTCTCGTAAGGCAAAACTGAGAAAGGACGGGCTCGATTCCTACATCAGCCATCCTACAAGTGGTTTTCCGTGGTTTCCCACTTCTACTCCAGACAAAGGCGGGGATGGTACCTAGCTGAAGGCCACGGCCGCTTCGTACCCGCATCCTACCCCAATTACAAATACACAAATACACTAGCATGGGCACATGCACCCTGTCCTCCCCCCCACCCCTCACCCCCCCCCCCCCCCCACCCCCGTGGAAACTGAAAACGTTAAACAATATGAAAATCAGAATGAGAACAAACGTTTTTTGCAAAAGTGAAAATAAAAATGGAAATCCACAGCCTGCTTCCAGTCTCCGACCGGGTCAGGAATGGAATGAATGAAGCCCCCATCTAGCGGCGAGGATATGAACTGTGCCGGCTGCCGAGGCCTGACGCACTCCTCTGGGGCAATGATTAAATGAATGACAGGTGAAATGAAATGATAGTGGAGAGTGTTGCTGGCATGAAAGTATGACAGGGAAAACCGGAGTACCCGGAGAAAACCCTGTCTGCCTCCGTTTTGTCCAGCACAGATCTCACATGGAGTGAACGGGATTTGAACCACGGACCCAGCGCTGAGAGGCCGGCGTGCTGCCGCCTAAGCCACGGAGGCTTTTTGTTGTTGTTGCAAAAGTGCTTATTCTAATTAATTTTATGCGAAATATAAATACTTCAGATATTTAACCTCCTGTTGGGCGCAATAATAAATATAGCGGCAGTGGCCGCATTAAGCCTGTCTGGCACACCACAGACATCAGAATTTTAAGAACTAAAATATTTGCTGAAGAACAGTTTTGCTACAATAATGAGTACATTTATTAATTATCTGCATATTACGTAATGGTGCACGATCAGGCACAATGACCCTGGCAGATAACTTTTGCAACAACAACAGATGTGTAGGAGGGTCGTTGGCAAACTGGCAGATATGGACTTGAATGTCATGTGGAAAGAGGTAGCTACTGAAAGGTGGAAGTAGCTTCGTCCCCACGAATTACGAATAAGAGATAAGATTTAACTCGTGCGCCTGTCAGATCAGTTGCACCCACTGGAAGGTTACAAATCACCCTCATGTCAGTTATGCTGGTGCGCTTTCGCTTTTTGATAAACATTTGAGTAATGTTACAAAGAAATAATGTAATGTATATGCGCATACATTTTATTCGTATGTACATTGTGTTTACTATGGACGGCCTCGTAAACTGTGTCTGTGTTATTTTATTATTTATTTATTTATTTCGTGTACTTGGTCTCCAATGGATTTACATTTCATTTAAAGGTAAGTAATGTCTTTTTATATTATTATATATGATCCAAAAACGACAAGGGCGCACACACGAGGGGGAAAGGGGAGGGGGAGGGGCGAAAATGTGACCGCACCAACCCCCCCACCTGGATTTCCGTGAATGTTGATATTTGATTGTTCATTGTCACACCAGTTTATTTTATAAATGGAAGTTACTGATAGTCAAATGAACACTGTTACAACAGAACATTTCTTTAATGTTGCTGACATAATAACTTACTGCATATTTACGGTATTTACATTAAAAAATGGTTCTAATGCTGTCATACAGTATTATTATTCCCGATTCCAACGGGGTCGGGGATGAGATATGAAATCCTATGTGGCAGATGGATTTATGGCCGGATGCCCTTCCAGACACCACCTCTCCCAGCGTTTGCCTGGAGTTGAAAATGGGAAACCACGGAAAAACGTTTCAAGGACGGCCGACGGTGGTGCTCGAACCCACGTCTACTGAGTCCCCAGAGAGCTTGGTCCCATGGCCTAGTGCTGCGCTTTAGCGAGCGTAGCTACCGCTATCGGTAATTTTCAATATGGTTATGCCGAGTGTTTAATACCGTATGTTTCCCCAACACTATCACTATCACCTCACTTCGGCAGTGACGATATGAAAGCACGTTTTGGAGATATTTCTAGACATTGCAACACCGCTAGCGGACCTCAACCTCTAAAACAAGATTTTCTTTGCTCACTAGTAAAACAGTAGTCCCTTAAGGTCGCGCTTACATATTGGATCAATTACTGTATTCAGGCCCGTAATAACGGGGGGACAAACTGGGCAGGATTTAGGGGCAGAACATTTTCTGGAAAACTGTACAAAACCGCTTGGGCATTAAACGTCAAGTTATTCAAGTTCCCCTCCACACACACACACACATACGCAAGAGAATATTCATTGTCGCACATTTGCCAAGTTGATTATTATTAAAGGCATATAAAAGTCATCTAGGTGTTCTTGCTGTTGAATCTGACTTGAAAGTGAAATTGTACTAATGAAAAATCCTAAACTTGTTTGTAAATAACAAGGCAAGAAGGAGGCCTCTTGTTATTTAAATAATTGGTGTTTTGGCCATTAGTTGTGTTTATTATCGGTTAAAATTTCATGTAAATGCTTTGTATTAAGTTTTTTTCTATTTGAAATTTTATTAAATGCATATTTATAGAGTTTGCCACTCATAGTTGTATACACACAGAGATGAAAAAACAGCCCCATAGCCTATGTTAAGAAAACTTTAATAAATCTACATATTTTAAGATTTATTTCTTTTATTTTGCCCAGGGGCGTCAGGAGCCCTAAATAGGGACCTTACTGTATCATACTCTCGTCTAATATTGCGCCATTTTGCCTTACCGTGATCGTTATTCGTGCTGCGAAATGCTGTACATTTTTATTCTTAAGGTGTTCTTGAGAACAAAGAAATTATTGCTAAGAATTAAAAGCTATCTACCATTGTTGTTGTAGATTCTTAACCTGTAGTGTTATATCTTCTACAATCGAAGACATGTATAATAGTTAAACTGTCCTGCGATGTTTGTTCCGTTATCAAAGCGACTGAGATTCACACTTTCAATCGAATTTAGACGGCAGGTCAGTCATGACAAAATGGTTAATTCAATAGTGATAGACTTCGTAATGTTGTATATGATTCCAATGGAATCCTCTTGCAAGGCAGGCATTTTTTGATGCGCAACATCTACTTACATGAGCGAAGTAGCTAATTTAATCGTAATTTAATTGGGCTTATACTCGCGTTGACCGACCGAAATCCTTGGGTGTCCTAATTATGAGTGACGTACAATTCGAATGTATCACTTCGTACAAGTTTCGTTATGCTAAGGAGAGCAATGCGAAGTATTCCCGATACGTTGTAAAGAAGACGAAAATCATGATGGATCTGCTGTAACGGCCAATACAAACTAGATACAGTATTTGGAAACAGTTCTATTTGAGTTATTAGGCAGATGCATATGTAGGGATATTTCCACAGTTTAATTTAATTTGGTGATTTAGAAGTACGGTATCTGAAAATATATCCAGTTATTTAGAAACTAGGCGAACTGGATTTATATGATCATTTTAATGAACTGCTTGATTTTTATTTTCGTCGACTTTTACCTGTTTTTAAGAACTGAACAATTTAACAATGAGTCGCAAAAAAAAGAAAAGCGAACTTCAATGGTCAAAACCTCGGAACTAAAAACAAAATATTCCTCCCATTCTTCCCATAAAGTAGCCAACAGTTTCAGAGCAGCCAAATAATGAATTTCACGAAGCAAGTAAGAAATGAGAAATGAAACCAAAATTGGAGGTGTGAGTTTATGAAATGGAAATTATAACTTGACCCCCTTCCCCCTGGAAAAAATGCTGTGGGTGCCCATGCACACTAGCACAGTGACACAGGTTATCAGACAAATTCTACACACGCACAAGTACACGGGACTACAGTACATGCCCACAATGTCGCAAAGACCCTAAAAGAATCAACAACAACAACTGTCCAATTAGACGCTAGGGTAGGGGATTTGGCACTGACGAGCATGATTCAAGCGATGCATCTCCTCATTTCGTGCACTGGGACAATGCTCGGCTTAAACAATTACCGTGTGTTGTAGTTCTATTGTGCTAAAACAAGTCAGTTATCTTCACAACAAACTTCAAAAGGAAACGAGCCAGAGTTGTTTGATATTTCTAATGCGGAAGGAAAGGACAATATAATGTCGTTCGGAGTGAAATTTGATACGAAGAATACAACAAAGCAAATAAAGTATGTTGCCTGATTGGAGTGTCATTGAACAAATAGACAGCTGGTAAATCCGCTACAGGTTACCTGGTATGTTCCTATCCTTTGAATTGTTATCCTCTGCATGAACGCAACCAAATAACACAGTTCCAATGAAACAACAGTATTCAAATGTCAGCACACACTAGTGAGTGAATGTAGCTCGGAATGCTTTTGAGGGGCAGTAACCACTGGTTGTAAGTTGTGTAGCTCGAAGGAGCAGCGAGGACTGTGTAGTAGCTCTTCTTATCGCATTAGGGTTAGAGCACCCAACGGTGTAATGGGTAACGTTACGTACTGCCATTCCTCAGATCAAGTGTTCGATTCTCGATTCTTATGAGGGATTTCCACACGCTGCGCCATGGTGCCAAATGGGAGACTGTATGATAATGTGGCCACTCTACCGCGTGTGGTTTGTAACTCAGCATGCCACTGTTTGAGTTAGGGACTATGTGCTCATATCAGTTCGTTTATGTCTCTTATGGACACGGCAATCATATTGTTACAGGCATATCTTATTCATAACATGGAGCTTACTAAACATAAATGAACGTATTGTGATTACAACGAGGATAGTAGCAATGATTGCAAGAAACTCGTGGTGAAAATATGAAGGGCAATTTAGAAATGAACACGTTGGATGGGGCTGTGACCTTGCAGGCTGTACAAGTTCATTTGAGGTGTCATTAAAATGATGTGTGTTTAAAGAAACCGGATTGCCCCAACGTGCTCTAAATGGGTATTCTCAACGCGCCAGAGAAGCAACGGACAAGGGCAGCCATCATCTTGATTTAAGCGTTCTTAAATGCTAAAGAACTGTGCCGGTATTCGATCCTGTAAAACAAGAGAACAGGAGGCCAATGACCTAGTCAACCGTGCTGCTCATTGAATTCAAGATTAAATGGTCTGGGAATTAGAGCTAATGGTTTCACTCGATGTTTGTTAACTTCAGTTTGTGGAAACAGAAGGTATGACAATCCTAAATGAATACTGGGCATAATCGTGATTCTTGTACAGTCTACTGTATGCGCAGTATGTGATGCATGGATTTCAGAGGATGCATCACTCGTTTCAATTTTTAACTCAGATAATCGGAAAATATATAGATGCACAACGTATGATATATTGCTAGAACCAATGTATTTCAGTTAGTGCAGGGATATTGGAAAATAACTATTACAGATGAAAGGCACAATTGTCAACACATCTCATCCAGGGAAAGTATTATACAGAATATCATTGTGTGCTAAAATAAAACTGTGGGGACTCTACGAACAATATACAACCAATATTCAACATTCCATCCCAGAGCCACCCGCTTGATTCAGAATGAGCATAGATCAAGAGTTAGTGTTGGTATTTCATTTAGGGTCTCTGACATTGAGGTCACCACCTTCGTATACGTGTGTGTGTGTGTGTGTGTGTGTGTGTAGAACCTATCAGATGACCAGTGTTATTTCGGTGTCTTTAGATGTGTGTGTAACTGTAATTGAGGGTGGTATTGCGAAGGAGATTACTCTGCCCTTCAGATATAAACCATCCAGGCTTTTGCAAAGGGTAGAAGTTGTATAGCACGAAAAACTACTTATAACATGGCCAGGATGGGAATCGCGCCAAGGTCCAATGGGACCATACGAAACCACAGACTGCAGCGTATTGATTAAGAAGTTAGGTAATTAATTGGTAAATACTATCCTAATCATGAGTAACATAGTTATCCCGAATTCAGGACATCCTTCCGCAAATAACACATCTGTGAAATGAAACTGGCCTTCTTCCCTCAGGTAATAGTGTCCTAGAGTTCACAGAGACGTTGTTTCAATTAGAGTCTCGAAATATCATGATTATCAGCCCTGTGTGTTAACTGAGTGTCTGGAAACTAAATAAAATGATAACTTATGCCAGCTCCCATTCTTCGTGCTGTAGTGCTTAGTCGTATTAGCTTCCACACCGGAGGCCCTGGTTCGAATCCTGACTCAGTCAAGTTCACCTCATGACATACAGACCAAGGAATTTAATTCTGGTCTGAGGGCAGTAACGAAAGAACTGAGGAGGTGTGGGTTCGAGTCCTACCTCAGCCATCCTATAAAGGGTTTTGTGTGGTTTCACGCTGAATGCCGAGATGGTAGCCTACTTATATTGAGGTCACGGCCGCCATATCCTAGCCCCAATTATAAATACACGAACTTGTACATAGCGTATCAGACAAATTCCACACACACCCAAGTACACGCACCTGATGACCTATACATTCCAAGCTCGCAAAACGAATTAACATCAACATTACACAGTATATTACCACTTGTCGACACTAGTCGAGCCACACGAGTTCGGACGGAGCCATGAACGACCCAGTTTGATCACTAGAATAAACGTGTCAAATTAATGAGAAGAAATACATAATTCCGGTATGAATATTTCAGCATACTGGAAGCATGTAGTGCAACTTCCGCCATATCTTCTATAAAGGGAAGGACAGAATTAATGAATAGCGCAGAGACATGATGCGTGCATCCACGGCTGTGGCCGATCATCAGTACCGGTAGCGTGCGAAGGCAAATACACTCGCACTAAAACTGTACCCTGCCATTCATAAGGCGGAAGCTATGAATAATTCAAGCCGGAATGAACCTGTGAAGCACGCATGCGTGGTTTGAAGCCTGATAATATAAACAACATCCATGGTGCGTTCAGACTTCCTCAAGGCTCGGAGTGCTCTGCGCTTTCAACTCTCCAAATCCCGAGTGACGGGGTTACGCCCTTTCAGTAAATTAACAACACGACCTATGACCCACAGAACATACGGTGTTCCATACGTTAGGAATTGTTTATTTTCCTTAAATTTCACAATTGTCTTTTAAAATTTAATCCATTTTATGATCAAACATCATTTGTATTGCTTTTTGTGTGAGTGATTCAATTCATTCGTAGTCAGTAGGAACTACATTTTACATTCCAGATGTAAAACTAGATACATTCCAATGTTCAACAAGACTTTTAACGTGCTATGGCATACTGTAGAAAATTACATCGATGAAGAGCAGTAATAGACTAGAATTCTTACAAGATAAGGCCACGCAAAAAATAATTAATAAGTGCTTTCAAATGATTTTGCTGACCAGGTTTTACTTCCATCTAACTAACCGATAGGCTACAATAAACATTCTTGGATAAAGCAAGACAAGCATCAATATCTAAGAGAGATTGTTCTCGTAGATGATGACGATGCTATTCTACTTGATGCATTTCTTATTGCATAATATAATATTGTTCTTGTTCATTAATCAGTACAGGGATAGGAGGGTGATATACAATCTATACAGAAACCAGACAGCAGTCATTCGAGCTGAAGGACATGAGAGAGAAGCTGGTATTCGGAAAGGTGTAAGGCAAGGTTGCAACTTATCACCCACACTTTTCAATCTTTACATTGAAGAAGCAATGAAGAAAATTGGAGAAAAATTTAAAGTGGGAGTGAAGATTCAAGGCGAAATAATTTAAACTCGGAGATTTGCCGATGACATAGTCATCTTGGCCGACACGCCTGAGGATTTGAATGAGTTTTTGAATGGTATGGACTCCGTCTTGAGAAAAGAATTCATGATGAAAATTACTAAATTTAAAACAAAAATACTGGAATGCAGCCAAAATAAATCAGAAACCTCTATGGACATCAAATTGGCAAGTGAAAAGCTGAAGGAAGTAGGAGACTTCTGTTACTTAGGAAGCAAAATAAGCAGTGATGGACGAAGCAAAGAGGATATAAAAAGTAGGTTGGCTCAGGCAAGGAAAGCATTTCTACAAAAAAAAAAGAATCTGTTGGCATCGAATATAGATTTAGGCATTAGGAAGTCATTTTTGAAAGCCTTTGTCTGGAGCGTGGCCCTTTATGGAAGTGAAACGTGGACTATTGGTGTAGCAGAAAAGAGGAGAATTGAAGCATTTGAAATGTGGTGTTACAGGAGAATGATGAAGATCAGATGGGTAGATAGGGTTACAAACGAAGAGGTATTAAGACGAGCGGGAGAGGAGAGATGTTTCTGGCGACTGCTAATGACGAGAAGAGATAGGTTAGTAGGCCTACTGTCTTGGTCTTGGTTGGACGATTGATGCATGCTGCTGCTCACTTTGTATCGTCACGTGACTTGCACGCGTGCCCTCTAGCGACGGGTTGTGACCTTCCACGCTCTGGTCGGAACCACACCTCGTTACACACGCCACGATTAGCTTATGTCGTCACCGGTTTGCGCATTACAGACTCCGGTTCGTTTCTTTTTGAACGCACCTTATAAATTAGCGTTTACACGTTATAATTCCCTTCCTTTTTGAGGGATATATAATGCAGTACATTGTTCTCCAGCTGCACATGAGTACGGGTAATTGATCTGTACAATTTGTATTTTAAATTACCCCACAATTTAACATCAAACGAGCTTAGGTCCATGCTTCGATTAATTACAGTACACACACAGGGTGGTACAGAAGTAGCTACATAATGTAACGATGTAACTTCCAAAGATTTAAAATTCAAGCGTTGAGGAATGTTGGCTATTGCCATTCGTCAGCTGAGCTCAACAATATACGGCGACAGATATCCCTCATTACGGAAGGAGAATCACGACGTGTAAACGCTAATTTACTTACACGGTACGACGCCTGTCTGTCACCTGAAGGAGAACATTATCAGCACCTTTTTTGAAAAATTAAGTTCTTCAATCATGATTTTCTGGGGAATTTAGTGTTAATTAATGTACTCTGTAACGGTTTCTACCTCATCGCAATCTGCCGCTCAAATTTGGTTGACTGCTGAAGGCCTGGGAATTGACTAAGGTACCACCCCAGTATTTTCATGGAGGAAGTGTGGATGTGTTGGTGAAGAACTACACTCTGCATGACTGCTTTGAACACCGAGTTTCGAACCATTGACCTCCAAACTTCCAGGTCATCCTGGCAGTCATGGTGAAAACATTAAAGCGCATGGCAACGTGTATAATCGTATGAACTCAGCTACCTGGTAAAAAACTAGGCATGTACCTCTACGACAACATTCACTGCCACTTAACAAAAAAGCATGGAAAACAATAATACCTGCGTTAATGCGCACTCTAGAGATCAGTTGTTACTGTAAGATTTCCCTCTTTCAAAAATCTACGGATAGACCATCATTGAGTCCATGCAGGGCCACAGCTGTGTGACTACATCACATATGTTAAGGCTAAATGTCCCGATTGTTTCGTTTGTAATTCTGACACAACGTAGCAGCACCTAAGTGAGACAATTTTTATTTTAAGTTTTCTCTGGAACAGAAACTCGTATTTGTGATCTGAAAACCACTATGAGCAATAGAATTGATATTAATTCAATGCAATTTCCAAAATGTGAAAAACAAAATAGTTACTAGCATTTTTTTTATATTTCTGCTTAAAATAAGAAATAAGACAGGTAAAACGAAAACGGAGGTTTATTTCATGATTCCAATGCATTAAAAAAATCGGGTGAATGTAATCGTCAGCATTAGTTTGGGAATTGTTTTGAAAAGGGTGGTAGAGGTAGCGGTGCGGCTTCACAAGATCTCTTGCGCAAGGAAAATGATGAACACGCCGAGAGGGCGGAGTGAGAAGGGAGAAGGGAACGAGTTGACGACAGGTTGGAGTTGTCTTCCTCTTGTCATAAATATTGTAGTTCGGCGAGTTACATGTACAAGTGCCTAGGCGTAGAACAATATCTGAGCCATAAAGTTATTGTAGTGTCACGCTTATGTAACGTTCACACCATGCGTGTGAACAGATACCTTTCTTACTTCCTCAAACATTCATGTTGTTGTTGTTCTTGTTGATAAAAATATATTGTTGGGGATTTGATATCTTGGTCATCAGTCCCGTGTAGTTGATTATGTGTGTAACTGTATTACAGTCAAGGATGGGCAGGTGCCGAGACTTCAAGTAAGGTACTATCTCGGCATTTACCCGGAGAGTGTGTGGAAAAACTGGGAACCACAAGACACAACTGAACTTCAGGTGCAACCACAATGGTAGGTTGATTGACAGGTGTTGAACTATTCAATGAGAGATGCTTGACCGATTACAGTTTCCTAGGAAATAAATAATACAATAAGAAGGAAATTCTGAATGACAATAGACATCTCTTGTAAGAAACATTGTTTCAGTTCCTTATCTTTTCTTTCGTTCAATACGCCAATTCACAAGCTCTGCTGGGACTTTTCTTCGCTTTCTGTGAGGGTACAAAGGAAGTGGATATTTATGCAGGACGCTTGCACATGGTCGTCAGTATTTCCGGAAACCAATTTTCCCTTTTCACAATCGCTACGTCTTACCTTTCCACACAACGCATTTTTAGCCTACTTTTCACATTTTGCAAAAATGAGGAAAAAGTAGACTTATGAGATCGATCCGGGAAAATGTCTGGCTGGCTGTGTGTGTGTGTCCCCCTATCAACTCCTAAACGGCTTCAGCAATCAAAACCAAATTTAGTATGAGTAAAGATGTGCACCGGAATATCTCACGTCCATATTTGAAAATGATGTCAGTGCTACCAACTGCTGAAAAAACGCACTAGAAATTTGAGCTCAATATTGGATATCTTGCAAGGTATGCATGGGAGCTATTCCAAAATTGGCACACATGTAGATAATATTATTTCAGTTTAATTTCCAGGAGGCCAACCATGACAGTGTTGCCAAAATAATTTTAAGCCTTCTGATAGGTCCAATGTTTAAATGCATATAACTTCTACACTATCAATTGGATTTCAACCAAATTTTGTATGTAGTATCTGTACATAAACAGATATGACTGAGCGTATTCTTAAGAGCCACCAGGGCTGCCAACTGTTAATGATTGCTCTCTATATTTTTTTTTATCCAAATACCAATATATCTGAAAGTATGCAAGCCAACAGCTTTAAACTATGCACACGTATATTCTGACATTTTAGATTAATTTGGAGTAACTTATATACGTCAGTTCTACCAACATGATTATAAGCCTGCTGATAATACCAATTTTTAAATACATCTAACTTCTATACTATCAGTTGGATTTCAACCAAATTTCGTATGTGCTATGAGTACCATAACAGATATGACTATAAGTATTGTTAAGAGCAATCAGGGCTGCCAACTGTTAATAAATGCTGTCTATATTTTTTTTACCCTAATATCAATATATCAGAAAGTATGCAAGCCAACAGCTCTATACTTTGCACACGTATAGCGCCTGACATTCTAGATTAATTTTGAGTAATTAATATAAGGCAGTGCTGCCAACATGATTCTATGTCTGCTGATATGTCCAATTTTAAAATACATGTAACTTCTATACTAACAAATGGATTTCATCCAAAATTGGCACAACAAGATATCATAATATTTCAGATTATTTCTGACCAGCACACGCATGGTATTGTTGGCAACATGCTTTTACGCGTGCTGATAGATCCAGTGTCTAACTGCATGTAACGTCCATTGGACTTCAACCAAATTTTGTATTCTGTACCTTAAGAGATGGAACTAAGAATATATTCAGTCACCAGGGCTGCCAACTGTAGTGCTCTATGAGGCTACATTACGCCAGGTATATTTTGAACTAATTAGATATTTTGATATTACCAACTTAATTTCGTCATTATTCTTGATAGGTTCATATACTGTAGAATAATCATTGGCATGAAAAGTAAGCTGTATAGTTCTTCACGGAACTTCTTGTTTGTTATTTGAAGTCGAACTTGCTTCTCTGAAAAAAGTTGACACTGAATAGTTCGTGATCTTGTACTCTTACACTTGTGTATTAGAAGTAAAGAAAACTAAACCCGTGGCGCGAGAGCCCACGAAGGGCCCAAGCCTACTAAGCAACCGCTGTTCAGTCATGTAGCCAGCAGATTGCGGGGTGACGTTTAGTCATACAACTTGTACAGGTAATATATAAATCAAATCAAAACTGCTCAGTACATTACAGATTCTCTAATGCAAGCGTAAAGAAATATATAAACCAGGAAAAAGAAATTAGGCGTGTGTAGAGGTCTTTTTCTTAGGGCAGGCTTCCTCTTCTTGGTACAGCACTGAGCCCGCCTAGACTCATGTATCAAATATTTCTTTGAGAACATACTTGCTTTACATGCTCAGTTCTACGGAACACACCCTAAAGCTTCCTCATGAACAATCCACTATTTTGACTTAGGAGAGGACAGCTTATTTTCCTCCTAGAGATATATTACTCACTATTTTTAGGCCACATATCTCAGGAGCTTACAATAATTAATTCTGTTTAATTTGCCATCTTCTATGCCTTTTGGAAATGGTAAATCAATTTAAGGTAAAGGTATTTCTCACCGCAGACACGCGGAGGATTATGAAAGTAGTTGCTATTTTGACTATAGAGCATCCAGCGTTGAGAAAGGACTGTGGCGCCTTATGGCGACAGTGTTGCTTGCTCTGGGCAGAGGTAGCGCTGACGTCATACGCGCTTCGAGTACTGTGCTTTCATAAGTTAGCGACACAACACAACCCCTGAAATAGAACACGCCCTAGAAGGAGCAGTTTTGCAGGTGTTAACGTATTGGATAAGCGAACAGAACCAAAAACGACATTCATTTTGCATTACTGATTGATAGATGTCGAGAGCACAACTCTTCCTTCCTTCTCGTATGTATGCTGACGATGTTAACTATTTTTACGTCGGGGCTTGGTGGCTCAGCGGTCTAGCTGTATGCCTCTCACCAAGGCAGTCCGGGTTCGATTCCCGGTCAATGCATGTGAGATTTTCGAAGTGAAATGCCATGTCCTGTGGTTCGGATTCCACGTAAAAAGGAGGTCCCGTGGCTCATGATCTCAAGATTAACGGTCACGTTAAACTACAAGCTTCCTTCCTTCCTTATTTTTACGTCAGCAATACGATACTATTGATCATCTTTTGTTATTAGTTAGGCTTAATTTAGTTTCTTTCAATTTTATTCTTGTTGTTTTGATTAATATTTGTAATATTGTAGCGAGTTAGTCGTGCGGTTAGGGGCGCACAGCTGTGAGCTTGCATTCGGGAGATACTGGGTTTGAACCCCACTGTCGGCAGTTCTGAAGATGGATGTCCGTGGTTTCCCATTTTCATTCCAGAGAAATGCTGGGACTGTACCTTAATTAAGGTCATGGCCAAGTATACAAACCTTAAAGTGTGCTCGTCGGGACTTTCCATGAATAAAGAAATATAATGCCTCGTACAAATCATCTGATGAATGAGCTGTTTCATATCCTACATGACGATTTCATTCGTTGTTAATAGCCTGCGCGCGATAGGAATATATAACAGATTCTATCCTCCCCATTAGTATTCTTACGAGGGACAAGACAGTACTTATATAACTAATAATAATAATAATAATAAAATAAAAATAATAAAACAATAAATTATATTTAATTTGGGCTTTCCAGTCGTTCTACGTACCATGTAATCCTTCACTCGGCCGCCAGTGGCTCGATCCCTTCCATATCCACGTCGCTATCACGGTCATTATTATCAGAGGTGTCACTTGAACTATCTTCCAACTGAATTATGAAGGGCTCAATGTCTTCCTGCAGCTCATCTGCCTTCCACATATTGACTTCTATTTCTTTCACATGGTCTACGTAATTACTCCAGTTTTGATTTGAAACAATTCCGAAAGAATCGTGAATCAATTTTTCTACGTCTTTCGTTTTGTATGTTGTGTTATTCATTCCTACATAACGTTTAATTTGAGCCCACACGAGTTCAATGGGGTTCAGTTCACAGTGATACGGAGGTAGGCGAAGCGCTTCATGTCCCAGTTCTTTCGCCATATCGTCTATTTTATAGGCGTCATATTTCCATTTGATGGAAGACACAAGTTCCATAAGATGTTTCTTAAGCATGTAGTCTTCATAATGGGCACCTTTGGAAGTAGGCCATTCTCGCATGCTTTGCCGTTTCCATGACATTGTCGAAATGCGCTCTTTCTTCCTACTGTGGTACGATGCATTGTCAAGCACAATTACTGACCGAGGCGGGAGATTGGGGAGTAACTGGTGTTTAAAATAATGTTCGTAACATTCTCCATCCATTTCGTCGTGCGCATCGGCGGTATTCTTTTTACACAGGAACTTTGTGCGTCGTTCACAAATCCGCCTTCGTTACCTGTATGGACAATAGCGAAGCGGGGCCCTCGCGCTGTTGGTGCCTTTAAGCCAGGGGAAAGTCCAGCCAGAAAAGCCTGCCTTGATGACTTAACTGTACTGTCTTGCCAGTGTCTTTCAATGCAATGTCCCGTGTTTACCCAGGTTTCGTCTGTGTATACGATATTCCTCTTCTACGCTCGAAATGTCTTTATTTGATATAAATACTTATGGCGCCAAGCAACTAGATCGTCTCTTTCCAACATAAGAGCTTTGTTACCACGCTTTTCGTAAACGCAACCAAGATCTTTTAGAAGGGCATGAAACGTGCTTCTTTTAAAATTCGGAAGTTCGGGGTCTGTATTCACGGCCGTTAACACAGATGATAATGTCGGTGGCTGATTTCTTAAAAAGAAACCATGCACTTTTCGCCTTATAGCACTTTTAACAAAATCACTAATTTTCGTAAGTCTATTGTCTTTTCTTTTCACTCTTCTCCTCTGCTTCTTCTTAGGTGTCACCAGGGGGCCAAAAGCCGATTCACTGCGCAGTTTGAACATTAATGATCTGGATGTACCTGTAGCAACAGCAGTTTCTTCGGCGACCCAACTCACATTTTGGCCGGGATTTCTGCTCTTTAAATAATTGAAAACGTTTACGACTATTGTCCTCTCCTTACTTCTCAGCGTCTCACCTCGTTTTCGTTTCACCAAAACACCAGCCATTTCGATTCGATCGAACAGAAAGTAAGACAAACAACAGTAACACCAATGACAGATAGTGCTTCAAAACTTATGTTGCCAGCGGAACTGAGCACGTGCTCCACTCCGGGCGAGCATGCAGCGCGGGACGTGGCTCTTCTTTCCAGCGAGCAAACCTCGTAAATTTTTAAATAACTAAGACGTAATATAAACGATACTTGTATGCAATAACAATGGTAATCAATTGGCAGATAATTGTAAGAAGCTATTATGACGTAAAATATATATGTTCAGAGTTCCTTCATGATAAAAGGTGAGGTAACAAAACTAGTGTAGGGGGGGGGGGGGGGGTTTCCGTTAAAGGTAAAAGCCCATAAGACCCACAGTCTTTTCTAAACGCTGGATGCTCTATAGACTACTTCCTTCGAGTCAGGAAGCCGTGCTATGCACGAACCACACCGTTTTGATAGTCCGGTGAGGCTGGACGCTTTGTGTCGATTGTCCGTCTAAAAGACGAATGCCATTGTAGGCAAGTGTATACCCCATAATTGGGAGGACTGTAATCTGCAGCCATTGAGCTGATCTCAACAATTCAGTCTACGAACAGTATTATTTTAGGCCCAGTAAGGTCAGTGCTACGTGCTAGTGAAAGTTATAATTTGATTGTGAGAATTTCACCATTTTTCACTAACCACGAGGACCGTCTGAAGGCAGACGAGTGCAACATTTTCTAAAGACGTGAAATATTCATCTTACGACGACGTCTTATAGCCCAGTGAGTGCAAATATAAAATTTAAGGATGATAAAACTAATTATCGCACGTACGCGACAGTGATTGTCCAGATTTTTTGTGATTTCAACTTAGTAAAATCTGTGAGCGTTTACCACGTGTTGGTAACAGTAGAATCTGTGGCAGGTAAAGCAGAGCATTTTGATCACCTGCAAATTTTAGAACCAGTGTGCATTTTACAGTCCTATTCTTTATTATAATCAGTGAATCTTATTAAC
This sequence comes from Meconema thalassinum, assembly GCA_946902985.2. Taxonomy (NCBI): domain Eukaryota; kingdom Metazoa; phylum Arthropoda; class Insecta; order Orthoptera; family Tettigoniidae; genus Meconema; species Meconema thalassinum. The sequence continues at coordinate 1,395,208,316 of OX336389.2, forward strand.
CACAATGCTTACCATAACGCATCACGTGCTATCTACTCTTCAACTGTATTGTGAGAGCATCGTGATGGTGTAATTCATCATGTGAGGGGAACACCAACGAAATACGCCAGCACCATGGAATTGTCCAGTCGACACTACCAAGTACAAACTATGTACGAGACGCTAACAGAGAACCACGAGGACAGGCTTAAATCCAAAACCTTACCAATAATAATGCTTGGAACCTTGGAAGCATATGACCCCTTCCAATGGAAGTTCTGGAAGGTGATCTACTGCATAAAGTAACCGTGAGTCTTGTAAGCTTATTGTACGAAGTTTGTCCAGGTTGAGGTAGTAGTTGAATGCATATTTTTGAGCCGAAACGCAACGATATTTGACCACGTAGGTAGGAAATGTGTGTATTTTCTTTCTTAGGCACTGGGACAATATTTTAGTTAGACACCACAAGTCCGTGTACTATACGGCCGGTGCGAATTCACATGTATTTCAGTGTATTTTATGTCATGTAAACGACATCTTAACTACAGGAGATGTAGACTTCTGAGAGCGTTAGGGGACACCCTATAGTCAGGTCCCTTATTTAATTTGAGAGCTTATTCCCGTATCATTTTTCTGTCGACCGTTGATGAAACGTTTTTGTACTCTTCATTTGACATTTTTGTGAGTACTATTTACCACGTGAAGTTCGAGAGGAACGAACCCATATTCTGTTAGACTGATGGGCTAACTAACTACGTATCATTTCAAACATCGCTGCAGAGGTTAGATGTTTAATTTTTGTTGTGGAGAGTGCCAAACCACACCTATCAAATCCTACATGTATAATGAACGAGTGACATATCTTCGAATGTCAGTGCAGTTAGATGCACGAGTGTGATATCTTACTATTTGTACTCTTGGGATTTAATTCTACATTATATCTCTTTGAAGGGAATGTTATCCCAAGGAACACTATTAGGGAAGTGATGAGACATTTTTAGATAATCTGTAGAGCACTTCAGGACTTTAATTCGTGCTACTACAAGATTATAATGATCATTTTGAAAGCACAAATCCTTGCTATGCTAAAAGCTGCACGCGAAGCAGTAAGACTTGCTTGCGCGCACCAGCTGACAACCGGTTTACCCGCGATACAAGAGAGAGACGACTTTATTGACTTTTTTGTGTGCTAACGTATGTCACAAGCCTAGGAATTTTGAAGTTCACAGGTATTAATATAACCTTGCTTTGGAGTACAGCTGTATTGGAGCTGTCAACACTTGTTATTACTATTACCACTTTTTATGAGTGAGGGAACGCTCGCTTATGCGAATTCCTTTAATGTTTGAGCCGATGAATTTGCTTTATCTGGCGTGTTGTAGAAAGGTTTAAACAATAATGTTAATTGACACAGCTTTGTATAAATTAGGCTAGCCAGTGTAATTGTTGTGTCCGTGAACACATTATTTGGTATTTGGCAGGACGGAATGAATGTCCGCCTCACTATTGGTTTATTCCGGCGTTCTTTGAGCTGTGGCCGAGACGACCTATGCACCGCGCGCAATTGGTGTAAGACGCGCCAACCTGTGTTATTGTTGACTTGTTGAAGTCATGTTATTTGAGTGAATCTCAAGTGAGATCACATGTTGCAGCCTACGACTGGTGTCATTAATAGAACTAACTAAATAACATTTAAACCTTCTGATAAATCAAGAGCATAATTATCCTAAATCAACGGATTAATTAATTGCTATAAATAACTACAGCTATAACTTTGCAACCATTTGCTTGTTTATCGACACCGTGACTTCAATCCATTTCCATGTGGGAGATGACTTAAAATGAGCTGACACTACTTGTATCGACGACATTGGATCTCCGGGACCAATAATCAGTAACTTGTGGCCCGCGTGATCTAAAGCTTGTAAGACGCACTTGGGATTGCGCTTTGCCAACATAACTTACATGCTTGAGATGACGATTGACTACAAACAGTATGTCAATTCGCGAAGGTAGGCTAGCATAAGAGTGTTTACTTCTTTATTCCCGAGTGTATTTATCTCATTGTTCCTATTAGACATAAGAGTATTATGTAATTGTTTTTTATAGTCAGTGGTCAAACTATCATTAGATTTGGTAATAAGCATTTGTTTACGACGCATCTCGTCGTAATACTTTCATTCACATAGACATTAGATAGAAATTAAATGTAACGTTAAATGTGGACGTGGTACCATCCTAACCTAGGGATTGGTTTGCTAGCTGTTAAATGTAAATTATACCGAGACATTTATTTGTAAATTTGCTACGCGTTAATTATTTCATGTACCACGCGCCTAGTTTGCTTTGCTATTCTTTCATGTAACTAGGATTTCGCAGGGGTCCTTAACATCAAACTAGGGACGACTCATTATTGTAATTAGATTAGCGGATTAGCCGATTTCGACCCTCGGAAATAGATTAGGGATCTTACTTGAATAAATCTTACACGAATCTAACTTAAGGCTGGATCTCTTTTTATTGCTAGCTTTGGTTTTTTTTTTCGGATGTATTTCTTTGGGCGTCTATGACTGTTTCCGTGCTAAATGACCCAGATCCTCTGGATCAAGCCCCACGTGCTGAGCAGGCCTACAAAGAAATGCACCCGATCCTCAAAAGTTTTGGGTTCGAAGGACGGGGTCTTTCGAGGTACCATTTTTTCGGCGGATGGTACCCGGATCACCTCCTCTAACGGGCTCAGTACTTAGTCGCAATCTCCCCCTGGGATTTAGTGGTACGCCCTTGAATCAGGCCTGGCATGCGAAACGAAATGCATGTCTGTGGGGGCGAAAATATTTAAATTTCACCTTGAGCGCGATACTCGGGAGAGAAATAATAATGACCGTCGGCGCGAAATTAAATCGAAGCGAAACTTAATTCGAAGTGAAATGACGTAGCGAAATCAACGCGAAACTTAATAGCAACGTTAAATAACCTTGTGCAATTGAATAAAATGTCGCTCGCGGCGCAAAATAAAATTCGATACAGAATTTTAAATTCGCTTTCGGCGCGAAATTAAATTCGATACAGAATTTTAATTTCGCTTCCGGCGCGAAATAAAATTCGTTACATACTTTTAATTTCGCTCCCGGCACGAAATAACATTTGTTACAGACTTTTAATTTTGCTCCCGGTGAGAAATAAAATTCGTTACAGACTTTGAATTTCGCACCCGGCATGAAATACAATTCCCAAACGGTATTTAGTTTCACCCTCCAAAGTGCATTTAAAATGAAATGGAACATTTAATTTCGATGTTGAAATTAAAATGTATTCGTTTCGAGAGTTAAATTATGTTCGGTGCGATGTTCAAAGTCCTGACGTTGGCAACAGTAGTCTTAACGTAGACCACCTGCACAACCTGCTGGGCCGCAACAGCAACGTGAGTCATTCAATGGTCATCATTCCAGTGTAAGAGAAAGTCAGTGCTATGGCATCAACATCAGCATCGTCGTCGGCTGCACATCGGACTCGGGACTGGCCCTCCCTGGCGTTCAAATCGCAGTACTTTGTGTACAATGGGGCCACAAGTACCTCTACTTGTTCCATAGCGAACAAGTCAGTTGTAACTCTTCAGTCGGCTAACACTGTAAATAACACGCATGGAAAACATTGCATGTATTAGTTTATGGTCTTTATTATAAAGGAGAAATTTTAGTGAACTTAATCTAATACATCTAATTTTTTTCCAGGAGTGTTACCTACACCTAATATACATTGTACCCCGCCTATTTATTGGGCAAATTAGTGTTGACCAACTGAAGAGTTACAAATAACAGTAAATCGTTTGTGAGATTACCAGCGGCATATATGGAGTTCGGTTTTGGAGGGGGGGGTACTCGAACAATGGGGGAGGGGGTTCATTCTCCTCATTTCTAAATTCCTTTTTCTTACACTTCCGGAAATTTTGGGAGGGGGGAGGACGAGGTTGACCCCCTAAATCCCTCCCCTATACGCCACTGGATAGAACTATTGCCAGTAAAATGCCTGACCCTCGGAAATGTTCCCTGATCCCTCGAAGTATCGGAGAAGCTTGGCATCACTTACTACTTCCTTCTTACCCTCAGCGCGTTTATACTGACCATGGCACGAAATCAAACCCCTGTGCCACGTATTTTGTTTCACACCGCATTTTGTTTTGCGTCGCTTTTCACTATGTTATTGTGCTTTGAATTAAGTTCTGCTTCGATTCTAATTTTCGCGCCGACAATCAATATCATTTTGCACCCGAATATCGCGCTCACGGCGAAATTAAAATCTTTACGCGCCTACAGCCATTTCGTTTCGCATGCAAGCCCAGATTTAATTTCAGACACGAAATGAAATGTTTCATGCATTTTAAATTCACGCCGGGGTCGAAACAAAATGCTGTTTGGGAATTTTGTGCCATTAAAAAACATCGTGGCACTACAGCCCATGAAGAGCCTAGGCCTACCTAGTGACCGCTGCCCAGCCATTAGGCATGCGGATATTGGTCAGCGCATCAGTTTCCTCGGCCGTTAATCTTGGTTTTCATAACCGGGACGCTTCCTCACCGTTAGACAGCTACTCACGGGGATGAGTGCACCCTGTTCCAACCCTCACGTCAGTTTCTAAAATCCCTTCGGAGCCGGGAATCGAACACGGGGCCTCCAGGTGAGAGGCAGGCAATCCACCCCAACACCATGGGAGCAAAATTAAGAGTCGTTAAAAAAATCGTACCGGGAGCGAAATTAAAAGACTGTAACGGTTTTTATTTTCGCCAGGAGTGAAATGAAAAGTCTTATAACGAATTTTATTTCACGCCAGGAGCAAAATTAAATATCTGAAAATAATTTTATTTAGATCCGGGAGTGAAATTAAAAGTCTATAATGAATTTTATTTCGAGCCGGGAGCGAAATTAAAAGTCTGTTACTAATTTTATTTCGCGAAAGGAGTGAAATGTTATTCCATTGAACAATTTAATTTCGCGACGCTAATTTAAATTGATAATACATTTCGTTTCGCATGCCAGGCCCTGCATTGAATCGGTTTTGGTTGTGGCTCCATTTTTCAACAAAAACGTGAAACTAACTGCACTAAATGACAGTCCTTCAGTCGTACCTATATGTACATGTATCTGTTCTACCACAATTACTGGCCCAAAAATAAAGTGCCGAAAAGAGAACACCTAACGAACATTAAAAAATAATACTGCTGCAGGTAAAATTAATTAAACAAAAGTAATTAAAGATGTTGATGAACTAAAACAGGAGAACAACATAGAAAACTAGAAGTCGTAACTTCGAACCGGTAGGATATCAAAGGATCACTCAGAAATATCCAGACCTGGACAATAATTCAGGGCTAGCCAGCACAGTCAATAGCAACATCGGACTAGATGCTCAGGAATCCCATACCTCCAGGTAAGGTTATCGCTCTCTCTATCACTCGAGCTCCATTCCCCTCCCCTCCCCCAACCCGCTCCGACCGTGACCTTGTTCAACTACCACGTCCTTTGTTGCAAATACAGTTAAACTCTTATTCACAAATTTCCAAAAGTGATCCCGATGATTCTATTCAACCGATTTAGGTTTTCGATACGGCTTTGGAAGCAGTGAATAAAACTCAACTTTTGTATAACCCGTCTTTTCGAATTGTAATCAAATATTAGAAATAAAAATAGAAACTTTTCTGTTTTTTATTTTAAATTAAAAATGAAGCAATGAATTAATCTCAATTCTCCTACTAGACAAAGTAGATATCAGTTTTCAGATCGGATTTCGGAGCTCCCCTTCAAGAGACAAATAATAAATAAATTCAGCTTCGTTTGTGCTGCCATCTATTGAAATATTTTCTCACCCAAATGTCGGAACATTTAGCCTTATGGAACTGTCAGTGCAATTACTGACTGCTAACAGTAACCAAAATTCATATGGTACACGTACGAATAGTTGTTTTTGTCGATTAATTTAGGGGCTTTGCGACATCGTGGTCTTGAAGCTCCGTGTACTTAGGGGTGTGTGGAATATGTCTGATAACCTGTGTCATTGTGATTGTATCGTAGTGTGTGTATTTATCTTTTGAAATTAGGATTTGTACGTGATTCCAGAGCCACTCGACGTGACTTTTCAATTCGATATCTCACCTATATTAGTCATGTTTCGAACTCTGAAACAGACTGTGCAAGCTTTCTACCACTCACATCCGTTTCATTATGCCATACCTCTTTTCTGAAAATTTTCAGAAGGAGGTAAGACATAGAGTTTGCTAACTCCCCTGCAGTGTCCACCTGACAGTGAAGATTTGCAAAAATGACACTGTCAAACACGGGTAAACTCGTTAGAGCAGTACAAGGCTTTCCCGCGCCGTATAGCAACATAATATCAGAGAACAATTGAAGACCCGATTGCAAGAACCAGATAATGACCAAAAGTGTAGTTTTGAGAAAAATGAGAAAAACTTTTTACTTAATTATGAAAAGCATTAAATATTTCTGCATAGTACGAAAGTCGTTTTTAATTACTACCATTTATAGATTTTCAGACTGATGCCTTATGTAGAAATACAAAAACATGTTGCATATATCTGTTTCTTGCACTCAACATATTTTTAAAACAAAATCATAAGTTATTAACAAGAGTTTAGTGCTTTTCAGTCGGTCAACACGAATGTACCCAAAAGAGATGGGTTATGCCCTAATCCTGAAATAAATTACATGAGATTAACTCTTGTTTACTAAGGCAACACTGAAAATATGGCTTCAAACACCACAATCATAAGTTATTATATGAAAATCGTTATGATTTATAGAAAATTTCTGTTTTACAATTATATTTGCGGAATATTATGATTACAATTTGAAAAGGAAGGACTGTATCTTAATTAAGAATAGCATTTCCTCCTGGTTCAAACAACATGTGGCACATCACTGTCGGTTTCTACTTGTTAATTCAATGTGTTGGATGTAACATGCACTGGTGGTACAGTACATGTTTCTGTGCTATTTTCATTATACCCTTACATTTTGTGTCGTCCATAGGCAATGCGTTGTGATATGCGTTGTTTACATTTAACTATGGTGATTTGATCTGAAAAGACAGAACTTACTCAAAATAAGATTATTCTGTTCAGATGAAACAGAGACTCATCTTCTTTCATAAATAAAGTTCCGATATCGACTCACTCTGAATGATTCTGTCGAATTTTTAGCCTACTTTCGATTTTTGCAAAAAAATGAAAGTAGACTTATGAGATCAACACAGGGCGAAAAAAGTGTGTCTGGCTGTGTGTGTGTATGTGTGTGTGTGAGTCTGTGTGTGTGTGTGAGTGTGTGTACTCTGAATGTCTGTCCCCCCCCCCTATCAATTCGAACACGGTGAATGCGAATTGAACGAAATTTGGTACAAAGGTAGCACTAGCAAAGGACACCTCAGTGTCATGTTTTATATCGCCGCCATCTTGACGGAAACGTAATGGCGGCCACACAAATGTTCAAAGCTTAAATCAAATTACGACTTACCTAATCATCCGATCTCTACCAAATTTTGCAACAACATACCTATATGGGGGGAGCATCCTTTGACCAAACTAATAGGTCATCAGCGTAATAGTTTGCGGATGGCGGCCATCTTTGTGTGAAAATCGATTCCCCCTATTAATTCGAACACGGTGCAACCGAATGGAACGAAATTTGGTACAGAGCTAGTACTAACAAAAGGCACCTCAGTGTCATGTTTTATATCGCCGCCATCTTGACGGAAACGTAATGGCGGCCACACAAATGTTCAAAGCTTAAATCAAATTACGATTAACCTAATCATCCGATCTCTACCAAATTTTGCAACTACATACCTTTATAGTGGAAGCATCCTTTGACCAAATGAATAGGTCATTAGCCTAATAGTTTGCGGATGGCGGCCATATTTGTGTGAAAATCAATTCCTCCTACTAATTCAAACACGGTGAAATCGAATGGAACGAAATTTGGTACAGAGGTAGCACTTGCAAAGGGCATCTCAGTGTCATGTTTTGTATAGCCGCCATATTGACAGAAACGTAATGGCGGCCACACAAATGTTCAAAGCTTAAGTTAAATTACGACTAATATAACCATCCGATCTCTACCAAACTTTGCAACAACATACCTTTATGGAGGGAGCATCCTTTGACCAATCTAATAGGTTATTAGCCTAATAGTTTGCGGATAGCGGCCATCTTTATGTCAAAATTGATTCCCCCTATTAATTCGAACACGGTGGAACCGAATGGAACGAAATTTGGTACAGAGGTAGCACTAGCAAAGGGCACCTCAGTGTCATGTTTTATATCGCCGCCATCTTGACTGAAACGTACTGGCGGCCACACGAATGTTCAAAGCTTAAATCAAATTACGATTAGCCTAATCATCCGATCTCTAGCAAATTTAGCAACAACATACCTTTATGGAGGGAGGCATCCTTTGACCAAACTAATAGGTCATTAGCCTAATATTTTGCGGATGGCGGCCATCTTTGTGTGAAAATCGATTCCCCTTATCAATTCGAACACGGTGAAACCGAATGGTATGAAATTTGGTTCAGAGGTAGCACTAGCAAAGGGCACCTCAGTGTCATGTTTTATATCACCGCTATCTTGACGGAAACGTAATCGCGGCCACCCAAATGTTAAAAGCTAAAATGTAATTACGATCAACCTAATAATCTAGTCTCTACCAAATTTTTCAACACCATATCTTTATGTGGGAAACATATTCTGACCAAACTGCAAGAACATCAGCCCAATAGTTTGCAGATGGTGGCCAAGTATGTGTGCAAATCGATTCCCCCTATCAATTCAAACACGGTGAAACCGAATTGAACGAAATTTGGTACAGAGGTAGCACTAGCAAAGGGCACCTCAGTGTCATGTTTTATATCGCCGCCATCTTGACTGAAACGTACTGGCGGCCACACGAATGTTCAAAGCTTAAATCAAATTACGATTAACCTAATCATCCGATCTCTACCAAATTTTGCAACTACATACCTTTATGGAGGGAGCATCCTTTGACCAATCTAATAGGTCATTCGCCTAATAGTTTGCGGATGGCGGCCATCTTTGTGTCAAAATCGATTCCCCCTATTAATTCAAACACGGTGAAACCGAATGGAACGAAATTTGGTACAGAGATAGCACTAGCAAAGGGCATCTCAGTGTCATGATTTATATCGCCGCCATATTGACAGAAACGTAATGGCGGCCACACAAATGTTTAAAGCTTAAATCAAATTACGACTAACATAACCATCCGATCTCTACCAAACTTTGCAACAACATACCTTTATGGAGGGAGCATCCTTCGACCAATCTAATAGGTCATTAGCCTAATAGTTTGCGGATGGCGGCCATCTTTATGTCAAAATTGATTCCCCCTATTAATTCGAACACGGTGGAACCGAATGAACGAAATTTGGTACAGAGGTAGCACTAGCAAAGGGCACCTCAGTGTCATGTTTTATATCGCCGCCATCTTGACGGAAACGAAATGGCGGCCACACAAATGTTCAAAGCTTAAATCAAATTACGATTAGCCTAATCATCCGATCTCTAGCAAATTTAGCAACAACATACCTTTATGGAGGGAGGCATCCTTTGACCAAACTAATAGGTCATTAGCCTAATATTTTGCGGATGGCGGCCATCTTTGTGTGAAAATCGATTCCCCTTATCAATTCGAACACGGTGAAACCGAATGGTATGAAATTTGGTACAGAGGTAGCACTAGCAAAGGGCACCTCAGTGTCATGTTTTATATCACCGCTATCTTGACGGAAACGTAATCGCGGCCACCCAAATGTTAAAAGCTAAAATGTAATTACGATCAACCTAATAATCTAGTCTCTACCAAATTTTGCAACACCATATCTTTATGTGGGAAACATATTCTGACCAAACTGCAAGAACATCAGCCCAATAGTTTGCAGATGGTGGCCAAGTATGTGTGCAAATCGATTCCCCCTATCAATTCAAACACGGTGAAACCGAATTGAACGAAATTTGGTACAGAGGTAGCACTAGCAAGGGGCACCTCATATTCATGTTTAATATCCCTATAGCACGTTGTATTTCAACAAGCTACTGCAACCAACATTCAATCATACTCCTTGAAAAGGACAAAGAGTTATAACAATACCCATGCATTTAGGAGAAAGTAGGCTATATGTTCTTTCCTGAACATTTTGTTTATATTTTGAGCAATGGTTGTAGTGAAATAAAGTAACATTTCCTGCTGAACTTTTACCATTCTAAACAACTGAAAAATTGTTTGAGGCAGATGATACTATGAAATACCATTCTTCTGGCACAAAAATATATTCTTTCTTTCGTTTTACCTTTTCAAAGTGAACGCAGCAGCATCTGTTCCTTCTTCCCTCCCCGCTCAAGACTGAGTGCATGAAATAGATATTTCCGTGTATTATCTGTGCCTTGCACTCAAAATAATGAAACTGAACTTTTAATACTATATAGCGCCAAAATTAACAACTAACGGTGGACAACTACAATGTTATCCAATAGAGGGCATTCATAGCTACATAAATGACTAAAGAACTGATTTTCCCAAAAATTGGTCATTACCTGGTTCTAGCAATCAGGTCTTGAATTAGAGGTGTGAAGAGAAGGGCAAAGAACTTCAGCAAGCCCGTGGCTGAGCTGTGCACGTTAAATCTCTCACCACGACCGCGATGGGAAGCTGCAGCAAGTCCACAGATCGGGGGATCGAATCCCGGCACTGACATCGACGATCCTGAGTACGTTATCCCCCAGCTTTCCCTACAATTCCTCCAGGCAAATGCCGGGACAGTACCTTATTTCAAGTCCCGGGGCATTTACCTCATTCCTTACCCTAGTAATTACAGTCGCACACACTACTACTTCCACCAAGGAAACACAGGTCATTAGACAAATTCAACACGGGGATGATTTTCCAAGATGTCCTGACTGCCTTAAATGAATTAAGAACATCAGAACTTCTCTGGTGGTTGGTGGACACTACAACTCTGAGTTCTCAGTGTCTCATGACTTTGGCACTCGATTCCAACATCAGTGTCGGGCAGGGTGGCACATTCAGTTAGGCGTTAGCGTTCAAAACCCAATGTAATGGATTCGATGCCGACTCAGTCCGAAGGCATTTAAGGTTGTCTAGAAGCAAAAACTCGTCTGGCCCAATACAAAGCCCCTTCTAGGGTTAAGTACCGACAAACCGGCAAGGACCGTGAAACCCGCATCATTATATTTATTATTATTATTATTTGTATTATTAAGCCTCCGTGGCTTAGGCGGCAGCATGAAGGCCTCTCGCCGCGGGGCCCGTAGTTCAAATCCCGGTCACTCCATGTGAGATCTGTGCTGGACAACATGGAGGCAGACAGGTGTTTCTCCGGGTACTCCGGTTTTCCCTGTCAAAATTTCATTCCATCAACACTCTCCACTATCATTTCATCAGTCATTCATTTAATCATTGCCCCAGAGGAGTGCGTCAGGCCTCGGCAGCTGGCACAGTTCATATCCTCGCCGCTAGATGGGGGCTTCATTCATTCCATTCCTGACCGGGTCGGAGACTGGAAGCAGGCTGCGTATTTTCATTATTATTATTATTATTATTATCAACACCATTAGCATCTTCCGAAATTGTATTGATTCTTAAATTATGTAACCGAAGAGATGGTAGTTTTTAAATGTGGACACCTACTGTAGCTGCTTGTATTTGTTCGTTCTCAAAAATGAAGGAAGTTTTACTGATGAAGGATGTTGTTGTTGAGGTGTGTGAGGGTTTTGGAAATATTAGCTGAGATTTTATCTATGTCTGTAGTCAGAAATAAAAATTAATTGTAATTTCAGATGTCTGGTTGCAATTAAATTGAAGTCTGTGCAGTATATAAGTGGTGAGTTGATGCGTGATGTTGAGTAATGAAACTAAACAGACTACTTAAATAAATAAAAAGTTGTAATCGAAAAACATGGCAGCACGCTGATATCTCCCTGTGTCATGATACTGACAAAGCATGGAAGTTCTTGTGGTGAAGTGTACCGCCAACCAGTTATCACGCATAGCTCACGTTATCTTCACGAATGTAACAACTGAGAAACTTTATCTAACATTTTATTATCTATTACTCGCAAACATAACACGCATTAACTCAATAACTATAGACTGCATAGAAATACGACATTCAGCATATTTTCTCTGTCTAGCTATTGTATCCAACTTATTGACGTTCTCATTTTGAGGCTAGGGACATGATCATATTATAAGCCTAATTGTGTTCAAGTGTAGCTTATGAATTATTGTGGTAACTTAACTAGTGCGTGTTCTTTGAATTAATCCTAAGTTTGGGAGGTAAAGTCGATGTCGATGAATTATCTATCATCCCGGTATTTGCTTTCAATACAAGTAGAGAGACCGCGTTTAAATATATCTAGCGTGATGAAGAGTTAGATTTTAAGCTTACATCTTTCCTCAGATACTTTCCCAAAGCTGAGTGCAACCTGTCCGAAACCCTGTTCCAAGTCTCTCATGGTAGGTTCCGGAGAAAAGTATGCTTCAATATGTCGTTTAAATTATAATTAAGGACCAACCTGGGATTTTCCTGACGTAAAATGGGAAAATGTGGAAAGCAATTTCAAAGATGACAGAGTTCGGTATTTGAATCCACCCGTGTTTGAGTGTATGCCGTCTCATATTAGGGTTAAAATTATCCTAACAGAGATTAGGGTTTACAAATAAGGTTCATGGAATTGGATAGACTCTCTAAAGTAACCCTCTCCAAAATTCAGGACATTGGGTGAGAATGAGATGAGGATTTCATCATAAATGTATGATGCACACTGCGCTAAAAAATAGACCCCATACTGTTCACTCATGGTTTGGTATTACATTCCATAACCTCACCTAACATATCTGTAATTTAACCGGTCACTGCTAACTTAGAGATGCCACTCGTAACACAAATTAGGAGGTATGCCGTTAGCTGCAAGACTTGCACATCCGGGCTAAAATATAGACATCGTGTTTCCTCATGCAATGGGTGTATCGTCAATTGGAGCCATACAAATCATGATGTTGTATGACCATCTGGAATTGGGTTGAATGATGATGGATTTATAATTGTTGTGACAGCTATTGTAACTAAATATATATTTAATTTTCTTTACGGACAAAAGTGGCAGACATAAACAGACAAATATTTATTTCGGGGTTAGTATACACGCAAATAATTAGATGTGATTAGCTACTCAATGATACCCAAAAATGGTTGGCTATTCAGTATAGTGGCATGAGTTTTGGAAGCTGTCAATAATCTAAATATATATTATATACTGTAGTCTATAAATTAGATGTCACAGTTAACATACCATAACTGCTTTTTAGAATCCTTATTATAGTGTGTTAGCCTACTTACTAAGAAGATCATTTCAAGTACTCTCACTAGCATGCTGGAGATGTCCACTCCCAAAAAAATGAGTCAGCTGACGTATTGTCTTCTTTAGGGCGTAACAAACTAAATACAATATTTCAGTGTATTATCCCATGTGGATTTCTCATTAAGGGTTGGCCTTTTCTTCTCCCTCAATCAAAATTTAAATTCTTTTAAATTTGATGAGAAATTTCTACTGCAAAAAGTATATTTTAAAATCACATCTAGGATCTCTTCCCGTATTATCTAAGTTACTACTCGTGTTGGAATTGCTCCATATTTATTTATTTATTTCGTACAGCTGTACAGGACAGCAGCTGACCTTACCTTTCCACTCCTGGGCACAATTGAGTGGAATCTGGTAGTAGATTTGAATTTACTCTCCTCGATATGCTACTAAAATTTACCAGTGGTCTACCGTCACAGCCTGTATAATTAGGCTGTTGAATTCCTGTCATCAGTTAATGCATAAGAATGATATTTATGCTTATCGCGTTGTACACCATTTTAGCCAGTCGCTCAAATTCGTCTGTGTAATGATGATAAATAATTATTCTCTAGATAAATTGGTCTGTCACTGCCGGCTCTTTATGAGACTAATTCCATTAATGACAGGCGTATAATGTGCCCCGTCCTGGGTTGATGCTGGGTTAGGGCACCGTCGAAGGGCGATAACGATATGAAACTGATAATCAGTGATGGATCATTTCTGTTACGAGAACAGCTAACATCAATCTAGTCCGGCGTTGTGTGGAAAGTTGAGTCGGAAACTCATTAAATAATGATGTGATGTGTGAATATTATTTCCTGAATAACTGGATCATTACTTCTTAAATAATCGTATTCCCTGTAATGCATCCTAAACTGAATCATACAAAGGTTTCAGCAGCTGCTGTAATTTTATCAAACTCAGACCTGCCAAAAATTATAAATAAATAAATAAGTAAATAAATAATTAAATAAAAATTAACTAATTAATTAATAAAATTGAATACTAATTAAAAAATTTGCTTAATGTTTTTGACTTGAGATTTCATAAATGTTAGTCCATTGTACTTGCGTGTGTTGAATCGCTGTGTATCATTATGGTGATGGTAATTGTGTGTGTAGTTTAATTTGGGCTATGATCGGGTAGGAGGATGGCTTTGACCATACGTTAGGTAGTAAACCAGCATTTGCATAGAATTGAAGTTGGAAACTACGATAACCCCTTCTGGGATGGTCGAGAGCAGTAGTTGAAAGGAACTTTCATTCTCCGGGATGCACACATGGCAGTGCGAGTAATGGGCAGCAAACTACTAAACTTACCCTAGGCACACAACGGAATTATTGTTTACATACACTTCAGTCTTTCCTTTAGCTCCTATTCCGTAGCCTAGGGATAAACCATAGAAGGACTGATAGACGAATATTACGTGCATAACGAGGCACTACAGAGATATTTGAATACAGTAACGGGACGGTGTCAATACAGTATTGCGTTCATGAAAGCAATGACCAATTCGTTGTTTACTTTTAATGATTTTCCCAATTTAAACCATTCATATGTTACACCCACTGTAGGTAAAATATTAATTCACTCGAGAAAACCTCACCAAAATTGATTTAATCTGTTATTGAGTTTGAAAGCGATATCTATAGAACGCATGCATCTAGTCAGACACTTCCTTTTATAATTTAAAGCTGATTTGAGAATGCGTTTCAATAACGGGATAGGTTTCATTTATTACATTATTATTTCATTGGATTACTGTGATGGAACTACTCAAATGTGATTGCATTCCTCTCTTTTGCCGCACAAAAATCATGAGGAAGATAAAGACTGTGTTTTTTTAATCACACGTGGCCGCTGGCAAAGTCCATTGCCAGCCTCGGGAATTACAATAATGAGATATCATCCATCTAATCGAACAGTGAAATGGTTGTCTTTCTACTACTATGTAAAATGAAAGTAAAGGATTCACGCTATGTATTTATTTACATATTTAATTACTTATTTATACAATTAAATTATTTTTATTTCCTTCATTTGTTTATTTATTTAATTATGTATTTGTTTTATTTATTTATTTATGTATTTATTTATTTATTAATTCATTCGAATATTCATTGTTTCATTAATTCTTTCATTAAATCGACAATTCATTTACTTATTTCGGTATTTTTTAATTTTTTATTTATGACGCCATTTATTTATTTATGAGACCTTCAAAAACTGAAATCATTGTCTTCACGACAATAAATAAGAGTATTAATAATAATTATAATATTTTTTTTTTTCGTAGCCTAGTCAGTTTACCCTCCAGGTAGGCTATTCCCACGGACTCAGTGAGGGATCTCACCTTTACCGCCGCCAGGGCAGTGTTATGGAGCTTGACATCGGGTAGGGGGATACAACTAGGGAGGCGGGAGTTGTGCCTCGCCCACTTCACCGGCAAAGCAAACAGGGGGCCTCATGAGAGATGGGACGGGATGGGAAGAATGGGAGGGATAGACGAGGAAGAGGGAAGGAAGCGGCCATGGCCTGACAGTAGGTACCACCTGGCATTTGCCTGAAGACGAAGTAGGAAACCACGGAAAGCTACTTCGAGGATGGCTTAGGTGGGAATTGAACCCCACTACTCACTTCGACCACCCGAGGCTGAGTAGACCCCGTTCCAGTCCTCATACCACTTTTCAAATTTCTTTGGCAGAGAAGGGAATCAAACCTCGTACCTCCGGGGTGGGAGCAAAACACGCTGAACACTACACCACGGAGGCGACTCAATTATATTAATAATAGTTATAATAGACAAGATGTTCAGTAAAGAACATATAGCCTACTTTCTCCTAAATGCATGAGTATAGCTATAATTCTTTGTCTATTTCAAGGATAGGGCGTGGTGGCTCAGCGGTCGAGCTGTTGTGAGATTTTCGAAGTGAAATGCCATGTCGTGTGGTTTGGATTCCAAATAAAAAGGAGGTCCCGTGGCTCATGATCGCGAGATTAACGGTCACGTTAAACTACACGCTTCCTCCCATTTCGAGGAGTATAATTGAATGCTGGCTGTACTGTAGTACCTTGTTTAAAACAACGTGCTATACGGATCTCAAACGTTGACTGATTGAATCATCATCTGAATTATATATACACACACTAATACAGCCATCACAAAAACACAGGTTGTCAGACAAAATTCAACATTCACCCAAGTACACGGAACTAAATGACCATGATGTCAATGCATCTCAAATTAAACAACAACAACAATAGCTTCCTACCCAAATCCATCCTCGTATAAAAATACACACACTAGTAAGCCTACAGACAAAAGTGACACAGGTTATCAGTCAACTTCTACACACACCCAAGTAAACAGGTCTACAAGACAATGATGCCGCAAAACCCCTAAAGAATCAGCAACCAGAACGACAACAATAGACTCTACCGCGGATTAAGGTCAATGAATATTAATCGCTGTATTCGAGTTTTGAAGTATGCGATGTTATAAGTTATAAGTTATATATATATATAATATTTTCGATTGCAAATACACACTTTACTATATATGCTTAACGTTATAACGTGTGAGTAGTTATAAATCAATAAATACAACAAAAAAAAACGATGTAAAAATTTGAGCCTGAGGGATTTTAACCACAAACCCCGTGACTATGAGCCCAGCTCGGTACCATTGCGCCACGGATGCGCTACGATAATACTTGGTAAACAACTGGTTAAGTATAACTGTATTATATTTAGTGTTGAAATCAACGATTTCATTAGGATATTCTGCCGTTTCTACAAACCATTTGATACTAAACATGTAACTTATTATTTTGTTCAGTACATTCCTAAAATAATATAAACTTACGAAGTTATGGAAATATATGGATTTACTAGCAAATATGGCGGCCATTTTGACAACGGGACGGCACGGCTCCAAAACGATATGGCACGGTAAGCCTGGCCAGTTAGTCACTTCTAGGGTTACATATTCTATTATAATATGCTAATATCATATCGGTCACCTCCTTGAGGACAGTTTAAACCTCCCTATGTACGATAAGCTGAATTGTTGAGACCAGACCTTGTTGAATCGTAAGTTACGGTTAGACTATAATACTTGCATGATTCATACATCCGCCATCTTGAATTTATTTGGCTGATGACCTTGTAGTTTTGGCAAAGGACGCTTCCCACATTTAGGTATATTGTTGCAAAATTTGGTAGAGATCGGTGATTAGGTAAGTCGTAATTTGATTAAAGCTCAGAACATTTGGGTGGGCGCCATTTCTTTTTTTATGATGGTGGCAATATACAACATGACACTGAGTTGTCCCTTGCTAGTGCTACCTCTGTACCAAAGGTGGTTCGATTTGGTTTCGTTGTGTTTGAATTGATAGAGGGGGATCAATTTGCACACATAATGGCCACCATCTTCAAACTATTGGGCTGATGACCTTGAGGTTTGGTCAAAAGACGCTTCCCACATGAAGATATGATGTTGAAAAATTTGGTAGAGATCAGATGATTAGGTTAGTGGCCGCCATTACGTTTCCGTCAAGTTGGCGGCGATATAAAACATGACAATGAGATGCCCTTTGCTAGTGCTACCTCTGTACCAAATTTCGTTCAATACGGTTTCATCGTGTTTTAATTGTTAGGGGGGAGCGGGGGGGGGGGCACAGGCATGCAAAGTACACACACATACACACATTCACAATCACAGACACACAATTTGTTGGCCCTGTGTTGATCTCATAATTCTACGTTCAATTTTTGCAGAAATCATAAGTAAGCTAATAAATATATGGGTTTACGTTTTTAGAGAAGCTAGGTGTCGGAATGTTGCCCTGAGTGGAATCTGCAATGTGGTGGCATAGAATTCCCTTATTTATCAATTTCAGTTTCCACCCCACTGCTTTGTAATTCGATCCCTTAATTCATGGTACAGTAGCCAACACCCTTTAGCTACAATTCAATGCATCCAGTATTATTCTTATTTATTAGTAGACTATAATTATTATTCATATTATTATTATAATTAATCTTCCTGGGATAGGAAAAGAACGACTAGTACATGCACAATTGGTGATTTATCATTTACTTTCAGTAATCAATTCATAATTCACAACTAATTCGCTTCATCTTAATGTACACTCCTGTGCATGATGGGATGGAATCAACACTCTGGGAGACAAGCGATTATCATTTTGCTATGTTATTCTTTTTTGCCAGCAAATTACCTCTCTCCCTGTTTTTATTCAAGGACTCTCGTCAAAAAATAACGACACATAACTACATTTACATTGACCAGTTTCCAACGGCAGAATTCCAAACCAGTAGGAAGAGTGCATACATGAATACTATCGAACAGAAAAACTGTGCTAGACAGGTAACCATTATGATATTAAATGTACATGCAGACCAGCAGAGACCGACTTTCCCTAAACACAAAACCCAGTGTAATTGGAATCAGTAATTGAACAACTGCCGAAGAGCGTGGAGAGTTTGAGAGTTGTTATCTGCACTGGCGATGAAATCGAGTCCAGGGAACTGGAAAGTGCCAGCTGGCAAGCTATTCCGTGCCTTATCTCTCGGGACAATAAAGCTGCATAGGTCAAAGGTGAGTTCATTCATCTAAATGAATAAATCTTCTGAAAGCGACTACAATATCCTTTATATTAAAGTGACGACGTTCACAGTATTGGAAATGAAATTTATTAATATACACTGCATAAATTTTTCAATACTGTCTCTAGGCCTAATTGTAATTGGTGATATATCGGGATTAATAGAAAGAAGAAAAGTGGATCAATCAAGCAGATTGCTTTCGTGGAACTTAACAATTGAAATGACTAGTGTAATGGATAGTATTCTCGATTGTCTTCCTTGAGGTCTTCGCTCGATTCCCGTCTCTGCCAAGAAATTTAATTCTGGTATAAAACTGAGAAGAGGCGGGTTCGATTCCTACCTCAGCCATCCTGGAAGTGGTTTTCCGAGGTTTCTCACTTCTACTCCAGGCGAAAGCCGGGATGGTTCGTAATTTAAGGCCATGGTCGCCTCCTTCCAATTCTTCATCTGAATTACAACTACACACACTAATACAGACATCACAGTAACACAGGTTAACAGACAAATTGAACACACGCAAGTACACGGGGCTAAATGACCATGATGTCGCAAAACCCCTTAAGGAATCAACATTTTATTTTTATTTCACGTTCAATGCCGAAACATGAGAGTTATTGCAATAAGAGTAGAGCGCGTGGATTATTTTTGTTTAACTTTTATACCAGAACTAGAAACCCGACCCGGCTTAGCCCGGAAACAGTTATGAATGCATTACGTGATAAGCGCTTTTTTTTTCAATATCAATGAACAACGACCAATATCCGTTTTACGTTTCGGCATGATGGGTTAAATTCACTGACTGGACTATTAATTATATAATCATGGAGATGCATGTGCAACAAATTCTTGTCAGACTTAATTTAAGAATAGCGAGGTGCATGAAACACAAATCCCCCTTCCGTCCAATCTTAACTTGACTGTGAATTTTGAGGAACGAAAAGTTCATAGGTGAAATGAAGAAAAGCCGAGTTGCACTTTCAGGGAAACTCCAAACACAACCACCCTTCTCTGAAGTCTTAACTCAACACAACTCAACGGTTTGCTGCTGGCTGTATCTGGGGCAATAGGTTCGCCCTTTAGCTAGGCAGTAACAGGGATGATAGCTCGTTAACTGTCGCCTCAGTACTTGAATGGACATAGTTGGAAGAAATTAAAACGTAAAAACACTTATAGTGGACGATGTATTGAAGATAGACATATGCTCTCGAGGTCTTTTTTTTTTTTGTAGAACTTTTCATGCTGAAATCGGGGACTTTGGTATATACTAAGTAGAGATATAAGGGAGTGGTGTCTGGATAGCAGCAATATAGTGAACAAATCTGAATATTTTATCGTAACTCACATGATCAGTTGGAGTTATTACTTTTATTACGATTGTGGGGATGACAATGGTTATATTTTTAGTTCACGTGCCTTAACTGCATGACTATTGGCCTCCACGTATTTTAAACAGACTACACGGATAGAGAAACCACGTCTGCTATTTGAACAGTATATATATGCTACTAATTTGGATGTGGTGGTGTATGTTGTTGTTTAAGGGGATACGGAATCACCTATCTTACCATTGTTAAATTTGTTTAATTCATGTTCCTTTTCGTCAGAATCTAATAAAGGTATGATAATTAAATTTATATCACATTTCAATCAAACATTACTTAAAATAGTAAAGGTGCGAATTTTATATAGAACTCGAAGGGAGTCTGAATTTATTTTAAAAGTCAAAAATGTAATAACTTTTTCTTAGAAACACAGCCGAAACCCAAACAGTTTTACTTTAAACAAGGAAACTTCTCCATTAATATATTAACCACAATGAGGCAAACTTATAGTGCAAATTTCACAGGTCTGTGAAAAATAGTCGCCTAGAAAAAGGAACATACTGTTACGGCTGTGAGTTTGTGTCATCGCTCGCCGCATGAGTCACACCTGCCCCAGGGCTGGGCTGTGCCCTGCCTCAGTGTATTGCGTACGCCTTATGCAATAGGACTACTAGGACAAAGGGATGGTCCAGAATATTCGTGACTCAACCAGTGAAGGAAACCTCGAGAAGCCGTGAAACCTGGATGGGTCTAGAAGCATTTATTGAGTCACCGGCCTGCTATATAAGAGCGACCTGTCAAGCAGGTTGTTGTGTTTTACGAGCTAGTGCGAGCGTTTATCCTGAGCGACATAAGTGTGGTGACGAAGTGCCGCGCGAGTTACGAAACCCAGTGACATTGTTTCCCAGCTCCCGAACAGCGAAGCAGCGTGTAGCAGGTTTTCGTAAGTAACTGTAATTTGTGTACATAGGGGAGAGTTGCAAGTAGTTCTGTCAAGGCCACCAGACTCATTAGCGAGAAGATTAACTGTTGACAAGTGAAGGAGGGCAAGAGCTCTCCATAAGCAAGAGACTTGAGGAAACTGGAGTAAGGTTCCAATTGCTTGTATTTGTTGATGAGTAGTGTATCTTCCTGGCCGCAATAAAATTAATTATTTCTTTAGAGGAACATCCTGTGTTGTGCTTTCTACCCACCGTAATCCAGTTAACAAAAGTGCCACTAGGGGGTGGCACGTAACAACTGGTGTCAGAAGCCGGATTACGAACTCAAGCACAAGCACAACACCTGACGGTCCTGGTTTCAAAACCCGAGCAGGTCATTTTCTCTAATTTTCCTGTGAGTGCATGCCCTTTACAAGACAAACAACTAAAATGCAGGCGCAATTGGCAGCATTGCTAGAAAAATTAAGTGGTATGGAAACCAAGATGGAAGACGGCCAGAAGAAGATGGAAGACGGACAGAAGAATTTAACCAAGGACCTAACTGCCAAATTAGAAGACGGCCAGAAGAATTTAACCAAGGACCTAACTGCCAAATTAGAAGACAGCCAGAAGAAGATGGAAGACGGTCAAAATAAGTTAGCGGAGGATCTGAAGAAGATGAAGGACGGCCAGAAGAAGATGGAGGACGGCCAGAAGAAGTTAGCCGAGGACCTAACTGCCAAACTAGAAGACGGCCAGAAGAAGTTAGCCGAGGACCTAACTGTCAAACTACAAGACGGCCAGAAGAAGATGGAAGACGGTCAAAATAAGCTAGCGGAGGACCTGAAGAGGATAGAGGACGGCCAGAAGAAGATGGAAGACGGTCAGAATAAGTTGACACAGGACCTGAAGAAATTAGAACTGGGTCTGCGTGAGGAAGTCACGGCAGTGGAAAAGAAGTTCGACGCCTTACAAGTGGAAGTTGCCGAGCTGCGCCAACGCCCGCTGATGGGGGTGGAGGAGAAATTCAACACCTTACAAAAGGAAGTTGCTGAGCTGCGCCAACGCCCACTGACGGGGGTGGAAGAGAAATTCAACGCTTTACAAAAGGAAATTGCTGAGCTGAGCCAACGCCCGCCGACGGGGATGGAAGCGAGATTCAACGCTCTACAAGAGGAAGTTGCCGAGCTGCGCCAACGCCCGCCCACCGTTACACCGGGAATATCAGGAACGGGACATAGCAGAGTGACGCCCCCAACCTTCGACGGAAAGATCCCGAGGAGCACCTACTTACGTCAGTTCGAGGCGGCCTGTTCCATAAATAACTGGAACAACACAGAAAAGGCTACAGCTCTCATTGTAGCGCTGAGAGGTGACGCCCTTAACGTCCTTCAGGCCATCCCGACTGGATCCCAGGACTACGCTTCACTGATCGCCCATATGGAGTCCCGATATGGAGATAACCATCTTCAGCAGGCCTACCAGATGCAGCTCCGGACCCGGGTACAGAAGAACGCGGAAACCCTGCAGGAGTTCGAGATGGACATCGCACGCCTCGTAAGGCTCGCCTATACAACAGCACCGGCCGACTTTCTGGAACAGATTGCGACGCAGACTTTCACCGACGGGCTACGGGACTCGGACACTCAACAGGCGCTGCGACTCGCGTGCAATAAGACCCTGGCAGATGCGCTGAGCCACGCACTTGAGTTCGAGACGGCAAAACAGGCATCTAGAATGCACGCGCGGGTGCGTCAAGTGGACGTCGACGAACCAGCAAAAACCAACGAGACCAAGCCCCTGGCCGACGAATTGATGAAGGCGTTAAGCCGTTTCTTCGATAGTCGCGGCACCACCAGCAACGACACAGCCGGAAGACAACCAGAGAGGCGGCCCGGAAGAGGACTACCGACCTGCTGGGCCTGCGGTAAGAGAGGCCACCTGAGCAAGGACTGCGGTGATCGCCGCCGCCGAGGGTATCCGACGGGAAATCAGTCGTCTGAAAACCGCGCGGCCCAGGGAAACGAGTATTAGCCAGCCTTGGGGGGCAAAGGTTAGCTTGTGACAGTCGTCAAGCCCCGGCAGTCCAAGTGCGTGTGACGAAGTTACGGAGGGACAATAGCAGCCTGATGGTCGACGGAGTCGTCAACGGAGTGAGCTGGCCCATGCTGATCGACACGGGAGCGTCGAGGACCATCGTCAATCCCACCGTGATCCCGAAGTGGAGAGTGCAACCCTCACAAAGGAACCTCCAGCTAATAACCGCGACCGGAGAGACCGCACCAGTACATGGCGAAGCATCACTGAAGCTCGTCATTGGTCGACGGGTGGTGAAGCATCCAGTGCTTGTGGCTGACGTATCAAACGAAGTGATCATCGGACTTGACTTCCTGGACCAGAACAACATCATCTTGGACTTGAGTACCAACACTCTGCACTTAGGAGATGAGGAACTTGCTTTGCAACCAGCACACGAGGCCGTTACCGCACGACGAGTAAGGCTGAGAGAGGACGTCATCGTTCCTGCCAGGTCGGAGGTCAGCGCCGCCATAATTGTCGACGGAACTGCTGAGGGAGTGGCGGCTGTCATCGAGCCAAAATATGACGACATCCAGACAAAAGGATTGCTAGTTGCCAAGACCCTCATCAATACGACGCCTCGGCCGTACGTCCGCCTGTCCAACCTGAACGACTACGATATTACGGTTCACCGGGACACCAACCTAGGAGTCTCCGAGCCCGTTACCTGGATTGCCCGCATCACAGACATGACGGACGGACACCTGCAGACGGACAACCTAAGAAGACGCGCCCTGCCAGATGAACTACAGAAGCTGTACCAAGGATCCCAGGACCATTTAGACGAGAAGCAATCACGCCAACTTCAGGACCTGCTACGCGAATTCCAGGATGTCTTCTCCGTGGGGTGCAAAGACTTCGGTAGGCCAAGCTTGGTCCAACACAGAATCTACGTTGGGGACAGCACACCGATTAGGGCCCCATTCCGACGTGTCCCGCTTGCCAAGCAGGCCGAAGTCGACCGGATGGTAGAAGAGATGAAGGAGCAAGGGGTGATCGAGCCATCACATAGTCCTTGGCGTTCTCCGGTCGTGCTAGTGAAGTAGCAGGACGGTTCCACCAGGTTCTGCGTGGACTACAGGCGGGTGAACGACGTCACGAAGAAGGACAGCTACCCTCTATCCCGGATCGACGACACGCTGGACACCATATCAGGATCAAGATGGTTCTCCACCTTGGATTTGAAGAGTGGCTACTGGCAGGTGGAGGCCCACCCTAGGGACCGCGAGGAAACGGCGTTCTCTGTGGGCAG
Organism: Meconema thalassinum; assembly: GCA_946902985.2. NCBI lineage: Eukaryota > Metazoa > Arthropoda > Insecta > Orthoptera > Tettigoniidae > Meconema > Meconema thalassinum. Next base: position 1,395,232,940 of record OX336389.2, read on the forward strand.
CGGGCTCTGGCAGTTCACCGTCATGCCATTCAGTCTGTGCAACGCCCCTGCGACCTTCGAAAGGCTAATGGAGTCCATTCTGAGGGGACTACACTGGAAGATCTGCCTGGTCTACCTAGACGACGTCATCGTTCTGGGAAAAAGCTTCGAGGAGCACTACAGCAGCAGAAACCTGAAGGAGATCTTGATGAAGCTACGGGCTGCCCAGCTGATGTTGAGCCCCAAGAAGTGTCAGCTCTTCCAGAACCTTGGGCATATTGTCTCCGAGGAAGGGGTGCGCACCGACCCAGAAAAGACCGCAGCTGTGAGGGAGTGGCCAGTTCCGAAGGACAAGTCCCAACTACGAAGCTTCCTGGGACTCTGCACTTATTACCGTCACTTCGTGAGAGGATTCGCCGACATCGCCAAACCACTGCATCGCCTGACTGAGAAGGACCAACTCTTCACATGGACAGCAGAATGCCACAGTGCCTTCGAACAACTCAAGCAGGCTCTGTGCACCATGCCTATTCTGGCCTACCCCAGACCTGGAACAAGGTTCATCGTCGATACCGATGCCAGCGACTTTTGTATATGGGGAATCCTGTCGCAAATAGTGGACGGCGAGGAGAGAGTAGTGGCCTACTTCAGCAAAGCCTTGTCAAAGCCAGAGAGGAGCTACTGCGTCACCAGGAAAGAACTGCTCGCCATCGTGATGACCATCGAACATTTCCACATGTACCTGTACGGGCAAGAATTCCTCATCAGGACCGACCATGCATCCCTGCGGTGGCTCCTGAACTTCAAACAGCCTGAGGGTCAACTCGCGCGGTGGTTAGAGAGGCTTCAACAGTACAACTTCAAGATCCAGCACAGGAAAGGCCAAATGCATTCTAATGCCGACGCCCTGTCACGAAGACCGTGCCCCGAAGACTGCACCTTCTGTACTAGGAGGGAAGAGAACACCGGGATACAGTGCCGACGGACTACTGTGGAACTTCAAGGGAACTGGAGCCGCGAATCTTTCATGCGGGCACAAGCAGAATATGATGACCTGGGACTGATAGCCGAATGGAAGAGGGCCTGTGTCCCCAGACCCGGGTGGAACATTGTGAGTGACTGCTGCCCAAAGTTTAAGTCCTACTGGGCGCAGTGGGACTCGCTGATTGTAAGGGATGGCCTCATCTGCCGCGCCTGGGAGAGCACCGACGGGAAGACATCTCGGGAACAAGTCGTCGTTCCAAAGGCTATGACGGAGGAAGTCCTGAAGGAAGTCCATGGAGGATCATCTGGTGGACACCTGGGGATAAAGAAGACCATGGAGAAGCTGAGAGAGCGGTTCTATTGGATCGGATGCCGAACTGACGTGGAGCACCACTGCGCGAGGTGCCACGATTGCGCAGCCAGGAAGGGCCCAGGACGAAGACGACGGTGTCCACTGAAGACCTACAACGTGGGCGGCCCCATGGAGAGAGTGGCCATCGATGTTGCTGGGCCATTATCGTTAAGCGAGGCAGGGAACCGCTACATATTAGTCGTCAGCGACTACTTTACCAAATGGCCGGAGGCGTATGCGCTCCCTAACCAAGAAACCGCGACGATTGCAGAGACCCTGGTGAAGGAATTCGTCAGCCGGTACGGAGTACCCCTGGAGCTGCACTCCAACCAAGGGAGGAACTTCGAGTCACAGGTGTTCCAGAACCTATGCCAGCTGCTGGGAATCCGGAAGACAAGGACAACGCCGCTACACCCAAGTCCGACGGGATGGTAGAGCGATTCAATCGCACCATCGAGATCCATCTCCGAATAGTCGTCAGCGAGCACCAGTGGGATTGGGACAAGCATCTTCCACTATTTCTCCTGGCCTACCGCACCGCCGTGCATGAAGCCACCGGGTGCACACCAGCCCGGGCCATGTTTGGGAGGGAGCTCCGTCTACCTGTCGATCTCGCCTTTGCCGACCTGGGAATGATCCGGTCCCGGTAGCCAGTATTGTCAAGAACTGGTCGACCAACTGGAGGATGTGCACGCGTTCGCGAGGAGGAAACTGCGGATCGAGACCGACCGAATGAAGACACGATACGACCAGCAGACGGATGCCGGCGGATTCCACGAGGACGACCTGGTCTGGCTCTTCAACCCATTACGGAAGAAATGCCTGTCACCCACACTGCAGAAGTCCTGGGAGGGCCCGTACCGAGTCGTGAAACGGATCAACGATGTCGTCTACAGGATCCAGCGGAGCCTGAGGGCGAAGATGAAGATCGTGCATCGAGATCGCCTGGCAGCCTACGGAGGGACACAGACGGACCAATGATTGATCGGGACGATCAGCCTTTTAGGAAGGGGGTGGTGTTACGGCTGTGAGTTTGTGTCATCGCTCGCCGCATGAGTCACAACTGCCCCAGGGCTGGGCTGTGCCCTGCCTCAGTGTATTGCGTGCGCCTGATGCAACAGGACTACTAGGACAAAGGGATGGTCCAGAATATTCGTGACTCAACCAGTGAAGGAAACCTCGAGAAGCCGTGAAACCTGGATGGGTCTAGAAGCATTTATTGAGTCACCGGCCTGCTATATAAGAGCGACCTGTCAAGCGGGTTGTTGTGTTTTACGAGCTAGTGCGAGCGTTTATCCTGAGCGACATAAGTGTGGTGACGAAGTGCCGCGCGAGTTACGAAACCCATTGACATTGTTTCCCAGCTCCCGAACAGCGAAGCAGCGTGTAGCAGGTTTTCGTAAGTAACTGTAATTTGTGTACATAGGGGAGAGTTGCATGTAGTTCTGTCAAGGCCACCAGACTCATTAGCGAGAAGATTAACTGTTGACAAGTGAAAGAGGGCAAGAGCTCTCCATAAGCAAGAGACTTGAGGAAACTGGAGTAAGGTTCCAATTGCTTGTATTTGCTGATGAGTAGTGTATCTTCCTGGCCGCAATAAAATTAATTATTTCCTTAAAGGAACATCCTGTGTTGTGCTTTCTACCCACCGTAATCCAGTTAACAAAAGTGCCACTAGGGGGTGGCACGTAACAATACATTAAAAAAATGGACATTTGAAAACTGCAGTTAGAACTTTCCACACATGATGATTATCTCATTTTTAGCGCAAGTGTAAATTAAAATTATGGCAGTTTCTAATGGTTTAAGTAGATAATGTATTACACAACATGTTAAAGGGCAGACTTCAGAGATTCATAAAATAAAAATATGTTAATTTTGACAATTTTAACCGTTCCGTATTCCCTTAATTGTGAGAATAGGGATGCTGAAGGTCCGTTAGACTATTGCCAAGGTATGTGGATTAAGTAATAATATACACGAAAATAGGCTGCAGTGAAAATGGTCTTCTGAAGTGGCCAAGACCGTGCATTGAACCACATACGGGGCATAGCCTATAACACTAGCAAGATATACCATAGAATGATCTTTTGAGTTAATAAATTATAATTCAAAGGGGTGGAGTTGTGGAAATCAAGTCATTCAGAGCCTTTTACCACAAGATGATCATGAAATAGGAGCATCTAATATTAACGAAGATATGTCCTCGAACCTGCCACTTTCGTGCAGCAAAGGCGTTATCTTAATATATTACGAACCACACGAGGTATTCTGCCATCCTTATTACTACCCTAGATATACTCATAATTAATGCAAAGTGATTCAGCTTTTGATCTTGGAGCTCGACACCAGCACGGCAAGTTCATCTGAAGATCTCGAAAATAATCAATTCTCGAGGCCTTGCCTTGTCACCGCACCGCACCGCACTTGATGTAGGTTCCTCTGCTAAGTGCTGCACGCAGGGGTGTCTATTAGCGAAACTGACTGTAGAAATCAATGAACATAGACTTTGTGTAAAGTTGTCACAAATTGGGATACTTCCTACCCAAAAAAAGCGATTGCAGAGCAATGGTTCCGTAAAGCTTTCCATTTCGAGCTTCTATTTCCCTCTCAAGCCAGAGTTATCTCGCGCACACGGGGTTAGAACTGACAGCACCAGACACACAGCTTATCACTGGGATTTGCGGCAATATACCCAACATGGACTTCCGCACTTTCAGCATGGAATAACAAGTCCATCTTTGGTGCTTTACTTCATGAGCATTGCATTAGCTTCCTGACAAACACACACTTCATGGTCAATTCATGACTTGTGCTCGTTAATTACGTTAGTTCATCACATCAATATGTAACAGCTAAACTACTGTTCTAAAGTATTGCACGCCCTATAGAGTTTTGGTACAGAACTTCTTAACACCCATTCGTCTTTGAAATTTCAAATTTTTGTTAAAGCAGGATAGTCTACAAATGAGAAGGTACATTGTAATGAAGGACAAGATTGTTTATAATATTTAAATTCAAGGAAATATGTCAACAGTACGTGCGTATGTACGATGATATGTCATGTCACTGTTGATATCGAAGTTAAATATTACATATTTTGATGAAATTTCCATTTAATTTGGTCATAGTGTAACGTATTGTGTATCACTAGTGCATTATTCAGTAGTCATACTTTAGGGGCCGATAACCTAGATGTTAGGCCCCTTAAAACAACAATTATCATCATCATCATCATCATCATCAGTAGTCAAACTTTAATTCTGTTGGACACCCCGCCCTCCTTGGCCCTTATAACAGCTTTCACTCTGTCAGACATGGAGTCGATCAATTTCTAATGATACTGATGTCAATTTCATGGTTCATGAAGATGTGTAACTAACAAAAGAACACCATTGCAATCAAGGAAGTGCAATACTTTAGAACAGTAGAGTATTGTAATGCTGACTTTTCGTCTACTCCTACAGACGCCCATGTGAATTCCTGTGGATTTCGTGTTAGTATTGATGTTCTTGATTCAGTTTCAAACTAGGGACATATTTGGCTGCTAGCCCAAAGTACGTGGATGTCTGTATAATTGTTTTGATAATATGTGTTATTGTGACTCTCTACCAGTGTGCCTGTGAATAATTGAATGTGCACCGGGGAACAAGTAATAATGTGTCAATCAAGAAATTGGTTGTACTGTAGCTAATGTGCACAGTGCTGTCGACGAGCAGCCCTCAGCAACTATTTTTGAAGTAACAACGATGATTCTTTTTCATGGTAACTGTAAATTATCATTAAATTGGAATCTCAATAGACTAATACGATGTCAAGTAATGTTCTACGACTGAATTGGCTTTCATAGCTATGAGATCGGTGTGAATCTCTGTGGATCCTAAAATTTTAAGTAATAGATCGTCGCATACGTGAAGTGTCGGACACGCCTGGCAACTGAAGTTCGGTCAGATATAATGTATTATAATTAGGGCTCGGATTTTTAGGTGCTAAAAATCGGGAAAATATTTACTTTTTATGTATTAAAAATACCTGAAATATGTTACAAAAAGTAAAAATATTTAATTATAATTAAGATAATTAATGTGAATATAAACAATATGCAGTACCCACGAATGCAATTTGTGCTATGCCTCACTGACTACTGAAGAATTACAATACACAACGAGATACATCCTCAGGTTGTCCGTCACACATGACCGACGATTATCGCGAAACACTTCTTCTGAAGGCGCGAAACAGCGGCAATATGTTCCTTGCCCTTGAGGTGTTGTGTAACGTGAGATCGCTGTTCAGCCTTGAATGCTTTCCCCACATGGTTGGCACAACAGATCGCCCCCATCAGAAATGAAATTATATTTAAATTCTGCAACATAATACTGCAGACGATAACTTGTAGTTGCTTTTACTTTAGGCATCGTAGAACTGCCTTACACTTCACAGTGCCAGAAATGAACAGCATGTGAGTGACACTGGTTCCAGGTAGCTTTTAGGGGAGGGTCTAGTACGTGGTGTATGGACAAGGAAATCTCCGGCTTCCACAGTGAGTGGCACGGAGCGTCAAGTTAAGAATAACACAGTTGCAAGCTGACATACGCTCTGCATGAAGATTAGATTGCTCACGGTTCTTCGCCGTTGAAGTAACACAGACGAAAAATTCAATAAACTGAAAGATCTAGCATACTGATTAAAAGGAATGCAAATATTAGGTATTTTTATTTGCTAATAAGTGAAAAACAGGAATTTATGTATTTATAGAAAAAATGCTTAAAATATGTATTTAGATTAAAAAATATTTATTTACCCAAAAATCCGAGCCCTAATTATAATTCTTGTAAAGCCACAGCCGTTGAGCATAATATAATATAATATAATATAATATAATATAATATAACTTGCACGTATTACTGTAATCAAGGTATAACAATTCAATCATATCGAAAAAATAAGTCCAAATTTGCAGATCCGAATTAGCCTCTGACTACCATAGAGCATTATTTTATTTGTCAATGCTGCGGGGTTCGATTCGCCACGAGAAACTAAACTGGTGGTGGTATTGTGTGTGTGTGTGTGTGTGTGTGTGTGTGTGCGTATTGGCGAGGGTGTAGGAGTTGGGACCGGATTTGGCTTGCAACCAGACGTGAAATCCCCTTAAGCTGGCTTGTCTTAGTCTGCAAGGTACACAGACAGACAGATGTATTGGGAGGTGCTGCGGCATTGCGGTTTTTCGGTCTCTGTTCCGCTTGCATAGCGGCACAGGTCAAATCGATATCGGTTCTACTTTACCATATGACCGCCCGCTACCCGCGGCCTCGTGCAGCCACCGACATGCTCTTCATATTCGAACCCACCGCACAACACGCACCGCGTCTTCAAATTCAGCATGCGCGCCCTCATCAGCAAATGGAAAATGCAATATCAAACGTCTCTGTCAGTTGATGAAGAGTTATCATCAATGGTCTAACACACGAGGGGATCCACTATTCCCCACAGTACCCTCAACTTATTTCATGATGTGATCACTTAAAAGTTTTTTTATTTTATTTAGTCAATTTACCCTCTAGGTTGGTGGTTCCCACGGGCTCAGCGAGGGAACTCACCACTACCGCCTCTATGGGCAGTGTCCTGGAGCTTGGAACATCTGTTCGGGATGTTACAACTGGGGAGGTGTGATTAGCACTTCGCCCACGCGGCCTCACCTGCAAAGCGAACAGGGGCCTCATGAGGGATGGGAAGGGATGGAAGACTGGGATGGAGAGGCTAGGAAGAGGAAAGGAGTCGGCCGTGGCTTTACAGTAGGTACCATCCCGGCATTTGCCCGAAGACGAAGTGGGAAACCACGGAAAGCCACTTCGAGGATGGCTGAGGTGGGAATCGAACCCCCTCTACTCATTTGGACCACCCGAGGCTGAGTAGACCCCGTTCCAGTCCTCATACCACTTTTCAAATTTCGTGGCAGAGCCGGGAATCGAACCCAGGACCTCCGTGGCGGCAGCTAACCATGCTGACCGCTACGCTACGGAGGCGATATCATTTAAAAGTAACACTCCAAAATGTGGTTTGCCTTTCGACATATTGAATAAATCAATACGTCTGAGAGCTGGAACGTGGTCCAGTCGGCCTCGTGAGGCAAATCTAAAAGGCGGTGGGTTTGATCCCCATCTCAGCTATCATGGAAGTGGTTTCCCGTGGTTTCCAACGTAACCTCCGGACAAATGCTGAGTAGATACTTAATTGTAGAACTCGTGGTTTTGGTATCATACCCAAGTGAAAAACATGGCATGTCCTCGACCATAACAAAAGTATACGCACAAGAAGAAATACGACAACATCACAGGTTATAAACGTAAATATATGCATTTAAGGTACACAAGACCATTAACTAATTTACACCCAGTCTCCACGGCAGATTCTAATTTTATTTTTCTGTGAATAATTAGGCACGAGATGTATAATTTCGGGTAAACTATGACAAAGGGAAACAGGAATGTTCAATTATTACAAACTAAGAATACAACGTACGACCATCTCAGAGAAAGAAAGTCCAATTAACTAATACTAGACCACACGTAATATTTAAACTTGTTTATTTTGTTATTCTCCATCACTTTAGAATGTAACATTGGCCATTGGTTACATTTACACACATTGTCACAGCCCAGGCGACAATTGCGTCAGGTTGAGGAGCGCACATTGGAATTTTGAGGCTGAAGTCAGGTGCTGAGGTTCACGAATTATGCCCCAGTGCCCATAGTAACGCTAAGTTAAAGCTGTATTCATGTCCTTAATTTAACAGGTAGGTTTAAATATACCTTCCACACCCCATGCCCAGTGAACATCTAATTTAGGCCCAAAAATAGGACTAAAATAACAGAGACTAACTACACCTTTGCAACGAAATTTTTTTAATTGTTTTGTTGGTACATTTCCTTTTTGAAAAAGTAGGAAAACTGTATAGGCAATAATATTCATAATATTCGTTTCCCTTCATTATTTGGTGCTAGGGTACCGAGAGTCCATGGCCCCGAATGCCGGTAAAGTGGGTAGTAGCTAATTCTAAAGATATTGATTGAATTGTACACACAAGGTTGGAGGCATAATTATTCCTAATAACGTTCCGTACTGTGTAATCTTAACACTCCAAACTTAATTATTTCTCAGCAACAAAATTATGTTCTAGTTCTGAATTAGTATCATTGTAAGCTAATTATAAACATCATTATATTGTAGTTATTATGCTAATATCTAACAAATGGTCGTAGGAAGTAGGCAATAAGAGAAGAGCCATGCAATTATTGATGCAAGAGTAACTCGGAATTAGTGAGCCAAGGCTCCAGTAATTATACGCAAGGAATATGCTCCGATGTATCTGATACAGCAATGATGACGTTGAGGCAAAGCTCAACACTATATGGCAACCAATCACAACTTAGGAGGAAATCTTGAAAATGCTCCAGGTGACTATACAGGGTGGTTAGGCAGCCTGCTGTATACACTGTTTTCTTTCTTTTTTTTTTTCGTGTGGCCTCCTGAGAGGCCGAGTGCAGGTTTTCCTAGTCGACGCCTGTGGGCGACCTGCGCGTCGGGATGAATGGATGAAGATGAATGAAACTGAGCAAGGATGTGGAAGGAAGCGACCGTGGCCTGCCAGAAGGTACCATCCCAGCATTTGCCTGGTGTTGAAAATGGGAAAACCACGGAAAACCATTTCAAGGACGGCCGACGGTGGGGCTCGAACCCACGCGTCTACCGAGTCAGCAGAGAGCTTGGCCCCATGACCTAACGCTGCGCTTTTAGCAAGCGTAGCCACTGCTGTCGGTGCAGTATACACTCATGAAAAAGGAATTGCAGCACCATGAAAGAATCGGTCGTTTGTGTTCATTTCAAGATCGTAAATACGGCATGTAGGTGTGTATACTATAACAAATTCACGTCCATTGAAGTGTATATACAGGTCTCCCCCCGTGATTAATTGTGGAGTTGGACCATAGTGTAACATAGATGACCCACAGTCTGTACAAACTTGCTTTCAAGACAGATATGGGCACGCTCTGATCAATTATTGCAGTTTCAGAGAAGTTATGATTGGTCTTTGAGAGAGTAGGTAATCTATGTGGACTGTAGCTGAACTTGTTGACCGACTGGCATTTACAGTACAACGGTTTTTTCAGCAGTGATCATATTATGAAAGTATGCACACCCATAGAATCGGCACTGAATGTCTTTGACAGACTACTGAGAGGGAAGATCACCGCATCCCACGGAAGGCTTGGATGGGCCCCTGCGCAACAGCAGCGCAAATTCAAGCAATCCCACGTTATTCCACAAACAGTTGGGTATCGCCTGTGTGCAGGTGGCTTATGAGCCCGTGATCCTGACGAAGGTGTTCCACTGACCCCACAACATGCACGTGGAAAACAGGTGTGGTGTCGAGAAAGATCGGCGTGAGCCGATGGAGAAATTGTGCTTCTCTATTGCCCGCAGTGATCGCCACAATCATGTGTGGCGAATTATCGGAGAGAGGAGCCACTCAGACCTTACTGTCGAGAAGCACATAGGGCCAAAACTGGGCATTACATTCTGTGGAGCTATTGTATTTGGTGTGAAATCACAAATAGTGGATGTTGAGAACAAAATGACTGCTCACCAGCATGTTGTCAGGGTACTCAATTCGGAGGTTGCCCTTGTGATGGCGTAATTGTGAATTAGGTGTTTCAGCAAGACAATGCCCGCTTTCTTGTTGCACGCATCTCCATGAAAACTTCTCAATGTTCCATCAGATCCTTTGAACTCAGATCTATTGTTGCGTTGACAACAGTGCAGTTCGAATCAGTCTCTCACAACTCTGGAACAACTGACCCATGCAGTGCAGCAAGCATGGACTACAAATCCACAAGAAGTGGAAAGTCATGTTAAAGGTATAATAAAGGTTGCGCGATTTAGCGGACAAAATGGTTTAGTTTCATTATGTAAACTTGTCTCGCAGGCTAACCGTACGTCCTATTACTTTCCATTTTCATTAAGTAGTAGTAGCCCTACAGCAACACAAACAAATTTATGATAATCGGGGTGGATCTGATTACAGCGATTCTTTCCCCAAAACATCCTTGTTACTGCAATTACCTTATGGAAGGTCGTTCTCTGTTATCATTCTAGCAGCAATTCTGAAAGGGTCGCGTGCGCATAAGGAGGAAGGAAGAGATGTGTGGTTAGACGGATTCCCTCCCTCTCCGCGAGACCGGCCTTCTGATGACCTTGCTGTATGCCCCACCTGGATACAAACTCTCTTCACGTCTGTTACGTGATATCTTATTTACGTTTTTCAGATGTGTAGATGTTTACACACAAATCCAATTTGTTACTTCCAGTCTTCTCGTGATAATCAGAACTGCTGACTCAACCCCGAGTGGCATTTTCGGGTTCCCGGCTTTACGTACAGTAGTAGGCTTGTGAGCATTGTTGCTCCTGTATCCTCTTATACCAAGCATCATTTTCAATGCATGTTTTCGTCTTTCGGCGCTTTTTTACCCGGCTGCCTAGTCATATTCAACCTACCCTGTATAGGCAGTTCCTCGGTTAAACGTGCTTCCACAGGCATTGCATTGAATGGACCGGGGATGAGGTGGCTGGGATTGACGAACTTACGCTATTGATGTTTGATTTCTTCATGTCTGAGGCGCTCTTGTTCCAAGAGGGTTACAGCATCAATCGTGAAATACCATCTACAACGACTCCCAGTTTTCCACTGTAATGAAGGTTGATTTCCATGAAGCCTCAAAAAGACCCAAGACACATGTCACCATAGAGGATTTGATGGTATAGACTATGGTGTCACTCATGAAACGAACATGTTCTGTCCTACTAAAATGAGCACTAGAGATGAAAGCTTCTACGCTGTTAAATTGAGCTTTCTCAGGAACTGCTTGAATGGTCACTAGTGCTTCATGAAAACACTCAAGATCATTGTCATCATGATGATCAAGCGTCCACAATCCTCGGCCATAGAGTAGCGTAGAGATAACAAAAGCTTGCCATACCCTGTGCAAGGTCATTATTTAAGAAGACCCGGTCCAAGAGTCGTCCCAAGGCCAGATGAACATCCCGGGGTTTGTTTTCCACGTCCAGTTTAAAATTAATTCATCCCTTGAATAGGATGCTTCCAACGTATGAAAAGAAGCCTATGAGGCCAGAATCTCTGGAAAGAATGAAAAGGATTTTCTATATCATAGAACACTAAAACGAGAGGTTTCTGTTTCCCTCTGCTTTGCTCATGGAGTTACCTTGCACAAAAATAAAAAATCATGTCAGGGGTGACGATTAATGGCAGTAATAGCTGAGTATATTTTATTCTCGGTAGCTACATGAAACAAAAGATGCATTTGAGATGTGTATTTGTCGTTTCCTTCACCCCGCAGGGGTCCACGACTAGTGGGACGTGGGTTGGCGACCACGGGACCCCAGCTGAGTTCGGCATTGCTTCCACTTACTTGTGCCGGGCTCCTCTCTGTCATCTTTCCTATCGACCTCCCTTGGTCAACTCTTGTTCTTTTCCGACCCCGACGGTATTAGGGTATCCGAGGCCTAGAGAGTATTTTACTTTCCCGCCATAATATGCCCTTGTCTCATCTTTCCTGATCCCTCATTCTACGAGCGGTCAGACCTCTTCTGTTCTCTTCCTATCTCCTGCCTTCTGCTCAAGGCCCTTAAGGAGGCAGGGTGTGTGTAGTCCCACAACTTCCGTTGCACCTTCGATAGTGCTACACCCTCAAAGGCTCACGGCTGGTGAGTTCGGGAGTTGGCAACCCCGAGGGATTCCTGAGCTGGGTCCGTTTTTTCCCCTTTTTCCAGTGGCTCTGGGGTGGACCTTCTCCTCTTTCCCTTTCCTCTCTGCCTCTTCTGGTACTCCATCCTTTCAAGTCCCTCAATCCTCATTCTTCGAGGGTTGAGGGCATTTCTTTTCCCCCTGTCCATTGTTTGCCTTATTCTTTATTTGTTTACCAGTTCTCCTTCTAGTTTGTAAGACAGTAGTTAGTATTAGTTATAGTTTTCATTATATTTTCATCTCATCTTTCACTATCACCCAAACCATTAGGGGCCGATAACGTAGATGTTAGGCCCCTTAAAACAACAATTATCATCATCATCATCGTTTCCTTCATGAGTATGCGACATCGTGCTCCTTAATCGAGTAAACTTTGGTGTATGTGAGATCTGCCCGACAACCACATTGTTGTGGTGTCTGTAGTAGTGCGTGTACTGTACTTGTAACTATAGATATGGTTGGGTGACTAACAGCCATGCATTAACCTAGAGCCACACTGACAAACCATGAATAGGCTCTTCTTTTCGTTTGTCGCCACGATACCAAGTGAAGCGTATTTTTAACCTACCAGGATTTCAATTCTCCATGGTAAAGCCGAGAACACAACCGAGGCTTCCTGACTAGAAAGTATTCTACTTACCACTAAGAGGAAAATACAAGAATTATTATTGGAGACGTAAAATATTTCGGTTGTTATTATTTTAATCATCAGTATAAAGATTGCTTTTCAGTCGGTCAACTCGTAGGTGGGAGATCAATTTTATTGATCAGTTAATATTAATGACGGCCCCGTGATGGTAGGGTAGCATGCCTGCCTCTCACCCGGAGACCCCGGGTTCGATTCACGGCACCGTCAGGGATTTTAGAAAATGACGTGAGGGATGGAACGGGGAGCACTCAGCCTCGTGATGACAATTGAGTTGCTGTCTGACAGTGAGGCAGCGCCCCGGTCACGAAAACCAAGATTAACGGCCGAGGGGACCCGATGCGCTGACCACAGGTCACCTCAATATCTGCCGGTCAAATGGCTGGGCAGCGGTCGCTTGGTAGGCCTAGGCCCTTCATGGGCTGTAGTGCTAGGGGTTATTTAGTTATTATTGATAATATTAATCAAATACCGCCTCCGTGGCTTAGGCGGCAGCACGCCGGCCTCTCACCGCTGGGTCCGTGGTTCAAATCCCGGTCACTCCATGTGAGATCTGTTCTGGACAAAACGGGGGCAGACAGGTTTTTCTCCGGGTACTCCGGTTTTCCCTGTCAAAATTTCATTCCAGCAACACTCTCCACTATCATTTCATTTCATCTGTCATTCATTTAATCATTGTCCCAGAGGAGTGCGTCAGGCCTCGGCAGCCGGCACAGTCCATATCCTCGCCGCTAGATGGGGGCTTCATTCATTCCATTCCTGACCCGGTCGGAGACTGGAAGCAGGCTGTGGATTTTCATTTTCATTTATCAAATATCACTTCACATTTCACAACATCAAATAAATATTCAATTTTTAAGACTATTGAGCCCCATACACGAGACGTCCGACTCAAAAGCAATGCTTACATAGATTCTAACAAGACTACACTGATTACAGGTTTTTTAGTTTTATGATGATGACGACTGGTATTATTTTTATGTTAATGATTTCATCCATTGGCTCTTTCTTTCATTTATTTATTAATTTATGTATTTATTTACTAGGGCAATCTACGACCACGTTAAGTCTTGTTACATTTCGCAGTGAACTTCGGATCACTTTGAGCACAGAATTAGGCCTACCTCATTCTTTGTGAGTGGGCCTGCTTGCGTTCCTCTGTCCAAGGGGCAATTTGTCTTCCTCTTGGTTGTTCATCTCTGTTTAGCCTGTTTGTCACGATATGTTTGCGAAAGAGATATCTGTCATTGAAGTCTTCGGGTTTTATGTGTAGCATTTGGAGTACTTCTTTGGTGTCTCTAATCTACGACATCGTGGCTTTGAGGTTTGAATCAAGAAAATTAAAGACCTGTTCCCGTCCATTCGTCTGACGTGACCGTAAAATCGAGCCCGTCTTTTGCAGATTGTGTCTGTAATTTTCTCTATTTTGTTATAGACATTTCTGTTAGATCTCTTAAGTGGTTGCGGATCTTGTAATTATATTGCATGATTCCTGTAATGATTTTGTGTTCGTTTTCTCCAGTTTTTCAAGGAGTCTTTTATCTTCATCTAGGAATAGGCTTTCGGCTACATGCATAACTAGTGGCTTCAGAACCGTTTCATAGTGACGTGTCCTAATGTTTGACTATTTTAATTTATTATTATTGTGTATAATATTATAATTATTATTTATTTATTTTAAGGTAATATTTTTCACGCTAGTTTGATTTAAAACAACATGCAGATGAGGTACAAGAAATTATTTTTTACAAATCGTTGATTTTTGTGACAGAAATCCATGTGGCTCGTCTCCAGGATAATGGCCTTCTGCATTCATGATGAACAGTTGTCCTGCTGTAAATACTTGAGGTGTAGAGTTTCGTCTGAAGGAATGATCCCTTGTAGCTGGCATTTATTATTATTATTATTATTAACACAAGTAGTAGTTATAGTAGTAGGAGTTGTAGTAATCGTCTTGCAAGAATGTGTGTGAGGAGAAAGAAGAGAGAGAGTGAGAGAGAGAGAGAGTAGTCACCGCACAATCCCCAGCTTGCTCCCTCGTTGTTATAACACGTACGGTATATTCCACCGCATGTAATATCGGACATTCGTATGTAGAAGGGGGGGGGGGGGAGGGGGGCAGCGGTGATACTTCTCTTATCGACCGAGTTGTGAGAAACATTTTCAGCGATAATAAATTATTGAATTAATAAAAAGCATGCTGGCAACCAAGAGGTTAAAGTCCTTAAAACCACAATAATATGAATAACGATGTGAAAGTATTCACTAAAAGAAAGACAATATATTTATACTGTAAGATTTTAACATAAATGACAATATCCACAAGGAGCTAGTCCAGTTGAGACACCTTAAAATCATTTATCTTTAAAATAAATAAGTCTTGGATATACAAGAGTATAAGCCTCCATGGCTTAGGCGGCAGCACGCCGGCTTCTCAACGCTGGGTCCGTGGTTCAAATCCCGGTCACTCCATGTGAGATCTGTGCTGGACAAAACGGAGGCAGACAGGTTTTTCTCCGGGTACTCCGGTTTTCCCTGTCAAAATTTCATTCCAGCAACACTCTCCACTATCATTTCATCTCATCTGTCATTCATTTAATCATTGCCCCAGAGGAGTGCGTCAGGCCTCGACAGCCGGCACAGTTCATATCCTCGCCGCTAGATGGGGGCTTCATTCATTCCATTCCTGACCCGGTCGGAGACTGGAAGCAGGTTGTAGATTTTCATTTCATATACAAGACTATAGCCTCGGGGCTAATGACCACTAAATCGCAGCTCCTGAGATAAGCAGAAAAAACAACAACGATATTAAGACTTAATACCAAATAGAGATAACGGCAGGTTATACTCCTTCAATATGTGAAGAAATATGACGAGGTGTACTGAATATTGTAGTAAACATGAACTTTATCACTACCAATGGGTTAGAAATATTTTCATTAAATGAACGTTACTATAAATGATAACATCTGTTAGATTATACTCCAAAGTATCGTACGCAATAGGTTAAAAAAATTAGGGTATATTTTTTAGCCCTGTATAAATAAATGAAAACGATGAATCTAAAAGTTAACAACAATTTATTAGGCTACATTTCATAGCCTTGTATAACTAATATTAAATGATTAATATGATCTTTAAATATACTTGCTAGCCAACATTCCACAGTATCATTTAAAAAAATGTTAATTGAAAATTAGCATAACAGTTATAAACAATTAGGCTATATTCCATAGCTTGTAGGTTATAAATAAATCAAAAATTGTGATGGATGTTAAAACAATTAGGCTGTACTTCATATCTCTTATAAACAATTTATAAACTATATATACGACAAATTAGGCTATATCCAAAAATACATTAAGTGATAGCTTCACTGTAAATCAATTACGATTCGGCGACATATTCCATGCTCATAAAAAATAAATGAATTGAAAATTATTGTAAAATTTAACAATAATTTGACTATATTCTATATGTGACATATTTTATATTAATAAATATATATATATATATATATATATGTTAAATGATAATAAGTAAAGAAATAACGAATGTTCAACTGGTCCAACCTTTGCTGTTAGAATTTTCTGTGCAATTTTACAGATTACCCCTCAATCGCTTCCCTTTCTACAAAGTTTATTACGTTTGATGTGGCTGCAGGGGCCTGTCTTTGTAACACCTTACGGTGAAGACTAGCTCGAACGCCTTCCATTCCTAATTATAAGCAGTCTTAAACTCCACGGTAAAGAGAAAGCACGCTATAGCACGTAACTTTTGAACGTGTACCTCCTGAAAGGGCGTGTAGGCGCATGGGAATAACTGCTTGCCTCTTACCAAAGCGGATCAGGTTTTAATGCATGTGGTGATTCGAGGATGACATGCCATATCCCATGGTTCAGATTTCACGTGAAAAGGGACGTTCCGTGGCATATGATCGACAGATTGGCGGTCACGTAAAACTACAAGCTTCCTCTCTGGTGTGCTTTGAGATATGGAGAATGGAGCTGATAAGAGCGACTACATTTGGAGAGCATGCGTGGCCAAACGTGTTCCATCGCGGCTACAACTCCATTAGAAATGTTGGCAGTGATTGTGAGAGTAATTACATTTAGCTGATGACGACCTATAACCCAATGAATAGTATTTGTTTATTAATGGGAAGTGAGGTTATCTTGCCATGCATATAAATCTGTAATTTCTGTAGAACTACCGGAGTGACTGAAGGTTAATGATAGCGTGAAATGAAAAAGTTGCATTGAGGTTTTATAATACTGCCACTTCTGCAGTTTTCATCAGGAATTATCGAATATTCAATGTCTCCCTTCCACAAAATGCATCAAGGTCTCTCATATTTCCACCGTTCAACTATGCCATAGTATTTTTTAAGCGTATGGCTTTTAGTGCCGGGAGTGTCCGAGGACATGTTCGGCACGCCAGTTTTGTAGCTGCTTCGAGACGGACACACAATGGGTGAGCTACAAGTACCGTCACGTGTGGAGTGTTGTCTGGGGAGGAAAGTTTGAATGTAAGGACAAGGAGTTGGAAGGTAGCGGCTGTGGCCTATAGTTAGGGACCAACCCCGGCATTTGCCTGGAAGGAAGATGGGAAACCACGGAACACCATCATCAAGGTTGCCGGCGGGGGGATTCGAACCTCCTCACCTCCCGGATGTGAGCGACTGCCAGCAGTCATGCCGTAATGACCACGGCTAACTTCTCATCTGAAGATATCTAGGAGCGTGCCCAGCTTAAGTGAAAACTTTTTGAACATCGGAGTTTCCAACCTAAGCCGACGCAGAGAACTAGAAAGACATGAACAAAGGACAGAAAAAATAGCAACACCGTCTATGAACGAAGAAGTACTGGCCTAAGTTTAAAGCTAAATGGAAACAGCTGAAATGACGTGGTCCTTAGTTGCCTGAATCGAAACAAGAATAATAATTATTATTATTATAATTATAATAACAGTAATAATAATTATAATCAAAAGAATACCGGTACAAAAACTCGTGCGGCCGACTAGTCAAGTGCAAGTCTTAGAATTGGGCACCAATTAGGTCACATGCATTTGAACGGTGCCTTTGTTATACTTCAAGCGAGAATCAAATTTCTACGCCGAGCAGACAATCGAAGCTGGGCCTCCGGGGTGACAGGCAACAATTCTACCGCAGCACTGGGAGGCGTAAATAATAATAATAATAATAATAATAATAATGAAAATGAAGAGAGCCTTATACAAGACACAGGGTTTCTACAACAAAAAATGTATGTCCACATTCACTAAACTTCGTCATTACAACACGGTTATTAAACCTGAGGTGCTTTATACTAGTGAGACGTTGACGTTACACACTAAGGGCGACTTAGAAAAAATCCTCACAGAGGAAAGAAAAATAATAAGGAAAATAATTGGACCAAAGCACACAGATGAAGGATACAAGCTTGACTCCAGAGACACCACAGGGAAATTGTCCAACCTCGCAGCAGACATCAGAAAGAGGCGACTAAAATTGTACGGCCACATCAGCAGACTCCCACAAACCAGACTCACCAACAAAATTCTTGGATACGTACAGCTGCTCAAGATTACTACACCCTGGATGATGCAAGTCAAAATTGATCTAGTAAAAGCACAGGTCGACCCAGAAGACGTCATAGACAAAAGCGTATTTCGGCACAAAGTATACAAGTGGGAAGTGTTGTCAGAGAGAACAGCACCTACAGCCCAAAGACCAAAGTGGACCGAAGAAAGGAAGAGGGCCTTTAGTGCACGAATGAAAGAGTACTGGAAAGACAGGAAGAACAAAAAGTCATGATTCGTTCGCGTGGTCTAATAGGCCTGTAACGTGTAAAATAAAATAAAAATAAAAATAATAATAATAAATTACACATAATATTATGTAAGAGTAAAGGCAGATGGTCATGTAATTATTTGCTTTTGATGAAATCCCGCATCAGTGTGCAGCGACGGTCCCAGTTCATAATGTACACAGTGTTTCTACAGTATAACATTAGCAGAGATGAGGCGCCGGGACTCTCTTCAGTACATTATCCAGCCGTCAGCACACACGCCCTGCACACTTGACGAGTCTCGACCGTGACTGGAAGGCAAGTGAAGTCAGTGGTGGGATTCATCTGACACATAATTAAACAAAACCCAGCAGGACATGACTTTGCCATCCATGTACAGCATGGCTTCCTGCCAGAACATTTTGAATCGCGACCTGATACTTCAGTTTTAAATCGAACAAGACAAGTAATGCACACTTGATAGCTCTCTTGAATACTTGTCTGGTTTTGTTTGTTTATCCGTCACGGCTTAACGGGAGAGCAGCTGCACTCGATTTGTAAGTTGAAAGTAGTTAAGAAAAGACGTATCATTGTTATAACGTAGACTATAACATCACGGGGTGAAATTGATGAAAGGAAACCTTAAAGGGGTCTTCGAAAACTGCACAGTCAATTTAGATAACGCACACAGCAAACGCTATGGTATAATACTTTAAGTAAGAGCATTTCTGATTATTGTATATTTTAGCACCATGATTGAAACGGTCAGGGAAGCTAAGCGCGTTAAGGCGCAAAACCATGGGGCCCGTATGACGAGTGGTTTCAAACCACACCGCCAGCCGTCATTGAACTGGATTTTTGTGGTGTGGCCGCTTCTCTTCTAATCCATGCGAACTTTGCGGCGTAGTCGTGTGCATTCAATCCCTGATTATGACTGTCATAGGGAGCTACAGCAAGTTCGTAGTTCGAAGTTTCCAATATCGGCGTTGACAGAGGCTGCATCGAGTGTGGTTACTCCCTGGGTTCCCCCCACGACACGTCCTCCAGGCAATTGCCAGGACAGTACCTTTGTTCAAGTCCCGGGGCATCCACCACATCTCTGTGCCTAATACAGCTTCACACACTACAACAGGTTATCAGATAAGTACAACACCCACGAAAGTACACAAGGTTGATTGCCAAGATGCCCCTTATAAGAAAGAATCCTGAGATTGACTTCAGGAGTGATTCTGACCATAATCAGTATCCACCACTTTAAAAAATACTCATCTCAACTTCATCCCTCCAAAATGGTACTAAAATAGGCAAAGTTACAAAATAAACTGACTTAGATAAAAAGTGATAGTCCTTGTAGTTTAAAGTGGCAAAACATCTACTCCAACCACCCCTAATTAAAAGGATGATAAATGAATTTAAAATAAATACTACAACTAACCTACACAATGTTAGGTAGTCAGCCTAGAGGCTGGTTGGATCCTCAAAACTTACTGCCGTAGTGTACGTCGATAGATACCCACAAAACCTAAAAGCAGCACTATAATTAGGCGTACAAAGCAACATGAGAAGTGAGGTAGCTTTCCATTGCTTTTCTCACTTACTAAAAAAAGAAAGATAGAAAGAAAAAATATAGGAATACGGGAAACGAGAAAAGAAATGCCCCCAACCCGCGAGGAATCAGGATTTGTGACATGTAAGAAAGCAGAGCCATGTAAGGGAGAAATGGGAGAGAGCCCAGCCCAAATACAATGGAAGAATGGGAATACCAGGTCCCAGCTCAAGAATCCCTGGGAGTCGCCAACTCCCGATTTCACTAGTCATGAGCCCTTGAGGACAGTGCGCTATCCAGGACGCACCATACGTGGTGGGAAAACACACACACGAGGCAGGGGATTCGGTGAAGTGGTGTGACACCTCGATAAATGAGGATATAATAAAGAAAAGACAATGGCCAATTAAGGCAGGAAAATGAAAGACACTGTAGGCCACGAAAACTCGAATACCGCTGAGTTCACAAGAGAATAAGAGTTGACCAATGGAGGTCGACTGGAAATAAGATAGAGAGGAGCTTGGCACAAGGAAGTGAAAGTAATACCGTAGCTGGAGTCCGGTGAGCACCAACCCACGTCCCACTAGTTGTGAGCCCATGTGGGTTGTCTGGAGGGGAAATAATCAATTCCCCATGTCTGGGAGTGGGAGGCTGTAACTACAGGGTACAACACTTTTTTTAAAGTTAGGAATCACGAGACTGAACGCTCGTCTATGTCACAAAATATTGCACTCCCACCTATCGACAATAACGTCTTGTATTTAGCTATATGAAGTGAAAAATTGAATACATCGAAACCTTGCACCTTTATCGTACGACATACCGTTTAAAAGGAGTAGACAGGCGAAGGCGTAACACCTGTATAACCTACTGTGCCCGTTTAGACCGGAGTCCGCACGACCACATATGCATTTTACCAAGAATCAGTCAGCACGAGAGTCAAAATATCCCGGGGCGCCAGATGGGTTAAAGCTAATCGCAAAAACGACATCAAATGAAAAAAATGCTTTACTGATTTTTGGCTCAATGCAACAATAAGGATAGAAGGAGATTAAACTGGGCATAACACATCATGTAAAATTATCTCATTTTATTCTGAATTTAAAATTGACTGCAAAATAAAATGCTCAAAGCAGCATCATTCATGTGTGGCGACCCACATTACTATTTACACAATGTACAGAAATTTTCCAACACATTGGACAATTATCTTTGGAGACACAAGTCTGATTATCAGTCCTGTAGACTGTGTTCCAAAATTATATCCATTATTTATGATTAAATCCAGTTCAAATTTAATTGTCTTTACTGGAAATACTGTAGTTCACTGGTTGAATTTTTGCATAATATTAACACTCGTAGAATAATTGTTCATAGAATTTTTAACTTTCACTTATTTTTCCAGTTTCAAAAAATATTGTCAAAAAAATATTATTATCTCTGAATCAACACAAATTATGTACACATATTAATAACAACATCTGAAAAGTATCTGACCCTTGAGCATAGCATCGAAGAACTGTGCGAAGCACAACAAAATTAATTGTTCTTCTGACATTAAACGTTTCGAAAAGTGACTCGATTATGAACTTCAAGTTCCTAACAAAATATATGATTTCTGAATCATCAACTTGATCAATAAATTGTTGGACCATTCAACTATTCGATTTTCCACTTGGAATCATTATTAAGTAAAATATTTATATTTGTGGCCATTTCAGTAACTTTCACAACTTGCAATTCTTGAACAGAATGCGAAAATAAGAATTGTAGCTTCATAATAAATTCATTTAGTTCATGACACTAGGATTGAAAACATCCTTCAAATTATTCGTGGTTATAGAATTATTTTTAATTGGCAGTGGCCCATTCTATTATTTTTATAAGAACACAATATTCCAACAACAACGGCAAAGGTCTTCCTCTGAAGAAGAATAAAATACTATCATGACAAATCCGGGTTCTAGCAAAATCAAAGTCTTAATGGAATCCGTGAACAAGGTTGAAATAAGAACTGATGGTTTTTAAGAAATAACCTTCGGGTCATTCATACGACGCAATGTGTAGTTCCAATACTCCTTCTTTAACACTGAGTCATCGAACCTGCTATTTGATTGATGCTCAAATAAAAACCTCCTCATTCCTGCGACTTAAACATGCGCACCTGGGAATGGCACTTCAACTACTCCACACACATAAATTTTCTTCCTAAAATTTATACAATAAATCAAGCCTCTGCTTATTATCAACACTGGAAGATTTATAAACTTACAAGTTTATTTTATTTTACCATTCAGTTCAAATCGTGAAGTTACCACACTTATGATACTCTCTATTTCACTTTCGAATGTGTATCTACGTCATGATTTTATATAAATACAAAAATATCCTAATTGATACAAATATCATTTGCTTCCCGTTTCATGCCTCTCCGTGTTATCTGAAAAATATACTTTGCTCATTGCAAATATTAACTGTTCAACCAGAACTGTAATGTTGGTTGAATGCGGGCTTGCGCTAACCACTATCCTTCGGAAAATCACCTGTTCCAAACTAGAAATGATTAAACTACTTCATAAGCTCTCTCTCAATGAATGTGATTATTAGAAAATATAAGATCCAAGAATTATTTAGAAAAGTTATGAAAATCATTATTATTATTATTAGTGGATTATTATTATTATTATTAGTTATATTATTGTAAATGTGTCTAATTATTATTTCATTATGTGAGAATCCACATGTTCGATTCTTCGAATATGAATAAAATATCCATTTCTCAACAAAAATAATTATTAACTTTTACAGTTACCTCGGCTGATTACCGTGATTATCAAAAAAAATGTGAAACATTCAAATAAATGCTCGTTATGCTCGGTCATCGATCCTAAACTGTTCTGAGTGCTGAAAATACTCAGAATAACTCTAATATGTCTTGCGTAAATCATTGCAAGATTTAAATACGAAGAAAAACAAATGTGTTGGTCATCTGCAGAAAATGAGTTTGTTCCAACGAGCTAGAGAAAGGTATATAGAGAGGCAAGGAGCCGCGTAGCAGCGCTCTGGGCGGAGGCAACCTGAGTTAAGGCGGCCATGATTCAGAACGTCGTCTGATAAGAGCTTGTTGCGATTATTCGGGCTGTACAGGAACATGCGTCGAATAAAATTTATTTATAAATACATAGACCATGCCGTCATTGTGTTCGTCATTCAATTGTACGAATAGAAGTAATAAGACAACAGGAGTGTCGTTACGTTTGTGTGATATTTACATTTCAGATTCCCTCTGCAGAAGCAGGAACTAACATTTCCACTCTATATACATTTATCTAGCTCGTTGGTGATGATGATGATAATTGTGGTTTTAAGGGGACAAACATCTAGGTTATCGGCCCCTAATGGTTTGGGTGATCGTGAAGATGAAAATGAAATGTAAACTATAACTAAAACTAACTACTAACTTATAGACTATACTAGAAGAAGTAACTGAAAATAAAAGAAGAATAAGGCAAATAAAGGACAGGAGGAAAAGAAATGGCCTCAACCCTCGAAGAATAAGGATTGAGGGACTTTAAAGGCAGATAGGAAAGTGAAAGAGGAGAGGGTCCGCCCCAGAGGTATTGGATAAAAGGGGGAAAACCGGACCCAGCTCAGGAATCCCTCGGGGTAGCCAACTCCCGAACTCACCAGCCGTGAGCCCCTGAGGGTGTAGCAATATCCAGGGTGCACCAGAAGTGGTGGGGCTACATAGCCTACACTCTGCCTCCTTGAGGGCCTTGAGTAGAAGGCAGGAGATAACAGGAAAAGAAAAAGAAAGCTGACCCCTCGCAGAAGGAGGGAATCAGAAAAGATGAGACAAGAGACAATTAAGGCGGGAAAGGAAGAGACTCCCTAGGCCTGGGATACCCTAATACCGTCGGGGTCGGAAGAGAAAAAGAGTTGACCAAGTGAGGTCGACAGGAAAGAAGACGGAGAGGAGCCCGGCACAAGTAAGTGGAAGCAATGCCGGACTCAGCTGGGGCCCCATGGTCGCCAACCCACGTCCCACTAGATGTGAGCCCCTGAGGGGGGGGGGGGGGGTAGCTCGTTGGTAACGATGCCTATTCTCAAGAGGCTGCTCACGCCGTGCCTCCAATGGGGTCTTGTGCACAAGGCAGGAGATACAATGAAAAGATCAGGTCTGATCCCTCGAAAAATGATAGTATCAGGAAAGATGAGACAAGGGCCAAATAAGACATGAATTTGAAAGACTCTCCAGGTCTCGGATACCGTTAGTGCCTGATGAGAACAAGAGGTGACTAAGGAAGGTTGACGGGTGGATTTGCAAGTAATGCCAGTCTCAGCTGAGTTCCCGTAGTCGCCAATCCACGTCCCACAAGTTGTGATCCCCTGGGCGGGGTATGCATATGAACGATATGTATGTAGAAAATTTTGTTCAATACATTGCAGGAAGTGTCGTTCGCAAAGTGTCTAAAAATTAACTTGTATTGAATGCCTAGAAGTGCTTTTATCGGGTCAAGATGTTCAAAAAGAAGGACTGATTAAAGAGAAAGACGTCAAAGATGGCCTTTTGAATCCATCAAATGACGTAGTGAAATTATGTAAAACAGCTGAGATTGTCATCAGGAATAATGACAGTATGTTGCGAAAGAACACGAAGAATCTCATGCTGAAGTTGCAGACAGATTTCTATGCTATGCTACCGGGTTGTCTGTTTCAGAAATCTGACCATCTATTTACAGCTACTGAACCTGGGGAAAAGTCTCACTATGCTTCACTCATCGAGCGAATTGTGAAACAGTATTATAAATGCAGGCTTCTCCACTTCTGCAGAATTACAGCTCAACGTGAGAGAGGTCAACAGGGGCGTCAGTTGTACACAAAAATTATTCTTTTTAAAGGACAATGAAATCATGTAATGTACTGTGCATAAGCAACGTAGCGTATTGTCTTGTAAGATGATTGTGTTAGTTTTCGTGCAATGTACAAATTAAATTGTCAGGTCTTGCGTAGGCCCAATCTTATATTACGCCTCGTTAGTCACGCCTCTCCCTCACTGACTCCCACCCTCTTGACAGTGTATATCATGGCGGCTGCCAGTTCAACCTGCTTCCAAAATGGCGGCGCCATTTCCACTCTATATACCTTTCTCTAGCTCGTTGGTTTGTTCCAATTAGCTAGGCATAATATAAAAGTCAAATGTGGCTTACATTTCTCGTTGGTCTTGAAGCGTAGTGAACCTGGTCTGTACCAGATTTATCCAGATACATGCCCTATTGGACACGCACGTCTAATCCTTGTATCGGCCGCCATTATATACCCACAATCTGTCTAGCACGATATAGTGGAATTATTTCTTGAAGTTTGAAGTAACTGCTGATCCATTTTAATATTGGCTTCAATTAAATCCATAGCAGTTCGCTTAAATGGGGTCATATCCAAATGATCTATTCTCAAATACGTCAGTTGTAACATAACTCACGGTAATCTTTTCAGTACAAGAAAACACTGACAGTCTAAATCAATCAACGGCTGTTCTGAAGATCGTTCCCTGGGCATGGTTAATCACCATCTATCATGCGCGAAGCAACTTATAGTTTCCCTTTGTCGGCTAATGAACAACACCGTGATAGACTGGCCTTCAATATACTGAAAGATCGGAGTGGTTATCAAGTTACAATTTATGAAACTGACTAATTGGATTAAAATATCCAAGTATTGAATTATTATTACTGGACTGTGACAAAGTACTTTCTAGACAAAGTCTAGCATGTGTCCATATAGAAATAAAGTATTTCACCAATGTCCGTAGAAAAATAACAATCACCTTAGTGATTCCCTCTGCCGGAAACTTACTATGTTCCACACGTATCGCAGCACTTTTGTGACTATCACAGTTTAAAGATATCTTCTGCGTAGATCCGGCAACCATGTGCCTTGGCTCAACGTAAGAGCAGCACCTTGTCATGCAAGAGCTTGGTTCGAAGTGAGCTGATGATGCTTGGGCCGGTCGGCTTTTATTCAAAACGGTCGGGTCCACGCTGGATCACGCTGAAATCTGGAAATCCTCATATCTCCGGTGTCTCTGGTCCGATTCACTTGAGACTAAGTGCATTCTCTTTCATTTGGCCGTGCCAGTAATCTGATCCAAGTCTCAAGTCTCTACTCCATGGCTAACTATTTAATCAACAAATAGTCTCGACCTCTGCTACTACTCGCTACGTCACTTAACATGCTCTTGGCTGCACAAAGTTTCCATTCCATTCTAGAAGTAATGGAGCGCGATATTCAAATATCTCAACTTTCAAAAGCGGCTGTAGCCTTTCCCTTGATATCTAGGTGTCTGAATCTTGGAATACCCATTCCTAGAGTTGGGCACATCCACCCCACACCTAGCAAAAAATAAAAATTGGAAAATTTTTATTTTTCCTATCTACACATTAAATCATCTGGTTCTTGAATAATAAATCTTCA
Source organism: Meconema thalassinum (assembly GCA_946902985.2). Taxonomy (NCBI): domain Eukaryota; kingdom Metazoa; phylum Arthropoda; class Insecta; order Orthoptera; family Tettigoniidae; genus Meconema; species Meconema thalassinum. The sequence goes on from OX336389.2 coordinate 1,395,259,535, forward strand.
AATTCACTGCATTATAAGTTCCCACGATGTTACCAGTTCGTGTATTGGCGATTTCATAGCTTCCATTGTTGTTTACTTCCACAATACGATAGGGTCTATGTCTCCCTGTAGAAAACGAAAAATGTTTCTAAAACGTCGGTCTCTCCTCTGGGATAAATGCAACAATCTTAACCTTCTCAAGGTATCCTCATCCTCCTGCGTCAGGTTAACTTGAAAAACCTTAGATGTAGACTCCACTGCTCTACTCAATAAATCGGCCCCAACGTTCAATTTTCCAGGAGTGTGTTCAATAACTAGGTTGAATTGTTGAATAAAAAGTGACCATCTAGTTATCCTATCACTGGCAAAGTTTGTTCTCAAGATAAACTCCAATGCATGGTGATCAGTCCTCACAATTACTGAATGTCCAATTAACATTTTCTTCCACGACTCCAACGCGAAGATTACAGCAAGGGCTTCTTACTCTGTGGTGTAATAATTCCTTTCTGATGGACAAAGTTTCCTACTTATGAACGCCAAGTAACGTCTCTTGTGATCGTCATCTTCTTGAAGAAGAATAGCTCCAATCCCTACGGTGGATGCATCAGATTCTATGATGAAATTCTTGGTAAAGTCAGGATACTCTAATTTCACGCTGTTTACCAATAACCTCTTGGCATCTTGAAATGATTGTTCACAATCTTTATTCCATTTCCATTTGTTTCCCTTTTTTAATAATTCCTGCAATGGAGCAACCGTCTTGGTGAAGCTTGGACAATGCCCTGCAAAGAATTGGCATGTCCCGAGAAAACTGCGGACATTCTTCACTCTAGTAGGTCTAGGGAAATTTGCAATCACCTGTATCTTTGTCTCATTGGGACGGTATCCTTCACCATCCAAAATGTGGCCCAAAAATTTTATTTCCTTCCGAAAGAACTGACATTTTCGAAGGTTTACTTTAAAGTTCGCTTTTCTCAAATCTGCGAATAACATCTGAAGATGTAACAAATGTTCCTCCTTAGTCTCAGATGCAATTAGGATATCATCTATGTAACAAATTGCTATCTCTTTTACTTCAGGACTCAAGTTTTGTTCCAGTGCTCTGATCAAAACAGATCCAGATGTTTTGACCCCAAATGGTAGACGGCGGAATACATATGTCTGCTGGTCAAACATAAACCCTGTAAACTTTTTGGAATCTTCACTAGGCCTAATGTGGTGGTAGGACGAAGTGAGATCAATGTTAGAGAACCAGACCTTGCCTTGGAATTTCCTTAACAGTTCCCTAATGATTGGTGGTCTATCATACTCTGGCAGCAATCTTGAATTCAAATTTCGCGCGTCTAAACATAGTCTCAGATTTCCATCTGGCTTAGACACTACTGCTAATGGATTGACATAAGAGGTAGTGTACTTTTCAATCACATTGTTACTTTTCATCTATTTGATAAGCACTTTTACCATTTCTCGATGCTTTTCCGCTACCGGATACAATTTAGCATGGAAAGGTGCATCATCATTTACACGAATACGATATTCAAAATCTTTAATTTCACCAGGTTTAATATCAAAAATATCGTGGTACTCTTCCAAAAATTTTCCTAGCTCTGGGGACTCCTTCTCAGTGTAGACTTCTCTTCCTTCAGCTTCATGAAAAATCAGAGACCATTGAGCATCTCCCTCGATGTCTTCCTCTTCTTTTCCCTCGAAGCTTATCTCTTCGGTATTCTTGAATCTGATCGTCTCTGTCTTCATGTCTATCACTGCTTGATATTTCTGAATGAAATCCGCTCCCAATATCATGTCAAAAGCCATGTCCTTCATTACTACAAACACATGTCTGAAATCATGTCCTCCAATAGTAACACATAAGTATAATTGTGTTTTACACAGAGATATTTTGTTGGGTATTATTCCTTGGATTTTAATTCCTGATACTGGAATCTCCTCTAAATTCTCTTTGAGCTTCCACAGAATATAAAGCTTCTGGCTCACAAGACAAAGCATAGCCCCAGTATCAATTAAAGTATCGACAGGCATACCGAATACTTCGCATGATATGTTTGGCATTTTAATTCTTGTACCCATTTCTTTCCGTTCGTAATTATGTTCAATTAAGTCATCATCCTCTGCTTGCCATTTAATAATCCTGGAAGTGAAAGTGTTTAAAATTCTATCTTCTACTGTGAATTCGAAGTTTTTTTCTCTTTTCCATTCCCCCGGGATTGTTGTGTTCCCAATGGACCTGGTTCATTGGGCTTCTGTTCCAAGAACTGCAAGTTTTCTTGGTGTCTTTCTTCCAAGTTCTTCCTCGTCTCCTTATTGAACTCTTCATTGGACTGACGAGTGTTCACATTCCCTCTGTTATTGTAGTTATTGTTTCTACCATAGTACCTTCTTTCCTGGTACCTTCCTTGATTATCCCTTGGCCTTCTCCATCGAGTATTATATCGATATCCACCATCCGGTCTCGCATAAGGCTTGTAACTGTATCTGTTATTGTTCTGATTCCATCCTCTTTTATCGGGCTCTTCCCTCGGCGTTTTCTCTTCTCGCCCCTCTCGAATCTCTCGAGGGGTTTGGGAATAACTGTCGGCCATAACAGCGTACACAGCGTTGTTATTCTTTCCTCCCTTCTGATGGAAGAATTGAGCGTTCGTGTGATCAAGTTTCTGCAATACCTCGTCAAATTGCTCCATATTATAAATGTCAGCAGCGATCAAGTTCTTTGGACGTCTGGTGGAAACAGACGTATTAATGCGGTAATTAATTCATTATCTGGCATCGGCGGATCTAAATGTTGTAGTTTAGAAAGCTGTCCAGAAAAGTACGTAGAGTATCGAGTAGGTTGTGACGTCGAGAATTTCTTTGAATATAATTCTGCTCTGACTTGCTGTTGGGTTTCCGGGGACCAAAACTTTTTTAATAACCCACGGGAAAACTCCTCAAAATTGGTGAGAGTGGACCGAAAAGCTCTAAACCAAAGAAGTGCGGGACCTTCCAAAAGTTTCCCTATCACTAGGATCTGTCTTTCCTTAGGGATTTTGGAATCTTTTAGGTAATCACCTGCTTCTCTCAAGAATTCTACGGGTGTCACAGAATCTCGCCCTGAAAATTTAGAAGGCTTTTCCTCTACATTCTTGAATACAGTTATGGGGTTGGATTGAAATACTGTCCTGACCTCATCCTGTCTTTGACTATCAGTTTCTCTATCTGCTCCTAGGTTTATCTGTATCTGTTCTTCTCCCCTTATACTTGGCATTTTCAACAGATGGTCAGACTGTTTCTCGTCCTTGATTTGGGTTTTCATAGTCTCAATTTCCTTATGGTTTTCTTCTGCCATTTTTCTAATTTCTTCGGTTTCCTTACAGTTCTCCTTGACATCAGTGGATATCTGGTTCATAACAGCCTCGTGACTTTTCAACGACCCTGTCACATCTGATATGTCCTTCTGAGTTGCTTGAATGTCTTTGGAAATTACTTGAATATGGGATGACAAAGATTCCCTAATTTCCTTGACTCCCTCTTGGTTCTCCAGCTTGAGTGTGTCTTTAATCTCATCGATAACTGTGGTTTTAATTTCAGTTTGTAATTCATTAATCACACCTTCTCTTATTTCTCCCACTATGAGTTCTTTGAATTGTTCTGTCAAACGTTGAACAACTAGAGTTGCCATCTCATTGCTCTCTTTCTTCACTCTGACTTCTAGGTTGATCATGTCTTCACCAACTTTCCTAAGACCATGTTCTATCCTATCAGCTAAGCTTTGGGATCTTAGATCGGCATCGCGAAATTTATCGTCCATTAAACTTGCGTTAGTGGCTAATGAAGTTTCGAGCTCATGTGTTTTTTCGCATAATTTAGTCATTTTACTCTCAAGTGACATTTTCAAGATTTCGGAATTCTCTTTAATTTTAATTTCCATAGAATTAAATTTACTATTTAAATTTTCTTTCAAGTTATCTTTTAACCTGCTTTCTAACAAATCGGAATTTTCCTTGAGTTTATCATCTAAACTTTCTTTCAAGTTATCTTTTAAAGAATCAGAATTTTCTTTAAGTTTATCATTTAAACTTTCTTTAAGTTTATTTTCTAAAGAATCAGAATTTTCTTTAAGTTTATCATTTAAACTTTCTTTAAGTTTATTTTCTAAAGAATCAGAATTTTCTTTAAGTTTCTTTTCCAAAGCCTCTGTATTTTCTTTCATAATGGCTGCTACACGCAGTCCAGCTTCTTTGGAACTCTCTTCCAAACTCCTCATCAACCTCATCATCTCTTCCATAATTTTCAATTATTATTCAAAACTTAGGGGTATACATGTTGGCAGACACAAGATTATAATTAGAACAAGAAATATGAATAGCTAATTGGAACACTCTAATAAAATGAGATTTGTCCTAATGTCGACTTGATGGAAAAACAAAATTCTCTATTTTTACGAATTACATTTACCACAATATCACAAGAAAAATATGCAAGTTCTCAAATATCCTCCACCTGGATTCTAATAATGCGTATGTCCAGTCATCGAACGTTTACTACTGAATTTACTTGACGCCCTAATGGTTAAGCCATTATCAAAAATAATCAAACCCATTCTAATTATTAACCCAGTTAAATTTTTAATTTTCCCCACTAATTGGGTTTCCTACTAATTTATTCATCCAAACCAGACATCTCTCAACTCCCAAAATATCTATATAAAAAATTATCACAATTTAAATCGGCATGCGATTGACCGTGTCTAACTCGAGCCCCACGTTCGAAGCCATTTCTCTCTCTATCTTATTTTATGTGCCCGATTAGACCGGAGTCCGCACGACCACATATGTATTTTACCAATAATCAGTCAGCACGAGAGTCAAAATATCCCGGGGCGCCAGATGGGTTAAAGCTAATCGCAAAAACGACATCAAATGAAAAAAATGCTTTACTGATTTTTGGCTCAACGCAACAATAAGGATAGAAGGAGATTCAACTGGGCATAACACATCATGTAAAATTATCTCATTTTATTCTGAATTTAAAATTGACTGCAAAATAAAATGCTCAAAGCAGCATCATTCATGTGTGGCGACCCACATTACTATTTACACAATGTACAGAAATTTTCCAACACATTGGACAATTATCTTTGGAGACACAAGTCTGATTATCAGTCCTGTAGACTGTGTTCCAAAATTATATCCATTATTTATGATTAAATCCAGTTCAAATTTAATTGTCTTTACTGGAAATACTGTAGTTCACTGGTTGAATTTTTACATAATATTAACACTCGTAGAATAATTGTTCATAGAATTTTTAACTTTCACTTATTTTTCCAGTTTCAAAAAATATTGTCAAAAAAATATTATTATCTCTGAATCAACACAAATTATGTACACATATTAATAACAACATCTGAAAAGTATCTGACCCTTGAGCATAGCATCGAAGAACTGTGCGAAGCACAACAAAATTAATTGTTCTTCTGACATTAAACGTTTCGAAAAGTGACTCGATTATGAACTTCAAGTTCCTAACAAAATATATGATTTCTGAATCATCAACTTGATCAATAAATTGTTGGACCATTCAACTATTCGATTTTCCACTTGGAATCATTATTAAGTAAAATATTTATATTTGTGGCCATTTCAGTAACTTTCACAACTTGCAATTCTTGAACAGAATGCGAAAATAAGAATTGTAGCTTCATAATAAATTCATTTAGTTCATGACACTAGGATTGAAAACATCCTTCAAATTATTCGTGGTTATAGAATTATTTTTAATTGGCAGTGGCCCATTCTATTATTTTTATAAGAACACAATATTCCAACAACAACGGCAAAGGTCTTCCTCTGAAGAAGAATAAAATACTATCATGACAAATCCGGGTTCTAGCAAAATCAAAGTCTTAATGGAATCCGTGAACAAGGTTGAAATAAGAACTGATGGTTTTTAAGAAATAACCTTCGGGTCATTCATACGACGCAATGTGTAGTTCCAATACTCCTTCTTTAACACTGAGTCATCGAACCTGCTATTTGATTGATGCTCAAATAAAAACCTCCTCATTCCTGCGACTTAAACATGCGCACCTGGGAATGGCACTTCAACTACTCCACACACATAAATTTTCTTCCCAAAATTTATACAATAAATCAAGCCTCTGCTTATTATCAACACTGGAAGATTTATAAACTTACAAGTTTATTTTATTTTACCATTCAGTTCAAATCGTGAAGTTACCACACTTATGATACTCTCTATTTCACTTTCGAATGTGTATCTACGTCATGATTTTATATAAATACAAAAATATCCTAATTGATACAAATATCATTTGCTTCCCGTTTCATGCCTCTCCGTGTTATCTGAAAAATATACTTTGCTCATTGCAAATATTAACTGTTCAACCAGAACTGTAATGTTGGTTGAATGCGGGCTTGCGCTAACCACTATCCTTCGGAAAATCACCTGTTCCAAACTAGAAATGATTAAACTACTTCATAAGCTCTCTCTCAATGAATGTGATTATTAGAAAATATAAGATCCAAGAATTATTTAGAAAAGTTATGAAAATCATTATTATTATTATTAGTGGATTATTATTATTATTATTATTAGTTATATTATTGTAAATGTGTCTAATTATTATTTCATTATGTGAGAATCCACATGTTCGATTCTTCGAATATAGATAAAATATCCATTTCTCAACAAAAATAATTATTACCTTTTACAGTTACCTCGGCTGATTACCGTGATTATCAAAAAAAATATGAAACATTCAAATAAATGCTCGTTATGCTCGGTCATCGATCCTAAACTGTTCTGAGTGCTGAAAATACTCAGAATAACTCTAATATGTCTTGCGTAAATCATTGCAAGATTTAAATACGAAGGAAAACAAATGTGTTGGTCATCTGCAGAAAATGAGTTTGTTCCAATTAGCTAGGCATAATATAAAATTCAAATGTGGCTTACATTTCTCGTTGGTCTTGAAGCGTAGTGAACCTGGTCTGTACCAGATTTATCCAGATACATGCCCTATTGGACACGCACGTCTAATCCTTGTATCGGCCGTCATTATATACCCACAATCTGTCTAGCACGATATAGTGGAAATATTTCTTGAAGTTTGAAGTAACTGCTGATCCATTTTAGTATTGGCTTCAATTAAATCCATAGCAGTTCGCTTAAATGGGGTCAGATCCAAATGATCTATTCTCAAATACGTCAGTTGTAACATAACTCACGGTAATCTTTTCAGTACAAGAAAACACTGACAGTCTAAATCAATCAACGGCTGTTCTGAAGATCGTTCCCTGGGCATGGTTTATCACCATCTATCATGCGCGAAGCAACTTATAGTTTCCCTTTGTCGGCTAATGAACAACACCGTGATAGACTGGCCTTCAATATACTGAAAGATCGGAGTGGTTATCAAGTTACAATTTATGAAACTGACTAATTGGATTAAAATATCCAAGTATTGAATTATTATTACTGGACTGTGACAAAGTACTTTCTAGACAAAGTCTAGCATGTGTCCATATAGAAATAAAGTATTTCACCAATGTCCGTAGAAAAATAACAATCACCTTAGTGATTCCCTCTGCCGGAAACTTACTATGTTCCACACGTATCGCAGCACTTTTGTGACTATCACAGTTTAAAGATATCTTCTGCGTAGATCCGGCAACCATGTGCCTTGGCTCAACGTAGCAGCAGCACCTTGTCATGCAAGAGCTTGGTTCGAAGTGTACTGATGACGCTTGGGCCGGTCGGCTTTTATTCAAAACGGTCGGGTCCACGCTGGATCACGCTGAAATCTGGAAATCCTCATATCTCCGGTGTCTCTGGTCCGATTCACTTGAGACTAAGTGCATTCTCTTTCATTTGGCCGTGCCAGTAATCTGATCCAAGTCTCAAGTCTCTACTCCATGGCTAACTATTTAAACAACAAATAGTCTCGACCTCTGCTACTGCTCGCTACGTCACTTAACATGCTCTTGGCTGCACAAAGTTTCCATTCCATTCTAGAAGTAATGGAGCGCGATATTCAAATATCTCAACTTTCAAAAGCGGCTGTAGCCTTTCCCTTGATATCTAGGTGTCTGAATCTTGGAATACCCATTCCTAGAGTTGGGCACACTACGGCTGCGCTGGAATAAGTAACCATATGCATAATGGAATTCAAGTGCATGTTCCAATATTACTATTTGTATTTATTGGTTATATTGTGTTGTTCAATCTGTATACACGCGCATAATATTAGTACCTAGTTTCACAAACCCTTCTTAATCACTCTAACCTTATATAACGAGATTCGAACTGCGAATCGGAATATAAACTTTCATATGACTCATTATACAGTGTATAATAAGACCAGAAAGATCATATTTGTATATAAAATTAAACCTCAACCCAGCGATCATGATTTGATGATGACCACTTGATGGTCGAAACGCGTAATCCCATATCGCTCAATTATAATAGTGATCATAACTAATACATGTATTTCATCCAGGAGTGTTTATTAATTTCTTTACAGTTACTACCCTACCAGGGAATTGTAACCGCTAGACGTGGAGCGGCGCTGTTCTGTATATATTACGTCACCTCGCCTCGTATTGTCTGCAGCGAGCGGCTGCGGGCAAGACGGAGAACTCATGTAAAGGCATAGGCCTACAATGAAAACACATCGCACAGCGCACGACCCAGCACCAATCATGCTCACAAATGACAAGCGATGAGGTTAGCTGGCGACAACTGCACGTCTCTCACAGACGTGTGGCTGGGCGGAGCGCATTAGTTCCGATTTCTGCCACCGGTAACAATTTGCTGGTAGGGTAGTACAACCAACAGTTTGTACAGGCAACACAGAAAGAATGGCTTCAAACCCTTACATTTTATGTGTAAAAGGTATTTAGGAGCGATTGAAGGAATATATCATTGATGTATTTAGCATAACTGTATTATAGTGGTGACCTTGAGCATACATTTACATTACATTATGGTTCACCATGGTGAAGCCAAGAATGTTTTCTAGTAGAGGTATACTCACGGAGAAACCATATACACCACCTATCATATTACAAGCTATGTATTGTTAGAAATGTTCCCCTCAATGACAATTCCGGATAAGATGGCTTAGAACCGCCTTCAACACTGACGGTCACACCTACAAAAAACAAAACAAACTGAGGGAGACGTCATTTAAAAGTCGTAAAGCGTGTTTTCGCATACCGCCCCAGGGGCTCACATCTAGTGGGACGTGGGTTGGCGACCACGGGGCCCCAGCTGAGACCGGCATTGCTTCCACTTACTTGTGCCGGGCTCCTCTCCGTCTTCTTTCCTGTCGACCTCACTTGGTCAACTCTTGTTCTCTTCTGACCCAGACAGTATTAGGGTATCCGAGGCCTAGGGAGTCTCTTCCTTTCCCGCCTTAATTGCCCCGTGTCTCATCTTTTCTGATACCCTCCTTCTCCGGGAGGGTCAGCCTTCTTTTTCTTTTCCTGTTATCTCCTGCCTTCTGCTCAAGGCCCTCAAGGTGGCAGGGTGTATGTAGCCCCACCACTTCTGGTGTACTCTAGATATTGCTACACCCTCAGGGAATCACGGCTGGTGAGTTCGGGAGTTGGCGACCCCGAGGGATTCCTGAGCTGGGTCCGGTTTACCCCCTTTCATCCCTTACCTGTGGGGTAGACCCTCTCCTCTTTCACTTTCCTATCTGCCTTTTATGGCTCTCCTTCCTTCCAAGTCCCTCAATCCACATTCTTCGAGGGTTGAGGGCATTTCTTTTCCTCCTGTCCTTTATTTGCCTTATTCTCCTTTTGTTTTCCATTTCTTCTTCTAGTATATAAGTTAGTAGTTAGTTTTAGCTATAGTTTACTTATCATTATCATCTTCACGATCACCCAAACCATTAGGGGCCGATAACCTAGATGTTAGGCCCCTTAAAACAATAATTATCATCATCATCATCATGTTTTCGCATACACTATGTTTATGTAAATCTGGGTGTGGGGTTTGCTGACTGTGTTGCTACGGCGTAAAATCGTCGTTCTCTTTGCCAAAGAATTTGGGATAGAATCCCTGTACATTTGATTGGCATTTATGGGTGTTCGATTGTCAGAAAACCATGTCGATAGATTTATTAGCTCATAAAAGATCCCCTATGTATGCCCTGAATATCTTACAAGACAGTTAAAACGGGCATATTATAATAATTATTATTATTGATATATTTAGCCTATTTTAATTTTGTAAAAAAAAATAGGCTTATGGGATCACCTTTTGTTCGTGCGCGCGTGTGTGTGTGTGTGTGCGTATGTCTGTGTGTGTGTGTGTGTTGTGTGTGTGTCCCTCTAATAGTCGCTAACTCCACTGGACATCGGAGCCACTCACTCGTGCAACCATACTGGTTAAATTTTATAACGATAGTCCTCGTTTCCACGGCGTGCAAACCATATATGCACCCGCCGCATCCCCACTCCAGTCCCAACTTCTAGCTTACGTGGTCTCCACTGATTGACTGAGCACCCCGCTATACTCCCCTCCTCTGGCTCATTACACTCGGCGGGAGGGTGAAGTCGTTTGCCGTTCCATACATCCGCCTTTTCTTGACGATGCGACCCAGCCTTGCGTCATACTTCCTGACAAGCATAAGCCTGTATCAGAATTTCCAGTGACTCATGTCTCTCAATATACCCTAACTGACGAAACTCCGTAAAATTCCGTAATCATATAATTTTCTACGCTAATGTTGATCGTAATAATTTGCTTGATAGCGTTTTCTATAACATAGAAAACCTATCTGTATGCTTATAATTTTATAAGAAAATGCTCCAAAAAAATCAATTAATAATAATAATAAGTTAATAATAATAATAATAATAAATTAACATGAAAAATTCTCTTGGCTGAACAATTTGCCGCGTAAATAAATATAGAATGGCTTCCTACTGACTTATGCCAGTGGCATAAAAACCCCTCGAAAAACACGTTACAACTGTTGGCCCATCCCTTGGATGCGTAATTGCAAAGAACAGAGCTATTTTATTGATTTGATTGAATGAAAACATGACAATGACATCATAATCTAACAAAGCAGTTCAGCAGATGCCACGACCATTTCTGCTGTGTGCAGACTGAAAAACAAAGCATTATTAAGGTGATAAATTGTTTGAATTCAATGGAATAACTTTGTGACAAGAAAGAAGATACCCAATCCTTTCAATTTCGGTCATTTAAAAAAATCACCAAAATGGACAAAATATCGACTTTTATCTCCGGAGTGTCGCCTTAACATAAGTAGGATATAGCAAAATAGGCTGTATAGTTTTTCACGTAACTACTTGTTATTATTATCACGCTACTTTGATGATATTAAACACGCTTCACAACAGGAAATTACAGTAGATAAAAATATCGGGAATGGCTGCTTTAGCTTGAGCACCTGGTCATTACGTAGCGACGTAGATATTTTGCAATTGTGTGAAGCCTTAAGGAAATGGACAAAATGTATTTGAGTGGAGGCTGAACGAGGTGGATAACATGCAATTGCGTGGGGGATGATAGAAATGGCCACCTTTTAATAGCATGGAGGCCGCATGAAATGGACACCTTGTAATTGCATGGAGGATGAATGAGATTAACAACTTGTAATTGCATGGAGGATGAATGAGATTGACAACTGGTAATTGCATGGAGGATGAATGAGATTGACAACTGGTAATTGCATGGAGGATGAATGAGATTGACAACTGGTAATTGCATGGAGGATGAATGAGATTGACAACTGGTAATTGCATGGAGGATGAATGAGATTGACAACTGGTAATTGCATGGAGGATGAATGAGATTGACAACTTATAATTGCATGGAGGATGAATGAGATTGACAACTTGTGCTTGCATGGAGGATGAATGAGATTGACAACTTGTACTTGCATGGAGGATGAATGAGATTGACAACTTGTACTTGCATGGAGGATGAATGAGATTGACAACTTGTACTTGCATGGAGGTTGAACGAAATAGAAAACTTATAATTGCATGGAGGCTGACGGAAGTATACACTTTGTAATTGTATGAAAACTGAGGAAAATGGACACTGGTGATCGAGTGGAGACTGATAAGAATGATCACTTTGTAACTCCATTCAGGCTGACGGAAAGGAACACCGGTAATTGTGGGCGGGCTGACGGAAATGCGTGTGGCACCCCTGAATCCGACTGTTTCCTCTCGGTAGTAACAATGTCTTCTGCCTGCATAATTCTCGCCATATTCATTTTAATTTGTGGAGTTACTGTCAGCTCGAAAAGATTTAAACCGATTAAAAACTCCCTGATATTCGTGAGGTAATACTGCGCTACGAGAACAAACGTGCAGTGAAGGCAATTCCCTGTTGTGTCGCAGACAGAGGTAAAAAATACTGCGCTACATTCACATCACAAAATGCATTCACTGGGATATAATTAATGCAACTAGTCTGCATTTAACAGGTATGGCGTATGAGAGAGCTAAGCTTTATCCAACCTAAAGGACCATTTATCTGAAGAAAGAATTGCGGGCCGCAAGAACATTTTGATTTTTTTTACCATATTACGTGCATGTATACACAAAATTTATCTACAGGCAAAAAATACATCAAATCGTTGTATTGTACAAATATCTCTTGGTCATCTCTGATATTATTTACGTTATAGTACCCTAATCACAGTCATGAGTCCACACTGGTGTAGTAAGCTATTGCAAGGAAATTAACCTTTGAACCGAAAAGAGAGAACTTTTATTAGGATAACAATAGATAATAAAAAGCAGGGTTAAGCGTTATAATAAAGAATTGCATGTAACGTTCTCTTAGTTAAGTTTTCATGGTTTTCCTTCACTTGAAACCGTTGCACTACATTTCCCTATACACAGTACCTTCACATTCACATTAATCAAAATACTAACTCAGAGTAGTTAAGCCTACGTTTCATTGCGTAGAAATACAATGCAGTACAGTTAGTTTTAATCCCTGATTGTTATATTTAACAACTATTGGTTTATTAAATAAATTATACACTTTAAATAAGTATAATTTCGAAGAATGCATTTACTTTCAAATCGTAAGGAGGCTGTAATCTCTGGAGGTACCGGTAAATATCCTAAGAAATTCACAGATTTTGAAAATATTAATGAAACTGGGGTCGCAGGGAACGGTCATAGTAGCTTAAAACGATAATAGAAGAAACCGAAAAACCTATATTGTATTAAGTGCAGTGGGTTATTGTGCCATTCTTGATTGAATACAAAACGAGGTCTTATTTCCAACGTATAGAGATGATTGGTCTATTGAATTACATTATTCAGCATTTCAATATTTACGTAATTTACTTGTTTATTGTCTACCACAATTGCGACCTCTTATATTGGTTACCCATTTTGACAGACAATACGTCTAATTAGGTCTAATTGCAATGACTGTATCATGTTGCGTGTTGTAAAACGAACTCGTTCTGTCACTGGTCCGTGTTCACTGAGAATAAATGGTGGAATTACAGCATCTGCTAGTAGTGGTCACCTCTCACGTGAAGAGAATAAAAACATACGTGCAGGTATTCCCCATGAGACTACGTTGTCTGGTACTATGGAAGTTCACTTGAGTTACGGAGTTGGTGTGGTGGAGGTGATGAGACTATTAGGGATATTTTGTTTCACAGATTAGGAGAGTGATATTACACTACCTGATGGAGGTAAAATGACCTTATTCACAAGGACCGATGAATGTTCCAAATTTGTGTACTATTAGTGTTGAATGATGGAGTCTTAATCTGTGCCTTACTGTGACTATGTTTCACTTTAGAAGGGCAGTTCATTTGGTAATTACTACAAGAATTAATGTAAGACAGGCATCTCCAACTCATCTCTCAACTGTTTTGTTCCAGCTAGCTCATGGATGATATGTTAAGTAGGTGCTTAATTACAAATATGTAGATATATGTGGGGCATTCAGAAAGTAATTATCACACGATTAAGGCAGGTCAAGTAATTTTTATTGTGCAACGTAGTACAATGCAAATTGACACAGGTACACGCAGCACGCTGGCCACTCACCGCTGGGCCCGTGGTTCAAATCCCGGTCACTCCATGTGAGATCTGAGCTGGACAAAACGGAGGCAGACAGGATTTTCTCTGGGTACTCCGGTTTTTCCCGTCAAAATTTTATTCCAGCAACTCTCTCCACTGTCATTTCCTTTCATCTGTCATTCATTTAATCATTGCCCCAGAGGAGTGCGTCAGGCCTCGGCAGCCGGCACAGTTCATATCCTCGCCGCTAGATGGGGGCTTCATTCATTCCATTCCAGACCCAGTCGGAGACTGGAAGCAGGCTGTGGATTTTCATTTTCACACTATACTTCTATATACATAGTCACTCAGACTCTGAACGGTCTGAATGTTCTACAGAAGTATCGCTTCCTTGCCGACCAAAAGCCCCTCCTTGGTCCTCGAGCCATCGAGAGCCACTGCTTGTGGTCTTTCATCGCTATACAGTTAAACAGAGGCATTGTTCCCGTGCAAAACAATGCAACAAATGCTAGCAATGTGTCAAAGTTTTCAGTAGGAAATATGGAAACATGTGACATACTGTAGAGCCTGAATCGATCTGACTGAGTGCACTCACCTGTTGTAGCCTAGTTGGAGTGGACAACGGCAATGGTTATCATCAGACGACGATCTCGCTTCCCCAAACCAAATTACTTTAAAGTCGTAAGTTGATTTTAATACTGATCAGCCAAATAATAATTGTCCCACATTAATGTGTCCACTGATTGAAGAGTAACCTATAAGTGGGAAACGTTACCACAAACTGCACGAGACAATGGCCATGTACTGTAGCACTGTAGGGTCTCCACTGATGGGAAGCAGGATGTGACATTTCATGATGCCCTTGTTGTTTCTATGAATCGCGCCTCCTGCATATCCTTGAGAAGGAGGTGGTTAGCATGGAAGTCATCATTGCATAATGCCCACAAAGAATGATGTTTACCAGTTATGCAATGCGTCGTTCTTCGTTAAAATGGGTGCCAACAGCAAGATGCAGGATGGGTCAGACGTCTCCAGGCAATAGAATTGCAGATCTGATGAGTTTGAATGAGTGGGTTTCATGTAATCTGGACTTAAAGTCATTAGCAATATTACGTGCGTCAAATAAATTGCATCGAAGAGCATTTTCTGAATACAGAAATAATTTGATACTTTTTAATACATAAGATTTCAAAAATATTACATTCAAACGCTCTTTCACCTGAGATACGTATCCAGGCTAAGTTGAGGCCTTCGGTCTCTGCACGCTGCAGAAGTGGGAATTAACTATGTGTGGCGGAGGAGGATCAAACTTCATGTATTACCGTACATTTGATAACAAGTTGTCTAAGAAGAGCAATGTACGGTGCAAGTGTTATTTCTTTTCATTTTACTTACAACACAAAAAAAGACAGGAACCTTATGATACTTGTGCATGGCATACCATCTATTACGCAGTATTTTTTTAAATTCCATTTCATATTCATCCGATTTACTTGACCTCAGAATCCTCCCTCCAACTCTTTTGGAAAGACAGCTTTAAGAAACGTATAGTCATGTAGCGTCATATCGTATATTTGGCAAAGACATCCATTTATTCTGTAACTAGCAACCCGCCCCGATTTCGCCCGGGAACAGTTGTGAATGCATTACGAGATAAGCGCTTTTATTTCGATGTCAATATACTACGACCTATATCCGTTTTACATCTCGGCATGATGGGTTAAAATCACTGACTGCACTATTAATTATATTATCATGGAGATGCATAGCATGTGCAACGAATTCTTGTCAGACGAACTTTAAGAATGGCGAGATGCATGAAACACAAATCTCCCTTTCGTCCAATCTTAACATGACTATGTATTTTGCGGAACAAAAAGTTCACAAGCGAAATGAAGAAAATCCGAGTTGCACTTCCAGGGAAACCCCAAACACAACCACTCTTCTCTGAAGTCTTAACTCAACACGACTCGACAGTTTGCTACTGGCTGTATCTGGGGTAATAGGCTCGGCCGCTAGCTAGGCTTTAACTGGGGTGATAGGCTCGCCCCAAGCTAGCTCGTAAACTGTCGCCTCAGTAATTGAATGGAGATCGTTGGAAGAAATGAAAACGGAAATACACTTAAAGTGGGCGATGTATTGAAGATAGAGATGTGTTCTCGCGGAATTTTTTGTAGAACTTTTCATGCTGAATAATTCTTACACTCATAGCATATTCATATTTTTAACGGTTTGCCCAGCGTATGCTTAAAATGCTCTCGGACGCCTTTTTTTCCTTCGACTTTTTCACTAAAATCGTTACTGCTCGGCTTCCTTTGATCATAAATAAATTATTTTCTACAGAAACCTTCCTCGAGATAGCCTTTACAGATTGGTGAAAACCGCATCAAAACCCATCCAGTGGTTCTCGAGATTACCCGTGGCATCCAAGAATCGGGGACTTTGTTTTATACTAAGTAGTCTAGAGATATGCGCAAAAAAGTCCAAATGAAGCCATTATTGCCTTTGCCGATTCCCTGCTATATTTACGTAACCTTGGTCTCTAAATCACAATGCCATTTTGTTAAGCCTTTACCATCAAAGTGGAAAGTTTGAACTCTGAATACACACACACTTTGTACATTAAAAGCTGATCTCCAACCTTGCGTGGGTTCCAAGTTGTGTTTACAAAACCTCGATTACTTCTTCTTCGTCTTAAACGTTTATATTTTATATTCCTCGTTTCATTTAAAAAACTGTCAATCAAACGTTCTTTTATTCTCTGCCCTTTGAGGGAGATCCAGCAAGTTAAAAGCTCCAAGCCAGACTGCCTCCTGTCGCGGAGATTAATGCCATGACGCGCCTACAAGAGAGTTATCACGAGATTACAAACCTTGCTTTCATCTTCTTGGGAAATATGACAGACTAATTCATGTTTCTTAAAAGGAAATTACTTTCAATGAACACCACGGAAAAGGACTGCTCTGTGTATTCTGATTCTAGCCCAACAAAGTTTATACGAACACATTCAATGACGCTATTCCTTGCTTGAGCAATGAGTTAATTATTGTATTTGTATTTGCACAAACTTTCATTTACACAACATATTATTATTATTATTATTATTATTATTATTATTATTATTATTATTATTATTATTTTTATATTATTATTATTATTATTATTATTATTATTATAGGCCTCATTACCACGATATTAAGACTTAGCCCATCCATCTTTGCCTTGGAATGTGTCGCATTCGTAGCTTGACTGCATTGGTGTACGTGCTTAAATGATGATGATGATGATAATTGTTTTTAAGGGGCCTAACATAGAGGTTATCGGCCCCGGTGTAAGTCATTAAACGCACCTGACGGACAGATGAAGTTTCGCGTTCAAATTCCAACTATAGTCACATTTTTAAGTCTTACTGAACAAATCATGCGACTAACCCATTGCATATAGCACGCAGCCACCATATTGAAAATATAAATTGTTAATATCGATAACCCACCATCTATTAGAGCAACATTGACGAAACCTAGCATTGAAATAGATCCGTAAATGTGGCTCTCTATACCCTAGGCAAGAGATCTCTGACACCATACTTTCAGTACCTGGTGATGGTGTCTGCTACTAAAATATTAAGTCAAAGAATTAGATCGTAAAAGTGGAATTAGTATGAAAATTGGCAAGAGAGTAGTATCATATGACAGATCTCATAAGCATTAACCATAATACTGTCAAATTAAATATAGCGTGCAGCCATCATCACGAACTTTCAAGTTATTAAAATCAGTAATCCACCAACTCTGAAAGCTAAATGACGAAACATAGCAGTAAGGAAGACCAAAATATGCGGATTTATAAACCCATTGCTTAGGATCAGCAGGTCCATACATGCAAGACTGAAACCGGACGTATTATTAATAAACAAGATCAATAACATAGGATGCAATTGCGCAATTCACCCTAAGTTTGGTAAGAATGAAGTGCCATAAATGAAACTATACCCAGTATTAGTCATACGTTTATCACACAGCCGCAACGTTGAATATATAAATTAATAAAACCCACACAAAATTTCAGGTACATTTACTGTTTAAAGGCTTGTGTTTTAGTGTAAATATAGAGAGTCATCAGTGGAGTGTGTACACGGTAATAGTTGACCACCCTGATTCCTTGAAATAATACTGCATGATAGGAACAAGATATGGAACTATACCCATACACATTTAAGAGAAAGTAGACTAACTGTACAAGATATATCAGTTACAATGACGACGTTTACCACGGTGGTAGCCTTGTATAAGGCGGCTTATCGGCATCAGGCTCAGAATTAGTGAATTAACATATTGAAGGTGTCACTATGCAAGTGTGTGTTATGGGGCACGGTGGCTTTCCAATTATTGCTCATTCACTAATATGAACCTCACGTGTGCGTATTATTTCACTCAATATGTTGTCTCTACATGACGATAATAGTTGACCACCCTGATTTCTTGAAATAATTCTGCACGATAGGAACAAGAGATGAAACTATAACCATACATTTAATGGAAAGTAGTATAAATGTTCCTTACTGAGCATACTGTATTGTTTTCAGTTACTAAGAGAGTAACTTAGGCCTACTGGACTTTGAGGAGATAACCATGATCTTGATAGCCGATACCTGTGCTCTGCATTTACGATGAATCAAATCTGGCTTGGTTGTTTTAGAATCATGGATAATAATTTCGTCTTCAGAGAATGTCGCCTCCTGCAGAGGTCATTTATCTTGTGGAGCACTCGCAAATGCGACCACCATAGGGACGAGACCCCGAAACTCTTGATTTGGGGGTCTTCTCCAATGAATGGTCCACGCTGACCACACCGACTTGTGTAGGTGGGTGATAACAGTCCTCTGATTTACATTGGTTACAATACAGTAGTATGACAATCTAAGTGATTTGGGACCTAAGTGATGGGTAAGTGCCTCGGGATTTGAATAAGGGATAAGTATGTGAGTACTCAGGAAATTCCAGCCGTATGATGGACGCAGTCAGTGACGAGATTCAAACCTCGGGCCTTCCAGCTTTAACGCGAGGTAGAATGCATAAAAATGGAAGTAAATTGATCAACGAGTTTTATGAAAGTAGTGGCATTCTTGCAGATGATACCGTCCTGGCATATGCCTGCATTTGAACGGATAACTGTTTCAATGGTGGAGTTTACATATTTTCGTCTCTTGAGTCCAGATATACCCGGAAATGTCCTAGCCACCACGGCCAGTAAAACTTCATTCGGCTTATCCTAATAGCTTGGTATCGTCGGAGCCAACCTAATTCAATTTGGGTTTTGCAGGGATATCCTTACCGAATGCCCTTCGTGACAGCACGTCACTTTTCAGGAGAAAAATCAAGTTCGTGATTACTAGGACCGTAATCCATACCATCCGGTTTAAAGGCAAGTGGTTAAGTCACTGAACCATCCACCCTAACTTTCGAGGTCGCTCACATTACGATCTGGATATCGTGGTAGAGCGGAAATTTGTAAAATGCTACATCATGACAATAGCAAGGCTGATATTTGGACTCACTGTAGGTTACCTTACTAAGCACTGATATGTTTGCTGCAATGAATATCGAACTATATGCCGTCTCCAATTAACAGGTTTGTTCAGTCTTATTTATCATATTGGGCTGCGCAAAATATGATTAATACTCAAAATACAACTGTACTTGTACTAAACACAAACACAAATGAGTCGTGTATTCAGTGAATAAAATGAAATATAGAATATCCTTCCCTAAAACTCAACTCCAGGCTTAATAAATATTTTGGTACATTTTGCACAATGATATGCTCTAAGAAAAGTATTATACGCCTTCACGCAATGGACAGCGCTGGTACACACCTCTGTAACTTAATATATGAAGTTACACACATAACAAAAGACATCACACGGACTATCAAGTTACTCACGCAACCAAATAAAAGGGGCTGATGACCACGGATGTCCCTAACACCAATATCAGTGACCCCCAAAACGTTCCTCGTGTGAAGAATGTGCATGACTTTATTAGTTAGTCACACACTTTCCCCTCTTTATTCACAGTGAGGCCAACTCATCAGCAGGGAGAAGGAAAGAATAGTCAGAAATGAGCCGCCTTGCAGCTCTTCTTCATCGCACGGGAGCAACAATCTCCGTCCACATAATGTTTTGCACATAGTGGCCATCTGTGACCAAACTGGGCAATCAACCTAATAATAATCAACAACAACAACAACAACAACAACAAAATCAACCACGATTTGGGTGATCATAGGAGCAGAATTTATTGTTCAGAAGGTGTACGGTTCGACGTGCAGTTTTAATACCCCAAAGTTGGCAATGATTGAATTTTTCAGTGCAGTGAAATGCAATGTCATAAGGCCTTGTGCAGATTTTCCTAGTTCACGCCCATGGGTGATCTGTGCGTCTTCATGAGGATGAAATGATAATTAAGTTGTCCCAAACATCAAGCCCCAGAGGCTGGGAAATTGTCCGTAGTATCTTAAAATCCCCAAGGCCCGGCCCGGAATCCAACCAGGGACCCTTCGGGCCAAAGTGCTAAGTGCTTAGCCATATGACAACCTCGCAATGTAGCGGATAGCATTTTTGGCTGTTGCCCGAAAGTCCGGGTTTGATTCCCGGCGCTGCCTCTGGTCTGAGAGCGGAACGGGGAACACTCATTATCGTGAGGAAAAACTCAGGAGAGGTTGGTTCGTAATCCACCTCAGCCATCCTGGATGTGATTTTCCTTGGTTTTCCACTTCAACTTTAGGCAAATGCTAGGATGGTTCATAACTTAAGGCCACGACCGCCTCTTTCCCAAAACTCAACTGAATTACTATTACACTCACTAGTTCAGCCACCACAAAAACACAGGTTATCAGTCAAAATTCCACATACACCTAAATATACGGGGATAAATGACCACGATGTCCAAGCCCCGCAAATGAAACAACAACATCAACGTGAGCCTCGAACCTAATCTGCAATGATATAATGTAGATAAATTATACACTGAGAAGAGTTGGCAAACACTTCTTCAGTACTCAGAGAAAGAATGCAGACCTTAGAATGAGTATTGGCATTTTACACCAGGTCATTATTCCTTTGTCTGCACTATGTTTCACGAGGAGTAATGTTATAGAATATTATTCTCAAACGAAGCAAGTTCAGATTATCTACTATTGATAATGAAATTAACTTTCTTTGCTAACCACCACTTTCTGAATTCATCTCTGACACATTCATTGTGAGAGGCATTGTGATTGCTCAACCTATAGTCTACTGTATTATGATTGAGTGTCACGAAGGATATATTGAAAGAATATTAAAAAATATTAATTTTATGTGCCACTGGTGCATTTATTTAAGGAATGAAACACACAGATTTTCCACACAATGAACTTCATGTGTGCTTAGGATGGATACCAAAGAGAAAATTGTTCGATTAGATACTGTTGAGGAGCCATCTTACGAAGCCTCTTAGGTTGGCATTGAGTTCCCGGTCCCGAATGTCTGAAGTTCGATTCCCAGCCCTGTCAAAAATATTTATATCTGGTCTGAGGTTTGGAGCAGAGTACACAGAGCCTTGTGAGGAATTGTTGAGAAAAGTTGGCTTCGATTACCACCTCAGCCATCCTGGATGTGGTTTTGCGTGGTTTCACACCACTACTCCAGGAAAATACATGAATGGTGTTTAAATTTAGCCCATAGCTGTTCCCTTCCTAATCCCATCGCCAAATTGCAATTCACCCCCAACAACAGACGCCAAAATAACGAGATTATGAGACAAATTCGACACGCGCACATGCATGTACGAGGGGATGGTGACCACGTTGCTCAGGCCGCTAAATGAAACAATAATGCCAACATATGGCTAATTGGGACCCAGGTCATGAAGGAAGCACAGCATGCCGCTTACAGTAGGCTTTTTGATCCTAACACCCTTAATCAAACGGACGCATTTGTCCTACACATTAGGTCTGTCTGGAGATCAAATGTGAGAAGTACTGAAGTCTGCGAAACATCTGACGCCGTACTGATGTAACGAAATCCGAACTTCATCCAGACTACTACACTCCCGCTATAACCAGGAAGCTCAATTCCAGAATTTACATCGTGACTATATCTATTCACTTAAGTTTAAAATTCTATACATGAACTATTCTATTGTTAAATTGTCGTTAAGTGTTTCGTAAAAAAAGGACGAGGGGTTTATTCGGTTTAGGGGCTAGAGTTTGTCTGAAAACCTGTGTTTCTGTGGTGAATGTAGCAGAGTGTAGCTGTAGCTATTAGGGTCGGTAATGGATTAGGTGCCCTGGGGCTTGATATAAGGCAGGGACCCTTCCCGGCATTACACTGGAGGGAGTGTGGATTAACCGAGGGACACTCTCAGGGTAGGTGTTGTCAGTGCCTGGATTGGAACCTCCAATTTCCCAACTTGGTGCAGTTCCTCTTCACAGTCGTGGTGAGCGAATTTACACACACGGCTACACCACGGAATGCACAAGGGGGAAACCACAGGCATCGGCCCAGTGTTCTTGTACAGTATAGGTAATATCTCTCTGCTTATAAACCTGCACTTTATCGGTGGTGCAATAGGTATTGCGACATTAATTATCCGGGCATAGAATTGCACGAAGACATCAAGTGAGGTGGTGCTGAGTTTCAATCACACTTCTAATTTAAATGAGCTGGTATGAACGTTCCAAATCACACTCCTAGATAACGTATCATTTTTTGTTTTGAGCATATTTCATCATGGCCCTTAAACACAAAGATTAGCAAATGTTATTATGTAAATTGATGACGTAGCCTACGTTCTCACAACGACATTCGTAACAATTATAACCCTGAGAACAAGCAGTTAAGAGTCCTATTTGTTAGTAAATAAGGATAATAATACCTTTAATAATAATAATAATAATAATAATAATAATAATAATAGTAATAATAATAATAATAATATAATATCGTATGGCCTCGGGTGCCGGGTGCAAGCTTTGTAATTTGACACCCTGGGGGTAGCTTGCATGTCGAATTTCGTTGTTCCTTGAATCACTATGAAAGTCAAGGAGGTTAGATATCTAAGCTCCTTGAACACTATAGCGCTTTCTAGTAGAGAAATGAGGGACAGTGTTGGCGGAAACTCCCGAGATTAATTTTGCCACTATGAACACGGCCTACTGAATTCAAATGGGTTCTTTGACATGCCAATATCGTATGACATGCGTGTCATATTTTTCCCGCCTTCCAAGAATCACTTACTACGGCCAGGAGCGAACCTGCAATCTTGGGGTTAGTAGACCGACACGCTATCCACTCACCCACCGTGGCAAGCTAATAATAGTGATAATAATAATATCATTTCAGTCTGGTGATGGAATATGAATAAAAGCAGGCTAATATATCAAAGTCAATACACACTCAACACTCACATGAATCCATATTCCAAAGCCTCCTGTACCTACCAATCACTGAAATTTGAGATAAAAACCGTTATACAGGGTTAGTCAAAATTATGTTAACACTCAATTGGACATCACCCGTAGAGATCGGAAATGTTTTATTGGCATGTATTGCAACATGTAAGATGTTGTATTGTTAGATTGTCAGTTGTTGCAAAGCTGATCATTGAAACGTCTTCAATCTCTTCTGTTTTAGTTGACACAATGGCTGACCGCTGAACACTGGAGCAAATAAGATTTATAGCAAGCGTGATGGAAGAGTATGGTTCGTTGACTCGTGTCCGTGAAAAGTTTAGACAGCGATTTGCACGTTAAACACCAAGCCGTTTAAGAGTCTACCGCATCTACAAGAAGTTTGTGTCTACGGGATCGGTAGCTAACAACTATCGAGGCAATACAGGACGTCCAATATCAGGACGATGTAAACAAAACATATGCTGTTGTACAGGGAGCCGTGTTGCAGAGTCCTTCGAAATCAAAATCAAGCGTACAATGCACTTTGGAAACAAGACTTCCTCAAAAAACAGTGTGGCGCGTCCTGAAACATGACCTTGGGATGAGACCGTACCACATCCAAGACGGCCAGGCTTTAACAGTGGCGCATAAACGTAAGCGGGTGGAATGCTGTCAGATTTTAGCTGAGATGACGAATATCCGGCAAGATATTCGGAATATAGGCTATTGGCATTTAGTGATAAAGCCACTTTTCACACTTGAGGATTTGTGAACCGACATAACACGATTTTCTGGGCCACTGTAAACCCACGAGTCGTTTGGGAGCATAAACGTGACTTCCCCAAAGTGAATATTTGGTGCGCTATGACCGCTGCTGGAGAAATTGGAGCCTACTTTTTTGAGACACGAACAGTTACTTCTGGCGTCTACTTACTGATGTTGCAACAATACGCCATTGATGAACTACCCTCGAAATCCGCAGTGCAGGGTATTTCCAACAAGATGGTGTTCCAACGCACTAGGCCCGCATTGTTCGAGACAATCTCGATGAGACGTTTCCGGGTCAATGGATTGGTCGTGATGCACCATTGTACTAGCCTCCACAACTCCAGACTTAACACCATGTGATTTCTGGTTGTGGGTCATGGTAAAGGAGCATGTTTACAGTCGGAAGGTTCGCGACATCAATGACCTAAAATACCGTACTACACGGGGTGTGATATTATCCATTCACCGTGAAATGTGTGTACGGGTTTAAAAGTCTACTGTTAAACGCTAGTTTTTATGTGTTGAGCGAGATGACGAACAGGTTGATTGCGCAGGTATTTATCTCTTGCAGCATATCATCACATTCGATCTATTTCGTTCGTCCCGTGGCTCATAATCACAAGATTCACGGTCACGTAAAACTACAATCTTCCTTCTTTTGATCTATTTCGTTTATAGAAGTAGGCCTATGTAAAGTTAATAAATTGTTCCTGCCATTTTTATCTAATCCTGTTTCTCCCATGCTTCCACACTGATAATATTCTCTGAAAACATAAAACGTTTGACTTCGTAAATCCTGTCAACAAACATTTTAAAACTTTATGCAACGTAAGTTTTTAATTGAAAGCACTATAGGCATTGGCTTGTAAATTCAAAAACAACAAAAAAAAATATAGAAACATATTTCTCCATGTAAAACTCGTCTATAGGCTACCTTTAAAACAACGCATTACCGAATAATGAAATGATTTAATTTATTTAAGGACCTTCTGTTCATATTACTGCAATACTGCAATTACTGAGGATGCGTTCAACGGCCTCCCAGAAAATGATTGCAGTAACATGGATTTTTGGCTTAACCATCACCGTAAGCACATCCACCCCGGTCCACATATCTTCGTTTTGTTAAGCTGCACAATCTAGTGTAGACACAACATTTATAGAACGAACGATTGGCCTGCTATACATGTTTAAATACTTTGATGGAAATATAGTCCCCGCTAAAACATGCATATTTTACCATAAGCATTTTCGTACGACTTTCGGCCCTTCCTTACCTGGGGAGTCGTAAGGTTCCGGCTGCCTATTGAACCGTTTTTATCAGGTTCATTATTTTTTGTCATATTATTATTGTTATTATTATTATCATCATTTCCTTCATGTCGCATTAGGTGAGACAGAGAAACGTATGTCACAATAATGCGACATGAAGGAAATGATGATAATAATAACAACAACAATAATATGACTAAAAATAATGAACCTGTTAAAAACGGTTCACTATTTATACCTCATCCACCCACCCTGTGCAATTTTCCATTCGATCAAGTTCGATATGTAACAGACCGTTCAACTTGAGTGTTTTGAGGGCAAGAAAAGGTATAGATTTCGCAGGGAATATCGTCTATACTCTACATTAAAGGATCACTTGTCCTTTAGCCCTATATTATTTAAGCATTTTGTTTTATTTTTACTGAACCATATTCACAATTTCAAAACTTCTGGCTCCAAACGTATCTCATAACTCGACAGGAAAAATTGAATGGACCACAGGAAGAATAATTCCAATCATTCATCCTCAAACCCAGATGATAACCGCTTCGTGTGTCCTCAGCCTTAGTTTGCACGATCTTCTTTAGAATAACGGTAAGTTAAATAATATTCTCCTATCTTGATCAATGGTTATTTAAATAGTTGAAAATATTTTTTAAATCCAACACTAAAAAAAAAGAATTCTGTGAACCACAGTGAATATTCCAATCTTTCAACCTCGAACCGTCATAACAACGTATCATTAGATCTTTATAACACTAACCATGGAGGGATACAGTACCTTGTCAGAATTTAAATCGAAAGAGAGACAATTACGAGTGCCCTGACACATGCATTTTCCTCTAACGGTAGTGCTTTCTTTCCCATTGGGCAAATATCAATGGCACTACTCTGCGTCATATAAATGCGATTAAATTCTCCCTCATGGACAGAAAGGGAATCGATTCATTGTCTGTGAGCAGAAACCAACTTATTCCAGTGGTTGTGATTGAATTTTCAGTTCCAAATCACATAGCTGTGGCTCTGTGACAAGCAGGGTACAATTATGCCAAAGCTATGAATAGAGATGAGTTTTCAGGTTGGAAATAATGCTTGTATCAACTTGCCGTATGATGAGAGCGTTTGTGAAAGGGTATTGAGCAAGTTTCACAATCGAAATCATTACATGTAATTTCGTCTTGTGTACAAACTTTGAAGAGTGGTAAAGAAGAAGTAATTCCTTTCACGCATGTTCAACAAATGGGCATAAGTAACAGAGTTTTTCTTTTTAAAAATGTACTTTTGTTGTTGTTTGATTATTGAGTATTTTGACTGGTATGATGCTACATACGATACATAGGTACCACACCATACATCCGAGGCAATCTCTTTAATACAGTATAATCTAACCTTGGTCTACGCCTACAATTCTTGTCCTCGACCCTTCCTTCCATAACTACGTTTGCTATTCTTTAGTGTCTTAGTGTGTGTCCTACCAGCCTCTCTCTCTTCTCTTCATTAGCAGTAGCCAGAAACCTCTCTTGTACCATTCGTCCTAATAACTGTTCATTTGCTACTCCATCTACTCATTTGAACTTCATCATTTTCCTGAACACCTCATGTCGAACACTTATATTCTCCTCATTTCTGATGCGCCAACAGACCAAGTTGTACTTCCATAGAGTACCACGCTCCAGACAAAGGCTTTAAAAAAAACTTTCTAATATAAGGTGCGTTCAAAAAGTAACGAGCCGGAGGCTGGAATGCGCAAACCGGTGACGACATCGGCTAATCGTGGCGTGTGTAACGAGGTGTGGTTCCGACCAGAGCGTGGAAGGTCACAGCCCGTCGCTAGAGGGCACGCGTGCACCTCACGTGACGATACAAAGCGAGCAGCAGCATGCATCAATCATCCAACGCTGCCTGTCGCATTGCAAACAGTGACATGGAGGCGTCAACCGAAGAGCAAAGATGTGTTGTTCGGTTTCTGACAGCGGAAGGAGTAGGGGGAACGGACATTCATCGCCGAATGTCACAAGTGTACGGCGAATACTGCATGTCCCTTGCAAGGGTCAAGGCGTGGCACAAGCGCTTCAGGGAAGGACGGGTGTCGTTAGCCGATGATGCCTGGTCTGGGGCACTCCCCTGCCTTACCGATGACAACGTCCAGCTGGTTGATGCACTCATTACCCAGGAGGGGCCGATAACCTCGATGTTAGGCCCCTTAAAACAACACTTATCATCATCATCATCATTACCCAGGACCGCCGAGTGACAGTGAACGCCATAGCCACCGAGGTCACTCCACGACAGTGCACGACCTCATACGGCCACACAGTCGCGGCACTCCTGCAGAAATTCAAATGGGAGGTTCTCGGCCACCCTCCATACAGTCCAGACCTCTCTCCCTCTGATTACGCCATGTTTGGTCCCCTAAAACGGGCTCTGCGGGGCCAATGATTCACCTCGGACGCCGACGTCCAGCTGTACGTGCGGAACTGGTTCATATCGCAGCCCAGGGATTTTTATGAGACAGCCATTCACTGCCTCGTGTCACAGTGGGACAAGTGCCTCAACAGCCAAGGCCAATACTTCTAACATACAGGTACTGGTTTCTGTAATTATGCATCCGGCTTGTTACTTTTTGAACGCACCTTATACCTATATCTATGATGTCAACAGATTTCTTGTCTGTAGAAATGCTTTCATTGCCTGAGCCAACCTACTTTTACATCCTTTTGCTTCGTCCACCGCTGGTTATTTTCCTTCTTAAATAGCAGAAGTCTCCTACTTCCCTTAGCTTTTCACCTGCCAATTTGAAATTCTTTATTTTTCTGACACTACAGTCTATGAAGCGCCTAGGCCTACCAAGCGACCGCTGCCCAGCTATTTGGCCTGAAGTTATTGGGGTGACGCGTGGTCAGCGCATCGGATCCCCTCGACCGTTAATCTTGGTTTTCATGACCGGGGCGCTGCCTTACTGTCAGACAGCTACTCAATTATCCTCACGAGGCTGACTACACCCCATTCCAACCCACACTTCAGTTTCTAAAATCCCTGACGGAGCTGGGAATCGAACCCGGGGCCTCCGGCTGATAGGCAGGTACGCTACCCTAACACCATTTGACGTTCATAGGGGTTTTTGATTTCAGTCGGCTGCATTCCTCTATATTAATTTTACATTTATTGATTTCCATAATGAATTCTTTTCCGAGGACGGAATCCATTACCCCCCCGCCGGTACTGCCACCTTGAAGAAGGCAATTTGATATTGCCGGGTGTTTTGGGGGCTTGCGAGCTCAAATGATCTGCAGAGCTATGCCAGCGGGAGCTTATGCTCCTGGTAGGGTCACCCAAGCTGGACAGGTCTAAAGTGATGAGCCAGACTAAGAGCGGTACCCTGGTCCTCCAGGTTGGGGGTTGGGCGTGGGGCTAACAACCCCACACTGTAAAACCTCAAAAGTTACGAAACTCTCAACGAAGCCTCGGAATTTGGACGGAATTAACGATGATGAACCTGGAAAATGTTTAAGGACAAGGAAAAAGGATATGACTTTGACAATGGCAACATGGAACGTACGAACGATGTTTCAGATAGGAAAAATGGCAGAAGTAGCTGAGGAAGTTTTGAAGTATGGAATGGATATAGTAGCGATACTGGAAGTGAGATGGAGGGGAAACGGTAGGATTGACAAGAAGGACTATACAATGTTATACAGTGGTCCTGAAGTAAGAACTGGTCAGTGTGGAACAGGTTTTATCATTAGTTCAAAGATAAAAAGAAGTCTTCTTGGATTTGAGCCTCTAGGAGATAGAATGTGTAAAATGAGACTAAAGGGACGATTCAGGAATCTGACACTTATATCAGCGTATGCACCTACAGAAGACGATAGTGAAGAGAAGAAAAATGCATTCTATGACCAGTTGGAAAAGGAATGTAGTATGATACCAAAATATGATGTGATAATACTTCTTGGGGACTTCAATGCCAAAATAGGTAGAGAGGACTTCTTGCAGTATGTAGCAGGGAAACATTCTTTACATACTAATACTAGTGAAAATGGGAAGCTTCTATGCCAATTTGCAGAAAGTAATAGAATGGTAATCAAAAGTACTTGTTTTAAACATAAGGACATACACAAAGGAACCTGGAAAATGCCAGGCACCGAAGTGGTAAACCAAATTGACCATGTCTTGATTTCAAGAAGACATGCATCTTCAATGATTAACGTCAGATCTGCAAGGGGCCCCAACTGTGATTCGGACCATTTTTTGGTGAAAGCTCTGTTTAGAGAACGAAATGCGAATGTAGAATGTGACAGAGGAATTAAGAGGATACAGTGGGACGTGGAAAAGTTTCAGCAAACACAAATTGTTAAGCAATATGAGGACACACTGAACAAGAAGTTGGAAGAGAGATTAAAGAATATGAGCGAGGATGACATTGTAGAGAGGAGATGGACTGGAATAAAGAAAGCGTTGGAAGAGACTGTGAAAGAAACTATTGGGGAGAAGAAGAGGAACAGGAATGAAGAATGGTTTGATGATGAATGTAGGAAATATATAGAGCAGAAGAATGCAGACAGATTGATTATGATTCAAAGAGAGACAAGATGGAATTGTGAAAGATATAAAGAAAGTAGAAGAACAGCAAATAGAGTTCTGAAAAGGAAGAAGAGAATGTATCTAAGAAGACAAATGGAAAGAATTGAAGAATTGAACAGCCAGAATGAAAGTAAGAAATTGTACCAAGCAACGAAACGAATGACAAAGGAATTTCAACCACGGGAGAACTCGTGTAAGGATAAAGATGGAAAAGTAATTGGAGAGGAAGAGAGAGTTCTTGAAAGATGGGCGGAGCACTTTAAAGATGCGTTAAATATAGAACGTAAGGACGAGATGAATGAGAGACAGGTCTACATGAATGTAGAGCCACAGGTCACTAAACCATCCATAGATGAAGTTATGGAGGCAGTGAAGCGTCAACGAAATGGAAGAGCACCAGGAGAGGATCAGATCATAGCGGAGGTAATAAAGAATGGAGGACAAGGGATAGTTAGGAACCTACATGAACTGATTGGGGAGATATGGGAAAGAGAGATAATGCCTCAGGATTGGAAGGTTGGCCTTATCTGTCCCATCTTCAAGAAAGGTGATAAGTTACAATGTGGAAATTATAGAGGGATAACATTACTAAGTGTTGTATATAAGATATTCTCAAGTATATTGCAAAGGAGACTGAGCGACTACGCTGAAGAAATACTGGATGAGAACCAGTGTGGATTCCGGCCAGGAAGGGGAACTACTGACCAAATATTTGTTATGAGACAATCTATGGAGAAATGCTATGAATATGGTGTTGATCTGCATTTGCTATTCATTGATTTCCAACAGGCGTTTGATAGCATTGATAGAACGAAGATGTTGTACGCCCTAGAAGCATGTGGAGTGCCAAAGAAGTTGATCAGTCTAGTAGCAATGACAATGGAAGGATCGCAGGCCAAGGTTTATGTGGGAGGCAAAACTAGCAGGAATTTTGAGGTGAATACCGGAGTGAGGCAAGGAGAATCATTGTCTGCAGTGTTATTCAACTTGACACTGAATGAAGTCATGAAAGAACTGGGTTTGGGAGGGACGATAATAAGCAAGTCCAAGCAGGCGTATGCATATGCGGATGACATTGTGTTGATGGCACGGAACTGGGAATCTCTTAAAGAAATGTTCAAGATTCTGGAGGAGAAGAGTGGAAAGATGGGAATGAGAATTAAAGAAAGGAAAACGAAATATATGAAAATGTCAGTGGGAAAAGATAGAAGAGCAAGAGAAAATGTAGAAATTGGTCAGTATAAGTTTGAGAATGTAAAATGCTTCAGTTACCTTGGTACTATACTAAATTGTGAGAATTCTGTATCAGAGGAGATTCATAAACGGATCATGAATGGGAACAGGGCTTACTATGCTAACACTAAGCTCTTAAAATCAAAACTGTTAAGTAGGAACTTGAAAGTTAAACTCTACAAGACCCTTATTAGACCAGTGGTGACCTATGGATCTGAGACGTGGACAATGTCAACAAATGATGAGAATGATCTCAACATTTTTGAAAGGAAAGTTTTAAGAAGGATATATGGCCCGGTAAAGGAGGATGAAGGGTGGCGAATCAGGACAAACAAAGAAATTGAAGAGATAATCAAAGGTGAAGATATTGTGAAATTTATTAAGTCCCGACGTCTGGATTGGCTTGGTCATGTAGAGAGGATGAGTGAAGAAAGAACACCAAGGAAGATATTACATGGAACTATGGAAGGGAAGAGGAGACGTGGACGACCGCGCAAAAGATGGCTACAAGACTTAGGAGAAGACCTGAGAACTATGAGGGTTGGAAGATGGTGGGAGAAAACTCATAGAAGGGACGAATGGCGAGGAATCGTGAGAGAGGCCAAAGCCTACCCCAGGCTGTAGCGCCGAGGAAGTAAGTAAGTAAGGAATCCATTGCATATAAAACCTTATTCAAATGCTCTGGTGAATCGGCTTATCACAATGAAGACCAAGTGTGCACTACGAACATGAAATAAATAAACCAGAAAACATGATAGTTTCACTGCAATTGGTTTTATGGACGAGTCCGACAAACTTCAGCGGGTCTCTTACAATGTACGAGTATAAACATGACACAAATATATTGTACAGTTAATATTAAGTTCCAGGGCATTACAATTCGTTGTAATCAATATGACATCTAAAGAGTTAGAGGTATTCTAATTGAAAATTGGCACCAGAATCATATACAGAGTGTAATTGATATACGTGAAGTCCGTCACACTGCCGATAGATGATGGTATTCTATGCAAATATCTTCATGAAATTTAGTTGTATCGTAATTAGTGTAGGTGGAATTAAATCACAACAAGTAGTTTCGTGAAGAACTAAACAGCCTATTTTCATATATCCTACTTATATTAATTCCCTCTATCAACATACAAATTTTCAGTTTGATTGCTGTAATAGATTTGTACATATTGAGAAACGTCTAAATATTTCAGATGGTCACCATGTTGGATGTTTATATAGCCTATAGGCCTTAGAGTTATGTACTATTATATGACGATTCTATTGTAGGTGTTTTATTCAAACTTCAATCGCATGATAGGGACACAAGAAATAAAAACGAGATTTTAAAATTTCGCTCAGCCGCCATCTTGTGGTTATGAAAATAAGTTTAACACATTGTTGCCCGAGCTCGCGCTACTCTATTCCTGACTGCGGACCGGGCAACTGAAGTACACCTAGCATGAGAATTAAGATCAAACATAATAGTACATTATGCAACGAGCCTATAATGGCTATAAATAAGACACGAGTATTTTTATAAAACGAGCGTATGCGAGTTTTATAATTTCCATACGAGTGTCTTAATTACCATTATAGGCGAGTTGCATACGACTGTTTATGTTCGACGATAATTATAACTTTATTATATGTTTTAACATAAATATTCATAAATATCTGTTCAGTCACTACAGTAGAATGTTGTGATCGGGTGCTGCGGTGGGTAGTATATCTCTCTTGTCCAAGCTCTCTGGACAACCGACGCATGCGCTCTGTGTGCTTCAATACCATATGTTCAGATTGCGCACCAGTATTCAGTAAAACTGTCACTGAAGTCGTGTCAAAACCACGCGCTGTGTAGAAATTGGTTTTGGGGATATTAAGGTACCGGTACAGTGCTATTTCTTGTCTCATATTCGCCAGTTTATTTACGCGAACATATGGACGGTGCGTATTCCATGTCGGTAATTTATTATAGTTCGATGTTGTGTTTATGTCCGACATGTTGGATTTTGAGTGCATGCGCAAAGGTATCGTTACCTAATTGGTCAATGAACGAGCTCTGATTGGCTGGAGAAACTGTATCATAATGAAAAACGGTGTTATAATGACCATCATTATGATACAGTTTTCTAACACATAATAGTGAGGGTCGAACATAAATACATGTAACTTTACTTACTTGTCCATCCACCAACCTCATCGTCACTGCATTCACTGCTATCATTGTCAATTTCACTCGTATTATTATCGTCAACATACTCGTCTGAACTGATTATCGCACTGTCAGTTACGCGCGCGCCATGCCAACACTTGACAACACAGCGGTAACTGAGTGTTATAAAACCTCACTTCCTGTACCGAAGCAATATCGAGACAACAATATACCGAAACTCAGCAATTTTTCTAGGTTTGTGCCGTTTCTTGTGTGGTGTTTTTCCTAGGACACCTACCTGGCTCATCAGCGAAACCCCACACAAGACACGGCACAAACCTAGAAAGATTATTGAGTTTTTATTCACTGGCCGTGAAAGCCAATATGCCATCTTTTTGGAAGCCTTCATAGGGAGGTTATGGCTGCTTGAGCTTTAAGTTCTCGCAGTGAAGAGGCGCAGGGGCGCTTCATGAAAAGGGAGGTAGCGCGCAGTTTGTTACTCCTGTGGGGGTCCTGGCGGGGACACCAAGAGCCCGCTGATGAGCCAACTTGGTGTCCTAAGCGAAACCCCACACAAGACACGGCACAAACCTACAAAAATTAATGAGTTTTAATTCACAGGCCGTGAAAGCCAATATAGGCCTACCATCTTTTTAAAAACCTTCATAGGTAGGTTATGGCTGCTTGAGCTTTTAGTTCTCGAGGTAAAGAGGCGCAGGTTCGCTTCATAAAAAGAGAAGTAGCGCGCAGTTCGCTACTTCTGTGGGGGCCCAGGCGGGTGCAACAAGACCCCGCTGATGAGCCAACTACCGACAGCAGCCGAAGTGACAGCATTTTTCATGCCGCAAGAGATGCGACATTTTATGATTGTTTATCTGTACATTTCTATAGCTTGATTATGACACGGGATATAAAACCGAGATTTTAAAAAATGTACAGCCGCCATTAATAAGTTATCATAAAATTCCATTCAACCAGACGTCAGTACATTAAGGCTTGTATGAAGAAATACCGTGCCAAATTTCACACCGATCGGATGAAAATTCGTGAGAAATATCCACTTCGCGTCGCCGCCATGTTGGTTTTGTGATCACCAGATTATTGAAAGTGCCATAGGCTAACGTATGTTAATAGCCTGTATCAACATACAAAATTTCAGTTTGATTGCTGTAGAAGATTCGTAGATATTTACAACCGTATGAATATTACAGGTGGTCGCCATGTTGGATTTTGATATATGTAGGTCATATAGATATGTACAATTAGATAAAGATTATTGCGTAGGTTGATCATTCAAACTTTCACTTCGATCTCAGGATGAGGAGAAACGAAATATGAAAAAAAATCGCACGGCCGTCATCTTGAGGTTATGTAATCAATTGAACTAAATTAGATGTCAATGCATTACAATGTGTATAATCATTTGCTGTACCCAGTTTCACTGCATTCGGATGATTGAATCGCGAGGAAAATCAATGTATATGTTTTAACTTCGCTTTGCTGCTATGTTCGTTTTGTACTTAACGTATTTTTGAAAGTTACATAGGTGAATTTCTAGTAGTGCCCTTTATCACCGTACACAATAAGGGACATGTATTAAAATATGATAGGCATGATCGAGGTCGGATGAAGTAATATTATGTACTCACCGAATTTCCTTGAAATCGCTTCTGCCGTTCAGATTTTATTAGGGTGACACACACATAAACGGACAAATGGTGTTCTCAAAAGCCTATATTCTTTTTGTAAATGAAAATAGGTTAAATGCGGGTTGAATGTTCTTCGGTGGAGTTGAGAATAACGTTTCACCGAGTTTCATCCTCATAGGTACAGAGGATAATAATTTATTGAAGAGACTGTCACATAAATTCACCTACGCCCATGTAATGTACGTACACTGTATTCACATATGCACAGAACATGCACGCAGATACCCATCCTCCTCTATATCAAAACTCACAAAGCACACACCGACAAGATCACGAGAAATCTCCCGTGCCTAGCATTTGGTCCTATTGTCCACATGCAATATTGTGCGATCCTTCCTTGCTAGTGAATGAGTGATAATGAACTCTTATATTTTGTATATACTGAACCCTTGCAAAGAAGCATATGAGACTCAGTTTCGGGGGGTGCAACAGTCCATTTCGTTAAGTTGTTGTTAAGCGCTTCTTATAACATGCGAGGTAACATATAACAAAATAACATGCAGGAAGAAGTGAATACCAGGGTTAAAACATATGAATTTAATAACAGATCAACTATTTACACTATTTATAATAAAACAAAACAAACAAGGTCTCCCAAATGACTCCCACTTGAATTAATAAACTGACAAATTTAGGCCTAATCTCAGGAGAGATTGTAAAACAGCTGGACCAAATGTCCCAAATTACTACAATGACCATGTGCGTGTGCGGTTGTTCTACATGCGTTACGATGTGTACAAATTAATGCGAGATTCGTCACCATCCAGTAAACCTTCAGAGGACGAATCTGCATTGTCTAGAGCTAGACAGACACGGGGAACCAACTAAACACAAATTAAATTAATCCGACACTTCCTACACTAAATAAAAAAACAATAATTTCCGCATGAAATTGGAATCAAGGAACTGCCGTAGCAAACAACATTAACGCCTAAAATTAGGACTTTTCAAATCAACACAAGTAAGTTAACACGTGACCAAACAAGAAAAATACACATATGGCCGCTTGCCATTTTTACAAGAAAATATACAATGGTGTCACAACAGACAAAACTAACAATGAAATGAGTCATAGAAATCACTAGGCTCAAAGCCAACATTTACATCATTAAAACAATATTTCATTCATACGATATGCGGTAATCCGTAACGGACATAGCGAACTCCCAATTAATTATGGTCCAATGACCATCACAAGAACAGGTTTGCTACTGATAGCTTACAGGGGTCAGTCGGTCAGCTGGACTGCCTAAAAGATGAATCACCAGACATAGACGGGCGCTAAGTGGAATCTGCACATCTCTCAACCCACGTGTCAATAACCTCGACCTGCCGTGGCACGGGTTCGAGTCTCGAAGAAGCGTGCTCCCAAAGCACATAATATACGTGTGTGTGTGTCAAAAAATAAAATATCTCAGCATTTCCAAAGGAAATCCAAGAATCAGCACTGGACAAGGTACAGTAGCCTCTGAGAGTGCTCTGCCTTTCCATAAAATACAACCACAATATTTGAGGGCGGTAGCACATTCTACCCCTCATCACGAAGAATCAATACACACACCTGACACAAGAACACACACAGAATCACACGTATGGGTTTGACAGAAATCTGAAATAAAAGACATAAAATATTTTCCACCAACTTGCGCTCCCAATCTAGGCCGTGACTAAAGAACCTGAAAAGGACTAAAAAAAAAACTCAAAAAAATAGAACTAAGGTGTTCTACGGTGACATCTTAATTTGTTGCGCTCGGCAACCCTAGTATGAATAAAAACCTGTTCGTAACAACATCTTACAACATTGGCCCCCTTTTCCTACAAAAAAAATGAACTTGAATAAAGCACCACTTGTCGACCGTGACGAGTTTCGCATTCGCATGGATAAAATCAAATACACACGCCGTGTACACTAAATATGACTCATAAGAAAAATATACAATCAAACAACTTTGGCCACGTGCCAACGTACATTTAAACATAATAGTGTCGGCACACAAAAAAAATCTAAATACAAGAAAAACAATGAATAAAATATTTACAACGTTCCCGCGTCTAATCTAACTACATATTGAGTAAATCAATGATTTGTACATCACCGTTGCAGCTTGTAGAACTTAACCTCCATCCCAAAACATTTCCCTACGGGAAATCTAGTCGTCCATCGTCGACGTATTGGTAGAGGCGATGCACTTCATTCCATCACACGACCTTTCAGCAGACATCTTGGCGTAGCTTCTTGGAAAGAAATGTTCAAAGTTATTAGTTTGCCTAGCTAGAATCGCTATGAGCTACTACTTTCACTAACAATAATGTCCTAGGCGATTACCTTACGTAGAACTGGCCCTATCTCAGCATTTGCTTATCACACGCACATGTACATCTCTCAAAATACAACACAAAAATTTACATAAATTACACTCTTCAATCTCAGCCCAACTGGCTTCAAACAAGTCTCAAATATGTTAATCACGTAGCGCTTATCTCGACTAGAGATCTCCACAAGGCTAAGCGTGAACTCTGCTCCCTTGAGCACCAAACGAAATGTTCGTCAAACAGACGTGAAATATGCTCACTGGAGCTTGATAAATCGTGACGCAAACTAGCGTGAACGTTGCTCACCAGAGCTCAATAAAGTTGTGTCCCAAACAGCTCATCACCGATCAGTTTATTAGAAACTGACAGAATGGGGTAGTGTGGGGGCAATTTGTGAAAATAATCTGTAGTTTTCACCTCACAAACTTGGGACTAGTATCAATCTTCTTCTTTTCATCCAAACGTCTCAATGGACTTATGCGGAATTAATTCGTATCGGCGGTTCTTCAGATATGCGTTTTCGCGCCTTTTTCTAAGGTACGCGATCCACCGCGTGGCTTTGGCTTCCACTCTCCTGATTTGCTGATTCAATCGTGGATTGGTTAGAACTTCACTTCTGACACTCCCATAATGACGCCGATTGAGGTGCGCGTTCGTCCAGAATTTGTCCTTGAACTCGGCTTAACCAGTCATCTTCAGGAATAACTACCAAGCTGCTTCTGTTGTAATCGTTGCGACACACTACCTGACTCCCCTTTGTCAACTTCCAACATGTTCTGCCTGGGCATCAGTAATAATAATAATAAAAATCATGAAGACTTATTGATCGGCAAATCAATAAGGGTTCAATACACGATATGTATTATAGTTTGTATTATAGTTTTTATGTATTGTTGTAAAGTACTTGGTTTAACCCGTGCTTTAGAGTAACCCATGTTTGTAATGGTGAATTGAATAAATAATAATAATAATAATAATGATAATAATAATAATAATAATTCTTATTTTTATTATTATTGTTATTATTATTATTATTATTTTTATTATAATTTTAATAACAATGTTCCACTTGTACCCTCATTGCTATCAGTCTGTATAATGTTGTTTTGTTATTTTCTGCACATTTTGTTAATTTTCTACCATCGCAAGGTTCCAATTAAATAAAAGCTGCAGAGAGGAGGATCAACTTGTGTTGGAATTGCTACGTTTTCTCAGTGAGCTCTGCCTCCCCTTTAGCGGCTAAGGACCCCTCGTTTAATATCGCACGATAATCATAATAATTAAGTGCAATTTGCTCCCTTTGTATGCACACAGTGGATAAGCTGGCTAGTTACGGTTGGATGACGGATATGAAAGAACTCGGTGCTCAAAGTGATCCCTCTAAATAGCGAAGAAAATGAAACGGCATTTCAGCAAACAAAATTGTCCATGAAGAATATAGCATTGTCATTTTCTGTTTAAATTAACCCGCTGTTCTATAAATATATTTTAGACCAACAGTCGCATTCGAAGATGACAGGGTACTTCATGAAGTGCCAATAGTTGTACAGCTTTGATTATCAATTATATCCTACTAATAACTATTGGGAATGGAAGGATTGCAGTCAGCCATCCCCTCTTTACGATTTCTATCGCATTAAGAAAACTGGCGGACTTACTAGCCACCACCATTGCGTAGTACGTTTGGAATTAACAGGTCAGGAATGGACCGTTAAAAAAAAAGAGAGTAGATAACGAATTTTCTTACTGGAGACTATTCTTCTACCCTATGACCCTAATGATACTTGGAAGTAGATTTTAATTCCTTGTATGTGCCCAGAAATTTTCGTAATTGCTCAAGTGTAACAGTTATTTAACTGCTTTCTTTCATTACAAGATATTACAGGTTGCTGTTTTATTTAGGAGCTTGAACGATGTGGTCGTGAATCACTTATAATTGTCCGATAACCTGGGTTATTGTGGTGTGTGTAGTAGTGTTTTTTTTAATGATGTTTGAGGTACGGATTGTGAAGGAGGTAGCAGTGGGCGTATGTGATGAGCCCTTCAGGCAGTTGCATGGAGTAGAAGTGGTAAAATACGGAAAATCTCGTCTACGCATTGCTCAGGTAGGATTCAAAAACACCTGTTAGCAGTATTTTGGACATAGTATATTCAGAATTTTTAAAGTCTCGGTATTATTTAAAACGAACTCTAGAGGCCAAAAAAATTCTCATGGATTAGTTTCGTTGACTCGATTAAGGGGATGGAATTGCCGGAATGGGCAAAGGAGTGAAATATTAAGAACGGTGGTTGGTTTTCGTTCTGGCTGACCTGGCCAAATAAATAGCGACCATGTTTGGTCGATGACCAAAATAGCGGATTTCTCTGCATCTTCTCAGGGATTTACACTATTTTCATATCAGATACCTCATTACGGATTAGGTTTGGAAAAGGTAGCTTGGAACGTAATCAAGTGGTGCTATACATATTTTATCAGCAGTGAATTACACTTACGATAGGAGAAAGACGCCAGTGAATCACTTGATATTGGATTTCTATTTAATGCATTGTACGCGCTTTAACTAGTTCCATTATCAAGGCGGTTCGGTATTGAATAAAACACTTTTCAGACATATGAAGGGTGTATGGAAAGAAAGGGCTATGCCCACTTATGGATATTTCTAATATATTATGTGAATTAGATGATATTTCGTGATCCTAAACAATACCTATGTTGGTTTTGGAAAGAATGGGTTCAGCCCATGAATACTGCAAAAACGAGAAAGAATGTATTGGGAAGGAAGGGGTCATATCCAATGAATCAAGGAATAAACTGGCTCTGAAACAGAAGTGCAAACGTTGAAGGACAGAAAGGTAGCGACAATGTATCATCCTTATTGCCGATTATTTCTACAATCCCCTGCTCATGAAAATTAGACATTGAATTATTTTGAGAGCCATGCGTGACTCAAAATGGGAATCACACTGTCTTTGGATCTCTTCGCCTCCTTGTTTATTATGAGAAAAGATTTGATTCAAACACAGTGACTGATATGAAGATGACGTGCACAACCCAAAAGGAGCTTCCTGAGGGACAGTTTATCTCGCCAGGGTGCCAGGACGTAGTTAGAAACGCAAAGTACTCTATATCTTTTCAACCAAATATTTATTTTTTACTCCATTTATGTTAAAATACAAATGTAGCCGATGATTATTTTATAGGTAAATTACGTGGTATGCCTCATTGCGTAGTGGCCGGCATTCTTGGCTTTCATCGCTCTGCCAAGAAATTTCATTCTGGTCTGAGGGCTGGAACGTGGTACACTCAGCCTCGTGAGGCAAAACTGAGAGGAAGCGGGTTTGATTTCCACCTCAGCCATCCTGGATATGGGTTTCCGTGCTTACCCACTTCTACTTTAAGCAAATACCAGGATGGTTCCTAACTTGAGGCCACATCCGTCTGCATCCCAATCCTTATCCGAATTACAACACTCACTTATACAGTCATCGCAATAACACAGGTTATCAGAAAAAATCCACACACACATACACACCCAAGTACACATGGCTATATGGCCACAATTTCATTGAACCAAGAACAACAGAAATGTATTTGATAAAAATAGTTAAACACTTTAAATATAAAATTGTAAAATTGCGACAGATCCTACTTCCTTTGTGTCCTTCATACGTGTAGTGAAGATCAAACGTAGCCTGAAACAGTGGGAACTAATGATCTTAGTCTGTTCATGCCCGTTCCGTCATCTCTGAGCGGACCGAAGAGCATTAGTGCGAACAGGGCTTTACCTAAGTACGTCAATTATTCACACTACGGTCGGTTCTCAGAAAGCAGAGTGTGACTTCAGAGGAGAGAAAGTCATTAATACACAGTATTAATTATGTTAGTGGATTGCTGGGGCTAAAGGAAACCTAGTCAACAATCAAGTTAATTTCTACCACTCATACCCATCATTTGATACAAATAACAAACTAATTGAGAGATAGCCTATGCCCGGAAATAAGTTGGTGCAGGTGAAGATTGATCTCGATCTTTTCGTTACACAAGCCGCCCAGTATCACTGAAATCAATGCCAGTAACGGTACCTGCTGAACGTATTTTGTCGAATGATAATAGGCTACATTTATAAGGAATCGGATAGCTACGCACGATGAAGCACAAGATCAAAGAGCCAGACTATCTCCTGAATCGGAGGATGGATCACCTCGTGGTGTAGTAACTTGCATTTTTTGCTGTCAACCCAGAGGTCTCGGATTCGATTCCCAGCTCAGCTAAAAATATGATTCTGGTCTGAGGACTGTAACGGGGTGCATTCGTCCACGTGAGACAGAACTGAGAAGTGGTGGGTTCGATTTACACCCAAGCCGTCTTAGAAGTAGATTTCCAAGTTTTCCCACTTCTACTCCTGGCCTGTTCGCCATCTCTTGATGAATACAGTACTTTTGCATTTGTCAGTTGGCACATACTAGAGTAAAAGGTGGCTTTTCACCGATGTCTCAGTCTCACTCATGGCTGTGATTATATGGAAGCTACTGAGGTATGGGTGGGGCTTAGTAATGGCATTCGAGGCACAGTCAGTGCCTGTGAATGCTGTGAAAGGTTCAACTCATAGGGTTAGGACTACTGTTCTGAGTCAGTGAGGAAAGCAATGGCAAACTACCTCACTCCTCTTCTTGCCTAGAACGCCTCAAAATAGTGCTGCCTTGGGTTTTTGTGGGTATCTACTCACATAACGTAACGGCGGTACTTTTTGAGGATCCAACCAGCCTTCGGGCTGACTACCTAACAGACAGACTCCTGGAAAGTGCAGAGATGGTTCTTAACTTGGGGCCGCAGTTGTCTCCTTTCCAATCCTAGCCTCAGTTACAAATACACACACTACCACAGACTTCGAAATAACTCAGTTTATCAGACATATGGTACACAAGTACACCCAACTACACGAGGATGAATGATCTCCATGACGCAAAGTTCCTAAATGAATCGACGACAACAACAACGAATCTGAGGACGAGTGAATTTAAACCCCACCTCCGGCTAACTACGAAATGGTTTCATGTGGTTTCCCAATTTCAATATCTGGCAAACACCGGGATGGTACCTTTTAGAAGACAATGGCCGCTAGCCAAATTCCATGATCTTCTTCAAAAATGTCTGCGATGAAGTTCTCGTCAAGGGTATTCAGCCCTAGAAACTC
This sequence comes from Meconema thalassinum, assembly GCA_946902985.2. Lineage (NCBI taxonomy): Eukaryota > Metazoa > Arthropoda > Insecta > Orthoptera > Tettigoniidae > Meconema > Meconema thalassinum. The sequence continues at coordinate 1,395,302,238 of OX336389.2, forward strand.
ATATCACTCCATCCCCGACCCCATAGAAACACTCTTAATACATTCTTATATATCGCCTTGCACGGTGTCTCATAGATCTTTGGAATTGATTAGGGATCTGATAAGAATTAAATAAGCTAAACTTCTAAAGATTACAACGCATCGCCCTTAACCTTGAAAGAACAATAATGAATTTGTGGTTTAAAATCTCAGATAAGCCATCCTTAATGTACTGTTCCGTGCTTTTCCATGTTTAACACCGGGTGAATAATGGGATGTAAACTTATAACAAGTTGTCGCATATATTCCTTTCATAAGCCTATATAAGTTCAGTACACAAGACTAATGGCCCCGATGTCCTCAGTTTCTAAATGAAACAACAACAATCCAATTTATATATTCATCGTACTTTTTGATAAATATTCCATCCAAAAGTTGAATTACTCATAATTAATTTTCTCAGGATAGGATTTGTAGCGTTTACAGCGAAATACTGTTCATATGTGCAAGTAATGGGATAGACTCTGAGGGAAAATATTTTCTTGGGCGAAAAGCAGGTTGAAAAGTTTGGTTGTATCGCGATTTCTGTTATCTTTAGTAAGCATATAGAATTGGTTAAAAATGAGAGACCAATGTCAATGTATTTACTAGCACAATAACAATCCTGTGAAGGAATTCACTGCTTTATTATTATTTTTAATATTATAATAAGTATTGGTATTTTTATTATTATCTCCGATCCCTACAAACTGGAATAATGAGGGGTGGACATACATTATTATTATTATTATTGTTATTATTATTATCATGTTAATTTTATCATTATTTTTATTTTTATTATTAATGGTTAACCCTGTTATGAACTCGAGGTGTTCACAGGTATCTATTGTGGATTGTGGAATAGCTACCATGAATACGTAGTTTAGCTGGAGTTCTTGTATCCTATCACGAACTCATATTGTAAATGCCCATATTGCTGCTAGATTTTGCAGTTACTGATTTATTGAGAGGCTTGGATCATTATCGTGATGAGGTACGTACAATAACGGCATGCCAGAATTCTTCTTATAACCACATACAGTGAGAGCACATTGTGGAGCAGTAATGATCACGGCAGCTGACAAGTTTCACCTAGGACAATTGTATTAGGATCGGTAAAGTGACGATAGACTCAAGCCAGTTGCTTCCTTGTTAAGCTTGGAGAGTTTAAATGATTAAATGACATCGAAACGCATGCTAATCGATGAATGAAGAGCAAATATATTCGTATATGTTACGGGATATTTACCTGATATTCATAGATAACAGCCTGTCTGTGATGTCTACAATTTGCTGCTTGTTGGCAAAGCTCAACACTACGGAGTAAGCTGTCACTGTAAATAAAATATGATGGATATTAAAATCTATTACAGAGACCATATGTCATATAATTATGTTGTTTTTGAAACCACATGTTGGGGCAAGAGACATCATATTTATCAGAACTCTGTCAGATATCCAATGTTATCATGATGGCGGTTGTAGCTTGAGTAACTGTATCGTTACCCTTTGGATTAGGGCAGGTACCCAGGAATAAAAAAGTATGGTACCATCCCGGCATATTCCTGGAAACCTCGGAGAGGAATCACATTAATGATGGTCTATCTTATTGCCGGAATTTGAACCTAGGATTTTCAAAGGCACGGCTATGCAATCCAGTTACTGAGCATGTTTTTTACTGCTTGACTAAGCTGGTTGGTGACAGATACCGGGATCAAGTCAGTAAACAATTCAATCCATGGTAAAATGTCTTGTTAGAAGATAATTGAGAACACTTCCTTCAGAGCCTGTCCAATGGTAAGTTTCTCAGTGATAAATTGACCTTTAACTGTGCTATATCATTGCTTCAGCCTCGCTAGTAATGCGCACGCCTTGAGGCCCTGTCATGTGCTGGGATCCAAGGGTCCAGTCACTTGCAAGCTTGGTTTCACTTGAGATAGGCACTCGGGGTTGATAAGGAAAAGAGGATTTCTGTGAGTGGGACTACAAACCACCTGTCTCCGGAGCCCATCGATAGTGGTCACACAGGGCACGCGGTATCGATATATGATGGAGAGAGGCACCACTGCGGATGCAATAATCATTATGTTTCGAGTTTTGTAATTCCCCAGTCAGTCGTAACAGAGTGTATCACACGTGTGCCCTGTCCATATCCCAGTGCACTCTAGCCACATCACGACGACAAGCCGACCTCATTACACCGAAGGAAATGTGGCTCTAACAGCTGGTGACCATGGCGACAACCTTGTAGCCGACAGTAGGCTAGCAAAAAGCGCAAAAGTACGTTAGATAGTCGAATCATGGTACCTCACCTTTCCCCGTAATTTAGCCAGATGATTATATTACTTACCTAATTCGTGTGTGAAATTATTCCATAAATGTTATCGGCAAATTTTATACCGCATTTGAAAAAGCCATTAGGATCCCACATCTAGGAGGATTTAAAATGATTTGAGTTAATGGATATAATCACTATGAATGACGTCATTTTTTGTTCTGAACTTGGGGATTGAAGTGAATGCAAGACTTTGGCCAATATATTAATAACAAATTATTTGTATAATATTAAAAGTACATTTGCAAAAGGATATCAGTTGTTGATAGTAATTACATCACCCCCATCGTTCAGGTGATATGAATAGAAGAATAACTGTGTATATGGTGTATTTAAAGCCACGGAGACAGAATATCACCCTGAAGAAATTGGAAGACTTACATAAAATACATAAATTTGAAAAACCGACTGCTTTGGACACAAAGGGAACTGACGTTCTTTGAAGAACGTGCAAATCATTAGCTGCATGATAAATCTAGTTGTATCTGCGAACTATCAAAGAGTCTTTATGAACGTTCTCATTCCACAGTTTGCAAAGAACGATCTGTATCTTTGACATAATTCTGTTTGTCAGAATAATATTAACTTTAAATGGAAATTGTGTGCAATTGTTTCTCATATACTGTAAATACAATATAGCCTACTTCAGGCCATGCTTCCAATTTCCATCCAGAACGCAACTTTGTAAGACCACGATGTCAATTATGAACCATCTCTGTCTTACTCACGTCCGTGTTCTTGGGGCCTTTGTTCATTACTTTCATTATCATGAAGAGGTAAATCGGAGATATTACAGGAAATTTAAAGATGGTTCTCAAATATCTGGCAATTATCTATTTCTTCTCATCTTGTCGAAGTCACTAAATTTGTATTTCTGGACCAACAAGGGAAGGCGTAATTTTCATGTTTCTTCGAACTCTGATTTTCCTTAACGGCATGTACATTATTCTTAGCACATATTAGAATTTCTAGCACACCTTCACTTGATGAATAGCATGCTTATATTGTCGTCATTTATCCATATGTGAGTGTGGATGTGTGATACCGAGTAATTTTTGATAGGCTACGTTGATTTGATTCAAACTCGGCTGTGAGTTAAAAGTGTCTGCCGGTTCTCCAGATTATTCCCATGGCATTGTTTCAGTAAATCTAGTTGTATGACGACATCAACTTAAAAAAGTGCGTTGACGTTTATCTTTCCTCATGACTACGTATACTTTATCTCATAATTATAAAGCTGGCTGCGTAGCTCAGCGGTAACATTCTCGCCTGCTCTCTCCAAGGTTGCAGGATTGAATCGTGGCGCAGCTAGTTGGGATTTAAGGGTGTGCAAATGCGATGGAGTCGTGTCAGTAGATTTACTGGCATGATAATGAACCCCTTTGGGTCAAAATTCGGGCACCCTGGCGTCTCTAAAAGCCACAGTTGTTAAAAGGGGCGTAAAAGCAATAACGTTACGGTATTATTATTGTTATTATTAGTATTACTCATAATTTAAAATTTTAAAAGAGTAGTTTTATAATTACATTCCTAAAATACATTTGGTAATGGGATGAAATTTAATAACTTTAAATTTTAATTTAGGCCTACTTACTTAAATATTAAAGCATGCATGTAATTTGAGTCAAACAGTAAAAATATTTCTTTGTTAAAACCGCCAAAAACCACTTTCACATTCCTTCAGCAATTTTTTCTGATTTTGTCAATATTCAAACAAAATGTTGTTTATTTAAGAAAAATTATGCTCACACAATTTTCTGACCCTTAAGGACTATAGAGGCAGATGACCTAGCTGTTCCGCTCCTTAAAACCTCAATAACTAACTAGACTATACAAGAGCAAACAACCCCCATGATCTATATCTGATATACCATAGGCTACTTAGAAACGTTATTACCCGTTACGCTCATTTTGTTGTTGTTGGTGATTCATTTAGGGGCTTTGCGACATCGTGGTCATTTAGCCCCGTCTACTTGGGTGTGTGAGATCTGTCTGATAAGTTGTGTGATTGTGATAGCTATGAAGAGACTCTTTTAGTTTGTATTATAATTGTGATACTACTGTAAAGTTTTTGGCCGTTCCGATGTAGTTGGTCTACCCATTACGATCAAATAATTAGTGTTCAAAACCTATGTAACTGAATCAAACATCCAATTTCTCAGGAGATCTGGAGTTGTCTTCTTAGTCGGCGGGACGAAATAGTATTTGGAAAATCTGTCGGGAAAAGTTTCACACCTGTATAAAGCAAATTTTCTCAAAATGGCAATTCCACACTAATCGACGAGACATTGAAATGAAGCCCGGGTAATTTCATACCTGGGAGGTATACGCAGTAAGTCTTACCTAATTGGCTATTGTGGGATTTGAAGCCATTTTTGAGTGTTGCCTTAGTAAACAAGAGTTTAGTGCTTTCAGTCAGTCAACACGAATGTACCCAAAAGAGTTGGGTTATACCCTAATCCTAAAATAAATTACATGAGATTAATAAATGCACTAGGATGACCAGTTTCGATCGTCAAGCGATCATCATCAGATCCATTACACTTAGGCTATAAAATCTATGTTTGAAAATACAGGTGAAAATATTTACAATATGTACAATTATTTAGTTGCAGTATTGGTACTGCAACTGTCGGTGTATGCTAAATGCAGTATATATGATGTTAGGTGAAATGCTAAATGGTGATAGATATCCGGAGTTTGTAATTTGGGGTGATTATATGGCTGTAAAAAATCAACTATGGTTAAACTGTAATATTACAGGCTACTGACCACACCTGGAGTAACAGTGAATACGAAAACTGCGCGTAGCTTCATCAAGGAAGACAACCAGATAAATAATATAGACTAAGGAATGTTAGCCGATTTGGGAGACAAATTGATATTATTTAAAAGCTCCGTGATTAATTGATGAACAAGGATTTTAGTATAGGCCTAGTGTAGGTTGTGGAAACGGAACTATGGAACCGCATATTTTGTTGTTGTTGTTGTTGTTGATTCATTTAGGGGCTTTGCGACATCGTGGACATTTATCCCCGTGTACTTGGGCGTGTGAGATCTGTCTGATAATTTGTGTGATTGTGATAGCTATACGTACTAATGTGCGAATGTGTAATTGTGTCTAGGATTTAGGTAGGACATGGCCGAGGTCTTAATTTATGTACCAACCAGGCATTCACCTGGTGTAGAAATGGATAATAATGGAAAACCAATTCTAGAATGACTGATGTGTAATCGTGGTTTTTATCCACCTCTACACCAGGTAAGTATCGGGAATGTTCCTAACGGCCACCTCCTTCCCAATCCTGACCTGAATTACAAATATACACACCAAAATAACACAGGTTATGAGACAAACTCTATATACAAACACACCCAATCGCACTGGGCAAAATGACCATGGTGTCAAAGCCTATCGTATGAACCAACAACAACAGCAACAAACAACTCTTTTCAAATATTACAACTTTTGTCATTTCCACTTGAAAATTGAACAGAAGTCCGTTGATAATGATCTAATTGTTATGGGTATCAGAGTTAGAGGAAGACCGTTTTATGAGTGATACGTGATGGCCTTCCACAAAAATGAAGTTCTGGTAATCATGGGAAGAAAACCAAGTATTATTATGGTAAATAATTCAACGATATAAATTCCTAGAAGTCGTCCCTCATCGTTTAAATAAAACCATATATTATCTGGCATGAAATATCTTGTGGAATGTTTTATGACACGAGGTCTCAGCCTTGAATATCTAGTTTTAAGTTAATCCTAAATATCCAATGAAAATGCATATTTCATCCAGGGGGCGTTGAGGTGTTCTAATATGAGTAAAGAAGAGCAGGGATGCCTTGTAAGCTATACTCCATGAATAGCTAGCCACGTGAATGAACTTCGATTAAGGAGATATTACCTGCCGTTAACCACATATGGTGTGGAAATTACGTGTAAATGACTTTAACTATAGTGTTTCCATGTAACTGGTGCTATCAACGCATTCAAACCGCTGTTTAGGTGAAGTAACTCACACATGTCCTGTCGAATTTCCATACCGGATTAGTTGCTGGCAACAAAATTGGGATTGAGGTATATCTGTGTCAATTTAAGTGCTTGTAGGAGTGCCCTTATACATGAAAGATAATTCTTTGTTGGAATTCCTCATGGTCCTTGATTATTCTTCAAATAGTTTACCCTTTCTCTTTATGACCTTCATTGATGACCACAATGTTCCGATGTTAATTCGTGAATTAAGAAACAACTATTCTTAGCTCTCACGTGGTCAAATATCGCCGTAATTGAAATTCATAGGATGACTGCACCTATGGTTGAACGGTTACCAGTGAATGAATAGTAGACTATCCATTTAGGTAAAGTTGATAAGATTCAGTAGGAAGGCAAACTTGAACAGGAAACGGGTCTTGTTCCAAGATGCCGTAAAACTCTTCAACTACAGGCATCTTGGCACAAGGCCCGTTTCATGTTCAGGTTTGCCTTCCTACTGAACCTTATCAACTTTACCTAAATTGATACTATTCATCCACTGGTAACCATTCAACCATAGGTGCAGTCACCCTACGCAGGGTGGTCTTTCAAATTGTGTGTGTATGTCTGTCCCTTATAATGCTAGTTTCTACGGAGTCGAGGACGAGATGCGATGAATTACTAATTTGGCAGGTGGGTTTTCACAGTCGGACACCCTTCCTGACACCAGCTTCAAGAGATGAGCTAATGAGAGATAAAATAAATGAAGATGAGTGAAACTGGGCAAGGAGATGGAAGGAAGCGGCCGTGGCATATTATAATGCACCTTTTGCCTTGAACTGAAAATGGAAATTCACAGCTAACCATTTCCAGGATGGCCAACGGTGGGGTTTGAAACCGCGGCTACCAAATCCACAAATTGCTTGGTTCTATGGCCTAGCGAGCGTAGCTACTGCTGTTGGCCTGACAATCACTCAATTGATTTTGAATTAAGCATACCAAATCACTGTGGGTTAGACGCTTCAAACGCTGAATGGAAATTTAGTTTAAATAACAGACAATGTTCCATTTCAAATATCAATTATTTATGATAATACAATTAAGTAATTCGTTAGAGCTCCTCTAACGTTATAGATGTACCGTATGAGCAATAAATCAATTGCCAGACAATGATGGCGAAATTGGCACAGAGTTAGCACTAGTAAAGGGCATCTCGGAGTTATAATTCAAATGGCTGCCATTATGACGAAAAAGAATGGCGGCCATCAGAGTTTTCAATGCTTAGATAGAATTGCCTATAATTAAAACATTGGATCTCTACTAAATTTTGAAATACTAAAATTTCATGTGGGAAGTACCCAAATTCAAAAATACCGTACAATATAAGGTCATCTGCGGCCATGCGATTCATTCAAGCATTATAATCCATAATTCATGATCCAATAAAACAATACGCACATTACTTGGCATTCAAGTAGTTTTATATAGGGACACCCCATTCGCAACGTTTCGACTAAAGGAGCGTGAATATTACGCGCAGCTACCATCATGAAATTATAAAATATAAAATAAATAACTCTCAATACTTACGTAGGTATAATCTGCACTTAGGAAAGATGGTCCTTTATAGCCGTGACAATAAAACACTCTCTCCACACATTCAAGATGGTGGCTGTGCAAATTATTAGAACAATGAAATCGATAAGTAGTCACAATATAATTTCCTAATTAAGCCGATTCTTGGTAAGAGATAAGTATCTTAAAGGTTTCACACTTACGTTATTCCATTGGTTATCAAACTGAAAATAGCATACGGCGGCCAGAGTATCATTAGCTCATGATGTGTGTATGTCTACCCCTTATTATTCCCGTTTCCCAGCGAGATCGGGGATGAGATGCGATGAAATCATTTGTGACAGATGGTTATTACGTCCGAATGCCCTTCGTGATGCCAATCTCATGGGAAGAGTTAATGAGAGAAGAAGGGAATGGAGATGAAACTGGACAAGGATGTGGAAGGAAGCGGTCGTGGCCTGTCAGAAGGTACCGTCCCAGGATTTGCCTGGAGTTGATAATGGGAAACCACGGAAAACCATTTCAATGACGGCCAACGGTGGGGCTCAAACCCACGTCTACCGAGTCCGCAGAGAGCTTGTCCACATGGTCTAGTGCTGCGCTTTAGTGAGCGTAGTTACTGCTGTGGGTTATCATTGTTATTGTCATTGGCTGGCTACGTGGCTCCACGGTAACCTTCTCGCTTGCTGTGCTCAAGGTTGCAGCATCGAATCCAGGCACAGTCAGCTGCCATTTGAGGGTACGCAAATGCGAGGGAGCCGTGTCAATAGATTCACTGGCACGTTTAAGATCCCCTTCGGGGCCAAATTCCGGCATCCCGGCGTCTCTAATTGCCGCAGTTCTTTAGCATATGGCTTTTAGTGCCGGGAGTGTCCGAGGATATGTACAGCTCGCTACAAGTAGGCTACCGTCGCGTGTGGAGTGTTGTCTGGGGAGGAAAGTTTGAATGTAAGGACAAGGAGTTGGAAAGTAGCGGTTGTGGCCTATAGTTAGGGACCAACCCCGGCATTTGCCCGGAAGGAAGATGGGAAACCATGGAAGACCATCTTCAAGGTTGCCGGCGGGGGGATTCGAACCTCCTCGCCTCCCGGATGTGAGCGACTGCCAGCAGTCATGGCGTAACGACCACGGCTAACTCACCCGGTTATTGCCGCAGTAGTTAAAAGGGACGTAAAACGAATAACATTATTATGAAACTACAATTAACAGAAAAGTTCGCGAGAGAGGAGTATCAAACACTGTAGGCCTATAACAAAATAATACGACGCACCAAGAAGGAATTGTCCGATGTCGATAAAAATCGGTGGAAGTGAGGAACAGACATAGAAAAACAAACGATCAAAAGTGCAGAACAACAATCGAATAATTTATTGCAGAGTTAGAGCGTTACAAAGTGAGGACGTCAATAATTAGGTGTTGGTCCACCCCTGGACTGGATGCAAGCTGTCTCTCAACGTGGCATGGACTGATAAAGTTCCCGGATGGTGTCCTGCAGAATTTCGTGCCAAATGGTCTCCAACTGTTGGGCTAAATCGGCGACAGTCCGGGATAATCGCAATCGCCTTCCCATGACGTCCCAAATGTGCTCTATGGGAGAGAGATCAGGGGACCGAGATGGCCAAGGAAGGATAGGGCAAGCTTGAAGACAGTCCATAGCAACAAGTGTCGTGTGCGGCCGGGCATTATCCTGTTGGAAAGTAAGGCCTGGATGTCGCTGAAAGAACGGTAACACAACCGGCCGTACAATGTCATCAACATACCACTGTGCTGTCAGTGTGCCAGGAATGACTAACAGAGGGGTCCGGCTATCAAAGGAGATGGCACCCCAGACCATCATCCCCGGTTGTGGAGCTGTGTGGCGTGCGATAGTCAAGGCAGGATCCCCACGTTGGCCTGGACGTCTCCAAACACGTCTGCGGTTGTCGTCAGGGCATCGTTGGAAACGGGACTCGTCACTTAAGACTAGACGTCCCCAGTCAGCGCAGTTCTACGTTCCTCGAGCACGGCACCACTGTAATCTGATACGAAGGTGAACAGGCATGAGTGGTAAGTGGCGTAACGGGCGAAGCGAGCGCATTTTCCTGTCGCTCAGGCGTCTGTTGATGGTCATGGTGGACACATGTGTGCGGGTCACACGCTGGATCGTTGATAACGACGACTCCGGTGCTGTGACAGCTGTTCTGACAATCGTTCTGTCTGCCCATGCTGTTGTGGCCCTCGGTCGACCACTGCTGTCCTGACGCTGATGCCTGCCGTTGCTGACCCACGCTTGCCAGCATCGTCTGACCGCCGCATCACTTCGACCCAAATGTCCAGCGACAGCTGGATTCGACCAACCAGCTTCTTTCAATCTGATCACACGACCACTTTCAAACTCTGACATCTGCTCGTAATGAGCACGAATCCTCCGGCGTGGCATTCTTACAGCCGGCGTTGAGATATCGCAGTCAAATGCAGCAACTACTTTGAGCCTTATATACAGCTGATGCATGCGCGGTTCGGATGCGCGGGAGCTCCCGCTATTCATTCGTTGGACACGAAGCTTTAATCAGTTGCTTGTTCGGTCCGAATGTCTTTGCATACGTAATTTCCTTACAATCGGACAACGCTTTCCCGGTGCGTCGATTTTTTTTGTTACACAGTGAATACAATACTTCATTATCATTGCTGAACATAGCCCGCAGTGGTCATCTTGATAATATAAGATATTAAAATTGGTAACTCGCTATTTTATTACAGTTACAATGTTCAAACGTGTCAACCAGGCTGCGGCATATAGTCTCAGATTAAATATTTTATTTGCATAAGGCACATGATCAACGGTTCCATACATTTAAAATGGTGGATTGATGTACTTTACAAGAGTTCGAATCAATTCCTCTGGATGCAGGAGTAAAATACAACGAAATTTACTAAAAGAGGCCAGATATTGCAGGGTACAACTCTTAACGTTCATCACAAGGATATTCAATTATACTTCTTAAGGAGAAGTAAAAAGCTATACCTATCTATACATTTAAGAGAAAATAGGCTACATGTTATTTACTGAACATTTCGGGTTTTAATGTTGTGAACCACCAAAAACTATATCTGAGTTTGTAGGGGACCCTGGCCTCAGCTGTCTACTTAGTTGTCAACTCAAGGTTGAGTGTGCACTGTTCCGATCCAAGTTTAGAACTTCAACCCTCCATGGCAGAGGTAGGAACTGAACCCATGTTACCTTTTACTTCAATTGAAAGTTTGGTAGCGAGAACGTGTCGTAGAAACCAGAAAACGTCCGTATATTTACGTGAAAGCATCTTATTTCATGTTCCAAAGAAAAATCCTCAATCGTGGACTGTCACCATAATTACGAACGTACAATGTCTGTGAGATTTCACAATTAGTTAAGAATGAAGTCAGTTAATCTCAATGTTCTGAAACTGGAAAATAAATAAAGGACAACAAAAACAATATAAAACAAGCAGTTCCATGAAGAAATAAATAGCATATTTTCATATATCATATTGAAACACCAGTATATTAAGGCTTGTGTGACGATATATCGTGCCAAGTTTCACAGCGCTCGGATGAAAAGTCGCGAAATAAATCCATTTAAATATTTACATTTTGCGTCGCTGCCATGTTGATTTTGTGTTCACCAAGTTATTGAATGATTCATAGGTGAACTTAAGGTAATTGCCTCTATCAGCATACAAAAGTTCAGTTTGATTGTTGTAATACAGTAGATTCGTAGATACAGTAGATAGATAGAGCCGTCTAAATACTGTACAGGCCCCGGGGGGGGGGCTGCACCCCCTGAAAGCCACCCCCATCATCTATTAAAACCACCCCTAACTGGCAAACATCATAAGTCCAGAACAGTACTTTTTACACAGCAAGGGCGGCCGACCAGCTCGGGAGGCTAGCCAACCTCTTGCAACACACTCACAAACATCTACACTATAGCTAACTAGGGCAGCTATGTCAATGGAATGCTGACTGTACAACGGCAAGACCTATAAGAAGTAAGGCCTTTTGGGAGCTGTATCTGTCATACAGTGTGGGTCGCTGGAGGCTCTGCTACAGCTGCTGTCATCAGGTGAGCATCAGCAAGTGTTCAGACAATCCTTTACTTTGTATCACTCATCCAAAAACTTGTACACCTAATTTGTACCATTATTTACATTATTCACATTTCCCTAAAAGGGACTTACAATTTCATACTCACTGGCCAATAAACACTTGGTCAGTAAACTACACGTTGTACTCATAATTACACGCCTCTTCACATCCTAACACCCTTCCTGACTCTCGTCACGTTTGACCGTGACTAGTAGCCAGTAATCGCCTGCTCAAGTTCCATTGTGTTTCCCGCAGCGACTCGACTGCGTAGACAGCGAGCCGCCGGCATAGCTGACATCAGCACGTCTGTTATATAACTTATTCCAACCAGCTGGGAGGCAGGTACGTTAACCTGCGCCCAGAGGCTCATCCCCTAAACGACACTTACGTCTTTATAGGAGCACCCCCTAGTATTTTAACACTAAACAACACTCTACACTGGTAAGCTTACCCAGCTACGGGAAGCTGCCCTCTCTAGGAATCGCCTTTTAAATTAGTACAATAACACATATGTTTTAGCCCTAACTCACCCCCCAACTAAGGGATCTAAAACAATAGTCGCCAAGTTGGATTGTTATATATTCTTTAGTCCTTAGAGTTATGTACCATTAGATGAAGATTATTGCGTAGGTTCATTATTAAAACTTCCACTTCGATCTCATGTTTAGGACACAAGAAATAGAAACGTAATTTTAAAATTTCGCACAGCCACCATCTTGCGGTTACGTAAACAATTGAACTAAATTAGATGTCAGTGCGATACAATATGTATAAACATTTGCTGTACCATGTTTCACTGCACACGGATGTCTAACTCGCGATCAAAGTCTATCTAAGTGTTTAAACTTCGCTTGGCCACCATGTTCGTTTTCTAATAAACAAGTTCATGAAAGTCACGTAGATGAATGTCTAGTAGTACCCTTTATCACCATACACAATTTCATGGTGATATCCTTTACTGTTGCGGAGATATAGAATACCAGTGACAATTTTCGCGCGGTAACCATCTTGGATTGGTGAAGCAAATTAAACATTTATAGGCACGTTCGAGGTCAGACGGGGTATTAGTATGCAAACATTGAGATTCATTGAAATTGCATCAGCCGTTTGGATTTCATTAGGGGGTGGGGGATGGGACACACCATACGCACACACATACACACACACACGGACAAAAGGTGATCCCATAAGCCAGTTTGTTTATAAATGAAAATAGGCCAAAAAACAGCAAAAGAAAGATAATGTAATCAATTGTACTTTTATAATCACTTGTCTAAGTTTCAGTGATTTGTTCATGCAGTATTTTAAATAATATTTCATACAAATATCTACTGTATGTAGAGAGAACTAAACAATCATTAACAATTTTAAACCCTGTGATTTGTAACTCATTAAACTGTCTCCATGCGTGTCGTATTGACTTGATTAGAAATGAACAGTTTTTTCACTACAGGTCAAATACAGATATGTAGCCTTCGTGAACCAACTTATCGGCTAAAGAAGAGCGCCTTTATCGCTCACAGAACCTGGAATCCAAAGTACCACAGCAAAAAAGAATTACATAACTTCCTGCGATAAACCTGCAGCCCAAGCCGAGTTTTGCAGGGATGCGCGTTCATTCTTTGACACATTATTCTATTCATCAAGGAGCATATTTAATGTGGTCTTCATATCATCATTTATATCGCCATAGCTTGTGGAAATTATTCAAACTTAAGTTCTGTTTTGCTTAATGTTGGTCTTGTTGTTGTTGTTGATTGATTTACGGGCTTTGCGACATCGTAGTCGTGTACCCCCATTTACTTGGGTGTGTGTGTGGAATTTGTTTGGTAACCTGCGTTATTGTGATGGCTGTATTAGTGTGTGTATTTTATTAATTCAGATGAGGTTTGGGAAGGAGGCGGCCGTGGCATTAAGTTAGTAACCATCCCGGTATTTGCCTAGAGTAGAAGTGGAAAACCACAGAAAACCACTTACAAGATGGCTGAGATGGGAATCCAACCCTCCTCTTCTCAGGCTTTCCTCACGATGTTGTGTGTACCCTGTTTCAGCATTCAGACCAAAATTCAAATTACTTGTCAGGGCACTCAATCAAACCCGGACCCCAAGGCAAAGAACGTTAGCCGCTACTCCACGAAGGTGTTTTGCTCATTTTTTATTCATCTCTCTCTGCTCGTTGTTGCTTGAGTCTTCAGTCTTTTGACTGGTTTGATGCAGCTCTCCATGCCTTCCTGTCCTGAGCTAATCGTTTTCTCTCTACATAGCTACCGCAACCTACATCCGAGGCAATCTGTTTAACATACTCTAACCTTGGCCTACCCCTACAGTTCTTGTCCTCGACCCTTCCTTCCATAACTAAGCTTGCTATTCCTGGGTGTCTTGGTATGTTTCCTACCAACCTATCTCTTCTCTTCATTAGCAGTCACCACAAACATCTCTCCTCTTTTACTGGTCTTAATACCTCTTCGTTTGTAACCCTATCTACCCATCTGATCTTCATCATTCTCCTGTAACACCACATTTCAAACGCTTCAATTCTCCTCTTTTCTGCTGCATCAATAGTCCAAGTTTCACTTCCATAGAGTGTGACGCTCCGGACAAAGGTTTTCAAAAATGTCTTCCTAATACCTAAATCTATATTCGATGTCAACAGGTTCCTTTTCTGTAGAAATGCTTTCCTTGCCTGAGTCAACGTACTTTTTATATCCTCTTTGCTTCATCCATCACTGGTTATTTTGCTTCCTAAGTCTCCTACTTCCTTTAGTTTTTCTCCTGCCAATTTGATGTCCATAGAGATTTCGGATTTATTGCGGCTGCATTCCAATATTTTTGTTTTACATTTATTAATTTTCATCATGAATTCTTTCCTCAAGACGGAAACTCATTCAAATCCTCAGGCGTGTCGGCCAAGATGACGATGTCATCAGCAAATCTCTCTGCTCAAGCATTTTAAAATTTGAAATGTACCGTAATAAGAATAATTTCTGTATGAGTGAATTAAAGTGAATCTGATAGTTTATTTGGAAGTTCTGCTGTGTTCTTCTCGCAGAAAATCAGTGGCAAGGGCTGATCTTGATATGATTGTATTGCTTCGAGAAGTCTCGTTCGTACCGGGTGGAAGATCACCAACATTCGATTACTTGGTATTCAAATCCGGTCGGTGTTGAAATTCTGATTTCAATCCCCGAGCTATATGTGAAGTTGAACCCGAGTGTGCTAAGCCTACTCCAACATAATGCTCTTTACTTCCATCTCGTGCGCGTTGGGAAACCTGAGGGCTTACATGGAGGTTTTTCCCTCTATGTTTCGTTATCCTTTCTTTCACAAGTATCAACATTCTATTTCAGATAAAATTATTTCAATTCCCAGTACAAGCACTTCCGGCATTAATTCTAATAAGCAACTTTGAGTTGCTGCCGTTCCATCTCTTTACTACATGATACAAAGTTAACTGCACAAGTTAGCACAAGCAGTTCATATTTTGTTTCGAGAATTATGTAAATTATTTACGGCAGACCAATAGTACAAGGGTAAAAGGTAACATGCTTTTATCTCATCCGAAGGTAGTGGTAGTTATCTCCCAAGGATATTTAAATAGCACATCTGCTTGGCATGAGAAACATCTATCAATGGCATATAGCCTACCAAAGTAATTCTTCCCGGGTGTCCTCACAACAGTAACACGTCACATTGGTCATCCTTGGATTCGTAATGTCATCAGTAGGGGGCGGATTTCTATGACCTAAAAATGTATGAAATATGTATGCATTTATGACCTAAAAATCATAAAAATATGACCTATAAAATTCAAAATATGACTTTAACCTCACACAATTTACAGAATAATATCACTCCATCCGTACTGAATATGTTTTCACCGAACTCGCGAACAAAACTTCGTATCTTCCCACAAATTGAGACTTTTGTTTCAGGCATATTGAAAAGAACTGAATGACTGAAGCTCCCTAATGAGTGACCAAGGTCATTCAGTATGCTGAAGGTGGAAGAGGGGAGGGCGAAGGAGAGAGATAAGAACGATGACAAATAACTGCGGAATTACCTCTGCTTCCGTGTAAACAATAGCCCAGTTACCAGGAATTGACCCAGCTAGCAAACAATAGCTCTTACCTGTTAGAAACATTCCATACACTACTTTAGAGTGGTTCCTCAGTAGTATATTCCAGTCTATCCGGAACAATAATTTCTAGTGCTTATTCTGAATTTTATAAAACGAAATTTAAATGAAAATTACCAAAATATGGCATTTATAATGATATTTTGTTCAAAATATGCCATAAAACTTACGAAAGCCTAAATATGCATTTATATGCCCAATAAAACCTGTTTAATTTTGATTACCATGCTTGGAAACGTGTTGAAAATACATGACTATAAGTTATAATGTTAAGGGAAAAAAGATGACTTGTCATAGAAATCCGCCCCCTAGTCATCACTTTTAAAGCTGTTTTTAATGAGTTTTAGAACAATGTCCTAATTAGAAAGGTAGAGTTATTAGATGAATTGCGCGATGACTTAGCGGACCATTATTTGTTTTTCATTCGTTTGGCTGCGTGGCCTAGTGATAACGTTCTGTGGCCAAGGTTGCAGGATCGAATCCGGGTGCAGTCCGTTGCCATTTGAGGGTGCGCAAATGCAAGGGAGCTGTGCCAGTTAATCTACTGGCAAGTTAAAGATCCACTTTAGGGTAAAATTCCGGCACCCCGGCGTCTCTAAATGCCGCAGTAGTAAAAAGGGATGTAAAGCCAATAATAATATTATTATTGGTCTATTATTAATATTATGTTCTTCATTCCCAGCCCTTTCCATAACATCTGAGTGGCTGCTAGGATATTGAAAACACTAGCCATATTAGAAGTTTTGGAGCCGTGCCTCCAATACGCTGCGCTGTTAACCTCACTGATGCTAAACGTATGAAATAAGTAGTAAATACTTCACGAATGATCCCTAAATGCTCGTAAAATATGAACCCTATCTTAAGCAAATTTTTGAGGATGAAAGTAAATATCAGTAACAGATAATATGAAGATTAATTATTTTTTTCATTTCTTCGGCATAGGTGATGAGGTGAGATGAGTTTCTATGTGTCAATGGTATTACATCCGGATGTCCTTCCTGAAAACATTCTCATGAGTGCTGTTAATGAGAAATTGTTTTAGAAAAATAAAGAAGGCATGAAGGAAATGATAGTCGTATACTGCAAGATACTATTCCAGCATTTGCAATAGCAGAAAATAGGGAAACCACGAAATAAACATTTAATAGACGCCTGAAGGTAAAGTTCAAACTCACCCGTCTCCGAGTCTGAATATAGCTTGCCATACATTCAGACCTGACACATTTACGCGCATATCTACCTGGATCGGTATAATAGTAATAATAGAAACAATGAGATACATACTTTATTATTATTATTATTATTAATAATAATAATAATAATAATAATAATATTGTAACGTGCACGGGGTTCGTGCAATTGCCGAGCGGTCGCCATTCTTTATCCTCGTAGTGACGGGCAGGCGGGGTGGGTGAGCAATGCGGGATGGCCAGTCCGGCCAGGCTAATTGGGTAAGCTCCTCCCAAGGCCGCCAGGATAACAATAGCCCTACGAAGCAGGTATACTATTGGCGCAAGACCCACCAGACTATTCTGTCTCTCGAACCTACTGGAAGAGGAAAGGCAATCCGGAACATCGCTGGGAGGGGCTAGAGGGTTCTAGAATCCACCTGATTGGGAACAGCCAACTAGAAAGAACTGGGTGGTCCCAGCATAGAATCCACTAGAACACTCCCAATGCCGCGAGAGGTAGAGGGTTCTAGAATCCACCTGATTGGGAACAGCCAACTAGAAAGAACTGGGTGGTCCCAGCATAGAATCCACTAGAACACTCTCAATGCCGCGAGAGGTAGCGACGCCCAGAACATTCCAGTCCAGAGGCCGATTGTTTATATACCGGTGATGTGCACGAGAGTGGGTCAGTGTGAGTCCTGAGTGAGTCCGTGCTGTCGGTGTGTGTGCCGTGCGACCAGTGGAAATAAATAATGGAGGACTGTAAATAGTGAAGACAGGGTGTGAAGATAAATAATGTGGAAATAAATAGTGTAAATAGTGACTGTGGAAGATAAATAGTGACAGCAAGAGAAACTGACTTGTAGAGACCAGTGTAATTAATAGTGACTGGTAGCTGTGTAAAATGAGATTCTGTGTATGTGTGTGTGGAAGTAAGTAGGCCTAATTTGTGTAAATAATTTGATTTAGTGTGAATTAGTGTAAATAACATTAGTGTAAATAAAGTATTAGTGCATTATAGCCTGACCTATTTTTAACGAACCCTAAAAACGTAACAATTGGTGTCAGATGTGAGGGTCAGGTTATACGTGAGTGCTTCTGTATGCAACAGTGCGTACTTTTGAAAAGGCCTACTCTAAGGAAGTGTGTACGATAGTTAATTGCTAAGTGACTGTCTGGTGTGTACCATCTGTAAGCCTAGTTCATCGTGTGCTGACTGTCTGAGTGTCCCGAAGTTTGGACTGTAAAATGGCGACAAGGAAAGTAAAACTTTCAGAACTGAAGGTGTCAGAATTGCGTGAAGAACTGGAAGAGAGGGATGTTGATGCAACAGGAACCAAGTCTACGCTACAAGTGCGGTTACGTCAGTTACTGCTGGACGCTGGTGAGGATCCTGACACATTTCTGTTCGAGATTCCTTGTAGCATGTGGGAGGTGTTGGAAAATGTGGAAAAGAAAATGTCAGAACATTTCGAAAACCTTGGAAATAAAATTACAGAACATTTCGAAAACCTTGGAAAGAAAATGGTGGCAACTCCAGAATATTTGGAAAAGGAAACTGAGAAAAGTTCTGGAAATAAAGTGGAGCATTGTGGGCATGAAACTAGTCAAGACGAGCCGAAACCAGTCCTGAAGTCAAAACCGGAGTGTAACGAGCTTGGAGGCGGTATGGAAAGTGGCGCTACAGAGGGTGCTGATAACCGAGCCGAATGCATCATGGAGTCCGGAGGTCGGAATGCTGAGCGAGATGGGGACAGTGCCACGAGTGGAAGGACCCTGCACGTCGATGAGGCTACATCACGGCAGATCTGCGGGACCGGGTTCGACACTGTGGCAAACCATGCCGGGTGCACGCAGGAGGACGGAACAGTTGAGCTCATCACGGGACTTCAGGAACGCATGGCGGAGGTGCTACGCGACATCCAGTCGGGGACCGGCTACAACGGGATCGTCGCGACGCTGGAGGAGCATCATGTGGGCCACCAGCTACCGCCCATGTACCAGCTACGGCTAGAAGATAAGGACAGTCGCGCGAGTAAGTCACTTCAAGAACTCGCGCTAGCTGGCTTGCCTCCCGAGCACGTACAACGAGAGGCGGCATACATCTTCGCGGATGAGCATCGCGACGCCATGGTACCTCAGCGTTCGATGCTCAGTGGAAGGCGATACCTGCGGCAGGCAAAAACCATCACGTGGGGAATGGCGGCGGCGAAGAGGACAGATTGCGGCACGCCACCGAAGAGGAGTGACGCCGCCGGAGAAGAGGAAACGGTAGAGGTTGGCTACCCTCCACCAAAGCGACGTAAACCACCACAGGGACGCCGTCGCAGTAGAAAGGTCACCTGTTTGCTACGGACTGTACGATGTCATCTGTCGCGAAAATGCAAGCAAGGAGCTGTATCCCACCTACCGAGACGAGAGAGAGCCAGCCCAAACAGGGGCTTATCAGCGCCGTCAATGCAACCCCTTCGGACCTCGGATAGCCTCACGATAAACAACTCGAGGCGAGTTGCTTTGAGGAGAGGGGGCAGTGTAACGTGCACGGGGTTCGTGCAATTGCCGAGCGGTCGCCATTCTTTATCCTCGTAGTGACGGGCAGGCGGGGTGGGTGAGCAATGCGGGATGGCCAGTCCGGCCAGGCTAATTGGGTAAGCTCCTCCCAAGGCCGCCAGGATAACAATAGCCCTACGAAGCAGGTATACTATTGGCGCAAGACCCACCAGACTATTCTGTCTCTCGAACCTACTGGAAGAGGAAAGGCAATCCGGAACATCGCTGGGAGGGGCTAGAGGGTTCTAGAATCCACCTGATTGGGAACAGCCAACTAGAAAGAACTGGGTGGTCCCAGCATAGAATCCACTAGAACACTCTCAATGCCGCGAGAGGTAGCGACGCCCAGAACATTCCAGTCCAGAGGCCGATTGTTTATATACCGGTGATGTGCACGAGAGTGGGTCAGTGTGAGTCCTGAGTGAGTCCGTGCTGTCGGTGTGTGTGCCGTGCGACCAGTGGAAATAAATAATGGAGGACTGTAAATAGTGAAGACAGGGTGTGAAGATAAATAATGTGGAAATAAATAGTGTAAATAGTGACTGTGGAATAGTGACAGCAAGAGAAACTGACTTGTAGAGACCAGTGTAATTAATAGTGACTGGTAGCTGTGTAAAATGAGATTCTGTGTATGTGTGTGTGGAAGTAAGTAGGCCTAATTTGTGTAAATAATTTGATTTAGTGTGAATTAGTGTAAATAACATTAGTGTAAATAAAGTATTAGTGCATTGTAGCCTGACCTATTTTAACGAACCCTAAAAACGTAACAATATGTACGGTGGTGGTGGTCATTTTCAGATCCACGTTATCTTAGTCATCTGCCCCAAGTTATATGGGTGATATTAAAACGAAATGTGAAATGAATTGTACTATTATCATTATTATTATTATTATTATTATTATTATTATTATTATTAGGGTTGTTAGGAGTGGCCACGGGAGTGTTCAGTGCGGAGTGTAAAGTGAATTAGAAAGAAGCTAAGCCTGGGAGGTAAGCTGAAATGAAGTGCAAGTGTTACAGAAAGAGGCGTACTACGAAAGTACTAATCAATTACAAACATATACCAGGGAACATAGTTAAAAAGTCTCATGACAAATCCATTGGCGTGCTAACCCGATAAGTGAGGTTAAGTTAGCAGAGTCACGGATCGCCCACCGAAAGAGTAAACTCTGGGTAGTCCATACTGGCAACACAAGGCTCAAGTGTAGCAGGTGCGCACAAACATTTCACACCACACGGAGCGAGCAAAGGTACATGCTAGTAATGCGTAAAGACTTTCAGTCAGGAAAATAAACTAGACGCCTCATGCAGACGGAATAAGGCTAAAGTGTTACAGTTGCGCAAAAACATTTATATTATTATTATTGTATTGTGAAGTGACTTACCAAAGCCAAGCGCTTGGAGAGAGTTTCTGTTATTGAGGACCAGTCAAAACAAGAGAGCATTGGGAATCTTCGACCGAGTATGGAGGATCTTTTGCAACGATGTCGAAACATTCTCAATAAGATGAAGCTTGCAACTGACAGGCAGCGTAATATATCCAACGATGTGAAGAATGGCATAGTGGAACTAGAAGAGGCCATTGATTCTATAGCCTATTGTGATCGTACTTCACATGCGGCACAAGACGAAACTCACAAGGTTGTATTGAATGACCTACCGAAGGACATGACCCCCAATTCTAGCAGCAGGAACGAAGTTACTTCGGGAACTGTAGCTGCTCAGGAGGGGGATAAGAAGAATGAGACAGAATCGTCAGAAATATGGACTCCTGTTACATCGAGGAGAGACAGAAGATTGGTAAAGGTTAGAGAAAATGCTGAGAATAGGCAGGAGGATTTTGCTGATAATGTTGACATATCTACCCACCAAGCAACCCCAAACAGACAGAAGAGACCTAGTAGGCCAAGGCGAGCAGCCTTACTGATCAGACCAGCTGAAGGTAAATCATATGCCGATATTCTGAAGGAGATTCGCCAAAAAGCAAACCCTAATGATACAGGAACTGAAGTCCGGTCCATTCGACAAACAAAAGCGGGAGACGTCCTTGTCGAGTTGGGAGCAAGTTCCAGGGATAAAGTAGCTTTTGGTAATTCTCTGCGAAATGTTCTGGGATCCAATGCTACAGTTCGTAGGCTTGAAGCGAAGGCAACTGTTGAAATCAGAGACCTTGATGCTCTAACTACTTCCGAAGAGGTCATGGAAGCTATCCAGAGAACTATCCCAGAACTCTCTCCAGATACCAAGGTGCTGCTGACGAGGACGAATACGAGGGAAGTGAAGATGGCTGTTGTCACATTAACAACTAGTGATGCAGATGTGCTCTTGAGGCAAGATCATATCACCATAGGATGGGTCAATTGCAGGATTAGACGGAGGATCATGGTATCTCGTTGTTATAGATGTCTGGACTATGGACATGTTGCTAGCAACTGCAAAGGCACAGATAGAAGTAAACTTTGCTACAATTGCGGCGGGACAGGTCACAAAGCTAGAGGATGTACGGCCTCAAAGAAATGTGTTCTTTGTGAAGAACGAGGTTTTATCAAAGATTTAGCACATGCTATGGGATCTGGCCAGTGTAAGGTCTTCAGAGAAGCTTTGGACAAAGAAAAGGCACTGAGGTTCAAATGATTCGTATACTTCAAGCCAATCTACATAGAAGTAAGACAGCCAATGATCTGCTATATCAGCTAGTCACAGAGAAGCAAAGCGATCTCTTGCTAATCAGCGAACAGTATAAAGATAAAGAGTCATCTCTTTGGTTCAGTGACACACTTGGCACTTCTGCAATCTGGGTGTTGGATTCTAGAAAAGTTATTATAAAGGATCATGGAAGTTCTGATGGTTATGTTTGGGTGAAGACCAGAAGGGTCACCTATTTTAGTGTTTACCTAACTCCTAATGAGGCAATTGAGCACTTCCGCCGCAAAGTAAATTCTTTGGAAGATGCAATTCTAAACGCCACAGATAGTGTCATAGTGGCTGGAGACTTTAACGCCAAAGCAGTGGAATGGGGTATGCCAAGTACAGATTCCCGGGGTAAGTACATTCTAGAGATGGCATCCAGGATAGGCCTTCTAATATTAAATATTGGTACAGTTCCAACTTTCCGACGTCCAGGATGTGAAGGAACAATTCCGGATGTCTCCCTGGCATCAGAAGTAATTGTGCCATTCATTAAGAGATGGAAAGTGTTGGAAGATTATTGTGCTAGCGATCATCAATTCATCGCCTTTGACTTTGAATCAAATGTTCAGGGACGGGAAGTACCTCCCCAGAAATGTCAACGGTGGAATGTAAATAGGATTAGCATGGACAAGTTCAAAGATATCATTGGGAAAGGTGCAGAACAGATTCGAAGTGCTGAAGCACGGAGAGAGTTTGAGGTTGAGGATCTGGTTTCTGCAACCATGAAAATTATTACGTCAGCTTGTGATGTTTCGATGCCCTCCTCAGTACCACGTCACCGAAAGAGCCCTGTATACTGGTGGACCAGAGAGATAGCAGAATTAAGGAAGAACTGCCTCAGGCTTCGCCGTCTTGCCCAGAGAGCAAGAAATCGGGAAGAAGCTAATGAAAAATCAGCGGAGCATAAAGCAGCAAAGAAGCTACTTCGGAAAGCCATAACTACGAGCAAGGTTCAGAGTTGGAGAAAGCTTCAGGAAGATATTGACACTGATCCATGGGGTTTGGGTTACAAAATTGTAACACAGAAACTTGGAAGTCACAGAACATCGTGCATCATGGAGGATGATATTATGAACACCATTGTTCAAACCCTTTTTCCAACTCATCCCACAAGACCTGAGAGGAATTTTGAATGTGATCTGGACTTCCCACTGTTTACTGAAGATGAACTTCGGGTTGCAACGCATTCTTTACGGAACAACAAGGCTCCGGGGCCGGATGGGATTCCTAATGAGGTTCTGAAAATAATAGTTGATCAAGATATGTTGTTGTTATTGTTGAGAATGTTCAATGTGTGCATGAAAGCAGGAATCTTTAGCTTTCGCTGGAAGATCTGTCGCTTAGTGCTCATTAGTAAGGGCATGGGTGACCCTGAGTTACCATCATCGTACCGCCCACTTTGTATGCTTGACACAACAGGCAAACTATTTGAGAAACTCATAAGACGGAGATTGCTTGAAGCAATAATCGCAGCCGGCGATTTATCACCAAGACAATTTGGATTCAGGGTAGGCCGGTCGACACTGGATGCAGTGCAAGAAGTCGCCGATAAAGTACGAAGAGCGGAGAGTTATAATCATTACTCTCGCCGGGTGATTCTTTTTGTTACACTGGATGTTAAAAACGCTTTCAACTCTGTCAAATGGACTGATATCATGGATGCTCTAGAATTTTCATTCCATGTTCCAAGGTATCTCCTTCGGATCTTAGACTCTTACTTGAAGGATCGTGCTCTGCTCTACGATACTACAGAAGGGATCCGTAGAGTACAAGTCACGGCTGGGGCTGCCCAGGGTTCGATTCTAGGACCTGATCTCTGGAATGTTACATACGACAGCTTGTTGAGGCTTGAAATGCCTGAAGAAACTATTCTAGTAGGATATGCAGATGATGTTGCTGCTCTTGTAGCAGGAAGAAGTGTCGAGCAGGCACAGTTGCGACTCAATATGGTAATGCGCAAAATCAATAGATGGATGGAGGAACATGGTCTGTCTCTAGCACTTAGTAAGACGGAAATTGTCATCCTAACAAAGAAGAGAATTCAGACAATACTTCCAATACAGGTAGGACAAATTCTAGTAGAGACGCAGCCAGCAGCAAAATACCTGGGCATCATGATCGACAGTAAAATGAATTTTGGAGAACAGATTAGACGGACTGCAGATAAGGCAGCCAGAGGAGTGACGTCCCTCAGTCGGCTCATGGCCAATGTTGGTGGGCCAAAATCTAGTAAGAGAAGACTATTGATGACAGCCATCCATTCAGTTCTGCTGTATGGAGCGGAAATATGGGCGGATGCCCTGGATAAGGAAATTTATAGGAAGCCACTGGCGCAAGTGCAGAGGCGGGGTGCTTTGCGCGTGGCATCTGCATATCGCACGGTCTCTGAGGAAGCAGTTCTCGTTATTGCCGGGATTATTCCGATTTTTTTTCTTGCGAAAGAACGCAAGAACATTTACTTGAGGAAATCTGATATGGGTTTACAAAATGCAAGACGATCGGCAAGAGTACAAACCTTTCAAAATTGGCAGATCAAATGGGAGCAAGGAGATCAAAGCCAATGGACTAAGAGAATGATCCCTCAGGTGCAGGTTTGGACAGAGAGGAAACATGGTGAGGTTGGTTACTATCTCACTCAGTTCTTGACTGGCCATGGGTACTTCTGTTCCTATCTTAAGAAGATGGGGAAGGTGGATTCATCAGATTGCATCTACTGTATCAATGAATTAGATAATGCTAATCACACCTTCTTCTCTTGTGGACGGTGGGTCCAAAATAGGCAGTCTCTTCAAGATCACATTGATGTAGAGATATCCCCGGACAATATTGTTGCAGTGATGCTACAAAATGAGGAAAACTGGAAACTGGTAGCAAGCTTTGTTGAAGATATCCTCCGAACAAAGAAGACGGATCTGGATCGCCACTGAAGATGATTCATTACGGAAGAGTGCCCTACAGGCAAATATAAAATGACTCTAGCCTGAAGTAATGTGCTAAACGGTTCCAGGCTAGTGTTCAGAAGTAACGGGGGAGTTTTAGTCGGTAGTCTGCTACTCAGGAGCAGGAGCCCGACACTCTGTGCGTAAATGCATTTCTTCCCCTAAAAAAAAAAAAAAAAAAAAAAAAAAATTAATTATCTACTACTTATTTATTGTCCTTGCTTTAAAAAGTCATGAAATTGGTACCTACGAACTTAGGCTGTTCCATTTAAACACCTTTAAATGCCATTGAACTGAACCAGCTTCGAACGCAGAATATTTGGTTTGAGAACCTGGAATTTAACAAACAATGCCCGCTGTACTATTTATAGAGCAGATATGTCATCGTATTCAGGCATTGGTGTAATGTCCGGTGGAAGCAGTAGTAGTTGGGTGAGCCTTCAAGTGAGTGGTAAACGTGGAAGTGAGGTTGCGGATATTGCGGCCAGGTAACTAAGGGCCCCCCCGATGTGGTGAGTTGATGGAGTGGCCAATGCCGCTCACTCGAACACATCGCGTTCTCACTCCTCTTCTCTACGGGCTTTCAATCAAACGCAAGTAATACGGGGCACGCCATTTACCGCACACAATGGAATTTATAACAGAATGGCTATCCCCAGAACTTATCAACCAACGATGTATTAAATGAATGGCCAAGTATTGATATCATTCACAATGCAGTCGGTTAAATCCTTTCCTTACATAGGCCTATCAATTATCTGGTTCAACATGAACCATGTTGCATAGTTTGCGCAGCAGCAGAAAAGCTGTCAAACGAGGTGCTTGAATTAGAAGTGGACCTTTCGATAGGCACCTTGTCAATATTTGCACGAATAGTCACACATAGCTAAGAACTAATGACTAAAATGGTTTTTAAATGTTAAATCTTGATGTCTGTCGAGCGCTATCCACTCAGGAGTTTGCAATTACTCTTTCTAAAGACTATGAAAGTATTATAAGAATAGACAATCCAGTTGTAGCAGTGGCCAGAAGGGAAATATCGTAACGTATTATATTTGGTGCATTTAAGATACAACGTGTCTTCATTAATTTTCTTAGTACCAAGAAATCGAAATTTGATGGTTTACAGTCAGTCAACACGATTGTACCCAATTGTGATGGGTTATTACCTAACCCTGAAAAAAAAAAACTTGAGATTAATAAATTCACTTGGATGACCAGTTTTGATCGTCATGCGATCATCATCAGATCCATTACACTACGGCTATTAAATCTACGTCTATAAAAAAGGAAGATTGAAGTTTTACGTGACCGTGAATCTTGTGATTATGAGCCACGGGACCTCCTTTCTACGTGGAATCCGAACCACAGGACATGGCATTTCACTTCGAAAACCTCACATGCATTGACCGGGAATCGAACCCAGTCCACCTTGGTGAGAGGCCAACAGCTTGACCGCTGCGCCACCACGCCCCTCTACGTCTAGAAGTATGGGTGATAGTATTTACAACATGTACACATATGTAACTAGTCAATATTTGTTAGTTATGGTCTATGTATCACTTTGTTAAGATAGGCTACTGAAAGTGGCGATTGACCTCCAATATTGACTGGTTGCATTATTTTAACTACTACTGCAACTACATAAGTGTACATATTATAAATACTATCACCCATATTTATAGACATAGATTTAATAACCCACGTATAATGGATCTGATGATGATCGCTTGACTATAAAGCCAAGAAAGGCATCGGATAAATGCGGAATTTTTGGTGAACTCATACAAGAATAATATAAAGAACTTCAAGAAATATGGAAAAACCAATAAACTAGTGTATACAGGAAGGACATATACCGGCAAGTTGGAGAACATCAATTCTCAAAATTGTTTACAAAGGAAAGGGAGACCAAGGAAATACAAATAGTCACAGAGAATGCAGATATGAAAATACTGACGAAGACTGTTACAAAAAGACTATACACACCAGCAAATGCATATATCCACTCTAGACACCATAGGAGAGAATCTGGAGGAATTTACTACGAAGTGTTCATAGATTTTCAAAAAGCTTTAGACTCGATAAACAGGCGAATCCTATTAATGAAACTTGAAAGAACAGCAGAGAGAAACGTTCAACGGAAATTACTGATCAAAGACATCCTTAAGCCAAGTAGTTAATTTATAACATACACCATTGACGGGTCTAGACCAATTTCGCAAACCAGAGGAGTTGTACAGGTGGAACCACTCAGCCCTATCGCTTTTAATATAATCTCCGCACATATAATTGAAACCATCATAAACGAAGGAGCAAACGTTTTTCCATGGGTGTGAATAACATCGCAATCTCCTGGGGTTAATTCCCATGGCTCTGGGACTGGGTGTATGTGACGTATTCATCATCACTTCACCCTCATTACGGAACGCAGGTCGCCATGGGCATCAAATAGAATGACCTACACTCGACCTCTTAGGAGGCCATACGATCGTTATCATTCATTGGAATTAATACGACAAACCCTTCACTGAGAGTGCCATTCCATAATTCTATGGATTAAATTTCGCTATATTTAATTCAGAGCTTCATATTTACATCATATTATTAAATTTTATGGATTTATTTTATTCACGTCGGAATAGAATTAAACATTCGTTGAAAGTCTCATTTGGGGAATAGAAATAAATTGTATGGATTGAATTTCACTCGACGGGAATCGAACTAAATGTTTGTTTAAAGCTTCGTTCCGACCAGAATATAATTATATTGCATGGATTTAATTTCACTCTGGCCAAATAGAATTAAATATTTGTTCAAATTATACCGTATGGGATTGATTTTCCTCCGGCCGGAATAAAATGAATTGCTCGTTGGAATTAAAGTGTATGAATTTAATTTCACTCCGGCCGGAATCACAGTTTCATTTCGACAAGAATAGAATTACATTGCATGGATTAATTTATCTCCGACGGAATAGAATTACATTATATGAATGTATTTTCACTCCATTCGGAATGGAATTAAATTTTATGAATTTAATGTCACTCCAGCAGGAATAGAATTAAATTGTATGAATTTAATTTCACTCCAGTCGGAATAAAATTAAATGTTCGTTCACAGTTTCATTCGAACAGGAATATATTTAAATTGTATGAATTTAATTTCACTCCGGCCGGAAAAGAATTTAATTGTATGAATTTAATTCACTCCAGTCGGAATAGAATTAAATGTTCGTTTACAGTTTAGTTCCAGCAGGAATAGAATTAAATTGTATGAATTTTATTTAACTCCGGCCGGAATAGACATAAATTGTATGAATTTAATTTCACTCCGAGCAAAATAGAATGAAGTTTTATGATTTTAATTTCACTCTGACCTCCAGATTTAATTAAGTTCCACTTTTAATTTCACTCCAAATCAAATTCTATATTTAACTTAGTTTCATATTTCATTTCACTCCTACCTCATGATTTAATATCATTCCAAATTTAATTTCTCTCCCAGTCGATGATTTACTTTTATTCCTAACACAAGATTTAATTTCACTCCAACGTCAAGATTTAATTTTTCTCCGACCTCAAGATTCAATTTTACTCCGCATTTAATTTCACTCCGACCTCAAGATGTAATTTCTTCCCACATTTAATTTCATCCGTTCTGAGGATTCAATTTCATTGCACATTTCGTTTTATTTGGGTCTGAGTTATATTTTCATTCCTATACCAAGATTTAATTTTATTCCAGATTTAATTTCATTCCGCCCTGAGGATTTAATTTCATTCCGACATCAAAATTAAATGTCATTCCTTTAATTTCTATCAACCTGCAATTTTTTATTTCATTCCACCTTTAATTTCACTCCCATCCCAAGATAACATTTTATTCCGCATTTAATTTCATTCAACCTCATATTTTAATTTCGTTCCGCATTTAATTTCATTCCATGTTCAACATTTAATTTCGTTCCAAATATAACTTCATTGCGAGTTCAAGAATTATTTCCATTCCAGATTTAGGCCTAATTCACTAAAAGTTTCACTTCATGCATTTCGTTCTTTTTTTAAAATATGATTGGAGTTTTATTAATCACGTTTCACTCCTCACGATTTATTCCTTAATTTCACTCGGAATTTAATTTCACTCCGAGTTTCATGAAAAATGTTAATTCCAGATATAATTTAATTCCGAATTTCATTCCTTTTAATTCACGAAATGGTTTCGTTTCCACATTTTGCTCCTTACATTTCACTACTTGCATTTCTTTACTCACATTCTATTCCTAATTTAATTCGTCTTCGAATTCCATTCTCTAAACCATTTTCTCTTTAAAATAGTCGACAGTTCTACGAATCGCGTTTAAATTAGTTCCTTTCCCTACTGCTCCAATTAACATGCCGTACTTTAATTTTCATTCCTCTTCACATATAATTTCATACCAGACGTTGGTGTGTTTAAACCATCTAATTTCACTCCTTTTTATTTTAATTTCGTTCTCTTCGCCATCCCTTTTTAAAACATTGAAAGAATAAAGAATAAATGAGCAGTAATTTTCAGCTTTGATATGTCAGACGGACAGACCTTTGTTATAATTTTGGCATAATTTTGTAACTTATGGCCATTCAGCCAAAATGCATTCTTATTATTAGTTTTGTCCCTGTGATTTTCAGATCATATCATCACAAGACTGATCACTGCTTTACGAGCAATAAATATTCCTATATACCGTCGTGTTTCATAATATACTGTACAGTACATAAAGAAGAATGTGTGCATTCAATTGTAATCCATTGATTTGACCAGGTCTGCACTTGTCGGGATCATGAGTCAGACATCTTATCAATCGTAAATCATGTAATTCACTTACCAACAGCAAGGCATGTTTCTCAAAGTCCAGTACTCACCTGAAACAGAGACAACATTGAGCACATTATTACATGAATGATGGTGTGAATTTGATTAGGGACTACGGGAAACTAATAACATCATCCCTCTATCATATGTTATTATAGATGTACCTATCAAAACATATTATTCAGTTATTTGCCTGGTGTTGAAATAGGGAAACCATTTCAGGGACTATAGGGTTCGAAGGAATAATACAGTAATTGACTCATGAATATACGAGGCACATACAGAAATTAAGTTTCCCCATTCTTCAAATAAAAAGAGAATATTGAGATATAACTTGTGCCACCTCTGTACCAAGGGGGAGTATAAATATTTAAATGAACGTTTCTCGCGATTTAACCATCCGAGTGCATTGAAACTTGGTAGGCTACGATAAATGCTTATACGTATGTTAATCCACTGGCATCTAATTTATTACAATTGTTTTCATAACCACAAGATGGCAGCTGTGCGAAATTTTAAAATCTCGTGTTTACTTCTTGTGTCCTGATCATGCGATTGAAGTTTGAATAGCCTACTACACGTAGGCCTACACAATAATCTTCATGTAACTTAATAGTACATAACTCTAAGACCTACAGTACATATATAAAAATCCAACGTGGCGACCATCCGAAATATTAGATGGTTCTCAATATCTACGAATCTATTACAGCAATCAAACGGAAATATTGTATGTTGATAAAGGCAATTAACGTAAGTAGGATATATGAAAATAGGCTTTAGTTCTTCACGGAACTACTTGTTTAATATCTAAAATAGGCTAACTAGAAAAAAATGCGATGAAAGCAGACTACTTTTGTCTCGAATGGACGGCAAAATAATCTTAAGAAAACAATGCTTGCAAACATGGAATCCATTATCATCTTGAAGTTGAAGTTTAGAATGTTGAGTGGATGGAAACTAAACCTGCGATAGTGCTAGGCACGTAATTAGGAAGACGTGGCTGCTAGAATCCCTGGACGGCTGGAGTAAAAATGAATTATTTCATAGGTCCATAATGCTGATGGTATTTCCGCCCATTTCAGTAAAAGAACGAAGCAGTTTACATAAATTTAAGGTCGTCACTAGGCGAAACACGTAAATAAAATATATCAGAGCTAATGCGAAATCCGTGGTGGGAGTGAAACAAGCAATTAGTGAGGCGTGCAGTACATGTTAGAAGTTACACGCCTGTTAATTAGGGTACACAATGAAATGTAATGTGACTAGCATAGTGAAATATCATTTGGTGAATTACTTCACGCAAGATTTCAGCACCATGAGAGGCGTATGAAAGACTATTTATAAATCACCGGTTCCACGCCCATTTGGATGGAGGCCCCACATCTGTAACACCTTGATTTTCCCAGGTAAAACACGACCTCGGTGGTTACCATTCTGAATGAATGCTTTGCAGGCTCTGCTAATTAATGGTAAGATCAAGTTCAATACCGGGCACGGTCAAATATTTTCAGAATGAAGATACTGATTCTCTTTCTCTTTCTTTACGTTCTTTAAATGAAATACAGGTTTAGAGGTATGTGCGTTTGTGCATGAATATGTCAGAGATTATAGAGTTGTCCTATACCTCATCCACGGAATCTGTGAAGAAGGTTGGCGCATGACGTCACACCGAGGAAGTGAAAAGCGAATGCGATGCACCACCCTCCTGCGCTATTTATTCAGTGGCATTGCACCTCATAGGACCAATCAGCCGAGTCACTCCAGAGCGCCGACTACGTGTTTTCACACTGGCACTTCACAGATTAATTGGACAGAGTATAATCTCATAACGGACCCATACTATCCGTAAGCACTCTCAACAGTCATGATTAGGGCCCGGATGTTGATGACATGTCATCTTTTTACTGAGCTGTCAAAACAATGCTGAAGTACATAGAAACTCCGTCTTCAAATATGCAATTTTTATTTTGCATCTTTTAGCTTTTTTTTTGCTATTTTTCCATTTTAAGAGATTTTTTTTTAAAGTTTGGTAGGTTTCTTTTGTTATATTTTAGAGAAATCGGCCTTTTAAGTTGTTGTTTTTTCAATGTAGTCATGTTACAGCTTTATATGAGGGAGTTACGTCTCTCAGAGTTAATAACAAGCTGGTAGCTGATACAAGATAATTTAAAATATTGAAATTAAATATTTCAGTATTGATATTAGTATAATATATATATAGTCTATATATACAGGGTGTAATTGATATAATGGAAGTCCGTTACACTGGTGATA
Source organism: Meconema thalassinum (assembly GCA_946902985.2). Classification (NCBI taxonomy): domain Eukaryota; kingdom Metazoa; phylum Arthropoda; class Insecta; order Orthoptera; family Tettigoniidae; genus Meconema; species Meconema thalassinum. The sequence continues at coordinate 1,395,334,868 of OX336389.2, forward strand.
GAAGAGACTATTGTAAGCTTCCTAGGTAAAAAATTTGTCACCAATCTTTAAATTGAAAATTTATCATTAAGAAGTCAATGTTTTTAGGTTTTTCCGAAATTCTTCAAACAGAAGGTGAGGTAGCAGACTGGGGTAAACGGGGCGGGGCTAGGTGGGGCGATGCGCGGAGGAGAAGGTGTTACGTAATCGGAGCGTTGACCTTACTAGTTGAGGGGAGGTATCAGCTGTTACGAGGAAAGAGAGCGATACCCTTCTCGTAAGAAAATTTGTATTGTTGTTGTTGTAGTTGTTGAAATTGCACGCAATGTCTTGGGACGTTATGACCGGTAGTATTGTGTAGCCTACTTTGTAGTGTCATTGCCGTCCGGCACATTAATGAAATACAGCGTGACGAAATTCCGACATCCCATAGTCTGTTCAGAACTAGCATTTAAGACGGAAGGAATATACTTCATGTTTTGTTTGAGAGGCTTGGCGATTTTGGTCATTTAGCCCCATGTGGTTGGGTGTGGGAAGAATTTGTCTGATAACCTGTGTTGTTGTGGTTTCTTTAGTAGTGTGGGTATTTGTAATTCAGGTGAGGAATGGGAAGGAGGCGGCCGTGGACTTATGTTAGGAACCATCCCAGCATTTGCCTGGGGTAGAAGTGGGAAACCATGGAAAACTACTTCCAAGATTTAATACTAGTATCGTACCACATGTACATAGTAATAATAATGATAATAATAATAATAATAATAATAGCCGGCCTTGTGGTGCCTCTCACCCGGAGGCCCCGGATTCAATTCCCGGCTCCGTGAGGGATTTTAGAAACTGACGTGAGGGCTGGAACGGGGTGCACTCAGCCTTGTGTGGACAATTGAGTAGCTGTCTGACAGTGAGGCAGCGCCCCGATCACGAAAACCAAGATTAACGGCCGAAGGGACCCGATGCGCAGATCACTCGTCACCCCAATATCTGCAGGCCAAATGGCTGGTCAGCGGTCGCTTGGTAGGCCTAGGCCCTTCACGGGCTGTAGTGCCAGGGTTTATTTATTATTTTTAATAATAATAATAATAATAATAATAATAATAATAATAATAAAGCAAATATAGCGAGTTGTTTGGCCCTATCAAAAGGCAATACCAGGTGAGTTAGCCGTGGTCGTTACGGCATGACTGCTGGCAGACGCTCACATCCGGGAGGCGAGGAGGTTTGAATCCCCCCACCGGCAACCTTGAAGATGGTATTCTGTGGTTTCCCATCTTCCTTCCAGGCAAATGCCGGGATTGGTCCCTAACTATAGGCCACAGCTGCTACCTTCCAACTCCTCGACCTTCCCTTCCAACTTTCCTCCCCAACGGTACGTGTAGCTCACCCATTGGGTGTCCGTCACGAAGCAGCTACAAAACTGGCGAGCCGAACATGTCCTCGGACACTCCCGGCACTAAAAGTCATACGCTAAAAAAAAAAGACAATGGCATTTAAAACGGGTAAAGATCATACCTATCACTGTCTCAAATACGGGCGTGATCCCAAGTACGGTACCTTGCTCCAAGATCTTAAAGAACTGGTTCTGGATACTCAAATGGACAAACTAATGCAGAAGGCAGTAGTTCTCTCAACAACCCGAATTGTCTGGAAATTCATGGGTAGGGATTTCGACTTTCCAGCTTAGAAGTGGCAGTTTCAGTAGCAATACTTTGGTTCCCTGAAGCCCGTATAGTTATGTTGTGATGTACCAGCAATGTGTTATATATACTGTACTGTATAAAACAATGATAATAATTAAATGATAGTGAGGCTGTGAGCTCAGGTATTAGAGTGCTATCCTTCTCGAGGGTTCGATCTAGTCTGTCATGTAATACATGAAGGTGAACAAATACGACAGACTTATGCCAATGGATGTAATGGCACGTACATGAAATTCTGTGAACACAACATTCCGGAATCTCGACATCCCCGCCAAATTAAAAATAGTGTGTTCAACAACATATTATTATTATTATTATTATTATTATTGTTATTGTTATTATTATTATTATACACTTTATAAGAGATTATATCTATACTGAATGTTATTTATTTTTAAGTAGGGTTCCAATTGTTTAAGACGTTCAGTAAACAAATATTTTTGGTAACAATGATGATGGAAGAGACTTGAAAGCTTGTTGTGATGGTTGTTTTTAATTCATTTTAGGGGCTTGGGACATTTGTTTATCAGCCCCGTGTAGTTGGGTGAGTGTTGGATTTGTCTGATAAACTGTGTTTCTGTGGTGACTGTAGTAGTATGTGTAGCTGTAGTTATTAAGGCCGTGAATGAGGTTGGTGCTCCGGGACTCCAAGTACCATACTATCCCGGCATGAGCTTGGAAAGCGCGTGGAAGATTCCAGGGAAATCCAAACTCAGGATAGTCACTTATTTATTTATTTATCGTATGGCTTTTAGTGCCGGGAGTGTCCGAGGACATGTTCGGCTTGCCTGAGTCTGTAGCTGCTTCCAGCGGACACCCTAAAGGGTGAGCTACAAGTTCCGTTCAATTTTAAGTAGTTCCAACTTTCGCCATCAGATATCAGATACCTAGTGGTGAACGTTGGAACTTTGATAGAGCGTTCTGACGAAATCTAACCTAACAATTTTACTTTACTCAAGTTTAGTCTGTGAATGGATTTTTAACATGCCATAAATCTATGACATGGGACCGCCGGCTTTACTTCCCCTCCGAAGGAAGGCATACTGAAGGATTTTTAACGCTCTTAAAATATCCGACGACTTCGGCAGGGTTTGAACCTGCTATCTTGGGCACAGCAGTTCAGCATGCTACCGACTGCGCCACCGAAACCACTGTCGGTGCTGAGTTTGGACCTCCAATCACCGGACTTGCTGCGATCCTGGTTTACGATTAAATGCGCATGCCTTCACCGCGGGGGTAGGAAAGAAAGCAGCCGTGTTCTTATGAAGGGACATCCCAACTTGAGCATCGTGGGATGCCACGGGAAATCATCTTGTGGCTGGAGATGGTGGGAAGTAAGGAAGCTTGTGGTTTTACATGACCGTAAATTTCGTGATCATGAGCTACTGGACCTTCTTTTTATGTGGAATCCGAACCACAGGACATGGCATTTCACTTCGAAAATCTCACATGCATTGATTGGGGATCAAACCCGGTCCACCGTGGTGAGAGGCCAACAGCTGGACCGCTGCGCAATCATGCCCAGACTTGCATATCGGCCGGTGATGGTAAGCTGCCTCAATACTAGCATCCCATGTAGATGATGATGATAATAACAATAATAGTCTAATAATAATAATAAGTCAGCATGTGTCGCTCTGGTGGTAGAGTGCTAAAAATAAAAGTCTGGCAACTCGACATACCAAAAAAAAACCATAAAGGAACTTAGGTTGGTTCCATAGTTTAGGGGCTGCGACAACGTGGTCAGGTAGCCCCGTATTAAAGAAGTTAGTGTGTCTAAAATTCTATTATTACTATTATTAGAACAGTAGTAGTAGCCTAGTATAATAATAGTAGTATTAATATTTTGTTACAGTTGTTGCACTGTGTTCACACAAAAATTGACCAACAGTTTCTTAAATTAATTTACCAAATCATTAGGATTTCCATTTTCTATGCATAGGCTATGAGGATGGCAAAATCCAAAACAGATCCACCATCACTAGTCATGTAGCCACTCCCCATGAAGGTGAGAAACAGCTGTTCATAGGCTCGGTTTGTGTATTTCAATGTCATTGGCCGACAAGACGAGGTCACTCAACTTCAGACTCTTGTCAACATTCCTTAGCGATGGAGGGGAACGTGACGGGGAGAAGTCAGCTGTGCTGCTGAGGGGAACGAAGTGTAAGCCCGTTTCCAAGACATTGACCGACGATTTTTGTGATTTAATTCCACCTACACTAATTAAGATCCGACTGAATTTCATGAAGATATTTGCTTAGAATACCATCGTATATCACCAGTGTAACGGACTTCCATCATATCAAATACACCCTGTATGTATATATATATCTTGGATGCTGAAGAACGGTACCGTAGGTATACAGAACGCAGCTTTTGGAGATACAAAAAACTTGTTGGCTGATAACCCAAATCATTTTTACATTTGACATCAGAATGACATTCGTAGTGCAGTGCAACTCAGACTAAAGTGAACATAAACCCTTTGTTAAGTGCTAGAAATCTATTTTGATTGATTTTTCAGTTTGAGCTTAAGATGTATTTTTTGAAATATTGGTGACTTTATTATTAAAGATCTTTTTCTCCATTTTATAGTGCATTTTTCGAATTTTTAGGTCATTTATTAGAGTAATTTTCGAAAATTTTAAGTGCATTTTTTAAACTTTTTTACGGCATCAACATCTGGGCCCTAGTCATGATACAGGTCACGGTTAGATTATAACTTCATTACTAGTTCATGAGACAGGAACCTGACTTTCACAGATTTACTTACATGGTTAGTGATAATATTTGATTTGTATGCCTTTTCAGGGGTTCCACGGGACAATACCTATTGAAATTGACTTTCATTATGACTAATACGCTGGAAATATATGCTCAGTTACGTAATTATGTGTGTTTCTTTGTTGTTGAATTTGAAATATGGCGGCCATATTGCTCACTCCAGCTGTGCGAGACATGACGAGATATAACGAGACATGACGAGACATGGATGTCACGGTAGTGTGCTCAACATGTAAGATATAAAATACACCACCACTAAGAAATCTTGACGCGTCAGTCTGTAACCATTGTCAAAACCATTCATCTGGGGCGTTAGGCTGTAACCATTGACAAAACCAATAATCTGGACTCAAACCATTGATCTGGTCGCGTTAGGCTGTAACCATTGTCAAAACCATCCATCTGGACGCGTTAGGCTGTAACCATTGTCAAAACCATTGGTCTGGACGTGTTAGGCTGTAACCATTGTCAAAAATCATTGGATTGGACAAAACGAAGGTTAGAATGGTCGGGTGTAGGTGCGGCTTTCGGCCGCGGGAAGCTAGCGGGCACGGTTGACGAAACACCATTGGATTGGATGTGTTAGGCTGTAACCATTGTCAAAGTTATTAGGTAGTCTAGGCAAATGTAACTTTTGCTAAAACAAATTTAATTATGCAGAAAAAAACAATATATAACAAAATGTCTGGTCTGAGGACTGGGTTTGATCCCCACCTCAGCTATCTTAAAAATGTTTTTCCGGTGTTTCCCATTTCTACCCCAGACAAATATCGACATACGAAGCCATATATCAGGTTCTACCCTATCCGTAATTTTCGTTTCTGTAGCTCTAAAATCTACAGTATATTTAATTATTTTTTTATTGATGAAATTTCAAATGGCCACTGCGCGCTATAATCATTGTGCTATATTTATAACTAACGCTACTGAGGTATTTTATATAGTACACTTCTCTGATCAAGTTTCCTCCTCATTGAGCATTTATATTTTATCCCGAGTTACTCATTTCTTTATCTTAATAGTACGCCTGGCCACCATCTTGAATATTTTGAGTCGCTGTCCTTTGTCTTTGGTTATACGAAGTGACTTATCAGGTCCTACCTAATTACTAAATTTCGTTTTTATAGCTCTAGGATGCAGACAGTTATAGGTTTGTTTTTAAAATTTCAAGATGGCCGCTGTGCGTTTTATTTAGTGTGATAATCATTCCACTAATGCATGTGAGAAAACGTACAGTATATGATATTCATCTCTTCCCAAGATTCAGCTTAGTTACATAATAATGTTCTGACTTATCCGTTTTAATGTTCTAATAACACAGCCACCATATTTAAAGATGGACTCTCTGCTCTTTTGCCTGGGCCATAGACTATAGGACCACATAGTCCACTATGGTCCACCCATGTCCCTAATTTTTGTAGCTCCAAGTGTTGAGAGCTATTTATTTTCGTATTTTATAATATATGGCACATCAGTGTCATGTTTTATATCGTCACCATCTTATCCGAAAACAAAATGGTGCCCACCCAAATGTTCACAGCTTTAATAAAATAAAAAGTAAGCAAACCATCTGATCTCTACCAATTATATGAAAATACACTTTCATGTCTGAATCGTCTGGCACCAAAACATTTGAAGATCGCAGCCTTGCAAGCGGTCGAATTATGAACTTAGAGTAGTCAGCGGTGTAACGCAATCTGTTTTCCCGAAGATGGCGGTACAGTCTGGACTGTACGGCGATGGATCATTTGCGTTTCGTCGTAGCGTATTTCAAGTCTGTGTTACGTGGTTAGTTTTAAGGCATTCTTACGGTTAACTACAGACTAGTGTATTATGACAAGATAAATTGTATTATTAATATTATATCATAACAGCAAAACAACACGCTATTTGCTGAGAGTCTGTAACGCTTAATGTGAAGTGTACATGGCTTAACGTGCTGATAGATGTAAACATTTGACAGCGCACTGATCAAGACTCGTCAGACGGGTTCTAAGACTATCACACTGCGTTTACTGTAGCAAGCAGCCGTCATCTTGACTAATTTCCTTTTTTGTCGTGTGGCCACCTAAAAGCCCGAGTGCAGGTCTTCCCAGTCGACGACCGTGGTGGATGACATGCGCTTTGGAATGATAGATGAGGTGAATGGATGAAAGTGGGCAAGGTTGTGGATGGAAGCGCCTGCTGCCTGTCAGAAGGTAGTCTACCGTCTCACAATTTGCGAGGAGTTGAAAATGGGGAAACCACAGGAAACCATTTCAAGGACGGCCGACGGTGGAGCTCGAACCCACGCGTACCGAGTCAGCAGAGAGCTTGGCCCCATAGCCTAACGCTGCACTTTGGCGAGCATAGTCACCACTGTCGGTTTATCTTGACTATACAGGGTGTATTTGATATAATGGAAGTATAAGACATTAATATCGATAATCTACTATTTATTACAGTTACAATGAACAAACGCAGCAAATAATATATAGTCTCACACAGAAGGCTTTCTCAGCAGAAGGCGCAAGATAGGCTAAACGATCTCATACATTCGAGATGGTGGACGCACGTGCTTTTCTAATGTTCGAATCAATTCCTCTGGATGCAGAAACGGAATTACAACGAAACATAGTAAACATGGAGTGGTAGACTATATACCTCTAGGCCTAGGTTGCGACTCCCAACGTTCAATTATACTCCTAGATATGGACAAAGTGTTAACTTTACTAATACATTTCAGAGAATGTAGATTTAATGGTGTTTGAAGCCGTGTCTCATGTCTTACATTGCCCCCGTTCTAGCAAAAACATAACGGCCAACCAAATGTTAAAAGTTTAAAACAAATTACGACTAAACTTATCATCGGGACTCTTAACAAATTTTGGAAACACATGCCTTCTTGTTTGAAACCAATAACCAAATAATTACAAGATGCGTATTATATAAGCTTTATATTCTATAACTTATGATCCAATAAATCAATTCTTAACATTCAGATAGTGCCAAACAAGGACCCTTTGTTACCATTGTGATGACATAATTATGATCTTAACAAATACGCACAACCACCATATTGAAATTATCTCTATCTCTACTTAGTATAAAACTAAGTCCCCGATTCTTGGATGTTACGGGTAAACTCGAGAACTACTGGATGGATTTTGATACGGTTTTCACCATTATGTAAATAATATCTCGAGGATTTTTTTTGTAGAAAACAATTTATTTATGATCGAAGGAAGCCGAGGAGTAACGATTTTAGTGGAAAAGTCGAAAAAAACTGGCATCAGAGCGTTTTGTAAGCTTACAGTACGCTGGGCAAACCGTTAAAAATATCTAAATACTATGAATGTAAGAATTGTTCAGCATGAAAATTTCTACAAAAACGTCCGCGAGAGCATAAGTCTATCTTTCAATACATCGCCCAGTAGGGGTGTTTTTACGTTTTAATTTCTTCCAAACATGTCCATTCGACTACTGAGGCGACAGTTTACGAGCTAGCAAAGGGCGAGTCTATCGTCCCTGTTACAGCCTAGCTAGCAGGCGCACCTATTGCCCCAGATACAGCCAGCAGCAAACCGTTGAGTCGTGTTGAGTTAAGACTTCTGAGAAGGGTGGTTGTGTTTGGACTTTTCCTGGAAGGGCAACTCGGGTTTTCTTAATTTCGCCTGTGAAACACAGTCTAGTTAAGATTGGACGGAAGGGGGATTTGAGTCTCATGCACCTCGCCATTCTTAAATTACGTCTGATAAGTATTTGTTGTACATGCATCTCCATGATAATATAATTAATAGTCAAGTCAGTGATTTTATCCCATCATGCCGAGACGTAGAACGGATATTGTTCGTTGTTCATTGATATTAGAAAAAATAAGCGCTTATCACGTAATGCATTCATAAGTGTTCCCGGGCGAAGCCGGGTCGGGTTGCTAGTATAATATAAAATAAACATCTCTCAACAATTCTGAGCTACAGTAACGAAAATTAGGCACATTATAGGACCGTTAATGTGGCCCTGTAGTCTATGGCTAAGGCACAAAAGCAGACCCCCTGACCCCCTACACACTCAAGATGGTGGCTGCGCGAACAAATAGAACGTTAAAATTGACAACGCAGAATATAATTGAGCAAATATGGCAAATAATCACATAAGAGGCTGTTTCTGCAAATGTCACATGGACAACGATTCGATACATTAAATATGGAGGAAGGACGTTCTTTTATCATTTCTCTGTATGGAAGAGCGGAATTACAACGAAAGATATTCAAAGAGAAGACTTATACTGTACATTATACAATTCCTAACGTTCATCACAAGAACATTCATTGCTTGGTAAGGACAAAGATGAATACTGTAACTATACCCATACGTTTAAGAAAAATTAGGCTATATGCTCTTTACGGAACATCATGTTTGCTTATTGCTTTAAAATACTACGAGGGCTGTTTCTTAAGAAAGGGTCGTTTTTTTTTGTAAAGCCCGTAGTTAGTGCGCACTCCGCAACAAACGTGCGCGCTACCTCCCGGCATCCTTTGCGAACAAGCAGGCTTCAGTTGCAGTTGTGTAGCTAACCTGTACGCTGAACTGTGCATCGTTACAATGTTCAAGATTATTGATTCGCCCACCGCGTGTGAGGTACGATCTGTGATATATTTTTTGAGTGCAAGAAACATGTCGGCTGCAGACATTCATCGTCAGCTTTGTGTGGCGTATGGTGATAATGCAATGACGGAAGGTAAAGTGCGAAAATGGGTACGCGAGTTCAAAAGTGACCGTGAAAATGTTCAGGTGACTAGGTGACTGCAATTGACACGAAAATTCACGAGGACCTAAGATTCACGATAATCACTCTATCAATGGATTTTCCTCAAGTGTCGCTGACGATGAAGAAGTGAAAACAGCCATGAATTCTTGGTTGTCAGAGCAGTCGGCAAACGTTTAGGCAGAGGGATTTCAGAACTTAGTTTTAAGGTATGACAAGTGCCTAAATAAACAAGGCAACTATGTAGAAAAATAGAGGAAGGTATGTAAAACCTAAAAATAAATGTGGTTTCAAAATAAAATGTTCGGTTAATTTAAAAAAAAGAACGGCCCTTACTTAAAAAACAGCCTTCGTATAATGTCTCGAATTAAATTTTGAGTTTGAAATTGTCGGCGAATAGGCTACTTTATTCCAAAACGATTTTGTCGATCGCATGGAAAATCTATTTGAATAACGGTAGAGTTTTGAAATGGAATATGTGAACCGGTGGATCAATTCCATTGTCACATACGGTATATGTCAAGTTGTAGTTATGGTGTACATGGGTTTGGGTGGAATATGTCTGTATTATCATGGTGACATAATCACATAGGATGTTGTGGGTTTGTTCATAATTTGAGGTGCTTTAGTTCAAGATGGATTTCTGTCACGCGAAGGGAGAAAATTTTGCAAGTAAATCTATGAACACGAGAATGTGAAATATAAGTATCCATAAATGGCATCTGACTGAATCAGGCCTCAATGAGATATCTGGTCTGAATCTCATTAGTTAAGTGTGAAGTCTAGCCGTAATTTGGATTTCCTTGTGAAGAAAGATCCTGTAATCTCTAATTTGATACCATCCCATTATTTGTTGAAATTTCTTATTAGAGCATATTTTGTGCGTGTGTGTGTGTGTGCGTGTGTGTGTGTGACACCTCTAATAACTTCTAAACGGCTAGAGCGATTTCAATGAAACTCGGTTAAGTCGTAGAACCATTTTGGCCGATTCCGACGGTGCCCTTTAAATTTTACAACGTCAACTCATCCAACATGGCGGCTGTGCGAAATATTTCACCAGCATTCAATATCTCCAAAACTATTACCGATATCATCCTGAAATTTTGTACGGTGATAAAGGGCACTACTAGAAGTTTATCCATGTAACGTTCAAAGACCTGTAAAGTACAAAACAAACACGGCGGCCAAGCAAAGTTGAAACATTTTAATAGACTTTTCTCGCGATTTAACCATCTGAGTGCAGTGAAATATGGTACAGTAAATGTTTATACACATTGTAATGCACTGGCAGCTAATTTAGTTCAATTGTTTACATAACCTCAAGATGGCGGCTGTGCGTAATATTAAAATTAAGTTCTTATTTTGTGTATCGTAATCATGCGATCGAAGTGACAGTTTGATTAATGAACCTACGGAATAATTTTCCTTTAATGGTAAATAACTCTATGGCCTATACATATAACAATCCAATATGGCGACCATCCGAAATATTTAGACGGTTCTCAATATCTACGAATCTTTTACAGCAATCAAACTAATTTCTTTAATGTGCATAGAGGCTATAAGCATAAGTCACCTGTATGGGTTTCAATAACCCGGTGAGCACAAATCCAACATGGCAGCGACGCGAATTATAAATATTGAAATGGACGTTTCTCTCGATTTAACCATTTGAGTGCAGTGAAACTTGGTACGGTAAATGCTTATACAAATTTCAATTCACCATATTTTATCGCGCTCAGATGGTTAAATCGCGAGAAAAGTCTATTAAAATATTTCAACTTCGCTTGGCCGCCATGTTTGTTTGGTATTTTACAGGTTTTTGAAAGTTACATAAATAAACTTGTAGTAGTGTCTTTTATGACCGTACAAAATTTCAGGGTGGTATCAGTAATAGATTTGGAGATCTAGAATGCCGGTGATAGGCCTATATTTCGCTCAGCCGCCATGTTCGATTGGTGCGACGTAATAAAATTTAAAAGGCACGATCGGGGTCGGACAAAATATTACTATGTCCTTACCGAGTTTCATTAAAATCGTTTCAGCCATTTAGATTTTGTTACGGGGAAACACACACACACACACGTAGGCCTACGCACACACACACATACACACGGACAAAAGGTGATCGCATAAGCTTTTTTTTTTTTCATAAATTAAACTAGGCTAAAAATAGGAAATTAATCCAATATAGCGTCATTGGAAAGGTTAATGCTCCTTTCTTACAGCACAAAGAAGAATATATGGACGAGGGCAAAGATGGAATCCGATCACAAAGGACAAAATCCAACTCAGTAATAGCCTAACTGATTGATCATTTTTGATTACTCAATCAACATGTGACTTAAGTTAACTCACATGCAACTTTGCTTATGATAATGTGTACACGAAGCAATGTTGAGTCTTTAGTTGTTGAAATCATTTGTCGTAAGCATTTGTAGTGTTTTACTGCTTCAGCTAGCGGAAAATTGTCTAGATTGTTTCTCCTTCGGTTTCTCACCCCACAATATTTACTTTGATGTCATGTCGTCAAAGGCAGGGGAGGGGTGACAACTACCACCTACGCTATTGATACTGAGAGTCCCAGTAAATCAAACAAACATGTTGTTGTTGAAACATTTAAGGGGCTTGGGACATCTTGGTTGTCAGCCCCGTATAGATGGGTGTGTGTCAACCTGTCAACCTGCAATGCTGTGATAACTGTAGTCGTGTGTGTAACTGTATCAGGGACAGGGATGGGGTGGACACCCTGGGACTTGAAGTATGGTACTATCCTGACATTTGCCTGGAAAGAATGTGAAAAATACGGGGAAAATCCATACAAAGGATAGCCGCTGTTAGCGCTGGGATTCAATGTTCGGATTTGCTGCAGCTGTCCTCGAAGCCGTGGTAGACGCTTGAAGGAGCACGGCTAGGCGCCGCAGTGTGGTGGCTAGCCCCGGAGGACCAGGTTTGATTCACAGCTCTGCCAAGAAATTTATTCTGGTCTGATTGCTAGAATGGGGTACACTCAGCCTCGTGGGGCAACACTGACAGGAGATGGTTTCGATTCCTACCTCAGCCATCCTGGAAAGGGTTTTCCATGGTTTCCCACTTCCACTTCATAAAAATGCCGGAATGGTTCCTAACTTAAGGCTATGACCACCCCCTTCCCAATCCTCATCAGAATTACAAATATACACACTACTACAGACACAATAACACAGGCTATTAGCCAAATTTGACACACACCCAATAAATGAAAATCCACAGCCTGCTTCCCGTCTCTGGCCGAGTCAGGAATGGAATGAATAAAGCCCCCATCTAGCGGCGAGGATATGAAGTGTGCTGGCTGCCGAAGCCTGTCGCACTCCTCTGGGGCAATGATTAAATGAATGACAGATGAAATGAAATGATAGTGGAGAGTGTTGCTGGAATGAAATTGTGACAGGGAAAACTGGAGTACCCGGAGAAAAACCTGTCTGCCTCCGTTTTGTCCAGCACATATCTCACATGGAGTGACCGGGATATGAACCACGGACCCAAACACACACCCAAGTACACGGGAAGAAATGACCACAATGTCCAAGCCGCTCAAATAAAACAACAACAGCTGAAGATAACGCAGATGTAACGTTACGGTTCCTCTTCGCAGTAGCAACATATATAGGGACTACCTGTCGGGGAAATAAGTATAGATACTCGAGTTTAGAGGTCAATAAAACCTTTACCCTTAGTCTTACATAAGAACAACCTACACCAAAATTTTCCTTGTTTTATTTGTCGTTTAACGATATAGAGTAAATATTTGCATTGTAGCTCGTTAAAATTTTATAGCAGATTGAACAAAAAAGGTACCGGTTTTTCTTACCAAGTTCACGGAGCGGTCACTTAGAAGGATCATTACGTTAAAAGTATTAATCGGATCGTAATGAAACTGTAATACGTCTTAAAGGAACTTATTGTTAATGCGTATATGAAGTTTTAATCTGATCGGACGTTTCTCTAAGTAGTTGTTGTGAATTTTGTAAAACATCTTTTTCTCGGGCCTGGGTGGTCATAGCAGTATGAAATATGGCTTGTTATGAGGCTCATAGCAATGCAAGGCTTAACGTAAAACTACATTTGATCTACTTTTGATAATTGCTTTTATATCGATTGATATTTAATCGGGTGGTTATGTGAGAAGATTGTATCGTAGCAAGCGACGGGAACGATGCGCTCGGTCGAGGAAACTCGTGCAACGTTGCCCAATACGCGCGCGTTCCAAGCCGTAAGGTCTGGGAATTTCTGTTGTTGTATTTGTGTTAGGTCGGTATTACACTGCTAAAGAAATGTGTCAAATAAATGTTATCAAATATTTTATAAAACTGAACTTTTATCAAAGTTATACAAAGCAATTATCACACCATTACACTACATCAAATATTTTATCATAATTCAGCAAAATGGAAGAAGGACAGTTCCGTGTTCACTTAACTATATTATGGTAGTTGAAATTCTGTGGTGGCAATACCGGTATATAAAATAAACGGAAAGATAAAGTGAATGTCTATGGGTTAAGCCATGGGTCGCTCACGTGACAAGGAAGATATTTTTTATACGAGTAAAATCTTGGTGAAGGAGCTGCAGTACGAGGACTTGAAAAATGACATTAATTAAAATAAATTAAAAACCATACGTGAAATTGACGAATTATAATACAAACATTATTATATATATTCGCCTCCGTGGTGTAGTGGTCAGAGTGCTTAGCTGCCACCCAGGAGGTCCGTGGTTCGAATCCCGGCTCTGCCACGAAATTTCAAAATTGATATGAGGATTGGAACGGGGTCAACTCAGCCTCGGGTGCTCCAAATGAGTAGAGGGGGGTTCGATTCCCACCTCAGCCATCCTTGAAGTGGTTTTCGTGGTTTCCCACTTCGTCTCCAGGCAAATGCCGGGATGATACCTAACGTAAGGCCACGGCCGCCTCATTCCCCCATCCTTGCCTATCCCTCCCAATCTTCCCATCCCTCATAAGATCCCTGTTCGCTTTGCAGGTGAGGCAACCTGGGCGAAGTGCTGGTTACACACCCCAGTTGTATACCCGATCCCGAAGTTTCAAAATGGAGGCGGTAAATGTGGGATCCATCGCTTAGTCCGAGGGAATAGCCAACCCTGGAGGGTAATACGATTAAGAAAAAAATACACTATCACTCACGTCTATTTAACTTAACTATTTAATTCTTCTTTATATCCTGAAATATGCGTCCCTTATGTACAGCGCTAATAGCCTCTGCTAATTTTACCTACAAGTTAGAGAAACGTGTCTTATATTTCATTTTCGCAAGAAGTTAAACATTTCCCAACACCTTTTTTAATGAGGGCTTTGGACCTCCATTGGCAGGTTTAAAAATGGTGTGTCAGCTGAAAAGCTATTATTATAAGATTAATTGTTTGAAGTAATTTACACTTTGAGATTATAAGATTATAAAACTGCTCCCTTATTAACTGTCTGAAAAATCACTGCCCGATGAATCAGATGAACTGTCATTTAAGTTTATAACAAGTGGCTCAACAACGGGGACGTCTTCTGCTAGCCAATCCTTTTCCCAGTAATGTTTCTCTATTTTTTTGGTGTGTTCTATGCATTTTTTCCATAGCTCCGGTGTTACAGACCTCAAGACTTCTTTACAGAGATCTCGCATCACCTCCATTGATCTTCCTCTCTCCGCCTGGTTACTCATATTCACTTTAGCTATTTTATTTTTCACGTAGGACCAAACCAGCTCTATGGGGTTGAGCTCACAATGAGCAACTGGCAACCAGACGAGTTCGACGTCAGGACGAACATTCTTGATTATCTGTTTCAGCTTCATTTTAGGTGCCCTGAAGTGAGGTTTGGCGTGAACAATTAGCTCTGCTTTCGTCATATTTTCATACTTTTGGATTCTGGGAGGAAGAGGAATATCATTCATTGCAGCGGCACATCCCTTCACCGTGGCTATTGACCTTCCAATACACTTGGATACTATTTGCTAAACCCTCCTATCATTATTACTTTCTCTCTCGCATCTAAAAAAAAAAACATATTGCACTTATAATCATGGCAAATTCTTCCTCCGTTAACTGCGGATTAGCTGGCATCTTGATCGATGTGCAAACAATAGATAATACAGACAGTGATAGTTGCTGCTTGTTGCTAATGACTCAACGAAGAACAGAGGTCAGAGTTTGGTGTGCGTAGGAACGAGCGCGCAGCAACTGGCAACATTGCCAGGCCGCTGCGGTACTATCGCTGCCCTCAATGGTCCGATTAAATATCAATCCATATAAAATCGATAATCACAAGTAGATAAAATGTAGTTTTATGTTAAGCCTTGCATTGCTCTGAGCCTCATAACAAGCCATATTTCATACTGCTATGACCACCCAGGCCCGAGAAAAAGTTGTTTTACAAAATTCACAACAACTATTTTAAGAAACGTCACATCAGATTAAAACTTCATATACGCGTTAACAATAAGTTCCTTTAAGACGTATTAAAGTTTCGTTACGATCAGATCAATACTTTTAACGTAATGATCCTTCTAAGTGACCGCTCCGTGAACTTGGTAAGAAAAACCGGTACCTTTTTTGTTCAATCTGCTATAAAATTTTAACGAGCTACAATGTAATGTAGTGGGGAATAGCGAGATTAACACAGAAGGATGCCCGATCAGTAGGCCTTGTAAAGCTGGTATCTCATTGTTCTTCCCATTTTAACTAACGTTATAACAATGTATAATATTCCGCTGTGAAGTCCTCTGATCTAAATTTGGTTCAAATTGGTTTTAGTGATTACGTACGTGAATCAAGCCGTGCGTATCTTCGTGTTAAGGAAATTTGTTGCTCACAATTACAAGGGACATATGATCACCACAAACACATTGCAAATAATTATAATAATTGTTACAACACTTCGAAAGGATTCCATGTTGGACACAGATAAATCAATTACATTTTAAAACTAATTACACTGGATCGTACATGTTTGTTATATGCTATGGAGTGAGAACATTTAAAAAGATTTGCTATGCAGTTTTGCAATGCGAGAAAATTTAATCACAGGCACGAACATTTCTATGGAGCTATCAATTGTAATCTCTACATGTTTATGAGTTTAATTGACCTACATTATAACTTGCAAGATAACTGACGGCAAGCCATAAATCACACCGGGTAATAACTGGCCAGGCTCTGCAAACAAACTTTATGTCCGGTCGATAGCCGAATCGTGGTCCAATTATGGAAGTACTAACAAGGGCTCTCATCTATCATGCGCTGATTATTGCGGGTGTGCAACGAGAATGTTACTCCCAGAAGAGCGAAAAGTAAATCTTGAAGTGATCACGTGACACGTACTTTCCTCTTTGGATAATAAACGGAATATATCATCACATTATATTGGCGAGTGCGAAATGGTCAGCCTAACACGTACCCCAAAGTAGCCACCTCTCACATGTGTTTAACCTCCATTAGAAATGTACTAAGGTTTATGTTCCTTCTAATATTATGATACTGATTTCCACCACCTCATTGACAACCAAACAGGCTTTCAGCTATTAGATCTGCATGGGTGGTACTCAATGTACAAAATACGACCTACTCAGTAGTTATTTTAATGAAATTGAAATTCATTTATTTCAATTATATAAGGTGCGTTCAAAAAGTAACGAGCCGGATGCATAATTACAGAAACCAGTACCTGTATGTTAGAAGTATCGGCTCTGGCTGTTGAGGCACTTGTCCCACTGTGACACGAGGCGGTGAATGGCTGTCCCATAAAATTCCCTGGGCTGCGATGTGAACCAGTTCTGCACATACAGCTGGACGTTGGCGTCCCAGGTGAATCGTTGGCCCCGCAGAGCCCTTTTTAGGGGACCAAACATGGCGTAATTCCAGGGAGAGAGGTCTAGACTGTATGGAGGGTGGACGAGAACCTCCCATTTGAATTTCTGCAGGAGTGCCGCGACTGTGTTGGTCGTATGAGGTCGTGCATTGTCGTGGAGCGACCACGGCGGCTATGGCGTTCACTGTCACTCGGCGGTCCTGGGTAATGTGTGCATCAACCAGCTGGACGTTGTCATCGGTAATGCAGGGGGTGCCCCAGACCGGGCATCATCGGATAACGATACCCTACCTTCCCTGAAGTGCTTGTACCACGCCTTGACCCTTGAAAGGGACATGCAGTGTTCGCCGCACACTTGTGACATTCGGCGATGAATGTCCGTTCCCTCTACTCCTTCCGCTGTCAGAAACCGAACAACACCTCTTTGCTCTTCGCTTGACGCCTCCATGTCACTGTTTGCAATGCGACTGTGCAATGTTTGCAATGTATCTTCACGTGACGTGCACGCGTGCCCTCTAGTGACGGGCTGTGACCTTCCACGCTCTGGTCGGAACCACACCTCGTTGCACACGCCGCGATTAGCCGATGTAGTCACCGGTTTGCGCATTCCAGCCTTCGGCTCGTTACTTTTTGAACGCACCTTATATTATTAAAGGAAGTACGATCTGGACGAACTTGGCATATAGCAGTCAGTAGGTTACTAAGCGTTACACACCCTGCGGGTGAGCGTTAAATCGTGCTATGCGACCACGATGGGCATCTGTAGCAAGTCCCAAGATGGGAGCTACGAATCCCGACGCCGACAGTAGCTATCATGAGTGTGCCTTCCACACTCCCTCCAGACATAATGCCGGGATAGTACCTTATTTCAAGTCCCAGGGCACCTACACCATCCCTGTCCCTAATAAAGCTACAAACACTGGTAGCCTACTATCATCACAAAAATGCTGGTTAACAGACAAGTTCAACTCATACCTAAGTACACGAGGCTGATGACCAAGATGTTCCTAGCCTGTCAAATACATAAACAACAGCAGCAATAACTAAATTTAGTAGATATCCGTCATAATGATGTAAATAATGTACTGTAGTCTTCTCCTATTTAAAATATAGTAATAACTTTCTCTTTGCTGTGTTACCACGTGATTTACTTTACCTCTAAATCTTCATTCCTCATCATTCTGATGATTCATATATCCTGCAGTACGTACATTGAAATTGCTCAATGATCTTGACGTTTCTGTCGTGGGCGTAGCTTGGCACTCATAACGTGAACCTGTTGAAGTAATAAACCCCATGTGCTCCTTATGGGGTTCGTTTCCGACCTAAGGTAAACGCTATAAGAAAACATACAGAGAAAGTCTCTAATATGTTAGGGGGTAGCTTGGTCTACAAGAAAGTCGCTAGAAGAATAAACAATTAGGTACCAGAAATCCTTAAGATGTTATGATGGTATTCTGAAAGTCATGTAATGTTTGATCTCGTTAATAACGACATGTCGAGCTCCAGTTATAACGTAGGTTGATGTAAAAATAATTCAGGCATCCAGATTCACACGGTCCTAAGGCACACGATGGAAATGTTTTATACATTGTCATTTTGAACACTATTCCCTTCTGATGATCAATTTGTTACCGAGTAATGGTTTAACTTTAGTCCTTACAAGCCGTATAAAGGTAAATGAGAATGACAATTCTGAAAACTCGCATTAAACACCGAAGAAATACCCAGCATTTTAGATTTCATTTGTTTCCAGCGCTGCCAACTTAACCGGATATAGACGCATTCTCTGTTCTGCAATCAACACTGCTTTAGTCATCGCAGATACAGGAGAATACTTCGGGTATAAGGTGTATGTAAATTAGAAATTTAATACTCTTAGGAATTTGTTGTATTTTATGTCTCAGTGAAAAAGGTTTATTATTCACAACCTGCAAACAGATATGAATGTCATTATGATACTTTACATTAATTGTTGATTGTGTAAAATTGTTTGTAAACTCTTCGACTATTTATTACAAACAATAATAACACAGAAGTTTCCAAGTCCATTCATTCTATAATTTTGTAAATTCAAGGGTCTGGGTGTGGTGATTATAATTAGGAAAAGAAAAACGGAGCCAGTTACGCAGCTACCAGTCGTGAGCCCCTGTGTCCGTTGTGGGACTAACCACACCCTGCCCCCTTTATCAGGCGGGGGTAGAATAGCTCTGCCATTAAAACAAATGACTGTATCAAAAATAAAAGAAACGAAAAGCCAAGGGCTAATGAGGAGGGGAAAATAAGAGACACTCTAGGCATTGGATAGCCTCGTGTTGTCTGGGTCGGGAGAAAACTAAAGTTAGCAAAGAAAGATGGAAGAGAGTAGCCTAACACAAGTAAATAGAAACAATGTTGAACTCATCAGGAGTCACGTGATGGACAACCCCCGACCCTCGAGTGGTGATCCCCTGGGAAATGTCAAGGTCTATTTACAGAATGTGACTCACTGCACACATCTCTCATGCCTCATCACCGTATGTAAGCCTATCTCCACCATATGAAAGATAGGCGTACGAGATCACCAATTGCTCTTGCGTGTCAGTGTATGTGCATTAAATGTGTGTGTGTCCCACTAGTATATTTTGATTTGATGGAGTGATTAAAGTGAAATGCATTAAGCACCATTTAGACCCTGACTGTACGTTTCAAATTTCATTAAGGGTTACCAATTTAAAATTGACTTTTCTGGCAGATTAATCCTTCGAGCGCATTGAAACATGGTATAAAAATCTTTATTTAATACTCAATATAACTTATTAGCATCCAAATTTACTCAAACATTTTGAAAAAATTCAAGATGAGTTCTATGCAAATTTAGAAAAACAAACTTCTATTATGTATTTTTTTAGCGTATGGCTTTTTAATGCCGGGAGTGTCCGAGGACATGTTCGGCTCGCCAGTTTCGTAGCTGCTTCGAGGTGGACGCCTAATGGGTGAGCTACACGTTCCGTCGCGTGTGGAGAGTTGTCCGGGGAGGAAAGTTTTGAATGTAAGGACAAGGAGTTCGAAGTTAGCGGCTGTGGCCCATAGTTAGGGACCAACCCCAGAATTTGCCTGGAAGGAAGATGGGAAACCACAGAAGGCCATCTTCAAGGTTGCCGGCGTGGGGATTCGAACCTTCCCGCCTCCCGGATGTGAGCGACTGCCAGCAGTCATGCCGTAACGACCACGGCTATCTCACCCGGTTTTTGAATAATGAACCACTGCCATAATATTTGCATATTCCTGCATAAATCCGTAAATTATAAATTCCATAACTTATAGGTAACACCTACGTCACTTTCTGAGACATTGAATTCATTAGGTCGTTATAAAAGATCCGATATCCGAGAGACTTGGTTTAGTGGACCACCACTAAGTACCTATAGGTACCTAAACATTACTCTTACTCTTCTTAAATTTTATTTGGCACGCATGTCAATTCTTAATACTTGATTTCACGTAACTCGTCAGTGAATGATACGATCACAGTAAACTCTAGGGAACACTTTTCTACGAAAACACAAATCTCTTGGTTTCATTTCATTAACTGCAGATGGCAAAAATGTCAACTCTTCAGGAATGATTTCATTTAATTCGTCATGGTTTCCCCCGAATTTTGCCAAACATGGAATACTGGACCATAACTATATAACCTAAACCTAAGGAATCATAGACCAATATCCTACTTCTAACGTAGATGACAACTTGCCAATTCATCATACATGATTTCATTGAGTTCATGATATGATTTCTGTGAAGGCTTGCTTGCATGGTATACCAATAGTTTAATTTAAGATGAAAGGTATATAAATCTGTTGCTTCCTTCTCACAACTTATTGATGTTGATGTCGCGTATGCCAGTTCTTATGTATGAAATACTCTAACTCGCCAAAGAATAATTCAATCTCTGCGAAACCTACTGTGCTACAGTGAACCAATGGCATAATCTAAATTTACAGCTATACAAGTCTATTGGGTTATTTAGTTCATTAAAGCTGGTGCGCAAGTCAATTTCTCTCTCAAGAAGTCCTCTACCACGTCGTGGAATGATTCTATGCAAGCGCTCCTATGACTGAAAAGTTGTGGAACATAATTTCCTACTGTATTGTTCCACAATGTAGGTAGCGTTCGTGTTGTCCTCTAAGATGAACTCCTATATTTAGTGTCAGTTGATCATATCGTAGCGAATGTTGACAAGAACTAGTACGTTGAACGAAATTCGCAATTAACTTTTTAACTGCTGCGTTCATGAATTATAGATGCCTTTGTAGCGTAGTTATAAAGTTGTATTTTACTGGCTAATTCACTGCGGAAAATGTGATAAATACTTATCTCCTTATAATAATTATTTGGCACAGTAATTCCTAGCTTACGTTTCATAAATTATAGGTGCCATACATATGACATTCCCAAAAATTAACTCATGTGACCCGTCACAGAAAGATGCGATCTGTTCAATAACGAACTTAATTAGCCGATAATTGGCGTTAAATATTCATGTGAGTAATTAAGCTAGTGTGGTGGTTGTGATGATTGTTGGTTTAAGTGGTAAAACATCAAGATAAACTGCCCCAATTAACTTATGCAGTTATCGTATGTTAGACCATCATGATTGGGTGAGTTAGCCGAGGTCGTTGCGGCATGACTGTTGGCAGTCGCTCACATCCGGGAGGCGAGGAGGTTCGAATCCCCCCGCCGGCAACCTTGAAGATGGTCTTCTGTGGTTTCCCATCTTCCTTCCAGGCAAATGCCGGGGTTGGTCCTTAACTATAGGCCACAGCCGCTACCTTCCAACTCCTCGACCCTCCCTTCCAACTTTCCTCCCCAACGGTACTTGTAGCTCACCCATTGGGTGTCCGTCTCGAAGCAGCTACAAAACTGGCGAGCCGAACATGTCCTCGGACACTCCCGGCACTAAAAGCCATACGCTAAAAAAAAAGTCCATCATGCAGCTACTAGTAATTTTTAATTGGTGCACTTAGGGCATCGTGATCATTATCATTATGCACATGGATGTACTTAATCTCGCACATAGATCGTTTTGTTGTAGAGTATATGTAAGTTATGTGTGTGCTCGTAATTGATTCTGGGTTAGGAAAGAAGGAGTCCGGGCCTTGAAATTTGGTATCAATCCAGCGTAGGCCTTGGGTAGAAGTGAATTGTTGTTTCATATAATATCAATTAGCACTGTGTGCTTGAATGTATGTGGAGATTCACTGATAACCTATCTCGTTGTAATGACTGCACTAGTGTTCGTAATTGCAATTGGGGGGTAATATTTTAAGGAGGTAGCCGTGACCTTAAGTTAGGTACCATCGCACATGCAAGAAACCATGGAAAACCCGTTTCTTGGATTAGTGAGTGGGGAATGAAACCCATCTCTCCTCAGTTCTGATGCACGAGGCTCAGTTTACACTGTTGCAGTCCTCAAACATGAATTGAATATCTAGGCACAGTAAGAAATCGAACTTAGAACTCAAATGTGAGAGCAGAGAAAGTTAGCCAATGTACCATGTGGTTGTCACCAGTAGAAGAATGAAATTATGGTAAAACTCTTATGGAATGGCTGAGGTGATAATCGAAGTCTGCTTTTATCATTTATTCTCACCAGGTTCAACGTAGCGTGCTGCAGCATTAGACCAGAATTATGTATCTTGGTTGAGAAGGAAATCGAATCCAAGACTTACCACAGAAATATTGATCTTACCACCGGTACTGTAGTAAGCGTCAATGTAATACTAACCCTAATAATGAAGTGAGCCAGAAAGGAAGATGTGAAGGAGTGTGATGAGATAGGTGTCCTTTCTCGGATTTGGAAGGTGAGTTGTCAAGGACCTTCTGGTCTATGGCCCTGTTCACTGCTTCCTGTATTACCAAAACAAATTTCAGTATTACGGGTTTAAAGTTAAGTTCATTTTAAACCAAGCCGTTAGCAAAAGTCTCGCGCAGCCTTAAGGGATAGATCAAGTCGCATATCGCAGTGTTCCACCAAGGCGAGAAGCATGCTTCAGATGTGCCTCTTGAAAGAAGAAAAAGAGTTGTGATTTAGGAGCCGAGCTTCTTTCTCCTTAAATATTATAACAGATGAGGCTGTTAATCCACCGCTTAAAGGAAGCTACTTAGTGCGTTGCAGCCCCAAGACTCGGGTTAGACTTCTAACGGTTAGAGAGAGAGAGAGTGGGGCGGGGGTGTTCTCTGAGACAGCCACGACTCAGAACGCCGAGTTCAGAGGTGCGAATCTTATACACCGTCACCACTCAGAGTGGCAGTCCATTTTAGGGATCTCGCTCATTAAACAGAAACAAACTTGTTTGTACAACAATGACCTATGCACGAGAAGAACTCATTTCTCAAGTCATTTGAATGAAGAGGGAATCGCGGGGCAATTTATTGGATAACCATTAAATATTCGAGATCAAAATTGGCAATACCCGCGGAGTCTAGGAACCGTGGACGGAACCTCTCATCGGTAATCTACATTTCATAAATACACCTTTAAGAGTAGGTCAGTAGCTCTACCAGTGTTGGTTAAGTTTAGTGAATGTAAGATTGAGGACATTTCAGATGCTCTTTCCCAATAGTAGCCTCAATTGTAAGTAGGCCTAAACATACACACATCAAAAAAAGTTTTGCATCACCTCGGTTCCAAGAGTTCCGGAACCGTTAAATACAAAGGGAATAGAGATCAACACAAACAACATTTCAGCTCGTTTTATTGCTCATGAGACCCACACATTGCATGTTGTACCATCATACAGCTAGACTTTCAGCATTTGTGGTCCAGATTGCAGTACACACCACTACCTCTAATACCCAGTAGCACGTCCTCTTGCATTGATGCATGCCTGTATTCGCCGTGGCATACTATCCACAAGTTCATCAAGACACTGTTGGTCCAAATTGTCCCACTCCTCAACGACAATTCGGCGTAAATCTCTCAGAGTGGTTGGTGGGTCAAGACGTCCATAAACAGCCCTTTTCAACATATCCCAGGCATGTTCGATGGGGTTCATGTCTGGCGAACATGCTGGCCACTGTAGTCGAGCGATGTCGTTATCTTGAAGGAACGCATTCACAAGATGTGCACGATGAGGTCGAGAATTGTCGTCCATGAAGACAAATGCCTCTCCAATATTCTGCCGATATGGTTGCACTATGGGTCGGAGGATGTCTTTCAGGTATCGTAAAGCCGTTTCGGAGCCTTCCATGACCACCAGTGGCGTACGTCGGCCCCACATAATGCCACCCCAAAACATCAGGGAACCACCACCTTGCTGCACTCGCTGGACAGTGTGTCTAAGACGTTCAGCCTGACCAGGGTGCCTCCAAACACGTCTCCGACGATTGGTTGAAGGCATATGCGACACTCATCGGTGAAGAGAACGTGATGCCAATTCCGTGGGGTCCATTCAGCATGTTGTTGGGCCCTTCTGTACCGCGCTGCATGGTGTCGGGGTTGCAAAGCTGGACCTCGCCATGGACTTCGTGAGTGAAGTTGCGCATCATGCAGCCTATTGCGCACAGTTTGAGTTGAAACACGACGTCCTGTGGCTGAACGAAACGCATTATTCAACATGGTGGCATTGCTGTCAGGGTTCCTCCGAGCGGCAATCCGTAAGTAGCGGTCATCCACTACAGTAGTAGCCCTTGGGCGGCCTGAGCGAGGCCTGTCATCGACAGTTCCTGTATCTCTGTACCTCCTCCATGTCCGAACAACATCGCTTTGGTTCACTCTGAGACGCCTGGAAACTTCCCTTGTTGAGAGCCCTTCTTGACACAAAGTAACAATGCGGACGCGATCGAACTGCGGTATTGACCTTCTAGGCATGGTAGAACTACAGACAACATGAGCAGCGTACCTTCGTCCTGGTGGAATGACTGGAACTGATCGGCTGTCGTACCCCCTCCGTCTAATAGGCCCTGCTCATGCATGGTTGTTTACATCTTTGAGCAGTTTTAGTGACATCTATGAACAGTCAAAGGGACTGTATCTTGGATACAATATACACAGTCAACATCTATATGCCGGAGATCTGGGAACCGAGGTGACGCAAAACTTTTTTTGATGTGTGTAATTTTGAAATTCTACATTCTAACTTCGTGCTTCTATTTTATGTCTGTATCTTAGAATCTAACTCACAGTAGCTTATCAAAGAGAATTGATAATTGAGTAAGTAATGGCATCGTATACGTATTACGGCATGCAAAAATTACATATTATAGATGTGCGTGAACAAAACAACCTATATAAGAAAATGAGTTGAATGTCTGTGGTCCAAATCCCTGTGCTAATGAAAAAGCTTGCCAAAATAATTTGGAAAGGAATTTAATACTGCGAACAAAAGTCTGTGTGAGTATCCATAACACATTATATTGGAACAAGTTATTTACTGCTCATATTGACATCGCATTGTTGAAATCGCGATTTAATGTTTCTCTGTCGGTCAACACGATTGCACCCAGTACAATCGTGTTGACTGAAAAACATTAAATTTCGATTAGGAAGCCAACACTGAAAATGGCTTCCAACACGATAATAGTTGTTGTCATTTATTCATTACACTGTTGTTGCTGTGACGGAAGACTTATTCAGTGTGCGAGTACAGTATACTACTGTATAACCTGGGACCGCATTTCTGCACCTTATGTTCCCGTTTTTACTATATCAGGGATGCGGCAATGTTCTGTGTAGCAGCCGGAGGACATAATTAGAGATGAAACAAGGGATGTAAATAGAACTGGGCAAGGAGTTGGAAGGAATCGGTCGTGGCCTATTAGACGGTACCGTCCATGTATCTGCCTGGAGTTGAAAATGGGAAACCATAGAAAATTATTTCAAGGATTGCCGACCATAGGGTTCTTTGTCACTTGGCTTCCGAGTCTGGAGATAGCTTGGCCTTGCTCCTGTACCCATCCTACTTATAACCATGAATGATACGACAGAAATAGGCTATATTCTTCTTGTAAACCGTATTGGATGGCTTTTAGACGCAGTTGATGAGGACTTCGCATCCTGTGTTCAAGGTTTCGACATCGAATGCTAACCATTTCGGTAGGCATTTAAGAATCTTCCCATGCGACTGATCTGTTCAGTAGAGGCTGTTGTTTCATTTGAGGGGCTTGGACAGCGTGGTCATTCAGCCCATTGTGTCTGATAGCCTATGTTATTGTGGTGTATGTTGTAGTATGTGTATTTGTAATTCAGGTGAGGATAGGGAAGGCGGCGGCCGTGGACGTACGTTAGAAATCATCCCACCATTTGCCTTGAGTAGAAGTGGGGACCCCAAGCATATCCACAGCCAGGAGGACTGAGGTGGTAATCGATCCCACCTCTTCTCAGTATTGCCCCACGAACCCCCAGACCAGAATTAAATTTCTTGACAGAGCCGGGAATCAACCCTGATCTCTACTAAACGGCTGTTCCGTTCGAACCGCACACTACGGAATAACTCCTGAACGCAATTCCAGGACCTCGTTCTCGTTGTATCTAGAACCACAGCAGATGAAGTGGAGTAACACCAGCAACATTAAGACACTTATAACAATGGAATTCTTCATGGATATCTAACGTCTCACCTTATTCATCACGTCTATAAATACAAATCTGCTGCGTACGAATGGAATGTCAGAAAATGAAGTTTGGAAGTAAAGTTGAACTAATTTACAACTGGATGTCACTGTCTAATATCCAGCTTAAGTTGAATTGTAGTCAAAATGAACTCTCTTCCCCTGCCTTCACCCTGCTCCTTGATTTCTTCTTCATAGAGCCCGCAAGGGAAATTACGTCACATCAGCTCCAGATGTGGCAACTTGTAAGTAATTAGTCCAATGAGAGCCCATTCCTCACCTTATTTCGAATTAATGCCTTTCCCTTCCTTAACCGTCTGCCACCCACGCCCATTCTTGATGAACAAGTATCAGAACTTTGTACATTTTAAAACACTCTACATTATCTTTTGTACGTCGAATTATATATTCATCGTCAATTTACTTATTATCACTATTTATCTTTTTGAATTTGCATCTCGTTTTACAATTTAAGTAAATAAATTGATTACAGATAATTTACATCGCAGCTTTATACGTTATTAGTAACATAGGTTCATAAGATTAAAGTTTAGAGCCGAATTCCTTACAATTACAAAATGTAATGCACATTTAGTTACTGTATATATCTTCCTTCGGCACGAACTTACACACTCACGATAATGTTTCTCTCCGTTGGACTAGTTCAGTAGTTTCACTTCCATTGTTGGTAATAGGTATTACTGCAAGCTACGGTGTCTATTTAATTAACTAACAACGAGATAATGTACAGGGGGGCCGGTGTAGAATACATCTGGTTGATGAATCTCAGAGTGTCCATAATTTCGTTTTTATTCCTTGGAAGAAGCTTCTGCTTTACTTTTTTTTTAACAACAGCGTGAGTGATGAAAGGAAAGTTAACGACTTCAACATCCAGGACTGATAACTCGTGTCTATGAGGGCACTGAGAAGCCAGGATTCTGTTTCTAATCGAGTGGCATGACTACACTCGACAGCCCTCCTTAATCTCTGAGTGCCAGGTTACCTATCGCAGTCAGTGTTTGGCGAAGTCCGGACAAACCGTGCAATAAAAAAGTAATTAAATGATATTTCACGATTTGAAAAGTATATTGAAAATTTTGAAGGCAGCCATTGTTTCAGGGGCACAAAAACAATGTTACTAACCCGTAAATAATAATAATTATAAAAATAATATCATGTTTGAAGAAATGTTTCAGTGTTGTATTAGTACACGAAATAATAATGCTTTTCAGGCAGTCAACACGATTGCACCCAATCGTAAAGGGTGTTATTCCCTAAACCTGAAAAAATAACATGAGTTTAATAAATTCACTCGGATTATTAGTTTCGATCGTCAAGGGATTAAATTATCATCAGATCCCTCACACTCAGGCTATTAAAATATAGTATATTTCTTTTAATATGTGGGTCAAGATATTTACAATATATACCATATTTTACTTACACCCAATACCGTGCCCTTGATTACAATCATGTCAACCAACTGGAAAGAATTTAAATTTCTTATTGATAATATGTTTTATTTTTTTTGTCGTGTGGCCTCCTGAGAGGCTGAGAGCAGGTCTTTCTAGTCGACGCCAGTGGGCTACCTGCGCGTCGGGATGAGAGATGGAATGGATGAAGATGAATGAAACTGGACAATGATGTGGAAGGAAGTGGCCGTGGCCTATCAGAAGGTACCGTCCCAGCATTTGCCTGGTGTTGAAAATGGGAAACCACGGAAAACCATTTCAAGGACGGCCGACGGTGGGGCTCAAACCCACGCTTCTACCGAGTCAGCAGAGAGCTTGGCCCCATAACCTAACGCTGTACTTTGGCCAGCGTAGCCAATGCTGTCGGTTAATGATAATATTAATAACTTAATAATTAATAGTCTAATAATAATAAACAGAGTTTATGTTTTTCAGTCGGTCAACACGATTGTACCCAATTGTGATGGGTTATGGATCTCATGATGATCCCTTGACGATCGAAAGAGGTCATCCAAGGGTATGTATTAATCTCATGTAAATTGTTTCAAAGAGTAGGGCATAAACCACTGCAATGGGGTACAATCGTGTTGACCGACTGAAAACATTAAACTTCGTTTACTAAGGCAACACTGAAAATGGCTTCGAACGCCATAACAATAATAAAAGTTCTCTTAAAATGATCAAAATTTCCGCAATGAAAGAATAAATATTCTATGAATTAAACTGGAAAGTGGTAGATTAGTATTTTAAATATTCTTACTACCAAAATATAAGGCAATATTAGAAATTATTTTAAGAACAGTCCTACCACCTCATTGGCCTACATATCTTGAAGTGTAACAGCTGAATGCAGGTGATTCGGGCTCTAGTCCTGATAGCGGTCTTATTGCCAATTCGTATGCTTCAATGCATATCAAGGGAATAATATACAGTATATTAAATTAACTAATATAACATAAGGAATGTGACTATTACTAACCACCAGGATGATTCAGGCTAAGAAAAATGTAATAGGGGTCCGGAGCGTTGTTATGAATTGCTTCCATTTAGGAGTGTCTGGTTCCTCTATTATACTTGCATTGTTAACCCCCATTAGTCCAACCGTGATCAGTCACGAGATTGAACAAATTATAGAAAGGAAGTGATTTAAATGTCAGTAATTTGTTATATTATTAAACACATATTTACTAGAATGTCAGTTGCTTGTTCTTTTCCTTCATTTTGTAAAGTATTGCTGTTACGATTTACTTATGAAATGAAAATCCACATCCTGCTTCCAGTCTCCGACCGGGTCAGGAATGGAATGAATGAAGCCCCCCATCCAGCGGCGAGGATATGAAATGTGCCGGCTGCCGAGGCCTGACGCACTCCTCTGGGGCAATGATTAAATGAATGACAGATGAAATGAAATGATAGTGGAGAGTGTTGCTGGAATGAAATTGTGACAGGGAAAACCGGAGTACCCGGAGAAAAACCTGTCTGCCTCCGTTTTGTCCAGCACAGATCTCACATGGAGTGACCGGGATTTGAACCACGGACCCAGCGGTGAGAGGCCGGCGTGCTACCGCCTAAGTCACGGAGGCTCACGATTTACTTATGAATTCTGTAAAACAAAATCACACAACTATCATAAATGATAAGCATAAAAACAACAAAATATACTGTTTAAGATTGTTGTTAACTCATTTAAGAGGATTGGGACATCTTGGTCATTAGCTCCACATATTTGGGTGTGTGTTTCTGTGATGAACGTCGTAGTGTGTGTAGCTGCGTTATGAATAGGGATGAGATATGTGCCCTGGGACTTGAAACAAGATACTCTGCTGGCATTTGGCTGGAAGGGGAGTGAAAGAATACCAGAAAGAAAACCACACTCCGGGTAGCTGCTGTCAGCGCCGGTATTCAAACCTCCAATCTCCGGATTTGCTGCTGCTGACCACTGCAGTCGTGGTGAGTAATTTAAGGCGCACGGCTATACCGCAGATTATCATGTAACAGTTAAGCTATGAACTGCACCAGTGAAGGGTACATTTCACATGCCTCAAACTCATTGTGTTCTTTGGGCTGACGATTACGATGAATCTGGTCCCTTAAATGGAGCAACCAAAAATGTAACTTTTAACTGAGTATCGTGTAAAGTGTTCCTGTTCATTTTTCTTGCAGTACATTTACATATTGATTATTATTCTGGCGTCATTCCAGGTCCACTAATTAGAACAGGGATAAAAAGTGAGTGGCTGGACTGCAAGAATATCCAGAACCCTCCATACCTCACTGATTGTGCCAATTCGCATATATCAAATGCAATTGTGCTAGCGTGCGGTCCTTTGACAGTAATGATAAAAGCTGATTTCGCTTGTGTTCTTCACTAAAAACTGTAATGAGCATAATGATCGAGTCCGCTCTTGGCCTACGTCAGTCACTCCGCGGCCTGGTCATCATCTGCTCTATGTGGCCACGTTACCGTGCATTTTATCGTACTACGAAATCATGGGCTGAAGGGAGTTGGGGAGGGGGGGGGGGGAGTGGGGGGGGGGGGGGGTCTTTCATTTTCATTATCGTGTACTCCGCTTGAATACTACCGCCATCATTTCACCCCTCCCTGCTCTTTTATCCCTGGAACCTAGCCACTGCATTGCACTCACGGTCGCATGATAGCCAGCTTGTGGCTCGGCCGATACACTGGTTTTTACGTTACACACACTAATGTGAAGTTTAGTTCCCTTATGGACTTCGATCAGTTCAATGGTATCAGATAAATAGAATGCGATATTTAATGGATTTCAGTCGGTCAACATGACTGTACTTAATTGTAATTGGTGGTTCCCTAGGCCTAATCCTGAAAGAAAAAAACATGAGATTATTAAATACACTTGGTTAACCAGTTTCGATCGTCAAGCAAACATCATCAGATCCTTTTCACTCAGGCTATTTAATCGATTCTTTATGAGAATAGGTTATGAATAGGCTACAATTATTTAGTTGTGTGTGTATGTCTACCCCTCATTATTACCGTTTACGACTGGATCGGGGATTAGATACGATGAAATTCCAATGCGGTGGATGGTTTTACGGCTGGATGCCCTTCCTGACACCAACCTCATGAGAGGAGTTAATGAGAGATGAAATCAATGGAGATGAATGAAACTGAGCAAGGATGAGGGAGGAAGAGGCCGTGGCCTGTCAGAAGGTACCGTACCAGCGTTTGCCTGCAGCGGAAAATGGGGAAAACATGGAAAACCATTTCAAGGAGGCCAACGGTGGGGCTTGAATCCCCTTCTACCGAGTCCTCAGAGAGCTTGTCCCCATGGCCTAGAGCTGCGTGTTATATATGCACTTATTTCGTTATATAGTTATACTAGCAACCCGACCCGGCATCGCCCGGGAACAGTTTTGAATGCATTACGTGATAAGTGCTTTTTTTCCAATGTTAACGAACAACGACCAATATCCGTTTTACGTCTTGGCATGATGGGTTAAAATTACTGACTGGACTATTAATTATATTATCATGGAGATGAATGTGCAACAAATTCTTGTCCGATGTAATTTAAGAATGGCGAGGTGCATGAAACACAAATCCCCCTTCCGTCCAATCTTAACTTGACTGTGAATTTGGTGGAACGAAAAGTTCACAGGCGAAATGAAGAAAAGCCGAGTTGCACTTCCAGGGAAACTCCAAACACAACCACTCTTCTCTAAAATTTTTAACTCAACACGACTCGACAGTTTGCTGCTGGCTGTATCTGGGGCAATAAGCTCGTCCGCTAGCTAAGCTGTAACTGGGGTGATAGACTCGCCCCTAGCTAGCTCGTAAACTGCCGCTTCAGTAACTGAATGGAGATTGTTGGAAGAAATGAAAACGTAAAAACACTTATAGTAGGCGATGTATTGAAGATAGAGATATGCTCTCCCGAGCTTTCTGTAGCACATTTCATGCTGAACACTTCTTACACTGATAGTATATAATGTAGATATTTTTAACGGTTTGCCCAGCGTAAGCTTAAAAAGTGCACGGACACCAGTTTTTTTCGACCTTTTCACTGAAATCGTTAGTGCTTGAGTTCCTTTTGTCATAAATAAATTATTTTCTACAGAAACCTTCCTCGAGATATCCTTTACAGAATGGTGTAAACTGCATCAAAATCCATTCAGTGGTTCTCGAGATTACCCCTGACATCCAAGAGTCGGGGACTTCGTTTTATAATAAGTAGAGATTATAGGCCAATCAGTATAATTTAATATAATATAATACCCCTTCCGTCCAATCTTAAATTGAGTGTGAATTTTGCAGAACGAAAAGTTCACAGGCGAAATGAGAGTTGCACTTCCAGGGAATGGCGAGGTGAATGAAACTCAAATCCCCCTTCCGTCCAATCTTAACTTGACTGTGTTTCATAGGCGAAATGAAGAACACCCTAGTTGAACTTCCAGGGAAATTCCAAACACAACCACCCTTCTCAGAAGTCTTAACTCAACACGACTCAACGGCTTGCTGCTGGCTGTATCTGGGACAATAGGTTCGCCCGCTAGCTAGGCTGT
Source organism: Meconema thalassinum (assembly GCA_946902985.2). Taxonomy (NCBI): domain Eukaryota; kingdom Metazoa; phylum Arthropoda; class Insecta; order Orthoptera; family Tettigoniidae; genus Meconema; species Meconema thalassinum. The sequence continues at coordinate 1,395,367,529 of OX336389.2, forward strand.
AACAGGGATGATAGACTCGCCCTTAGCTTGCTGGTAAACTGTCGCCTCAGAAGTTGAACGGGCATGGTTGGAAGAAATTAAAACCTAAAAACACTTATAGTGGGCGATGTATTGAAGATAGACATGTGCTCTCGCGGACTTTTTTGTAGAACTTTTCATGCTGAACAATTCTTACACTCATAGTATTTAGATATTTTAAACGGTTTGCCCAGCGTAAGCTTACAAAGCGATCGGACGCCAGTTTTTTTTTACTTTTCCACTGAAATCGTTACTGTTCGGCTTCCTTTGATCGTAAATAATTTATTTTCTACGAGAATCATCCTCGAGATATCCTTTACAGAATGGTGAAAACCGCATCAAAATCCATCCAGTGGTTCTCGAGTTTACCCGTAACATCCAAGACTCGGGGACTTTGTTTTATACTAAGTAGAGATTTAGTTAGAAACATATATTTAATAGGCAAAGTGTTAAGGATCTGATGATGATCTCTTGACGATCGAAACTGATCATCCATGTGTATGAGTATTTATTAATCTCACGTAATTTTATTCAGGATTTGGGAACCATCCATTTGCAATTGGGTACAATCGTGTGGACTGAATATTAAGTTTCGATTACTAAGGCAGCACTGAAAATGGCTTCCAAGTTCTAACACGATAATAAAGAGAATTATAGCTGAGGTTATTTTTAATACGTAGTTCACATGAAAGAGCTGACAAATGCACTAAGAGATTTTTGGTCGATTGTTAACAGTCCTCAACATGGTTTCCAAATTCTTAGTCTCGGTACTGATGCCTGGAGTAAGCAGGTCACTGTTTCATCGCGGTTTTTGAATTAGTATGCGTGTGTAGGCCTGTATTCAGATAGAGCAGGGATTCAGAACGAGACAGCCGTGTTTTCAAATTAGGTACTTTTCCGTCATTGGCCTCGAGTGGAAGAGAGAAACCATGATAAGTAACTTCTAGGATAACACAAATTTGAGTCAGAGACACCTTTTCTTAGGGTAGAATGAAATTTCATGCCAGAGCTGGTAATCGAACCAAGGGTCATAGGGACAGGGGGCTCAATAGCTTAGAGTTTCGTCAATTTTCAGTTACAGTTAAATGTATGTTCATGTTGTACTATTATTGCTTTATTTCGCGGTTTGCCCTGGGACACCATGGTCATGAATCTTCGTCATATCCTTCATTATCCTGATGTGTGTATTACAGCATTTGTCTATCAGAATGTGTAAGAGGGAAAAATCTACTGTCAATGTTTGTTGTTTGAGTGTTCAGTCTTCAGACTGGTTTGACGTAGTCATCCGTGCCGCCCTGTCCTGAGCTAATCGCTTCATCTCCACATAGCTAGCACACCTTACATCCTAGGCAATCTGTTCAACATATTCTAACCTTGGTCTACCCCTACAGTTCTTGTCCTCAACCTTTCCTTCCATATCTAAGTTTGCTATTTTTGGGTGTCTTAGTACGTGTCCTACCAACCAATCTCTTCTCTTCATAACCCGTCGCCAGAAACATCTCTCCTCGCCCACTCGTCTAAAGGTAACCGTGTAGTGTGAAAACCGTGTAGTGTGAAACAGGCAAATAACGCACTACGTTACAAATATATCAATATTTCACAACAATTTCAAGTCAGAATTTTGAAATTTGTGTCATTTGTATAAGATAGACATATGAGCATACACAGTAATTTACACTGAGCACAGTTGTACGGTATTGTCATAAGGGCAGTAATAATGCACTGAAAAATTGCAAAAAAAAATGCCTTCATTGATGTACCTTTTTCTCAGAAACGAATAGTTATGTGGGGATATAATTTTACACAGATAAACTTATTACCCTGTTCTATTATGATGACTAGAATCTTAATTGTATGTTAAATAAGTTCTTAATTATTAATTTTTGAAATTTGTAAAAAAAAAAACATTTTCCTTAAAAATTTGGTGGTATTAATTACTGTTTATCAGAAACTACTGGATCAATTTGAATAATCCTAGTCATCAATACTCAAAGGCATGGTTATGTTGTGTATACAAAATATTAGCTTGATAGTCCTACCCAGTTCTGAGAAAAAGGTACATATGTTTCAAAAAATATAGTTTTTGAGAAAATCTCAAAAAAACATTATAACAGAGTCTGGAGTCTAATCTCAGTACATCCCTGGAAAATAATCATCCCGGGATTCATCCCCTCCCTTTGTATACTTCCTTTTGAACCTCAGCTTGGTTCTTAATTCCTTTTGCATGGCCTCAGCAGCTCTATTAGCTTAATACAAACGCTTCTGGTCGATGGACTTCAATGACTCTAGACATTTTTCCCAACTCTCACACACATTTCCTTTAATACATGATTCCTTGAATTCACACCAGCATTAAATGTAAGTACTGCCTCTTACCCCTATTTTGAAGGTCTCAAAATTAACTTGGAGGACACACCTTTCCTTACACAAACATCCTTCACAACTGATAAACTATCACTCATTTTTCAAACTTTACACAATCTGTTTGTATAAAATCTGACAGAACTTTTAAGCCCTTAATTACATTGCCAGCATTAGAATGTGATATAAACTCAATACTATCCATATCATGAAATTGATCTTTAGAAAGTTTTCTTTTGGATGCACTTGATGGCAATGAACTATTTTCAGGAATACCACATGGAGAAGTTGGGTTAGAATCAACACTAACAAGTGACTGCAACTAAGAATCACTGTTCACTGTCTATATTATATTTACAGCATGTCTATTGCCAAAGAATTTACGTTTCATATACACTTTCTGACTTCTACCCATGTAAAAACAAACAAAAACTCCCGGGAAAGTAAATAAACAAACAACAATATCAAAAAAAAAACTAAACATACAACGTACTGTATGAAGCTAAACTTTACCAAGCATAAATTAAATTCACCTAAGTGAAAAAATAAGAATACAATGAGTAAGAAAGTATTGAAGTGAAAGTGGATGTGGAACTTTCAGAGCAATAGCTGTGCAGTACTTACTCGAAAATTAAATTTCAAGGCTTAAATGTAAACAATTTACAATAAATTATACATCAAATTATTCGTAAAAGAACGAAGAATTTTATTACGTTGAAAACTAGAAATGCAATTTTTCATGAAATTACACTACACGGTTACCTTAACATTTCCTCAATTGTTACACTATCTACCCATCTGAACTTCATCACACTCCTGTAACACCACATCTCAAACGCTCTATTCTCCTCTTTTCTCCTGCACCAACAGCCCATGTTTCAATTCCATAGAGTGCCACGCTCCAGACAAAGACTTTCAAAAATGACTTTCTAATACCTAAATCTATATTCGATGTCAACATATTTCTTTTCTGTAGAATTAATTGGTTTCCTTGACTGAGCCAACCTACATTTTATATCCTCTTTGCTTCGTCCATCACAGGTTATTCTGCTTCCTAAGTAGCAGAAGTCTCCTACTTCCTTTAACTATTCACTTGGCAATTTGACGTCGATAGGGATTTCTGATGTATTTCGGCTGCATTCCATTATCTTTAGCCTATTTTCATTTTATGAAAAAAATAGGCATATCAGATCACCTTTGTCCGTGTGTGTGTGTGCGTCCGTGTAGGTGTACCCCCACCCCTCCTAATTACTTCTTAACGGCTGGAGCGATTTCAATGAAACTCGATAAGGTTTTGTGACTTATTGGGCCGACCCTGACCGTGCCCTTCAAGTTTTACTACGTCTCACTAATCCAACATGGCGGCTGTGTGAAATATTTCACCGGCATTCTGTATCTCCGAAATTATTATCGATATCGCCCTGAAATTTAGTACAGTAATAAAGGGTACTACTAAAAGTTCTCCTATGAGACTTTCAAAAATCTGTTAACTACAGAACTAACATGGTGGCAAAGCGAAGTTGAAACGTTTAAATAGACTTTTCTCACGATTTAATCATCCAAACGCAATGAAACATGGTACAGCAAATGTTTATACACATTGTAATGCACTGACATATAATTTACTTCAATTGTTTATATAATCTTATGATGGCGGCCGTGCGAAACATTTATCTGATATTCTATATCTCCGAAACTATTACTGATATCACGCTGAACTTTTATACTGTGATAAAAAGCACTACTATTAGCTCATCTATGTAACTTACAAAAACCTGTAAAGTACAAAACAAACATGGCGGCCAAGCGAAGTTGAAACATTAAAAATAAAAACTCGTGATTTAACCATCTGAGCGCAGTGAAATATGGTACAGTAAATGTTCATACACATTGTAATGCACTGGCATCTAATTTAGTTCAATTGTTTGCATAACCTCAAGATGGTGGCTGTCCGAAACTTTTAAGTTAAGTTCTTATTTCTTGTGTATTAATCATGCGATCGGAGTGAACGTTTCAATAATGACCCTACGCAATAATCGTCATCTAGTAGTGCATAACTGTATGGCCTACATACATTAAAATCTAACATGGCGACCATCTGAAATGTTTAGACAGTTCTCAATATCTATTAATCTATGATAGCAATCAAACTGAAATTTTGTACGTTGATAGCGGCTATGAAGATAAGTTCACCCATGGGATTTTAAATAACCTGGTGAGCACAAATTCAACATGGCGGCGACGCGAAACATAAATATTTAAATGGACATTTCTCACGATTCAAGCATCGGAGCGCAGTAAAACTTGGTACGGTAAATGCTTATACAAATTTTAATCCACTGGCATCTAATTTATTTCAATTGTTTTCATAACCACAAGATGGCAGCTGTGCGAAATTTTGAAATCTTATTTCTTGTGTCGTAATCATGAGATTGAAGTTTGAATATTACACCTACACAATAATCTTTATGTAATAGTACATAACTCTAAGACCTACGTACATAAAGATCCAACACGGCGACCATCTGAAATTATTAGTCGGTTCTCAATATATACGAATCTATAACAGCAATCAATCTGAAATTTTGTGTGTTGATAGATGCAATTAACATAAGTAGGATATAGCCTATGGAAATAGGCTGTATAGGTCTTCACGGAACTGCTTGTTGTTTTATATTTTGCGATTTTCGTCATGAATTCTTTCCTCAAGAAGGAGTCCATACCAGTTAAAAACATTCAGCACAAGTGTATGTGTGTGTGTGTCGGGGGAAAGTATTTGTCTGATAACTTGTGTTATGGTGGTGTCCTTAGTAGTGTGGGTCCTTGTAATGAGGCTAGGATTGGGATGCATGCGGCCGTGGTCTTATGTTATGAACCTTCGTGGCATTTGCCTGAAGTAGAAGTGGGAAACCAAAGAAATACGATTCTAGTTAGACCTATGTGGGAATCGACCTTGCTTCTTCTCAGGTTTGTCTCACGAGTCTGATTGTACCCCGTCCAAGCACTTAGTCAAAAATTAAATTCCTTGGCTGAGCCAGGAATCGAACCTAGACCTCCGCGGTTGTCAGTGTTTCATGTGCAGATAAGCCTACACCTCCATCAAAATAATAAGGGAGAGCTTAATGTCATTAAAATAGTTACATAGCTTGATCTGCAAAGTGACTCCTAGTTTCAGAGTGAAAGAAGAAGCTCAGAATCCAGCAAGGTTGAAATCCAAGTTACAATACTTGGACTAGTACATGCACGACTTTCCATCCATTGGAATAATATTCAACTTATTTCTAAATTACTAATATCTCAGTACAATAGAAAATACAGTTGGAACAATCCAAATTTGGTAACGAATTTCCCGGTAGTTTGACGGCCTGATCTTCTGCGCTCAACGCTGGTGCTGGGGCTAGGCCTGGCAATAGCGCACCACAAGAGATTTATTACGCGTCTTACTGCGTTCACAGATCGTTCGGGACCCATCCTATCACTAGTGGCCCAAACTCTTGACCAGTCTTACCAGTGGTCACGACTCTATTACTATCTGGTCACCTGGTGCTAAGCCTGACAATAGCGCGCCACAAGAAATTCACGCGGCTTAAGCCTACTGGGTTAAACAGACCGTTCGTGACCCATTCTGTCCACAGTGACCCAAACGAAATAACCCGCGCTCTCGACCAACCCGTACTATTTCATAGCTCTGTTACTGTGTATGGACCCATTGGACGTTCTGCTGAGTTTCAAAAGGGCTGAGCCATATGGTTTGGGCGTGTACCATTCATGATCCTTCCAAATGGTCAGTGAGCAAGTCCAGTTGGAGAATCGGCTGACTAAACAAGCCCAAAATTCAGCTAAACACTGATTATTGCTGAAATAGGTTTCCTTCAAATCTGAAGAAAAAAAAAACAACCAGCCTCCGTGTTGAATAGTTAACCTATATTTAAGCTGAGAGTGCTCCCTTGACGGTCCGACACAGCATGGAGATCAATTTTAATGTGGTCATTGAGCCGTTAACTACATTACAATGCGCCTAATTCTCAATCGCCTTGTTCATTCATTCAGTAGCATGTCGCATTGAACACAATTGTCTCTTCATTTCCTGCGCATTCTTTATTCATCGGGGAGTAGGGTGAAGACTCTGTCTCTAAACACCAACATATTCTCATGATGAACATGTCAAGTTCCCAGCTGATGTACGGTAGCCCAATGGAGGGGGAGCGAGCTCACGTTCAATGAGAGTTTACACTCCCGTTCAGACACGTAATCAAGTAGGCTACTCCGCTTATATGCGTGGACATACTACTCTGGTTTGTCGCGAAACTAATGAGCTACCATTCTTCTCTCAGAGGAAGTCATTATAGTGGCATTTTTACAAGAAGTATAGGAACAATCAATTAGTCGATTAATCCATTCATCCATTCAAACATTTATGTATTTTTGATTGCTATTCCTTAGAAAGACAACGAATATGTGTTTGTCTTTCCAAACAACTCTATACAATAGAAATATATTTCTTCAAGCAAAAATTACATTAACGTTTAAATTGATACAAGTAATCACCTGCTAAATGATGTGAATCTCGTTATCGTGTCATAGGAAGTGACGTCCTTAGAAGCTAAGTGACCCATGTGACAAATTACTTATTTGTAAAAATTACCGTTTGTCCTTATTTTCACGCTACAATGGAGGATCTTTCATCCCTTGTGATTATGTGTTTAGGTTTGTGTAAGTTAATTGTTTGGTAGTATTAAGAATGAGAGGGTATAGATTACTAAACTACCTTCCATACGGGATGTCCCATGAAAGTCGATTCCAAATAAAGCAGATTCCCTTCCGGGACCAATGATGATCCAAATATCTGAGGTCAAGACTCAGACAATTCCACATTTTAATAATCAAGACAAACTACTGTTTTGTTCTTACTTCTCATTATAATCAGAAATCCATAATGAATATAATGCTCCTTTGGGAGCGGTATTGGATGAGAATTTGATTCAATATTGGGCCGATGAATAAGAAGAAAAAGCATTCAAAAGAAGTATAAGAATTTTGAAGACCTTTCCTATTGAACTCATGTATCGATATATAGGAAATATACACCGTACATGACTAGCAGTAGGCTATTTATGTATTTGTTTTATTGATGAGAATGAATGCTACTACAGAAGTGACACATCAAACTCACAAACTAACAGAAAAAATAAGTTAAAATAACTTTCTGTGGTGGTGATAAGTAATATAATGGACGTACTATTTAGGACATTTTCCTCTAATTATAATAACAATAATGAACATGGAATCAGCTATTTACTAAGTACAGTACTGACACATGTAATTTACTATAAATTGAACAAAATTATAGAGGAGTAAGTGAAATGAAAGACGCTACCTAGGCCCTATATCTCATTGACTGTTAGAAACGTAGAGTCCAATAGCGTCGTCATTTTCCGCAAAGCGCCGTAGGAAAATATTCAGAGCACTTCGGAAAACTTCGGCTGTTCCAAGCACCTGATGAAGCAACAGTGTCATTTCTCGCCTTATAATGCTGTAGAATAATGATCGGAGTACATCAAAGAAATGTTTAAAGCCCAAAACGTATTGCATCTGATAACCTCAATGTACTGCGCCAACACTATCGCACTTATACAGAGGCCTAATATTTCTATGGTGATAACTTTTCAAGGGGCATAAGAAGTCGTTTTGCACTAATTACTCCCCTTGAATTATATTTGTAAGCAGCGTAAGACGTAGCTATTTTCGTAATTTCGCTCCAAAACACGCCCCTACGGGCGGCGTGATTCACACTGCATTTTTAGCCAACAATAGACTCATTTAAATACTCTTACAGTTGTACCTCAATTACAAGGATCTCCGTACCCCTACTACGACTGCGATCTAGTAGCAACATGGTTGGTTCTCGGGTCATGAAAAGTGTGTTTCGGGCCCATTTGTCTGTATGTTATTTATACAGTACAAATCTACACCGTTTCAGCAAACGCGGCAAATTTTGCGTCCAGTATTCTGTTTCTTACATTACGAGGCTTAATTTGAGCACTATTTATACAAAGCTACTCCATTTCACCGAAAAGATCCAAATTTTAAGTCACGAATTTCGTTTTATGAATTGCAAGCCTAAATATAGGCCTAGATCGGTCCTTCGCCAAATTCAAAATTTCGTACAAACGGCCTAAATGCAGGAAATGCAAAGGTCTGTCCGAAATTTCAAGTAGACAGTGTTATCTGCTGAGTTTCGAAAGCTAAGCACGTAAAATATGGTTCAGTTCGGTGAAACGGTGTAGATTTGTGCCAAAGGGCCTAAATGAAGAGAATAGAAAGGGCTGTCCAAAATTTCAAGTGGACGGTGTTAATCGTTGGGTTCCAAACGGTATGAACGTAAAATTTGGTTCAGATCAGTGAAACTGTGTACATGTGTGGTAAAGGGCCTAAATGCAGGTACTGGAGAGGACTGCCCAAATTTCAAGTAGACAGTGTTACTCGCTGGGTTCGAAAGGGTAACTACGTAAATTTGGTTCTGATTGGTGATACGGTGTAGATTTGTGCCAAAGGGCTAATATGCAGGAAGTGGAGAGGGCCGTCCGAAATTACAAGTGAACAGTGTTACACGCAGGATTCCAAAAATAAAATTTGGTTCTGATCTGTGAAACTACCGTATGTAGATTTGGGCCAAAGAGTCTAAATGCAGGGAATGGAGAGGTCTGTCCGAAATTTAAAGTGGACAGTTTTACCCGCAGGATACCAAAGGGTAAGTATACAAAAGTTGGTTCTGATCGGTAAAACGGTGTAGATTATCGCCAAAGGGCCTAAATGCAGTGAATGGAGAGGAATGTCCAAAATTTAAAGTGAACAGTGTTACTCCCAGAGTTTCAAAGGGTAAGTATATAACATTTGTTTCTGATTGATGAAACGGAGTAGTTTAGTGCCACAGGGCTTAATGGAGGGAATGGAGAGGCCTGCCCGAAATTCCAAGTGGACAGTGTTACTCGCAGGGATTCAAAGAGGAAGTTTTTTTTTTTTCTGATCGGTGAAACGGTGGACAATGTTACCCACAGGATTCCAAAGGGTAAGTGTCTAAAGTTTGGTTCTGATCGGTGGTATGGTGTAGATTATCGCCAAAGGGCTTAAATGCAGGAAATGGAGAGCTCTGTGCGAAATTTCAAGTTGACAGTGATACTCGCAGGGGTCCAAAGTGTAAGTATATAAAATTTGGTTCTGCTCGGTGAAACGGTGTAGTTTTGTGTCAAAAGGCGCAAATGCAGGGAATGGAGAGCCTGTCGAAATTTGAAGTTCACGGTGGTAGACTACTCGCAGGTTTCCAAAGGATATATAGGCCTATATCAAATTTTGTCAATGCAGGGAATGGATAGGTATGTCCGAAATTCCAATCGAGCACTGTTACTCACAGTGTTCCAAAGGGTATGTATATTACATTTGGTTCTGATCGGTGAAACCGTATAGATTTGTCCGAAAGGGCCTAAATGCCGGGAATGGAGTGGTCTGTCTGAAGTTTCAAGTGGGCAGTATTAGCCGCAGGGTTCCAAGAATAGGTACGTAACATTTGGTTCAGATCGGTGAAACGGTGTTGATTTGTATAAATAACAGACAAACATACAAACCAACATTGACCTTTACATAGATGTAGTTCTCAGATCGATAAAATATTTAAGTACTTCTTTTAATCTGGCGATGGATAATCGACCATTTGAAAGGTCATCGTGCTGCAGAGTTCGAATAGGTTGGAGTAGTTGGAGGAGGAACGCATTGCCTGACAGAGACATCCTCTTCTCTAATGGTTCGTAAACCTTGTTCGGGACCGGTCCTTTTTAATGCTTGTTCGTCACAGTTACTTCTTGGAATGTGCAATGCAAGATAGGAAAAAATGAAGGACAGCGCGACATCAGGTCTACTTGTGCAATGCTTAGATGTCTGTGTTCGGCTATCACCGCGGAGGCGCGGGTTCGAAACTTGGCTCTGACAAGAAATTTAATTCTAGTCTGAGGACTGGAACGGGGTACACTCTGCCTCATGAGGCAAAATTGAAAAGAGGCGGGTTCGATTCCCACCTCACCCATTCTAGTATTTGGTTTTCCGTGGTTTCCCATTTTTACTCCAGGCGAACGCCAGGATTGTTCCTAAATTTCTGTCACGGCCGCCTCCTTCCCAATCCTCATCTGAATTAGGACTACACACATTGATACCGCCATTCCAATAACACAGGTTATAAGAGAAATTTCACACGCACACCAGTGCACGGGGCTGCATGACATCGATATCGCAAAGGCCCTAAATGAATTATCAACATTATCATCTGACATGTTTAGTCACAACTTAACTACTGCATGTAGTCTATTAAAATAGTGAGTGAAATATACTGCAGCGTACCACGGCGTTAAAACTTTATTTAGTGAATGTGAAATTTGTGCTGGACAAACGTAAAGCAAGAGAGGTTCTCTCCGGAGTCACCAGTTATTCCCATATAGTTATTTCTAGTAGAAATAAAGGAAGTATTCACCAGCAAAACCAAGCACGAAAATTATTTGTCCGACAGTCTGTGACAAATGTCCTCTATTATGTGTTGTACAATAAACTCGCTAAGATAAAGCACGCTTTCATCCTCATACGATATGTTTGATGAATATTTAACAATTACGAGTATTACGAAATGTGATACATTTAGAGTTGCGTGTAGGGCGATGCATTATTCCAAGTAAAAATTGCCCTTCTGCATTAATTATCTATTACGTATATCCGCAAATATTAAACTGACCCTGTAACTGCCAATTCTATTGAGTGATTTCATGAAATGATGTGATATGGGGTAACTTTTAACTCAATTTCCAACCATGTACGAATGTTAATATCTGAAAATGAATATCTCTTATTCAAATCCTGTAGAACCAGTCGCTGAAGAAGTTGATAAAATTATTTTTACTTTAATTTAAAGAGTAACGAAATTAATAGCTCTGCTTTCAAATCGTGCGTTAAAAATTTCTGAACGGAATAAATGAGTACTTGTTGCCAGTGTGAATGACTCGGTCCAACAAGCATATTCTGAGTTTAATTGTGAGTAGCTGCAGTAAACGGCACACACTGCTCACACTATCGAGGCTCATGCTGCGTGAATGTCATACATAAGCTGCAAAAAGCACCCCAGCTCTCTGACACGTTTCTTTCGCCCTGACATGTTAACACATACAACGTAATTGCCACTCTCTCCCTAGACTTGAAGAAAAACGGGCATTACATTGTTAGTTAGTCTCAACACAATGTCCATCTCAAATCACGCTTTTTCACTTACTGCTGCATTAAACCGCTTCCTAATGTGCACACATAACACTGGCAGACCTCATGAATAAAAGCAACACTTGCCCATTTTATGTTCAGTAATTGATGATCCACAATATCCGACAAAAGCACGTTTATTTCCGAAGGGAGTTTGTAAGCGGTATTCTATATATAAAACAGCCAGAAATAACCATCGAAGATGACTTGATCTGAATACTGCACATAAATGGACACGAAATCCGTAATTATATACTAGATTTTAATGAACGGTTTCTGGAAGTACGTGCCACACCGTGAAGCGCAGCAGGAAAATATAGAAGTGAAGTTCTGATTGTGTGTTATCATCACAGCGAATCTAGTTGTTTGAGCTTTTTCATCGCTAGCCAATTTATTAGCTGTTACCATTCAGTCAGTAATCATGTTAGAGGAAGTAGCGAATAGGTGTAATTGAATTGTTGGGAGGGAATGTTTTTGGTCCTGACATAATAACAGTAATCTCTGCGTTCAACATTGATAGGGCCTGTAAATTAAAATTCGGAAATGAATAGAATGATGTCCAAAACTAGATGCATAATAATACTCGCATTTATCCATTTATCACGAAACATTGATGGAGGCCTTGTAGTTGTGGTAATTCTTGTTTTGCTCCGTCACCTTTACCCAGTGAACAGTAAGAAATGACCGCAGACTGGTTATTGAGAGCTCAAAAGCTTACGGAGACTGTGTAGTAATGGACCCATAATTTCTTCATTTTACATGTTAGGTTTACATTTGTTTTTCTTATTTTGTAATTTTCACAGGACAGTTAATTGTGGACCGCACATTATGCGGATTATTTTGTTTAATTTAACACAGAAAAGATTCATTTAACTCATTCCATTCTCACACAGGGTGTTTTCAAACTTTTATCTACGAAATAATTTTGACAGGAACCTGTCAACTTGGGGTATCATTTTCCAAAACAATAATATCACCAGAACAGCCATGTTTTTACATATCTATGAGTATATTATGAATGAAATAATGAGCGTAATATCTTCTCATGTTTTTGGTATTAAAGATCATTTTAGAATACATTTATTTGCACAAATTGTTTTGGCTGTAAAATTGAAAAATATAACGCTATTTTTGAACTATTAATTAGAACATCCAAAATCTAGCTCACTCACCTTAAAGAGTGTACGCAACTAATGTTTTACAGAAACTATGAGATTGATAGCTCAAATATTTTCAGAGAAACGTGTATCCCAATTTGACAGTGGTGTGTCAAAATTATTTCGTAGATAAATGTTTGGAGACATCCTGTGGGAGAATGGAATAAGATAAATGAGTGCTTAGTGTGTTATATTAAACAAAATAATTCGCATAATGTACGGTCCACAATTAGCCTATCTTGCCTGTAAAAATTAGAAAATGAGAGAAATAAATGCAAACGTGCATGTAAAATGAAGAAAATATGGGTCCATGACTACACGGTCCCCTTAAAATACCCATTAGTTCGATTTTATGATACATCTTGTAAATAGCATTTCAAGTTGCACTGCGGAACACCAACTTCATAAAGTCAATTTTTCGTCGTTCATAACGGGATGAATGGACTTCGTGGTTTTCACTCCATAGGCACACTTGCTGAACAATAATCTAGGAAGCACTTGATTGATGCTGAATTGGGATGGATTTAATTGAAAATTGCAACTAGTTTGAGTGAGGAACAGATTCATACCCAAGTTAGCTCTTATCATTGCAGTTGCTGGTGTCAGGTGGTACACCTGAAATAACCTATCTTTCAAATTAAACGAATGTCGCAATAAAAAGGTAATATACAGTAATAAATTGTAAAGTGACTAAGCGATAGACTTTACACCACACCCTTTCTAGAGGTAAATGTTCTGCACCTAGACATCGTGATTGGTGCATAATTCTGTGTTCGACTTCACTTATTCCCATAAAGTAAATCATATCACCCACTATGTTTCTTATTTTCTAATACGCCTACTCATTAGTAATGAAACTTTTATACCTCTTGACACATTTACTAAAGTCATATAATTCAATTCTACTTCTTGTTTCCTGGCATATGCGCATTCAGAACAGCACAACTGGGCACGAATAAGATTTTGAGTCACTTCTGGTGGCAATAAACCACGAATCGTTCTAAATATGATCTTGGAATCCTAGTAATTAAAATTCCCTCATGTTTTATCCACATAGTCTGTAATTCGCACCAAACTTAGCTCCCAACATCTTAACTTTTTAACCCATTTTCACCTTTTGTGAGTGTGTGTTTATGTGTTGTGGGTGTGTTCTAATTCAATTTGGATTCGCTGCAGGGATTTCAATGAAACATTATGACTTGCCCGCCAACCGTGTCTTCCAAATTTCAATAAGTGTCTCCGATCCAACAATGGAGGCCGTGGTTCTGTATATTTCCGGAATTATTGCAACAATCACCCTGAAATTTTGTATGATTAGTATACAGTATAAAATAGATGCTCATTTGTAACCTTCAAAATCATGAGAACAAAAAATGCATGCCGGCCAAGCGAATGTAAAATATTCAGGAAAGGGTCGTGGTGGCCCAACGGTCAAGCAGTTGGCCCCTCACCTCGGTGGACCGGGTTCGATTCAGGTCCAGGCATGTGATATTTTCAAAGTGAAATGCCATGTCCTTTGGTTTGGATTCCACGTAAAATGGAGGTCCAGTGGCTCGTGATTGCGAGAATAACAGTCACGTAAAACTAAAAATGTCCTTCCTTCAAATATTGAAAATAACTTTTCTGGTGATTTATTACCCAAGCGCATTAAAACTTCGTATGGTGAATTTGAATCCAGATAGAAATATTTTGGCATTTTAACGTTGCTCAATTGTATTCAAAATTAAAGGCAGTGGTAATATGAAACTTTAAGAACTGTTTTTATTTCTCTGTTCCTATTCAAGTGGACGTTGTAAACCGCCGAACAATGATCCACTATATTGATATATATCTACTGGCACTGAAAGATTTACATTTCGCAAATAATAGAAGCCGTATACTTTACTGTACGGTACTTAAAATGAACTCCTATAACACTTCACAGAAATATGCGTTCTCTGCAGAATTTTCTGATTTTGAACATGGTACACCATTGTGACATTGATATGAGGCTCATATGCCACTTATATTTATATGGAGCATTGCTTCATCATTTTTATCGATGTCATATAATAGGCAAATAATTCACCACTTATGTAGAGATAAGTTTAATTGTACCTTATTATTATTGTCACTCATGCGTGATAAAGTAACTTTGATTATTATTAATTATTTATTTTCCGATATCTTATTCTATATTTCAATTTAATCATATCTACTGAATATCCAATCGGATCATTTTTAACGACAATTCACCACAAGAGGGATCCCGATTAAGCCCAACATAAGAAAGAGTTGCCTAATTTCTTGGATGCCCGTCTGGCCAGAAGAAAATGAGGCAGTCGACCGTTTGGACTCCATTGGAAGGGGGAGGTACGTTTGAGTTAGCACGCGTCCCTACAACAAATTCAAAAAGAGTGACGTCACGAGCACGTGGAAGTTTGAACGATGTCACATGTTGAAGATTGACCTATTGAAGAGAAGAACCTACGACGTATTTGGAGCGGTGTGGGGGATGATGTCCTATGATTGGATGAGAAGGAGCAGATTTTTGAACTGAACGAACTACAGGATGGAAGGAGTAGATAGTTTATAGAAACGGATGAAAAGAGAATCTGTGACCACAATTCATTACTTGATTTCATTATCGCAGGTACATCGTCGCTATGGTTCTCTGTGAGGCCATTAGAGAAATTTAACACTGGCTACGTGTGAAAGACAATTCACGTCTTATTGCACCTGTAGGGGTAGTCGTGTCTGTGACTATCTCTATATAAGTGAAGTATGGAATCAGAGTCCGTCACGACCAGTATATCAGAGAACACATCACGTCTCTGATTTGTAAAATCTATATTCATTTAAGATCACCATGACAACGCAGAAGACGAGGACAGAATTTCTCCACCATAGAGAAATACGAGAGCGAACGACGTTCAGCACTGGTGAGCTTCATGACGAAATACTACGCAAATTCTCTATGTTTTTGATTAATTTTTACGGCAAGTATATTCCAGCTTTTTAAAATACAATAACTTAATTGAAACTCACCTCCAATTCAACTTTTCGCCGTGCTAGCAGAAGATTCAGTAAACGCATTCCTTATTTATTATTACTATCAACATTCTATTTTCTCTTGTTTTTATAATTATATTTACTATTTTAATTCAATGCAGAGCCTTTCCATTCTCGCAGTTAGAAATAGCTATAAGCCTACCACATTTCCCGAAGCAAATCAACTTGGTTAAATACGGAGTCTTGCCAAGAGCTGAGTGTAAGAAGATCTCAAGTTGCTATACTATAGGTCAAGGTTTATATCTTTTATTTGGTCTTCAACTTGGAATTGTGACCTTGGCGCCCAACACAATAATTAATGAACAGCTGCAGTTTGGTAAGTGCTGACGTTAGGTCTGCCCAGAGCAATCTGGCAGTTTGGTAAGAGGAGACCAGACTTATGTCCACTACGAGTGCGTAACACGTTTCATTTGTCGTCACAACGTGGGGATCACTCCCGCCAGGTAAATAATATCATATTTGTCGCCCAACATTGGGGTGATTCATTATCACACTCTCCCATGTTAAAATAACGATACACTGGGTGTCTCACCTAACTCTGTGACGTCAAATAGGCTATTTTCTAAATTAATAAAACAACTGAAACATCTGCCTTTGCTGGCATGTACCAATGTCAGGGGCTCATGCAATTGGGAGGCTATACACAATCCAAACAATTTAAAAATATCATTTTCAACGCAAGGTTACATTTCTTTAGATAGAACATATACCGGTAGGTCTTTTCTACTGAACTGAAAACTAGAGGTACAATTAGTGATAGCAGAATTGGTTTCACTTTTCTAAAACTCATACTTTCGGAAATAACTTAACATAAGCGTAGCAATAGAGACTGTTCACACTACACGGGTTGTTTGCAATATATCTTTATTAACAGTATGCATTGAACTAGTGGTCCCTCCATGCATTTGCAAGTTAGCTGCGGCCCGTGGCTGCCGTTGGCTGTTGCCTTAGGGTGGTCCAGTACTGAAAACCTGGATTAGCTTACATTTTTCTTAGAATTGTAAGTGTAGTGATGCATATTTAATAACCTCAGGCAGGTTAAGAAAGTGCTTTAAATTTCAGATACCGAAGACAATTATCTGCAGTTCTTTTACATTGCTGATAGTAGTGATTGCACTGCCAGATTAAATTACAATTAATTGCGCACATTAATTGTACTATAAGAGTGATTGATCGTAAAGGAGCTTTATACTGCAAAATCAGTGCGGTGTGAATCCTTGTGCACACCAATAGGAGCCTCTACGTGACGTGTTGTGTAATGGAAGTGTTACTGAACGCCTTCCTGGAAATCGAACTTCCAGCTGAATCCACATCTCATTCGTGGTGATTATCAGGAGAGTATGGTGAGCCAGCTGTCATGTAGTCATATCTGCCTCGTGATCGATGAGGGACATATCCAGCAAACATGGTGGCAACAAAAGGAACTGTATTTACTGTACATATCAAAGAACTCTTCGTTTCCGCAGTCGCATTTATTATACATGCTAAATTTTCAATATATGTCATCGATCCAAGGATTACTTGGATAAGAAGAAAGAAATATCGGGATGTTGACCGCCATCTCTGTTGAAGCAACACCTCTGATTTACTGCTTCGTGTTGATAGATCCTTTAATTTGAATCAAGCGAGGCCATTGATGGTTCTCAATATCTCCCCAAATTAGGAAATTTGAAATTGTTCTGGCATGACGTCGCACATGCCTCCTGGTGTCGTTCACTTCTGTGAATTACAATTGATTCAGACCCCCAGTGTTGCAATAACTCTATTCGAAAACTTGACCTGCTGCCACTGAGAATGAAAATCTCTATGTTCGAGGCCCCTTTGGCTTGCGATCTAGGAGAGACCTAGCGATGGCCTGACAACTGACAATCCCGCCTTTAGCGGACGGCATTCATATACCATGGAGTGAGATATTAGCCTGTGGGTAATGAGAGTGCTGCGTTGCTGTAGCAAAAGCTATGCTGTTACTGTGTTCTTTGATTTTGATTTATTTAGGAGCTTTGTGATATCGTGATCACGTAGCCCCGTGCACTTGGCTGTGAATGGAATATGTCTGATAACCTGACTTATTATGATGGCTGTATTAGTGTGTGCCAAATGAGGATTGGCAAGAAGTCGGTCGAGGACTTGAAAGTGGAACCATCCCAGCTTTTGCCTGGAGTAAAAGTGGAAACACACGGAAAACCACTTCCACTAGGCTAACTGTACCCCGTTCAATCCCTCAGACCAGAATTTAATTTCTTGTCAGAGCCGGGAATCGAAATTAGGCCTCCACGGTGACAGCTAAGAATGTTAGCAACTACGTGGACTAATGTAGGCTAGGCCTATATGTAATTCTGGTCTTATGGCTGGAACGGGGGTAAACTCAGTCTCGCGAGACAAAGCTGAGTATAGGAGGGTTCGATTCTCACCTCTGCAATCATGGAACTAGTTTTCTGTGGTTTCCCCACTTCTATTCCAGTCAAATGCCGGGATTTTTTCCTAACTGAAGGCCATGGCAGCCTTCTTTCTAATCCTCACCTGAATTACAAGTACACACACTACTATGGTACATACACCACAATATCACAGGTTATCAGACTGTTGCCGACAGTAGTGGCTACGCGCGCTAAAGCGCAGCGTTAGGTCAAGGGGCCAAGCTCTCTGCTGACTCGGTAGACGCGTGGGTTCGAGCCCCACCGTCGGCTGTCCTTGAAATGGTTTTCCGTGGTTTCCCATTTTCAACACCCGGCAAATGCTGGGACAGTACCTTCTGACAGGCCACGGCCGCTTCCTTCCACATCCTTGCCCAGTTTCATTCATCTTCATCCATTCCATCTCTCATCCCGACGCGCAGGTCGCCCACGGGCGTCAACTAGAAAGACCTGCACTCGGCCTCTCAGGAGGCTACACGAGAAGAAGAAATCAGACTGTTTTTGTTTAAATATATATTGAGCCCGTATTCGCTCATGCTGGCGAGTATTTTTTATGCCGAAGTTGGTAACACGAGAGAATGAATCTCTGAATGCATCCGGAAAGATGCAGTTGTACTTTTGATTTCGTTGGAAGACTGTCAATATTTATTTTACCATGATTAGAGAAGGTATTCTCTAATGTGCACCTTTGAATTTACCACATCAAGTATTTCTGTATAATTTGCCAAGGAGAAGTGGCCTAACATTATGTATTTAGTACTTGAGACTAAGGAATGACACTGCGGAAATGCAGGAATAATGTCGAGAGACGTTCAACGACTCGACTAGTCTCAAAGCCAGTACAACCCGCTTCCTGGAGGAAAGCACTCGTTGATTGTCTAAGTTCAGCACCGCATGCGTGCGACACGCAGTTGTAATAGTCCGGTCAAGTGACCGATGAGACGTTGGATACGTAAGCCAGTTTATATTATAACGCACGAGATGTGTGCAGTGGAAAACTCCGTGAAAATATTGCTTTATAAGCATTTAAAATCAGTGAAATATTACGGTGATTTAACCGGAAGCATGGCCGATGTGTGTGCCATTCAGAAGTGTGAGTAACTGTGATTTCGAAAGTGCCAGTGTCATATTTCACACCAGTGAGAATTGCATGAAATAATCCATGTTGTGTGAAATCGTAATTTTCTTGAACGGCCGATGCCGCAGATTTCATCAGATAAAATTTTTCACCGTGTGTGATAGTGGAAAAAGTGAGCCAACACGTGATTTTGTTGAGCAGAATCTGTGGAGCATACATGGCCATTTGTTGAATAGAGTCTGCAAAATTACCAAGTGTAGATGCTGTGTTAGTTAGCGAATCCCACTAGAAGCAGTGAATTTCTTGTGTAATTTATCAACGTTACCACGATGTACGAGATCCACCAGAAAAGAAGAGCTTTACCACCGTTCACCATGTGGGTGATAATGGCGTAGACACATTATGAGAGGGATACCTAGCACCACAACAGCATAATCAAATGCAGGCTGAAGAACGGACTACAATGTGCCTATCCGAGCGTTTGAAGTATGGCCCACGCTCGAAATGGAAGGAAATACCCCTCAATTATTCCTGTAGGAACGAGGTGAGCTACAATGATCTTCGTGAGTCTAACTAATGTCTTTTTGTAAGGTGATGGTCTTTGGTGGAGTAGTTTTAACGATCGTACTTCGATTCACAGTCATCTAGTTAGGTTTTGTTTGTGTAGGTTTTTCTTTTAGTTTACCGACTATGGTAATCTTTCATGTTTCAATGCACATCGCAGCGAACGTCTCCAATGCATTTCCTAATCGTGAGTTAGTCACCTGATTAATATGTGTGTGTTTTTATCACACGGTGCATTTAATGTCTTTTTTATGTTCACTTTGAACGAACCAATTGTATGTGTAATTTAAACGGGGCTGTAACTAAGTAATTTAAATCAGCTGTTGCTGAAGTCAGTATTTTGAACCCCTATTTTGTGATATGTAAAGCACGCCACTGAGCAGGCATATCCTCCAATGGGAGAGGTTATTTCATTACCTATTTATGGGTATACATTTTTATTTGAGAGTGGAAAGTCTACCACTAGATTCGAGATGAATCAATGAACAGTGTGAAGGAGTGTTATATCTTTCTGTTTGTACTCCAAGTCTTGTTCACACTAGTAACGTATCATTTACAATTAACGCCACTGTTTTATATGGTGTGAATGTTTATTTCATGCATTGGAAGTGCCTAGAATGCACATGTTTGATTTTTAACAAACTTGCTGGGAGTGTTATATCTTCCAAACACGTTAGTGCGAGTGGAATATCTCGCGTTCTGTATGTTTTGCTTTGCCCATGCAGACACATCATTGTCAATCATTTTTTGTCTACTATAAATGTATCACGAACACTACAACGAATATTATCTTATGAACTGCAAGTGTAGGATCACAATGTGAACATTGTTATGGATCCGATATGCTAAAGAAACGAACATTTGAAACTGTACTGTTTGCCTATGCAACTCATAACAGTTTGGGAATGAACAAAAAGTAAGCCGCTTTGGGAGACAAGTGTTTTCAAGGTTACGCGCAGTAGTGCCAACCCATAATCCCACGTGATTCTAGACTTCTGACAGATTTAATGCTACTGCTTTTCTAAATGATGTGATCTACAGTAGCCAGTGTTTATTAAGCTTTATAAAACTAGGTCAAGTTAACAGCGATATTAAGAATGCAATGATAGTGTGTGACAGGAGGTCACCTTTAATGTTTACGATCTTCGCATATGTTGTGAGCGAAGCACGTTTGAACAACTTTTATTGTTTAAGATTTTAGAATTGTCTTGTGAAACTGATTGACTTATTTGAGGCTGTGTCATTATTTTTCACATGTTGTGAAGGTTTATGCCGTGTGTTTATGCACGATGAAGGGGTGGTTTCCCATAGTTTTGAGGTTGCCGGCCTTGTTTCAAAGCTCATGCGCTTGACAGACCGAGGTTAAGGAAGTGATCCAGCGGGACACTCTGTTACTTTAGAATGGTTTTTGAGCTTTATGACAGCTCGGAGTATGCTTGTTCGCGTGTACTTGGGTGTGCACCAATGGTTTTATCCACCAGTTAGGAAGCCGTGCAGATGATCAATCCGTATAATTAACAAATATTAAAACAAAGACAACTAATAATCACTCATTAAATAAAATTGAGTAATGAATTTAAACGAAAGCAATAATTATCTGTCATCCATTTAATCATTGCCCCAGAGGAGTGCGTCAGGCCTCGGCAGCTGGCACAGTTCATATCCTCGCCGCTAGATAGGGGCTTCATTCCATTCCTGACCCGGTCGGAGACTGGAAGCAGGCTGTGGATTTTCAATCACTAAACGCTTGTTTAACTTTGATCATGGTTTATAACTCGCTGACCATTGCACTGAGCTGTCGTTTTATTTCTTTGTTAGTTTAAGCTTTAGACAGCTGACACATGCGACTGACAGGGATTTGGTCTACCCCAGAGTTTTCAACTCGTGGGTCGTGAACCATGTAACTGTTGTTCTGCTGTTAACGAACAGTACTATGATTTCCTAGCTTACACATGATAGATGACCGATGGAAACAAACAGTAACCATCATGTGGTAGGAAGGTTTAATAAGAATACTCTTGTGTGTGATACTTATTTATTAATTGTTGTGTAAACCCATATTCCCATCTTTCTTCTGATACTTGTAGATATTTTGTTGTACAGTTGAATGTAAACTTGAGTTGTGTTATAAAGGATGACTCTAAATCACTTTAGATTTTTGTTTAGTTGTTTTTACTACGGATGCTTCTCACCGTAGATTAGTTTAACTTAGGATGAGTTTATATTAATTAAAAATTAAATGTAAATACGGGATGGTCACAGCTTACTTTGTTGTTTTTCCTGTCATGTTTGACATATTTCCATCATGACGTTTCACTTGGAAACGTCATGCCTTGTTAATTATAATTACAATTTAAAATCTTTTGTACCATTTCCCTAGCTTTGCTGTTTTTTTTCTGATTGTATTTAGGACCAATCGAGGGGAGATTTTTACATAGAAGATAATAGTTTATTTTTGTTTCTTTACCTGTGTTTAGTTAACGGATTAGCCGACTCATACCCCCGATTGTAGGATAGGGGCTTATGATTTTAATAAATCATTTTGTGAAATTTACTTAAGCCTGGATTTTAATTTAATAGTTTTTAAGGGGGTGCATTTCCTTAAGGGGTCTATGACTATGCTATGATGGGAACCTGATCCCTATGATGACGAGGAGTCTTGTGCCGGAATAGCCCACAAGGAGTGTACTCCAATCCTCTTAGGCCACATGTGTTCAAGGATGTGGTTATCTGGAAAGCTACACACGATCGGTGGCGGACCAGATCACCACCTCTAACGGGCACAATATATATATATATATATATATATATATATATATATATTTATAAACACGGGACAAAATAACCACCATGCCCAAGCCCATAAGAGGGAACAACAACTGTATTGCAACTGTCTCTCAGACATTCAACAGCCCAGTGATTCGCAGCACTTCACTTGGCATTGGTCACATACACGTGACTTTCTCAAGGTGTGATAATCTACCAATTTGTGGTACAACAATTGGTTCACGCTTCAACTGACTAACACATTGACAAGGGGCCACGTTGAAACACATTAAAAGATATGTTCAGCCATTGTCCACTGTCCACTGATCCAATTCAGTGGAGAATGATCCTGTACTACGTGAACAATGTAATTCACATTCTAATGGCCTTATTAAACTCATACACATCAACAGTCCTTCATGGAAATGAAATAAAAGGCACTGTATATTATACAGCGATATTATGTCTGTAAATCTCAGTATTCATACGTAAATGTATGTATAGACCACCGGTTGTCAGAATAATATCGCTGTTGCAGGACGTTAGTAATTTTGCTGGGGTAGTACTACTAAACTTGTAAGTAATTAGGTACTTCAAGCCCAAGTAGGAAAATTGAGACTTCTTTCGAGAGTCAAACCCACACCTCCTGAAGTCCAAATAGGTTATTGTGTGATACTATTGGAAATGTCCATATTCAAGAGAAATAATATCTGAAGACATATGTGTGGAATGGATGACTTGGTCAGCTAAGAAAAAGAATATTCTTTTCCTTCGCTTGGCGACGTTAACACGCTGGAATGGTCATGGTGAGAATCAGATATCGGTATAACTTATTTCAGATTTATAAAAGGGGTAACTAACTTCACACCAGGACATTGTGCCCATACGCATTCTGAGTAGTCTATATGGATTTTCTCCCTATTACTTCTTTTGAAAGGGAATACTTAGATTGGACAATCCGGGAAGTGTCGACAGCTTCCTAATAGTCAGTGAATAAATATGCGGGCTAGGCCTCACTGTGTCTGGCACCAGACCCATAGTCATTGTAAGGATATTGAGAGAATGAGTGCAGTTCAGATTGCCAATGTTTGAAAGGAGAATAACTAGCATTCATGTAATAATTCATGGTTCGTTATGTGAAACATTTACTGAAAAGACTTTTGTTAAAATAATAAGATAGAACCTGAATAAAGATCAGTTAAATTGTGGGTTAATTTGTTAATTACAAATTCATTTCATGTATTGACTATCGAATATGTGTTTTTAAATAAATGTTTAAATGTACTGTATGTGTTTAACGATGAAGAAAAAAACTAAAATGCCATACGCAACAAAAAATGTTAGAATTTACAGTTCTGTTGGCCATGACTTCATCGACCATACCCTCGACATGACATTGTCAATATGGTATAATTTGCAAAGAGGGAATTTTAAACATGAAAACTAACACAAAATACTAATATGATTGCCAGAAACGAAAATTGTATAGGACAGTATATATCAGGGACTAATGTGCCTACTCTGAACGGTTCAACAACTTTGTGAAAATAAATGTCAGATCCTTGAATCCCTCTAGTACTCCCTTAAAATTATTCTGAATGCACTACTTTACTTAAATTATTTACTTGCCGCCATTTGCCATGGTGCAACTGCTCACACCTTCTCAGGTTTGTCTACTCTGACCGGAATTAAGTTTCTCGGCAGAACAGAGAATCGATCCTGGACATCCGGAGTGACATCCATCTTGGAAGTGGATTTCCATGGTTTCCCACTTCTACTCCAGGCAAAGGCCAGGATGGTTCCGAACATAAGTCCCTGCCTTCCTTCTTTCCAATCCTCACCTGAATAACAAATACACTCACTACTACTACCAGGGGGATGACAGATCATAGGGAGCGCGTGGGTCGGGGCAAGGCCCTGTACTGGATGTTCTGCCAACCAATGAAGAATTAATTTTAGCACTAAGGTTCCGTAGTTGGCACTCATGAACGTTCACATCAGACCGAATGGCGGAAGCGGGAATAGTCTGTTTTGATTGATTTTCCTCGTGGTGTTGTTGGTTGTTTTGATTTGTTCAGTATTTTGATTGTTTATTTGAATTGAATTGAGAGTCAATCATGCCACTGCAAGGGAGGAAAAATTGCCAAGCACCGGGATGTAAGAATTATAATGATAGTAAGAACAATACGGCAATTTTCATCTTCCTGGTGTTGACCTTGTGTAAAACTAGTGGGCAATATGGACTACTCTCGAATAAAAATATATAGAGAATAAATGTGTGCATTTCATCTCTTGTTTGTTTTCTTACCCATTCTCCTTTGCATTGCAATAAGATTTTTGGTTTAGGGCTACGGGGAGGGGTGGGTGGCAGCGGGCATGCTACGCAAAAAGTGAGGTTATGGCAATGTAGTGTGTGCATTTGGACAGTTTTCTTTATATTCATCGAATATCCCAACAATTCTGTAGAGTATGAGAGCATTTTTAATTAGCCTAGAGGTGAATTAAGCTCTAGAACGGCAAAACTGTGTCCTTCGTGACAAATCTATTGCCAACATTGATATATATCAAAATGTATTATTTTCCTATCTGGACGTATATTTCAGCGCCTAGCGAAAGGCGCAGTTATGTTTGTGTTATTTTCATCAATAATCAATAACTCATCGCAGAACATACTGTTCATTTACGTGTAATAAAGGCTACATTCATATGGCTTTTTACTTTTTATGTTGCCAGACTTGCCTGTACAATCCATAGCCTCAGGCGGTGTTCTCTCTCGGAAATTCTATAACCAAAAGTGACGAATCTCTTATACTTACATGATCCTTGACTACTACTACTACTACTACTACTACTACTACAGA
Source organism: Meconema thalassinum (assembly GCA_946902985.2). Lineage (NCBI taxonomy): Eukaryota > Metazoa > Arthropoda > Insecta > Orthoptera > Tettigoniidae > Meconema > Meconema thalassinum. The sequence goes on from OX336389.2 coordinate 1,395,393,087, forward strand.
CACCACAATAACACTGGTTATCAGACTTTCTCACTCCCTCTATCTCTGTATATGTATACTACCATACATACACTTAGACACACCCAAGTACACGGCGTTAAATGACCACAATGTCCAAGTCCTCAGTTGAAAGAACAGAATGTTCTATGTTTATATCCAACACTGCATTGTATTGTGATACTAGCTGTACTTTCCATGACCCACTCTTTAGGGGGTTGTTTAATGTGCATCAGTAGCTCATCGCACTTTCCAAGTGCAGGGGATGAGAATGTATTTTCCTGCAATCAGCACTTTGGTGCGTTGAATAGTTCAGGCAATATTCGATTTTCCACTTCTGATATCCCGAACCAACTGCAAGGCCGTGTGATGCAATACAGTTCATGTCCGATGTCTTCTGGTAGCCTATGTCCTATACGCGCATCATGTAACTCTCACAGATTGTGCATGACATTTCATTATAAGTTATCTTATTATTTTGAAATTGATATCACTGATCCCAAGGATAACAAGAAGTTCCGTGACGAACTAAAGAGCCTAGTTTTCTTAAAATTTAAGAATTATGCCAATAATTAATCTATATGGATCTATCTAGAATAATGACGAAATTAAGTTTGTAATATCGAAATTTCTAATTAGTTCGAAATACTGTATACCTGGCATAATGTAGCCTAATAGAGAACTACATTTGGCAGCCCTGGTGACTGAATATATTCTTAGTTCCATCTCTTAAGGTACAGAATACAAAATTTGGTTGAAGTCCAATGGCTAGCATGGACGTTACATGCAGTTAAACATTGGATCCAACAGCGTGCGTAAAATCATGTTGGCAACAATGGCATACATGTATTGGTCAGAAATAACCTGAAATAATATGATCTATTGTTGTGTCAATTTTGAATGAAATCCATTAGTTAGTATAGAAGTTACAAGCATTTTAAAATTGGACCTATCAGCAGGCTTAGAATCATGTTAGCAGCACTGGCATAGGCCTAAATTAGTTACTCCAAATTAATCTAGAATGCCAGGTACTATACGTGTGCAAATTTTAGAGCTATTGGCTTGCATACTTTCTGATGTATTGATATTAGGGTAACAACAATTGAGACAGTATTTATTAACAGTTGGCAGCCCTGGTTACTATTAAGAATCGGCATAGTCATATCTGTTAGGGTACACATAGCACACACGAAATTTGGTTGAAATCCAAATGATAGTATAGAAGCTACATGTATTTAAAATTGGTCCTCTCAGCAGGCTTAGAATCATGTTGGTAGCACTGACGTATATAAGTTACTCCAAATTAATATAGAATGTCAGGTACTATACGTGTGCATAGTATAAAGCTGTCGGCTTGCATACTTTCTGATATATGGGTATTTGGATAAAAAAAAATTGAGAGCATTTATTAACAGCTGGCAGCCCTGGTGGCTCTTAAAAATACGCTCAGTCATATCTGTTTATGTACAAATAGCACATACGAAATTTGGTTAAAATCCAATTGATAGTGTAGAAGTTATATGCATTTAAAATTTGGACCTATCAGCAGGCTTATAATCATTTTGCTAACACTGCCATGTATGGCCTCCTGGAAATTAAACTGCAATATTATTATCTATACGTGTGCCAATTTTGAAATAGCTCCCATTCATACCTTCCAAGATATCAAACATGGAGCTCAAATTTCAATTGCGATTTTTCAGCAGTTGGTAGCACTGACATAATTTTCAAATATGGCCGTGAGATATTCAGGTATAGATCTTTACTCCTACCAAATTTTGTTTCGATTGCTGCAGCCGTTTAGGAGTTGATAGACGGGGACACACACACAGCCAGCCAGACAGACAGACAGAAGGACAGACACACATTTGCCCGATCTCATAAGTCTACTTTTTCCTCATTTTTGCAAAATGTGAAAAGTAGGCTAAAAACTAGTGGATGTTTGCCCAAAAAAATGAAATAAAAAATAATTGTGTGTGTGTGGGGGGGGGGGGGGGGCTTTTTTCAAAGATTAATCACAAACATGACATGCCTTTTTAAGACTCAATATCCTCGCTCTTTCTCAAACTAACAGAGTCATTGTTGTTGCAAATAGCTCTGCTGTCTGTTCAGTATGTTGTATAGCAGAACCGTTTTCGCGTCTTTGATTAAGGTAAATATATTAGCTTTGTTTTACAATTTACATTATTCTGATTAAAAACAACATTAAATTGAGGGGGGTGGGATCCCTAATTACAATTTAAGGGCATCATTATTCTATACAACATAGATGCATTATTCGTCTATATTTTAGTTTTTAAATGAAACTAATATCTGCATTCTAAGTGGACATTTTAACGGCCCAAGTAAAGACAAATATTGAAAAAATGAAGTGTGAGAAAACGTAACTTACAGTTGAGGTACTCATTTAGAGTCAAGAGTCTTATTTTTCTACTCCTAAAAACTTCCTGCAGTATAGGTAGTGATTGGGATTTTAAATCAATTTTGTGCATTATCTGACCCGTGAGTATTTCTACGTTGTTTTAGTTCTATATTAGACTGTTTCAAAGCGAGATTAATGTGTGCTTTATCTGCTGCACGTATTCCAGACACAGTCTTTTTTTCCAGGATTGATGCCAGCCTTCTTTAGGATGTCCAGCGCTGACGTACTGCCAGCATTAATGTGACAAATACTGTATCAATTGAAGTAACATGATTATTTTCAGTTTGCTTAGGAGTAATAACGTGTTGATACCCTAGATACACTTAATTTTCTTCTTTTCGCGTACTAGTCTTGGGTCCTATCATTCATATCACAAATGTAGAAGATCGAATACACAAAATAACGTTCTACCTCTCACATCCTCTTTGCACATGACCCCATAACAAAGGAATAAAGAATTCCTCTTTAGTCAAAGAGTACAAATAGCCTAGTGCTGTCATCTGGTAGGCTAAAATGAATACTAACTTCTGAAAACGAGAAATAAGGTCTTGAAATGTTCCAGCGCTTTGGATGAACATGAAACAAGATACTTCAAAGTTACTGCTGCTGAAAAGCGTGCACACCGATCATTAAAATGAATATAAATGAGTTAAACAAAAATATAACTTGTATAAACTACAGTAAATATTTCTGGAAACTAGAGAAGACATACTTTCGAATGAGACAATAATAGACATTACGAAAATGTTCTTGAAAATGTCTAATGAAGGGTCGATGAGTACCTTAATAGACGTCCACAGTGCTGGTTTTTAATTGCATTCAAAACTACGTTATGAATTTTAGGGAAAATATTTATTGCATTGCATAACAGATTACATTGTAAAATCAAGCAATAGGTGCTATGATAAATTAGATAATACCAGAGTGAGCTTATTGATCTATCAATATCAACTGATAATATTTTGAAGACATAACAAAGTTTTCCAGATATTTATTAGCCAATCCTTTCATTTCTCAAACCAAATTCCTAATATCTTGCTCGATTGTATACTCCCACTAACGTTTGAAGAGCGTTAACGTATGTAGTGACACGCTTGCTACCTGTGCCCCTGCATGGATATTCACCAGTTATATCTAGGTAGTTCAAGAAAAGCATTATATCAAATAGTCCATGTGGCTAGTCCAGCGTTTTTTAATTAAAACCTAATTCTCTACCATTTTTCAACAAACATAAAGGAAGATGCAGTTCGTTATGGTAAATGAAAGGCTCAGCAATAAGGGTTCCGAATATATCAGAAGGATAGGAAGCATTGTGGAGTGGATGGAAACTTCCTACAGGAGATCCCAAAAGTAAATTGAGGTGAGAAATTTTAAAACTAATTCTAAACATTGGGCTAGAATCTTTGGAGCGACCTCCCTAAAGGATGTGCGCTATTTCCTGTCTTGTTGCTGATCTGCTGTGCTGAAGCTAGCAGGCTATCATGATACAGAAATACAGGAAGTATGGTTTGATGATCATTGATCAGTATGCCAAAATAGAAGAGGATATCGGAACGCAAGAAGCGTAACGATACAAAATGGCGGTTACGAGCCAGGTGGTCCATTCCAAGTAGCCTACTGGGCCTTCGTACTCTCCCGAGGTTGGTAGTATGGTGAATGAGGTAATGTTTGATGAAGCGGAACCAATTCAGTGAGTTATTAGTTGCAATGTACTGCTTTATGCATGAAAGTAATTTGGCATGTGTTCCTAGTTTTTCTTGGTAGAATTTACTCGTGTACAAGCAAAACATGTTATGTGATTACATTTCTGTCACAAGCAGAAGGGAAAAATATTTCCGTATCAAAGGAAGTCTTTCTGTCATGTGCGGAAATATATTAACTGGGGGGGGAATATCGATGAATGTCCATTTTTTCTGATTTTATTAATACGGTGCCATGTTACAGAGGTCTATGTGTAGTTTATTTTGAGTTATTCATTGGCGCTAAAAATGCTAAGGGTCCTGTATTGATTGCAAATAAAAATACCTATGAAGATGGAAAACCGATGAGGGTCCTGGGGTATGATTTAAAAATGGTGATTGTCCATTCTGCTTTCTTTCCTTAGAATACAATCTTTTAGCCTATGGGTTGGTGTGACTGGATTGCTATTTTCGTTTGTTTCATTTTTAAATTCAACAGAAGGTCTGTTGATTTGACCATTCTTAGTTAAGCTGTATTACTGTTTTCTGTAGTCACAACACAAGTGTTCTGTTAAAATAGAACCAAATCACAATGCTAAGGAGAGGCGAATGCACGGTAGATTATCGGACGTAAAAGAAGAATTATAGCACAAACGCATGAAATAGGTGCCAGATTAAAATGTATTGTAAGTGTGGGTGATTTTGATGGATGTGTTATCATAAAACATTTCAATGCTTTGCTTGATCGCGATGCACAGAGGATATATTTAAGTAGTTTGGTTGACGTGAAATTTGTACCGAGAAGGCGTCCTCGAAAAAGCCCCAGCGAAGCTCTTCTTCATGATCATACGTAGACATACAAAGTAAGAGTGAAAAGGATGATGCTATGAGGGAAATTTCTGTTTGATATGGAGCTTTCTTGACACTTCATGGGATATCTCCCTGAACTTTTCAGACTATCCAGGAGCATGTGGCATAGTTGTTTCAGACGGAATGGCCAAGCACAAAAATTGCATCATGCTTTGAGTGAACACACAAGGAATAAAATTAATGAGCATATTCAGTCACTCCAAGGCCGCCAGTTGCACTATTCTTCGAATATAACATCTAAAACGTACCTTCCAGAAGATATCAATGGAAAGAAGCTCCATCAGATGTACATGGATAAACACCCCAACAATCCGGTATCTTATGACACGTATTTGCGAATTTTCATTGCGGAATAGAATAATTAATTTGGGTGTCCTTGATCAGATGCATGCAGTAAATGTGATACCATGAATGCATGAGAGGTTCAAATACAAGAAGAACTTGTCTGGAAAATACTACGAATGATCCTGGCTTCAATGAACAACTGACTTATAAACTGAAAAATCTGAAAACAGACAAGGAACTTCATTTTAGGAGAGCCCAAACGTTTTTTGATAGGAAAAGTCGCTGCAGGCAACAGTGTGCGAAAAGTGAAGAAGAAGAAGAAGAAGAAGAAGAAGAAGAAGAAGAAAGACCTATTGCCAAGGATTTTCAGAGGAATGTGCCAGTCCCATATACAGCAAGTAACATGGTGTATTACAAATGTCAGCTGATGGTTGATTTGTTTAACGTCCATGTTTTAGCACCAGAGTAGTAAACTTTTACTGTAATGATGAGCCTGTAGCAAAGAAAGGAGCTGATGAAGTTGTATCGATGTTTCGCCATTTTATATTTCACATTTTTTCTCCGGATGTAAAACAACTACACATGTTCTGCGATTCATGTGCTGGACAAAATAAGAACTTTACAGTTTTTAGATACATTCATTACACTGTGACGGTTTGCCAGCGCCTTGAAAGGGCTACGATGACATTTCCAGAAAGAGGGCACTCATAACTCGTGTGTGAAGAAAGAAATTGGGGTTAATATAACTAACTGCTCACACGGAGGTACCGAAAGACTGGTATGAGGTTATACGTCACAGTCGCTTGAAGCCATGTCCGTTTCAAGTTGTGGAATGCGATCAGACAATGTTTCTAGAGTGGACATTATTTTTCACATCTAATAGATTGTATAGAAATGGTTACCTGTACCCTTGGTACCGCTCAAGGAAGTAAAGGTAGAAACTAATCAGCCACTCATTATGTCACTGAGGTCTGGAAGCCACAACACTTCGTGGGAAACAGTGGTAATCGCAAAGGTGCGAAAGAAGCGTTCGTCGAGTCTCCCAGAGCAAGAGTTTTCGCTACTGGGACCAGCCTACTGGAAGAACTTGCCCATTCCGCTACTGAAATGGAAAGATTTGCAGGTATGTCTACTGAATATCTCATAGACTTGCAATGGCTACAACTACCACTACTAATGCTACAAATAACTCTACAAACTTTCTTGGTATTGATTTTCAGGAACTGTCCGCTCTTCTAACAACAGATGAATCAAAAACCTTCATAAGACGATTTCGCAACATGGGTGAACGCAAGAGACTCAAACTGTGGTGTTATGCATCAGTGTTAAATTACGGTACTTGTGTTTTAAACACGTACGAGTTCAATGGTGGTAACTCGTGCTAAATGAAATGTACGTGTAAACTATTTGGAGTACATTCATCGTTAATCCCGCTTTTGTATGGTCATTGACATTGTTGCATTTTCTCCATTGTTATAGGTCAGACATTCCAAAAAAATATTCACTACATTGTTAGGACCCTGAGGTTTGTTTATTGTTAATATCGTCTTCCCATTATCCATCCATAAGTAACGAGGCGTATCAAACTTGAATAATAATAATAATAATGTTATTGGTTTTACGTCCCTTTTAAATACTGTGGCTTTTAGAGACGCCGGGGTGCCGGAATTTTGCCCCGAAGGGATCTTTAACGTGCCAGTAAATCTACTGACACGGCTCCCTGGCACTTGCGCACCCTCAAATGCCAGCTGACTGCGCCAGGATACGAACCTGCTATCAAACTTTAAAATTCAAATATCGCACTATTATTAAAATGTGATATTCATCATTCTTCCCTCCAGGTCTTCATTGGCTGCAGGAGTTCCACTGTGCTGTACAAATCCCTTGAATCTCGAAGAAGGTTGACCGCCTGTTATATGCGATAGCTCCCCATACCTTCACGCCAGAAGTCCTCTACAACAGACGCTGAACTTGCGATGCCATCACACACAAACATGGCTGTCATTTTTCATAAACAAAACCTGGATTCCTCGCCAAGGGCGGTACGGTTCCCGTCTCCATCATTCAAAATCAAGGTGTATAATAGGAAATGTAAAAACAAGTAACCTTTCTTCGTGCAGAATCCGGACAGTAAGAAAGATGCAACATGTGTCTGGATCAGCGAGGGCTCAAATATGCTTCCAGGGTACTCACAATCTTTCCGCTGATTTAAGTTATTAACGTTGATCTGCCTTCGCAGTCAGTGTGGCGATACTTTCAATACATGAAACTCGAACAGACATAATCCAACTCTCATGCTGTAACTATCATTATTGTACACTTCAAGTAGATAAACGAGTACTATAGCTTTGTCATAAAGTGTCTCAACTTAGCAAGTACAACAAGAAAACATATTCCAAGTTTTATGAATCTATTGCCAATTTTATTATACATTTCATCAATCTTTCTGCAAGTTTATGAAGTCACAAATACAGTACTTAGTGAAGAAAGTACCTTTATATTCCGTGACGACATTTATCATCAAGGGCCACTTGCTCTCCCAGTAGGAAGGGACTGGTCAATATGGGAAGTGGTGTGTGGGGACTATTGAGTAGGGTGTATTAATATATCGGTGACTTCCAAATACTCTCTGGGTGTGATGGCTCAACATTCAAACTGCTTGACTTCCACGACCAAGGCAGACCAGGTTTGAATCCCCGTTAATAGATGTGGCATTTTGAATGTGAAATGCCAATCCCGGTGGTTCCGATGCACGTAAAGAAGAATCCCCGCGGCTTAGGATCGTGAGATTAATGGTCATGTAAAATAACAAACTTCCTGTCTTCCGTCTTACCTCGCCGCCTTCCTTCATTCCTCCCTTTCTCCTTTTTATCATTTTAAATGATTATGTCGACTTCGCTGGGGCCTGGCGTTACGTTGCGGTGACGGGACGAAATGTACCTAGAATTCACTGAGGTGTGTGACGTCATAGTACTGCTTGAGCTTCTCCTTTCCACGCGCGCTCCGGTGAGCGTGACGTTATCCAGCCAGCTACCTCCTTTGACCTTGGTTTGCACTTGCTTTTTTTTTCTAACGGACTTTGAGTTCACGCAGCATTTGTAGCATTTGTAGCATTTAAAATGATATAAAGTCTAGTCTTTCAGACTGTGTATTGGCCAACGCGGGAAGTCAACAACCCACCAAGAGTATTCTGGTAATAGTGGACAATGTATAAAAATTTGTTGGCCAAAGCATTAGATAATGATGTGATAATACAAAGAGTTGACTTTACAAAGGTCGCTTGACAATTTAGCAAACATGTGGAGGACCAGACAATATTATTGTCACTAAATAAGGAAATCCAGGAAGGCATAAAGGTAATAATAATGTTATTGGTTTTACGTCCCTTTTAACTACACTGGCTTTTAGAGACGCCGGGGTGCCGGAATTTTGCCCCGAATGGGATCTTTAACGTGCCAGTAAATGTACTGACACGGCTCCCTCGCATTTGCGCACCCGCAAATGCCAGCTGACTGCGCCAGGTTTCGAACCTGCAACCTTGGGCTCAGCAAGCGAGAACGTTACCCCTGAGCCACGCAGCCAGACAGGCATAAAGGACACGACACCACCACTAACTAATAATAAGCTATATTATCAAATAGGTGGCACATAAACATAATATCCAAAGGTGACACATAAACATATGAGAAACACTAGCACAAATTTACACAATTGAAGAAACACTCATTAAGAATTAACACACGTTACGTCTTGAGCCTAAAACACACATATTGTCTTGAACGTAGCTGCAGATCAGTACATCATAGAACGGCATGCAATACACGGCGGTTCCATAGAATGATATAATTTAAATATGCAACACAAGTGGAGTTGCAACAAATAATGAAAAAACAGGTCGCATGGAACGAGAATGTGTCGTCGAACCAGGACTGACTTACAGTGATGCGCCGATACCGTAAGCCCAAAATGAATTGTTAATAAAACAAATTATGTGTGAAACGCAGGAAGTCAAAGTAGTTGCTGCCATACAAATACCGGGATATGCCAATCGCACGGTATTGTCACAGTAGTAAAGTAATTAAACCCAGCGTCAACTTCCATTCCAGTGATGTTGCGGGAAGTCAAAATAGTTGCTATCATACAAATACCGGGATATGCCAATCGCGCGGTATTGTCACAATAATAAAGTAGTTAAGCCCAGCGTCAACTTCCATTCCAGTGATGTTGCAGGAAGTCAAAGTAGTTGCTATCATACAAATACCGGGATATGCCAATCGCACGGTATTGTCACAATAGTAAAGCAGTTTAGCCTAGCGTCAACCTCCATTTAGTGATGATGCCTGGCCTTGTAACATGCTTCCAGACACGATGAATTACTTATCACACGAAGCATCATCATTATTCATACGCGTGAAGACAAATTGTTAGGCAGTAAATGAAGATAAAAGTGAACACATTACAAACTATCCGACGCCGCGGATTGAAGAATTCGTCGACATGACGCGTATCAACATCAAGCATGGTGATGATGAGATCGAAAATCACCGTAATGTCACTGCCCTAACAAAATATGAATCATGTGCATAGGACATGATTGCTAAGCACGGTTACTATGAAGATAGCACCAATTATCGAAATGATTAGCTGGATACTTGTTGATATATCACAACCAGCGTTGAAGCACACCATTGTGTCATGGCCACACTTAGAGAACAACGAAGAAGAAACACGTGATTGGTCGCTACAAGCAGCAAGAAGGCCTCTGATAGGCTGGAAGCAGCCAATCACAGTAGAGAGTTTAAAAACCAAATTAGAGGCCTCTGATAGGCCGAAAGCTGCCAATCACAGTAGAGATCAAAAACAAGTTAAAGATGAATCAATGTGGCCAACTTAGAAATACCACAATACCTTCTAAGTCAAAATATCCTACTGGAAACACGGCAGTGGGAATACTACATGCAATCAAAACAAATAAATCATGACAACTAATCAACAGAAACAAAACTAACTTGACAATGAATAAATACAATGAAGACAAATAATACAGATATGTACAACCACACAGAGTGGAAACAAATAGGGAAGCACAAAAACTGGTTTGCCAAGACAGTGGCCGAACCATATTGCCCGCACAGAAACAACAGGCAGGTTGTTTATGAAAATACAAGAGTGTTTAGTTCTGTGGCAACAAGGGAGACACCTTGACGATGGGACGTTTCAAGAGTCCAGAGGTGGTATGTAGAGAGACCACACGAACTAGGCCGTCCTTACCACAATGAACCTCAAGAATACGTCCAAGTCGCCAGTAAGTAGGAGAAACATTGTCGTCCATAATAAGCACAAGCGTGCCAACCTTGAGGTTAGGAGACATACGGTTCCACTTGCGACGTCGTTGAAGGGAGAGTAAATGATCTGTGGACCATTTACGCCACAATGAAGTCATAATCTGTTGAAGTAATTGCCATCTAGACAACCTATTGATGGGCACTTCAGAAGCGTCAGGAATGGGCAAGGCATTCAAAGGTCGTCCAACAAGAAAGTGACCTGGCGAGAGATAGCACAAGTCAGTAGGATCCTCAGTCATAGGCGAAATGGGTCTAGAATTTAGAATGGCTTCAATTTGCACCACGAGAGTGGTCAATTCTTCATACGTAAGTACTTGAGCCTTCATGATTCTTATTAAATGAGATTTCAAAGATTTGATGTTTGCCTCCCATAGTCCACCAAAATGCGGAGAACTAGGAGGAATGAAGTGCCACTGAATTAGTAGTGATGACGTAGAATCTTGAACAACAGATTGAAAATCTGCAGAGGAGAGCAACGTACCAAGATCAGCAAGGTCAGACTGTGCGCCTTGAAAGTTGGTACCATTGTCGGAATACACTTGAGCGGGAACGCCCCTTCTACTGCAGAAGCGAGTAAAGGCTACAACGTAAGCATGACTGGAGAGGGAAGTGACGACGCCGTAGGTATCAATTGACAATAAATAGAGACAAGCTCCATAGGCCTGCTGACTGCTGTCGCAAAAGCCATGAAGTCGCATAGATTTGATTTCTGAAGCAGGCTTAATCAAACGTGGAGTAGAAATCTCAGAAATCGCAGGTAAATTGCTATAAATGTTCAGCCAAGCTTGCGTGATTTCCATTGGAAGGGGGTCATCCCAACCGAGTTTGTGAATCCACAAATCTTGGAAGAGAATCTTACAAGCAACCACAATAGGGGACACTAAACCCAAAGGATCAAAGATAGAGGCAACAATGGACAAAAATGAACGCTTAGTAAAGGTAATTGAAGTGTCACAGTTCACGATAGGTGACTGAATCCGCAACAAGTCATCGATAGGTTGCCAATAAAGTCCTAGCGTTCTGGCGACTGTTTCTTCACCATCGCCGAAACTACGGAGTTGTTGTTTCTCTTGATGAACAAGAGGAATGTTATCTATTAGAGTCATGGAGTTTGAACTCCACTTACACAGTTCAAAACCACCTAATCTCAAAAGAAGGGTCAATTCATCATACAGAATGAGTGCGTCATGCTCGGAATCACATCCCGAGATACAATCATCAACATAGAAGTCGTTTAAAACAATCTGAGTGGCAGCTGGAAAGGCTGTGCCATCAGTGAGGGCGAGCTCCTTTAGCACACGAGTGGCTAAGAAGGATGCTGGGGCAGTACCATATGTAACGGTGTTTAATTGATATTCTACCATTGGGTCTGAAGGAGAGTCTCTCCAAAATATTCTCTGTAAGTCACGATCCTTGTGATCTACAAGAATCTGTCTGTACATTTTACTCAGATCAGCTGCAAACGCTATCAAGTGAGTACGGAACCGAAGCAAAATAGAGAACAAATCCTGCTGAATTACAGGGCCCACCAACAAGGTATCATTAAGGGAGCACCCAGACGTAGTAGCCATCGAAGCATCAAATACCACTCTGAGCTTTGTAGAAGTACTGTGCGGCTTGAAAACAGGATGATGGGGAATGTAGTAAACTTCACCATCAGTCGGGTGGGGGGCGACTTGCATATGGTTTAAGGCTAGATATTCATGCATGAATTCAGTGTATTCTAACCTTAACTCAGGGTTACGAGCCAAACGTCTTTCGAGAGAGTGAAAACGTTTTAGTGTAGCGTAGCGAGAGGCACCTAGAGGCTCCGAGTCTACCTTGCGAGGGAGTCTAACCACAAATCTACCATCGTCTTTGCGAGTGGTAGTAGCAACGAAGTGTTCTTCACATATGGATTCATCAACAGACAACACTGGGGTTTCAACTTCTTCAACGTTCCAAAACGCTTCCAGCTGTTGTTCTACATGAGGGCGTGAGAGTGTAAGTGCTGATACCACGTGCGATGGTTGCGAGGTGCTTGCACTGGGCAGCTTCCCAGAAAACACCCAACCCACAGAGGTATTTTGAATGATGGGCAAATCACCAACTGGTATGATTTTACCAGGACATAACAGGTCAAAGAAATATTCTGCACCAAGAACAAGATCAATAGATTTAGTGCAATTGAAATCAGGATCAGCTAAATCAATATGTGATGGAATGTTCCATTCAGAGGTATCGAAACCAGCAGCGGGTAGCTCAAGTGCAATATTGGGAACCACGAGACATTCAAGCTTAGCAGACCAATTAGTAGCACAGGCAAAAACGTTCACATCAGCAACAACAGTAGCAGTGCTTTGATTTTGACCAACACCGTGAATGTGTACCTTCATAGGTTTGGTGTGGAGTCTTAATTTCTTAGTTAAGTGTGACGAAATTAAGTTACAATCTGATGCAGAGTCAAGTAGTGCAGTGACAGGTACACGTACGCCATTGCCAGCTAATATATTCAACTTGGCAGTGGGTAATAGAGTCCTTGAAAATTGATTGTCACGAGCGACGTTACTGCAACTAGTGTTTACCACGTTAGCATGAGCTTGAGAAGCATCATTACTAGTGCCACTGGAGGGCTCATAGTGAAGAAGAGTGTGGTGTTTTCGGGAACAAGTGTTACAAGAGTACTTCGAACATTGATGATTAGGCTCGAAATTACGCAAACAATTGTAACATAATTTTCGAGACCTGACAAAATCCCATTTGGCTGTGGACGAAAGTTTGATAAAGGTACCACATTTCGACAATTGGTGATCAATGCTCCTACAATATGTACAACGAGATTTGGTAGTAGTTAACATGGGTTTCTGAGGCGAATGACCTTCAGCTTTAAGTTTGGTTACAGCAGTATGTAATGCAGGCCTGGACCCATTCTTTTCAGTTATTTCCAGTACCTTGCATTTTTTCTCTAAGAAGCTAACCAAGTCCTGGAGAGTGGGAATTCTCCCAGAATCAACATGATTCTCCCATTCACGGATGCTATCATTATCTAGTAGCTCCAATATAAAATGTGACAATAACAGGTCTTGAAGGGGAACCCCGTTAAAGTCCAAAGCTTCTAACGCATTGACATGAGAAACAAAGTGGTCGATGATGGCACGCAATGACACTGAATCATTACCGTATGCAGGGGGCTTGAAAAGCTTGGTGACATGATTGTGCGCTATGAGCCTAATGTTATTGTATCGAGTTGTCAGCAAGTTCCATGCAACCATAAAGTTGTCATCTGACACAGTAATGTTCTTTAAGAGGAGTTTGGCCTCACCACTAAGACTAGAATTAAGGTAGTAGAACTTAACAATATCAGACAGAGCATGGTTATCAATTACTATAGCCTTGAAGCTATCTCTGAAATTCAACCAGTCTGTGAAGTCGCCACTGAACTGCGGAATTTGAATTTCAGGCAACTTTATATGCGCTGCAGCTACGTTAGCAGTAGGAAATTGTGCACTCTGCAAATTATTCAAAGGGTTATCACTGTCTGTAGTGTTGGATTTTTTGAAATTGTCACAATGTAGTTTAATTTTAACCATCAACTCAAAATATTTATCTTCGAAGTCACAACGTTCGGCTATTTCTTCGTCGATATTGTCTGTAATATCCTCTAAAGCGACTTGCGCTTCGTTATATTGTTCATAAATTTCCTCGCATTTGTGTTTGCGTAACACTAACATTTGATATTGCTCTTCTGTAATGTCCTGAAAGTTGCTAATTACTTTTTCTTGTGAGGTAAGCATGCCCTTAGCGACTGCACGCTTCCTAACTAAAGGTCGTTTTTGGGCATCCTCCATAATGACCTTAGGATTGCCCGCCTAGATGTAATTACCAGAGTTGCACACCTAACTAACACAACAACTAACTAACACAAAAAATAAACACTGAGACAATGGTCTCGATTAAGTTGTAAACAAACATCTGAACATAGAATACTGTATTGTGTCCTTGGGAAGTTAATGGGAACGTATACAATTTAAATTTATGGCCTTCCTGGTGAAATAGCAAGAAACAAGGGCCCAAAGTGGCCAACACAATGCTTAATAACTCAAAGTAGTGAACAGCTCAATATCCGGCCCGGAGAGGACCAAATAATGTATTGGCCAACGCGGGAAGTCAACAACCCACCAAGAGTATTCTGGTAATAGTGGACAATGTATAAAAATTTGTTGGCCAAAGCATTAGATAATGATGTGATAATACAAAGAGTTGACTTTACAAAGGTCGCTTGACAATTTAGCAAACATGTGGAGGACCAGACAATATTATTGTCACTAAATAAGGAAATCCAGGAAGGCATAAAGGACACGACACCACCACTAACTAATAATAAGCTATATTATCAAATAGGTGGCACATAAACATAATATCCAAAGGTGACACATAAACATATGAGAAACACTAGCACAAATTTACACAATTGAAGAAACACTCATTAAGAATTAACACACGTTACGTCTTGAGCCTAAAACACACATATTGTCTTGAACGTAGCTGCAGATCAGTACATCATAGAACGGCATGCAATACACGGCAGTTCCATAGAATGATATAATTTAAATATGCAACACAAGTGGAGTTGCAACAAATAATGAAAAAACAGGTCGCATGGAACGAGAATGTGTCGTCGAACCAGGACTGACTTACAGTGATGCGCCGATACCGTAAGCCCAAAGTGAATTGTTAATAAAACAAATTATGTGTGAAACGCAGGAAGTCAAAGTAGTTGCTGCCATACAAATACCGGGATATGCCAATCGCACGGTATTGTCACAGTAGTAAAGTAATTAAACCCAGCGTCAACTTCCATTCCAGTGATGTTGCGGGAAGTCAAAATAGTTGCTATCATACAAATACCGGGATATGCCAATCGCGCGGTATTGTCACAATAATAAAGTAGTTAAGCCCAGCGTCAACTTCCATTCCAGTGATGTTGCAGGAAGTCAAAGTAGTTGCTATCATACAAATACCGGGATATGCCAATCGCACGGTATTGTCACAATAGTAAAGCAGTTTAGCCTAGCGTCAACCTCCATTTAGTGATGATGCCTGGCCTTGTAACATGCTTCCAGACACGATGAATTACTTATCACACGAAGCATCATCATTATTCATACGCGTGAAGACAAATTGTTAGGCAGTAAATGAAGATAAAAGTGAACACATTACAAACTATCCGACGCCGCGGATTGAAGAATTCGTCGACATGACGCGTATCAACATCAAGCATGGTGATGATGAGATCGAAAATCACCGTAATGTCACTGCCCTAACAAAATATGAATCATGTGCATAGGACATGATTGCTAAGCACGGTTACTATGAAGATAGCACCAATTATCGAAATGATTAGCTGGATACTTGTTGATATATCACAACCAGCGTTGAAGCACACCATTGTGTCATGGCCACACTTAGAGAACAACGAAGAAGAAACACGTGATTGGTCGCTACAAGCAGCAAGAAGGCCTCTGATAGGCTGGAAGCAGCCAATCACAGTAGAGAGTTTAAAAACCAAATTAGAGGCCTCTGATAGGCCGAAAGCTGCCAATCACAGTAGAGATCAAAAACAAGTTAAAGATGAATCAATGTGGCCAACTTAGAAATACCACAATACCTTCTAAGTCAAAATATCCTACTGGAAACACGGCAGTGGGAATACTACATGCAATCAAAACAAATAAATCATGACAACTAATCAACAGAAACAAAACTAACTTGACAATGAATAAATACAATGAAGACAAATAATACAGATATGTACAACCACACAGAGTGGAAACAAATAGGGAAGCACAAAAACTGGTTTGCCAAGACAGTGGCCGAACCAGACTGACTATCAGTGTTTTTGCCTTTCCGCCTTCTTTCCTGCCATTCTACCTTACTGCCTTCCCACCATCCTTCCTTACTTTCACCCTTCCTGCCTTCCTACATTCCAGCCTTCCTTCTTACATTCCCGCCTTCTGTCTTTCCTTTCCTCCTTTCAAACAGTCTCTTTAAATAGTATCGTGCATACTGAATAATTTGGGTCGGGAGAAATATATCGTTGGGAAGAGGCCTAATTCTGGTTTGTGCAGGATACGATTTAGGAAGATTCCATTGTCTATATTTAATAACCAAGATTTACTTCCACAGGGCAACGCATATGCAAGCTGGTTTCGCTCATAATCACTCATTTGATTTTAAAATCAAATTCCAATGTAATTTTGGCAAGGAAAGAGGGCATTTAGGTATTAGACAGCAATCAGCAGTAGAGGGTAAGAAACTGGAAACATACTAAATACATTCCTTTATGAGGAGTTATTGTTCAATGAATGAAGTACTTGTTATTACAGTAGTCTCGATATTCACACACTGTAGTTTAAAGAATCTACTTATTGAAATGCTATCTTCTCTTGAAGCTCAAATAGGGCGATCATTTTACGCATTAGGACCAGTTGGTCTCATAGTTGACCAAAAATTTATCAGCCGTTCAACGAGCCTTGAAAGCCTACATCAGCATATTTATCCAAGAAAACGATTTGTCGTCTCCAAAACCACTCAACACATCACGCACTAACGCTGGCTGTGAATACACTGAATGCTAACGAATATGGCGGGCCAGACTTCAACACAATGCAATTGCTAGAGCGGGAAAACTACTTTCATTTCTTCTCTGTTCGCTGATTTGGATACTAAATAATGACACTCGACTTGTCAGAGGAGAAAACAATCGTCCCTCCTGGTGCCTGTCAGGGCCGTCCAAATCACATTCGCCTTGTGTGCGTGCCATCACGTGCCTAGTGCTCACAATAGCGTCTAACAGAGAAGTATGAATGAGGCATCAATAAAGAAAGCATCAAGATTCGCTTATTCCAATAGGGCTATCTCCAAGTTCATCAATTGGGCATGTGCCCACAATATGTCGGAGAGGCATATCTGATAGTCAATGATTACTCATAAAATAGCATACAAACAAGATGCCTCAGCTGGTGACGTCTTTGATGCTCTTTGGTGCCCGGATCCAGATTCCCATCATAGTAGAGCATTGTTGATTCTGAAGTTTAACCCGTCTTGTAGGTTTGGGATATTTCTTCTTGGATATAATATTTTACTTTTGACTGGGTGTTATATTATGGAATTTCTAATGGTGCTACATATTTAATCACATGAATGCGAGTGGACATGATGCAGCATACGTAAGACCCTACCGTGATACATTTGGGGACAGCTAGAGAGTGTTTTGCACAAACATTAGCGTAAATTGTTTAAGTACATTCATCTTACAATGCCAAATACGGTAGACCTGCCACATTTTACCAATCTATGACTCAAGGTATAGTGACAGTGACATAAAAATGTAAGTTGAATGGCAAATAAATGGGCACGTAGGCTGCTATTTGCTAACAGATGAGAGCACTGTCCATAACTTCTGCATGGTCAGGTCATAAGCGGTCATCTCTCTCTCATAAACAAAAGCAAAACAAAATTTGTAATTAGCATGTAACCCACACGTTTTCTGAAAATCTCCAGACGCAACTCTTAATAAATGGTCACCTCTGACATCATAGACCACACAGAGGTGGATACTTCATCTGGCGTAAGAGATGTTAAATGTTGCAATTGGCCACTAACCGAGTATTTTGGAATATTGAAGATGATATGTTTTAACCTACACATATCAATAGCCTCTGGATCACTCTGTTGATTGATTGGACGAACACATCCCACAGTTTTCGAGTTTGCATTTTTGGCATCCTTCTGTGTTCAGAGAATGACAGTGAAGGTGAAATTGTTAATAGTAACTGCGTGAACGAATCCTAACCTTAATTCAACAATATTTTGTTAATGATTAAAACGGTGTTCTTTTAGTAAATGACTCATGTGTCAAGCATACCCCTATTTTGTCAATCTTGGTGCGTATTTCAACAAAATTCATCATTAGAATTAGTTAAATGAATTTAATTTCGTCGGTATGTAGATAATTATTGTTGAGAATCTAATTTCGCCAAATAACCGACAAACTCACCTGTTTATCCAAACTTTATTATGAGCGACGTTTCGATCGGCAGATCAAGCTACAACACATATCACATAAAATATATATATTGTTTACAACTGTGGTCAATTGCACTTGTATCAAACATAACCTAAAGACATATACAGTCTCTTCGGCACGTTAGTCAGCCTAACACACAAGTACTGGATTGTAAGTTCCGTGCAACACTTCGCTGTCTGTCTGCGCGTTAACACAATTTGAATTGCTCTTTATGTACAACATTTCAGCTATCAATCGTTTATTCAAACCCTCTCCTTATCTATAATTTTAACACCATCCCAATTAAAGTCGTGTTTGTTGGCAATTTTATGCTATCTCAACACATTGTTTTCTTCCGTGTCCTTTTCGCTTCTCTTTTATTCTCGTAGACAGTTTCCTCTTTGTTTGACCTATATAAATGCGGTTACAGTTATCATTTTTGTATTCAATTTGATAAATTACATTAGTCTGATCTTCTCTCTTTTCTTTATATTTCCCCTTTCATTGTTAGCTGATACCAATGTTTATGGAAAGATCGATGAAAACCCCCTTGGTAAACTCACTAGACAGCTACGTTCTTTGTGAAAAACTGGAAAGTTGAGAACTACATTGGTAAGCAAGAGTATAATTTTGTTAATATATACAACGGATAGTAATTTATTTAAGTTTTATGCACTTCCCAAAGTGCATAAGAAAGATTACCGTTTACGTCCTATTATTTCTTGTGTAGATTCACCGTTGTGCAATTTATCGAAGTTTGTAAGCAAGTTCTTGACTATCAGTTTACCAACTCCGAAAACTAAAGTAATGAACAGTTTAGAGTTTAAAAAACGGATTGATAATGTTACTATTGAGAATGATCAAGAGATGATCTCTTTAGATGTCACGTCTTTATTTACAAACGTCGCACATGAAGCAGTTTTAAATAGTTTGGAAAAGAGATATACCATGATAAAAATGAAAACCAAGTTACCGTGGTGGGAATTTGAAAAGGCGGTCAAATTGATTTTAGATTCAACCTTTTTCACTTTCGAAAATGAAGTTTATAAACAAACCTTTGGTACACCTATGGGATCACCTGTTTCCCCTATTTTTGCTGATATCGTTATGCAAGATTTGGAAGAGAGTTGTTTTGATAAAGCTAATTTTCCGGTACCTTTTTATGTTCGATACGTAGACGATAGTTCATGGTCTTACAAAAATCCAAAATCGGAGAGTTGGTTGACCTTTTTTAACAACCAAGATGAACATTTAAAATTCACACATGAACTAGAATTCAACAGAATTGCGTTTCTTGATGTAGACGTGATCAAAGAAGGTACCGTAACAGATTGAAACCAAACTGGTACGAAAAAGTTACCTTTTCTGGTAGAATTCTACACTTCAATTCATTCCACCTCATCGATCAGAAAATAGAAATGGTTTATAACTTGGTAGACTAGGCCATGAAGCTCTCATATGAACAGTTCCATGATGAGAATTTGAAAAATGTTAGAGATATCTGTGATAAGAATTTTGATCCGGGGAAGTTTTTTCAAATTCATAAAAAACGCATTGATTTGATTAAAAAAGTAACAAATGGGAATAACGCCGTCTCAGACAATGATCAAACAAGAGAGAGGAGAGCTTGGATTGTCGTTCCCCATATCAATAGCACCACTGATATTATTTGCAATACATTTAAAAAAACTAAAGTTCAACGTCATCAACTCCGTTGATAATAAATTAGAAGGTGTTATTGTTAAGGGGAAAGATATAACAAAGAGAGAAGATCAGACTAATGTCATTTATCAAATTGAATGCAAAAATGATAACTGTAACAGCATTTATATAGGTCAAACAAAGAGGAAACTGTCTACGAGAATAAAAGAGCATAAAAAGAGAAGCGAAAAGGACACGGAAGAAAACAATGTGTTGAGACAGCATAAAATTGCCAACAAACACGACTTCAATTGGGATGGTGTGAAAATTATAGATAAGGAGATGGGTTTGAATAAACGATTGATAGCTGAAATGTCGTACATAAAGAGCAATTCAAATTGTGTTAACGCGCCGACAGACACCGAAAGATTGCACGGAACTGACAATCCAGTACTTGAATGTTAGGCTGTATATTGACTAACGTGCCAAAGAGACTGTATATGTTTTTAGGTTATGTTTGATACAAGTGCAATTGACCACGGTAGTAAACAACATCTCTGTGATATGTGTTGTAGCTTGAAAACTATCTGCCAATCGAAACGTCGCTCATAATAAAGTTTGGATAAACAAGGTGAGTTTGTCGGTTATTTGGCGAAATTAGATTCTCAATAATAAAATTCATCATGTTTGCAAGCATATTGTTAGGCGTGCAGACGACATAAACTTTCCACTCTCTCTGATTCTAATTTTATTACTGATGCAAGAAACATGTCCTCCAATTTCTTGAAGCAGATATAATATATGAAGTTTTGTAGATGAGTCGAGAGACGAACTGTTTAGTTCTCTAATTGTGAGAAGTTAGCTGCGTTAAAGTCTGAGTTATGGGTGCATGAGTTACGAGTCCTGCGATTCTGTGGCCCGCGTCGCTAGGACAAAGGTCAGCTGGAAAACACTACGTCTCAAACAATGGGGAGAAGGAGAATTCCCTCCCTACTTGCTTATAAAGCCGTCTGAGTTCACTTTCAATTCACTTGGAAGGTTCCTTCCTCATTCCAGATCTAGATTCGTAATGCCGCATACAGTATGAGAAATAATCTAATGATAATAAATGGATCTCTAAAGCTTGGTACTGTATAAGATCTCATTCATCCATGCTTAACTGTCGGTTGGATACATTGATCGCAGCGGTCTACACATGAGTTTGCACAAACAGTAATAAGATGTGATTGTACAAATCTCTCCGCACTTTCTACAGTCCCCATTTACTGAATATACTTCTACTCTAATAATAATGAAATCAAATATTTTGAAATTGCAAAACCATCAAAGTTATCTTCAAAGTTATTTTGGGTTCACAGTGATGTGAGAGGTTACCCCCTCCCCTGCGGTAAGGAGGGAGTCATCTTATGCCATAAACTTCTTATCCTCACTATATAACAACAGCTACCATCTACGTAAGCGGAACCGTTTACCAGTGTTACAATCAATGCAAAACATTCATATTACTTGCCACGAGCATTAGGCATGTAAAGTCTCCTCACCGAGTTCCTCCTATTAGATTAACTGTGTATGATAGCCTTTAACTTACACACGAGGCGACTTATTTGTGCTGAATTATGGATAGTAACAAACTTCAGGATATGATGTAAAACACCAAAGGGATCAGTAGGCATAGTACACAAAACGGGAAAGGAAAAACAAATCTTTGAAATATTCATCTTAGGAAGTAAATAATATTCGAAAAATGATAGTTTTTTTAGCGTATGACTTTTAGTGCCGGGAGTGTCCGAGGACATGTTCATCTCGCCAGAGTTTGTAGCTGCTTTTATGCGGTCACCCGTGGGGTGAGCTACAAGTACCGTCGCGTGTGCAGTGTTGTCTGGGGAGGAAGGTGTGAATGTAAGAACGAGGAACTGGAAGATAGCAGCTGTGGCCTATAGTTAGGGACCAACCCCGGCATTTGCCTGGTAGTAAGATGGGAAACCACAGAAGACCATCTTGAAGGTTGCCGGCGGGGGGATTCGAACCTCCTCGCCTCCCGGATGTGAGTGACTGCCTGCAGACACGCCTTAACGAACACGGCTAACTCACAATTGAGAGTTACAACACTGGAAAGAGCTATTCACGAAATATTCCATCAGACTTGCAATTAGTTCATCAGCACAAATGTTGCAATACAGTACTAAATTGAACACCTAATTGTATAAATAACTAATTTATTAGAGATCAGATGGGTGGTCTCGGTGGCGTAGCTGGTAGCAGGCTGAGCTTCTGTGGCCAATATCATGGGTTCAAACCCGGCCGAAGTCGTCGGATTTTTTAAGAGCGTTAAAAACTTACAGTATGCCTTACTTCGGAGGGGAAGTAAAGCCGGCGGGCCCATGTCATAGATTTATGGCATGTGAAAGAGCCTTCCACTAAGTGCAATTGTGTGAAGCTAAATTTGTAGATTAGATTTGATTTTAGCACTATAATATTCCAACGTTCGTCACCAGGTTCCAGTTGCAGTGGTATCTAGTAGCTAAGTTCACAGTTATGTGTCGTTGACGGTAGCATTTGGTAGCGAAAGTAGGAACTACTTGAAATTGATCGTCTGCAGTCCTTACCTGAATTACAGATAACACACACTAATACAGCCATCACAATTAACACCGGCTATCAGACAGATTCTACACACATCAAAAGTACACGGGGCGTTGTCGCAGCCCCTAAATTGATGAACCAACCAATCACCACCAGAGATCGGATGACAATGTTTACACGTTCCGAGAGATATGAGGACATCGAAGTCTGTTGAATATAATACATTCCTCCACTGTCCCAACCGATCTTACATGTTGTACTGTAGGAGTTAATCTTAGAGAAGAATTCAAACAGCTGTGGAAAAAATGAGACGAAAATATGTCAGTTGCTCTCAATGTTGTTTGGAAATAACTTCAAGAGTTTTGCCACAATCCCGCGTTTTGTCACACTTTCTCCACAGCGCCTACTAGCTCGACAAATAGTTTCGAACTCAGCAAGTTGAGATGAACTTGTACAGTGAATCGGGTCCCTCGGACTCCGTATTGCTGAAGAATTATGTCAGTAGCCAAGGATCCATGGCATGCACGCGGTGTCTTCCTGATTGCGGTCATTCCAGATTGCGTTCTCCTCATTAGTAGTCCAGATTGCCGTCACTTTCATTTTAGGGAAGCACTACAAGCATTCCAGCGTCCAGATTGCGATCACTTTTCTTGGGGGACCGGTCCGGACCCTACGCACTTGCAGGAGTACCCTACCTTGACCACATCAGAGGGCTTCCTCAAAAATACCATCTGATAATATTAGTAGTTCTGACAGTGAACTTACTGATTTTGACTTATCAAAAGTCACAGATTTCAAATCTGGAATGTTAATAAACCTAAAATTTCAAATGTTCCATTTTGTGTGCAGGAAGGGGCGGGGACGAAAATTGATTACAAATGGGATTTAAAATCAATCGCAGAACAAATTACTTTTACGAGACGATTTTTTCGGGGTAATGAAAATAATGTTTTTCACGATATACAAGAAGTTCCGTGACGAACTAAATAGCCTACTTTTCTTAAAATTTAAGATTCATGCCAATGATTAATCTATATGGATCTATCTAGAATAATGACGAAATTAAGTTGGTAATATCGAAATTTCTATTTAGTTCGAAATACTGTATACCTGGCATAATGTAGCCTAATAGAGAACTACAGTTGACAGCCCTGGTGACTGAATATATTCTTAGTTCCATCTCTTAAGGTACAGAATACAAAATTTGGTTGAAGTCCAATGGATAGCATGGACGTTACATGCAGTTAAACATTGGATCTAACAGCGCGCGTAAAATCATGTTGGCAACAATGACATACATGTATTGGTCTGCAATAATCTGAAATAATATGATCTATTGTTGTGTCAATTTTGAATGAAATCCATTAGTTAGTATAGACGTTACATGCATTTTAAAATTGGACCTATCAGCAGGCTTCGAATCATGTTGGCAGCACTGACGTATATTAGTTACTCCAAATTAATTTAGACTGCCAGGTACTATACGTGTGCAAAGTTTCGAGCTATTGGCTTGCATACTTTCTGATATATTGATATTAGGGTAACACAAAGAGAGACAGTATTTATTAACAGTTGGCAGCCCTGGTTACCCTTAAGAATCGGCATAGACATATCTGTACTGGTACACATAGCACACACGAAATTTGGTTGAAATCCAAATTATAGTATAGAAGTTACATGTATTTAAAGTTGGTCTTCTCAGCAGGCTTAGAATCATGTTGGTAGCACTGACGTATATAAGTTACTCCAAATTGATATAAAATGTCAGGTACTATACGTGTGCATAGTTTAAGGCTGTCGGCTTGCATACTTTCTGATATATTGGTATTTGGATAAAATGAATTGAGAGCATTTATTAACAGTTGGCAGCCCTGGTCGATCTTAAGAAAACGTTCAGTCATATCTGTTTATGTACACATAGCACATACGAAATTTGGTTGAAATCCAATTGATAGTGTAGTAGTTATATGCATTTAAAATTTGGACCTATCAGCAGGCTTATAATCATTTTGGCAACACTGCGATGTATGGCCTCCTGGAAATTAAACTGCAATATTATTATCTATACGTGTGCCAATTTTGAAATAGCTCCCATTCATACCTTCCAAGATATCCAACATGGAGCTAAAATTTCAATTGCGATTTTTCAGCAGTTGGTAACACTGATATCATTTTCAAATATGGCCGTGAGATATTCAGGTATAGATCTTTACTCCTACCAAATGTTGTTTCGATTGCTGCAGCCGTTTAGGAGTTGATAGGGGGGAGGGGGGGACACACACAGCCAGGCAGACAGACAGACAGACTGACACACATTTGCCCGATCTCATAAGTCTACTTTTTCCTCGTTTTTGCAAAATGTGAAAAGTAGGCTAAAATAGATATCTCGCGCCTCTAATGGGAGAGGGGCAGAAATTAAAAATTAATTCCTGTAATGATACAATTTCCTATTACAACAATTTTCTTGAAAGTGAAGGTCGTTGATTCCGATACTGAAAAGTTTCGATTCTTAAGACTGAAAATGTTATAATTATTGCTTCACGAGGTGCCGTCAGATTGGGAGGGGACTTGATTTTTTTTTAAGCGAAGTTTTATGGGGTGTGCTCAGCTGAACACTGTACTGTATTCTTTGGTTAGGTAGTGGAATATCAGTTTCCCCTTGTTATCCACCAAATTTACGGAAGGTATGAGTCAGTCGGGAAGAACCAAGCACCAAGGACCGGTCTCCCAAGAAAAGTGATCGCTATCTGGACGCTGGAATGTTCATAGTTCTTCCCTAAAATGAAAGTGACCGCAATCTGGACTGCTAATTAGGTGAACGCAATCTGGAATGACCGGAATCAGGACAAAACCATGCACGCTACATGTTGTAGTTGCTTCCACCCCGGGAGACCAGGTTCGATTCCCGGCTGTATCAGAGTATTTAGTACTAGTTTGAGTTACTCTTGTCTGGCGTAATTGATGAGCAAGACACCCTTGCGGTGTCAAATTCGAAGACATGTGTGACCAAGCGCGATTCCTCTATTATTCATGACTGGCTTTACTAACGAAGAAAAGCATGACTCTAATGATAGTTTCGGTTACATTCACTGAATGCAAATAACAGTAACTTATTGTTATCTGTTTAGCAAAGTGGTGTGTGTGTTTGATGTCAACAATAGCGAGAGGCTGCACTTAACATGCCTCTAGTTGGGTCAATGAGATAATAGGCTGCAGCTGCCCTTGATGACACTTGATTTACTAGACTAAACGGAAAGTCACGCCACGCCATACTGAATCACGATCCCATTGTAAATCTTATAACACTTCCTCCAAAGTTACACAAGACACACTTACACTCCATTATCTCATTAACTTGAGGAGGTAATTTAAAGTGGCACGGCAGGACCAATTGCTCGGTGTACTGGATTAACTACATTGAAGGTGGTTAGTAAATAATGCGTTCAATAACTCTAGGAAGTTCACCCAACAAATAGTCTACAATTGGAATTACAATCAGTAAATTAATTATCGATTGAATGACTGGTTAAACTCATTTCTCATATTACGAGGGCAGATCAAAAAATAAGTTGCACTTCCCAGTTATGGCCATTTATTACACCATCTATAGGCCTACAACAGCAACACGCCTATAACGACATACAATGTAACGTGACTTTTCCACATAGTTTCCAAGAGACTCCAAATATTTCTGCGAACGCACAACCAACTTATCGACGCCGGATGCATAGAAAGTTCCTCCAGCGTTCTGCAACCACACGGAGACAGCGGCCTTCACCTCCTCATCGGTCTGGGAATGTCGACCACCGTTCTGTCTAATAACCGCATTCACACTGTTGACATTTGCACGGGTCCTGGACGTTGCGGGCCTGCCCTCGCGATATTCGTCCGTTATATCCGTGCGTCCGTCTTCGAATTGCTGACACCACTCAACGAACTCTTGCCGGGAAATGGCCCGCTCCCCATACACAGCACTAATTTCACGATGAATGTCCGTGCAATTCTTCCTTTTGGCCCATAGGAATCGGATTTTCGCACGCACCCCATATTTGGAGTGAACGTCCAGTCGACGCGCAACTGCTTTTGGCCAATATTCACACCATACAAGACGAGACACCACAGCGACCTGCCTAACAGATGTGTGGGCAGTGTCTGTCCCTTTCTCCACTGTGCTCACGTTTGAGACACACAGCGCGCTGCTGCAGCGCGTTAGTGCTACTAACTTTTTGAGCCACCTTCGTATAATATAGACCTACTCATGGAGTAGTGGTTAGCATCGTTGGCTACCACTCCATTAGCCCGGGTTCAATTTTAGGTTCTGCCAAGGAATTTAGTTCTGGTTAGTGGTACTGGAACAATATCTTTAACTTGCAAGTAATCCAAGTTGTGTTAACTTTGAATATTTGGAGCACATTGTTATTTTAATAATAATAATTAATGTTATTGTTAATATTATTATTATTTTTATTATGACTATTATTATTATTGTTTTACTTCACTCTCAGAACATTATCTGGCAAATATATGGCAACTATACAGATTATAAGGAATCAGAGCATAATCACCACCTTAAAATAACTCACTAGTCCATAAATTCTCGAACTAATCTGGTTGTCGCAATGATAACTGCTTATTGCATTGACTTGTGTAAATTTGTGTCTATATCAAGTTCCTTCAATCCATGCAGTAGGCTCCTTGGTGCAACGCCAGTGCTTGATATTGGTATGACCTTCACCTTTCCAATCGGCCGTTGCTTCCGCCTCCAATAAGTCTTCATATTTGGAGATCTCTTCGTTGTGCTTGGCCTTTAAGTTATTGCTATTGGGAATTGCTACATACCCCAGGATGGAAAATGGAAATCCACAGCCTGCTTCCAGTCTCCGACCGGGTCAGGGAATGGAATGAATGCAGCTCCCATCTAGCGGCGAGGATATGGACTGTGCCGGCTGCCGAGGCCTGACGCACTCCTCTGGGGCAATGATTAAATGAATGACAGATGAAATGAAATGATAGTGGAGAGTGTTGCTGGAATGAAATTTTGACAGGGAAAACCGGAGTACCCGGAGAAAAACCTGTCTGCCTCCGTTTTGTCCAGCACAGATCTCACATGGAGTGACTGGGATTTGAACCACGGACCCAGCGGTGAGAGGCCGGCGTGCTGCCGCCTAAGCTATTGTCAGGGCTGTTTCACTCATTACAACAACAATAACTATTATTATTAGTAGTAGTAGGCCTAGTAATAGTATTAGTAGTGTAGTAGTATTTACAACGGGGTAAGGATCCTTATTTCCTCATGTCTCTAAAAGTAATGATGGTTGCCTTTCGGAAGGCTTGGTGCATGTGACCTACGTATCGTGGTGAGCATGAAATGCTGATGAAGATGTCACAAAATCCCAGTCCCCGACCCGAGGGATCTAATACACAAGTTTGAAACCACTCAACATGCCTGGAGTCAAACCTGGGTTCCTTCTACCTAGCAACGAAGATAGTGGACCGTTAGAGGTGCAATTGCGCGGCTCGCGAATTAAAGAGCGTATAATTTTTCATCGGGAGAACGTGGGTATGAATCCTAACTTGGCCGCCCTGAGAATGGTTTTCGTGGTTTCCAATTTTCACTACCAGGCAAATGCCGGGACGAATCCTTTCAACAGGTCCACGGCCAAACTCCTTCCAAGGTCCCTTCCCTGACCCTTCCTTAATTCGACCCGAGTTAGCGGTCGCCTGGGTGATCGGCCGGTCGCTATCCCCAGCTGTTTCTGCTGACTCCCAGACACTGTCTTTGCGCAGAGTCCAAGGGTGAAGCCGAGCTGGGAGAATAAATAACTGAATAAGCCACGTTGTACCTCTTAACTGTCTATATTTCAAAATTCTCTTGATGTTTTATAATTTTTGAGATGTCATTTTGGACCTTGGAGGAATATAATATTTTCCCTCCATCATATGTTCGTAAAGAGAAACGTTTAAACAATAACTAACGTTGGCTGCATGGCTCAGTGGTAACGTTCTCGCTTGCTGTGCCCTAGGTTACAGGATCGAATCCTGGCGCAGTCAGCTGGCATTTGAGGGTGCGCAAATGTGAAGGAACCGTGTCAGTAGATTTACTGTCACGTAAAAGATCCCCTTCGGGGCAAAATTCCGGCACCCCGGTCTCTAAAGTCGCAGTAGTTAAAAGGAACGTAAAACCAATAACATTATTACAGTACCCTATATAAATTAACGCATGTGTTTACCCAAATAAGAAAGTACAGCAGCTCTGCCAAGTGCATAGAAGTACACTGCAGAGCTTCAGGATGTCCGGAGTTTTGGTTTTCCTTCTGAGTGTGGTTTTACTCACTTCCTCCATGAAAACGCCTTGGTTTACCTACTGTACTTCAATCCTTGCAATTGAACACACTATTAAAGTACCAACGCTTTTTTTGATAGCATGCTTGGCTGTCACCGCGCAGGCCCGGGTTTAATTCCCGGCTCTACCGAGAATGTTCATTCTGATCTGAGGGCTGGTGTAGTGGTTAGCATTGTTAGCTGTCACCCAGGGACCCGGGTTTGATCCCAGGCTCTACCAAGAACGTTGTGGTTGGAGGTGGAGGGATGAGGTGCAAGTCACCTAAGAGGTGTCAATTTCAAAGACACGCATCAGGCCAGTGGGCTACACGAGTTGACTTTATATCCCGATATAGCACACTATTATTTTCCAAAGACGGCAAATCATTTGAGTTGTTGTTTTATTTGAGGGCCTTTGTCATCGTGGTCATTTAGTCTCGTGTACTTGTGTGAGTGTGGAATTTTTGTATGATAACCTGTGTTACTGTGATGGCTGTATTGGTGTGTGTATTTCTTTATTCGTCTGATAATTGGGGAGAAGGCGGCCGTGATGACCATGGCATTAAGATAGGAACTATCCTAGCATTCGCCTGGGGTACAAGCGGGAAACCACGGATATCCACTTCCAGGACGGCTGAAATAGAAATCGAACCCACCTCTTCACAGTTGTGCCTCACGAGACTGAGTGTATCCCGTTCCTGCCCTCAGACCTTGGCTCAGCCGGAGATTGAACCCGAACCTCCGAGGTCACAGCCAAGAATGCTGGCCGCTTCACCATGCGGTGGTCTACAGTGATACAGAGGAAGGGCTGCATCAGTGGAGTATTTACGATACAGTTTATAAGTGCTTCCTGGAGCTTCATAAATGCTTACAAATGTGGATAGTGACTACTGTGTTACTGGTTAGGAATAATGAGTCATGTCACCGAACTATAAGGTCATTCAGTAACGACACTTTACGTAGGCTATATACTGGTCGGCGGATTACAAGGGAAACAACTGTGTTGGGGTATCATCCCCAAATTCATTTCGGCCATCCCTGCAGCGGATGCAATTGTGCGTGTTTGAATATGGATGCAAAACATGGATCAATCCAAACCAAAATAACCACCGCGTGAATTGTGAAGTACAGTAGGCTATTAGCCACTTCACCACAAGGGGTTATTCTTGCTATTCCGGTGGATTTTTCCTTAACTGTTTGGGGCACATGACGCCGGAGTTTTTCTCTTCGCAACCAGCCTCGCTGAAGTTATCTCTGTGCACGTGTTGAAATTCTACGTTATTCGAGAAGTGCGAAGTTCGTATCGACAAGTTGTAAGCGCCTGGGAAGTTAGGCCGCAGGCTTATGTCAGCCTGATAGAAAAATCAATAAGTACTGCAGGCGTAACTTGAACTATTTCACGTGAGTTTTGGAACTTAATCCTTTTCGTTGAAGTGCGCTAGCTATTTTGTGCTGAATTCACGGTGAAAACATATTTTGGTGCATAAGAACTATGAGAGGTACAAATCAGAGTGATTGCATGCGGGAATACCGCACGGAAGGTGCGAGAACATTCCTCTTAATGCATTCTCAAGTTATAGGCCGTCAACTTAATAAAATAAGTGGCAAAATACTCAAAGTGATTGAAACACTGTCAAAATTAAGCATACAGGGCCTACTAGTCGCAATTCCAGCTAGCCTAGCGAGTACAAAACATTCATCATTGCTATTGTTAACATTTTCCCAACATGTGTACGGAATATCATGATAACCTGAACTACAAATCTTCTGGATTTGTCTACGCTATGGCTAGTGAGATGAGCATGCACTAAGCACTAAAGATGGGTTAGAAAAGAGAAGAGAGAAGAAGATGTCTGTTCCAGCCGTTTAAGGAGACCAGAAACTTCAAGAATAGGCCAGATCATGGGAGCCGCTCAATGCTGTTGCAGACTTAGCCAGGATTGTAAGCAGCCAGTTGTGCAGTGGGACACATAATGGAGGAACCGGACCACGACAACCATGTCCGAGCTGGAGGCCAAAATGACATCCTGAGTATCTAATGTAAGACCAGCCCATGCATTAGTATTATATCTAGCGTAGTCATGCGTATCCAAGCTGAGTTCCATTTATTTTAGCGTAGCTTATTCTAGGTATTATTCCATATTTTCGTCTACTTATCTAAGCCTAGTTTCTCGTTATATTAGCCGAGCTTATTAGATACTTAATAAGGTATTAATCCGAGCGCAGCTCAAGTGATTGGTATTCTTGTTTAGTGAGGTTTTGAAACGATTAACCCACGCATTATTTTCTCTATACCTCGTGATTCACTATAGTTTGTGTACATATTTTCTTTTGATTTACTCCTGAATCAGTCTTTGAGTATCGGAAATAATATTTGACTTTGCGTTCCATTTTCTTGTGTGAGATTGATGTTTTTGTTTCGAATGGTTTTCGAATTGGATCAAACTGTAAAAATAATAATGATGTTTATAATATCCCATTACACATAGCCAATAATTATATAATTTTCTGAAATCTGAAATAATGAAGTGATAATAATAATAATCTTTGCTTGAAATGATTATAAAACAGTGGGGGGAGTTGTAAATACGTGTTGACCGACTAAAGATTTGTCTCATACGCTGGACTATTAGAATTTCCATTCTGTGAGGGGCCAAGTAATTAATATGCCGAGTTTTGAGTAGATTTTGATATTCATTGTAGAATGATTTGTGACCAGATTTATTGAGGTTGTAATATTGTATTATGTAGAGGCGGGTAATGCCTCAGTTAAACGGGCATGTCGAGGGCATGACACCGTTATGTTTGGGCTGAAGCATGGTGGCTTGAGGGGGTGATAGTTATGAAAGTCAACGTGGTTATTTGATTATATGGAGCAATGTTGAATACGTTCTACAGAGTAATGGATATGAGTGTTTATTAGTACAGGAGTTATAGCCCATTTAATGTACCGGCAATGAGATCACAACAAATGGAATCTAGCTACTCCGAAGGTGATTTATTATGAATGAGTATTTCTAAATAATTATTTTCGAGTACGGTCATGTTGAAATGAGTGTGTGATGTGAAGTTGATAGATCTAGCAGTCAAATATCTGAGATATCATTAAATCGAATGTCAACTTACCTTAATTCTGATAATTTTAAGCATGTTTTTCTGATAATTTATGTGCAACCAGTAAAGATAATTTGAAAATATATTTGAAACAAGCGCGTGTAACAAAATGACCCGTGTGAACATGATGAGAGTGAATAATAAGGAGTGTGTGAACATGGTGATACACATTTAGTCAATAAGATATTTTCATTTAAGTGAAGATTCACTATGTACTTTATTAGTTAGGGAACTCATGGTCATGGACTCTATTTTTAGAACTCTGAGCTATAGGCAGGAGTTCTATATTTTTGTGTGTGTTATTTTTATTAAATAAACTGGAATTTTGTGTTTCGTCCTTTCCTGTATTCAAGCGTGGAACTCGAATTCGGTCTAGTACCATTTTTCGTACCCAGTTTTCCCTGAGAGTTTTCGAGTCTCATGCTCAACCGATTTCGAGGTTCACGCATATGTGGGCGTTGGTCACCGGACTAACGGGAACAGTATATGACTTGATCTAAATGATAACTGATAATGTTTAAAAAATACACTGAAGATATCGATTAAGTGGCCAATCAACGTAAATGAGCCCACGTAGCTCACGTAGCAATTCACATAATAAGTAATAGTTATGCTGTTCATTAAAGTCTAATAATAGTTTCCCCAAACTGTGCTTATGGCACAGTCTTCTTCACTATCAGGATTCTAGGCAAATGTGGTGGTCTGAAATTGGCTTGATTCTAGTCCATAGGATATTAATTGTTTGCCTTCTACCGACGAAGAAAGTGTATTCTGATCGGCGGCAACAGTGATATATATACATCCCACTGGGAATTATTCAATTTAACTATAGCTCGAGTTCAGATAGTGGCACCTTCCATCCAATACATAGGGCCATAATAGACAATTATCAATTACAAAATGGATTAACAATAGAATGCTGATGACGAGAGTTTTACGACGTAGTCTGACGTGTCTCTAAATCGCAATTATTGAAATGGTGCTATACGTTCATAAGTATATCTAATTCAAATTGTTTTAATTACCACTGATTTAAGTCGGGACACAACCAGTGATCTTGGACAGATCCAGGTTGTGTAAAGTTTCAGGACACGTTTCAAACAGTAGTGACTGATATATCATTTAATTAAATCCTTACAATATTGTAGGACTTACCAGAAATTCGTGCTCCGAGACATCTATGATAATAACTATTTCTGCGACTTGTCTCCTTAAAATTGTTACATTCAATTGAATCGTATCCAGGGATAGGAAACCAGCCTTCGATTCAATAGGTCCCGGGTTCAATTCCCGGCGATATCGTCAAATTTTAACATCATACTGTTAATCCCGCTGACTCCGGGGTTGAGTGATTGAGACGCATTCATAATTCATTCTGTTCTCATAACTATGCACAGGTCACCAAAGGGCGTGAATTCGGAAAATCTGCAAAATGTTTTCTAGAAGCCAAACGCTATTCATTCATTCACTTGATGTGTTGCAAGGTGCTCAGCCCATGATGAAACTTTGAAGTCTTTCACTGACATATTTTAACTAACGTATTTAGATAATTACTGGGTTGGACGTCTATTTGAGTGATGAACGAGGATTTTTTAAACTAATGGATGTCCAACACTCCTTTCATCAGACATTTATAATGTTAAAACGTTTATTCTGACGAATTACCACAGAGTCGCTCGTCCAGAGAAGTGCTACGTGAATTGGATTACTGTCAACTTGTGAGGCTTCACAACCAGTTCACATAGTAGATAAAATGAATTTAGTTGTAATAATGGGACACTGCTTTCAAGGCAGAGATGCAATGAGAGCAGTGGCAATCAGTGATAAACTGATAGCTAAAGGCACGTCATGTCACTGCCATACCAATATTTAAATGACAAACCATTGATCTTAACGTACTGAACGCGACTCCGAAACTGTTTGAACTTCCATTGTATCACAACGTAAGGTAAAACAGAGCTCCCCATCAGGTCATATGACGTGACACACAATCCTGCCGGGAACACTGAACAGTATGTACCTGAAAGTCTACTCCTCATTATTCCCGTTAGTATAATAATAATGATAGTAATAATAATAATTCTGCTTTGGTTTAAAGTCCATTTCAACCACTGCGGTTTTAGAGACACCAAGGTGCCAGAATTCAGCCCTGAAGGAGAGTTTCAACGTGCCAGTGAATCTGCTGACGTAGCTCCCTTGGTTGTTTGCACCCTCAGATGACATCTAACTGCACCAGGATTCGATCTAGCTACCTTCAGCACAGTAAGTGAGAAAGTTACCAGTGCGCCACAGAGCCATACTAACCACCTTTCATACGGGGTCGGGGATTAGATGGGATGCATTTCTAGGAGGCCGGTGTTAATACGGCCAGATGCCTCCCTGACGCGAACTTCATAAGTGAAGTTAATGGAAGATGAAATGAATTATATGACGTATGCAACTGGGAAAGGTTTTGGGAGGATTCAGAAGCATTTTCTTCAAGTTAAACATTGAAAACCTTGGAAAATCATTTAAAGGACGCCTGACGGTGGTGTTCGAACTCACTTGTTTACCAAGTCTGGAGCAGCCTCGCACCGCGGTGCATCTAGCTATCGTGGCCAGTCGGAATACTAAACAGTATACGCAGTATACGTCTGAATACTCCTCAGATGTTCAAACCCGTGTATAAGTTATACAGTTATTATAAATTAATTTCCGGGGATTTGTACATTTGGTCATCAACCCTGTGTACTTGGGCGTATTTTGGAGTCGTCTGATAGCCTGTGTTCCTTCGGCGACTTAAAGAGTATATGTTTTTGTAACTGTTCGTGTTTAGGATTGCTGCATATGCCCCCTGACTTAAAATAAAATATTATACCTGAATTTGTGGAAAAGCCACACTGGGTTTGGCCGCTCTTGACGTCAGGATTCAAATCATAGATCTTCAGATAGGCCTATATTGCACTCTCTTTTAATCGTGGTATGTGACATACAATTAAGCCTCCGTGGCTTAGGCGGCAGCACGCTGGCCTCTCACCGCTGGGTCCGTGGTTCAAATCCCGGTCACTCCATGTGAGATCTGTGCTGGACAAAACGGAGGCAGACAGGTTTTTCTCCGGGTACTCCGGTTTTCCCTGTCAACATTTCATTCCAGCAACACTCTCCACTATCATTTCATTTCATCTGTCATTCATTTAATCATTGCCCCAGAGGAGTGCGTCAGGCCTCGGCAGCCGGCACAGTTCATATCCTCGCCGCTAGATGGGGGCTTCATTCATTCCATTCCTGACCCGGTCGGAGACTGGAAGCAGGCTGTGGATTTTCAATTCATGTGACATACAGCGCATGGACACGCTACGATATGATGCATCAAAAAGCTCTATAGCTGCCTAAATATGAACAGATATGTGGATATCCTTACAGTAATCTTACTAGATTCAATAAACACATTATAATACAGTTGTGTGGTTATATTTTATTAGTGAAAGAATTGCTATTCAGCCGATAAACTCGTCAATAATTAGCCCAATGAACTTGGGTGGGGAATGACACATCTACTAACCTGGAAGCATTATCCGGAATAATTGTATACTTACAGACCTATACACTTCTCAAAAAGGGGGTAAAATATTTATTCCGGTTTAATTAAGCCTTCTTTTCGAGAAGTGTGTTATAGTAGCCTACATTAAAAGGAGGGTTAATGAATCTGTCCCCCCCTCTACCCTTTTAATTAACCCCCATTTAAGTAAGAATAATATAAAGAATACTATAGGAAGGCCACATATATATTCATATTAAAGGCAGCAATAACGCCTTTTACAAATACACGCACTACTACTACTACTACTACTAGCAGTACTACAGACACCACGATAACACAGGTTATCAAACTTTCTCATATATATATATATATATATATATATACCAGGTGGCCCGCCTGCGCCGTGCAATCTACTTATAAAAGTCCCGCGTATACTAGTGTTGAACGGGAGGTCTAATAACTGAATTGCTAAGGGGTAACCTTGCATACAAGCAGGTTACGTCAGAATGCCAAGAGATAACAACCAGACGGCCGCACACTGCATGTTCCTCTATGCTCCCGTCTAATGCGCCCCAAACGGTATGAAGCCTCGCTGGCGAGCGCAGAATAGTAGCTTTACACGTGGCACAGTAGTATTAAAGGTGCTGTCAACACATCGACAATGGCTGAGGTTTCCACCAAAAACGAGCGCGCACACACATAATTCTAATCTATGGAGAATCTGGTCACAATCCCACCAAAGCTCGCACATTAATGCACTTGAGATTCCAAATAGACGTCTGCCTTTTGTACATGAATTTCCCCGAACAGAGCTGTAATTAAGTGCTAATGGATTGGAGCACATGCCAGCATGGCTAGACCCGTCTGCAACAATTCTGATGTTGTGCAGACTGTACATCAGTATTGTGATCGAAGCCTTCACATGGTACGTTGAATTTCACCGTACTGAAATAATGAGTTGTTGAATTGCAGGGGCTTTACAACACAGTGGGCATGTAGCCCCGTGTACTTGAGTGTGTGAAGAATTTGTCTGATAACCTGTGTCACTATTGTTATTTTATTATTACAGTCTAGTGCAGACATCATAGTGACAATAATAATAATAATAATAATAATAATTATAGGAA
The DNA here is from genome assembly GCA_946902985.2 of Meconema thalassinum. Classification (NCBI taxonomy): domain Eukaryota; kingdom Metazoa; phylum Arthropoda; class Insecta; order Orthoptera; family Tettigoniidae; genus Meconema; species Meconema thalassinum. The sequence goes on from OX336389.2 coordinate 1,395,430,038, forward strand.
TCCTGTTACAGTAGGCTACTTGTGTAGTAAAACTACTGCTAAATAGTTGCACAACATGCAACATATTGTATACGACGTTGTAACGCTCCATTGCAAACAACGATTTCTGTAATAAACAGGGTTCGTTTGTAAATACGCCAAAGATGCAGAATAGAAAGTATAATAACACATTAATTTGTACATGTAGGCTACAGAAATTCCACTACACAGCATTGCTTGCTATGTGGACAAAAACTCACATATTATTGCATCAAAGCTTAGAAAATAAAATAAATTAAAATGTCACACTTGGACAGTAATCATAATGAATATGCTCAAAGACATGTCCCTGGTGGCGAATACAATGCTGAACACGTCTCGCAGTGTCTGCATGGACACGTCGTAACATTTCAGGTGTCACTGCAGCACAGGCCTCACCAATACGTTGTTTTAATTGATCACAATTTCCGGGGCCCGTTTCGTAGACTTTTGATTGTATAACGCCCCACAGAAAGAAGTCCAGAGGGGTTAGATCAGGCGATCGTGCTGACCACTGCCAGGGGCCTCCACGACCTATCCACCGTTCAGGGTATCGTGCATTTAGATATTCCGTAACGGCTCGGGAGGTGTGAGGTGGAGCACATTCATGCTGGTACCAATGCTGTAATACAACCTGGAGTGGAATATCTTCTAGAAGGTTTTCCAGAGACAAGTCGGTTTGTAAAAATACAAGATAATTCATACCTGTGAGTCTGGGGGCTATAAAAACAGGCCCAATTATGTAGTCTCCCAGAATACCACACCACACATTAACTCCCCAGTGGATCTGAACGTGTTGTGCTCGAACCCAGTGGGGGTTCACTGGAGCCCAGTAATGAAGATTGTGAGTATTGACGTTGGCATAATTGGCGAAATAGCATTCATCACTCCACAGAATATTCCTGGCAAAATGTGGATCTTGTTATAATGCAGCGGTCATTCTTCGGCAATATGCTACCCTGCGATCGAAATAATTTCCATACAGTTGTCGGTGTAGGTGCGGCTTATACGGATTCCAGTTTCGCTCCTTCAGGATCCTCTGTATTGAAGTTCGTGGCATTCCTAGCTCCCTCGCAGCTTCTCTTTGCCCTAAGCAACAATAAATATGTGCTCATTGTAACATAGATGGTTCGTATTATTATTATTATTATTATTATTATTATTATTATTATTATTAAGGTTTCAAGACACTAAATTATATTGCACCAGCATTATTTAATGAACTAATACCTCGATTTTTCAATATGAACATCAAATAACTAGCTATAATTCGCATAAAAAATTATTACCTAAATAAACATTAATTTATAACATAAACGTATTATAGTATGCACTCTTGTAATGAAATACAAATCGTATAATACTGTGAAAAAATTAATGTATCACAGATAATCTCTACCGATTTTGCCGTCAGATTCCTGAGACATATCACAAATGTATTATCAATAGTAATTAATAAATAAATTCTAAAACAAAATTCAAATTATTATTATTATTACTATTGTCAGCAGTAGCTCAGTAAGGTGAAGTGTAACTGACCGTGTGTAGGATTCCGTTCGAAGTACTCATGTACATTCCGTACAACTTCAGCATTACCGCAGACGGGTCTAGTCCTGATGGTATGTGCCTGGAACATTCCATTCGTTCGTAATTGTTCGGCGAAATACTTGTAGAGATGGCAGACGTCTATCTGGAAACACCAGTGCATACCGTCTACGAGCTTCAACGGCATTATGACCAGCTTCTCCATAGATTAGTATAATGTCCATGTACTCATCGATGCTGAATACACCAGCCATTGCCAATATGTTGCCAGCAACTGTCGTGTCGTTCTACCATATTTTATGAGTCTATTGCGCTCTCAAATGCGAAGGTAGAAAAGGCAATGGGGTGCATTAGATGGGTAGAGCTGAGGAACATGCAGCTAGCCGCTGTCCGGTTGTTATTCCTTCGTATTCTGACGTCATCGGCCAGCATGCACGGTGTCCCCTGTGGAAATCAGTTATTAGGCATCCCAAACAGCATTAGTGTATGCGAAACATCTAAAACTAGATTGCACGGGGGAAACGGGCCACCTGGTATATACACCCAAGTACACGGGGCTAAATGACCATTAAGTCCAAGCCCTCAAGCGAAATAACAATAAAATAAAAGTGTACAAAATAATATTAAAAGAGGGTCAATACATTTTTGTTGTTGATTATTTAGGGCCTAGCGACATCGTAGCCATGGTGCCCCTTTTGCATGGGTGTGAGTAGAATTTGTCTGATAAGCTGTGTAACTGTGAAGGCTGTACTAATGTGTGCTCTTGTTATTGAAATAGAATTTGGGAAGGAAGTGGCCGTGGCCTTACGCTTCTAGGATGGTTGAGGTAGTAATTAAACCCACCTCTTCTCGGTTTCGCCTCACGAGGCTGAGTATACCACATTCCAGCCCTCAGACCAGAATTACATTTCTTGGCAGAGCCGGGAATCGAACCCGGCCCTCCACGGTGGTAGCCAAGAGTGCTAGCCACTACACATGGAGGCAGAATGAGTTTAATGAACCAAACCCCGCTTTTGATAGGAATTCATTCACTAGATTTCGAAGGCAAACACTAAAAATGTGGCTTCGAAAATGCCTCTTTTTTATTTTTTATTATGACATGTCTAGCAGAGTTTGAACTTGGTGATAAATCTGACATCATGTCATCCTCTATCCAGTTTCAGAAAATGATGATGATGGTGATGATAATTGTTGTTTTAAGGGGCCTAACATCTAGGTTATCGGCCTCTAATGGTTTGGGTGAACGTGAAGATGATAATGAAAAGTAAACTATAGCTAAAACTAACTACTAACTTATATACTAGAAGAAGAAATGGAAAACGAAAGGAGAATAAGTCAAATAAAGGACAGGAGGAAAAAAAATGCCCTCAACCCTCAAGGAATGCGGATTGAGGGACTTGGAAGGAAGGAGAGCCATAAAAGGCAGATAGGAAATTGAAAGAGGAGAGAGTCTGCTCCACAGGTAAGGGACGAAAGGGGGGTAAACCGGACCCAGCTCAGGAATCCCTCGGGGTCGCCAACTCCCGAACTCACCAGCCGTGATTCCCTGAGGGTGTAGCAATATCTAGGGTGCACCAGAAGTGGTGGGGCTACATACACCCTGCCACCTTAAGTGCCTTGAGCAGAAGGCAGGAGATAACAGGAAAAGAAAAAGAAGGCTGACCCCTCGCAGAAGGAGGGTATCAGAAAATATGAGACAAGGGCCAATTAAGGCGGGAAAGGAAGAGACTCCCAAGGCTTCGGATACCCTAATACCGTTGGGGTCGGAAGAGAACAAGAGTTGACCAAGTGAGGTTAACAGGAAAGAAGACGGAGAGGAGCCCCGCACAAGCAAGTGGAAGCAATGCCAGACTCAGCTGGGGCCCCTTGGTCGCCAACCCACGTCCCACTAGATGTGAGACCCTGGGGGGAGTTTCAGAAAAGCATCAGGGGATAGACAGGCTATTTAGAACAATGTGACTTATTAGCTGGATTGCGCAGGCGCATTAGGTATGCGTGACTTCATGTACCGTACATCGGTTTTATCTGACCTGGTTATCAGGCGCTCCGAAAAAGTGAAATACATGCATCTACAGAACACAGGCAAGAAGTGGTAGGAAGTTAACTCCATGCACGGAGCTCGCGAGAATTAACAAAGCTCGGAACTAAATTAGTCAGGGAGATAATTGACGAAGGAGCAATTAGTGCCAATTTTCTTCTCTTCTCGGCCGTCAACTTGTACCAAAGTTATTTTGACGGCTTTTCATTACATAATTTGATCATATACCGGTACCGAATAAGCAATGGAGGCTCCAAGACATTTGTGAGACCGGAATAAATGACATAGAGCATGTTGCTAATTTGATAACTCAGATGTACGAGGTCAACATTTCTCCAACTTTAATAAAAGCTACCAATCCTCATGATTTTCTCCTTGAGTGTTAATGTTATCAATAGCTGGAGATTAGTCAGTAACATAGAGACCACCAACTGCAAACTGAATGAATGTCCGTCTCGTTGCGTAGTGTCTAGCATTCTTGGCTGTCAGCGCGGAGGACTGGGCTGGATTCCCGGCTCTAAAACAGGAACTGGCTACCCTCAGCCTCGTGAGGCAAGGAAGCGGAAGCGGCCGTGGGCATTACGTTATGTACCATTCCGGCATTTTTCTGTAGTAGTTGTGGGAAACCACGGAAAACCACTTCTGTGGTGGCCGAGGTAGGAATCGAATTCGACTCTTCACAGTTTTGCCTCACGAGGCTGAGTGTACCCCTTCCCAGCCCTCAGACCAGAATTATATTTCTTGGCAGTGCCGGTAATCGAACCTACGCCTCCTCGGTGACAGCCAAGAATGTTAGCCACTTCGCAGCAAGGCGGACCATTGAAATTCAACTCTCAACCAAGATTAGCTTAAGGTCAACGTGGTTGTGAATTCTGTGCCGAAATACCATGTTTTGCAATTCGAAGTTACGATTGGGAAGGAGGTAGCCGTGGCTGGGTGTCACTACACACACCAGTTTGGCTCCAGTATGCGGTCTGGGAAGAAACAATAGGACGTGATTCCTTCAGCGAGCACGTAGGTGCGTCTATTCCTCATTCCCGTTGACACAGGGTGAGGTTAGAAGAGTAAGTTGTGACGATTTCCGTTTATAGCAGGTTGCCATTCCTGAAACCAACCACTTTAGATACGTTAATGAGACATGAATTTCACTAAAATTAATAAAACGGAGGAAGGGGTTGAAAGGAAATAGCTGTTGCCAATATCAGAACACACCGTCCCAACATCTGCAAGGAGAAGAAAATGGGAAATCACGGAAAACCATATTTAGAACGGCCTACGCGACGGTGGGCTTCGAACCTGCTCGTCTGCTGAGTCTAGAGACAGCCAGGCCTTATGGCTTTACGCCTTAGCGTGCAAAGCTAGCACGTTTAGAAGAGCGAGTATGGAATGACCACCAGTAAATCCACTATCAGCCCACTATCAGCGCCAGAACCAATCCAAACTCCGTGGCTCTACAGCCCGTGAAGGGTCTAGGCCAACAAAGCGACCGCTGCCCAGCCATTTGCCCTGCAGGTTAATGAAATGAGGCGTGGTCACCGCGTCGGGTCCCCTCTTGGTCTCCGTGACCGGGGGCGCTGCCTGCTTGTCAGACAGCTACTCAATTGTCCTCACGATGTTGAGGTCCAGCCCTCAATCCCTGACGGAGACGGAAATCGAACCCGGGGCCTCCGGGTGCAAGGCAGGCGTTCTACCCCAACACCACGGGGAAGGCTATCAGCCCCAGGGCCGCAGTTAAAAATCTGAAATCTCAGAACTGCAGCTCTCCTTTCCAATTGTGCGAAGTAATGTTCATTACCACGCAGCTCGTTACGTCACAGGAAATGGCCAAGCCAACAGAACTAGGACTTTATAATTACAATATAGGCGGACATTAAAAATGAATTCCTGTCTTAGCAGTTACTGGTCACTTTAACGACCTCTCGGTCTATTTCCCAGAAAGTAGCAATAAAGACAAAGCCAGTATCACACGACAGTAAAGATTTACTCACGGCCCCATTGCCAAACGGCTAGATCCTAGAGGAAGATGATTTTTCTGTTACCTGCTTCACTTAAGGGCTCTTCACCATATACTTGGCGTGATTACAATCTGTCTAATAGCCCGTGTTATGTTATGGTGTCGTTTGTAGTTAGTGTATTGTAATGATGGCTAAGATTGGAAGGGAGGTGGTCATGGCCCTAAGTAAGGAGCCATCACGACATTTACCCCGTTCAGAGGGAATGGAACTAAGATCCTTTGAGGCCAGGTAGGTCGGTACATAGCTTACCCTTAGATCAACCAGTCTCGGTAACCGAAAGGGTTAACGCGCTACCCCGTGCATCGCTAGCTTCGGGAGAACGTGTGTTCGAATCCCACCTCGGCCGTTCTGAAAATGGTTTCCGTGGTTTACCATTTTCACCACCAGGCAAATGTCGGAATGGTTCCTTCCAAAATCACTTCCCTGACCCGTCCTGAAAATAAAATAAATGGTCATTGGCTGCATTCAACAAATTATTATATTACACTTAGATCACAAAGAGTGGCTTCAAATTAAAATAGATGTTGTAGTTTTGGTCATCAGCCCAGTGTACTCCGCGAACAAAGGTGTGTGTGGCAGTTGTTTGATAATCTACAGAGTATTTCCTGAAAGTAGTCGGACCGGATTTTTCCCACGCAGGCGCACAGACTGCCCACGTATTCTCCACCTGGGATTGGTGAAGGGGGTGTAAAGCCTAGTCCACACCGGCAGATTTGTTTGCAGACTGTATGTAGATTTTTTGCATACTGTATGCAAACTGTTTGAAAACTGTATGAAGACTGTGTGTAGCCTATACTACTTTGGAGTCTGGAAACAGTCTCCATACAAGTGTACATACAGTATGCAGACTGTATTGAAACATTGTATCCGATACAAGTATGTTACTTGTTTTGCGTCCACACCAGAATTAGACCTCTAGTCCACATTCATACCTTTACCACAGGATGGTTTCTTATAAAGTCTGCGAATGTGTAAATTGGGGAATCAAAGTGAAACGATCATGGTGGGAGGGGGATTGTGTTTAAATATACCTCTTGTATTAGTCGAATAATTAACCAAAATACTCATCCTACTAATATTTCATATAACAACCGCTATTTTCTTTTTGTGGGGAGGGGGTGAAATTTGACACCCCGCCGATAGCCCCACTAAACTACATTTTGTGGCAATATAATGAGATCACTGTGTGGTCATTAGTGGGATATGTTTCAAGGCCTAATTAGTTTTGGTCCCTTCATCAGCCGATATGAATTAATAAATATCAAAGACATACGAAATGTGTAGCGTAACAACAAACAGTCCCTTGTTATTAAACCTTATATGGTGCACCATAAAGAAGAATGGGAAATTGAAAATAAATCAGCACAATATGATGTGGAAAAACGTGGCTAGCTGGATGCGTCTGTGGTTTGTATCCGGTCTACAGTTTCAAAACACGTCCACACAGGAATACTTGAGACAAAATACTTGTTTCTTGTATGCGTGTTTTCCATTTCGTTGGAAAACAGAAAACATTGTATCTTGTCTCTTGAAACACAAGATTTGTTTGTCATTTGTATGTCAATTGTATGCAAACTGTATGCAGACTGTTCCAAAACATCACTCGAGTCTCCTGATTGTATGTAGAATGTTTTCAAAAAGTCTGCAAACATCCCGCATACAAATGAGAAACATATGGGAAACAGTCTGCATACAATGTTTCTGGAAACAAATCTGCCGGTGTGGACGAGGCTTAAGGAACGCTGGGAGCCGGCCACACAGTTGGTTCCCAGCTGTAGTGGAGTGTAAATCGCTCGTCTCCATAACCTCTGCAAGTGCACTCGTCACGCTACGTCATGGTTAGTCTATTGAAACAGCGCGCTACGCCATCAACTATTGTGTTAGGCTCGGCAAAACCGGGAAAGAGACTCACGATATGATCAAGACGGCTTTCGGTGATAACGCCATGAGCAGATTGAGTGTATTTGACTGACACAAGCTGTTTCGGGAGGGGAGAGAGGAAGTTGAAGGCGACGCACGTTTTGGACGAACGTTGAGCACCAAACCGGATAAAAATGTGGCAAGAGTGTAGAATTGCTTGGACAATGACCACAGAGTAAGGTTTTTACGTGGAGTTCTTTAAACGGCTGAGAAAACGCATCGTCCGTGTCCACTCAGCGATCGCCAACTCCCGGCAGCTCCATCACGACAATGCGCCGCGCCACACAGCCTTTCACGTGCTGGCGTACCTGGCCCAACGTAAAATCGCAACCCTGCCTCAGCCACCCTACAGTCCCGACATTGCCCCAGCAGACTTTTTCCTCTTCCCCCACCTCAAAACCACCCTAAAAGGACATAGTCACGGCTCCGTGGAAGCGTTGCAAAAGACCGTGACGGGGGAGCTCGACAGCATTCCAGTTGCCGCCTTCCGAAAAGCGTACAACGGTTGCAAATCCCGCTGACAGCGGTGTGTGGATGCAGAAGGGTCCTACTTTGAAGAATATTGAGCGTATGTATAATTTCTGTATAATTGTTTCTTATTGACTTAGTCTCACTACTTTCAGGACAAACCCAGTAAGTTTATGTGGGGACTGTACTAGCGTGTGCAATTGTAATTATTATGGTTGGGACTAGAATTGGAATCCTGGAATTTGCCGGAGTGAAAGAACACTTGGAAAATAACAGCACTCAGTATGGATGCTGACAGCGCCCGGATATGTATCTCCGATCTCCGGACTAGCCGTAGCGCTCCGTAGCAGTCGTGATGCGCAACTTGACACATATGACTAGGGCTCGTATTTTTAGGTAAATAAATATTTTTTATGTAAATACATATTTTAAGCATTTTTTCTATAAATACATAAATTACTGCTTTTCACTTATTAGCACATAAAAAGACATAATATTTACATTCTTTAAAATCAGTATACTAGATCTTTCAGTTGAATACATTTTTGTTCTGTCTTACTTCAACGGTGAAGAACCTGTGAGCTATCTAATATTCATGCAGAGCGCATGTCAGCTTGTAACTGTGTTATTCTTAACTTGTTGCCCCGTGCCACTCACTGTGGAAGTCGGAGATTTCCTTGTCCATAGTCATATTGCACCACGTGCTAGACCTCCCCCACCCCCAGCTACCTCGAACCAGTGTCACTCACATGCAGTTCATTTCTGGCACTGTGAAGTGTAAGGCAGTTCTACAATGCCTAAAGTAAAAACAACTACAAGTTATCGTCTGTTGCAGAATTTAAGGATAATTTTACTTCTGATGGGGCGTTCTGTTCTGTCAACCATGTGCGAAAGCAATCAAGGCTGAACAGTGATCTCAAGTTACACAACACCTCAAGGGCAAGAAACATATTGCCGCGGTTTCGCGCCTTCAGAAGAAGCGTTTCGCGATAATCGTCGGTCATTTCCGATGGACAACCTGAAGATGTTTCGTTGTGTATTCTAATGCTTCAGCAGTCAGTGAGACATAGCATAAATTGCATTCGTGAGTACTGCACATTGTATATATTCACATTAATGAACTAAATTATAATTAAATATTTTTACTTTTTTGTCACATATTTCAGGTATTTTTAATACATAAAAAATAAATATTTTCCCGATTTTAGCACCTAAAAATCTGAGCCCTACATATGACCATGGCATAGGGTCCAGTGTTTTGTGACTGGGACTGTACTTCATTTGATTTCTTCAGAAAGAACATCGTAGGATTAGGTTCTGGAGTCGAGGCATGTTTAATTGCCCCACAATGGAGTTATTACAATTTATTTCCAAACAAAGTAGGGTATAGGTTATCCTTTTTGTTAATGGAACAACAATGTTGCTGTTAACTGCTTATCCATCTTGTATCAAGAATCTAGATTACCGTAACACGAATCACATGATTTGACCATTTAATTTAGGCTGTATATCCTGCTTCGTTAGTCAAAAGTCACGCATTGTGTTTGTTATGCCGAGTCATTCAGAGAGCTACGATCAGCATTCCGCCTGCGTACTCGCTGTCACGACGATATGACGATGTGCTTTGCAAGCCTCACTTGAAAAAGATCGATACTGGAGTAGTAAGTGAAAAACAGTTAGGTCTACTCTGCTATTTAATTTTCAGGATTACAATCATTTGAAAGTACAACGGTAATGGCAGACATGCCTACCACATTACTGTTGTTCTTGATTAATCTAGGGGCCAGAGATTTTAGAAGAAGATTTCAGGGAGCTACGACGAAGGGTGTCGGAGATATGAGTGTTTCAGTTATACAGCGTGTAACAAACATTTACGGCACAAATTGCAGGACACATTTCTCACACGTAGACGAAGAAATTATGTTATATGAACATGGGTCCGGAAACGCTTTGTTTCCATGTTATACCTCATTGTTTCCAACTCATTTATCATGGGAAACATACAAGAACAGAACGTACCAGCATACCACATGGAACTCTTGCTCACAGGAAATGTTCAGTATGCGCTACGTGCGCATTGATACATTCATCCACCCACCGTCGTAGTAAATCTCGGATGCGCTGATGTATCCCTAGAGTAGTGCGTAAGGTGTCGTAGCCTTCCATAATACGGGCACGGAGACTCTGAACATCTTGTACTGGTGTTCGATACACATGAACTTTGAAATGCCCTCACAAATAAAGTTCAGTTATTTTAGCTCCAGAGAGCGTGGAGGCCAGGCAATTGGTCCACCTCTACCTATCCAGTTGTCACCAAATCTTTTATTTAGAAGCCGACGGACATTAGCACTAAAATGAGGAGGTGTGCTCCATCGTGCATGAAGTACATGTTTTGTCGCACAGCTAAAGGCACATCCGCTAAGTCACATGGCAACGGGGACATGTAAAACAAACCACTGGCGGTACATCTACGGTAATGACAACGTAACCAGAGTAACCAAGAGTGCATATTCCCCACGATTCTAATGTTCTGTTCTTATGTGATTTCCATATGTAAAGAAATGGAGACAAAGAGGTGTAACACGGAAACAAAGCTTTTCCGGACCCATGTTCATATAACATAATTTCTTCGTCTTCGTGTGAGGAATGTGCCCTGCAATTTTTGCCGTTCCCTTCTGTTACACCCTGTATGTCGTGCGCAGATGAGACGCGCAGTGACCAGCGCATCGTGAAGACGGGCGCAGTGTTGAGATTTAGAAGTTGACTGAATATCGTACGGTAGTGAGACCTGTGGTGATGTTCAGAGACTTGGACCATGACGCAAGGCGATGAGGAATTGTGAAAGAGATGGGAAAGGGAGACTCTCAGAAAAGTATATGGACCAGTAAAAGAGGGTGAATTCTGGCGAATCAGAAATACTATGGAGATAGGAGAGTTGTAAGTTATGGTAAGCCAGATACACGGGGCGTCCGGGAATGTTCTCCGCAGTTGCTACATACAGCTGCAAGTGGTTGCATCATCAGTTTAGTTGGCAGCACAGTGTCCTTGGTAGGGTAAAGGCCACATATGTGGGCAGTGGGCTGTCGAATCCGTCAGTGTGTATTGCAATAAGCGAGCATGTGTGTCATCAGCACTTCCAGCATCAGTTATGAATGGCTGCAGTGAGTATAAAGTTTACTGTTTGTTTGTTATGATACAAGCGACAGCCGTGCTGCCAACGTAACTGGTGACATAATCTCTCGCAGCAGCTTGTAGGCACTGCGGATAACATTCCCGGGCGCACTGTAGTAGTTGAAATAAAGAGTAGTAGACTGCTTTGGTTGGGGCATGTAGAAAGAATGACAGAGAGCAGGATGGTAAGGAAGGTCTTCGATGGGATGCCAGGAGTACGCCTTGTGAGGGGAAGGCATACGACAAGATGGCTGGAAAAATGTGGAGGAGGATCTGGGAAAGATGGGAGTCCGAAGATGGAGAACCAAGGTTGTAGATTGTCGTCCGGGAGTGCAAGGCCCTACAAGGGCTGTAGCACCAAGGAGTAAGTAAGTAAGTAATGGCATTGACCATTGGCTGTACGGTTTTTCGAGGCTTGCACATGGTTCTTTGAGTTCATGGTTTTGCATAGTCTTATGTCATCACCCAGTGTGCGAACACTCCACACCACATTTCTATGAATGCTTCAGAGCTGGTGCTCACACAATACAGTCACATATTTAAAGAATGAATGCACTTTTATTTACATACTGTGTTCATGTGAGTTTTAATTAATTTTACTTTGTCATTTTAATGGCCAGAATGTACGATTTAGTTTTACAGCCGAACCATTTTCAGGAGCATGTTGTAACGGTTTTACTGGCCCTCACTGTTGGGGTGTACAAATGTAATGTTTTTACAAGCCCTGAGTTGCACTTTGAAATATTTACTCTGCCTAAGATATGTTGTTTTAATGGGCGCCAAGACCTCAACGCTATGTTGAAATCTAAATTTATATTTAACAACACCTAGCTCTGGTAGAACACCTTCAAGAATCTATTCACTCAGATCGTGGTACGATTTGATCATTAACCCAACAAACAATTGTATCAGGAGAAGGAATTTGGTCTATATCTAATGCTACCTACTGAAAGCAAAGATTGCATGGTTAAAAGAAATGAATTTATTATATAAAACAAGTATTGCAAAATTAATAATAATAATAAGTTTAAAATTTAAATTGGAGCGTTGCGATTTGAATATTACCGCTAGAAAATTACGTGAAAACGGAGTCGGATGAATTACTGATTTTACTATTATTCCCAAGCTATGAAGTTACTGAAATCTGAACATGAAACAAAGAGACGAGAGATTACGTAGTTCTGAGTCATTCGCACTTAACATTGGAAATTGCCGTAGCATTTCCCTCGTACTGGATGCTGAAGAGAGCTTCCCACAGCCTTCTGGACGTCGTCATCTTCTTCGTCAGTTGTAGAAATATTTGTAGAAATGTTAACTTATGGTCCGGTCACACCGGAACCAACCACACGAGCAACCACAACGGTCAAGTTTTACAAAGATAATCGCCTTGCCTCCACGGCGCGCAAACCATATATGCACATCTCGCCTCCCCTCTCTGGACCCGGCTTCTTCTCGCCCGCTATCCTCTGATTGGCTGAGCCACCACGCGCTACCCCCCTCCTCAGGGTCATTACACTCGGCGCGAGGATGATGTCGATTACCGTTCCAGACTATTTCGCCTTTTCTTGAAGCAGCAACCCAGGCTTGCGTCATGCTTCTTGACAAGAATAAGCCTGTAGTCGAATTCCCAGTGACTCACCTCTCTGATAATACCCTAACTGACAAAACTCCGTAAAATTCCGTAATCATATAATTTTCTACGATACTGTTGTTCGTAATAATTTGCTTGATAGTGTTCTCTATAACCTTGAAAACCTAACTGTATGCTTGATTTTATAAAAAAATGCGCTCCAAAAATACCTTAATAATAATAAGTTAATAATAATAATAAGTTACATGAAAACTTCTCTTGGCTGAACAATTTGCCGCGTAAATAAATATAGAATGGCTTCCTACTGACTTATGTCAGTGGCATAAAATCCCCTCGAAAAACACGTTACAATGTAAAGCGCACTGGATGGAAAGGAATCTCACATGTGCAAGTGTGACTGCGAGAAAATCACAAAAAATACCATATGCTTACGCTTCATTTCAGCAACTGTACAGCACAACCTTGCAATGTCAAATTCAAATGTCAGAATATTGCTCACTCATCTATGTGCACTAATCAACACAAGGCCACAGGCGATTATTGGTGATTGATTCTTTAGGCATAATTTTCTACCACGTACTCCTAAAATTACGCTTTTCACTAGCCCACTACGGTGTTTCAACAAATGTACAAGAAGAAGGTTTAGAAAAGGGAAGTCTGGAACCGACCATTAAATTCATTATACTGTACAGGATTTTGTTAAGGTGAAATGAAATGTAATCTTATCACTGTAAATTATTGATTATCCGCATAGTTTTACTAACGTTTTTTTTTTCTGGGCTAAGGATAATTAAGTAAAAGTCGCAGATGAAGCTGCACAATACTATTTAACATTTACAATCCACTCACACACTATCACCAAAGCTAGTAAAACCGTTCCGGTAGATTTTGGTATTAACGTGTATTAGGTAATGTCTACTGTAATTGGATAACTGGAGTCTAAAATACGGATCACTGTTGGAGGTCTGAATGCAAAAATATTACCGAATGTAAATTCCCACACCACTTATCCCAATTCAAGACACTAATAAGTATGCAATGATATTCCCACGTGAATGTAAGAACGAGCACATGGTTCTGATAAACCAAAGGTTTTCATTCCATTCAGGGGTTTTGCGGCATTTTGGTCATGTAGCTTCGTGTAATTTAGTGTGTGCTGAATTTTTCTGATAATATGTGTTATTGTCATAGCTGTATTATTGTGTGAATTTGTAACTGAGACAAGGATTGGGGAAGGAGGTTGCCATGGGCTTTATTTAGGTACCATCTCAGCAATTGTATGGAACGAGCAGTAGGAAACAACAGAAGACTACTTCTAGGATGGTTGGGGTGGGAGTCGAACACACTTCTTCTCAGTTCTGTATCATAGTACAGTACAGCTGGAATGGATTTGTTCCAAAAACCGTGCTATGGTTGGATTTTTGTAAATCGTTAGAAAAGCACATAAAAAGCTTAACTCTAAATTTCGGAATAATTTGTAGTATCATGTTGTCGGAAAACTCAACAAAAATGAAATGCGTTTTTCCCTGCATCTGCGTATTTCAAAGAAAGGTTTTTTAAACAAAAAATGTAGGGGACATTGCCACCTACAATTTGTCTCATTGAGGTCATGTCATACGTTTTGAAATGCAGAAGGTAGGTGGCGCCAAAGTTTCCAAAAAAAGTGTTTTTTCACTCTTTGTCCTAGAAAAAAAGTTTTTTTTTTCACAAAAGAGAGAATCAGAAATTTGTTCCTCTAAAAATTGTCTGCAACATTTATTTAAACGTTTGTTTCCTCCGACTTACCGTTCCAAAGTTATAGCGCAGCAAATGCAACGCTGCGTAGTCAAGGCTACTATTGTTACTGCGGAGAGAGCGGTGGGCATAGTTTAGACCGGGACCGGTATCGGACAATTTTCACACTTCGGCATTTTTTTTTTTTGAGTTTTCCGACAAAATGATCGTGCAAATTATTCTGAAATTTAGAGTTAAGCTTTTCTGGTGATTTTCTAACGATTTACTAAAAACCAACCATAGCACGGTTTTTGGAACAAAAGGGGTTTCTTCTGTACTGTAGCCTACTATCAGTTCAGAATTAAATTCTTTGAGAGAGCCAGGAATCAAACCCGGACCCCATATACATATAAATGTAAGTGTAAGTGTAAGTGTAAGGGTAAGTGTAAGGGTAAGGGTAAGGGTAAGGGTAAATATCAACATGAACATGAACGGTAATGCTACCGCTAACGGAAAAGAAAACGGAAACGGAAATGGTTATGGTAATAGAAATGTTCATGTAAATTAGAAGAATCTTCTCTGGTCTAGGTATTGAGACTCCGGGCCTAAATGTCCTAGGTTTGAATCCTAGTTTTATAAGTTTACTTTTCTCTTTTATAAACAACCGTTAAATGTAAATGACATTTACTGGCTTCTTATATGCAGAGTATAATAATCCACCTTCTAACTGTTACCTTTTCGTACTGACTACGAGTGAAATAATGAAATGAAGGTATTAAAATTATATTGAACTGCCGACTTACCTTCAGCCATACAATAAGCACCATGGAGTGACCCCGAACACGCTTCTCACTCCCTCCCCGTGACTGATGTATCAATTACTTACCGTGTAATATACCCACTGGCAAATTCATCAGCCTCCACGTCTGTTCAACTCACAATATGACTGTAGAATTAAAGGTCAACCTTGGGGTGAAGTGTGGGGAATGAATTTGTTTTGCCTTCAGCATAAATTTCTGTAGATGCATATTGCGAGAAGAATTCGATAGATACACCGATAAGCCAGCATTACTCATTGATATACAAAGCATTGTGTAGTAATGCTAAATTGTTCAGTGTCTTCAAATCTGATGTTACTTTATTTTGGTCACTACCATCATGCACTTAAGTAGTTGTGACGCATTGGATACAAACGGCGCATAATTGGAGGGAGATCTTCACGTTTAAATCTAGGTTCGAGCCCGGAATTCGGATTTCTTACAGTCATGACTGAAATACTGTGAAATAAATGAGTTTCGATGCAACATTATCTTCTTTCTGCTATGTTTCAACAACGCCATCTGCACCTTGGAATATGATACGTTTTTTGGACATCCAATTCGACAAGCACCTGTGCTCATATGCAAAATCGCAAGAAGGCCTTTCATGAACTGTCCCCAATTAGAGGGCCAATTTCATATTAACAAAAATACATGTTAATATTAATTTCAAGTTTCGCCCAGAAATCTCCAAGACACGCACATTTCTTACTTTCCGTGCTTTACGTGCTCCATTCTGGTGAACTAAATAATAAACAAGTAGTTCCGTGAAGGAATACAGAGCATAATTTTCATAAAATTTAAGATTCAGCCGAATGATTAATCTATCTAGATCCTTTTAGAATAACGTTATTACATACGGAATTAAGTTGATAATACCAGCCTTTAAGATTCGCTAAAATATACCTGAAATGCTGTGGCCTATGTATGTTAGAAATTGCTTCCTTGCATGGCTTCTGAGATATTGAGTGTCGAATACCAAGAGAGTGTTTAAGATGGTAGTATGATTGCTGCCTCTGAAAATGTGCACATGTATATCTCATATGGCATACACTGTATATAGGAAATTTGATAGAAATCAATTGAATATCATGGGAGTTAGTTGCTGTTAAAAGTGTAACTTATAAGTGCGCGTAGAATTGTTTTGGTAACACTGATATAGGCTACACTGTGTGTGTTTTTCAAAATGTATTTGCAATATTATGCCACAATAGTGTATAGAGTGCAAACCTTTTTACTTGAATAGATTCTACAATATTGAGTCTCGGGCTCAAATGTTTGCAGAACATTACTAGGCAGATGATATCACTTATGATTCTGTGAATATGCACAGCGGTATCTAGTAAGACAGACATTGCATGTGCGAAATTTGGTACAGATTCATTAATTAGAAGGGCTGCTACACTTAATTAAACATTGAAGCTATAAGTGAGCTGATAATTATGTTGGTTGCACTAACCTTGGCGATTTACTCTAAATATGTCTAAAATACCATGTGCCAAGTTTGAAGTTGGTACCATATATTGTATCTGGGATATTGAGTCTTGGGTTCAAATGTCTTGAGGTCATTATTATACAGTTGGTTGCCTTGGTAACGCTGATAATATGCATACCCAATAAAGCATGTG
The DNA here is from genome assembly GCA_946902985.2 of Meconema thalassinum. NCBI lineage: Eukaryota > Metazoa > Arthropoda > Insecta > Orthoptera > Tettigoniidae > Meconema > Meconema thalassinum. The sequence continues at coordinate 1,395,446,963 of OX336389.2, forward strand.
ATACAACATTTGGTAGATATCCATAATATGTATGTACAGTATTTATATTGAAGTTACGTGAAATTAAGTATTGAAATTATCAGTGTGCATGAAATGGTGGCAATATTGTCATGAATTGTTAGTTCAGATTAAATCTGCAATATTATGCTCAGTATGAGTGCAAGGATTGGAACTGTTTGCATGAATACCTTTAAAAATATTGAAGGTAGGATTCAAAATTTTAAGGAGCATTTATCAACAGTTGGCGGCCGTAGGGACTCTGAAAATATGCAGAATTATATTAGTATCAGTATGCATTAAACATACAAAATTTCATTGAAATCCATTGGGTAATGTTGAGCATTGCACCTATTAACACGCGTATAAATTACGTTGTCAACACTGTCATAATATAAGGGTGGCTTAATATTAACATCCAATATTATGTAACTTATGCTTGCGAACAGCTTGAAAAATTGGCATTCTGCTACAACATAATATTTGAAATTTGAACCTCATGTTTGATATGACGTGCTATTTTGGCAGACGACAGCAGTGACGTTATTTTAAAATATGGCGCTGCAATGTCCAGACATGGATCATCACAGTTAACAAATTTGGTTACGACAGCTACAGACGTTTAGGATTTGATAGGGGGTGAACACACAGACAGGACAGAAAGTACTGTAGACAAAATGATGACGTGACAATGTGAGTACCAAACCATAACCTCAATGAGTTTGAAGACACTATCAATTTGCCAATGAGAACTAAGCACGTGATATTAAATTACAATACATGAGATCATGCGTGGATGAATCTTGCAGTCCCGGGGTTTTTTAACGTCACCTCAATTTCAATATGAAAGGGTGCTGGCCCTTTCTCGAGCCCTGTTGGCATAACACCTTCATCGGCATCACGGCCGTGATCGGCATACTCCACATTACTCTGACACCCTAGAGATGTCAGTCCTGGTCTTCATTGTTCGGCAGTTCTTAGCAGCAGCGCCGGTGTTCACGGACTAGACAATGATATCAGTCAAGCTAGTTTCCTGGATTGCTTAAGGTGAAATGATAGAAGGAAGAAAGGAAGGGGAGGATGGAAGGAAGGAAGGACGGAAAGAAGGAGGGAAGGAAGGAAGGAACGAAGGAAGGATGGAAGAAAGGATGGAAGGAAGGAAGAAAGGAAGAAAGGAAGGACGGAAGGAAGGAAGGTAGGACGGAAGGAAGGACGGAAGAAAGGACGGAAGGAAGGAAGGAAGGATGGAAGGACGGAAGCAAGGAAGGAATCAAGGACGGAAGGAAGGATGGAAGGAAGGAAAAATGAAGGACGGAAGGAAGCATGGAAGGAAGCTTGTAATTTTACGAGACTGTTAATATCGCGATCATAAGCCATGTTAACTCAGCTTTCCTTGTAATCTGAAGCATCTGATGTGATATTGTACCCCGAATACCGAACAATGAACGGGAATCTAATTCGGATCATTGTGGGAGGCAAGCATCTTACCTGCTGTGCCATCACATTCCCATGCTCAACTTGAAAAGCTGTGCCGAATGAGTTAGTGAATTGAAACGTAAATTGTTGAATTCAAGTTCCCAAGTTTTATATAATTTGCTACCTGATCGTTTAAAGTAAAATTTCACACTGCATATCGTATAATTTAATATCTGTAAAAGCATTTTACTTAACTGAAGCTTATTTTCAATTATAACGATATGTTTTATTTGTTGCTAAGGTAAGTTGTTTTCAGTACAACTTACTGTACGTACAGATGAATATTGGGTATTTTCGGAAGGAGTGAATAAAATCCAGTAGGCTAACTAAATTATAATCTTAATTTTAGGTATTTTCATTCTTTTAATTTGTAGGACGTTTTATCAAAGATAGAACACATGATGGCTGGGATGGTCCTATGCTGCCGGGAACACAGGATTCCCGACTTCAGGAAATACAATATGACATGCCGTGGTAACGTACAGCTTAAGTTGCATGGCATAAGAGGAATTAAAGGACGAAAACTACCTGTGAGTTGTATTCAGCATCAACACTTTCAAGGCTACTACTGTGGATAAACCAAGGAATCAGAAGACGTGACAAACAGGTTTGGTAAGTAACAATCAACAAATCTGGCAAACGTTACAATATAACATGTGTGTTGCTATCTTGTATCCAGGTAGGTAGACCATAAGGACACTGACCTGAAGGACCGTCCAAATATATTTCCTTTCCTTCCTTGTCAAGCGCACGTGATTCTTCCCAAAGTGATTAGAGACAAGAGTCACCCACAACTCTGGAAAATCTGACCCATGCAATGCAGCAACCATGGCCACAATTCTACATTAAGTGATCCAGTACTTTATTGACCCCATGCTTCGAAGATCTCAGCCCTGTATAGCTGCTCATGTTCGACACACCCTGTATTGTAATTTGTCCATATTTGAGGTCAGAGGGACCTGAAAGTGTTATCATCGTATCACAGCCACACACACGTCCTGCATATTCAATAGAAGCGTTGTATCACCATTAGTTCGTGGTTTTGCTATTTCCATTGTATTGAGTGCAATAGGGCATTAGCATGATAGAAAAGTTTAAATAATAAAAATAAAAAATATTCTTTGCTAAACCACGTCCCTTTCAGCGCGTCGGGACATGGGGAATCATATATTCCCTGTGTATGCTCACTTTATATGGTTTTAAGCATGACAGTGCCAGGAAACCAAACCCATAACTCATTCGTTTCGTAATCCACGTAAAAGTTAAGAGCCACGTAGAATTACTAGCTTTTGAAATGTCATCCCTGCATAACCTCTAGTGAGTATGGAATACCTGCCAAAAGAAAACACTTAAGATGGCCGCTTTCAGTGTAGAGATTTGAACTCTAGACCAACGGATATGGAACTGCACATTGCACTAATTTAGCGAGTGAATTATCACGCAGGGTTAAGCTAGTGGGCAGTCATAACTGATAATGGAGATATTTCATCCCAGCAACCCGCCAATAAATTTGTATTATCTTATGTAAACTACTCCCAACATGCATAAAAATACAGGTAGTCTCCAGTCGCTCGTTACTGGGAGAAGCGTCAGATACACAGTACAATTATATCTTTATCAGAATCTGGTTCCTATCAGAAATTTGTGTAAGTTATAGGTAATACCAACGCCTATAATGCCAGTTTGGGTAAAATGTGCAGCGAATAGTGGGACTGGACTAGAGACCACCACTTCTGGCACAAAGAGTATATATTGTGAAGGAGTCATTCAGCTGTATTGATGTAAATTAAAGCATAATTGTATCACTCACTCTCACTCTCGTGGCGCTACAGTCAATGAAAGACCTTGGCCTTACGGCAGCCTTACATTCTTCCTTGGCTGCAGCACATCTCCTCCTGTTCCGGATCCCCAGTGCCTATATATCCTCCTGGACGTCAACAATCCACCTCTTCCTGGGCCGGCCTGGCTTCCTTCTGCCTTCTGGTTGTTGGTCGAGGGCCTTCTTAGGAATCCTATCTCCCTAGATTCTTATATGTCCCTGGTAACGCAGCCGTCTCTTCTTTACCTCGGCAACCAAGTCAATATCACCATACAGCTGATACACTTCTTGGATGGTACGAATGCATCACTCGCCATCTTCACAGACCGCCCTTGAGAGCTTTCTCATCACCTTCCTTTCCCACATCCGGAGCCAACTCCTGCCACGCTCGACGAGCGTCCACGATCCACATCCATAGAGCACCCCTGGCCGAGAATCTATACTAATATAATAAAGCTGAAGAGTTTGTGTGTTTGTGTGTTTAAACGCGCTAATCTCTGGAACTACCAGTCGGATTCGAAAAATTCTTTTTGTATATGATAGCCAGATTCAAGAGAAATAGTTTAGGCTATGTTAAATTTCGGACAGACCACTCCAGTCCCTGCATTAAAGCCTTTGGCACAAATTTACACCGTTTCACCGATCTGAACCAAATTTGTATACTTACCCATTGGAACCCTGCGAAGAACACTGTCTGCATGACATTTATGACAGACCACTCCATTCCCTGCCTTTATGCCCTTTGGCACAAATCTACACCTTTTCACCGATCTGAACCAAAATTTGTTTTCTTGCCCTTTGGAACCCTGCGGGTAACACTGTCTGCATGACATTTCGGACAGACCACCCCATTCCCTGCATTTAGGCCCTTTGGCACAATTCTACACCGTTTCACCGATCTAAACCAAAATTTGTATACATACCCTTTGGAACACTGCGGGTAACACTGTCCATTTTAAATTTTGAACAGACCACTCCATTCCCTGCATTTAGGCCCTTTGACACAAATCCACACCGTTTCTCCGATCTGAACCAAAATGTGTATACTTACCGTTCGGAACCCTGCGAGTAACACTGTTTACATGAAATTTCGGACAGACCATTCAATTCCCTGCATTTATGCCCTTTGGCACAAATCTACACCGTTCCCCAAATCTGAACCAAAATTTGCATACTTACCCTTTGGAACCCTGCGAGTACCACTGTCTGCATGGAATTTCGGACAGGCCAGTCCATTCCCTGTATTTAGGCCCTTTGGCACAAATCTACACCGTTTCACCAATCTGAACCAAAATTTGTATAGCCTACTTACCCTTTGGAATCCTGCGAGTAACACTGTCTGCATGAAATTTCGGACAGACCACTCCATTCCCTGCATTTAGGCCCTTTGGCAGAAATCTACACCATTTCACCGATCTGAACCAAATTTCACATACTTACTCTTTGGAACCCGACGAGTAACACTGTCTGCTTGAAATTTCGGACAGACCACTCCATTCCCTGCATTTAAGTCCTTTGGCACAAATCTACACCGATTCACCGATCTGAACCACATTTTGTACACTTGAAATGAAAATGAAAATCCACAGCCTGCTTCCAGTCTCCGACCGGGTCAGGAATGGAATGAATGGAGCCCCTAACTAGCGGCGACGATATGATCTGTGCCGGCTGCCGAGGCCTGACGCACTCCTCTGGGGCAATGATTAAATGAATGACAGATGAAATGAAATGATAGTGGAGAGTGTTGCTGGAATGAAATTTTGACAGGGAAAACCGGAGTACCCGGAGAAAAACCTGTCTGCCTCCGTTTTGTCCATCACAGATCTCACATGGAGTGACTGGGATTTGAACCACGGACCCAGCGGTGAGAGGCTGGCGTGCTGCCGCCTAAGCCACGGAGGCTTCCACATTTTGTACACTTACCCTTTGGAATTTTGCGGGTGACACTGTCCACTTTAAATTTCGGACAGACCACTTCATTCCCTGAATTTAGGCCCTTTATCACAAATCTACACCGTTTCTCCTAATTGCACCAAATTATACATACACTTTGAAACCCTGCTGGTAACACTGTCCACTTGATATTTTGGACAACGCTCTCCATTCCCTACATTTAGAATAACAAGCAAAATGAAATTGAAAACCATATATTAAGGCCCTAGAACCATTCATGTCCGTAGTAGTGTAACTGTAAGAGTATTTTAATAAGTCTTTTGTAGACTGGCATTTCGGGCTGCATCACGTCGCCCCTCCGGCTTCGGCAGCCGGCACAGTTCGTCTCCTCGCCGCTATGTGGGGGCTTCATTCATTCCATTCCCTGACCAGGTCGGTCGACTGGAAGCAGGCTGTGTATTTTCATTTTCACGTCGCCCCTATCTGGGTTCTGGTGCAGAATTGCGAAAATAGTTAAATCTTGCGCTGCTTATAAATTGCAGTCACGGGAATTAATTAGTGCAAAAATATTTCTTAAGCCCCTTAAAACAGTTATCATCATGAACATACATGTATTATGCCTCTGTATAAGTGCAATGGTGTTGGTGCAATACATTGAGGTTATCTGCTACAATAAGCGATGGTGCTTTCAAATTTACCTTAATTTATTCCGAAACTTATCGTTGAGCGCTATGTGGTCATAAATGCTCGTACTATTGCTACCTCAGGAGCTCAGGACAGCCGAAAGTTTCCAAAGTATTCTGATTATTTTCCTACGGCACTATGCGACAAAAGACGACACTATTGGTCTCTACATTTCTAACAGCCAATGAGATATAGGCCCTAGACAGAGTCTTTTATTTCACTTACTCCTCTTCCTAATCATTTTTAGAAGTTTCTTTGTAAATTAAGTTTACATGTTTCAGTGCTGTAGTTAGTGAATAGCCGTTTCCATATTCATTATTATCATTATTGTCATTACGGGAAAATGACCTGAATGTTACGTCCATTATACTGTACTACTTATCACCCCCACTACAACCAACAGCACCACCACCACAGAAAGTTATATTTAAAAATATTTATTTTCTGTTAATTTAAGTTTTATGTGCCAGTTCTGTAGTAGTATTCATTATCATCCATAAAACAAATAAATCCACCGGGCGAAGCCGGGCACTACTGCTAGTATTTGTATACAGGGTGGCGCAATAAATGAGTCACCATTTTGTTTCTGAATAAAAACTTTACTGTAAAGACAAACTCAAAGGAACATATACTACCAAGGCGTACACTCTGTGGAGATTTATTCTAATGCTGCACGTGCTCAATATGTCCACCATTTAGATTCCTAATTTCCTTCAAACGAACACTCATGTTAGCGAAAACCCTACGGCACATGTCTTCCGTGAATTCACTGCAAGCTTGAAGAATAAGGCGTCTGAGCTCCATTAAATCATGTGGACGTTTCGGAAAATTGTTTCCTTTAGGAACCCCCAGAGAAAGAAGTCACGTGGGTTGAGCTCTGGCCTTTTGGGGGGGCAAATTTGTCCGTCATTGAAACGATCCGGAAATCTGAGTGAAATGACCCGCATGTCGAAACGCTCGTGCAAAATCCAACACAATGTTTGCAGTATGTGGCTTTGCTCCATCTTGCATGAACCACTGCGTGTTGATGGGCAACGCAGTAGAAAGAAACTGTGGAACGAAGTTATTGCGGAGTGTGCTCGAATGACGCTCACTGTTCACAGTTTCTTCGAAAAACAAAGGTCCAATAAGTCCGTGGCTGGAAATTGCGGCCCACACTGTAATTCTCGGAGCATAATGTTGTCGTTCACGAAGCACTTGCGCCCAAAAATGTAAATTTTGTCTGTTAATCACACCGTTCAAATGAAAATACGCTCGTCTGAAAACCAAACGTTGTTTAGAGTTTGTTCCCTATTCTCCGCCCAGCGAGCAAACAGTAGTCTCTGCCTCTTTTGTTCTCCCATGAGCTTCTGAGCAGAGGTCATCCTGTACGGGTACATCTGGAGGTCACTTTTAAGAATCCGTTGAACGGAGCGTCTGGATATGCCCAGTTGCACTGCTGCCTTTCTACATGATTTGCCGGGGCTTCTCTGTACAGCAACTCCTTCCACTTCAATTTTCTCCGGCGAACAAAGAGGCCATGTTGGAAACACTGGTCTCCTGGCGACGGTATCGTGAATTACGCGTCATTTCATATCTCGTTTGTTTCTCCAAGCTCCAATGCTACTACTGTTGAGATGGTCAACGGGACATCTAGTGCGGCTTTAAAATTATGTACGAAACAAATGGTGACACATTTCGTGCGCCACCCTGTATAATGTTAAAATACTGTACTACGCTTATGGAATTTCAGCACGTCAATTACATATTGAGTGACTCTTTCGTGAACACAAACATTCCTCTAGGTCAGGCTTTGATAATCAACCCAATTGGAGAGTGTACCAATCTGACTGGGACACAGTTCTTCAATGATCCAGCCAGAACCAGCTCCTTCGAGCACTTCTGCATACATCTAATCAGTATGTGATGGCGTAATCTTCTATAATCCCTCCGCGTGAAGGTGCTGTGGCAATACTGAGTGGAGATGAAATGTTAGAAGTTGGCTCGGAGGAATATGATCACTTAACTGTTTGCACCCCTAACAAACCCTACGCTAAATGTTGGCATCACGTTATGGAATTGATGACTCAGGGAAATAACATTTATCTGAAAGAAAAAAAAAAAAGGATTCGTGAGATGTCTCTGCTGAATCTGTCTTCATTACGCTACACAGTGCTGTTTTCATTTCCGAATGACATATGATTAACGAGGTCATTTAGTAGATGTAAATATAATGTACGAACGGGAAACACTCACGCAAATTATGCAATACTTGGCCTCTATTACGCAAACGAGTTCTAGTGGAGCAACTAAAACGCCAAAAGGATCTTCGAGTAGTTCGAAACTCCAAAAGTCAAGATGTATTGTGGTCTGACTGAGAGAACCCCATTCGTATCCGGTGAAGATCTCTTAAGATGCTTGTCATGAATAATTTATTTTATATTTTTATTACCTTACTCTTTCTCACTCCTGTATGTTATATACCCCATGGAAATATGAACATAGTTTTCATTCTTTCTTTCTTTCTTTCTTTCTTTCTTTCTTTCTTTCTTTCTTTCTTCATTCTTTCCATTGATTCCTTTTCCTTTCTCATAGTTTAAGTACGTACGAGGTTCGGTAAAATTAGCTGTTTTCTATGTAAAAGGGAGGATCCCATACGCATAAAAAATAAATAAATATATAAGTAATAAATTAATAAATAAATAAATAAAGACATTTGTGCACCTCCTTGATTGCACAACACGATATCGGGAGTTTGAATCTCGCAATGACAACGGCCATCCTTAGTGTAGATTTTCCTAGTTTTTTCCAAACTCCTTTCAGGAGAACGGTACCTAAGTTTAAGTCCCGGCGCACCTTCCCTAAGCCCAGACCCTTATAATTATAGTTTTACACACTTCTATAGACCCCACAGAAATATAGGATATGACATATACCAAAAATACATCCGCGTACCAGAGCCAATGACCAAGGTGTCTCCAGTTTTAAAAATAAATTAAGAAAGATATATATATTGTTGCGTGCCACCCCCTAGTGGCACTTTTGTTAACTGGATTACGGTGGGGGTACAAAGCACAACACCAATTACTGCTTAAAGAAATAATTAACTTTATTGTGGCCAGAAAATTACACTAGTCAGCAAATACAAGCAATTAGGAGCCTTACTCCAGTTTCCTCAAGTCTCTTCCTTGAGCGCTCTTGGCCCTTCCACTTGTCAACAGATCACAGAAGTTAATCCGTCCTAATGAGTACGGTGGCCTTGACAGAAACTACCTGCTCCTCTCCTTTATGTTCTCCGACCACAATTACTTACGATTACTTGCTGCAGGTTATTTCGCTGTCCACAAGCTGGAGAAACAATGTCACTGGATTTAGTAACTCGCACAGCACTTCGTCACCACACTTCTGTCGCACAAGATAATCGCTCGCACTAGCTCGTAAAACACAACAACAACCACTGCTTCACGGGTCACTCTTATATAGCAGGCCGGTGACTCAATAAATGCTTCTAGATCCATCCAGGGTCCACGGCTTCTCGAGGTTTCCATCGCTGGTCCAGTCACGAATATTCTGGACTATCCCTTTGTCCAGTAGCCCTGTTGCATAAGGCGTACGCAATACAGGAGGCAGGGCACAACCCAGCCCTGGGGCAGTTGTGACTCGTGCGACGAGCGATGAAACAAACTCACAGCCGTAACACCACCCCCTTCCTAAAAGGCTGATCGTCCCGATCAATCATTGGTCCGTCTGTGTCCCTCCGTAGGCTGCCAGGCGATCTCGATGCACGATCTTCATCTTCGCCCTCGGGCTCCGCTGGATCCTGTAGACGACATCGTTGATCCGTTTCACGACTCGGTACGGGCCCTCCCAGGACTTCTGCAGTTTGGGTGACAGGCCTTTCTTCCGTAATGGGTTGTAGAGCCAGACCAGGTCGTCCTCGTGGAATCCGCCGGCATCCGTCTGCTGGTCGTATCGGATTTCATTCGGTCGGTGTCGATCCGCAGTTTCCTCCTCGCGAACGCGTGCACGTCGTCCAGTTGGTCGACCAGTTCTTGACAATACTGGCTTACCGGGATCGGATCATTCCCAGGTCGGCCGAAGGCAAGATCGACAGGTAGACGGAGCTCCCTCCCAAACATGGCCCGGGCTGGTGTGCACCCGGTGGCTTCATGCACGGCGGCGCGGTAGGCCATGAGAAATAGTGGAAGATGTTTGCCCCAATCCCTCTGGTGCTCGCTGACGACTATTCGGAGATGGTTCTCGATGGTGCGATTGAATCGCTCTACCATCCCGTCGGACTGAGGGTGTAGCGGCGTTGTCCTTGTCTTCCGGATTCCCAGCAGCTGGCATAGGTTCTGGAACACCTGCGACTCGAAGTTCCTCCCTTGGTCGGAGTGCAGCTCCAGGGGTACCCCGTACCGACTGACGAATTCCTTCACCAGGGTCTCTGCAATCGTCGCGGCTTCTTGGTTAGGGAGCGCATACGCCTCCGGCCATTTGGTAAAGTAGTCGCTGACGACTAATATGTAGCGGTTCCCTGCCTCGCTTAACGGGAATGGCCCAGCAACATCGATGGCCACTCTCTCCATGGGGCCGCCCACGTTGTAGGTCTTCAGTGGACCCCGCCGTCTTCGTCCTGGGCCCTTGCTGGCAGCGCAATCGTGGCACCTCGCGCAGTGGTTCTCCACGACGGTTCGGCATCCGATCCAGTAGAACCGCTCTCTCAGCTTCTCCAGGGTCTTCTTTATCCCTAGGTGTCCACCAGATGATCCTCCATGAACTTCCTTCAGGACTTCCTCCGTCATAGCCTTTGGAACGACGACTTGTTCCCGAGATGTCTTCCCGTCGGTGCTCTCCCAGGTACGGCAGATGAGGCCATCCCTCACAACCAGCGAGTCCCACTGCGCCCAGTAGGACTTAAACTTGGGGCTGCAGTCACTCACAATGTTCCACCCGGGTCTGGGGACACAGGCCCTCTTCCATTCGGCTATCAGTCCCAGGTCATTATCTTCTGCTTGTGCCCGCATGAAAGATTCGCGGCTCCAGCTCCCTTGAAGTTCCACGGTAGTCCTTCGGCACTGTATCCCGGTGTTCTCCTCCCTTCGGGCACAGAAAGTGTAGAGTCCCAGGAAGCTTCGTATTTGGGATTTGTCCTTCGGAACTAGCCACTCCCTCACAGCTGCGGTCTTCTCTGGGTCGGTGCGCACCCCCTCCTCGGAGACAATATGCCCAAGGTACTGGACCTGCTTCTGGAAGAGCTGACACTTCTTGGGGCTCAACTTTAGCTGGGCAGCCCGTAGCTTCATCAAGATCTCCTTCAGGTTGCTGTAGTGCTCCTCGAAGCTTTTTCCCAGAACGATGACGTCGTCTAGGTAGACCAGGCAGGTCTTCCAGTGTAGTCCCCTCAGAATGGACTCCATTAGCCTTTCGAAGGTCGCAGGGGCGTTGCACAGACCAAATGGCATGACGGTGAACTGCCAGAGCCCGCTGCCCACAGAGAACGCCGTTTTCTCGCGGTCCTTAGGGTGGACCTCCACCTGCCAGTAGCCACTCTTCAAATCCAAGGTGGAGAACCATCTCGACCCTGATATGGTGTTCAGGGTGTCGTCGATCCGGGGTAGAGGGTAGCTGTCCTTCTTCGTGACGTCATTCACCCGCCTGTAATCCACGCAGAACCTGGTGGAACCGTCCTTCTTCTTCACTAGCACGACCGGAGAACTCCAAGGACTATGTGATGGCTCGATCACCCCTTGCTCCTTCATCTCTTCTACCATCCGGTCGACTTCGGCTTGCTTGGCGAGCGGGACACGTCGGAATGGGGCCCTAATCGGTGCGCTGTCCCCAACGTCGATTCTGTGCTGGACCAAGCTTGTCCTGCCGAAGTCTTTGCTCCCCACGGAGAAGACATCCTGGAATTCGCGTAGCAGGTCCTGAAGTTGGCGTGATTGCTCTTCGTCTAAATGGTCCTGGGATCCTTGGTACAGCTTCTGTAGTTCTTCTGGCAGGGCGCGTCTTCTTCGGTTGTCCGTCTGCAGGTGTCCGTCCGTCGTATCTGTGATGCGGGCAATCCAGGTAACGGGCTCGCAGACTCCTAGGTTGGTGTCCCGGTGAACCGTAATGTCGTAGTCTTTCAGGTTGGACAGGCGGACGTACGGCCGAGACGTCGTGTTGATGAGAGTCTTGGCAACTAGCAATCCTTTTGTCTGGATGTCCTCATATTTTGGCTCGATGACAGCCGCCACTCCCTCAGCAGTTCCGTCGACATTTACGGCAGCGCTGACCTCCGTCCTGGCGGGAACGATGACGTCTTCTCTCAGCCTTACTCGACGTGCGGTGATGGACTCGTGCGCAGGTTGCAAAGCAAGTTCCTCACCTCCGAAGTGCAGAGTGTTGGTACTCAGATCCAAGATGATGTTGTTCTGGTCCAGGAAGTCCAGTCTGATGATCACTTCATTTGATACGTCAGCCACAAGCACTGGATGCTTTATCGCCCGTCGACCAATGACGAACTCCAGTGATGCTTCGCCATGTATCGGTGCGGTCTCTCCGGTCGCGGTTATTAGCTGGAGGTTCCTTTGTGTGGGTTGCACTCTCCACTTCGGGATCACGGTGGGACTGACGATGGTCCTCGATGCTCCCGTGTCGATTAGCATGGGCCAGCTCTCTCCGTTGACGACTCCGTCGACCATCAGGCTGCTATTGTCCCTCCGTAACTTCGTCACACGAATCTGGACTGCCGGGGCTTGACGACTGTCACAAGCCAACCTTTGCCCCCCAAGGCTGGCTAATACTCGTTTCCCTGGGTCGCGCGGTTTTCAGACGACTGATTTCCCGTCGGATACCCTCGGCGGCGGCGATCACCGCAGTCCTTGCTCAGGTGGCCTTTCTTACCGCAGGTCCAGCAGGTCGGTAGTCCTCTTCCGGGCCGCCTCTCCGGTTGCCTTCCGGCTGTGTCGTTGCTGGTGGTGCCGCGACTATCGAAGAAACGGCTTAGCGCCTCCATTAATTCGTCGGCCAGGGGCTTGGTCTCGTTGGTTTTTACTGGTTCGTCGACGTCCACTTGACGCACCCGCGCGTCCATTCTGGATGCCTGTTTTGCCGTCTCGAACTCAAGTGCGTGGCTCAGCGCATCTGCCAGGGTCTTATTGCGCGCGAGTCGCAGCGCCTGTTGAGTGTCCGAGTCCCGAAGCCCGTCGGTGAAGGTCTGCGTCGCAACCTGTTCCAGGAAGTCGGCCGGCGCTGTTGGATAGGTGAGCCTTACGAGGCGTGCGATGTCTATCTCGAACTCCTGCAGGGTTTCCGCGTTCTTCTGTACCCGGGTCCGGAGCTGCATCTGGTAGGCCGGCTGAAGATGGCTATCTCCATATCGGGACTCCATATGGGCGATCAGTGAAGCGTAGTCCTGGGATCCAGTCGGGATGGCTTGAAGGACGTTAAGGGCGTCACCTCTCAGCGCTACAATGAGGGCTGTAGCCTTTTCTGTGTTGTTCCAGTAATTTATGGAACATGCCGCCTCGAACTGACGTAAGTAGGTGCTCCACGGGACCTTTCCGTCGAAGGTTGGGGGCGTCACTCTGCTATGTCCCGTTCCTGATATTCCCGGTGTAACGGTGGGCGGGCGTTGGCGCAGCTCGGCAACTTCTTCTCGTAGAGCGTTGAATTTCTCTTCCACCCCCGTCAGTGGGCGTTGGCGCAGCTCGGCAACTTCCTTTTGTAAGGCGTTGAATTTCTCCTCCACCCCCATCAGCGGTCGTTGGCACAGCTCGGCAACTTCCACTTGCAAGGCGTTGAATTTCTCCTCCACCCCCATCAGCGGGCGTTGGCGCAGCTCGGCAACTTCCACTTGTAAGGCGTTGAATTTCTCCTCCACCCCCATCAGCGGGCGTTGGCGCAGCTCGGCAACTTCCACTTGTAAGGCGTCGAACTTCTTTTCCACTGCTGCGACTTCCTCACGTAGGCCCTGTTCTAATTTCCTTTGGCTCTCCTCTAATTTCGTCAGCAGACACTCTTCCAGATTTTTCTGGCCATCCAGAAATTTGGCGGTTAGGTCCTCTGCTAACTTATTCTGGCCGTCTTCCATCTTCTTCTGGCCGTCTTCTAGTTTGGCAGTTAGGTCCTGGGATAACTTCTTCTGGCCGTCTTCCATCTTCTTCTGGCAGTCTTCCATCTTCTTCAGGTCATCCTTCAGGTCCTTGGCTAATTTCTTCTGGCCGACTTCCATCTTGATTTCCATGCCATTTAACTTTTCTAGCAATGCTGCGAATTGCTCTTCCATTTTAGCTGTTTGTCTTGTAAAGGGCATGCGCTCACAGGAAAATTTAAAAAAATTGACCTGCTCGGGTTTTGAAACCAGGACCGTCAAGTGTTGTGCTTGAGTTCGTAATCCGGCTTCTGACACCAGTTGTTGCGTGCCACCCCCTAGTGGCACTTTTGTTAACTGGATTACGGTGGGGGTACAAAGCACAACACCAATTACTGCTTAAAGAAATAATTAACTTTATCGTGGCCAGAAAATTACACTAGTCAGCAAATACAAGCAATTAGGAGCCTTACTCCAGTTTCCTCAAGTCTCTTCCTTGAGCGCTCTTGGCCCTTCCACTTGTCAACAGATCACAGAAGTTAATCCGTCCTAATGAGTACGGTGGCCTTGACAGAAACTACCTGCTCCTCTCCTTTATGTTCTCCGACCACAATTACTTACGATTACTTGCTGCAGGCTATTTCGCTGTCCACAAGCTGGAGAAACAATGTCACTGGATTTCGTAACTCGCACAGCACTTCGTCACCACACTTCTGTCGCACAAGATAATCGCTCGCACTAGCTCGTAAAACACAACAACAACCACTGCTTCACGGGTCACTCTTATATAGCAGGCCGGTGACTCAATAAATGCTTCTAGATCCATCCAGGGTCCACGGCTTCTCGAGGTTTCCATCGCTGGTCCAGCCACGAATATTCTGGACTATCCCTTTGTCCAGTAGCCCTGTTGCATAAGGCGTACGCAATACAGGAGGCAGGGCACAGCCCAGCCCAGCCCTGGGGCAGTTGTGACTCGTGCGGTGAGCGATGAAACAAACTCACAGCCGTAACAATATCTATTCCTTTGTACCTGGTGTAGTGTATAATGAAAATAAACTTTAAATCCTTTGTACTTCAGAAACATATATTTCCGTGCAGTTATGCACTCCTACAGTACAGTATTGACCCCAATATTTGCTTTGTCTAAAGTCAGATATGTGATTTGCGGGATGTAAGAAGCTTAATTTCAAAATTTGAAGGAAATGGGACTGTATTTGGCAAAGTTATGAAGTCGAGAATCGAACTGGCTTGTATATGAATATTGTGGTACATTATTGAGAATTGGGGAAAGTTTTGTTTAAAGTGGATTTTATTTATCTCATAAATTGGCGAGTGAGATTGTATCTGGCCCGCGTCAATAGCTTTGTAATTGTGGCGGCGAAGGGGAGAACTGGTCAGTCAAGTTATATTTTCCTTGTTTGTGTCGGCAAGTGACAAACGCGTGCGGTGGAGGGTGAAGAAGATTGGCACGTGTTAGACCTGTGACTTGACTTGACGCCTGAAATATTATGATTGGTTAAAAGCATACCACGTGATACGATCCAATAATTGAAATGACGAAGAGAATAATTGCAATTCTAATTACTCTGAAGAAGTAATATCCATCATGGAGTACCAGGTTCGACTCTGAAAGATATTCTGTATTTTATGATACTTACAAAATTTCAGAAGAGGAACTTAAACGCAAAAACGATCTCATTCGGGAGATTGAGAGGAAACGTTTAGCGGCAAATTGGGTAACCCAGGCCAATGCAAGAAGCGAGGAGGACACTCGATTTGACGATGTGATAGGTGACATGTGTTTTTAAAAGATCACGCTTTTCTGAAGTGCGCGGACTTGAGAGTGAAAACGGGTGTATCGAGAGACATTCCGGCAGAATGTTATATTGCCGAGGAAAGATAGTACAAGCGATATGAAATATTAATAAACATTAATTGTTACAACATTGATCAAGTAACTGTTACGTCAATTGAACATTATACTCTTCGAAAATTCAAAGTGAAATTCAGCACAACGATAATTGCAAAGTATGTTATACTTTATCAGGGTACAATAAAACCTCTACAGTCTACGAAAAGGCACTTTATCAAACCATTATTGACAGAAACATTCTACGAAAATCTACATCACACCATATTATAGACTTTATGAAAATCTGCGACTTGTTATCAAAAATCACTAATACTTTGAAAAGCTTGCGATGGAGTTCAGAAACTCCGAGTTGAGGGGGAAGGTTACTCACCGTTACGAGATGTTGGTGATACATTGTTAAGCGCATGATATGGGAAGCTGAAAACTGAACAAGCAAGAATGGAAGAAGTGACCTGAATTATTCTAAATTATTATATCTACGAGAGATCACCTGGACTCTACGATGGAGAGACCTATTAATAGTAGCAGAGTTGAGAGATGGAGTCGACATTCCACGACTCACTTGACCATCAGATCGAGTCCAGGGAGTCCTGAGACGAGAGTGGACGATCGAGACTTTCATCCAACTGCTGCGCCAAGAATGGGATCCAGGCGAATGCTTATTTATCGTATGATGTTAACACAACACAATCACCTACATAAATACAGATTCATAAAACACAGCAATAATACTAACAAATTATATAAATTATAAAGCAGATAAAAAAATTTATTATAAATCAACGTCCAACTCGTTGATCCATTTGACAGCCTCAGTTGTAGCAGAATGCAGGTCCTCCAGACTTCCTGGGAAAACTCGGAGAGGACATTCCAGTACTAAGTGCTCCATTGTCTGTGGAATGTCAGCGCAATCGCAATTCGGTGAGTCTTTCAAACCCCATTTGTGGAGAACAGAAGCACATCTTCCCAAGCCACATCTAATACGATTGAGTCTAGTCCAGGTATGTCTGGGCAGATTGAAGCCAGCAAGTTTTATGTGAGGATCCTCAACGTTCACGATGCCTGGTGGTGTAGATGTTGTCCACTCAACCCGCCAATTTTCATTAGGTTTAAAATTTCTGCTTGTTAAATCCAAGGCAGTTTTCCATGCAGGTTTACGGGATTTCAATCTAGATGGGCCAAGATGTTTCATGTCTTCATGTATTGGGAGGGCCTTGTTATTTTGCACTCTCGACCAAAGATGAACCAGATTTTTCTGCCTTCTGATATGAGGAGGTGCGATATTACTCAGCACTGGTAACCACTGGACTGGAGTATGAAGTAGTGTTCCAGATACAATACGCATGCTCTGTCGGAGCTGAACATCCACCCGTTGAGTGTGGCAGCTATTAAGCCATACCCCAGAGCAAAACTCGGCTGAAGAATAGATTAGCGCAAGAGCAGTTGTTCTCAGAGTGTTGGCATCCGCTCCCCATGATGTTCCAGCCAGGCGCTGAAGGAGGTTATTGCGGCTCTTCAATTTCGCAGCAGATTTACACAGATGGGTTTTGTAGGTCAGAGATCTATCCAAATGGGATCAGCAATGCAGGGTTCAATGCATAAAGAATCACCCGAGTATGAGGAATCCTTATCGTCACGCAGAGAAAGGTACGGAGAATATTCTCCAGTGATTCTTGTAGGTATTTGGAACTTGTAGAAATTTCGACTAATTTTTATTTAGGATTTGGATTTGGATTTTTGCATTTTGGCTTAATTAAAATTTCGTTTTTAAGTTTTATTAAATCTGTGTGGAGATTTTTGGTAGATATTTAGGAAAGCTTAGTAAACATTTATTTGATATGTTCGTTTTTGAACGATAAGGATATTTTACATCTTCGATTTTGTTCGTAGTTTATTTCATCAGCGATGTCTTATTATTCAATGGCACAATTATGTCATGTGTGACTTACGTAATTGCTTTAGATGCAATCCTTGCTAGTTTTGAATTGGAAATTCAGATTAGGAGAGATCTGTGAATGATCTATTGACATCTGTATTTGTTATTGCATTTGCTGGACATGGCAGTCCTAATTTAAAGACATTTCATTGGAGAGAAGTTTAGTTACGAGCAGGAGTTATCTCGGATGTTGGTTCAGCTATTGTATATGTATTGCTATCGCAATTATTGACGTTGGAGTCAATGTAAAATCATTGTAAATTATATTAAATGTGATGACTAGATTTCAGTCAGTCTAGTAAAATTGAAAGCTACGATAGTCATCCCTGAATGGCTTGTTTTTAAGATATTTAGTTGCAAAGGTTATTAACATTATCATTATTGGAATTTAAAGGAGTCGTGGAAGAGGATGATTATGTAACAGCGTATATTGGTATTTGAAGATTTTCTGCACAATTATTACGATAATTGATGAAGATTTATTCCACAATTAAAGGTTGGTTATATGCAATGAAGAAAGCTGCGTGTATTTGAAGGTATTTCCACAATAATGCGATGTGAAAATTACGCAGGCGTCGTAATAAGTATAATGTGACGATTCATGCCACATGTTTGATAAATTGGAGCCCATATTTTTGAGTGAGGGTTAATTAAAGTTAAGATTGTTGTAAAAACAGCTGTTTATTTTATTTAAAATAATAACCGAATTATTTTAAAGTCTATTAGAAAGTGGATTTAATTTGCAAGAATAAATCTTATTGATAATATTGATTACTACAATGCTAAGCTTAACCGCTTGGGCTATTGAAGCCAGGATGTAACGATATTTAACCTGATGTGAATGGGTAGCGAATTTAAATATTATCTCGTAAAACTTTAATGTGTGTGAAAAGATTCTCTGAAGAGAATTACGAACATTTGACGGAATGAAACAGTAGAAGTATAAATAACGTAAACGCAGTGTTGTATAAAATTGTACAGGAGGTTAATAGTTTTAGTTTTTATCATATTTTATTCGTATGGATGATCAGTTGATAGCATTAAGAACATTACTGAATTAGGAGTTTCTGTATAGAGAAAAAACGTTATTGTAAATTTTAAATGTGTACGGAGGACAGGACCTTATATAATGTATTTATTTATTTATTTATTTTTAATTATTCGTAATCCGAGTAATTTATAGTGGTTTTTATTTTCATTTTTTACTCCTAAATGCGGTAGGAACCCACTTAGAACAGCGAGGTCACATACCGACTTTTAGTTTTAATTATGATTAAAATATTCTTTTTCACCTTTATTTAATGATTAATTAATTTAGCTATTTCTTTAAATTAATTTAGAAGAGTTTATTCTTATTTTTATGTGTTATTTGATTAATAAACTTGCGAGCACGCTTTGTTTGCTCGTTTTTTTAAATAGAAATTCCATCTTATATTTACAATAGCTTGGCCTGTTTGCCATCTTCTGATGAATGCAGTATATTTGCATTTGTCTGTTGGCACAGGCTAGAGTAAAATGTGGCTTTTCACCGATGTCTCAGTCCCACTCATGGCTGTGATTATATGGAAGCAACTGAGGTATGGGTGGTGCTTAGTAATGACACCCAGCACACAGTCAGTGCCTGTGGATGCTGTGAAAGGTTCTACTCATAGGGTTAGTACTGCTGTTCTGACTCAGTGAGGAAAGCAGCAATGGCAAACTACCTCACTCCTCTTCTTGCCTAGTACGTCTCAATATAGCGCAGCCTTGGGTTTTTGTGGGTATCCACCCTCAATAACCTAACGGCGGTACTTCTTGAGGATCCAACCAGCCATCAGGCTGACTACCTAACAGACATTTACAATAGTTAGCAGGATGATGAACAATGGAGATATGCACCCGTTTTTCCACCCATATGTCCCAAGAATCAGGAATCTCATGTTCGAGCTTTGTTATATTTCTGGGATTTAGGTAATTCCATTGTTCACCATCACTTTCCATTTTTTAAAACATGTATGAAAATGAGCTACTTGTCAGCGTTATATTGAGGTTGTTTTTGCCGGGGACATCAGTGCTTCTGCGATCCTTTTTCCAACTGTGGATTAACAAGTACCGAGGAGGCTCGGGTTTACTTTCGGGCACAGTACAGTTAAGTTTTTTTTCTTTATGCTAGTTAACAGGAAATTGAGCCAATCGTGAATTATTCTGCTGTACGGCACATCCACATACGACTTAATGAAACTATTGGAAAATAAGAGTATTGTCAGATAGGCAGTATTGCTTCGTAAGGGACAATATGTACTGTAGTATTATTTGAAGAAATGAACGATCAGAAGGGGTAGGCTAATTATATTAAATTAGATACTAAGAAAAAACTGGAACATTAAACATGTAAACGAGTTCAGTTGATCACGTATACCTGAATTCAATTGAAGTCTTTCTAGATTGATGTAGAAAATGTTTGCCTACTTTATGTTGACCTTTTTTTATGGCAAGGGCAACGATTAATTTCCTCCACTTTATTCCGTGACGTTTGTACATCTGTGTGGCGATTTCAAACTTCCATGCAAATAGAAACAGTTTGGCTTGGTGACGATGACAACATCCGAGAGTCCTTGACAAATTTGAAATCACGAAATGATTTTCGTTCAAACTATCCTGTACGTTGCCTGTAAAATGTAGTAGTTCAATGGACAAATGTTTGGTAAGTATGATGTTTGAGGTAATACATACCACCAATCTCCTGCATCTTTCTGCGGGGGACATTACTTGCTGGAACGCAATAAGGTCCCTGTTCACAAATTTGGAGTAATGTTTCAGTGCAATTGATCCATGTGGCTGTAGTACATATCCTACATGAATATTGGATTATGTAGGAGTGGATCACAGAATATGATGATCTTAGAATTCCACCAGACTTCGACCATTTTCGCCCTTGCATTATTATTCCATCTCTATATTTGGCGGTTCATTGCCCTTCCCCAGGATCGTGTCCACACTACATTGATGTCTCACATCCAGTCACCATTCATTCCAATCGTTCTCTAGAATATGCATATCGCAAATGGAACAGATGACGTTTGGGAAACAAACTTCACCTCAAATCTAACCAATCATGATTATATCCTCATCAACTTCAGACTTTTTACATCTCTGCTAATTTCGGCTAACTCATTCTGTGTGTGCTTCAATGATACTTTTTTTAGAATTTCCACCATCATTATTCTCTCGCGACCCGTGTCTTCTAAGCTAAAAGGCTTATCATTGAATATTACTAACCTACTCTAAGCCTTTAATTCATTGATGTCACTTGTCCCATGCACTTCACAAATTTCTCCATAGGTTTAATAATGAAGTGCTCTGTCCTTCTTATAGGAGGCTGCAACTTTTTTCTCGTTAATACTAGAAACCTGTATGGACACTCAGCTCTTCTGCTTGCGACCGAATTTGACAGTCAATACAAGTGGTTACATATGTATGACCGCACACAGACCAATCAGAGGAAAGCTCAGAATTTTCTGGACCACTCCTCCAAAATGCTGCCGTTAGGCTTTGTTGAGCTGTGGATCATTCTCACTAAACGTAACTGTGCGTATTGTATAAGAAGCGTTCTGAAATGACTTCACAGAAAATCACCTCATACTGTAGGGTGGTCAACCACTAGCACTGAATATTGTCAACAGCTTAAATTTAACACATAATGAGTTATGTGAAATGATTTATTTCATGTGGATATGGTGGCTGGGGTTGTGTTGATCATGAGCCTGCTGCTCTAGAGTGTGGATTATTTTTAGTGTTGTATATTCTGTAGACAGCCACATTGTGTGTTATAGTGGGGTCTAGGAATAAGACAGATGCCCTTGGAAAACAAATGAGGTCTCTTTACAAAACATCCCTCTAGCATGTGCATAGCAGAGCGGATGAATCTTCACTAAGGATATCCGTGAACGTCAATCGGGCCAGGTATTGAACCACTTAATTTGACTTATTGTCTTAACACGCGTGGCTATGGAGGCAATTACTTCCCTGGTGATTTAAACCTAACATCAATTGTTTGTTGCACTTACGCCGAAGGAATGTTGTTATTGTGTTTCCAACAAGGACGAAAATAAAGAAGCTGATCCAGTCGACTGTAAGTGAAAATTGACGTACCAAAAGCTCCTTCGGGCCATTATGCGTCAAAATTATAGACCACGAACTCATTATATTTCAGTTACTATATAATGAGAGTCTCAACGCACAATGCGTACATTATTATCATCATTGTCATCACCAATGTCATCTGTGGAGTGCCTTAGGCGGAGTCCGTAGATGGGTAGGTAGGGAGTGGCCTTCCTGGGAAAATAAACACAAGAAACATAGAAGAAGTACTCAGCTTCAGTGTCGAGGGAGTAGAAAGTGGAAGATCAATGTAAAGGAAATGTATCGCATGTGAAGAAAGAAACGAGTTATGTTGCAGAAGAGGACTAAGAACAAGTTCTGGGTTCAAATTGATAACCTGCTTCTTTATTTACATAAGCACTCATTTTGTTTCCTGCTGTTGAAGATAAACCGGAGAAGTTAAAGAACACTTCCCAAGGCAGGGGAGATAAGAACTGGGAAAGGCACCATGCCAAAAGGTAGACGTGACTGAAGGAGAGCACTGGGTCCTTATGAAACTTACAGCACATATTTATATGGATACGTGACGCGTAGCTTTTAAAGGGGGAATGCGTTTTAATTGCGATTATATTTTGAGAAATTAAATAAGCAAAACAGTAGGAGTCAATGCTGTTAAAAACCATTACTATTTGCCATGATAGATAATTCAAGACATTTTCCGTATTGGCTTATCAATTCATCTTAACAATTATACACCTATCAGTAGAATAAAATTCACGAAACATATATTAAAACTAATTCACGAAATTTTCATTTTTGATATCTGACTGCACTCAGTTTTTAGCCTACTTTTCACATTTTGCAAAAATGAGGAAAAAGTAGTCTTATGAGATCGATCCGGGAAAATGTGTCTGTGTCTGTCTGTCTGTCTGTCTGTCTGGCTGGCTGGCTGTGTGTGTGTCCCCCCCTATCAACTCCTAAACGGCTGCAGCAATCAAAACCAAATTTAGTATGAGTAAAGATGTGCACCGGAATAGCTCACGTCCGTATTTGAAAATGATGTCAGTGCTACCAACTGCTGAAAAAACGCACTAGAAATTTGAGCTCCATGTTGGATATCTTGCAAAGTATGCATGGGAGCTATTCCAAAATTGGCACACATGTAGATAATACTATTTCAGTTTAATTTCCAGGAGGCCAACCATGACAGTGTTGCCAAAATAATTTTAAGCCTTCTGATAGGTCCAATGTTCAAATGCATATAACTTCTACACTATCAACTGGATTTCAACCAAATTTTGTATGTAATATCTGTACATAAACAGATATGACTGAGCGTATTCTTAAGAGCCACCAGGGCTGCCAATTGTTAATAATTGCTCTCTCTATTTTTTTAAAATCCAAATACCAATATATCAGAAAGTATGCAAGCCAACAGCTTTAAACTATGCACACGTACATTCTGACAATTTAGGTTAATTTGGAGTAACTTATATACGTCAGTTCTACCAACATGATTATAAGCCTGCTGATAGTACCAATTTTTTAATACATGTAACTTCTATACTATCAGTTGGATTTCAACCAAATTTCGTATGTGCATTGTGTACCATAACAGATATGACTATAAGTATTGTTAAAAGCAATCAGGGCTGCCAACTGTTAATAAATGCTGTCTATATTCTTTTTACCCTAATATCAATATATCAGAAAGTATGCAAGCCAACAGCTCTATACTTTGCACACGTATAGCACCTGACATTCTAGATTAATTTGGAGTAATTAATACAAGGCGGTGCTGCCAACATGATTCTATGCCTGCTGATATGTCCAATTTTAAAATACATGTAACTTCTATGCTAACAAATGGATTTCATCCAAAATTGGCACAACAAGATATCATAATAATTCAGATTATTTCTGACCAGCACACGCATGGTATTGTTGGCAACATGCTTTTACGCGTGCTGATAGATCCAGTGTCTAACTGCATGTAACGTCCATTGGACTTCAACCAAATTTTGTATTCTGTACCTTAAGAGGTGGAACTAAGAATATATTCAGTCACCAGGGCTGCCAACTATAGTGCTCTATTAGGCTACATTATACCAGGTATAGTTTGAACTAATTAGATATTTCGATATTACCAACTTAATTTCGTCATTATTCTAGATAGGTTCATATACTGTAGAATAATCATTGGCATGAAAAGTAGGCTGTATAGTTCTTCACAGAACTTCTTGTTAAGAATATTCATTGGCTTTAGATATGTTTAAAGTTTAGAATAATAATGTTTCAATTTATTTGTTTAAATTAATGTTTTGTTACGTTATCCATGTATTTATTTATTTATTTATTTACTTACTAGCAACCCGCCCCGGCTTCGCCCGGGAACAGTTATGAATGCATTACGTGATAAGTGCCTTTATTTTCGATGTCAATGAACTAGGATCTATATCCGCTTTACGTCTCAGCATGATGGGTTAAAATCACTGACTGGACTATTAATTATATTATCATGGAGATGTAGGTGCAACGAATTCTTGTCAGACGTAATTTTAGAGTGGCGAGGTGCATGAAACTCAAATCCCCCTTCCGTCCAATCCAAAAACATTTATAGTAGGCGATGTATTGAAGATAGAGATATGCCCTCGCGGAATTTTTTGAAGAACATTTCATGCTGAACAATTCCTACACTCATAGTATATTGATATTTTAACGGTTTGCCCAGCGTAAGCTTAAAAAGCGCACAGACGCCAGGTTTTCCTTTCGACGTTTTCACTGAAATCGTTACTGATTGGCTTCCTTTGATCATTAATAAATTATGAAAATCCACAATCTACAAAATCCTTCCTGGAGATATCCTTTACAGAATGGTGAAGACCACATCAAAATCCATCCAGTGTTTCTCGAGATTACCCATGACATCCAAGAATCGGGGACTTTGTTTTATACTAAGTAAAGATTATACGCCAATCAGTATAATTTTATACAATATAACCCCCTTCCGTCCAATTTTGCGGAACGAAAAGTTCACAGGCGAAATGAGAGTTGCACTTCCAGGGAATAGCGAGGTGAATGAAACTCAAATCCCCCTTCCGTCCAATCTTAACTTGGCTGTGTTTCACAGGCGAAAGGAAGAAAACCCGAGTTGCACTTCCAGGGAAACTCCAAATACAACCACCCTTCTCAGAAGTCTTAACTCAACACGACTCAACGGTTTGCTGCTGGCTGTATCTGGTACAAAGGTTCGCCCGCTAGCTAGGCTGTAACAGGGATGATAGACTCGCCCTTAGCTAGCTCGTAAACTGTCGCCTCAGTAGTTGAATGGGCATGGTTGGAAGAAATTAAAACGTAAAAACACTTACAGTGGGCGATGTATTGAAGATAGTGAACCCTTTATCCTCTGTTGGATAAATTATTCTATGTTTTATTTCTTCAATTAATAAATATTTCCACCAGCATCATGAAAGTAGCCAGACGGAGATGAGGAAATTTCAAGCATTTGTGGGAGACAGCCGGGACATACCTGAAGCAGATTGACAAAAGGCTAAATACTTTAGCTGTGAAAGGAAATAGCCTAGCGATGTGTCAGAAGGACAGGTGTTGGCCACCTCAAAAATAGAAGCGACGCGCAGTGAGACATGCTGCTGGTATGTTCATTGTGATATTCGCGCCTAGAAGTAATATGATGCAGTAACGTGAGTGGCTGATGAAGAAAATAGACACTCCTACGACGCCAAGATCTGCTAAAACCGCCAAATTACAGAAAGTGTGGGAACCAATGAGAGAAGAATGCCTATTTAGCGCGGCAGGTCTAGCGTGGGCACGCTCGGCTAGCATTCACGCGGGAGATCGCCTAGACAAAATCTCTACGATCGATTCTAGGATTAATGGGCATATTCTTGACCTGCGCTATTTTTCGAGTTCAGCGATATTTATTTCATTCCTGTACCACCATTATTTCGAGAAATTTTTGTATAAAATCCCCCCCCCATCAAGACCTAGGGCCAGTTCATTTATAAGTGGTGTGAAGAGCCAAGACTTTGATTATTATTATGTGCGTCTACGGACGTAAACTATTACTTTGTGCGTCTACGGACGTAGGCTGTTATGTTGTGTGTCAGTGGACACAGGCTTTTATACTTTGCGCGTCTAAGGACGTTGACAGTTAAACTTTGCGTGTCATGAAGGACACATAAATTATTATTAAAAGTAATAAATTCAGTGTTAGATAGTCACAGTACTATATTTGTAGGGGCAGTATCTTCGATAATTCGCCAATAAACTGTTTTGGGGAAAGAAGTACCCGAACGGCGAATTTAGTAGTCAGACATCAAGTGTATAATAATTTAATTTTTGAATCAGCACGAGAGATGACATCATTGACCATGGAGGAAGCCTGGAAATATCAAGACTCCGTCAAGATGGTTGAGATTAGATAAGAAGAATCCAGTTGGGAAATGGCTGCAGATGTTCTTTGACGGATGACTGGCTGAGGATGAGTACCGAATAATATTTATTATTATCTGATAAATTAACTTATGGTGTATGGGACATATTTTGTTTTGTAAATAATTTGCTTGTGTGATTAACGTAGTCTATTTAGTTTTGGTCTGACACACCTTTTGCATGGAAACAGCTCGCATATATATTTAGTAGAAGGTTCTTTTCTTGTTTGTTGTTTTAACTAACGTAGCTATGTGAACGGCCGTGTTTGCATATGTTACGCGATGCGGTTAAAAACGTCTCTCGGAGATATGTTGTGTTTCAGAAGTAGGACTGAAGTAAAATAGTTATACAGTAGATTGGAGGGTAATTAATTTCTTTTGTTTTATTATTGATCAGATTCAATGAGGTTATTGCCTTTGGAGCAATGTGATTTGTGACGAAGAGCAGTCAGCTCTATCGTAGGTTTAATATTTTTTTAATTGTCGGCGAGCATCCATTCAGCCGATCTGTGTGAAATAACGTATTGTCATTCCCAAATGTGTGTGTGTGAGTGTGTGTATTTGTGTCATTACAAGCGGGAAATTCAGCGTAGACTGATTTCTGGCAGCTTGATGACAAATCCAGATTGTGACCTCGCGAGGGCAATTCTGGATATTTTGATTAATGTCTGACCATATTTTGAAGTGGTTGAGTTTGTTGCTGTTGATTCCTTGAGATAACGGCACAGCTGGTCAGTTATATTTATACACACTGGAGTGGGACAATGGCAGGTGATTGAGGAAGAGGGGAGATGTTGCACAAGACGGACTGAGGAGTGCCAGCCAGGTCATTAGTGGAGAGTGCCTGTGTGGCTCAGTAATAATTTTAAATACAGAATTAAGAACTGATCAATGGTAAAAATTGTTTAAATAAATGGGAGTTGCCTACGAATCACGATAATCTCCGAAGCGTTAGCTTAACATGCAGTTTTGTTCATATAAAGTAATGTCAGCCAGTCAGGCCTTTGTTGTTGTTGGTTTATTCCATGTTTATATTTTATTCAGTGACCCGTGAGTCATATGCTTGCTGTATTTCCTTGTTTGTGTTGAGCAATTTGGCCCGTGTTGGCAGCTCAAAGTCAAGTGCGTCTTCGCGCTAATGAGGGTCCCGAGAGAGATTCCTGTAGATAGTAGATTTAGTGCGTGTGTCAGCATTACTTTTTAAGGGTTTTATTAATGTCATGTTCCATATCCATAAACGTTGATTTACGAGATGATTGTTCGTAAGCATCGTGGCTGTTAACCCGTTGTAAACGAACAGTCATCAAAAGTACTCATTCCTCGTAGTTAGTCATTACGCGCACATAAAACCCAAATTTCAAGGTAGTGGAACCAGGATCCACATTTTAAATAAAAGGGAAGATCCGTCTGACTCCCCAAATTTATAGATATTCCTATCATGGGAAATTCAGGGAGGATTGTTTTATATTTTATTGTTGTTTATTTCTTTTTATGCACTATTAGTCATTAAATCATGTTATTATTTTACATCTTGTCACCTTTCTTTCTAATTTATAGTTTATATCCTATGACCCTTACCTCAGTAGAGCATGTTGTTTGGCGAACGTAAACATCACATAGGAACTGAGCGCGACCCCTTGATTAAGATTTCTTACCTTAAACACTGCTTTTCTGAAGGGTTCAATAGACATATGCTTTCGCGGACTTCTTTGTAGAAATTTTCATGCTGAACAAATCTTACACTCATAGTATTTAGATACTTTTAACGGTTTGCCCTGCGTAAGCTTACAAAGCGCTCGGATGCCAGTTTTTTTTTAATTTTCCACTGAAATTGTTACTGCTCGGCTTCCTTTGATCAAAAATAAATTATTTTCTACAGAACTCATCCTCAGGATATCCTGTACAGAATGGTGCCAACCGCATCAAAATCCACCCAGTGGTTCTCGAGTTTACCCGTAACATCCAAGAATCGGGGACTTTGTTTTATACTAAGTAGAGATTTATTTATATGCAGTTTAGTAAATTTTACTCTAAATTTTAATTAGAATACATTTTGCCCGAGTTATAAGCTGAAAAATATTCCATCAAAAGGTCGAAACATTTACTTTAATTCAATGTTTTATAAATTGTATTGATCGGCGTATTACTTTTAAGAGGAATCAATGGTATTGTTTCAGTTAAAACAAGAGATATACCGTATATGTTATATTTTCAGTAGTGATCGACTATGCTGTGCTTAAAATCAATGACTCAGTAAATCTCTGCTATTAGGCATATGTGTGAATCAAGTTCATACGTAGTTCCGCCCCTTAAAACAACAATAACTAACTAACTAGAGTTCATACGGTATTTATTATCGACAAAATTGAACACATACTGTCGGGGAGCGTGATGGCGCAATGGCTTTGCTGCTCGTACTTCATAGGGACGGCCAAGGTTCGAATCTCGGTGTCAGAGGGATGGAATTGTACTTGGAAAATCACGTGAAGCCAGGAAGGGCATCTGGCTTAAAATTCCCGTCCAATACCCAAACGAGCCAAATTGATTCCGGTAACCCCCCAAAAATTGGGATTATCTGCAGACATATTTTTATTTTAGTAATCACATACAGTCAAGATTCACTATCCATGTTTTAAGTTTTATGTTCAAAACTCATGTAAGGATATTAACGGACACCTAAATTCTATAATGTCATTAAAGGAGCCTCAACTCATCCAAAGGAAAAGATGGATATTCTACTATTGTGGACCTACTGGTGTGCTGTTAGTTTGGCGAGAGTAACATCCAAGCCTGCGACAAAGTTCTCGCACAACATTGCACAAGCGGAAAGGGATGCTTGGTGATTCTCTTCATTAAACTGGCGCTCGGCGAGCGAGGAAATCTTCGTTGGGTAATCTGTGAAACATGTGTATTTGGAGACGTTGTTTTAGCTAATGCCATGTTCACAACAGTACAATAATCATCTTCTTCTGTGGGTGAGTTGAGACTCTTCTAATGACATAATAGAACAAATTCAACCATTTTGGTGTCCGTTAAATACCTTACACGAGCTGTGAATATTAAACTTAAAACATGCATGTTCTCTTTTTCAATGTGTTTGTATAAGATTCACAATCATAAAGTTACAGAATATACAGGTAATTAAAATATTGTATAACAGATTTTGTTAGTTAGATACCTGAAGTTAGTCTTCCTAACTTTTTACCTTCTTGTGAGGTTTGGGTAAAGCTTATGGGCGAGTCAAATACTTTCAGAATTCCTGCACTCATGTCAAGAATTGTCTGTATCATGTTTTTAGATATTTTTTGTTTTTTAATATTCTTATAATTTATTTATAATTACAAATACTGGCATTTATGAAGCAAGTATCAAATTAATTACATATTTTGCAATTTAAAGTTACAACACATCTAAGAATTATTCTAGAAATTGCTGTATTACAAGAAGTTCCGTGAGATAGTAACCCATCAATTTTCATATATTGCACTGGTCATACTGGCCATTACCATCTCAGTTGAATCAAGCATCCATGTGATGGTTCCCACATGGTAACCCGATAATTTGTAATAGGATACATGAAAAACTTGATTTTTGAAATTCAATCGGCTACCATCTTGGATATTTAAACAATTAGGTGACAGTATGCCACATAGTTAATATCAAAATTTATATGTTTACGCCTAAGATTCACTGCGCTGGGACGATATTGGTCTCCAGAGAGGGCAATTGCTAAAATTCGCATGATCACCATTTGGTTCTTTTCATATTTAAAGTCCTCTATCGTGGTACAAATTTTAAGGTTTTATATGTAATATGTTCCAAGAAAAGTCAGTAGACCTAAATCTTTTGTAATTTTGTAGTGCCGTTCGATTTGTTTATTGCCTTGCACTATCTCTGGAGCCTAATGTGTGAAGTTGGTTCAAAGTCGTCTAACATGGGACAAAAGTGCAGGTTTATAGCTCCAATAGGTCTCGCACAAAGGCAATTTAATTTTGAAGATTCGCAAGGCCGATCTGGTTTTGTGCTTTTCACTGCATTCATTTTTTTAAATCTTCCATCATCGTATAAGATTTGAAGCTTATAGCTGTAATAATTACTGAGAAAAGTCATTTGAGTGTTTTTAAAATTTGCAAGGCCACCATCGAGGTTTGGTGGTTGTCCAAGTTTCAAACAATGGATCAATAAAAATGTTTTATAGTGCTCTGTCTTGCTATAAATGTTTAGGTTCATAACTCTAATAGTAGAGATTTGAAGCCTTTCTTTTTTGCAGTGTTGCCTGTACAAATTGCCATTTTGTAGCATTTCAGTCGACCAACACAATTGTGCCAAATGAATGGGCCCAATGACCGCACAATCGTGTTGACCAACTGAATGGCTACAAAAAGTTAACTCTAATAGGTACCGACAAAAGGGAATTGAATTCTGAAAATTCTGGTTGCCACCAGCATCCTTTTGCACTTCTCATGGTTTTGAAAGTTATAAGGAAATACCGTGGTTACAGTTGTAATACGAGTAAGTTCCGAAGAAAGGAAACTGAATTTTGTAAATTCACTAAACCACCTTCTTAATTTGGTGTATATATTTTCAAACGTTGTATCAATGAATGTTTCTTACAAACCTTTGTTATGGTACAACATGTCAGGGAATAAAGTGTAATAAAAACCGGGAAAAAGGAATCGGATTTAGAAGAATTGGCATGTTGGTTTTGTGTTTGTCAGTATTTTGAAACAAAAACTAAATTAACGTGTTTAAAAGGCTGTTTTCAGAGCGGAGAGCACCAACTTTGTTTAACTAGTTTAAAATCGGAGATTAGTTCAACATGGTGAAATGAGTACCGTAGTGACGTTGAACCTACGGAGAATGAAACATTACTTTGATCAGCTAAGAGTGATTAGCCGGCAGACGGTAAGCACAAACCCGGTTTGGTGAAGGCTCTCTTGAACGCACCTATTTCCGCATCGCTTTTCTTCATCTCGTGGCGGCGTGGCAGCATGGCTTAGTCCACGCTTGGTCAGAGACATATACTGGCGTGGTACCCGGAAGTCGTATCTAGAGTGGTTTAGTAGATCTACGTAGAAGTAACTCAGCTGGATCAAGTTAAATTAAGGATGGATTTCTATTGGTTTCATATTTTATTTCTTAGTGTTTATCACCCCGAACATAAATCTGCACTCTCTTAGATTCTTAAGTTCAGTAACCTTCAGGCTGCCAGGAACTTACATTTCAGAGCAAAGACTATTATTTCCCTGTTCTATAAAATTACATATTTATTAATATGTATGAGATTAAAAATGTACTAATTTTCTCGCAAATCCTTTAGCAGTTGACCTGCGCGTATTCATTAAGAGACGGCTTAAGACCCTAGTTGTAAAAAAAGGCCATATCTGCCCTAGAGGTAGGAATTTGAATTACCTAAACACTCATTCCATTACACCAGGTTTTACGGAGAGGCTACCAGGGAAAAACGTGATGGTATGGAAACATTCATTACTGTTTCTCACCACGGAAACCGCAAATTACCCTGGAGCAACATCAATATATTCAATGAAGATTGCCTGGGTTCTGGAAGATATGAGGTACAGTATGCCGAAACTAACAATTTGCGAAACCGGTTCCAGTGCGCAAAGCTGATGTGTGGTGAGGCGGAGATGCCAGTGAAGGTTAGCGGGTCGGCGAGTGTGAAGCCAGTGTTGGTCATTAATCATTGCGGCCCGGTCTCATGCAAGGTTCGGGCGGCATTCTTGAGGGCACAGCACAGCTATTGCACAACACATTGAGTTGTGACACCTAGTTGTACTCACGCCTGACCTTGACTGAGATCACGTCTGCCCAGCAAAGTCATTAGTGCCTCTGGAATGACGTGAATATTTGGTGAACTCCGATAAATAATAATACATAATCTCAGCAATGGTCAAGTTCACGCTATATACAGTGGAACTTGGATAATTCGAACCTCAAGGGATCAGTACAAAAATTCGAATTATCCAAAAATTCGAATTAAGAAAGTTCTTTGAAAAGATATTGTATTACGTTTAGGCTACATAATGATTTACGTTCAACAACGCATATTAACAGACATCGGTACTTTATAGAGACTGTATTGTGAATAAGCTCAGAAGTTTCAAATGGAAAATAAAACCAAAATGTACTATTCACCTATTTAACGACAGTAGTAATCCAGCATTCTAGTTAAGTCATAGAGAAATCTCTGTTTTTCAAAATAGTTTGAGATTTTTATCTGTTTCCTACAATTAAGTATCTCAGCCATCACAAAAGAATCTAACAAATTTAAGGAACAGAAAACAGAACAACTTACGTCATTGCTACTTTCAAAAAAACGCCGAAGTTTGTTGATTGGGCTGCACTCGGAACACTTTTTTCGGGAACTGACCCAACTGTTTGGCTTCCGATCGGCTTTTTACACTAAAAACTTCAAATTATCCAAAATATAATTCGAATTAACCACGTTCCACTGTATAATATAATATAATATAATGTAATGTAATATAATATAATGTAATGTAATATAATATAATATAATATAATATAATTCCCTCTATCTGCTTGTCTATCTGTTCGTAAGGAATTTCTGTCTAAATGGCTTTATACATCGACATGTAAATTTTGGAGTAGCTATTTTACGTTCCTAGGCACAGGATAGGCTATATGTATCATATAATCTCCAAACATGCTAGGGAGTAGGGGAGCACATGGAGATCACTAACTGTACATGGAACACCAAATGACTTTATACATGTCACTTAAAAGGTGTACACAGAAAAGAACGATTTTTGTTTTGTTAGTTCCAATTATTGACCTAATATATTTACACAATTTCCTTCGTCGATATTCTTTAATTTTTGCAATGGGATGCACTCAAGGCACAAACTATCTCCTACTGTATTTATGTATATGTTAAGCTGAAGACTATGGGTCTTTTGAGATCAAATCTGTCAGGCCAGGAAGCCTGTTTTACGGTTGCTCTAATCATAACGAAAATCTGGAAATCGATTAGTTATCTAAAATCCACAGGATTGGCAACATAATATCCGACAATATAGGCAGATAACATTTAATTACGGTATTTTAACATTTAACTTAACTTTATTGTTTTTAGGTCTAAATGAGGTTTACTGAAAGCAAATCTACTTTTATATTTGGATTTTGTTTTGGGTCTAAGAGGGGCAAGGAGACTCTGTCAGCGTGAGTAGTAATCTCTTCCATAAAACAGTTTCGCGGCGCGAAACACAGCCGCTATATGTCAGGAAGAATTCTAGAGGAGATAAGAAGGCAGGATACAAAATATCTCTCGTTCTTCACCATCCAGTTATACATAATGTTTGAAGTGTTAAGTAGGGAGAAATATTTCTAAATTATGTGCTAGATCTGGTGGCGTGAATCGAGAAATTATTTGAAATGCCGAAAGAGCATTATACTTACAATATGCTTGAACACATGCTTTGAAATTCAGTATATACTCAATTGCGCTGTATATCAATTATGTATATCATGGCCACATATATATTAAGATGTCCTGATAAATAAGGCAATACATATTGTCAGGTCTCATGAAAATTGTGGTGTGTGACAATGACTTTCAATATTACCCTGAACACTATCCACGCCTCCCAGCGCTATGTGGATTGTACAAACTTAGAATTCAGAATATGCAAAAAAGATAATGGTGTGTAAGACATGTGCACTGCTGATGGCTCATGTGCCTGGATTTCAAACTTTAAATTTTGCGGTCACATGATCTATTTAAACATTAAAATCTAGAACATAATAATAATAATAATAATAGCACAATGCACGTATTTTTGTCTTGTATCGTTGTAGGGACATTGGAGGAATTTTAATCTCAATGGGGTATTGAACGTGCTAGCAATTCTACCGACACAGATATCTCCCATTTAAGCACCCTTAAATTTCAGCTAGCTTAGTGCAAAAACAAATTCTGGCAGATAGGTATATATTCCGCTAAAGACGCCACAATAACGTTAGTAATCGATTGACATCAAGCGTAGAAAACACACAGGATTAATTAACTCTGGTGACCTAGGCTATTGCATAAAATATCTTCAAATAAGAACATACTGTCCGGTATATATCATTATAACTGAAAATATGCTGAAATATATCTCACGATTAGAACAGTAAGCTTCTCATCCTACTGCCCGAAGCGTTCTGGGTTAGATTTACGACTCTGCAAGAAATTTAATTCTAGTCTGAGAGCTGGAACGGGATACATACAGCCTAGTGATGGTAACTGAGAAGAGGTCGGTTTGTGTGCCGTCCTACGAATTATTATCTGTGATTTACCCTGCTTTTAAACCATGTAAATGGTGCCTTACTCAATGCTCAACCCCCTCATTCCCAATGCTAGCCTCACTTGTACAGGCACAACCATAACATGGGTTACCATTGACAGTTTAGTGCTACGCTTTACAATAATTTCGTTCATTTAATGCTTGATATTTGGCTGATGAAGGGGACAAAAATTGTTCATTAGTCCCTGAAACATGTACCGTTTCCTAGAACAACTTTGTTAATGATGTTTTTCATTAAAATATTGATTCAGGAGGAAATATAAACTTTTTTAAAACTGTATAAGCACATCAATACGGAACCATTATGAGTGATTTAAATCATAGAATGAAGGATAAATGCAAATAAATTAGCACTTTGGGGGAAATTCATGAGACGATATAGGCCTAGACATTCCCCATTATTTAAACGCTCCTAGCCACAAGTAAGTAAATTGAGCCTTAAGACAACAACACATCTAAATCTTTCAATATTGCAGCTCCATAACAAGCTTTCGAATGCAGCACGGTTATGCAACACCGAACAAACCGTCTAACGTGCGACACACCTAATGTTCAGTATCCTGGCTGTCCAATAGACTTTTAGGTCTGGGATGGATTTGGGACAGTCGTGACCTGATGGGTTGCGCTAGCCATTCTTTGCTGCTGGCCCATGTGTTGCTTGTCAGACATGGGAGTCTAGTCGGAAAAGGGGCTAACCAATCGTGCCCGATTGGCAACTCTCTAATGAGAATCTACTGCACAATGTCAAGATAAAATTAAAATATATTAATATCAAAGACAGTAGGATATTTGTTCTTTACGAAACATCTTTTTAACAAGCAGATGTGTCGAATGACGATTTACAGATGTTAAGGTGTGGTCACATACTTAGCTTAACAGAAATATGCAAAACTACCTCGTAATGAAGCGGATAGCATTCTTCGCTGTCACTCCCATGGTCCAGATCCGATTTCCGGCTCTGTAAAATAAATTTATTCTGGTTCGAGAGGGCTTGAGCAGGTTACACTCAGCTTGGTGCAGAAGGGTTCTGATCACACGTCCACTCCAGATAAATACTGTGATGGTACCTTACATAAGGCCACGGTCACATCCTTCCAAACTTTAAAGTTAAATTCAAGTACAAACACGAATAAGGACCCCATAATAACACAGGTTATCAATCAAATGCAATGCACGCTTAAGTACATGGGGCTTATGATAACGATGTTGCAAGCCTCTAAATGAAACAGTGGCTGCAAATTTAATGTAGCAGAATACCGTAGTCACATTCACTGATCATGTTAGTGAGGAATTCCGTCTGGATGAGCCTTGATAACCACAGGGGCGATAATGATGGAGATGACGATATCTATTGTGCTGTACGTAGGCCCCTAATGATATGAATATAATTCTATTTAGAAGAGAAGCCTAGAGAAAAACGTACCGAGGACTGAGGGTCCCGGGACTGGCAATAATTAATGCCCTGTGGCAGGGATAAGGGAGGAATAGATTAGAGACTCCACCCTGAGCCTCTCGAAAGTGAGTACAGTGGAAGCCGCTCATTGGCATTGCCATTTCCTCAACTCACTAGTTGGGAACTCCAATTAGCGTTGCCATATGTAAGTGGACTTCACACAAGGTACCGCACACTTAGGATTGTTTATTGTAGTATTTAGGGCCACTTTAACTTCACGCTCTTGATTATGTAAATCTAATTAATGAATACATAATAATAATAATAATAATAATAGTAATAATAATAATAACAATAATAATAATAATAATAAGTTTGATATTTTTTAGTCGGCCAACACGATTGTGTTGACCGACTGAAAAGCATCTAAGTTTTGAATAATAATAATAATAATAATAATAATAAAGAAATCTAACAAATTATAATAAAACTAGGGTGCCCGCGCTGCTCCACAGCATTATTTTTTTCAGTATTGGAATAAAAAATAACGACATTATGTAATAGTTTATAACATTTATTTCACAATACTTCCTTCCAGACAATGTTCGCTGTGCGTCGACCCTTAGGTTTAATTTCTACTTTTACATCTTTAAATGTTTTTCCTCGGGATAAGGCAACATACAATTGTCCGTGGCTAAAAAAAAAGCATCAGGCAAGTAGTTTCCAACTCGATGAAGCGTTTGGCCGTGCGCTTTGTTGATCGTAATACAAAACGCTAGTGAAATAGGAAATTGCCGTCTTTTAAAAGAGAACGGCATTGTAGTGTCAGATGGTGACAAATCTACGCGAGGTAGCAGTATCCGCTCCCCACTATTCACACCAGTTGGAAATTATAAATCTATGATATACAGTAGTCGTACATTTTTCTAACTATTAGCCTTGTCCCGTTCAGTTATCCCTTAGTTGCATTGAAATTCCTAAGGAGCATTACAATAGCACCTTCTTTCAAAATCAGCACATGGGGAGGTAGATCACTCATCTCAAGCTTGTTCAAAAATTCAGTGGGAAAGTGCAAAATTTCACTTTCTTCTTCAGTTACCAATGTATTCACACTCGTGTAACATCTAGAAGTTCCTGCAAGTAGATCTGAAACCACCCTATTAATTTCATGGAAATGTTCATTTTTCGGTGCAAGAAAATGAAAAATGAGAAGTAATATTGAATGTCCACTCATAACTTTCCTCAGAATCAGCCGATTTGAATTGTCAAGAGCTCCAATGAAAGAGCATGATTCACTGAGTGTTCTTAGACCAAAACGACTTGCGTATCCCAATTACAACCAAAGATATGATTGCTTCAATGAGAAAGAAAGTTGGAGAAAGTTGGAAAAAGTTGAAAAAATCAAATAATTTGAGGAGGTCAAGTGATTTGTAATACTTGATAACAAATCTGTGCATGAATAAGTTACCTTTCATTTAAAAAAGAGTGAAGGAAATTGACCGGATAGAATGGCCGGACGGACTCGGTTAAGTTTTCATACATATTTTTAATATATAGAAAATAATAAAAATAATAATGAAAAATAAAATATAAAATAACAATAATAATAATATGAATATAGTATGATGATGAGAATAATAATAACAACAATAATAACATAAAATTTAAAAAAAATGTTAATAATAATAATAATAATAATAATAATAATAATAATAATAATAATAAAGCCCTTTATTTGGAAAAGTGTATCGAAGTGGGAAAGTGTATAATTTATCAATGTAATTTTTTCCAGATTAGTAGGTGTGATACGTAATTGTTATTCACCGCCCAATTTAATTGAGCACATTAATGTGTTGACCGAAAACCGACAGTAGTGGCTACACTGGCTAAAGCGCAGCATTAGGTCATGGGGCCAAGCTCTCTGCTGACTTGGTAGACGCGTGGGTTCGAGCCCCAACGTCGGCCGTCCTTGAAATGGTTTTCCGTGGTTTCCCATTTTCAACACCAGGCAAATGCTGGGACGGTACCTTCTGACAGGCCACGGCCGCTTCCTTCCACATCCTTGCCCAGTTTCATTCACCATCATTCATTTCTTCTCTCATTAACTCCTCTCGTGAGGTTGGCGTCAGGAAGGGCATCCGGCCGTAAAACCCATCGCCACAAAGACTTCCATCGCATCTCATCCCCGACCCCGTTGGAAAACGGGAATAATAAGGGGTAGACATACAATGTGTTGACCGACTGGAAAGTGATTCATTTATTAGATTACCAAGGCAACACTGAAAATATGGCTTCCAAATGTTACTTGAAGTAAAATATTTCGATGACATTTCAACAATCTTCCATTACTGTAAGCAGAAATATATTTTAAGAAGTTGTTTCCAATTAGTGGATTGGACATAGTTATTATCAGACCTGTGTACTTGAATATATTTGCAATTTGCCTGATAATCTATTGTATTGTAGGCCACTGTCTGTCGCAATGTTTGTATTTGCAATTGAGGCTAGTGCTGGGACGGAGGTGGCCTGCCTCATACGGCTGAGTGCGCGCCGTTCAAAATTTCAGAACCGAATGAAATTGTTGTTTCATTTGCGATTCTTGGACATCGGGGGTAATTTCAGTTTCGAGCACTTTGGCATATATAGGCCTATATATTTATTATTATTGTCTGATAACCTCTGTTATTGTAGTGTCTTGAATATGAAATGCTGTTAATTGAAGTGAGGATTTGAAGCCTCCGTGGCTTATGCTGCAACACGCCGGCCTCCCACCGCTGGGTCCGTCTCATTTAATCTGTCATTCATTTAATCATTGCCCAAGGGGAGTGCGACAGGCTTCGGCAGCCGGCTCAGTTCATATCCTCGCCGCTAGATGGGGGCTTCATTCATTCCATTCCCTGACCGGTCGGTCGACTGGAAGCAGGCTATTGATTTTCATAAAGTGAGGATTGGGATGGAGGCGGCCGTGGCCTTAAGTTGGGAACCATCTCGGCGTTTGCCTGGAGTAGAAATGGGGAACCATGGAATACTGAGGATGGCTAAAGTTGGAATCGAACCCACCTCTACTTAGTTTTGCTTCAGGAGGCTGAATAAATTTCTCGACAGGGCCGGTAATCAAATTCGGACTTTCGGGGCGACAGTCAGGAATGCTAGCCACTACACCACGAGGTGGTAAACGGAGTTAATTTTACTGGCACAGCCGGGAATCGAACCCAAGACTTTCGGAACTGAAGTTCTAGTACGAAATCTACTTCGAGACCAAAGAATGTTGCTCGGCTTTTCGATCTTGATTATAGCACTCCTGGCTTGGAAAAATCCATCAATAATTTAGAATATAATAGAATGTAAAAGGGAAAGAGCCTTTAATACAATATGATGCAGAATATAATTTATATTCCCAGCAACACATTGTAAGGTCTAAAATAAAAAATAATTACGGGATGTAATGCTACTTCTCATTTTATGTGTCAGACAGCGGTGCGAGAGAATTGATATTCTAGTTGATTTGGTAAGGATGAATTACTCGCAAGCCCGGTACTGTAGATATTAATTGCGGTCATAATGGCCGCAATGGAACATGGTAGCTACTGATAATTGTATTTACGCTTTAATAATGATATGAAAATATTCCCGACACTGAACATCAATCGTATCGTCATTAAAATTAAATCCTGTGGCATGCTTCTAAACTCACTTGATAAATTCATAAAAGCCAGTGAATAAATAAAAACACATTCAGCTATGACATAACTGAGAGATGAAAAGTGCAATAAATATTTATTGTGATTAATTTCGTTTTGCAATTTTTTAAATTCTGAATTAATTCCGTACAGTGGGATATGCACATCCAACGACGTACTACGTATAATCAATGGGTGGTTATATGAAACCCCTCCATCAGCCTTGATAATCATTATACAGTAGGGTAAATCACTTCATTTTTTGTGGTCTTCTGTTCTCAACACAGTTTCGTACATGTCTCTGTCCCTCATTCTATGAATATCTATGACTTTAGTCATTTTTTCAAGTTTTTCCTCCTCATTCTATGATCATCCTGAGTGGATCAGTAGGAAATTACCACTTCACATTTCCAAGATCGTGTGTTCCATAACTAGCCTAGAAAGTCAGAGTTTCGAAGCATGGGTGAGGCATATGGCACTCTGATTCGTACAATGTCGACTCAAAAAAGAAGTGCTGTATTGCATTTGATGACTACAAGACAAAATTTATTAAATCTTGGCCATGGGTCCACCAATATATTGCAGATCGATTAGATAGCTCCATCTGAATAACTTGAGATATTTGGAGAAGTGATCATTATGAAAGTTGATTGGAGCGTAATGAGTAGGCTTATGGAGGCAGGCTTCAAAAAAAGAACAAAAATGCCCACATATCGTTAGCTAAAACAATGGGATTTGTGTGGATACAGCTTTAACCGTCTTAACATTTTGTCTATTATCTACTCATTCCGTATCCGCTGCAAGCGATGAAAGAATTCATCATGTATTTATATGAACTGTCTTTCACAGTACAGTATATAGAACCAAGTGAATCAATGGTTACAAATGCTTCAAGTCCGCCTCAAATTACAGTTGTTTCACGAATTGACTTCTTACTATGGTAGTTCTTTCTATCCATCCTTTCTGGTGTATTTTATTGTGAGGCTTAGATGAAACTGGCGAACGGGAATAAGGGCAATAATTCGTAAATATAAAAAGGAAGACAAGGGTCCTAACGTTTAAAACCTAGTCTATACCGGTAATGTTGCGTAAACTTTCTTCACCAATTGCATACATAATATAGCTTTGGTGCTATTTAGTCGAGTGAAACTTTAAAATAAACCGAACTTTCGAGTCAACAGCTTGTCCCTTTATCAAGATTTTTCAAGAAAGAAGGAATTAGTAAACAATGGCATAGCCTCCATAGATAAATGGTATATGATAGGAAGCCGTGTCGAAACACATAGTTACTCCATGACCTGCTGAGACCTAGACGATGTTGGCAATGAAACTATAGAGGGCAGCCATGATTTACTCAAGGGATAACCATCACCTGTATTAAAGTTGTGTGGTTGTTTACTTATTTCAAACGCCTCCCAAATCATACGAGTTGTGAAATATTTCTCCATAGAGATGACAGAAATTTCATCAAAAATAATTGTATGGTCATTCTGTATGGCATGTTCAGCCACCACAGACTTCTCTGATTGGCAAATACGTAAATGCCTACGATGTTCATTGACACTTGTTGTGATTCTCCTACATGTCTGCCCAATATATACAAATTCATTTTGATGAAACTTCTGTCATCTGTATGGAGAAACATTTCACAACTCGTATGATTCGGGAGGCTATTGAAATAAGTCAACAACCATACACATTTGATAAAGGTGATGGTTATCCCTTGAGTAAATCATGGCTGCCCTCTATAGTTTCATTATAAACATCGTCTTGGTCTCAGGATGTCATGGAGTAACTATTTGTTTCGATACGGCTTCCTATCTTACACCATTTATCTATGGAGGCTATATGCTATTGTTTACTCATTCCTTCTAACTTTCTTGACAAATCTTGATAAAGTGACAAGCAGTTGTCTCGAAACGTCAGTTTTTTTAAGTTTCACTCGTCCTATTAGCCCCAAAACTATATTATGTATAATCTCTAATATTATTTTACACAAATCATCGTGGAAATTGTAATACTTCTACCAGTAACTATTATTATATACTTCTCAAGAATTATCAAGCATTGAACATGATTAGAATGTGTTAAAGAATACAGTAAGGCTTATACAGATGCTTATATACATGGTGGATAACGTTAATTTGCATTTAATAACTAAATGTGGGAAGGACTAGATTACAGTTTGTCATTTCAAATTCCATATTCCATATTAGTTATGGCGGGTTCTACTTAGTGTCATGGCCGCCACGTGCGACCGTACTCTTGAATAGCGGGCTATTCAAATGATTATTTATTTGTTATTGACTGTCAATTACTTATTATTTATTTAATTATTATTATTTATTATTATT
Source organism: Meconema thalassinum (assembly GCA_946902985.2). Classification (NCBI taxonomy): domain Eukaryota; kingdom Metazoa; phylum Arthropoda; class Insecta; order Orthoptera; family Tettigoniidae; genus Meconema; species Meconema thalassinum. The sequence continues at coordinate 1,395,488,988 of OX336389.2, forward strand.
TATATTATTATTTTTATTTATTTATGTATTTATTTATTTAATTATTTCATTTCTAATTAATTTAAGTTTTATTTATGATTTAATTTTAATTTTTGGATTATGTCAAAAGACCTAACTACTAGATCATCGACCCGATATCTCTCGAACTATTAAACGACATTACGCCCTCTTTACCATGGATCATTTATTTTTAAATGTTTCCAAAGGACATAACTACTAGCTCATTGACCTGAGATTTTATGAACCAATAATAGTAGAGACCTGTGTGAGGGATCATATTAAACGGGATTACGCCCTCTTTTCCATGGACCTTTTTTTTTTAAATTTCAACAAAGGGCATAAGTGCAAAACCCAAATTTTGTTTCTTTTTTACTTTTTAATTTCCATTTAATTATCTATTTTTATTTATGTAATTTTTATTTATCATTTTTTAGATTTTGACAAAGGATCAAACTACTAGGTCATCGACCCGAGATATTGCAAACCCATAATTGGACAGGGTTATGTGAGGGGTCACATTATACATCATCATTGTACAAGACTATGCCCTCTTTAATGTTGATTATTTATTTTCCAAGATTTTGTTAAACTAAAAGGTCATCGACCCGAGATTTGTAGAACCAAAAATCGTAGAGACTTGTATAACGATTTTAATCTCTACTTAGTATAAAACAAAGTCCCCGATTCTTGGATGTTACGGGTAAACTCGAGAACCACTGGATGGATTTGGATGCGGTTTTCACCATTCTGTAAAGGATATATCGAGCATGATTTCCGTAGAAAATAATTTATTTATGATCAAAGGAAGTCGAGCAAGAACGAGTTCAGTGGAAAAGTCGAAAAAAAAAACTAGCGTCCGAGCGCTTTGTAAGCTTACGCTGGGCAAACCGTTAAAAATATCTAAATACTATGAGTGTAAGAATTGTTCAGCATGAAAAGTTCTACAAAAAAGTCCGCGGGAGCATATGTCTACCTTCAATACATCGCCCACTATAAGTGTTTTTACGTTTTAATTCCTTCCAACCGTGTCCATCAACCTACTGAGGCGACAGTTTACGAGCTAGCTAAGGGCGAGTCTATCATCACTGTTAGCCTACAGCCAAGCTAGCGGGCGAACCTATTGCACCAGATACAGCCAGCAGCAAACCGTTGAGTCGTGTTGAGTTAAGAATTCTGAGAAGGGTGGCTGTGTTTGTAGTTCCCCTGGAGGTGCAACTCGGGTTTTCTTCATTTCGCCTGTCAAACACAGTCAAGTTAAGATTGGACGGAAGGGGGATTTGAGTTTCATTCACCTCGCCATTCCCTGCAAGTGCAACTCTCATTTCGCCTGTGAACTTTTCGTTCCACAAAATTCACAGTCATTTTAAGATTGGACGGAAGGGGGATTATATTATATTAAATTACAGTATACTGATTGGCGTATAATCTCTACTTAGTATAAAACAAAGTCCCCGATTCTTGGATGTCACGGGTAATCTCGAGAACCACTAAATGGATTTGGATGTGGGTTTCACCATTCTGTAAAGGATATCTCGAGGAAGGTTTCTGTAGAAAATTATTTATTTATGACCAAAAGGACGTCAAGCACTAACGATTTCAGTGAAAAGGTCGAAAAAAACTGGTGTCCGTTCCATCTTTAAGCTTACGCTGGGCAAACCGTTAAAAATATCTATATACTATGAGTGTAAGAATTGTTCAACTTGAAAAGTTCTACAAAAAATAACGGAGAGCATATATCTATCTTCAATGCATCGCCTACTATAAGTGTTTTTACGTTTTCATTTCTTCCAACAATCTCCATTCAGTTACTGAGGCGACAGTTTACGAGCTAGCTAGGGGCAAGTCTATCACCCCAGTTACAGCTTAGCTAGCGGACGAGCGTATTGCCCCAGATACAGCCAGCAGCAAACTGTCGAGTCGTGTTGAGTTAAAAACTTTAGAGAAGAGTGGTTGTGTTGGAGTTTTCCTGGAAGTGCAACTCGACTTTTCTTCATTTCGCCTGGGAACTTTTCGTTACGCAAAATTCACAGTCAAGTTAAGATTGGACGGAAGGGGGATTTGTGTTTCATGCACCTTGCCATTCTTAAATTACGCCTGACAAGAATTTATTGCACATGCATCTCCATGATAATTTAATTAATAGTCCAGTCAGTGATGTTAACCCATCATGCCAAAACGTGAAACGGATATCGGTCGTTGTTCATTGACATAAAAAAGCGCTTATCACGTGATGCATCCATAACTGTTCCCCGGCGAAGCCGGTTCGGGTTGCTAGTTAAGGCATATAATATTCTATATTTAGCAAAGTACATTTTCTTGGCCGAAAGGGCACCAGTATTCATTTTTTAGATTTGGTAATTAATATTGTATTATTTATTTGATTGAGAACTATGTATGGATAATAAGCTATCCATACAGTCAGCTTAAGTGGGTTTTACATTACCATGCACGAGTATATATATATGAACACGACTGCCCCTTTGAATGCACTACTACTGTCGACCAAAATATTATGTGTACTCGAGTTTGAAGGTTGTTTGTGAAGTAACCAATAGACCTACATAAAATTCAATAACATCATCATTTTCATCGTTCTATTTTACGTTAGTTCATGTAGGTTTGGAATTTTAATTGATATTTTAATATTTTTTATCGCAGTTGGAACACAAAAATTGCCCGTTTTTAAGCGTGTTTCAACCATGTGTCACATTTATGAATTATTATCACACAAACCCGTCATCAGATCGAATCCAAATTTTAACACAATATACATTGGAATGTTGTATAACTGGTTTATTAATTTCAAAATTTTGCGTGTTCAATAACGAAAGTTGTTATCATTTTTGTAAGGTAACTTTTTCTCGGCTCGGGGTCGTTGGAAAATGCAGTTCTTGGTTGCGTTGTAATCCTTATATATCAAAACGTTATGCTGTATGACTGTGAAATACGTAAATTAATTCACATATTTTATATCAGTTTGTATTCGTACGGGGAATTAAGACATGGTTCACAGCTAGCCACTCCGGCAAATACTGTACAGCGTTGCTGATATGGAGCCCAGCACTTCCGAGCGAGGCGCGCCATGTCGCGTGATGGAGCCCATCTTTTCTCTAGTCATCGATATGTTTAATTGCTGTTGCAAATATTTTTCTTTCGAAATGTGAGCTTGGATCTGAGTTGTTTTTACTCAGACTTCAATGATTCGACATTTATGGACGAGCAGAACGAGCATTTATTTTATTTTGATATTTTTTCTTTTTGCTGTCATTAGCCGCCGTAATTTGAGATTTAAGAATTAATCTAAGGTGAGGAATGGATAGTTATCCAATGTTTGGAAATCGAGGGTGATATTCCCCGAACAGTTTAATAACTTTAAACCCATTTTTGGTTGAAAATATAATAATAATAATAATAATAATAATAATAATAATAATAATGTGATTTCATAATAATTATTATTTTTCTATTTTCTGAAATAATAATAATAAACATGGGTTATTTCTAATAATCATTTTCTGGTTGTATGATTAATACAGTTGACATTTGAAGTCATATTCTAAATCGGATATTTGTTAATTCCGAAGGTTAGTGGTTAACGCATGCCCACATATAAATAACAGATTAATTCAGTGAAATTATTTCACGTTTGCATTATATATTAAAGCTTTGAGAAGACACGGAAAGAAGTGAAACGGGAAGCTAAGCATGTATAAAGCAGGGTTTTTGCTAGAGTTTATATAAAATAAAATCATTATGGAGCAACGTCTTTCAAAACCTTTTGCTAATATTAACACAGTGTGGACGTTTCAAACTGATGGTAAAATTATTGTTAATATTGTCGTAAACTCATTGGTGAGGTTTACTGATATCTGAATCTTCCATTTGTCGTAACAAGCAAAGGCTTGATTATTTTGTATAATTTGGGAAAATGTCATTGTGTGTGTGCAGAAAGTTATATGCCATTCTGAGTGCGCAATTTAAGTCGCAGGAATGAGGTTGTGGGTTGGGTGTCTTTGATGAAGTAGAAGAGTCGTTTTAGCCACACTTTCGTCGTAATATAACCACAGGTTATTTTGTTGAACCATCATTATTAATTAACAGTTGATCCACGTGTTTAAAAAATATTTCTAGTAATTGCTTACCCGAAATTGGTTATTGTTCTACTATTTCCTTTCATTCAGGAAAACTTTACCGTTGTCTAAATGCTGATTATAATTCTGTGATTTTTATCACGTGTGAATCGTATGGGCCGATGCTGTTATTTGAAATTGTTACTTATTAACAACCACTATAAGCTGAAAGGATTTTCAGATCCTATAAAAATAAATACACATTGTTGCAAATAAGTTGATGCTTAACATGTTTGACTTTTTGTCAAAATTATTTTGATAATAATAATAAATTGCTTCATTATAAAATATTCTGAATGATATTTCAAATTTCCTAATTAATATTTTCAAGGGATAATTAATTGATTTATTGATTGAATCCATGTGGAATGAAATTTATATTTTTGATAATTATATTTTTGATTGAGTCAAATTTTTGAATAGACTTTGGATTGAGATCTATGATTAAATAGATATTTTCTGTTCTTCGAATCTAAAAATGCTCAAAGTCCATGTAAATTATATTGTATTCTATTTATTATGAACAACGTTGTATTTAAACCAACCCTGATATTACTGCATCCTAAAAGTGTTAATCAAAAATTGCTACGATATTTTTGAGAAAAGAACAGTGAAAAGTGATAAATTTTTCAACTAGTGATAATTTTTCTTATTGATCTTCAACGTGTGAATGCTAAATGATTTAGGGATCAGTATAGAAGATTGACTTTGCGCTGACTAAAGCCCTACCCCTGTATATAATTATGTTGAACGAAGTCAACAGGACTGATATTTTGACCTCACGTCTCAACTATTTCAGTGTTCATGTGTTGGCGACATTGTATTTTGTGTATATGAACTATACTTCTCCAGTCATCTTTTATGACATTTTGGGCATATTTTTCCTGTCTTTTTTTTTTAATAAATGAGATAATTTTATGGTATGCAAACCCGTGTAATAAAACTCCTTCTATCCTTATTGTTGCATCGAGCCTAAAATCAGTTAAGCATTTTTTGTTGGGTCTTTGTATTCGACTTTAACCCATCTGGCGCCCCGGGATATTTTGATTCTCGTGCTGACTGATTTTTGGTGAAATGCATATGTGGTCGTCCGCACTTCGGTCTAAACGGGCACAATATGCTCTCCCGGACTTTTTTGTAGACCTTTTCATGCTGACCAATTCTTACGCTCATAGTATATTGATATTTTTAACGGTTTGCCCAGCGTAAGCTTAAGAAGAGCACGGACGCCTAGTTTATTTTCGACTTTTTCACTGAAATCGTTACTGCTTGGCTTCCTTTAATCATACATAAATTATTTTCTACAGAATCTTTCCTCGAGATATCCTTTACAGAATGGTGAAAACCGCATCAAAATCCATCCAGTGGTTCTCGAGATTATCCGTGGCATCCAAGAATCGGGGATGTTTGTCTTGTACTAATGAAGTAGAGATTGTCGGGGTAGACATGCACCAAGCGGTAGTATGTCGTTACACACCTCAGTGCATCTGGGTACATTTCGTCCCGTCACCGTAACGTAACGCCAGACCCCAGCGTAATGACGAAGCCGACAAGATCATTTAAAATGATAAAATGCCCTTCTTCCAGTCCTCTGGAAGTGTCTCTGTCTTCCATATGTCTTCAAACAATGGCAAGAGCATCTCAGCAGTCATCTCATAGTCTGCCTTCAAAACTTCCGCTACAATGTTATCCACTCCAGGTGCTTTGCCTGTTTTACAGCTCTTCAGTGCCTTTATGATCTCATTCTTCGTCGGCGGGTTAATATTCACTCGCAATTACGAGGCCTCTCGATAGTCTTCCTCGCGTTGATCCTCCTGTACCACAACTTTATTTAACACTTCACTGAAATGTTCTTTCCATCTCCTCATTTGTTCATCACTATTCATAAGCTGACTGCTGCTGTCTCGCTTCAGTCTAGTTGGCCGCGGGGTTGTTAAAGGAATATTTCAATCATTTAACAGTGTAGATAAGTGTGTATAAAAACTTGGATTCATATCGGTTATAATATCGTAGTGCAAAAATATAGTAATATATAGCTTATTAGCCTCGTGTGGTTCAGTGTGTCAAAAATATAGGACACCATGGTTATCAGCTCGGTGTACTTAAGTGTGCACGAGTTAGGATTCCCGTAAAGGTAAAAGCAAGAGAGATTGAAAACAACTTGTAACTGTTGCATTATGCAAACATAAACTCGCGTGATTATAACTAGGAAATTGTCTTTCTGCTTTGTCAGCTGTTCCCAAAATCTAGTGTACAGTTAGCAATATCCGTAAATCGCATTAACTTTCTGGTAGCGTTGTGGATAAGTAAATGACGCCAATTTCAACTCTGGTACTTTAAAAAGGTATCTATTGTAGTCTACATTTCCAGCATTCTCCTAGTAAGAGTGTGGGAAATCTATTGCTAAATTTGAGAGGATTTTAGGATTAACCACCAGCAGCTCAACATAAATAAATATTATATAATAATTAAATAATTTATTAAATAAATAAATACATATTAAATAATAAATAAGTAATTACTTACTTACTCCTTGGCTCTACAGCCCATGTTGGGCCTTGGCCTCCTGGACAATCTTCACCCTCTCCTTGGCTCTACAGCCCATGTAGGGCCTTGGCCTCCTGGACAATCTTCGCCCACTCCTTGGCTCTACAGCCCATGTTGGGCCTTGGCCTCCTGGACAATCTTCGCCCTCTCCTTGTCTCTACAGCCCATGTTGGGCCTTGGCCTCCTGGACAATCTTCGCCCTCTCCTTGTCTCTACAGCCCATGTTGGGCCTTGGCCTCCTGGACAATCTTCGCCCTCTCCTTGTCTCTACAGCCCATGTTGGGCCTTGGCCTCCTGGACAATCTTCGCCCTCTCCTTGACTCTACAGCCCTTGTTGTGCCTTGGCCTCCTGGACAATCTTCGCCCTCTCCTTGTCTCTACAGCCCATGTTGGGCCTTGGCCTCCTGGACAATCTTCGCCCTCTCTTTGTCTCTACAGCCCATGTTGGGCCTTGGCCTCCTGGACAATCTTCGCCCACTCCTTATCTCTACAGCCCATGTTGGGCCTTGGCCTCCTGGACAATCTTCGCCCACTCCTTGGCTCTACAGCCCATGTTGGGCCTTGGCCTCCTGGACAATCTTCACCCTCTCCTTGTCTCTACAGCCCATGTTGGGCCTTGGCCTCCTGGACAATCTTCGCCCACTCCTTGTCTCTACAGCCCATGTTGGGCCTTGGCCTCGTGGACAATCTTCGCCCACTCCTCTCGGATTGCGGCCTTGGTTCTCCATGTGTTTACTCCCATTCTCCTCAGGTCATCCTCTACGACAGTGGTCTTCAACATTATTTTAAAGAAGGGCCAAATTTTTCCTATGAAAGGCCTTGAGGGCCGCATTAATATTATATATCTTCCTTACTTCGCTGGCCACACGAACCGAAGTCGGTTCATTGCCTCACTCTTTAGCCTCTTCCATTGGTCTCTGTTGCTAGCCATGTTCTCGTTGGCTCCCAGTGTCTCCAGGTCTTTCTTGACTCCATCCATCCACCTCAGTTTTGGTCTACCCAGGGGTCTCGTACCTTGTGGCTTCCCTTCTAGCACTGTCTCCACCATTTTGTCTTCTCTTCTCAGGACATGTCCCAGCCATTCCAATCTTCTGCTCTTTATTACAGCTGTCACATCGGATTCATTAAACAGCGTGTGGATTTCAATACTTTTTTCTTCTTCTAAAGATTCCATTTTCAGACACTGGCCCAGAAACTTTTCTTAACACCTTGTTTTCAAAGGTTATACATTTTTTTTCTCCATTTTATTGCTCATTGTCCATGTTTCCGCCCCATACATTAATACTGGTCGCACGATTGTCCGTTAAATGCGGAGTTTTGTTGTTTTCGTTAATAGCCTGCTGGTAAATTGATTATTCATTGAAAAGAAACACTTATCAGCAGATTTTAGCCGGTTCATTACTTCCTCATCATGTTGTTGTTGAAATTGACTGTACACCAGAGGTATTTGAAAGACCTAGTTTTCCTAAATTCCATATCTTCTATTGCCAGTACTCCCTCTGTTTCTTCTTCATTGTTTCTGGTTACAATCATACACTCTGTCTTATCTTGATTGATCCTCCGACCCACTCTTTGTGCTTCTTCTATGAGAGCTTTAGCTGCTATTTTAGTTCCTCTTCCCCGTCCGCTAAAACCACAACGTCATCGGCAAACGCTAAGAGTTTCACTTCAACACCTACAGTCATACCTCTTCCAATCGATGATGCTCTTTTAGTGCCTTTTCCAAAACCATATATATATTGTCTTTCAACTTGGAAGAAAAAAAAAACGATTTTATTTTGTTTTAAAATTACAGTGATATCAATATTTAAACTAAATTAAAAATATCAAAATGGTATTTTTTTAGTTCAGTGAGAAATCTGACACTGTTTCTCTTTCACTAATCTGTCAACATTGGCATTTATGTTGGATGAAGCAATTCGAAGAGAGTTCTCTTAATGAGTGTCAGAAACACGATTCCTGAATTTTGACTTCACATTCTTCATTTTGGAAAATAGCTGCTCACAGATGTACTGTAAGGGATGCTGTCAACAGAGCATGAGATTTGATTTCTGGAAATTGATCTTTTTCAATATATAATGAGTAAAACTCCAAAAGTCCAAAATTTTAAAATTTCTCCTGTAAATCGTTATTACACTGATACTCAATAAGTTCCATTTGTATGTTTCCGGGATAGTCTTCCACATTCACACCAAATGGAGCTCAAAATAGCAATTTTCCGTTTGTTACTACTCATAGCCATTTTTCACAAAACATAAACAAGCGTTCACTCGCTAGGAGAGATCAGGTGATTCTGATTAGTGCACCATGGAAAGCAGTCTCAGTTGACTGACCTTGAGTCACAGGGTTGCCACACTTGCTTCGCCGTTTACAAAATTCCCTACTACGGCCTACGAAGTATGATAACATTTAAAAATCAACAAAATGATGCAATCTTCTGAACCTTTGTTCTTTTTATTATCGGTACTTAAACATAACCCTGTTGTGGCTATCAAAATACCATCAAATATGAATTATTGAAACTAAATCGTTTTGCGGGCCAATGAAATATACGTGGTGGGGCGCAAGCGTCCCGCGGGCCGCGGGTTGAAGATCACCGCTCTACGACATCCAATCATCTCATCCCTGGTCTACGTCGCATACGATGCCCTCCAGGTTTCCCTTCAAAGGCATTCTTTTCCATCCTGTTCTCTGTCATTCTTTCAACATGCCCTAGCCATCTCAGTCTAGTGCTTTTTATTTCGGCTACTAAATCTGGTTTTCTATATAATTCTCTGATTCGCCAAAATCCACTATCATTCACTGGTCCGTACATTTTCCTAAGTATATTCCATTCCCATCTTCGTAATAACTCCTCATCCTCTTGCGCCATAGTACATGCCTCTGAACCATAGGTCACCACCACTGGTCTCACTACTGTGCGATAGATAATTAATTTCAGATTCCTACTTAGGCTTCTCGTCTGGAATAGCCTACCTTGCCTAACGCATAGTAACTCCTGTTACCAGCTGCAATCCTGGTATATATTTCTTCTCTTATGTTGTTATTCTCTGTTACTATTGACCCAAGGTATTTGAATTCCTTGCATCTTTCATATTCATTGCCAAATAATTTAATACATAATTATATAAATACATATTAAATAATAAATACATAAATAAATGAATAAAAATTAAATAAATATTCCATGTATCCACGTTACAGATAGTTAACCTCTATCTCACGGGCTTTCGACAGGGATACTCTTGTTTAAACAATAATGCAAACCCGGTGCCTGTATGGCCATGCGTGTTAAAGCCTACCTGCGAAGTGGATAATATTAATAATAGTAATAATAATAGTAATAATAATAATAATATGTGTGGTCTCTTAAAATGCCTCTCGGCTATCCTGTTGTAATACATCCAGGAGTCATATTACATGACCTTGTAAAAACCCTCTCTTAGCCTTAAGAGCGTTTACCGTTAAAAAAGTATATTTTAAAATAACTAAAATGTAACATTTTTAGTTAGGTCTTTTCATAAAATTAATAGAATGACCTTCTCTAGGTAAAAGTATTGTTAGACCCGTTCGTTTAAACCGTTGCACAACTTTCTACGATTATTAGTTCAGGATATATCGGGTCAATGATCTAGTAGTTGATTCAAATGTACAGTTGTATTCAAATAAAATGTTAATGTAAAGTCCACTAAAGCTGACTGTATTGCTTGCTACCTTTGGCAAAATCTAAAAAATGATAAATAAGAATTACATAAATAAACAATAAATAATCAAATACAAATTTAAATAAAACAACCAAACTTTGGGTTTTGTACTTATGCTCTTTGGTAAAATTTTGAAAAATAAATGGTCCATGGGAAAGAGGACGTAATCTAGTTCAATATGATCCCCCACACAAGTCTCTGCGATTATTGGTTCATAATATCTCAGGTCCATGACCTGGCAAAGTTTAAAAATAAATATTCCAGGGTAAAGAGGGCGTATTGTCGTTTAATATGACCCCTGACACAAGTCTTTACGATTATTAGTTCCAGAGATATTGGGTCGATGACCCAGCAGTTAAGTCCTTTGAAAAATTCTTAATATAAAAACTAAAATGATAAATAAAAATTAAATGAATTAAAAAGGAAATAATTAATTAAATAAATAATAATAAATATTAATAATAATTGAATAAATAATAAATAATACATAAATAATACATAATACATAATTGATAGTCAACAACAAATAAATGATCATTTGAAATGCCCGCCATTCAAGAGTGCGGTTGCGCATAGCGGCCATGACACTAAGTAGAACCCGCCCTAGCTAACTACTACTGTGGGAAACATCTGTGTGGAAGGACTTTATTTCTATTCATGCGCACATTGTAGTTCAATATGATCCCTACCGTTCAACATTATAACCAGAATGAGTTGTGTTTTTCTCACTATTTTCTCGGGTGAATCCGCTCCATGCTACTTCGCGGAATAACGAGTTGTTTGGACTTCATTTTGATACCACACCCTACCAGGTCTTAAGCTATTTTCTTACTGCCTCCGATTCATGTTCTATTTCCAAACATACTCGGAACAAATGAGAAGACGAACAGTAAAATAACATTAGTGCAGTGTTTGGAGGTACAGGAAACTAAGTTAAGGAGACACTCCAGTTCTTTTCAGAATTGAAAATTCAGTGATTACTCAGAAAGAACAAGATGTTTAAGAATTTAATCCGTAAAATTATTTTCTTTTATGTTTTAGCCATTTAATGCAACGGATGTAAGTCCACCTGATAACGCGTTTAAACTGTTGGGAATAAAGAATTGCCCAGTGCGTGGCTAGAAGGTGTGAGATTTGGTTGTTGGTTGTTGTGCTTGAGCATGAAGACCCTTCTGTGAATTGATTTTTTTCATTTATCAATTTATTTATTTAATGATTGATATGCAAGCAGTTTTATAATGTCCACCTTCTGGTGAAGCGGCTCGCGTTCTAGGCTGTTGCCCCGGAGGTTCGGGTTCAATTCTTGGCTTTGCCAAGATATTTAGTTATGGTCTGAGGGCTGGAACGAGATCTACGCAGCCTCGTAAGGCAAACGTGATGTGGCTTCAATTCCCACCTTAGCCATCCTGGAAGAGGTTATCCGTGGTTTCCCACTTTTACTGGAAGAGAATGCCGGTATGGTTCTTAATGTAAGGTTATGGCCGCTTTATTCCAGATCCTCACATGAATTACAATCACACACACTAACCTAAAATTATAGGGACCACATTTTTATATTCATTATTGTTTCACGCATGATCAAAACCTTCCATCTCAAGAAGAGGGGATGAGATAGGGTCTCTCTTATGCCCTGAAAGGTAGAGAAAAGAAATTAGGTTGTTAAAAGGGAAACATCAGGCATACTTACGAGCTCCCCATACAAGCGGAAATTAGAACAGAAGCAACTATGATCTCACAGGTTATCAGATAAATCTCCACACCCGCCCAGGAACACGGGGCTATGTGACCACGATGTAGCAAAGCCCATCGATAAATCAACAAAAAACGTTTAGGCTTCAGAGGGATGACAAAACTTTTGAACTCGTTAATTCAGTACTTTAACCTTAAGATGCACATGTGTATTCTCCTCGAACATAGCGAACCATTAAGTCAGAAATTCAATGTGTAACTCTCAAAATAATTCACTTTAATATAAACAAGTATTTTGGGAGACTTTTGTCTTCTCAGCTGGAAGAAAATCACTATTACACTCAGCTTTCATTATGTTAGAGCAAATATTGTTGGCGCTCGAATCAACTGCATAGCCGATTCATAACCTAAAATTATAGGGACAACATTTTGGTAATCATTATTTTGACGCAGCTGATCTAAACCTTCCACCTCAAGAAGAGAGGTGATAAAGGGTCTCTATTATGCCCTGAAAGGTAGAAAAAAAGAAATAAGTTTGTTTAAAGGGGAACATTAGGCATACTTACGAGCTCCCCATACGGGCGGAAATTAGAACAGAAGCAGCTATCAAAACACAGCGGAGTGTGCCAGAGCTCAAGAAGTTGACATGAGCAAAGTACATAATTGAATTATTAGGTGTTCCCTTGATGTCTGCTGAAAAGGAAGGTGATAATATCCTGTGTACCTATTGTTACAAACGCTGGGCAGACACCAGTAGATAATATGTGTTACGTGCTACCGGTGGATCCACGAGGAGAGCATAGACTAGAGCCCAGGAAAGTATCATTGTGAGACTCTTGTCGTTGTTAGGTGTCTCTTGAAAATAAGAAAACAACCAACCATACGCTTATTACCCTTATTTCTAACCACTTGCAATAAAGGACTCACTTGCGCATCAAAAGGAACTTATTTTCCCTACCAGATGAGGTAGGTGGGGCCATAAGTTTCCAGTGTGTACTTAATTAGCCTACGTCAATATTAATTATCACTTTTCATTACTATTAGGATGTTTTATAAGTAATGCTGTTTTTATAATTTCAAATGATCTTGTCGACTTCATCGTTATGCTTAAGTCTAACGTTATGCGTTACGGAGACGGCGACCGCGTGACGTCATGCAGCCACGCGGGAAGCCTAAGTTACTGGGTAATGGACGGCGAGTGCGTGACGTCATGCAGCCACGCGGGAAGCTTGAGTCTAACGTTATGCATTACGGAGACGACGACCGCATGACGTCATGCAGCCGCGCGGGAAGCCTAAGTTAATGGGTAATGGACGGCGAGTGCGTGACGTCATGCAGCCACGTGGGAAGCCTAAGTTAATGGGTAATGGAGTCTGTTGAAAGAGTCCTGGGGCGTCGAGCGACCTGGGGCTTCGAGCGAAGCGAGAAGGCAGTTGCAGCATGTGTCATTAGAAATGATATAAAGTCTAGTCTTTCAGACTGACTGTAACTTTTTATGTTTGGTGTTTTATAAATAGAATTGTTTTCTTTGGTTCGCCAATGCTATTTACAGGCGGCCATGACAAGAATTGCGTAGATTGCGAGAATGTATCAGTCGTCAGTTGTTGACACAAAATCGCAAAATTGGAACTTACAAAGTTGGAGGTTAGGGTCCATATAAATCACTCCTGGAAAGAAGAATATAAAGCTGCTGCTGCGGCTTGAGTATGTGAAGTAGAAGGAGAAGGTGTCGTTAGTGTGCGTGTGGCACAATAGTGGTTCCAACATTTCAACAGTTGGTAAAAGAAACCACTACAGATTTACCGCATTCTGGAAGACCTAAACTATGGGATATTCAGAATACACACAGAGTTTTGGAAGAAAATCCGCCAATAAGTATCCGTACAGAGAGTTTAGTTTGTATGTAACGGAGACCCTCGCTTGCCCGCTCACCCGTGGCGCGAGCCTGTCTCCTGCCACGCACTTTGCCGTTATGCGGCGCCCCCGCGGCACTGAGTCATTGAGTATAGGAATTTGTACTTACCTAGTTCACAGCTGGTGCTGAAAATGTTCGCCATTCACTGCTACATATCACTGGCACCTTTTTATGAAACTGGCATTTACTCTCTGAAGTTCCTCAGCACCGATTGACTGTATTTCAGCTGTAATATAGTCTTTAAGCTCATTTATAGTGTGAGGGTTTCTCGCATACACTCTATTTTTAAGCGTCCCCCACAAATAAAAGTCACATGGTGATAAGTCTGGGCTTCGCGGGGGCCACACGTTCCGACTTATAATCCTTGTACCGAAAATGCGACGCAATTCTGTCATGGATGCTTCGGCAGTGTGAGCAGTGGCAGAATCTTGTTGAAAGTAATTTGACAATCGCTCTCCGTAAGTCAGTTCGTCAAAAAATTGGTCAAGGATCACATTGAAGTACAAATTAAAGTACAAATTCCTATACTCAATGACTCAGTGACGCGCGAGCGCCGCATAACGGCAAAGTGCCTGGCCGGAGACAGGCGCGCAACGCGGGCGAGCGGGCAAGCGAGGGTCTCCGTTACATACAAACTAAACTCTCTGTAGACTGTCAAAAGAACTTGGTGCATCAAACGATACCATACATCGCCAGATTAAGAAACTTGGAAAATCAAACAGAAGCTGTAGATGTGTACCTCATGAATTGACCCCTGAACAGGCTCAACACAGAGTGGATATCTGTCGTCAGCTTATCGGTAACCCCATGCATGTTAGATTTATCAGGAGAATTGTCTCATGTGATGAAAAATGGGCCCATTTGCGCAAGGCTAACGCCTCGAAATAGTGACTCAGCCCCGGAAACCTACCAAAGTCATCGTTAAAATGAATCGGTTCGGCTCCAAGATGATGTTGAGTACCTGGTGGAATTTTAAAGGAGAGATTCACTGGGAGTTTGTTCCAGGCAGGCGTGCAGTCAATACAGATCTTTATTCTCAACAACTGGAACGAGTTCTAGTTCCACAGCTTCAATTTTTTTTGAAATTTCTTCCAAGTCAGAAATGAGCCATGGACCGAAAATTATGGTAATCTGAAGGCGCAAGATCAGGGCTGTACGCTGGATGTGGTAGCAGTCTGACTCCTCCCAATTCCTGAAGTTTGCCATGGTTGTTCCTGCAGTAGGTAGTGTGTGTAGTTGTAATTCAGATGAGGATTGGAAAGGAGGTGGCCAGGGCCTTAATTTAGGAACCATCTCAGCATTCGCCTGGAGTAGAAGTGGGAAACCATGGAAAACCACTTCCAGAATGGCTGAGATGGCACTCGAACACACCTCCTCTCAGTTTTTCCTCACGATGCTGCGTGGACACCGCTCCAGCCCTCAGAGCTACTCTACTGAGGAAGCTGCTGCACTCAAAGGAAGATCAAAATAAATTAGCGATTACCAAAACGTGTCTCATAATTAATTGCATAGAAAATTTTCATGGATTGAATTAATCGAATCCGTAGAAAATTGAAGAGCTGAAAAATGTAAATTTACAGGTAATTTCCTTACCTGTAATTCATTAAATCAAAATTCGCATTATTGGCATAGCTGGAGCACTAAATAGAACGTTTCCATTAGACTGCGGGAAAAGGGAGATTAATAGATATTGGGAATTCGGAGAGTGGAAGGCAGGTGTAATTGAAATACATTAACAAAAAATATCGGACGTATGTAACACGGCCCGTAATATCTCATATCAAACTTTAACCGTAATGATTAATTAACGTAAAGGCTCTATTTGTGGAGAATGTTAGAAGGAATAAAAAAAAAAGGAAGTGTTGATCCATGTATGATGGGTTCGAAATTTGTTGCTGTGAATTTTGCACGCTTAGAGCTCAGTTGTGGTTTTGCTCGTGACTGTACGAGATGACAAAGGCTGCTAAATGATCCGAGATTAATAAATCTGGTTCATATATTGACAAGTGACAGCTTTGAAATGTGAAAATCGCTGTGTGTGTGTACAGAGTGCTATGTGTTGAAAGCAGCTGCCATTGCGGGAGGGTTATGACAATAGCAATAGCAAAACAACGACTTCACGGTTAAAAGGACGGAGGGAGTTTGTGCTTGTTCATTTGATTCCTCTGAATGAAATATTACAAATCACATTTGAATGACAAAGGCCTTACAAATGCTGCAGAGACTCCGCAGTAAGTCTTCCTTAAAATAAGACGAAGTAGCTCAATTAAAGGCTTGATAATACTTGGGCTTGTAACGAGGATGTAACAGTAAGCTGCGAACTTTGTGACCTTGTAAGAGATGCCGTCTGTCATTTCATTATGGTAATCAATTCGTCGTGACGGTGGGATGTGGTAATTACCTCTAACTTTAACAGTTCTCAGTTTGCGCTTTTTAACATCTGACTTCTCTTCTTTATTTCTTTTTACAAAATAAAAAGAGAATAAACAAATGAGATATAATGATGGAATATATAATTTAATTTCATCCAGTATAATAAATAAGCTGTTTCTGTAGTTTATTCATTTAAGAGTTTTGCGACATCGTGATCTTGTAGCTCCATGTATTTGGGTAAGTGTGGAATACATCTGATAACATATGTTATTGTGCTGGCTGTACTAGTGTGTGTATTAGTAACTGGGATTAAGATTTAGTATGAGCAGGCGCGGATTCAAGGGAGACAATTTTTTTTGCAAACTCAAAAAACGAAAACACAATAACCAGACAAATAAAACTTAACGAATTTTAACTGAAAAACAGTTTTTTTTTTCATTTTATTCAATACTGAAAATATCAGCCGGCCCCGTGGTGTTGGGGTAGCGCGCCTGCCTCTCACCCGGAGGCCCCGGGTTCGATCCCCGGCTCCGTCAGGGATTTTAAAACTGACGTGAGGGTTGGAACGGGGTGCACTCAGCCTCGTGAGGACAATTGAGTAGCTGTCTGACAGTGAGACAGCGCCCCGATCACGAATACCAAGATTAACTGCCGAGGGGACCGGACGCACTGATCACGCATCACCCCAATATCTGCAGGCCAAATGTCTGGGCAGCGGTAGTTTGGTCGGCCTTAGCCCGTCATGGGCTGTATAGTGCCAGGGGTTGACTATTTTTGACTTTTTTTTACTGAAAATATCATTATTGCAATTATTATGTTCTGTTACAAGTGTACATATTTACAACTTCATACCTGTTATATAAAAACGATCATTTATATAACAAAATCAACTCGCCTATTTTGTTTAGCAAACCATGTGATTACCGAATCGATGTTTATAGTGATGTCACGATGAATTTGCTGCAATGCACGGATTGGAATTTGGGGCTTTTTTCGCACCAAAAAAATTTGCCGACGTCCAAACTGCAAGCTTGGTTGGCAATTTAAGCTGTGACTTTCTCCCTTTGTCGGTACCAACTCGATTTGCCGAAACTAACGTACCTTGACACTTTTCTCGAAGCTCGATGTAAAAGTCGCAAAACACGCCATTGCAATTTGTACGAATATTTTTGGTGCGCCAAACGCATCAAATTTCTATCCATGTAGCTTGCAAAAAAATTGGTCTGGTTTTGTACGTTTGGTTATTTTGTGATTGCGTTGTTAGTGATACCATTTTTCTTAACAAGTTCGATTCTGTGACCCCCCCCCCCCCCCAAGCCTAACTCTAGATCCGCGCCTGAGTATGAGCTAGCCGTGGCATGATTCAGGTACCATACCTCCTTGATATTCGCTTGGAGTAGAATTGGCAGGCCACGGTAAACCACTTCTAGGATGACTGAGATGGGAATCGAACCCATCTCCTCCCAGTTCAGCTCCACGATGCTGAGTGGAGTGATCTACGTTCTGACCCTCAGACCAGAATTATATTTCTTGACAAAGCCGGGAATGGAACCTGGATCTCCACGGTGACAGCCAAGAATGTTAGTCACTAAGCCACGAGGTGGATAGTATCCTGAGCAAGTAGGCTTCAATGAAACTGCTACCATTTACGGTACAACTCTTGTTATTTCAGTTAGAGAATAGTGAATGTGAACACAAATTGTTGCATTACGTGTTTTATTCTGATGACAGGATGAGAGTATGAAGCTGTAAATATTAAGAGTTGTAGACTGGAATAGGTTCTCCAAAATTTGAAATAGGATACCGTTCAGGTATTGTATGCAGAGAGGGTGACCAAACTGGGAGAAGTGGTAGTGCTGGGTTTCAAATCCTATATTTCCAAAAGTGTAAATGAACATTTGAGTAATGGAGCATCCCTAAGCACATTCGGCTACACTGGCTTAAGTCCACAATTTATATAGTTCTTAAAATGTATCTTTATTTGCTTGCTTGTCTGGGATTGTCGTCTACACGGTCATCTGGATCAGCATGGAAATTTGGGGACAGATATATCATTTTTCTCTGCACTGGATAGGATACATGCCATTTCTAAAGTTGTGGATAAGATGTACACTAATTGTACATGGCGGCGACGCGAAATTTAAATACTTATATGGATTTTTCTTGCGAACAACTGTAATTATCCGAGTGCAGTGAAACGTAGCACGGTAAATCTTCAAACTAAGTTCAATTTCTGAAAAATAAAAATGGCAGCTGTGCAATATTATAAAATTACGTTTGTATTTCTCTTGTCCTAAACAAGTAATAAAAATGTGGGTTAGTATGATGAACCAGTGTTATAATATCCATCTGTTGGCATATAGGCCTAATTCTACAGCATATATATGTAGGCCTACATATAAATCAATGCAACATGTCGTCCATACGATTCCTTTCACTCGTTCTCAATATCTCCGAAACTATTCAAGCAATCAAACAGATATTTTGTAGAGGACTGATAAGTAAGGAAAAATAATATGTGACTTTCCAAATTCCGAGAATCATAAAAACACAATGGCGGCTCGCCGATAACCTAGATGTTAGGCCCCTTAAAACAACAACACAATGGCGGCTAAGTGATTTTCGAATAGTTAAAACAATTTATATGGAGATCTAATCACCCGAGTGCAATGAGAATTGGCACAGCGAAACTTTATTCAGAGCTTTGTATAGAAATAGCTAATAGTGTTCAATTGTTTTAAAAAACTCAAGAAACATCAGTTCGAAATTTTAAAACCTATTTTTTTAATTTCTCGCATCTTATCCAGGCGATTGAAAAGATGATTCGTATGATGGGCTATAATAACAACCATTATGTAGGCCTAATGACACTAAATTCTCTAGCTTACTTTTCGTAAACCATAGAATGCATTTGACTTTTCTAAAAAATAACTCCCGTGGTTCGTTATAGAACGATGCCATCTCGCGGGGGGACTCTTCATCACCGATATTGAAAGCTATATATTCTAGCACATAACTTCACATTGTAATGGTGTTGGTGAAGATATAGGTCGTGAACCAAAAGCTATTTAGTAGGCCCTGTATCCCATGGAAAATCCTCTTAATAGGCAGGAGAGTTTTAATGGAAAAGACCAGGAGGATATATGAAAATAGGCTGTTTAGTTCTTCACGGAACTAGTTGTTCTTCATGCTTTCTCAAAGGGAAATGAACCTTACGTGAATTGTTCTGTTGGATGGCACATCCAAACATGAATGGGAGGAGCGATCAATCAATACAAAATAATGGAAATGAAGTGGATTGTCTGACACGAGGTATTGTAAGTTTAGCGAAAATATCCATCTGCAGCTAGGGGCGTGGCTGATTCTAAGGAGGATATTGCAAGGAACAACATACAGTGTAACATAGTGCATTTTGCAGGCACAGTGATGTTCTTCTTCTGCCTAGGAATTGAGTTAGACATACGGGTGTTTCAGGGGATCGAAACTATCTGACCGTTTTTTACGTCTGCATCCAGAGACTTACAAATGAGGGTTTCCGATGTAGACCATGGTAAGTAACACATCACTCATGTTGTCTTCGTCACCTTCCTCACATACCATTGTGTACATGTAGCAAATCGGTAGTGACCATTGATACAAATATTCACCGTGCTGCTGTATTTTGTCACTTGCGGGTACTGCTTACTCCATATTGTTCAGAACAACACTTTCCATATTATACATTAAATTTATTGATTTTGATCAAAATTCATCCTACCATGGTTTACACCGACACATCACAAATCTAATGGGGAAATAATTTTCTGATTGAGAATAGTGTTTTAACAGCAATGTGATTAGACTGATGAGCGTCCCGAGCCCTCTGTGAGTAACTAAACTTGCACTTATGGCAAATTTTAACTCAAAGAAAACTTATTATTGCATTTATTTGTCCTAAGCCCTTGAACAACGTAATTGGTAGCGTATAGTATTTCCTGTGATTAACTGAATTCTGTGAAACTTTTTAAGTGCCGTCGTGTAATTAACAGTGACGGCCGCCGGTAATAAGGTTGCAGTGTTGAACAACGACCAGATTTCATTAAAACAATTCAATAATAACGTAATAATATTTTTATTACTAAAAGCAGTACCGGTACGTTATCTTTTACACATATTATGTATAGGAATTCATTATTTTATTCTTTAATAATTCAGGAAATATTATAGTAAGTTACTGTGAACTGTCGGAGAAAGCGATGTGCGACAGTTGTTTATGAGCGCTCATGCGTTTGGTCATTGCCAGGCCCGGGAACCGACCAGATCTCAATAGTGAAGGTTATGGCTGAGATGCTGGATCGAGTAAGCCCTACCCCAACGGTTAACTCGGTTGGTCCTTGGCCGCTGATTGCAACAAGGGAGCCGAGGCGCTGACGGAGACATCCGACTGCCGATACCATGTCTTGCAATGTAATCTGCGCGTACTTGTGACATTCCAGTTTCTTTCTCGTCCTCGTATATAATTTACATTTTTTTCTCTTGACGTTTTTCATGTAGACTAAACTATAATTCATTTAATCCGATGTCAGTGGGATGTTCTATGAAGTTCGGTATTCGCGATGAATGAGGTACATCCGATTTACCGCGCACTTGAATACAGTTTTCTCCGAAATCAAGCTGTCTTTTACCCTACCACGTACCTCACCCCCGTAATGAAAATTCTGCAACACCCAGAACAATTATCCAACAGCCGCTACTGGTAATTAATCTCCTCCCACATCAGAGGTTTCCGCCTGATTAACAGGTTGTATCTGAAATATGTATGTTTAACGAGTAACTGGACAACATTTCTTATGGAATTGAAGACAAACATTTCGGGCGACATTTCTGAGAAATGTGTTATATTAAGTAACTCAAAAATTAAAAAGGCAACGAGAATGACTTCAAACTAGCAAGGGAACATCAAGAAGGTCAAACCTTCTGTGGTCACAATTAATACCCACATCCAAAGGCCCATGTTCGATTCCTGTCTCTTCCAACAATTGTAAGTCTGGCCTTCGGGTTGGAACGGGGTATATTCAGCCTCATGAGGAAAAACTGAGGAGAGATATGTTCGATTCCCACCTCAGTTTTTCTATAAGTGGTTAACTGTGGTTTCCCATTTCCATTCCAGGCATATTTGGGGATGATTCCTAACTTCAGGACATGGTCGTCTCCATCCAAATAGTATCCTTAATTACAAATACACACACCACTACAGCCATTACAGTAACACAGATTACCATACAGGTTACACAACCACGCAAGTACATGGGTATAGAAAACCACAATGACGCTAAGCCCTAAGTTAATCAATAATAACAAACTTATGTGATGGTATTGCATCCCCAAATTCATTTGATAGTTCCTCCGAAAGGTGAAATTGTTTGTTCAAGTATGAATATGGACGCACAACTTAGTGCAGCACAGGGCAGAGGTTGTGGAGTCTTATACGTCATACAGGTCCTGTGGTCTTTTGTGCCTCCTGCATTGGGATGGGGAAAATCATCACTTGCGAGCGTCCCTCATCCATCACTGTGGTGGTGGCGCGTCCATTTTGGGCTCCTTCATACCTTGAGCTCAATGTTCAATGCTCAATAATCGACCATCAGTTGGCTATCTACCCTTGAGCTTTGGCCCATAGTTCAATGTTCACTCGCCAGAGAGTGATTCATCTGGCTATTTAGCAGGAGCTGGACTCCATGGTTCAATGTTCGCTCACCATAGGTTGATTCAGTTGGCTACTTAGCAGGAGCTAGGCCCCAGAGTTCAATGTTTGCTCACCATAGATTGATTCAGCTGGCTGTTTAGCAGGAGCTTGGCCCATTAGTTCAATGTTCACTCACCATAGATTGATTCAGTTGGCTACTTAGCAGGAGCTAGGCCACAGAGTTCAATGTTCGCTCACCATAGGTTGATTCAGTTGGATATTTAGCAGGAGCTAGGCCCCAGAGTTCAATGTTTGCTCACCATAGATTGATTCAGCTGGCTGTTTAGCAGGAGCTTGGCCCATTAGTTCAATGTTCACTCACCATAGATTGATTCAGTTGGCTACTTAGCAGGAGCTAGGCCACAGAGTTCAATGTTCGCTCACCATAGGTTGATTCAGTTGGATATTTAGCAGGAGCTAGGCCCCAGAGTTCAATGTTCGCTCACCAGAGGTTGATTCAGTTGGATATTTGGGAGGAACTAGGCCCCAGAGTTCAATGTTCCCTCACCATAGGTTGATTCAGTTGGCTATTTAGCAGGAGCTAGGCCCCAGAGTTCAATGTTCGCTCACCATAGGTTGATTCAGTTGGATATTTAGCAGGAGCTAGGCCCCCGAGTTCAATGTTCGCTCACCATAGGTTGATTCAGTTGGATATTTAGCAGGAGCTAGGCCCCGAGTTCAATGTTCCCTCACCATAGGTTGATTCAGTTGGATATTTAGCAGGAGCTAGGCCCCAGAATTCAATGTTCACTCACCATAGGTTGATTCAGTTGGATATTTAGCAGGAGCTAGGCCCCAGAGTTCAATGTTCGCTCACCATAGGTTGATTCAGTTGGCTATTTAGCAGAAGCTAAACCCCATAGTTTAATGTTCGCTCACCATAGGTTGATTCAGTTGGCTATTTAGCAGAAGCTAGGCCGCATAGTTCAATGTTCGCTCACCATAGGTTGATTCAGTTGGCTATTTAGGAGGAACTAAACCCCTTAATTGAATGTTCACTCACCATAGGTTGATTCAGTTGGCTATTTAGGAGGAACTAAACCCCATACTTGAATGTTCACTCACCATAGGTTGATTCAGTTGGCTATTTAGGAGGAACTAAACCCCATAGTTCAATGTTCACTCGCCATAGGTCGATTCAGTTGGCTATTTAGGAGGAACTAAACCCCATAGTTCAATGTTCACTCACCATAGGTTGATTCAGTTGGCTATTTAGGAGGAACTAAACCCCATAGTTCAATGTTCACTCACCATAGGTTGATTCAGTTGGCTATTTAGGAGGAACTAAACCCCATAGTTGAATGTTCACTCACCATAGGTTGATTCAGTTGGCTATTGAGCCCCATAGTTCAATGTTCACTAATCAGAAACTGATTCAGTTGATTATTTAATCTAGAGATAGGTGCTGTAGGATTAGGTTCAAGGCTCCTTCACTAGAGATAGGGCGCAAATGGAAATCGTGTCAGCGTTAAGATTCATTACTCACTTTGCTCGAGTGGAGGAGGGATTCAAGTTATCTCCGTGGCAGATGTTTGCCTTGTTTCCTGTCAAACAGCAATGGATCGATTAAGGGTGCTGAAACATTCTCTACTGCGAAACTTCTGCGATGTAAAGGTGCCATCAATGCTAATCAAAGACCATATCAGCACTGAAGTTCACAGGTATACCCCAATATTCCTTATCAACTCCTTTAAAACACAGTTATAGAAGTTTTAGTTTAAGCTAATAGCTTTGATCTTATAACTAACAATAACGTATCATTCCCGCGATGAATACGTTGATATCATAGATGTTAAATCGGTATTATTAGCCTATTTTCAATATATGAAACAAGTAGTTCCGTGGAGAATTACATAGCCTATTTTCATATATCTCTGGTCTTTTCCATAATGAATCTCCAGCCAATTAAAACGATTTTACATGTCCTAGACCTATACTAAATAGCATTTGGTTCACAACCTATGTCTTCACCAACACCATTACAATGAGAATTTAAGTGCTAGAATATATAGTTTCAATATAGGAGATTAAGACTCCACCCGCTAGGGAGCATTTCTCTGTGACGAACCAATAGTATTAATTTTTAGAAAAAACAAATGCATGGCTTCTTTGAGTAACGAAAAGTAAGCTACAGGATTTAGGATTATTATCATAGTTCATCATACTGTTACGGCTGTGAGTTTGTGTCATCACTCGCCGCATGAGTCACAACTGCCCCAGGGCTGGGCTGTGGCCTGCCTCCTGTATTGCGTGTGCCTTATGCAACAGGGCTACTAGGACAAAGGGGTAGTCCAGAATATTCGTGACTGGACCAGCGATGGAAACCTCGAGAAGCCGTGAACCCTGGATGGATCTAGAAGCATTTATTGAGTCACCGGCCTGCTATATAAGTGCGACCTGTCTAGCAGTTGTTGTTGTGTTTTACGAGCTAGTGCGAGCGTTTATCGTGAGCGACAGAAGTGTGGTGACTTGCGTAACCCCTAGTGGAGCGGGGAAGAGAGAAACATACAGGGGACTGCCTGTGTTTTGAGTGAGTGTGCTTGCACTGAGTGTCGGAGATATGGCGGTTACGAAATCCAGTGACATTGTTTCTCCCAGCTTGTGAACAGCGTGCAGCAAGAGCTCGTAAGTAACTGTATTTGTTGTACCTGAGGAAGAGGTGCAGGTAGCTTCTGTCAAGGCCACCGGACTCATTAGGACGGATTAACTTCTGTGGTCTGTTGACAAGTGAAAGGGGCCAAGAGCGCTCAAGGAAGAGACTTGAGGAAACTGGAGTAAGGTTCCAATTGCTTGTGTTCGCTGAGTAGTAGTGTAATTTTCTGGCAGCAATAAAGTTAATTATTCCTTTAAGCAGTAATTGGTGTTGTGCTTCCTACCCACCGTAATCCAGTTAACAAAAGTGCCACTAGGGGTGGCACGTAACAACTGGTGTCAGAAGCCGGATTACGAACTCAAGCACAACACCTGACGGTCCTGGTTTCAAAACCCGAGCAGGTCATTTTCTCTAATTTTCCTATGAGTGCATGCCCTTTACAAGACAAACAACTAAAATGGAGGAGAAATTGGCAGCATTGCTAGAAAAGTTAAATGGCATGGAAACCAAGATGGAGGACGGCCAAAAGAATTTAACCAAGGAGCTAACTGCCAAATTAGAAGACGGCCAGAAGAAGATGGAAGACGGTCAAAATAAGTTAGCCGAGGACCTAACTGCCAAACTAGA
This sequence comes from Meconema thalassinum, assembly GCA_946902985.2. Taxonomy (NCBI): domain Eukaryota; kingdom Metazoa; phylum Arthropoda; class Insecta; order Orthoptera; family Tettigoniidae; genus Meconema; species Meconema thalassinum. The sequence continues at coordinate 1,395,514,291 of OX336389.2, forward strand.
AGACGGCCAGAAGAAGCTAGCGGAGGACCTGAAGAAATTAGAACTGGGTCTGCGTGAGGAAGTCACGGCAGTGGAAAAGAAGTTCGACGCCTTACAAGTGGAAGTTGCCGAGCTGCGCCAACGCCCGCTGATGGGGGTGGAGGAGAAATTCAACGTCTTACAAAAGGAAGTTGCCGAGCTGCGCCAACGCCCACTGACGGGGGTGGAGGAGAAATTCAACGCCTTGCAAGAGGAAGTTGCCGAGCTGCACCAACGCCCACTGACGGGGGTGGAAGAGAAATTCAACGCTCTACGAGAGGAAGTTGCCGAGCTGCGCCAACGCCCGCCCACCGTTACACCGGGAATATCAGGAACGGGACATAGCAGAGTGACGCCCCCAACCTTCGACGGAAAGGTCCCGTGGAGCACCTACTTACGTCAGTTCGAGGCGGCCTGTTCCATAAATAACTGGAACAACACAGAAAAGGCTACAGCTCTCATTGTAGCGCTGAGAGGTGACACCCTTAACGTCCTTCAGGCCAACCCGACTGGATCCCAGGACTACGCTTCCCTGATCGCCCATATGGAGTCCCGATATGGAGATAGCCATCTTCAGCAGGCCTATCAGATGCAGCTCCGGACCCGGGTACAGAAGAATGCGGAAACCCTGCAGGAGTTCGAGATGGACATCGCACGCCTCGTAAGGCTCGCCTACCCAACAGCGCCGGCTGACTTTCTGGAGCAGATAGCGACGCAAACTTTCACCGACGGGCTACGGGACTCGGACACTCAACAGGCGCTGCGTCTCGCGCGCAATAAGACCCTGGAAGATGCGCTGAGCCACGCACTTGAGTTCGAGACGGCAAAACAGGCATCCAGAATGCACGCGCGGGTGCGTCAAGTGGACGTCGACGAACCAGTAAAAACCAACGAGACCAAGCCCCTGGCCGACGAATTAATGGAGGCGCTAAGCCGTTTCTTCGATAGTCGCGGTACCACCAGCAAAAACGTAGCCGAAGGACATCCGGAGAGGCGGCCCGGAAGAGGACTACCGACCTGCTGGACCTGCCGCAAGAGAGGCCACCTGAGCAAGGACTGCGGTGATCGCCGCCGCCAAGGGTTTCCGTCGGGACAGTCAGTCGTAGGGAAACCGCGCGGCCCAGGAAAGCAAGTATCAGCCAGCCTAGGGGGGCAAAGGTTGGCTTGTGGCAGTCGTCAAGTCCCGGTAGTCAAAGTTCGTGTGACGCAGTTACGGAGGGATAATAGCAGCCTGATGGTCGACGGAGTCGTCAACGGAGAGAGCTGGCCCATGCTAATCGACACGGGAGCATCGAGGACCATCGTCAGCCCCACCGTGATCCCGAAGTGGAGAGTTCAACCCACACAAAGGAACCTCCAGCTAATAACCGCGACCGGAGAGACCGCACCGGTACATGGCGAAGCATCACTGGAGTTCGTCATTGGTCGACGGGCGATAAAGCATCCAGTGCTTGTGGCCGACGTATCAAATGAAGTGATCATTGGACTGGACTTCCTGGACCAACATCATCTTGGATCTGAGTATCAACACTCTGCACTTCGGAGGTGAGGAACTTGCTTTGCAACCTGCGCACGAGTCCATCACCGCACGACGAGTAAGGCTGAGAGAAGACGTCATCGTTCCCGCCAGGACGGAGGTCAGCGCTGCCGTAATTGTCGACGGAACAGCTGAGGGAGTGGCGGCTGTCATCGAGCCAAAATATGAGGACATCCAGACAAAAGGATTGCTAGTTGCCAAGACTCTCATCAACACGACGTCTCGGCCGTACGTCCGCCTGTCCAACCTGAACGACTACGACATTACGGTTCACCGGGACACCAACCTAGGAGTCTGCGAGCCCGTTACCTGGATTGCCCGCATCACAGATACGACGGACGGACACCTGCAGACGGACAACCGAAGAAGACGCGCCCTGCCAGAAGAACTACAGAAGCTGTACCAAGGATCCCAGGACCATTCAGACGAAGAGCAATCACGCCAACTTCAGGACCTGCTACGCGAATTCCAGGATGTCTTCTCCGTGGGGAGCAAACACTTCGGCAGGACAAGCTTGGTCCAGCACAGAATCGACGTTGGGGACAGCGCACCGATTAGGGCCCCATTCCGACGTGTCCCGCTCGCCAAGCAAGCCGACGTCGACCGGATGGTAGAAGAGATGAAGGAGCAAGGGGTGATCGAGCCATCACATAGTCCTTGGAGTTCTCCGGTCGTGCTTGTGAAGAAGAAGGACGGTTCCACCAGGTTCTGCGTGGACTACAGGCGGGTGAACGACGTCACGAAGAAGGACAGCTACCCTCTACCCCGGATCGACGACACGCTGGACACCATATCAGGGTCAAGATAGTTCTCCACCTTGGATTTGAAGAGTGGCTACTGGCAGGTGGAGGTCCACCCTAAGGACCGCGAGAAAACGGCGTTCTCTGTGGGCAGCGGGCTCTGGCAGTTCACCGTCATGCCATTCGGTCTGTGCAACGCCCCTGCGACCTTCGAAAGGCTAATGGAGTCCATTCTGAGGGGACTACACTGGAAGACCTGCCTGGTCTACCTAGACGACGTCATCGTTCTGGGGAGAAGCTTCGAGGAGCACTACAGCAACCTGAAGGAGATCTTGTTGAAGCTACGGGCTGCCCAGCTGAAGTTGAGCCCCAAGAAGTGTCAGCTCTTCCAGAAGCGGGTCCAGTACCTTGGGCATATCGTCTCCGAGGAAGGGGTGCGACCCAGAGAAGACCGCAGCTGTGAGGGAGTGGCCAGTTCCGAAGGACAAGTCCCAACTACGAAGCTTCCTGGGACTCTGCACTTATTATCGTCGCTTCGTGAGAGGATTCGCCGACATCGCCAAACCTTTACATCGACTGACTGAGAAGGACCAACTCTTCACGCGGACAGCAGAATGCCACAGTGCCTTCGAACAACTCAAGCAGGCTCTGTGCACCGCACCTATTCTGGCCTACCCCAGACCTGGAACAAGGTTCATCGTCGATACCGATGCCAGCGACTTTGGCATAGGGGGAATCCTGTCGCAAGTAGTGGACGGCGAGGAGAGAGTAGTGGCCTACTTCAGCAAGGCCCTGTCAAAGCCAGAAAGGAACTACTGCGTCACCAGGAAGGAGCTGCTCGCCCTCGTGAAGACCATTGAACACTTCCACAAGTACCTGTACGGGCAAGAATTTCTCATCAGGACCGACCATGCATCCCTGCGGTGGCTCCTGAACTTCAAGTAGCCCGAGGGTCAACTCGCGCGGTGGTTAGAGAGGCTTCAACAGTACAACTTTGAGATTCAGCACAGGAAAGGCCAACTGCATTCTAACGCCGACGCCCTGTCACGAAGACCGTGCCCCGAAGACTGCACCTTCTGTGCCCGAAGGGAGGAGAACACCGGGATACAGTGCCGACGGACTACTGTGGAACTTCAGGGGAACTGGAGCCGCGAATCTTTCACGCGGGCACAAGCAGAAGATGATGACCTGGGACTGATAGCAGAATGGAAGAGGGCCTGTGTCCCCAGACCCGGGTGGAACATTGTGAGTGACTGCAGCCCAAAGTTTAAGTCCTACTGGGCACAGTGGGACTCGCTGATTGTAAGGGATGGCCTCATCTGCCGCGCCTGGGAGAACACCGACGGGAAGACATCTCGGGAACAAGTCGTCGTTCCAAAGGCTATGACGGAGGAAGTCCTGAAGGAAGTTCATGGAGGATCATCTGGTGGACACCTAGGGATAAAGAAGACCCTGGAGAAGCTGAGAGAGCGGTTCTACTGGATCGGATGCCGAACAGACGTGGAGAACTACTGCGCGAGGTGCCACGATTGCGCAGCCAGGAAGGGCCCAGGACGAAGACGACGGTGTCCACTGAAGACCTACAACGTGGGCGGCCCCATGGAGAGAGTGGCCATCGATGTTGCTGGGCCATTATCGTTAAGCGAGGCAGGGAACCGCTACATATTAGTCGTCAGCGACTACTTTACCAAATGGCCGGAGGCGTATGCACTCCCTAACCAAGAAACCGCGACGATTGCAGAGACCCTGGTGAAGGAATTCGTCAGCCGGTACGGAGTACCCCTGGAGCTGCACTCCAACCAAGGGAGGAACTTCGAGTCGCAGGTGTTCCAGAACCTATGCCAGCTGCTGGGAATCCGGAAGACAAGGACAACGCCGCTACACCCTCAGTCCGACGGGATGGTAGAGCGATTCAATCGCACCATCGAGAACCATCTCCGAATAGTCGTCAGCGAGCACCAGAGGGATTGGGACAAGCATCTTCCACTATTTCTCCTGGCCTACCGCGCCGCCGTGCATGAAGCCACCGGGTGCACACCAGCCAGGGCCATGTTTGGGAGGGAGCTCCGTCTACCTGTCGATCTTGCCTTTGGCCGACCTGGGAATGATCCGATCCCGGTAAGCCAGTATTGTCAAGAACTGGTCGACCAACTGGAGGACGTACACGCGTTCACGAGGAGGAAACTACGGATCGAGACCGACCGAATGAAGACCCGATACGACCAGCAGACGGATGCCGGCGGATTCCACGAGGACGACCTGGTCTAGCTCTTCAACCCATTACGGAAGAAAGGCCTGTCACCCAAACTGCAGAAGTCCTGGGAGGGCCCGTACCGAGTCGTGAAACGGATCAACGATGTCGTCTACAGGATCCAGCGGAGCCCGAGGGCAAAGATGAAGATCGTGCACCGTGATCGCCTGGCAGCCTACGGAGGGACACAGACGGACCAATGATTGATCGGGACGATCAGCCTTTTTAGGAAGGGTGTGGTGTTACGGCTGTGAGTTTGTGTCATCACTCGCCGCATGAGTCACAACTGCCCCAGGGCTGGGCTGTGGCCTGCCTCCTGTATTGCGTGTGCCTTATGCAACAGGGCTACTAGGACAAAGGGGTAGTCCAGAATATTCGTGACTGGACCAGCGATGGAAACCTCGAGAAGCCGTGAACCCTGGATGGATCTAGAAGCATTTATTGAGTCACCGGCCTGCTATATAAGTGCGACCTGTCTAGCAGTTGTTGTTGTTGTGTTTTACGAGCTAGTGCGAGCGTTTATCGTGAGCGACAGAAGTGTGGTGACTTGCGTAACCCCTAGTTGAGCGGGGAAGAGAGAAACATACAGGGGGCTGCCTGTGTTTTGAGTGAGTGTGCTTGCACTGAGTGTCGGAGATATGGCGGTTACGAAATCCAGTGACATTGTTTCTCCCAGCTTGTGAACAGCGTGCAGCAAGAGCTCGTAAGTAACTGTATTTGTTGTACCTGAGGAAGAGGTGCAGGTAGCTTCTATCAAGGCCACCGGACTCATTAGGACGGATTAACTTCTGTGGTCTGTTGACAAGTGAAAGGGGCCAAGAGCGCTCAAGGAAGAGACTTGAGGAAACTGGAGTAAGGTTCCAATTGCTTGTGTTCGCTGATGAGTAGTGTAATTTTCTGGCCGCAATAAAGTTAATTATTTCTTTAAGCAGTAATTGGTGTTGTGCTTCCTACCCACCGTAATCCAGTTAACAAAAGTGCCACTAGGGGTGACACGTAACAATACAAATCCTCTTTTCAATAGCCTGCATAATATACGAGAAATAAAATAATAGGTTTCAAACTTTCGAACCATGATTTTTTTTAAACAATTGAACATCATTAGATATATGTACACTATGCTATGTAGAGAGATTCGCTGTGCCCAGTTTCATTGCAGTCGTGTGATTAGATCGCTAGAAATACTATTTTGAATATTTGAACATTACTTGGCCTCCTTGATGATTTTGCATTTCACATGATTTGGAAAGCCACACATTTGATCTCTGACACCATACAAAATTTAAGTTTCATTGCTGAAATGTATCATATGGACGCCATGTTGAATTGTCTTATATACAGGATGTATTTGATATACGTGAAGTCCGTTACACTGACGATAGAAGATGTTATTCTAAGAAAATATCTTCATGAAATTTAGTCGTATCTTAATTAGTGTACGTGGAATTAAATCACAAAAATCGTCGGTCAATGTCGGAATGACCTTCGTTCCCCTCAGCAGCACAGCTGAGTTCCCCCCTCCGGTCTCCCCTCCAACCCTGTGGCTTGTATACGAGTGTCTGAAGGCGAGTGACCTCTGCCAATAGCAATGAATACACAAACCAAGCCTATGAACAATCGATTCACTCAGTCATGGGGAGTGGCCTGCATGACTAGGGGAGGTAGATCTGTTTAGGATTCAGCCAATCTTATTGCCTATAAAAGCTCAGCAATTTTTCTAGGTTTGTGCCGTGTATTAGTGGGATTTCGCCTAGGACACCAAGCTGACTCATCAGCAGGCTCTTGGTGTCCATGCCCGGACCCCCACACGAGTAGCAAATTGCGAGCTACCTCCCATTTTATGAAGCGCACCTGCGCCTATTCACTGCGAGAACAAGAACTCAAACAGCCATAACCTCCCTATGAAGGCTTCCAAATAGATGGTATATTGGCTTTCACGGCCAGTGAATTAAAACACTGCAATTTTTCTAGGTTTTTGTCGTGTCATGTGTGGGGTTTTGCCTAGGACACCAAGCTGGCTCATCAGCGGGTTCTAGGTGTCCGATCCCGGACCCCCCCCCCCCCACAGGAGTAGTGAACTGCGCGCTACCTCCCTTTTTTATGAAGCGCACCTGTGCCTCATCACTGCGAGAACTAAAACTCAAGCAGCCGTAACCTCCCTATGAAGGCTTCCACACAAGACACGGCACAAACCTAGAAATATTGCTGAGTTTTAATTCACTGACCGTGAAAGCCAATATACCCTCTTTATATAGGCTATTATAAAAATATCCACTTTACAATACAATTTTTTTATCACACGATGTCCTTATAAGGACATGGTGTAGGCATATCCTTATAAGGACATCGTGTGATTATAATATATCATAATCAATACGGAAAGTTTTAGAATTATGACTAAAGTCATGGATATGCATACCATCCTTATGGCCTATTAATAACTTATTGGTCTACGGTATACTGCATAGCCTCCATTAGGAAATTGAAATTCTTATGATGTGCTAAATTATTGAAAGGAACCGTCATGGTCTATGTTTGTTCAAACACAGCCTCACAACGATAATAATAATAATAATAATAATAATAATAATAATAATAATAATAATAATAATAATAATAATAATAATAATTATAATAAACTGAACAATGAGGAGTGCACCACAGCCTTAGCAGAGTATTTCAGCGACCTTCTTAACTCCGAGGAACCCATGGAAAAGCTACCTTTTGAACCCAAGAACGTTGCTAAGCCACACTCTTTCCCTCCAACAAAGGAAGAGATCCAGAAAGTCATTTCCGAATTGAAGTCCAATAAAGCAGCAGGCGAAGATGGGATCATTGCAGAGCTCTGGAAGTATGCTGACGAGGAGTAGATACAGAGTATCCATGACATCATATCTAACGTCTGGTTGACAGAACAATTACCTAGTGACTGGACCTCAGCTATCATTCACCCACTACATACAAAAGGTGACAAATCAGATCTCAACAACTACAGAGGGATTTCCCTGGTATCAGTGACATACAAGATACTCTCCAAAGTATTGCTCACAAGAGTAGAGGTTCAACTGGATTCCTGCATTGGAGAGTACCAAGCTGGGTTTCGAAAGTCAAGGTCATGCACCGAACAGATTCTGAATCTCAAAACCATTCTCACGTACAAAAATCTAAGTGCCCCACCTTATGTTGCAATTTTCGTTGACTTCCAAAAGGCCTACGACTCAGTAGATAGAGAGTCACTCTTTGAGACACTGGCTGAATTGGGGCTAGATAAAAAAGACCCTGAATCTAGTGAAAGCGACTCTCACTAACACCACAGTCAAAGTCAAATTCAGAGGGGAACTGTCCAAGAGCTTCGAGGTCAGAACTGGTGTTAGACAAGGGGATGGCTTGTCTCCGATCCTCTTCAATTGCCTACTAGAAAAAGTAATTCGTGAGTGGACAAAAACTCTGAAGGATGATTCTGAATTAAGAATAGGCTACAAGAAAGACAAGTTAACAGTCCCCTGTTTAGCCTTTGCAGACGACCTTGCACTCCTAGCGTCCAGTGTGGAGGAAGCTAACCATCAACTACCCTCTCTGAACTATATAGCAGCTAAAGTAGGCTTAAAGATCGCCATCAACAAAACACAGTTTATCAGCAACATCAGAGATGCGCCCGAGTCAATCCCACTGGGGGACAAAGTAGTACAAAGGACTAACTCCTTCAAATACCTAGGAGAATGGATAACCCCAAACATCAATGAAGACCTGGCCATGAACGACAGATGCATCAAACTGGAGAGAGCCTACCACCTATGCAAGAATATGTACAAATCCAAATCCCTCTCAATGAATTTCAAACTCAGACACTACAGTACTGTAGTGAGACCATCAGTACTATATGCCTCAGAATGCCTAAATATGGTCAGAAAAGGACAACTCCGGAAATTGGAGCTGAAGGACCGGAAGATTCTACGAAAAATCATGGGCCCTATTAAAGAGGAAGGCAAGTATAGAATCAGGCACAACAATGAACTCTATGAACAAGTGGAGAGCATTACAACAGCTATGAGGAAGAGGAGGCTGATCTTCTATGGTCATATTGTGAGAATGGATAATCAGAGGCTCACCTCCAGAATTTTCAACACTGTCTCTAGAGGGAAAGCAACTAACGCCAAGTGGTCGAAACTAGTCAGAAAAGACCTTGAACAATTGGATATTGACCCCAGTAACATCTATGACAGGAATAAATACAGGACTTTAGTCAGAACATCAGACTCTCTCCAGTCACAAACAGCAAAAGCAGTGCGTCCAGGAGTAGGTGTGAAATGGACTCAGGAGCGGAAGGACATTCACAGTGCCAGAATGAAGGAATACTGGGCTAGGAGGAAAGCTGCCAGAGATAAGAACCACGTGGTCCACAGCCGGCCCAAACGGAACTAAAATAATAATAATAATAATAATAATAATAAGAGTTCGCTCGTTTCTCAATGTGCCACGCTAAAAGAAGTTGTCATATTGTCTTACAAACAAGCCGATGATATGTTGATTTGTCCCACTTACGTGGTGAAATGAATGCCATGACAATTACAATATTATTTCTTTAAACGCAGTCACTACTTTTATGTTCATCGAGGATGTCGAGTTGCTGGAATTTTGAGTTCACATGAATATTTTCTTATACGAGCCATTACATGCATCGACATAAGGCTGTCGTATTTCATCACCTTCTTTTACTTAAGACTGAACCTAGATCGAATCTTCAAGAAGGATAGCACTCTATGACCAGAGCGTTTATTATTATTATTAATATTATTATTATTATCTACACGTGGTGCTAGTGTTGATACAGCTTACTATTACCGGTTGATATGCTAATAATGACTGTAAAAAGTACACTTTAAAATGTAAAACATGCATGTAGATTTTCGAAAGCCTACTGGTGCATTAAAACCTGTCCATGTCTACATTGCATTAAAAGCATTTCGTACCTGTATGCTTAACATCGAGTCCCACCATCGGCAAGGGGCATGGTGACGCAGAGGTAAAGCCGTTAGACTCTCACAAAGGTAGACAGGGTTCGATTCCCGGTCATTGCATGTGAGATTTTCGAAGTGAAATGCCATGTCCTGTGGTTCGGATTCCACATGAAAAGGAGGTCCAGTAGCTCATGATCACGAGATTTACGGTCATGTAAAACTACAAGCTTCCTTCCCACCATCGGCAGCCACAAGATGATTTCCCGTGGCATCCCACGAGGCCGAGATTGGAATGTACCTTCATAAGACCACGGTTGTTCTCCTTCCTAACCCCGCGGTGTAGACATGCGAGTTTAACCGTGCATCACGATCGCAGCAAGTCCGGTGATTGGAGGTGTGAACTCAGCACCAACAGGGGCTATCCTGAGTTTGGATTTTCCCTCATTCTTTCAAGCGCTTTCCAAGCACATACCGGGATAGTATCGTACTTGGTGTCCCGGGGCTACAACCTCATTCACGACTCTAGTAACTACTACAGTCACCACAGAAACACAGTTTATGAGACAAATCCAACACTCACCCAACTAAACGGGGCTATAAACAAATATTCCAAGCCCCTAAAAGAATTAACAACATCACAACAATCACAACAGGCTTGCAAGTCTCTTCCATTATCATTGTTACCAAAAGTAGTTATTTACTGAACGTCCTAAACAATTGGAACCCTACTTAAAAATGAATAACATTCAGCAAAGATTTAATCTCTTATAATTTGTTTTATAATAATAATATGTTTTTAGACACACTGTTTTTATTTTCTTCGAGGATGTCAAGATTCCAGAATGTTGTGTTCACAGAATTTCATGTATGTGCCATTACATCCATCGGCAAAAGGATATCCTATTTGTTCACCTTCATTTATTACATGACAGAGCCTATATCGAACCTTCGAGAAGGATAGCACTCTACTACCTGAGCTACACAGATTCAATATCATTGAAGTATTGTTATTGTTTTATACATCACATATAACACATTGCTGGTACACCACAACGGTTTCAGGGAACCAAAGTATTGTTACTGAAACACCCACTTCTAAGGTTGAGTCGAAATCGCTACCCATGAACTTCCAGACGATTAGGGTTGTTGAGAGAACTGCTGCCTTCTGGAGTAGTTTGTACAGTTGAGTATCCAGATCCAGTTTTTTAAGGCCTTGAAGTAAGGAACTTGGGGTCACGCCCGTACTTGAGACAATGAGGTATGGTCTTTAACCGTTCTGCATGCCATTGTCTTTTGATAGGGCCGACCAACTCGCTATATTTGCTTTATTGTTATTATTATTATTATTATTATTATTATTATTATTATTATATTATGTACCGTACTAGTATTAAATCTTGGACGTAGTTTTCCAAGATTTCCCACTTCTACCCCAGGCTAATGCTGGTTCTTACTTAAGGCCACGGCCACCTTCTGCCCAATCCTCGCCTGAATTACAAATACCCACATTATTTCAGAAACCACAAGAACACAGGTTGTCAGACAATTTTCTACCCACACCCGACAACATAGGGCTGAATGACCAAAATCGCTAAGTCTCCCAAACAAGACATCATCAAGTATTTTACTTCGGTCTTAAATGCTAGTTCTAAACAGACGACAGGATGTCGGAATTTTTCTTTAGAATAATGCAAGAACACTCTCTTAAAAACATGGAACCTATAGAAAAAGTAAAAGTTTGACAATCCTAAACAACAGCAACATATAACCACAATTTTTCTTCGAACTTAAGCCTCTCCTTAGAAATCCATGGGCCCAATCCAACACGTGTATTTTATATTTTGAAGGTTCAGTATAACAGGTAAATCCCATTATAATGCATGTATGGCTAAATTAACATTAGTGAGGTAGGGGTGGCGTGGTCCCGTTAACGGGAGTAGAAGTAAAAGTGGACGGGTAATAGCGTCTTTCTATTATGGTGTTTGATGCCATTTTCCAGTGTTGCCTTAGAAATCAAAATTTAATATTTTACAGTCGGTCAATACGATTGTACCCTAATCCTTAAAAAGAATAACATGGGATTAATAAATACACTTGGATGGCCAGTTACTATCGTCAAGCGATCATCATCAGATACGTTGCACTTACTTGTTAGGCTGTTAAATATATGTCTATAAGTATGGGTAATAGTATAGTAGTTAAACTAACACAGCTAGTTAGCTAGTTATATGTGATTTTGTGTTAAGATACTGATAGTGGTGATTGACCTTCAAATTTGCTTTCTTAGTGTGATTATGTGATTGGTGTTAAGTTGTTAAGTTCAGTATAGACAGTGACGAGGTCAATTGCTCGCATCTGGACCGCATACCACTCAAGCACTCTAACCCTACATAAGGAACACCTCTGGGTGTTGTGTATTGATTATTTCCTGAGCCAAATGCCCCCTTTTTACCTCTACTAATGGGAACCCCAATATATGGTACGAGCGAAGTTGACATAGTATAGAAGCATATGAATACAAATATGGAAACACTTGAATAACAAATAAATGGTACTTGTTGTAAACGAACACTTCAGTATAGGTAACACTATTCATTTTAATATAGCCAATGTTTTATTGTGGAGTGAAACTAACGATGCTCAAATTCGTGCAAAGTTCCAGATTTGTGTATATGTTTATAGCGGGGAGTAGTTTATCTATCTCTAGAGACGTTTCACTGTATAATGAACAATATTTTATTTTGATACCAAGATCCAGCGGTGAAAGTTCAACGCCTAACCACCCAAATCACGGAGAAGCTATAAAATATTTTTGGTTACAGACATGGTGTGAGACAAACTCCACACTAACATTGTTATTTCCTTCTTTGTTTTCAAATGAATGAAGGGAAAGACTTTGTAGACAAAAATTCAATGATGAGTTCTCCACTAAATATAGAGTTTTGTCTCCATATCCTTTTTTCCATGCATGGCAGAAATGAGCACCGAGATCTTAATGATAGTCACGTGAAGATAGTCCATAATGAGCAGACCCTGGAGATTGCTTGGAAATGTGCCAGGAGAGACAGGAAGAACATTTTTCAGTTCCTTACAATTTAACAGTAGACGGCTAATACCATGCATCAGTAGCACTTTATGCTCGAATTCCTCACGCAATCCCTGCGCTTTGCACGCAGAGCCGTAATCGCTCAGGGTCTGCTTAGGACGGCATCGCATTGACGAAATGTTTGCATTATCTGCTCCAAGTGGATACGGTCGGTCCACAGAACAAGGAAGTTATATTCCACGGGTGTGTAAGAGTTGTATTTCAGGTTCAATTATTGAACTGATTACTGTACTCCTGCATTTCTGAACACGTGTGAAACGAACTTGAAACGAATAGTGGGCACGGTTCGGTATCAGTGGTTCCCATGTTAAAGGGTTCTGAGTTCCATGGCTGGTGGAAGGACCAGAACATGAAATAACCGTGGTGGGAAAAAGAGCTTATGAACATACGAACCAGTCATTTACCTTTGATAAGAGACGTTGCCACGTGGTCATTCTTCAATGATCAACCTCCCCAATAGCAATTTAAATAAACAAAACCCATACTCAAAACAAGAAGTTCCGTGACGAACTAAAGAGCCTACTTTTCTTAAAATTTAAGATTCATGCCAATGATTAATCGATATGGATCTATCTAGAATAATGACGAAATTAAGTTGTTAATATCGAAATTTCTAATTAGTTCGAAATACTGTATACCTGGCATAATGTAGCCTAATAGAGCACTACAGTTGGCAGCCCTGGTGACTGAATATATGCTTAGTTCCATCTCTTAAGGTAAAGAATACAAAATTTGGTTGGAGTCCAATGAATAGCATGGACATTACATGCAGTTAAACATTGGATCTAACAGCGCGCGTAAAATCATGTTGGCAGCAGTGTCATGCATGTATTGGTCAGAAATAATCTGATCTATTGTTGTGCCAATTTTGAATGAAATCCATTAGTTAGTATAGAAGTTACATGCATTTTAAAATTGGACCTATCAGCAGGTCGCGAATCATGTTGGTAGCACTGGCGTAGGCCTATATTAGTTACTCAAAATTAATCTAGAATGCCAGGTACCATACGTGTGCAAAGTTTAGAGCTATTGGCTTGCATACTTTCTGATATATTGATATTAGGGTAACAAAAATAGAGACAGCTTTTATGAACAGTTGGCAGCCCTGGTTACTCTTAAGAATCGGCATAGTGATATCTGTTATGGTACACATAGCACACACGAAATTTGGTTGTAATACAATTGATAGTATAGAAGTTACATGTATTTAAATTAGAACCTCTCAGCAGGCTTAGAATCATGTTGGTAGCACTGACGTATATAAATTACTCCAAATTAATATAGAATGTCAGGTACTATACGTGTGCATAGTTTAAAGCTGTCGGCTAGCATACTTTCTGATATAAGGGTATTTAGATAAAAAATATGAGAGCATTTATTAACAGTTGGCAGCCCGGGAGGCTCTTAAGAATACGCTCAGTCATATCTGCTTATGTACACATAGCACATACCAAATTTGGTTGAATTCCAATTGATAGTGTAGAAGTTATATGCATTTAAATATTGGACCTATCAGTAGGCTTATAATCATTTTGGCAACACTGCCATGTATGGCCTTCTGAAAATTAAACTGCAATATTATTATCTATATGTGTGCCGATTTTGAAATAGCTCCCATTCATACCTTCCAAGATATCCAACATGGAGATCAAAATTCAATTGCGATTTTTCAGCAGTTGGTAGCACTGACATCATTTTCAAATATGGCCGTGAGATATTCAGGTATAGATCTTTACTCCTACCAAATTTTATTTCGATTGCTCCAGCCGTTTAGGAGTTGATAGGGGGACACACACACAGCCAGACAGGCAGACAGACAGACACACATTTTCCCGGATCGATCTCATAAGACTACTTTTTCCTAATTTTTGCAAAATGTGAAAAGTAGGCTAAAAATCAGGAGTGTACATATTATATCAAAAATAAAAAAAACTTTACGAGCCTTACAGTAGTCGCATATGATGTGTAACATCTGACATAGAAGAAACCTGACGTGAAATTGTTGATACACCGGTATTTTATAATATTATTGGCAAAAATATTAATCTATTGTAAAAGGGAATGTTTTACAGATATTGTAGTTTATAATACGGAACTCATTTTATTAGATGATTTGTAGCTTCCAGCAGCACTAGCCTAAATAAAGAATACGATATGGATCAACTAGATTAATAGACGCGACACCGCTCTTAACATTACATTCCTTATAAATAGGCCAACTTGCGAGTAAATGCAATGTGCACAGCAGTAGATCATGAAAGGCTTGCCCAGTTCCCGGACCTCTTGATTCACAGACCAACACGTAATTTCATATGTATTCTGTTAAAATGAGTCATATTGATAAGATTAGCAGGAGAGTATCAAGAAGCCAGTGCGAGAAATTGAAGAAGGCAGTGGGAGAGTAGAAATATCAAGTAGGCAGTGAAGAAGAAGAAAAAGAAGTCTTGGAATTGTTATGTATTATAAGTGTGTAAATAAAAACGATTTTTGTATGTTGATGAATGTCCAGGAGGGATACGATCCAGCTGGCAGTGCGTCTCACACACTTCCGTCACATTTTTCAAAATCACTCCCACAAAAATATCCAGCAACCGAGTGGAAAGATGTTACACATCAAAAATAAAAAGTGTCCGCTGGAGGAAATCAGCGGAACCGGACCACAAGGATCAGCTCTAAAACCAGAGAAGTTGACAGCACCCCATTACTTCCAGTGCACTTATGTTTAACTGAGTATTCACCAAGCGAGACATTGCAAAACAATTAGGCCAATAGTTTAAATAGGAACGGTTGATTTAGGACAATTCATTTTTTTGACAATCCAAATCCAGGCTGTGGATTTTCAAAAAATGAAATAGGCAGGCAATTTCAATACTGAGATTATCCATTATAACAATTCAATAGACAACAGGATACTTACTTAATCCACATTAATAATGATAATAGTAATAACGCACCAACCATAGCAGTGTATTATACTGTCTGTAAATAGTTGACACGTTACACACGTTTTTACAAACTTATGTAATATAAAGAGTGTATAGATTTCCTCTTTGTTACTTCTGGGGTTAACATCACAGAAGTTACAAAGAGGAAATCTGACATTCTACGGATCGGAGCGTGGAATGTTAGAAGTCAGCTAGGAAGTGGAAAGTTAGAAAACTTAGAAAGGGAAATGGATAGGTTAAGGTTGGATTTGGTTGGGATTAGTGAAATGCGCTGGCAGGAAGAACAGGACTTTTGGTCAGGAGACTATAGGCTTATTAGCACTAAATCAAACAATGGCCAAGCATGAGTTGGTCTCATATTGAGTAGGAAACTTGGACAGCGGGTGGAATATTATGAGCAATATAGTGAACGGATTATTGTAGCAAAAATAAATACTAAACCTACCTGCACCACAGTGGTACAAGTCTATATGCCTACCAGTCAAGCTGATGATGAGGATGTTGAAAAGGTCTACGATGAAATAGACGAAATTCTGAGGTATATCAAGGGTGATGAAAATGTTATAGTAATGGGAGATTGGAATGCTGTGGTAGGAAAAAGGAGAGAAGGGAAGATAGTAGGAGATTTCGGATTAGGTGAAAGGAATGATCGAGGAAGCAGGCTGGTAGAATTCTGCACTGAGCATGAGTTGGTCATAGCTAACACCTTATTCAATAACCACAATAGAAGAATATACACATGGATGAGACCAGGAGATACAGGGCGTTACCAAATCGACTTCATAATGGTCAAGCAGAGGTTTCGAAACCAGATTTTGGATTGTAAAACATATCCTGGTGCTGACATAAACTCTGACCACAATCTGGTTGTAATGAAATGCAGATTAAAGTTGAAGAAACTGAAGAAAAGTCAAAAGCCAAAAAGGTGGGCAATAGACAGACTGAAAGAGAAGGATGTAAACGAAATATTCAAGAAGAGTATAAAGGAAGGACTAATGAAAAACCCTAAACAAACTTCAATTGCAGACGAATGGGCACTTTTGAAGAATGAAATAACAAAATCCGCAGCAGAAAACATTGGTAGGAAAGAAAGAATAGGTAGAAAACCGTGGAACACTCAGGATATACTAGAATTGATGGATGAAAGGCGGAGACACAAGAATGTAAGAGATGAAAAGGGGAAAGCAGAATACAGACGTCTGAGAAATGAGGTCAATAAGAAGTGCAAGGATGCGAAAGAAGAATGGTTGAAAGAGAAATGTGCAGGTTTAGAAAATTGTCTGAAATTAGGAAAAGTAGACACAGCTTATCGAAGGATTAAGAATACATTTGGGGAAAAGAAGACTAAGTGCTGTAATATTAAGGACACAAATGGAAAGCCTCTAACAGATAGGGAAGAATAGGTTGAGAGATGGAAAGCTTACATAGAGTGTTTGTATAAGGGAAAGGAGATTGGGAATCATGTAATGGAAAGGGAGGAGGAAATTGATGAGGATGCGAAAGGAGATTTAATATTGAGATCAGAATTTGATAGAGCTTTGGAAGACTTAAGCAGGAACAAAGCACCAGGCATAGATGATATACCGATTGAGTTGCTACGCTGCATAGGAGATGAAGGTCTGATCAGGTTATTTCACTTGGTGTGTAGGATTAATGAGACAGGTGAGGTACCCCCTGATTTCAAGAAGAATGTAATCATCCCTATACCAAAGAAAGTGAGAGCTGACAGATGTGAAGATTACCGTACAATCAGTTTGATTACTCATGCTTCAAAGATCCTGTCTAGAATAATTTACAAGAGGATTGAAAGCCAGATAGAAAGGGAGTTGGGTGAAGACCAGTTTGGTTTCAGGAGAAATGTAGGAACAAGGGAAGCTGTACTAAGTCTTAGGCTGATTTTGGAAGGTAGAATAAGGAAAGATAAGAGAACGTTCATGGCATTTGTAGACTTAGAAAAGGCTTTTGATAACGTTGATTGGACTAAATTGTTTGACATTTTGAAATCTATTGGAATAAAGTACAGGGATAGGAGGGTGATCTACAATCTATACAGAAACCAGACAGCAGTCATTCGAGCTGAAGGACATGAGAGAGAAGCTGATATTCAGAAAGGTGTTAGACAAGGCTGCAACTTATCACCCATACTTTTCAATCTTTACATTGAACAAGCAATGAAGGAAATTAGAGAAAAACGTAAAGTGGGAGTGAAGATTCAAGGAGAAATAATTTCAACGCTGAGATTTGCTGATGACATCGTCATCTTGGCCGACAAGCCTGAGGATTTGAATGAGTTCTTGAATGGTATGGACTCCGTCTTACGGAAAGAATACATGATGAAAATTAATAATTGTAAAACAAAAATACTAGAATGCAGCCGAAATAAATCAGAAACCTCTATGGACATCAAATTGGCAGGTGAAAAGCTGAAGCTGTTACTTAGGAAGCAAAATAACCAGTGATGGGCGAAGCAAAGAGGATATAAAAAGTAGGTTGGCTCAGGCAAGGAAAGCATTTCTACAAAAAAGGAATCTGTTGACATCGAATATAGATTTAGGTATTAGGAAGTCATTTTTGAAAGCCTTTGTCTGGAGCTTGGCGCTCTATGGAAGTGAAACTTGGACTATTGGTGCAGCAGAAAAGAGGAGAATTGAAGCATTTGAAATGTGGTGTTACAGGAGAATGATGAAGATCAGATGGGTAGATAGGGTTACAAACGAAGAGGTATTAAGACGAGTGGGAGAGGAGAGATGTTTCTGGCGACTGCTAATGAAGAGAAGAGATAGTTTGGTAGGACACATACTAAGACACCCAGGAATAGCAAGCTTAGTTATGGAAGGAAGGGTCGAGGACAAGAACTGTAGGGGTAGACCAAGGTTAGAAGATGTTAAAAAAATTGCCTCGGATGTAGGGTGTGGTAGCTATATGGAGATGAAACGATTAGCTCAGGACAGGGAGGCATGGAGTGCTGCATCAAACCAGTCAAAATACTGAAGACTCAAACAACAACAACATACATTTATTTGTGTATAAGTGTGATTCATAAACATCAGATACTAGTTAAACCTAAGTGAACAGGATCTGAGGATGAGCGCGTGACGTTCGAATCATGTCAACCAACTAAGTAGGTATCTGCACATGAAAAATGTGTTAGCTTGTAGAGTATGTAAATATATGTTTCCCTCCTAATGTAATTAGGCACAATTCGTGTTGACCGACTGAAAAGCTTCCACGTTACTCACATTTCTAAACGCACTTTGTCATGCCCTGATAGTTTGGAATCTCTCCATTTAACATTAGATTTTCCTTTAAGTTTGTGTGCCACTAATTGAGCTCCCTTTTGATCAAGGCAATTCCGGACTCCACTGGAGGCTAAACACTTTGGTGGCAGAGAAACGTTTGCAAATAATCCACCATGGGCTGGTAATCCTCTACGCCGATCTATGGGCTGTTTCATGTCCCATTCAAAGCGAGCTGGTGCTGGGGAAGTTACGATAACTTTTGATGGCAATGATGATCGAGGTGTGGATGAACAAAATATTGGATGTGCCTCACAACTGGCGTGGAGATACAAACTGAACTCGTATTTGAGAGAGGCTGCAATCCAGCCATCAGCAGGATGTCACTGAAAAACCCACTTCTTAATTCCAACACATTTTGAAATATATTATACTAGAGGTAAGGGAAAGGGGATTAGAAGAATACAAAGTCTTTAATCCGTATAATGCTCATTATTTCGTTCTAATTTCCCTCCTGGTGTGTTGTCCGTCAGTGCGCACTTTATTTGAGTCATACTTCTGTGATATAAGTGATGTTTTATAAAGGCCGGCAAATGGAAGCAAGCTCTATAATTGAAATATAATAGCCTGCTCAATTTCTGCACTTAGCGGTCACATCATGAGCTGAAGCACATCATTAATTAGATTGCTGCATGATAATGGCAGGTGAAACTCCGGCATGGCTGTTACCCCTGAGCTCTGCCAAGAAATTTATACTGGTCTGAGAGATGGAACCCGATTTTATCATCCATGTCTGGCAGAACTGAGGATAGGTAAGTTCAATTCCTACCTCAGCCATCCTGGAAGTGATTTTCTACTCCAAGCGAATGCCAGAATGGTACCTAACGACCGACGTAATAGCTTCTAATAATAGAAGAGTTCTGCCCTCTTGAAGAATGATGGTATCAGGAAAAATGTGGCAATTAAGACCAGGTAGTGCTGAGTAAGACATCTGGGACACAGCTAGTGCCTGTGGATGTTGTGAACGGATCTGCTCGTAGGGTTAGTACTCTTGTACTGACTCAGTGAGGAAAGTATTAGCAAACTACCATTACTCACCTTTCCTTGAACGACTAAATGTAGTAATGCCCGGGTTTTGTGTGTTTCTACAACATAACCTACGGTGCTGCTTTTGAGGGATCCAACCAGCCTCCGGGCGGATTACGTAACAGCCGGACAGAATAGATTACTTAGGCAGCACTGAAAAATAGCTTGTAATATTTCAACAGTACTTAAGATATTTCAGACGATATATTGATTCATTGTAAATTAGATTCACTGGTAGGCCTATTCATTTATTCTATATACAAACATCAGTTAAAATTGTTTTCCAACAATGTACTATCGCACTTCACATAATGAAATCTCAACGAAATACACTATTTGGCATAGCCTACCCTAGTTTACAATGATTTGATAATTAATCGGATCATTTTGTTTCGTAAACTTTCTCGGCCGGAGTAAAAGCTGTTAACCGTAATACCCCGGGTTGTTTTGTCACATCAGGTGTTGCTTCGTTGCTACGTTTCGCCATCTTTACAGTAGGCTTATTCATAGCAGAATGGCTGGCAACCTGTTCCTTCTGCCATTGCTAGTCAAATATATAAAATAATAGCCATATTTGTTAATTATTAAGAGACCTTATTGGAAAATCAGGTACTGACAAGAACATAGGTATTCATTCATCATTTAAAGAACATATAGTCGATTATACTGTAATTCTGACCGAACAGGGAAAAGCGGGCCGCGCACACTGTGCTGAAAATTCACTGCATATCACGAAATGTGTTACATGGTTGTTTCAAAGTTGCTATACAAAAAAGATACAGTCAGTCTGAGAGACTAGACTTCATATCATTTCAAATGACGCATGCTACAAATGCTAAACATGTTAGAAAGGCTGAGGAGGACTTCTTGCTTCGCTCGAAGCCCCAGGACTCTTTCAACAGACTCCATTACCCATTAACTTAGGATTTCCGTGCACTCTGCTGCATGACGTCACGCACTCGCCGTCTCCGTTCGCATAACGCCAGACCCCAGGAGTAAACTCAGACTTAACGGACTACATTACCCTTTAACTTCGGCTTCCCGTGTGAAAGCTGCATGACGTCACGCACTCGCCGTCTCCGTTCGCATAACGCCAGACCCCAGGAGTAAACTCACACTTAACGGACTACATTACCCTTTAACTTAGGCTTTCCGTGTGAAGGCTGCATGACGTCACGCACTCGCCGTCTCCGTTCGCATAACGCCAGACCCCAGGAGTAAACTCAGACTCGGTGCATATACACTGGACAACATGATGACGTCATACACGCCGTAACCGTGACGCATAACGATGAAGTCGACAAGATCATTTGAAATGATAAAACTGAGAACATACGTGGCTCATACCTCGCCCGACCCACACCAAATATGCTTTTTATCATTTTAAATGATCTAGTCGACTTCATCGTTATGTTACGGCGACGTCACGAAATGTACCGAGAATGCACTGAGGTGTGTGACGTCATAGTACCGCTTGGTGCATGTCTACTGAGTTCACTGGTGAGCTCTGGCGTTACGAGCCGTCAACGACACGGCGAGCGTGACGTCATCTAGCCAGCTGCCTCCTTTCACCGTGCACTCCAGCTCCGTGAGAAGCCTCCAGCCTTTCTAGCATTTTTCAGCATTTGTAGCATTTAAAACGATGTAAAGTCCAGTCTTTCAGACTGACTGTCTCTTTTTAGCCTACTTTTCACATTTTGCAAAAATGAGGAAAAAGTAGTCTTATGAGATCGATCCGGGAAAATGTGTGTCTGTCTGTCTGTCTGGCTGTGTGTGTGTGGTGTCCCCCCCCCCCTATCAACTCCTAAACGGCTGCACCAATCAAAACCAAATTTAGTATGAGTAAAGATGTGCACCGGAATAGCTCACGTCCATATTTGAAAATTATGTCAGTGCTACCAACTGCTGAAAAAACGCACTAGAAATTTGAGCTCCATGTTGGATATCTTGCAAGGTATGCATGGGAGCTATTCCAAAATTGGCACACATGTACATAATAGTATTTCAGTTTAATTTCCAGGAGGCCTACCATGACAGTGTTGCCAAAATAATTTTAAGCCTTCTGATAAGTCCAATGTTTAAATGCATATAACTTCTACACTATCAACTGGATTTCAACCAAATTTTGTATGTAATATCTGTACATAAACAGATATGACTGAGCGTATTCTTAAGAGCCATCAGGGCTGCCAACTGTTAATAATTGCTCTCTCTATTTTTTAAATCCAAATACCAATATATCAGAAAGTATGCAAGCCAACAGCTTCAAACTATGCACACGTATATTCTGACATTTTAGGTTAATTTGGAGTAACTTATATACGTCAGTTCTACCAACATGATTATAAGCCTGCTGATAGTACCAATTTTTAAATACATGTAACTTCTATACTATCAGTTGGATTTCAACCAAATTTCGTATGTGCAATGTGTACCATAACAGATATGACTATAAGTATTGTTAAGAGCAATCAGGGCTGCCAACTGTTAATAAATGCTGTCTATATTCTTTTTACCCTAATATCAATATATCAGAAAGTATACAAGCCAACAGCTCTATACTTTGCACACGTATAGCACCTGACATTCTAGATTAATTTGGAGTAATTAATACAAGGCGGTGCTGCCAACATGATTCTATGCCTGCTGATATGTCCAATTTTAAAATACATGTAACTTGTATACTAACAAATGGATTTCATCCAAAATTGGCACAAGAAGATATCATAATAATTCAGATTATTTCTGACCAGCACACGCATGGTATTGTTGGCAACATGCTTTTGCGCGTGCTGATAGATCCAGTGTCTAACTGCATGTAACGTCCATTGGACTTCAACCAAATTTTGTATTCTGTACCTTAAGAGGTGGAACTAAGAATATATTCAGTCACCAGGGCTGCCAACTGTAGTGCTCAATTAGGCTACATTATACCAGGTATATTTTGAACTAATTAGATATTTCGATATTACCAACTTAATTTCGTCATTATTCTAGATAGGTTCATATACTGTAGAATAATCATTGGCATGAAAAGTAGGCTGTAAAGTTCTTCACGGAACTTCTTGTTTTTTCCTCTAAACGCTTGTCCATCTGGAGCTCCCACTTATGTCAGTTTCATTTCTGGCCAAAACCCAGCATATACTAAAAATGTAAAGGAAATCGGTGATGACGAGTAGGCGCGGTCCCCCTGAACGTCACGAAGCCCAAGTGTTGCGTGTAAATATTATTAACCGAAAGTCACTCTAAAATACATGTTTCATTATTACTATAATTAACTCATAGATTAATAACTCAACATAATGAGCTATGTGGGTACTGTTATGGGTTTTACGCCCCCATTTAACAGCTGTGGCTTCTGGAGACGCCGGGGTTCTGGAACTTTGCTCTGAATCTTAAATGTGCCGTTAAATCTAATGACCTGGCTCCCTAGCATTTAAGCACCCTCAGACTACCATCTGACAGCGTCGAGATTTGATCCTGCAACCTTGACAACATCAGACGAGAACGTTACCGCCGCGCCATACAGCCAGTTGAACTGTGTTGTTAAAGTCATTCTAATGTTGAGGCACAATCCTATATTTTTGCAACATTTACGTTCAACTTCCTGTCCGAAACCCGCAATGAAATTTTCTTCAAGTTCATACCGAACAACTACATCAGCATCAGTATTATCAAATATTTCGATCATGTTTCGTTAAGGAAAGGTTTGTTGTTGTTGATTTTTACGGATTTTGCGACATCGTGGTCGTTTAGCCCCATGTACTTGGGTGTGTGTAAAAGTTGTCTAATAAGTTGTGTCTCTGTGCTGTCTGTACTAGTGTGTTTTATTTGTAATTGAGGCAGTATTTTGGATAGGAAGTGGCCGTGGCCTTAAAATAGGTACCATCCTGGCATCGCCTGGGGTGAAAGTAGGTGGTAAACCACGGAAAACTACTTGCAGGATGGCTGAGGTGGGAATCGAATACACCTGTTCTCAGTTTTGCCTCACGAGGCTGATTGTACCCCGTTCCAGCCCCGAGACCAAATTACATTTTTGACAGAGCCGGGAATTGGTCCCAGGACTCCACGGTGTCAGTCAAGAATGCTAGCCACCACGCAACGAGGCGGACGGAAATATCACTAATTGAACAATTGAACTAAATTGATGTACACATTTCTACATCCCGACTCACTGCAAGACTCCCTTGAATTCGCACCCTTCTGGTTTTAGACATGGAGTTTTTGTGTAAATTACGCGACTGCCAACGTTCGCTTGCCAGTAGAAAAGGAAGAGGATGGAAGCCTATGTTTGAAAAGACAACTGTCAGACAAATTCGATCCAGAATGTTATAACACAAATTGTATTTGGTTGCTTGGCTGCTAGAGCAGGACGGAGACAGCGGGTGAGGGAGAAACGGAAGCCGGTCGTCGCAGGCGAAGATTTGGCGGAGAAAACAAGTCTAGATTTATTGCCAGACCCAAGCAAGTAATTCAAGAAAAGAAATGTGCACAAGAGGGTCATTTGGAAGGATTTTCAATGGGGTGGCCAAGGGGTGGGGTTACCTTCACAAATACACCAGGCGTCTGCGTCGCAACCGGTAATGAAATGAAAACTTGGAGTGGGTACAATGCGACATCTAAAATAATCACAAATCAGTCTTTGTTAATACTAGAGAAGTAAAGTACACAAGTCATGGAGGCCTATGGAGTAGTGTAAGCTAGAGGCAACAGATTGTCTAATCCAGTGATCTTCAACCCGCGCCCGCCGCGTATATTTCAGCGGCCCGCAAAACGATTTATAAGGTGCGTTCCAAAAGTAACGAGCCGGAGGCATAATTACAGAAACCAGTACCTGTATGTTAGAAGTATTGGCCCTGGCTGTTGAGGCACTTGTCTCACTGTGACACGACGCGGTGAATGGCTGTCTCAAAAAATTCCCTGGGGTGCGATGTGAACCAGTTCCGCACATCGCGGACGTCGACGTCCGAGGTGAATCGTTGGCTCCGCAGAGACCTTTTCAGGGGACCAAACATGGCGTAATCACAGGGAGAGAGGTCTGGTCTGTATGGAGGGTGGCCGAGAACCTCCCATTTGAATTTCTGCAGGAGTGTCGCGACTGTGTTGGCCGTATGAGGTCGTGCATTGTCGTGGAGCGACCACGGCGGCTATGGCGTTCACTGTCACTCGGCGGTCCTGGGTAATGAGTGCATCAACCAGCTGGACGTAATGCAAGGGGGTGCCCCAGACCGGGCATCATCGGCTAACGACACCCGTCCTTCCCTGAAGCGCTTGTGCCACGCCTTGACCCTTGCAAGGGACATGCAGTATTCGACGTACACTTGTGACATTCGACGATGAATGTCCGTTCCCCCTACTCCCTCCGCTGTCAGAAACCGACCAACACCTCTTTGCTCTTCGACTGACGCCTCTATGTCACTGCTTGAAATGCGACTGGCAGCGTTGGACGATTGATGCATGCTGCTGCTCGCTTTGTATCGTCACGTGACGTGCACGCGTGCCCTCTAGCGATGGGCCGTAACCTTCCACGCTCTGGTCGGAACCACACCTCGTTACACACGCCACGATTAGCCGATTTAGTCACCGGTTTGCGCATTCCAGCCTCCGGCTCGTTACTTTTTGAACGCACCTTATAGTTTCAATAATTCATATTTGATGCCATTTCGATGGTCACAACAGTGATATGCTGATGTACCGATGATAAAAAGAACAAAGAGTACACAAGATTGCATCATTTTGTTGATTTTTAAATGTTATCATACTTCGTAGGCCGTAGTAGGGAATTTTGTAAACGGCGAAGCAAGTGTGGCAACCCTGTGACTCAAGGTCAGTCAACTGAGACTGGTTTCCACGGTGCTCTAATCAGAATCACCTGATCTCTCCTAGCGAGTGAACGCTTGTTTATGTTTTGTGAATAATGGCTATGAGTAGTAACAAACGGAAAATTGCTATTTTGTGCTCCATTTGGTGTGAATGTGGAAGACTATCCCGGAAACATACAAATGGAACTTATTGAGTTTCAGTGAAATAGCGATTTACAGGAGAAATTTAAAAATTTTGGACTTTTGGAGTTTATTGCCTGTTTGCCATCTCTTGATGAATGCAGTACATTTGCATTTGTCTGTTGGCACAGGCTAGAGTAAAATGTGGCTTTGCACCGAGGTCTCAGTCTCACTCATGGCTGTGATTATATGGAAGCTACTGAGGTATGGGTGGGGCTTAGTAATAACATCCAGGGCACAGTCAGTGCCTGTGGATGCTGTGAAAGGTTCTACTCATAGGGTTAGTACTGCTCTTCTGACTCAGTGAGGAAAGCAATGGCTAACTACCTCACTCCTCATCTTGCCTAGTACGCCTCAATATAGTGCTGCCTTGGGTTTTTGTGGGTATATACCCACATAACCTAACGGCGGTGCTTTTTGAGGATCCAACCAGCCTTCGGGCTGACTACCTAACAGACAGACATCAGATCTCAAGCTCTGTCGACAGCATCCCTTTTTGGCAGCACCTACATCTGTGAGCAGCTATTTTCCAAAATGAAGAATGTGAAGTCAAAATTGAAGAATCGTGTTTCTGACACTCATTCAGAGAACTCACTTCGAATTGCTTCATCTAACATAAATGCCAATGTTGACAGTTTAGTGAAAGAGAAACAGTGTCAGATTTCTCAATGAACTAAAAAAAAATACCATTTTGGTATTATTAATTTACCTGTTTTGTATTTTGTAACATAGCCTATTTTAATATTGATATCACTGTAATTTTAAAACAAAATAAACACTTATTTTGAAAAAATGACGTTTTTTCTTCCAAGTTGAATGACAATAAGTTATATACTGTATATAGATGTATAATAGATTAATGAGGCCCTCAAGGCCTTTCATAACAAAAATACCGGGTGAGTTAGCCGTGGTCGTTACGGCATGACTAATGGCAGTCGCTCACATCCGGGAGGCGAGGAGGTTCGAATCCCCCCGCCGGCAACCTTGAAGATGGTCTTCTGTGGTTTCCCATCTTCCTTCCAGGCAAATGCCGGGGTTGGTCCCTAACTATAGGTCACAGCCGCTACCTTCCAACTCCTCGCCCTTCCCTTCCAACTTTCCTCCCCAACGGTACTTGTAGCTCACCCATTGGGTGTCCGTCTCGAAGCAGCTACAAAACTGGCGAGCCGAACATGTCCTCGGACACTCCCGGCACTAAAAAGCCATACGCTAAAAAAAAAAATGGCCCTTCATTAAAATAAGGTTGAAGACCACTGGTCTAATCCTACCCTGCCTCCTTTAATCCGGTTACCCAATTCTGTTGTAGGCTGAGTGTACGGCAGAATAATTTGCGTTCAAGGAAATGGTTGTTTTGTTTCTAAAATCAACTACCTTGGTGGAATTGAACCCACCCACTTCCATGTAAAAGCATCGAGCCTCTTGGGATGAGCTATGCAACCCCATTTGTTAATATTGGTGAGAATCAGGAAGGATACAGAAAACCCCATGACACACCTGTAGTCTTCTCGGTACCCACCCAGGATACACAAGCTATCGCAAAAAATTGATGCTCTATCCTAACTTTCGTCTGGCTGTGTGGCGCAGTGGTGTGGTTCTCGCCTGCTGTACCCAAGGTAGCGGGATCGTATTTTGGCGCAGTTAGTTGACATTTGTGCTGCTTAAATGCGAGAAACCCGTGACAGAAGTTTTACTAAAGATCCCCACTTGGCCTAAATTTCGACGTCCCAGAGTCTCTAAATCCATGTCAGTTAAATGTTTTATAATAATAACATTAATAATAATAATAATAATAATAATAATAATAATAATAATAATAATTTGTATCTGATTCATTTATAGGTTTTGCGAGACGTTGTCATGCAGCCCCGTGTACTTGGGTCTTTTTGTGGAATTTGTCAGTTAATATGTGTTACTGTGATGGCTGTATTAGTGTGTGTATTTGTACTTCAGATGAGGATTGTGAAGGAGGCAGCCGTGGCTCTAAGTTAGGAACCATCCCAGCATTCTCCTGGAGTAGAAGTGGGAAACCTCGGAAAACCACCTCCAAGATGGCAGAGGTGGGAATTGAACCCGCCACTTCTCACTTTAACCTCACGAGGCTGCGTATACCGCGTTCCAGACCTCAGACCAGAAAAAAATGTATTGGCAGATTCGGGAATCGAACCCGGGCCTCCGCGGTGACATCCAAGAGTGCTAGCCACTAAGCAATGAGGTGACAGTAATAATAATATTAATAGAGTTATTATTACTATTATTATTATTATTATTATTATTATTGTTATTATTATTATTATTGTTATTATTATTATTATTAAATAAAAGAACATCACTATCACCACACTAGTGAATTGCGTACAAGAAGTTTTTTTGTTAATTATGACCATTTCTGTAGATAGGGTACCAGTAATTCAAAAGCATGGCATCCATGATTTATTAATAGTAAGAGAGAGATTTCTTTGCCAGGGGATGATTATTATAAAAGTATTAGGCTGGTACAGATTATTTGTCTGTCTAGCCCTTGTTATTCCCGTGTTTCAACGGGGTCGGAGATGAGATGCGATGAAAGTCTTTGTTGTGGGTGGTATTTACGGCTGGATACCCTTCCTGACGCTAACTTCATGCGAGGAGTTAATGAGAGATGAAATGAATGAAGATGAGTGAAACCAGGCAAGGAGTTTGAAGCAAGCGACCGTAACCTGTTAGAAGGTACCATCGCAGCATTTGCCTGGACTTGAAAACGGTGAAACCACGGAAATCCATTTCAAGGTCGTTCGACGGAGGGGTTCGAACCCACATCTACCGAGTCCACAGATAGCTTGGCCCCATTGCCTAGCGCTGCGCGTTAGCGAGCGTAGCTACCACTGTCGGTTTTTCTATGGAAGTAATACAATCATAATTTTAGAAATACATGCACACATCGTGGTAGTTTATTTTATTAAAATGTTCTACTATAACAGACGTTCATCTTAGAGAATAACACGAGAACTATTTGTATTACGCTTGCATTGAGGATAACCACAGTAGAAAGTTATATTCCAGAGCGGTTCAACGTCCAAACTTGCTACGGATAATTTCCCGGCATTGTGGCATATTCTGAGATAGTGCAGGAGGAGAATAAGGATGGGAACAGAATCAAGTTACGGTTGACTAAGTAGAGAGTTTGATAAATAAAATACAATGCCACAAAGAAACAAGAATAGACGAAATTCGAACAGAAATATTAAATAACAGAACAAAGGCAGGGATGAAAGGCTTGTATAAGCTAATCGAAATGCCTTGAGAACGATGGCAGTATTGAAAGTATTTACGTCATAAATCAGGCTGCAGTGAGAGTTGTTGGTTTAACGTTGTTAGAGCGGTTAGGCAAGGCTGTAATTATTCACCATTACTCTATATTTTATATATGGATAATTTGCTGAAGGGTAAGAACTTGCTGCATGGGATTCAGTTGAAAGGCAAACAGGTGACCATTCTGATTTATGCTGTTGACCTTGTTGTAAAGACAGACTCTCTTGAGAGCTTACAAGGTAACATGATATAACATGAACAGGAATATGGGGTAGGCCTATATGGATCGAAAGTTAGCATTTCATAAACGAAGGTGATATCAGCAGGGAAAAACTTCAAGAAAATAGAATGCCAGATAGGACAAACTAAATTGAAGCAGGTGGACCATTTTACGTACGTGTGCTGTGCATTCTCTTATGATAGCGTGAAATAGATCGATTTGCGGTATAGAATAGCCAATGCAATGACTTTACATGTGCGATCCACTGTTTTCAGCAAGAAACCCTTTAGTGCAGTGACGAAACGCGCTCTGAATGGATGATTTCATGCTGAAAGGTGTAGACATAGAGGAGGCCGCAGTGCTAACTACTAATTGTGGACTACGGAGGTGATTCCATCCCTCCAATCCAGTTCATGAGGTGAACTTTCCGGGCTCGCCCGCTCTAAATAGGATATTGTGAGTCCAGTTTTGTACCAGGGAACGACCTAGTGCGATACGCTTACATCTGAATTCTATGCACGATTTACAGCCACGGTATTGGAGTTGAACACAACAGCTCCTGCTGTTAAGTGATGCCTGACATGGTATGAGGCTGTGGAAAGACAAACTGGCACGTTCTTTGCAAGCACAAATCGTCTCTGTTATTGTATAGTCCCTATTAACAGGGCTGCGCCATTCTTTGCACGGCCCTGTCTCTCTGTAACCATGGCAACCCCACAAAGACTTCAAGCAAGTTCAGCAGAACAACGAAGGTCTACTATTGATTACTTGTTGTTGTTGTTGTTGTTGTTGTTGGTAATACATTTTTTGGACTTGGTTATCAGCCCCGTGTACATAGCTGTAGTGGTGTGAGTAAATTAGGGTCGGGAACGGGGTAGGTGTCCCAGGATTTGAAGTAAGGTATTACCTCAACTTTTGCCAGGAGTTGAAGTGGGAAACCACGGAAAACCACTTCCAGGGTGCCTTAGGTGGAAGTCAATCCTGCCAATTGTCAGTTTTGCCTCACGAAGTTGAGTGCACCCAATTCCAGCCCTCAGACCAGAATTAAATTTCTTCCCAGAGCCGTGAATCTAACCCGGTCCTCCGCGGTGTCAACGAATAGTGCTACCCACTGCGGAGTTGATTACCATCTAGTAAGTCTGGGTTGGATTCCCGGCGCTGCCAAGGAAGTTGGAATGAAGTTCACTCAACCTTGTGAAGTAGAACTGATTGTGAGAAGGGATGGATTTGATTCGTACATTAGCCATCATAGATGTTGGTTGCTGTGGTTTCCCCACTTCCACACTAGACGAATGCTGGGATAGTTCTTAAAATAAGGGCAAGGTCACCTGCTACCCAAATCCTAGCCCCATGTACATTTACATAAACTAGTACAGCCATCACAATGACACAGGTTTACAGACAGATTCCACGCACACCCAAGTACTTGGGGCTACACGACCATTACGTCACAATGGCCTTAATTGAATCAACAATAACAACTGTACGTATACGAGTGCTCAATCAATTAGGAAAGGTGGCAATGGACTGAAAATAATGTACCATCCCAGCATTTACTTCGATTCGGTAATTGGAGACTTGAGAAAAGGGCACATTAAGGGAGTCATTATCACAGGAGAAGTAACCACGTAATGAAAATGAAAATCCACAGCCTGTTTCCAGTCGACCGACCGGGTCAGGAATGGAATGAATGAAGCCCCATCTAGTGGCGAGGATATGAACTGTGCCGGCTGCCGAAGCCTGTCGAACTCCTCTGAGGCAATGATTAAATGAATGACGGATGAAATGAAATGATAATGGGGAGTGTTGCTGGAATTAAATTTGTGACAGGGAAAACCGGAGTAACCAAAGAAAAACCTGTTCAGCACAGATCTCACATGGAGTGACCGGGATTTGAACAATGGACCCAGCGGCGAGAGGCCGGCGTGCTGCCGCCTATGCCACAGAGGCTTCACTAACCACGTAATAATGGGCTTAATATTCTGTTTGTAAAACATGTTGTTTGAGTCTTCAGTCTTTTGACTGGTTTGATGCAGCTCTCCATGCCTCCCTGTCCTGAGCTAATCGTTTCAACTCAACATAGCTACCACACCCTACATCCGAGGCAATCTGTTTAACATAATCTAACCTTGGTCTACCCCTACAGTTCTTGTCCTCGACCCTTCTTTCCATAACTAAGCTTGCTATTCCTGGGTGTCTTAGTATGTGTCCTACCAACCTATCTCTTCTCTTCATTAGCAGTCGCCAGAAACATCTCTCCTCTCCCACTCGTCTTAATACCTCTTTGTTTGTAACCCTATCTACCCATCTGATCTTCATCATTCTCCTGTAACACCACATTTCAAATGCTTCAATTCTCCTCTTTTCTGCTGCACCAATAGTCCAAGTTTCACTTCCATAGAGCGCCACGCTCCAGACAAAGGCTTTCAAAAATGACTTCCTAATACCTAAATCTATATTCGATGTCAGCAGATTCCTTTTTTGTAGAAATGCTTTTCTTGCCTGAGCCAACCTACTTTTTATATCCTCTTTGCTTCGTCCATCACTGGTTATTCTGCTTCCTAAGTAACAGAAATCTCCTACTTCCTTCAGCTTTTCACCTGCCAATTTGATCTCCATAGAGGTTTCTGATTTATTTCGGCTGCATTCCAGTATTTTTGTTTTACATTTATTAATTTTCATCATGAATTGTTTCCGTAAGACGGAGTCCATACCATTCAAAAACTCATTCAAATCCTCAGGCTTGTTGGCCAAGATGACGATGTCATCAGCAAATCTCAGAGTTGAAATTATTTCTCCTTGAATCTTCACTCCCACTTTAAATTTTTCTCTAATTTCCTTCATTGCTTGTTCAATGTAAAGATTGAAAAGTGAAGAAAGTTTGATAATAAATGTGAAGAATATACTCTGGTGGACTGTAATTTATAGTGCTGGGATTTCAAATCACTGGACTTCTGTGGAACATTTAACTAATTATATTATATTACACAGTTATATACAATACATGTTGATACAATTAATACACTGTCACTCGTTCGATATAGTTTTCCGAGATTGCATAGCAGCAGGTCTGCTTCGCTTTCACCCCGTGGTGACTTGTCCAGTTGAGCACAATAGTGGCACTGTCGAAAGAATGTACGGTACTTGGGCGCGGGGTGGGGCAGGTAGCAAGCACACCCCTCCCGACCAGTGGAAATAACGGGATTCTGCCACAGGCACGGCGAGGCTTGGCGAACAGTTTCACACTTGTTCCTAAACATGCCGCCCGCCAAAAAAGAGTTTAACACTTTTTTCCAGAAACAGTCACCTGAAATATAACACCAACAAACAAACGAACACAAAGCAATGAACATAGTTAGTTAGTCAAAACACCACCTTCACAAATGCCGCTGTCTGGCATGGGAAGTGGGCAAAGTTTTGTAATGGGTCTCTTGAATGTACCGGAAGAGGTACGTATAGTGGCAACACGTACGAGCCCATCAGCTCCAGGGTGGACCTGATCAACCACTGCAAGCTTCCAGCTCAGTGGGGGAAGTTTGTCTTCTTTCACGATCACCAGCGTGCCTGCCTGGACGTTGCGCCCTTCCTTCTTCCATTTTCCTCTCTGTTGTAGATGGGACAAGTAGTCGGTTGACCACGCCTTCCAGAATCCTTGGAACTGTCTTTGGATTTGCTGCCATCTGGAAAGCAAGCTTACACGCACATTACTCAGATCTGGTTGGGGTAGTGCAGTGATTGGTCGGCCAATGAGAAAGTGACTAGGGGTAAGGACAACTAGGTCATCGGGATCATCGGATGCCGGGACTAGAGGCCTTGAATTGAGACATCCTTCGATCTGGGTTGTGAGTGTGGACAATTCCTCGAAGGTAAGGTATGCGGTGCCCATCACTCGCCGAAGATGGTGTTTAAACGATTTGACACCTGCCTCCCATATTCCTCCAAAGTGCGGAGCTTGAGGAGGAATAAAATGCCACTGAATTCCTTCACTGCTTGCAAAGGTTGCTAGATCACGTTGATGTTGTCCCTCGTTGAACAATCTTCTTATCTCCTCCAGTTCCCTATTGGCTCCAACGAAATTTCTGCCGTTATCAGAAAACACATGGGCTGGCCTGCCTCTACGGGATATGAAACGCCTTAGAGAAGCAATGAAGGTCTGGGTAGTCATACTGCTTACAATCTCTAGATGCACTGCCCTAGTAGAAAGGCATACGAAGAGTGCTACATAACACTTGATTTTGGATCTGGTTTTGCGAGAGCCTGCCTTTATGTAGAATGGTCCCGCGTAGTCGATTCCGCAGTGGATAAATGGATTGACTGGAGTTACTCTGTAATTTGGCAGTTGACCCATTAGTTGTTCAGCGTTTTTTGCCTTAAGTTTGTGGCAGATAATACAAAAATGAATGATGTGACGAATCGTACTCTTGCCATTAGGTATCCAGTACTGCTCACGTAGCGACGACAGTAGTAGTTGACATCCAGCATGAAGCAGGCGTAGATGTTCATTTTCAATGATCAGTTTAGTTAGGTGATGCCTTGGCGGTAAAATTATCTGATGTTTCTGGTTAAACGGAAGATCAGATTGTTGTAGTCGACCACCTACTCGAAGGAGTTTTTGGTCACAGAGGAAAGGATTCAGAGGTAGTAACTTGCTTCCTTTACTAATGGCCCTTGTCATCCGAAGATCGTTAATTTCTGGACCATATTCTGAAGCTTGGGCTATTTTGATGCATGCATGTAATGCAACACGCAGTTCTTCGAACTCCCAACTCACCCGTTTTTCTTTGATTACGAGGATGTCTGGCATTTGCGGCAAATCTGATACAATATGCCGTTACTCTCGTGAGACGCGTTAACTTGGAGAATCGCTTCATGAAATCATCTTGAGGTTGAGCTGCTATCAGGCTAACAACAGGTTTTTTCTGTTCTGGGACGTCCTGAGGTATTATTAAAGGGGCTGATGTAGGCCAGGATGCCGAATGCTTCATAAGCCACGACGGTCCGTTCCACCACATGGCGTTGGAAATGAGAGTTTCTGGAGTCACCCCCCGAGAAATCATGTCAGCAGGGTTATCAGCTGAGGCAACGTGTTTCCAGTCCCTAATCGATGTGGTTTGCTGAATTTCCGCAACTCGATTGGCAATGAACGTCTTCCAGCGGTTGGGAGACGCTGCAATCCAGGCAAGAACTATTGTGGAATCTGTCCAGAGATGAACGCTAGTGACATTCAGGTTTAGGATTGAGTTGACCTTCTTAATCAGCCGAGATAAAAGTAGGGCTCCACACAACTCTAGGCGGGGTAGAGAAACGCGCTTCAATGGTGCAACTCTGGATTTAGCACTCAACAGTTTCGTAACGCAGTCTCCATCTTGGGTTTCAGATCTAAGATAAATGCAACAACCATATCCCTTCTCAGATGCATCCGAAAAGCCATGCAGTTGTATGTTCAACGGAGTTCCCCTTGCCAATACAAGTCTGTCGATCCGAATTTGGTTGAGAAGTGGAAGTTCGCCGCACAACTTCTGCCAACGATGAAGTAGCTCTGGTGGTAAAATTTCATCCCACCCTAGACGTAGCTGCCACAGTTGCTGTAAGAAGAACTTGCAGGAGATGATGATTGGACTCACTAGCCCAAGTGGGTCGTAGATTGAAGCTATGGTTGATAGTACCTTCCGTTTTGTTACTGGGTTGCGTAGTTGTAAGTTGCCGTTTACGATTTGCAGTTGGTCACTAGCAGGATGCCAAAGCAAGCCTAATGTCTTAATGTTTTCCCCATTATCTAGTTGAAGTGGGAGCTGGGTTTCTCGCCACTCCGAAGGAACTGCTTCAAGTAGTCGGGGATGATTCGAACACCATTTTCTTAGCTGGAACCCTCCAGTTTGTAGAAGGTTGATGAGTTGATTTTGAGTGTCTAACGCGTCCTCGACGGTCGCACTTCCAGACATACAGTCATCAATGTAGAAGTCTCTCTGTAAAATCTTCGCTGCTTCAGGAAAGCTGTCTGATTCTTCCATAGCGAGCTGTTGGAGGCATCTAGTGGCGAGGAAGGGTGCTGACGCTGTGCCGTAGGTGACGGTGTTGAGCTGGTAATGTTTTACAGGATCTTCTGGGGATGATCGCCACACGATTCTCTGAAGACTGCGGTCATGACTATCAATCCTTATCTGCCGGTACATCTGTCGAATGTCTGCCGTAAAGCATATTTGGTGAGTGCGAAATCTGGTGATAATGGACCAGATATCTTGCTGGATTGTCGGACCAACCCTGAGGATGTCATTGAGTGACCGTCCGGTGGTAGTACTGGCAGAGGCATCGAATACAACCCTGGTTTTTGTAGTTGAACTTGACTCCTTGAACACTGGATGATGGGGCATGAAGTAGCTCTGTTCCTCCTTATCAGACGCCGTGGTTATAGGCTCCATATGCCCTAGAGTCTCGTACTCTTCTAAAAAGCTGACGTAATCCCCCTTCAACTGAGGGTTTCTTTCAAGGCGTCTTTCGAGATTGTGAAACCGTGACGTAGCCATTGTTAGTGAGTTTCCAAGTTCTGATGGTTTTCCACAAAGTGGGAGTCGTACCGTGAATCTACCTTCTGCATCCCGCCTGACTGTGTCAACAAAATGCCTTTCACACTCGATTTCATCATTCGATCTGATTGGTTGCGTGATCTCTTCTAATTCCCAGAATCGTTGAAGTTGCTGGTCGAGTGAATGGTCATTCATAGTGAAGAACGACTGTACAGGTGGTGAACCCGGACCGCTCGCCTTATCCATTTGAAACTGTCCCGCTACAATCCAACCGAATTCCGTGTTTTGAAGAACTGGATAGGGTCCGCTCCTCGTGCGTCTTTCAGGCCTAAGAAGATCAAAAAATATCTCTGCCCCGATTAACATATCAATCTGACCTGGTTGGTTGAAGCTGGGGTCAGCTAAGGTCAGTTCTTCGGGAATTTGCCAGTCTTGATAATTAATGTATGATCCTGGCAATTCAGCTGAAATTCGTGACAATACAGCACAATTAATAACTACTTGATAGTTGCTAGTAATGGAATGCACCTCTATGTTTGCACTATGATGCGACTCTGCGTCAATACTACTTATACCCTGGATTGGAATTCTATTCCGTACCTTCTTTAAGTTCAGTCGTTGTGTGCAGGCAGTCGTGATGAAGTGTGCTTGACTGCCCGAGTCTAGTAGGACTCGGCAAGTCTGAAGTTGGCCCTCCCCATCACGCACTTTTACTAATGCAGTCGAGAGCAATATATGAGTATGCGGTTTAATTTTCAGTGAGCAATAGGACGCTGTGTCGGCACGTTGTTGCGTAACAATAGAGTTGTTGGGTCTTGCCTGTTGCCTATCATGCGTGTTATCAGGCGGCCGTGGGGTAGGAGAACGACCAGTTCCTCGGTTGCGGTGAAGTAGTGTGTGATGCTTCAAACCACAAGAATAGCAAGAACCTGAAGAACAATCACCAACAATGTGACCATGTCTCAAACAATTTGTACACAATTTATGCTGTTTGGCAAATTCTGTTCGTTGTGCAACACTAACACTGGAAAAGTCTTGACATTTATAAAGAGGGTGCACGCCAGTACAAAATAAACAATTATTGTTACTTGAAACATACACTTGTCTGACTTGGTTCGTGAGCTTCTTTCTAGTGATGTTTTGAGTGGTAGAATTGACAACTGGGGTAGGAATTCGGTTACCATTGATTAATTCTAGGGCTTGACATCTGTCCTCTAAAAATTTACTTAG
This sequence comes from Meconema thalassinum, assembly GCA_946902985.2. Classification (NCBI taxonomy): domain Eukaryota; kingdom Metazoa; phylum Arthropoda; class Insecta; order Orthoptera; family Tettigoniidae; genus Meconema; species Meconema thalassinum. The sequence continues at coordinate 1,395,551,432 of OX336389.2, forward strand.
CACTTCCAGTCTTGGGAATTGTGAATTTGATGACGACAGCTCCCACTGTTTTCTGCTGACGTCATCAGTCTTTTCAAGAATTAATTGCGCTAGAAGGATTTCGTGAAGAGGGATTTCAAGTTCAAGTGCTTCAAGTGCATTTAAGTTACTTGATACCTGATTTAGAAGTGCTCGTAACTCTGTGGGTGATTCATTGTGTACACGTGGAAGGTTCAGCAAGCTGTTGATGTGTGCTGTGGCAATTAATCTAGGATTATTGTATCTCTGACAGACAGTTTGCCAAGCTATTTTAAAATTAGGACCTGTTATGGGAAGGTTCTTAATCTGGCCATGTGCTTCACCCGTTAATGAAGATAACAAATAGTGGTATCGTTGTATATCGTCAATTGCTTGATTGTTTATTACCAGGCTAGTAAATGTGTCACAAAAATGACGGAATTCAGTGACCTGGCCCCCGAAGGAAGGTAATTTAATTGTAGGAAGTGTCAGCTCTCTCTTGCCGGAACTAGACTGACCATCACTTTTAGTACTCGAAGGATTGTTCTGTTTTGATCGTAACTCTACGCTATCTTCAATTAACGTGGTCATTTTATCAACGAGATCATAATACATAGTCTCAAAAGTATTCCTATCTTCACTGTGGTCCTCGGATTCGTCTTCTAATTCTAATCTCTCCTGCGCGTCTTCATACTTCTGCCTTAATTTTGGTAGATCGTCTAACCTTGCCCTTATTGCGTTAATACTTGACCCTGGTTGGAAACTCTTGACGAAGTTATGTAAACGAGTAATATTTGCCTTTGCGAGGCCCCTAGTCTTTACGAGAAGTGCTTTCAATTTAGGATCCATAATGGGAATAGCATACAGGAATACAGGTAACCAGAAATGAGTATGTACTTACCGAAGCTGCTTAAAGTTGAATTCCTTCCATGTGTAATGTCTCGAGGTTCAATATGCACCACTGCGCGCTGTAGTTAATACGAATCATCGAAGAAACACACGATTACCGCTCATACTTCGGGTTGAGGCTACCTTAACAATGTACAATGCGAGGCGTCAATATGAAATGATGCACGAGCTCACAACACACGTCCGTTGTTCCACAGAAATCCGGCCGGTAGGACCATGAAGGGAGTTTGATAATAATGTGAAGAATATACTCTGGTGGACTGTAATTTATAGTGCTGGGATTTCAAATCACTGGACTTCTGTGGAACATTTAACTAATTATATTATATTACACAGTTATATACAATACATGTTGATACAATTAATACACTGACACTCGTTCGATATAGTTTTCCGAGATTGCATAGCAGCAGGTCTGCTTCGCTTTCACCCCGTGGTGACTTGTCCAGTTGAGCACAATAGTGGCACTGTCGAAAGAATGTACGGTACTTGGGCGCGGGGTGGGGCAGGTAGCAAGCACACCCCTCCCGACCAGTGGAAATAACGGGATTCTGCCACAGGCACGGCGAGGCTTGGCGAACAGTTTCACACTTGTTCCTAAACAAAAAGTATGGGTGATAAGTTGCAGCCTTGCCTTACACCTTTCTGAATACCAGCTTGTCTCTCATGTCCTTCAACTCGAATGACTGCTGTCTGGTTTCTGTATAGATTGTATATCACCCTCCTATCCCTGTACTTTATTCCAATAGATTTCAAAATGTCAAACAATTTAGTCCAATCAACGTTATCAAAAGCCTTTTCTAAGTCTACAAAAGCCATGAACGTTCTCTTATCTTTCCTTATTCTACCTTCCAAAATCAGCCTAAGACTTAGTACAGCTTCCCTTGTTCCTACATTTCTCCTGAAACCAAACTGGTCTTCACCCAACTCCGTTTCTATCTGGCTCTCAATCCTCTTGTAAATTATTCTAGACAGGATCTTTGAAGCATGAGTAATCAAACTGATTGTACGGTAATCTTCACATCTGTCAGCTCCCACTTTCTTTGGTATAGGGATGATTACATTCTTCATGAAATCAGGGGGTACCTCACCTGTCTCATAAATCCTACACACCAAGTGAAATAACCTGATCAGACCTTCCTCTCCTATGCAGCGTAGCAACTCAATCGGTATATCATCTATGCCTGGTGCTTTGTTCCTGCTTAAGTCTTCCAAAGCTCTATCAAATTCTGATCTCAATATTAAATCTCCTTTCGCATCCTCATCAATTTCCTCCTCCCTTTCCATTACATGATTCTCAATCTCCTTTCCCTTATACAAACTCTCTATGTAAGCTTTCCATCTCTCAACCTTTTCTTCCCTATCTGTTAGAGGCTTTCCATTTGTGTCCTTAATATTACAGCACTTAGTCTTCTTTTCCCCAAAAGTATTCTTAATCCTTCGATAAGCTGTGTCTACTGTTCCTAATTTCAGACAATTTTCTATACCAGCACATTTCTCTTTCAACCATTCTTCTTTCGCATCCTTGCACTTCTTGTTAACCTCATTTCTCAGACGTGTGTATTCTGCTTTCCCCTTTTCATCTCTTACATTCTTGTGCTTCCGTCTTTCATCCATCAATTCGAGTATATCCTGAGTGATCCACAGTTTTCTACCTATTCTCTCTTTCCTTCCAATGTTTTCTTCTGCGGATTTTGTTATTTCATTCCTCAAAAGTGCCCATTCGTCTGCAATTGAAGTTTGTTTAGGGTTTTTCATTAGTCCTTCCTTTATACTCTTCTTGAATCTTTCGTTTACATCCTTCTCTTTCAGTCTGTCTATTGCCCACCTTTTTGGCTTTTGACTTTTCTTCAGTTTCTTCAACTTTAATCTGCATTTCATTACAACCAGATTGTGGTCAGAGTTTATGTCAGCACCAGGATATGTTTTACAATCCAAAATCTGGTTTCGAAACCTCTGCTTGACCATTATGAAGTCGATTTGGTAACGCCCTGTATCTCCTGGTCTCATCCATGTGTATATTCTTCTATTGTGGTTATTGAATAAGGTGTTAGCTATGACCAACTCATGCTCAGTGCAGAATTCTACCAGCCTGCTTCCTCGATCATTCCTTTCACCTAATCCGAAATCTCCTACTATCTTCCCTTCTCTCCTTTTTCCTACCACAGCATTCCAATCTCCCATTACTATAACATTTTCATCACCCTTGATATACCTCAGAATTTCGTCTATTTCATCATAGACCTTTTCAACATCCTCATCATCAGCTTGACTGGTAGGCATATAGACTTGTACCACTGTGGTGCAGGTAGGTTTAGTATTTATTTTTGCTACAATAATCCGTTCACTATATTGCTCATAATATTCCACCCGCTGTCCAAGTTTCCTACTCAATATGAGGCCAACCCCTGCTTGGCCATTGTTTGATTTAGTGCTAATGACCCTATAGTCTCCTGACCAAAAGTCCTGCTCTTCCTGCCAGCGCATTTCACTAATCCCAACCAAATCCAACCTCAGCCTATCCATTTCCCTTTCTAAGTTTTCTAACCTTCCATTTCCTAGCAGACTTCTAACATTCCACGCTCCGATCCGTAGAATGTCAGAGTTCCTCTTTGTCACTTCTGTGATGTTAACCCCCTCTCGAGTAGTCCCCACCCGGAGATCCGAACGGGGGACTAGTTTACCTCCGGATTGAAATTTTACAAGGGAGGAAGCCATCATCACATGTATTTATGCATAGAGAGGTGCATATCCTCGGGAATAGCAAACGGCTGTAGTTTCCCCTTGCTTTCAGCCGTGCAGCAGGACGCAGTGTAGCCATTATTTGGCTTATATTATTAATATCTTAACCGTCTATAAGACTAGTAAAGAATTGATTTATTCTGAAAGGCTGCTACTCCCTTTCAGAATAAGTAAAGAGCAATTCTATTAACAAAAATACTAACCTTCTACTGTACTAACAATTAAATACCAAAATTCTACTAACGAAAAAATACTAAAGTTCCACCAACAACAAATACTACCACTAAAACAGTCTGTCACCAGACACACTCACATGCAATCACACATCACAGTCTACTGAAACAATGAACTATAACTAATAAACAATGCAACTGTTACCAGACACACACTCACACACCACAGTCTAATAGAACAATGACATATATCTAATAGACAAACTAACTACCTACTTACAACTAACTACATACTTACTGTACTGTTATTTAGGCTATCTCTTCCAAATTTAAATGTATGTATAGCAATATACCGACTAGACGCTCATTACATATTCCTGAACAAATTATTTTTATCTCGGCAACTGGTGACCGAATTTCATTTTGAGTCTGATATTTTGGTGAAATGTATGTGGGAGTGGGAGTCAATACATTTACAAACGCATGAATTATTAGAAGCCATTTACCAGTGGTGTATAATTCTAATAATGAAACATTTCCGGTCGGTCAACAGAAATGTTACATAAGATATTTATCACAAAATAACATGCTTTTGTGTACAAACATAGGGGAGGGGTGGTTCATTGGATATGTTTCGATCGTCAAGCGATCATCATCAGATCCTCGTATGGCTTTTAGTGCCGGGAGTGTCCGAGGACATGTTCGGCTCGCCAGAGTTTGTAGCTGCTTCTATGCGGACACCCATGTGGTGAGCTACAAGTACCGTTCCGTGTGGAGTGTTGTCTGTGGAGGAAAGTGTGATTGTAAGGACGAGGAATTGGAAGGTAGCGGCTGTGGACTATAGTTAGGGACCAATCCCGGCATTTGCCTGGAAGGGAGATGGGAAACCACAGAAGACCATTTTCAAGGTTGCCGGTGGGGGGATTCGAACCTCCTCGCCTCCCGGATGTGAGCGACTGCCTACAGACACGCCGTAACGACCACGGCTAACTCACCCGGTTCCGACTTGTATAGTGAGGGAGGACGGACACTATATAGGAGTCAGGATTCAAAAACCAGCCAAGTTTATATAACCTAATTCCATTCTAGTCAATTGTATCACATGTGTATTCGCTACACTGACAAGATAACCACACAACAATAGGTCCCCAGTTTGAATAGGAACGGTTGAATTAGAATCATATAATAAGAAAATATTGTAGATAACACCCTTCCTGAAGTTCATCACAATAATAGTTCAATAGATCGCAGGTTATCACATGTATCTCTATCTCTACTTAGTATAAAACAAAAACCCCGATTCTTGGATGTTACGGGTAAACTAGATAACCACTGGATGGATTTTGATGCGGTTTTCACCATTCTGTAAAGGATATCTCGAGGATGATTTCTGTAGAAAATAATCAATTTATGATCAATGGAAGCCGAGCAATAACGATGTCAGTGGAAAAGTAAAAAAAAAACCTGGCGTCTGAGGGATTTTTAAGCTTACGCTTGGCAAACCGTTAAAAATATCTAAATACTATGAGTGTAAGAATTGTTCAGCATGAAAAGTTCTACAAAAATTCCAGGAGAACAAATGTCTATCTTCAATACATCGCCCACTATAAGTGCTTTTAAGTTTTAATTTCTTCCAACCATGTCCATTCAACTACTGAGGCGACAGTTTACGAGCTAGCTAAGGGCGAGTCTATCATCCCTGTTACAGCCCAGCTAGCGGACGAACCTATTGCCTCACATACAGTCAGCAGCAAATCGTTGAGTCGTGTTGAGTTAAGACTCCTGAGAAGGTTGGTTGTGTTTGGAGTTTCCCTGGATGTGCAACTCGGAATTTCTTCATTTCGCCTGTGAAACACAGTCAAGATTGGACGAAAGGGAGATTTGAGTTTCATTCACCGTACCATTCCCTGGAAGTGCAACTCTAATTTCGCCTGTGAACTTTTCGTTCCGCAAAATTCAAGTCAATTTAAGATTGGACGAAAGGGGGATTATATTATATTAAATTATACTGATTGGCGTATTGTGCCCGTTTGGACCGAGATCCAACGACCACATTTTGTAAAACACCGACATCAGATTAGCACGAGAAAATATATCTCAGGGTCTATCTAGGTGAATACTTGGGTCTAATCTGGCATCCCTGACCTCGGTAATTCACAAGTAAGGTAAGGTGAGAAATTATTTTTGAACTAGCACATTACTTAAAATCTCAATTTATTTATAGATAAAAATATGATTCGAATGGCAAAAACCTCAACAAAGATAAAACAAATCACACATGAGAAATCAACAGTCCCTAAAATATTACTAGAAAGTCGCAGATACGATAATCAGAAAATTAATTAGTCCATTCTGATATCCAAAAAAAAAAGAATATTTACACTGGTAATCACTGTTCAATAAAGAGTTCTGAGTGATCCCTAATATTTACATGTTCGTAGTTCACTTTTCGAAAGAGTGCATTTGATTTTTCAAATAGTCGTAGCAAAACATTTCTAAAAAAAATAGTCACTTGATTCATTCGGTGTCATTCCAAAATTAGACTTATTTGGAAAAGTCATCATATCACTGATTTGTTGTTTCATAACAATATCAATACTCGACTGACATAAAGTCGAATGTTAGTAATTGTTCATAAAGATTTTCAATTTCCAAAAAACGAAATTTGTCCAAAAACTTTTCATAATATTTTGAAAATTTAACTTTCTTCTTTCCTCACTTTCATTTGTTTAAATGTCACAAAAATTTTTAATTTATTTTCACATGTTATTAACATTACTCAAAAATTGTTGTAAACAATATAAATTATTGCTATCCACCATCAGCGGATTAAATCATTTAACTCTTCACCAAAATTTTATGATATCAAAAATTTTCTATCACCAAAATGTTCATATAATTTCACAAAATTTTAATAAAAAAATTATTATTAATATTATTAATTAATTAATTTCAAAATTTCCCTTCACTTTATTTATAACAAGTTTTCTCAACCGCTTACATGACGAATATTTTATTTGCTCATTTCCACTGTTATAATTATTATTATTCCAAAAATAAAAATTTATTGATTATTTATTTTTAATTCATTTGCACTTTTCATCTTATTATTTTTTTCCTCGGTCAGGTTCAACAAATCTAAATTCATGTTCTTCAATTATTTATTTAGGCATACCATCGGAACTTCGAGTTGATCCAGAAACAAAAATATTATTTAATATTTGGATTGACAGAATAGTGAAATCTGACAAGAATATGGGGCGGTCCACATTGCCTAACCCTTCTTTTACAAATTTTAGCCCACAGGCTCTTTCAAACATACGCACATCCTTGTGTGTCACCAAACGCACACTAAAATCATCACCATCATCTGCACACAACATCATATTTTTTTTTCTTTTGTTTATCATATTTTTTTTTTCTTGTAATATTCTGTCAATTACTAGACTGTGTTCTTCAGTGTTATTTTACCAATTAAATAAATACTGGTCAATATCTCTTTGCCTCCCATTTACATAAATTCTCCCTAACTTGATACATTAAATACATGCCGTTCCTTTCTTTTCATCTGAATTTATTTTTTTATTTTAAGTGCTTTTGGAAAAATAATTCTGAGCTCAAAAATCATACTACTTCATTCTCTTCATCCATAAACTCATTTAAATTTATTTAAACTTCCAAACTGTTATTCAGAAATAAACAAAGTTATTTAATTTAAGTCCTTCCAACTAATTAAATTCATCCACAAATTATTATTATTATTATTATTACAAAAAATATTTAGGCATCATCAATGTCATAGATGATTATTATCGCCCTATTCCTTTAATAAATAAATATCTAAATCTCATCTGTAAATGATTATTATTAACATCTCCTATTATTAGCCTACTTTTCACATTTTGCAAAAATGAGGTAGACTTATGAGATCGGGCAAATGTGTGTCTGTCTGTCTGTCTGTCCTTCTGTCTGTCTGTCTGGCTGTGTGTGTCCCCCCCCCCCCCCCTATCAACTCCTAAACGGCTGAGGCAATCGAAACAAAATTTGGTAGGATTAAACATCTATACCTGAATATCTCACGGCCATATTTGAAAATGATGTCAGTGCTACCAACTGCTGAAAAATCGCAATTGAAATATGAGCTCCATGTTGGATATCTTGGAAGGTATGAATGGCAGCTATTTCAAAATTGGCACACGTATAGATAATAACATTGCAGTTTAATTTCCAGGAGGCTATACAAGGCAGTGTTGCCAAAATGATTATAAGCCTGCTGATAGTTCCAAATTTTAAATGCATATAACTTCTACACTATCAATTGAATTTCAACCAAATTTCGTATGTGCTATGTGTAAATAAACAGATATGACTGAGCGTATTCTTAAGAGCCACCAGGGCTGTCAACTGTTAATAAATGCCCTCAATTTTTTTCATCCAAATACCAATATATCAGAAAGTATGCAAGCCGACAGCTTTAAATTATGCACACGTATAGTACCTGACATTCTATATTAATTTGGAGTAACTTACATACGTCAGTGCTACCAACATGATTCTAAGCCTGCTGAGAAGTCCAACTTTAAATTCATGTAACTTCTATACTATCAATTGGATTTCAACCAAATTTCGTGTGTGTGCTATGTGTACCATAACAGATATGACTATGCCGATTCTTAAGAGTAACCAGGGCTGCCAACTGTTAATAAATACTGTCTCTCTTTTTGTTACCCTAATATCAATATATCAGAAAGTATGCAAGCCAATAGCTCAAAACTTTGCACACTTATAGTACCTGGCATTCTAGATTAAGTTGGAGTAACTAATATAGGCCTACGCCAGTGCTGCCAACATGATTCTAAGCCTGCTGATAGGTCCAATTTTAAAATGCATGTAACTTCTATACTAACTAATGGATTTCATTCAAAATAGAAACAACAATAGATCATATTATTTCAGATTATTTCTGACCAATACATGTATGTCATTGTTGCCAACATGATTTTACGCGCGCTGTTAGATGCAATGTTTAACGGCATGTAACGTCCATGCTATCCATTGGACTTCAACCAAATTTTGTGTTCTGTACCTTAGGAGATGGAACTAAGAATATATTCAGTCACAAGGGCTGCCAACTGTAGTTCTCTATTAGGCTACTTTATGCCAGGTATGCAGCATTTCGAACTAATTAGAAATTTCGCTATTACCAATCTAATTTCGTCATTATTGTAGATAGATCCATATAGATTAATCATTGGCATGAATCTAAAATTTTACGAAAAGTAGGCTCTTAAGTTCGTCACGGAACTTCTTGTTTTTATTTATTAGCCTACTTTTCACATTTTGCAAAAATGAGGAAAAAGTTGACTTATGAGATCGGGCAATTGTGTGTCTGTCTGTCTGTCTGTCTGTCCTTCTGTCTGTCTGGCTGGCTGTGTGTGTGTCCCCCCCCCTATCAACTCCTAAACGGCTGGAGCAATCGAAACAAAACTTGGTAGGAGTAAAGATCTATACCTGAATATCTCACGTCCATATTTGAAAATGATGTCAGTGCTACCAACTGCTGAGAAATCGCAATTGAAATTTGAGCTCCATGTTGGATATCTTGGAAGGTATCAATGGGAGCTATTTCAAAATTGGTACACGTATAGATAATAATATTTCAATTTAATTTCCAGGAGGCCATACATGGCAGTGTTGCCAAAATGATTATAAGCCTGCTGATATGTCCAATTTTCAAATGCATATCTCTTCTACACTATCAATTGGAATTCAACCAAATTTCGTATGTTGTATGTGTACATACACAGATATGACTGAGCGTATTCATATGAACCACCAGGGCTGCCAACTATTAATAAATGCTCTTAATTTATTTTCTCCAAATACCAATACATCAGAAAGTATGAAAGCCGACAGCTTCAAACTATGCACACGTATAGTACCTGACATTCTATATTAATTTGGAGTAACTTATATACATCAGTGCTACCAACATGATTCTAAGCCTGCTGAGAGGTCCAACTTTAAATACATGTAACTTCCGTACTATCATTTGGATGTCAACCAAATTTCGTATGTGCTATGCGTATCATAACAGATATGACAATGCGTATTCTTAAGAGCAACCAGGGCTGCCAACTGTTAATATGTGCTGTCTCTATTTTAGTTACCCTAATATCAATATATCAGAAAGCATGCAAGCCAATAGCTCTAAACTTTGCACACGTATAGTACCTGGCATTCTAGATGAATTTGGAGTAACTAATATACGTCAGTGCTGCCAACATGATTCTAAGCCTGCTGATATGTCCAATTTTAAAATGCATGTAACTTCTATACTAACTAATGGATTGCATTCAAAATTGGCACAACAATAAGTCATATTATTTCTGACCAATTTCTGCATTGTTGCCAACATGATTTTACGCGCGCTGTTATATCCAATGTTTAACTGCATGTAACGTCCATGCTATTCATTGGACTCCAACCAAATGTTGTATTCTGTACCTTAAGATATGGAACTGAGAATATATTCAGTCACCAAGGCTGCCAACTGTGGTGCTCTATTGGGCTACATTATGCCAGGAATACAGTATTTCGAACTAATTAGAAATTTCGATATTACCAACATAATTTCGTCATTATTCTAGATAGATCCATATAGATTAATCATTGGCATGAATCTTAAATTTTATGAAAAGTAGGCTCTTTAGTTCGTTACGGAACTTCTTGTTATTTAATGCATTAATTATTCAATCACAATAAACAATTAACAATTAATTTAATTTAGTTCCTAATGCTCGGTATTATCACTCCCTAATTATTTATAACTTTAAATAGCATTGTTATTATTTATAATATTATTAACTTATTCACTTCACACTTGATTATTATTATTATTATGTAAATCAAATTATTTAAATAATCCAAGTCTCAATTACTTCTGCTCTCATAATAAGAATTAAAGAAAAATACTTCTATCCCTTGGAATAATCGAAATGTTTCATGTCGAAACATGAACTAATGCCTGCCCTGACAAAAAATTGTGGATCGAAAAATAAATTGTCAGACAGCAGTTCCATTTGTCATCCAGACAAATACAATCGAAAATCTAGCTACGGTGAAAAATGTGTTGATTTCTGATCGTGACTGTTCAAAAATATGGAATTCTCTAATACTACAGGTTAGTGGATAGTAGGCCTACGTGAATATTTGTCTTACTTCATTCTTGATGTAGAGGAAGGGCGTGTCCTGCGGTGGACACAATTCCAACAGTGTCTTCCCATGACCATCTGCCGTATCCATATGCCTCGTTCGTCTCCATGTCCTACCAATCCTACGAGTAGTTTTAGCGGCGCATGTTGATATTTGCAGTCACTCGTTCGAAATAACTCCCGCTATCACCAGTACCGTGTAACATGACGAAAAGTTGCTCTGTCATAGACTGGTACAGTACTCCTGTAGATTCGAGAATAAATCTCATATTCAAATAATGCGGTTTCGTTTGCACGCTAAGATAGGAACACCTATTAGCTGCATAAACGAACTGATGAAATAAAACTTCTCCTGATGAAATTCGAAGTGCCTGATGTATAGTCACCACAAGAAATACATAGTTCTGTAGGCTAACTTCTGTGAATGGTTTCGACACTACCATCACCAGACTGTAGAATATATGACCTGAAAGTCAGTGGATATTCTAAGTCCATTCGCTGCCAAAAGTTAAGTTTGTTCACTCAAACAAAAACTAAGTCGTGCTGACCACTGGTACGGCGACTAAGTCCTCCGACCGTCAGAATCTCGGCGTGTATACTGTCACTTCACGTTACGTAGTTCCGCACATGAGCAAATGCTCCGTTGTAATGATGTGACTATGTTCAGAATCGTGGCCATTATATAGTCCAGCGAGAAATTGTTCCAGAACTTTCCATCTCGTATCTCGGCTTCTACTGGACCGATTTTAACGCTTGATAGCTCAAATTCCTTCTCTTGTAAATGCCAATAAAGTGTGCTAATTTCCTAGCGTCCATCTCTTCTCCTAAAGGTAATTCCAGAAAAATATTTCTCGTGACGTATGCGGGATCCACGTCATAAACTCACGTCACTCGTCCCTGCGATGCATGCTTCCCTCAGCACTCTTGAGTCTCCTCTTTGCGTTATTCAAACCATCCATTCCCTCAATCTCTTCAACTAATAACTCTTCTTTCCAAAATAATAATGTCAACAATGTCACGGACGTGTGAACGATCGGGATATAGTATAATCTCTACTTAGTATAAAACAAAGTCCCCGATTCTTGGATGTCACGGGTAATCTCGAGAACCACTGAATGGATTTTGATGTGGTTTTCACCATTCTGTAAAGGATATCTCCAGGAAGGTTTCTGTAGAAAATAATTTATTTGTGAGCAAAAGAAGTCAAGCCCTTACGATTTCAGTGAAACGGTCGAAAAAATGGCGTCCGTGCGCTTTTTAAGCTTACTCTGGGCAAACCGTTAAACATATCTATATACTATGAGTGTAAGAATTGTTCAGCATGAAAAGTTCTACAAAAAAGCGCGGGAGAGCATATCTCTATCGCCTACTATAAGTGTTTTTACGTTTTCATTTCTTCCAACTATCTCCATTCATTTAATGAGGCGACAGTTTCCGAGCTAGCCAGGGGCGAGTCTATCACACTAGTTACAGCTTAGCTAGCGGACGAGCTTATTGCCCCAAATACAGCCAGCAGCAAACAGTCCAGTCGTGTTGAGTTAAAAACGTTAGAGAAGAGTGGTTGTGTTTGGAGTTTCCCTGGAAGTGCACCTCGGTTTTTCTTCATTTCGCCTGTGAACTTATCGTCCCGCAAAATTCACAGTCAAGTTAAGATTACGTCTGACAAGAATTTGTTGCACATGCATCTCCAAGATGATATAATTAATAGTTCAGTCAGTGATTATAAACCATCATGCCGAGGCGTAAAACGGATATTGGTCGTTGTTCATTGACATTGGAAAATACAGCGCTTATCACGTAAAATATTCATAACTGTTCCCGCGCGAAGCCGGGTCGGGTTGCTAGTACTATAATAATAATAAAGCAACAACTATAGAAGCCAGCCCCGTGTTGTTGGGGTAGCTAGTCTGCCTCTCACCCGGAGGCCCCGGGTTGCATTCCTGGCTCCGTCAGGGATTTTAAATACTGATGTGAGGGCTGGAATGGGGTGCACCTAGCCTCGTGAGGACAATTGAGTAGCAGTCTGACAGTACGGCAGCGCCCCGGTCACGAAAACTAAGATTAACGGCTGAGGAGACCCGATGCGCTGACCACGCGTCACCCCAATATCTGCAGCCCGTATGGCTGGGCAGCAGCCACTTGGTAGGCCTAGGCTCTTCGTGGGCTGTAGTGCCAGCGGTTATTATTATTATTATTTATTATTATTAACAACTATAGAAATGCTCTAAACCGAATGAGCAAGAGTATCTGTAAATAAGATTGGCACATTACACAAGTTTTTACAATTGTTGTAATCTAAATTATAGTATATACTAGCGGACCCGTGCGATAAATCTCACATGTTCATAAACCACGCTTTCCCCAATAGGTTTATAATGAGACACTTAAGGAGAATGGTTGTTGTTTTATTTCAACCAAATGATTATAGAACACTACTGTATTCTCATTTCATTGTGGTGTTTGAAGCCATATTTTCAGTGTTGCCTAAGTAAACAAGAGTTTAGTGCTTTTCAGTCGGTCAACACGAATGTACCCAAAAGAGATGGGTTATGCCCTAATCCTGAAATAAATTACATGAGATTAATAAAACATTAGGATGACCAGTTTCGATCGTCAAGCGATCATCATCAGATCCATTACACTTAGGCTATAAAATCTATGTTTGAAATACAGGTGAAAATATTTACAATATGTACAATTATTTAGTTGCAGTATTGGTACTGCAACTGTCAGTGTATGCTAAATGCAGTATATATGTTAGGTGAAATGCTAAATGGTGATAGCTATCCGGAGTTTGTACTTTAGAGAGATTATATGGTTGTAAACTATAGTTAAACTATAAAATTTTAGGCTAACTACTTATCTGATTGTCTTCCGTACTACAGCTGCTCGCAGTTTTCGTGCTCACTGTAACTTACTTTGCGGTCAACTGCGGTGGTTATCTTAACGACTGGTTTTTCCTGCCTTCTCCCCCCTACCTCTACGTGCTGTGGGGAGTGATAGCGATGTGTTTATGTGAGGTGTTGCCAACCTAGATAAGATGTATGTTATTGAATGAGGTGTGTCTACAACTATTAAAGACCGTGGATTAGCCCTCGCCACGCGTGGAGCATTACCCATTCGAACTAAGCGTTGACGGTCTTATGAGGACGTCCCGGCACCTTTAATACTGCCGCTAATATGGGCCTTGGTTTGTTGCAGAAGAAAAGTACATCGTACACCTGATCCAGATAACATTTACCTATTAAAAATTAGGGGGTTTTTAATAGGTAAATGTTATCTGGATCAGGTGTACGATGTACTTTTCTTCTGCAACAAACCAAGGCCCATATTAGCGGCAGTATTAAAGGTGCCGGGACGTCCTCATAAGACCGTCAACGCTTAGTTCGAATGGGTAATGCTCCACGCGTGGCGAGGGCTAATCCACGGTCTTTAATAGTTGTAGACACACCTCATTCAATAACATACATCTTATCTAGGTTGGCAACACCTCACATAAACACATCGCTATCACTCCCCACAGCACGTAGAGGTAGGGGGGAGAAGGCAGGAAAAACCAGTCGTTAAGATAACCACCGCAGTTGACCGCAAAGTAAGTTACAGTGAGCACGAAAACTGCGAGCAGCTGTAGTACGGAAGACAATCAGATAAGTAGTTAGCCTAAAATTTTATAGTTTAACTATAGTTTACAACCATATAATCTCTCTAAAGTACAAACTCCGGATAGCTATCACCATTTAGCATTTCACCTAACATATATACTGCATTTAGCATACACTGACAGTTGCAGTACCAATACTGCAACTAAATAATTGTACATATTGTAAATATTTTCACCTGTATTTCAAACATAGATTTTATAGCCTAAGTGTAATGGATCTGATGATGATCGCTTGACGATCGAAACTGGTCATCCTAATGTTTTATTAATCTCATGTAATTTATTTCAGGATTAGGGCATAACCCATCTCTTTTGGGTACATTCGTGTTGACCGACTGAAAAGCACTAAACTCTTATTCTCATTTCAGTTAGAATTCCAAGTTCCAAGTTCCCTTAACTTAAGAAGGCAATCACTAAAAATTTGACCATCATGACACTCACTGGTTAATCGATATTTATGAAATTATACGATTTGAGTACTCATTCCTTTCATTTCCTGTTTCTGAAATCCATGCAAAATGATAAAGGAAAGACCTCAGAATGTTAAAATGACACGAAACAGTGGCCAAAATGTGAAGTAGACAGCAATTATGGAGCGTATTTTCCTACAGCAACAGTATCTGCAAATCGCACACTTCGGACGTTTTTTTAAAGTAATTTCTTAAAGAAATTATAGTTATTTATGAAATTATAGTGCAATTCGTCACTGCTAATGCCTATTTTCTTACATTTGAATGCTCATTGTCACGATCGGTCGCTTGTGAGCGCCGCAGGAGGGATCTATACTACTGAAATAATATATATGATATTTGTGCGTAAGTGCAATACTTACACATCGTGCATTATCTAAGACTAAGTGAGACGGACCTGATGATGGTCGCTTGATGATCGAAACATATCATCCAATGAACAAGCACTCCCCCATTTCTGTACACAAAAGTGTGTTATATTGTGATAAATATCTTATGTAACATTTCCTTCAGGTTGGGTGTATAAATACTTGTGTCCCGCCTAATATAGTTGGGAACAATTTGTATTGAACGACTGGAAAGCTTTCTTAAATAACATAAATGACAAACGCTATCTTGTTGTTCTTTAGCAGATAACGTTTCAGACATGTTAATGCTATTATTTGAAATTCAGTTACCATTAAAACGATCATCATGGTTCAATGTTGGTCATTGTGTGATTATGTGATATTTCTGTGTCATGAAAACGCCAAATCGGAATTTGCGTAAATAGTGGGTTTGTACAAGCGTAGAATATAATTCTGGCTTTATAACGGAATTATCTTTAAATATTTTAAATGAAGCTTTGAAAAACAGGAATGGTGAACCGAAGCTTTGTTTGAAACAGCGAATGTAATATTAATCTACTTTATAACAGTTAACCTCCGTGCATCTGTGTGTACGTGACCAACAAATATCGCTTTTTTTACACAAATAAAAGCTTACTGCAATAGAGGATCATGGCAATGATTCAACTGACCAATATACTGTTGTTGTAATGTCTGTTCTTACTACTTTCGCCTCGTCTCTTCCTCAACGCCTGGAAAACATAGGATAGCAAATGGATGTCAGTGATCTAAATGATTGCGGTTATGAATTTGGCATACTCAACGAACTTCAAATTTAAGGATGAACATTACATAGTAAGTTATTTGGAAATATTTAATAAGCTACAATAAATTATATTTCATCTGCGGTATCTTTCCTACCTTATCAGAACATTCAGGGGTGATAATAATGATGTGGCTTTAACGTCCCATTTAACTGCTGTAAATTCGGAGTCGCCGAAACATCGGAATTACACCCTACCTGCGCCATGCATCCAGCCGGTCACCTATAGAAGAGTCCACCACATTACGTATTGGCTAGCATTCCTGGCTGCTACCGCGGAGGCCCGGGTTCGATTTTCGGCTATTCCAAGGAATTTAATTCTGGTCTGAGGGCTGGAATGGGGTACACTCACCCTCGTGAGCAAAGCTGAGAAGAGGCAGGTTTGAATCCTACCTCAGCCATTCTGAAAGTGGTTTTCCGCGGTTTTCCACTTCTATTCAGGCAAGTGACGGGATACTAGTCGCCACACAACGGGTTGGTTTAAAGTTGAAACACTAACCATCATCCTGAAGGAGAAGAAGAACGAGAAGAATGGTTTTCTGCCTTATATAGAGGTCTGAACCTTCGAGAAATTGTTTATGAGGTGGTCCGTTCTTCTTTCCCTCGCCTCCCAACAGCACGTAGTTCTCCTTTCAAGTTTTGACCACGCCCAGTGTTCCATAACTTTGGAGATAAAACGGGATTGACTCATTCAACATAGAAAAGGGTGTGTGTAAATAATAGTAATAATAATAATTATTATAATTTTATTATTATTATTAAGAATTATAATAATAATAATAATATACTAGGCTATTAATAATAGTAATAATAATTATTTAATTATTGTTTAATATTATTATGAATTATTAATATAATATAGCCTACAAGGCTATTAAATTGAATTTCAATTTCAATTTAGTTATAAATAACTAGACTATTGATAATACATTTGTGATATGTCTCACGAATCTGACGGCTAAACCAGTACAGATCTGTGAGACATAATAAACATCTTTTACAACAATAGAAGAGTGCATGCAATAATAAGTTTATGTTATGAATTAATTTTCATTTAGGTAATAATTTTAATGAGACGTAAAGCTCTTTGTTTGCTGTTCACGTTGGGCAATCCAGGTGGTAGTTCATTAAGTAGTGATGGTACAATATAATTTAGTCTCTTGAAACCATAGCTATTTACACATAAAGGTTTTACATCTTTAGAATTTGTTATGGCACTTGTGTGTATGTTGTGAGAGACCTTATGCTTGAATCTTGCACCTTGGTAGTAGAGATTCAGTACAGTAATTTGAGAAAACTTTTCATTATTAAAATGGGCTACCATTGAAATATTTAAATAACCTGTTTTGGCTATCTTGCAGATTATGAATTAAAGTTGTGTTTTGATTTCCCCAAGCTTATATGGCATATCAAAATTTGCATTCAATCTGAGCACTATAGATGGTTTTGTAAGTATTTTAATCTACATAGAATCGTAGATTGTAGAAGGTGTAAAGGTTGCTCATAGCTTTCTTTTAATCATGTTTACTGTGTATGTGTTCGTTTTAAAGTGTTCATCAAGGGTAATTCCAAGGTAGTATTATGCCGAAGTACTATTAAAAGGTGTTACATTTGCAACCTTCAAGCATGTTTTGGTGCATGCATGATATGCTGTGGAGTGGCAGTTTGTACTTTTCTTGTGTAAAGTGATCAACTCCGATGTGCATTATTTTAGATTTGGTTGTATTTATATACAAACTAGCAGAAGTACCCATTTATCGAACGGTCTTTGATATTAATAACCATACGTAATCAATTGAGCTACTGTTGCAATGGATAGGGGCTTGGAACCTGTTTGTCGACAAAGAAAAATGATTAGTTAAAATATGCTCTCAAACTAAATTTACCTAACGTGTACTTACTGACGTGAGAATAAAATTGAAAACCTCGTAGACGAAACACAATACACGTCACATAAAGACTGACCACACTGTTGTGTCAAGTCCCCATCCATAGGAAGACCCCTTTAATAAATTATAAAGGCTTGTGGTGCATGAAAATTCTGTTTTTTTAGCCTCCAATGGCCGAAATTCCTAAAAGCCGCAAAAATACTATTTCAATTCAGGAATTTTTGAATATAATGTTGCTGTTTGGAGATATAATAGACCTTCTGTACGACATATCGCACGTGTAAGTCGTGTGGAAAGATCTAGGGTACCCCTTGCCCCCCTAAGCGCATTTATGAATTTTACAGTTTCTGTTGGTTCCGTGATAACCTTATAGCCATTTGCAAACTTGCACAGAAATGTAATAAATGGAGTGGCATTACTTCTTGCAGAAATAGATGGAAAGTTGGATGTCACCTTTTGAAATACTGTTGTCATGGTTACTGGCTTGCATTCCTTCATTAGTTTATTAAATGAAATTAATTTTCTGGAAATGTCTCAGAAACTGTTGGTTTCAGGGCATTAAAATGTAGTTTTCTGGGACCCATTACGGCTATTTAGGAGCCCCGAGTTACGTTTCTCACATTGAGGGGCTGAAAATGAGCTTTGTCTCGCCCTTATACGCCTATTTTAGCAATAATTTTAAGGGGTTAGGCCCCTATTAATGAGAGGTACAGGGAATAGTTACATCAATGATTAGTATCGTGCCTCTGATGGATATCTTTACTAAATTTTACGTTGATCCACCCAGCTTTTCTCGTGTTATAAGGGAACAAATTTGTCCACCGACAGACAGACAAAGAGACATACAGACATACAGACAGACAAAAAAATCACGCGCATCCGTCATAAAACAGTCTGAAACGCGTTATTAACGCAAATTTCCGTAGGAATTCAGAAAAACAGACAAACTTTCATTTTTATATATATAGAGATTATTGTCATGGCACCATTTTATGATGTTATTGAAGTCTTCTTGAAGTCTATCAAAAGCAGTTTCAGAGACTTTATGTGTGGTAAATATAGTGGTGTCATCAGCATATATAAATATTTTACTATGCTTAATGGCTTCATCCAAGTCATTAACGAACAGGTTATATATTGTAGGTGAGATAACACTGCCTTGAGGAATACCCTGTGTTGCTTCTGATGTGTCACTGATAGTGTTATTGATCATAACTGCCATTTCACTGTTTTTAATATAACATTGAAATAGTTTGTAAGACTTTCTTCTTATGCCAGTATCGTCAAATTTAGCAAGTAGTTTATTGTGATTTATATGTGTCAAATGCTTTAGAAAAGTCAAGCAAAAGTACCATAATATGATTGTTCTTATTTAAAGCATTATTTATTACATTGGCAAATCCAGCCAGAAGTACTTTACAATAATAATACTAATAATATAAATAATAATAACGGCTACGTATAGGCTTTAGGTTTCCTTCAACTAGTGTACTGTGACTTTAGAGACGCCGGAGTTCAGGAATTTCATCCTTAATGGGATCTTAGGCAAGCCAGTAAACCGAATGCCACTAGCCTCTCTCATTTAGACTATTTTAATTGCCGATTAGCTGCACCGGGATACGATCCTACAACTCAGGGCAAAATGAAGGAGAATCTTACCACTGTGCCATGAATACACACGTTGACGAACACTATAAGGAATTTAACTTCAGCTTCAGATTACATGAACTCTTAGCATCGAAAATTCTAAATACAGTGAAACCTCTATTAAGAGACCAGTGACGGTTCCATGGAAAACTGGTCTTTTAGAGGAGTGGTCTCTTAATAGGGGTAGGCATTAAAAATAATTTTATACTGCATTATTAATAAAGTACAGTTGGAGCACATACTTGATTACAATTTATCTGCATTGGTTCAAATTTAGTACTAATTAATTACAATTAGTTATTTTCTGAGCTCTGTCATTTAAAAAAAGTCACGAATTGATCTCTGATTCAGATTAGCGCATTTTTTTAACAATTTCACTTTCTAGAATATCTCTGAGTAAGTTCGAAAGTCCATTAATTTGTTCTGGGTTCGAACAATCTTCTAGGAGGGCCGCTTTTTGTATTTTTTATACGTTACATAATACTTTTTCTAATGATATTGTATGCTGATGCAGTTCTGTGCCAATCTCCAATGGAGAGGCAGACGAGAAATGGTCTTTTGAAAGAGTTCAGACTGAGAAAATGCCTGGTCTTTGGTCGGGGAGAGGAGTGGTCCTTAAATAGAGGTAACAAATACTGTACATTGACCTTATGAAGTTTTAAATCGGTTCCAAGAAAAATCGGTCTTTAAGTGGGGTGGTCTTTTAGAGAGATTTCACTGTACTCAGAAGCAGTAGTTAATGTTTGTTCTCTAACAGTGATATCTATCACCTTGAAAACATCGCAAGTCAATTTCCAAACTCATCACAAGTCAGCAGTAGATCTGGCTGATATGTAGATGGCAAGATTTTGCTGTAAATATATTGCGTTAAACCAAGGCAGGCTACAACTACAGTACTTAATTCAAATTCTTGCACACTGGCCGATAAACTAGTTTTTGTTTCTTTTACGAATTTTATAATTTTAGTAATAACAGTTTAAGGGCAGTAGACCGAGCTTTTTGTGATCTTTATGTGTTTTGAAGGCGGGATAAGTACTTTGTGCGACAAGGACAGAAGGCTCAAGCATCTGGCATCTGGCACGCTTCACAGCTGCTTGCTATATTGCCCTCGACTCAGCCAATTCCAAACTCTCATGTCACAGATGCGAAAGGCCTTCTTGTTTTCTTGGCAAACTGTAAGAAGTGTTATTCTTGAGGCGAGGGTACCTGCTAAATGAAATATACACTTATAAATTTCTGGTGAGAGACGGGAGGTCTGCCTTGTCCCATGATACTATGTGCAGCATATTCCTTATGCAAATTATATGACATACAATTTGACCTTAGATTGACTGGCCGCTAAATGTTTAGTGTTGAAACCCACAGGATTTTATATCATGGGGAGGGGGAAATTTTTATTAGGTTGGGGAAGATAAATATACACCAAAATTAAATATATAAATCACACATTAAATTCTAAAGACATCAAATGAAAGATCAATGGCATGCTCAATTGAAAATTATTTATTTTATTGAATCTGCCTTGGAAATACTATAGATGGTGTTGATTATTACTATTATTATTATTTAACGTACATATTTCAGTATCCAGTCATACCTTCTTCAGCGTTTTAGCATTTATAAAATGGAGATCCTTGCAAAAAGTTTAATTCAAATAAAAAGTTCCATTTTTTTTCGAGTACTTAGATGATGTTTCTAGATTTATTTTATTTACGTATTTAGAACATGTATTTTACTTAATGCTATTGGAAGGATACCCATTTTATTAATGTTAAACGCTGAAGAAGGCATCACTGAATACTGAAATATGTGCGTAAAATAATAATAATAATAATAATAATAATAATAATAATAATAATAATAATAATAATAAACCCCCTCTATAGTGTTGACAAGCCGGAATCAATAAAATAAATAATTTACCAACATTCAATACGGATCAACGTTTATCAGATAAATATGGTGAACATACACGCATTTCAATCCAAATTGAACTACCATTTTCCGATTTTTTATTGGTCATTTTGATGATGATGATGATCATCATAATTGTTGTTTTAAGGGGCCCAACATCTAGGTTATCGGCCCCTAATGGTTTGACTGATCGTGTAGATGAAAATGAAATGTAAACTATAACTAAAACTAACTACTAACTTATATACTAGAAGAAGAAAAGGAAAACAAAAGGAGAATAAGACAAATAAAGGACAGGAGGAAAAGAAATGCCATCAACCCTCGAAGAATGCGGATTGAGGGACTTGGAAGGAAGAAGACCCATGAAAGGCAGATAGGAAAGTGAAAGAGGAGGTGGTGCGCCCCAGAGGTAATGGATAAAAGGGGGAAAACCGGACCCAGCTCAGAAATCCCTCGGGGTCACCAACTCCCGAACTCACCAGCCGTGAGCCCCTGAGGGTGTAGCAATATCCAGGGTTTAGCATAAGTGTGGGGCTACATACACCCTGCCTCCTTGAGGGCCTAGTGCAGAAGACAGGAGATAACATGAAAAGAAAAAGAAGGCTGACCCATCGCAGAAGGAGGGTATCAAAAAATATGAGACAAAGGCCAATTTAGGCGGGAAAGGAAGAGACTCCCTAGGCGTCAGATACCCTAATACCGTCGGGGTCGGAAGAGAACAAGAGTTGACCAAGTGAGGTCGACAGGAAAGAAGACGGAGAGGAGCCCGGCACAAGTAAGTGGAAGCAATGCCGGACTCAGCTGGGGCCTCGAGGTCGCCAACCCACGTCCCACTAGATATGAGCCCCTGGGAGAGGGGGGGGGGTCGTTTTGAACGCACGCATTCTGGTAGAATAAGAATCATCTTGGTGTGTTAAGGGTCCTTTCAGCTCACATAGTTGTCTTGAAAACAGAATCCATTTGTCGAGAGGAAAGTAAGGCCTCGTCCGGCGTATTAACGGGGGCACGTTGCCAGTGCGACGACTTTTCCAGCCGCATTGCCTTAGTTATAATAATATCGTATGGCCTCGGGTGTCAGGCTTTGTTACTTGACGCCCAGAGGGCAGCTTGCATGTATTGCCTTGGTTGAAAACCATTGGGTTACTCAATTGCTCTCATGAGATAGAGTGCACCTCACGACAGACGCTAAAGTTGTGACGGAAACACGAATGAAGTCCTACACAGGTCCTACGCCTACACAGTGGAGCCGTCCTCGAAGGGAAAAGAAAACACTGAATACATTATTTTCACATAAGCTCAAGGGGGCTGATACACCTGGAATGCATGCATTTTGTAAATTACTCCATATCTATGGAACCATCACAGGGATTTGAATTAAACTTTGTACACTAATAGTACAAATGCTGGGCTTTCATTTGATGTATAAAGTTTTAAAATTCAGTATGTACAAGTGTAATAAAATTTGCATATTAAAATATTAAAAAAACATTTTTTGAATGTTACAAAAAACATAATTTCTTGAAAACTATCAATGTGATTGGCATAAACCTTTTTTTTTCCTTAAAGACAACACTAATTACCCAGGATAGACCTCTATGAACTTAGTGGAAGAATAAGTTACTCTTTTATAAGTATTTCATTTGAATATTGAAAAAAAAAATTCACATGGTGTTTTTGATGCACTGAGCTTATTTTTCAAAGGAATTCAATAATTGAGGTTCATCCTCTATATCTTAGTTCCAACAAGGGTAATTCCAAATTTCATGCATTTTGGACGATTAGTTCTTGAGTTATTATGTTTTTTGTGTGAAAAAAAAAAGTTTTGGGAAAATGGCTCCAAACATTGTATATACATTTCCACTTACACATAACACTCAGCTGACAGTTCAGTACATGCATGGATTTAAATCGTAATATCTCGGTCAAAATTGGAAATTTCGCTATAAAACTTCAGATTTAGATAAAGAAATGGTTATTCTTTCATTCGAGATCAAAAACAATAAATGAAAAAAAATCATATTTCCAGGTGTATCAGCCCCCTCAAACATTGGTCAAAACTATTGCAGGAGGCCCGCCCCTACCCTCACCTTCCCTCCGCCAGCACGTCCAAGTAATTTAACAACACTGGTGTGTATGTCTATGAAAACCTGTGTGCTGTGTAAATATCCTTAAGTATTCACGGTTATTAGGAAGGATTTCTTGGATGATATGGCATATTTTGAAAGTTATAATTATCCGTTATTTCATGATCATTACATCTCATGCTGAATCAAGCAAGTAGAATATTTTAGCCATCATGGGGAGCTGCAGGAAGTCCGGAGATGGGAGGTTCGAATCCCGGCGCTGACAGTGGCTATCCCGAGTGTGTTTTCCCCTGGTATTCCTACAGTCTCCTCAGGAAAATGCCAGAATAGTACCTTGTCTCAAATCCCGGGTTACCTACCTCTTTCCCTCAATTTTGAGCCCGTATGACGAATAGGCGCTTGAATTTTGCCAGTGGTAACGTTAAAAGCAAATCATTGCATCATAATTTAGTGTAATAACTACTTATCTTGGTGAAGGAGAGGTGCTGCTGTCTTATATTTAGGGGACATCAAAATTGGAAGTGTAATGAATAATTTTGATAGCCTGTTATTCCCTGAGATCACCTTGTAGTGTTGTGGTTAGCACTCTTAGTTGTCAGCCTTGTGGTCCGGGTACAATTCGTGGCTCTGCCAGTAAATTCAATTCTATCTGAAGGTTAGAACAGGGTGCAGTCAATTTAGTGAGGAGAAAACCCCTGTGGCTTCCCGTTATTTACCACTTTTACACCAGGCAATTACTGGGATGGATCCTAAGTTACGGTCATGGACGCCTTTATCAATCCTAGCTTTAATTACAAACATAAACAAGTTTAAATACCCCATACTACGATATCAACTTCCCTAAATAAAACAAGAAGTGTAAAGTGTTCCTGTGGTGACTGAAACAGTGTATGTTGAACAGGAGAATTCATTGCATGGATTCTATATCAACATTTGTTGAATACCTTGTTTATGATAGCATCACGGAGGAAAACTTAGTAATTTACTTTTAGCGAATAATTGAATTTTCTTAACTCCCTGGATCTCGTGTATTTCATCTGCTGGTTTAAATTTTATCCAGCACCGAAAATCTTATCACCACATTGATGGTGCAAGGAGAAAGAGTATAGACAGAAGAAGGGGCTTATTCTGATATTCATCATTGCCACCGTCTTAAAGGTATATGCTTACAATACATAGTTGCCTAATTCCAATTGTGTATGGACACATTCCGAACTTTCTAGATACATTGAACAATCCTTTTGACCATTTGTTACACACATAATGCATTACCCCACTACAGGAAAGTCCAAAATGTATTCAAATCAGCAAGCTACAAATAAATTTTAAGAATAAAAAGCGCTGAGTAAGCACTAACAACTGCTTATAGCCCAACCTGATTTTACAGGAGAAACGCAATTAGCACATTTGATCAAAATATGCCATGTGGTTTGAAACAGCCCCAGTGGCTCACAACTAGGTTGGCGACCACGGTACCCCCAGCTGAGTTCAGTATTGCGTCCGTTTACTAGTGCTGGGCTCCTCTCTTTCATCATCCTGGTCAAGCAAAGACCTCTAGTGGAGAGGACATTGAATCACGCTACACTAGTATCTGAAGAACGTGGGTTGTTCTGCGTAGATATTTCTACGTAGGCTACTAGAAACCTCTATGTGGAGGTAGTTCTTCGACAAGCATCGAAATGTCTATTGAAAATGGAGGCAAGGTCCCTCACGAAACATATTTCATTACTTTGATACTTTTTACACGGAATAACTCCAAAACGGATAACACGTGTATTGAGTAACTATGTTTGTTGTTAGTACTGTAATGCTTACAGTGAGATACCTTTCCCTTGCCAGTCGTCCTTGAATGATACCACGCACTCGGACAACAACAATCTATCATTTTCACACCTGTAGATCTTAAACTCATTTTTTGGTTACTTGTATTAAGAGCCTGGAAACAAATCATGCAATTTCTTAGATATTCACTAAACATGGAACTCGAAGCTCTTGAAATATTAATATTTACATACCTTTAAAAGTGTAAGTACCTTTTATAATGACAAGTAGATCCATTTTCATATTAATTTACGTTTATGCTCTTGAAGAACATCTAAGAATGGCTGGTCCAATAAGCCTCTTTACCAGTAAAACAATTCAAAATTCTCTCATAGAATGCCGTGGTGAGGAGATTTTGAAGACTACAGTGGCTCGTGTAAACAAAGCTAAGGAATTCAGCTGTATGTTTGCTAAAACAGTCGATGTGTCCCATATTTCTCAAATGTCACTTATTCTGAGATACGTTTGCAATGAAGGAGGCAACGTCAAGGTTAGAAAAGATTTTGTGGGATTTCTCGACATTAGAAAAGCTGTTTTTTGGACCTTGAAAGAGATTCATCAGGCTCAGAGATAGAAGATGGGAATTATGACAACCATTCGAGCAATGAAACTGAACCGACGGTGACAGGTTTGATAATTGGTGAGGTAGTGATTAGAGAGTTGAGGGCTCATGGTTTGAACCTCACTAACTGTGTTGGAATAGGAACCGATGGAGTTTCCGTGAATATTTCCGAAACGCTTGGAACAGTACACGAGATTCTGAAAGTTGTTGTTAATGCAGTAAGATGTCTTTGCTACAACCACCAACTAAACTTGGCTATATCCAAAACAACAAAGGTCCTGTCTGTAAGAAATACATTCGGTATTTTGACAGAAATTATATCATTCTTAATGCTTCTTTAAAACTAAAATAATATGGTACTGAAAAATAGTCTTCATGGCCAACTGATTGACCATTGTGAGACAAGATGGGTGGAACGGCACGACGCTATTTTGAAATTGTCAGCCAAAATTGAAAAAGTCAGTGCTGCAATCGAAATTGTCTCCAGTTGGTCAGACGTTCAAGGGGATGCCTAACCACCTAAGGTACAATGTTTGTGGTCCAGCATAACCGATGAGGAATTTATTGTATCTTTGTGCTGTCTTAACGAAGTTCTAGCCATAACTAATTACTTGAGCGTACTTTTCCAAACTGAAAACCTAGATGTCAAGTCAGCATCTGATGCAGTATTCAGCGTGATATCCATCTTTGCCAGGAAAAGGAATAATATAGAATAAGACTTCAGCAGCGAGTATGAAAAATGTAATATAATTGCAACTGTGTTGGCTGTAGAGATAAGGCTTCCGAGAATCGTAGAGACAAAGAAACCGACAAAATGCGACATTCACACGTACTGAAGAATATTTTAGGAGGAATATCTACACTATATCCCCTTGCTGGACAGAATGATCAACAATCTAAAGACAAGTTTTTCTGATGAAGTCCTAGGTTTTCAGTTTGGAAAAGTACGCTCAAGTAATTAGTTATGGCTAGAACTTCGTTAAGACAGCACAAAAAATTCATCAAGTTAAATATGTCTCTACCTCAAAATGTTGTTAAAAACTGTATTATTAATCTTGATACTCCAGGCCAAAATGAAGTCCTGAAGACGGTGAGTGTGAAATATGCCACTTTGTTTCAAATATAAGAATATGTGTTGTATAATAAAAAATAAACCCCTGTCACTACAGCGCATGAAGGGCCTAGGCCTACCAAGCGACCGATGCCCAGCCATTTGGCCTGCAGATATTGGGGTGACATGAGGTCAGGTCATCAGGTCCCCTCGGCCGTTAATCTTGGTTTTCGTGACCAGGGTGCTGCCTCACGGTCAGACAGCTACTCAATTGTCTTCACGAGGCTGAGTGCACCTCGTTCCAGCCCTCACGTCAGTTTCTAAAAACCCTGACGGAGCCAGGAATCGAACTTGGGGCCTCCGTGTGCGAGGCAGGCGCGCTACCCCCAACACCACGGGGCCGGCTAATAAGTGTTATATACCAAACTAAAAGCTGAATATCTCCATTGGTCAACAAAATGGAATATGGAAATGGACAATGGGGACATCATCCCATCAACTGTAGCTAGTGTGTTCGAGGCTTGCCACCCAGTTTTATTTCCATGGGTGAAGAAGATGCTCAAATTAATACTGACGAATCCTGTAAGCATCGCATGTGCCGAATGGTCATTTTCGACTCTCCGTCTCCTGAAATCATACTTGGGATCGAAGACTACAGAAACCACACTCAAGAGATTGGCTCTCAAGTTCATCCATAGAGACATTCCTATTGATCACAATAAAATCCTTGATAGGTTTGGACAAGAGAGCAAAAAAGAATCCACAAGCTTATTGTAAGATGAACCTCAATAAGTGAGCAGTCTGTATTTATGCTAAATATAAATATAATGATATTGATTAAATGATGTAGGCTATGTCAAGAAAATTTGTGTTTTTGTTGATGTAAATCCTCAGGTTTCAAAACATCAAAGCTATAAACTTTTAAATAATTTGATTCATCTTGCTGTTATGCATTAAAAGATACTTAAGATCTTGAGGAAAACATTAGCTTCACACAATTTCTTTCACACTTAAATACTGTAGGCTATAATACCAAAATGTAAAGGTTAAAATAGCCTAATATTGCGAACATGTGTTTGAAAGAATACTACGAATTTTATAACCTCTCTAAGAAATAGTTCTAAACCATTCGTATTAGAGCTATGGAAGAAAATAGTAGGACTTACAAAACTGATATACGGTGGAACTTGGATAATTCGAACTTCAAGGGACCAGTAAAAAAATTCGAATTATCCAAAAATTCGAATTAAGAAGGTTGTTTGAAAAGGGTAGAGAAAATATATTGTATTACGTTTACTTAATGATTTACGTTCAACAAAGCAGATTAACAGACTACGGTAGGACTACTGTATAATGACTGTATTGTGAATAACCTTAAAGTTTCAAATGAAAAATAAAACCAAAATGTACTATTCACCTATTTAACGACAGTAGTAATCCAGCAATCTAGTTAAGTCTTAGAGAAATCTACTGTTTTTCAAAATAGTTCAAGATGTTTACTGTTTCCTACAATTAAGTCTCACATCCATTACAAAAGAACCTAACAAATTTAAGGAACGAAAAAACAGAACCACTTACGTCATTTCTACTTAAAAAAACGCCTAAGTTCTCTGATGTGGTTTGTTGCTTGGGCTGCACTCGGGAATAGTTTTTTCGGAAACTGACCCAACTGGCCCAACTGTTTGGCGTCCGATTGGATTTTTACACTAAAACTTCGAATTATCCAAAAATATAATTCGAATTAACCACGATTTTTTAGCATTGATCCTATATAAAATGCTAGGGACCAAGAGAAAAATTCGAATTAAAGAAGATTTCGAATTATAGAAGTTCGAATTAGCCACGTTCCACTGTAAGTTAGAATACAATAACTTTTTCACTTAAAATGGCTAATATCACGCAAATATTTCCAAATTGACAAAACAGTTTCATACAATTTTTGATTGTTTCTTTATTTTAAATTGTTAACATTTATTTTTACTCAAAAGTATCACAAAATGAATCACTAATTTGGGCATACATTTTGCAAACTTTTCTGTGGGAGTTTCCTCGCACCCCCTGTTGTCTTAGGGGTATTCGAGATCCCCGGTGTGTCCGCGCCTCCCATAATCTTGCCTAAAATTCGCGAGTGACTAAACTGATTGTCTACCTGATGTTCAGTTGGATGTGACTTATCCCCACATGCTGCATAGAATGTGGTCTATGTTATTCTATTGCTTTCCTCTAGATAGACTCAGCATTCAATATCGCATTCATATATAATATGTTAAACCGGATGGTAGCCACCATATGTTGTCTTTTATAGTAGAGGATAACGGAGAGATGGAAGGAAGGAAGGAAGGAAGGAAGGAAGGAAGGAAGGAAGGGGGAAGAAATGTCTTCATAAGTAAAAATATTTCCCATATGA
Source organism: Meconema thalassinum (assembly GCA_946902985.2). NCBI lineage: Eukaryota > Metazoa > Arthropoda > Insecta > Orthoptera > Tettigoniidae > Meconema > Meconema thalassinum. Next base: position 1,395,581,122 of record OX336389.2, read on the forward strand.
GCCATTACAATTCTCCTATTGTTAATCTTTATCATATTTTAAAAGATTATTGTTGTTTAGTTTCAACGTGTTGAGGTTTCTGAATATACGTATTAACCTTGATTTCCGTTACGAATAATTTCTCTAAATGTCAATTTGACGCTGTTAGCTGTTTCGCTTATATTCCAGCCTATTCCGCGCTGTGTTTCACAATTCATGTGGTTTGTGATTACTCTGAGTGACGCAAGCTGAAATATTTTATTGCTTTATTAAATATTACCAGCACGTTGATAGAAATTAATTAATACAAAACTCACATCAGTAATAAATTGCAAACCTAAGCCTTCGAATGGAATTATAATTATCTATGTGTGCATGTGTAAATTTTCTGATCTACGTAGTTACCAACTCGTGTTAATAGTGTCTTCGGAAGCCGGAGACGAAGACTTCAATTACGAACCACAATGACGTACAGTGACCTCTCTCTTTCACAGAAAAAAAGTTGTGGGGGCAGAACCTAACTTTAAGTTCAGGGACAACATAGTTAATCCTGATTCGAGATAATTTCTGACACGTTTAATCGGCCGTTATCACGTTTGATTCATTCACCTACCAAGAACAGGTGAAGTAGCCCCAGCTCAACTAGCCTCTAAATCAGTGGTTCTCTACCTTCTTTTGTTCTCGGCACACTATCCAATGTAGCAAGTTCCCACGTACGAGTTGGCAACCATGTGAGATGGGACTGACAACCTCCGTCTAGTGCGATCAACCAGTCCGTTGTTTGTTCACACATTGTCCGAGAGCAGTCTATGCTCTGGAATATTTTGAGGTTGATTTTTAGTTTCACACGTGTATGCAATACCTCGTTAATGGGTTAAATCTTCAGTGTGAATAAGTTTTTGATAAAAAGGTAAAATGTTCAAGATGAGTTAGTGACAATAAAAAGCAAGATGTTCAGTAAAGAACATATCGCCTACTTTCTCCTAAACTTACGAAGTTACGGAAATATATGTATTTACGAGCAAAAATAGCGGCCATGTTGACAACGGGACGGCACGCTTTCATATTCTATCATAAGATGCTAATATCTTACCGGACACCTCTTTGAGGACAGATTAGACCTCCTTATGTTCGATAACTGAATAGTTGAGGCCAGACCTTGTTTAATCATAAGTTACGGTTAGGCTATAATACTTGCATGATTCATACATCCACCACCTTGAAGCTATTTAGCTGATGACCTTGTAGTTTGGAAAAAAGACGCTTCTCGCATTGAGGTATATTGTTGCGAAATTTGGTAGAGATTGGATGATTAGGTTAGTCGTAATTTGCTTTGAGCTTTTAACATTTGGGTGGGCGCCATTCCTTTTTTGTTATGATGGCGGCGATATACAACCTGGCACTGAGTTGTACTTTCTTAGTGCTATATCTGTACCATAGGGGGTTCGATTTTGGTTCAGTTGTGTTTGAATTGATAGGGGGAATCGATTTGGCCGCCATCTGTAAACTATTGGGCTGATGACATTGTGGTTTGGTCAAAATATGCTTCCCACGTAAAGGTATGTCGTTGCAAAATTTGGTAGAGATCAGATGATTAGGTTGGTCGTAATTTGATTTAAGCTTTTAAGATAAGGGTGGCCGCCATTACGTTTCCGTCAAGATAGCTACAATATAAATCATGACACTGAGGTCCAAATTGCTGTAACAAATTTCGCTCAATTCGTTTTTACCGTGTTTGAATTGATGGGGGAAACGATTTGCACACCTACATGGCCACCATATGCAAACTATTGGGCTGATGACCTAGTAGTTTAGTCAAAGTATGCTTCCCACAAAACGGTTTGTTGTTGAAAAATTTGGTAGAGATCAGATGATCAGGTTGGTCGTAATTTGATTTCAGCTTTTAACATTTGGGTGGACACCATTACGTTTCCGTCAAGATGGCGGTGATATAAAATATGACACTGATTTGCTCTTTGCTAGTGCTACCTCTGTACCAAATTTCGTTCAATTCGATTTCACCATGTTTGAATGGATAGGGGGAATCGATTTGCACACATAAATGGCTGCTATCTGCAAACTATTGGACTGATGACCTTGTAGCTTGGTCAAAGGACGCTTCTGACATAAAGGTATGTTGTTGCAAATTTGGTTGAGATCAGATGATTAGTTTGGTGGTAATTTGATTTAAGCTTTTAACATTTTGGTGGCCGCCATTACGTTTCCGTCAAGATGGTGGCGATATAAACCCATCGAAAAAATCGAAAGTAGGCTAATAACTGCAAAAAAAAAGTGAGGACGAAGAGGTATCGTGAAAGGAATGCAACCTACTGGAAGATTTCGGAAGTACCAGAAGAATTAACTCTTTGATTTTGCGTTCAGAGGGCCTGAAAACTATCCGTTACCAGAATGTGTTGCGTGAGGAGAAAAACTAAACAATGAATCCATGGTCCCCAGTAAGTTGAAAATATATTTGAATAGCAAATATGGTCACTCATCTGGGAAAGATATGAACAATTTTAGCCGATTGTTTTCATCAGAAGAAAAGCAAACAAAAGTTATGTTACGGATAACAACTATCTCTGAAATATAAGAAGTGGCCAGTTATGAAGCTACTGAAATAGTAGGCTAACGAAAAAAATGCAATCCCATACCATTACAGAGGATGTCGTTTTTCCTACATGCAAGGAAGTAGTGAAATCGAATGTTATGTGATGCCGCCAAGAAGAAAATATCCTTGGTTCCATTGTCCATTCCCGGCGAATTGATGACATGTCTTCAAATATACAGACACTGTCCATGAAATGCTAAGTGACGGTTGTATAATTTCACTACAGTTTGACGTGTCAAATTATATAAATAATTACTGGGTTTCGTGAGATTTTTTGATGAGGATTCGATTATTGAACAATTCCTTTCGTGGACTAAACTGCCCACAACGCCAACTGGTTGGGTCAGATGTGTATAATTCTCTTTTCAGCACCTTGGAATAAAACGGGATTTTCTGGAAAAATTGTATATCTGTTAGTACGGATGTGTACCAGCAATGACTGGAAGATTCAAAGGCATTTTTTTTGGAAAACTGAGACAAGATTTCCCGAGCGTAGGTTCAACACATTACTTTATGCATCGTGAGGCTCTGGTGGTGATGACTGTTCCGATAGAGCTTGAAAGTGCTTTAGACTCGGTACTTAACATTGATAATTCTGATATGTCTAGGGCTCATCAGGCAAGACTTCACATACAATTGTGCCTGGAAGCGGGATCTCGACATGGCACTATGGTTCTTTATACATAGGTTCACTGGTTGTCAAAAGGTAGAGTCCTGAATATATTTTTTGAGTTGAGAAAGAACCTATTATGTATGTATTCTTTATTGTCAGACGGATAGAATCCACTAGTGACAATATAATAATTAACAATAACATTTACAAGTATAAACAAAACAAAAACAGCAAACACGAACAAAAAATAGAAATACACTAGTCTATTATAAATCAACAACAACAACCATACAGACACGCACTCAAACATCCTATGTCAAGCATTCATTCATACAATCCCTTGAAATAATTATTACAGAAAAAACAAAACTATCTACAGTAAACGGAAAAGGCAAAAACATAAAATAAAAGATAAGAAGAAAAAGTTCAGAAACTGGGAAAAAAAAGTAATACAAGAGTGACATTCGAGGATCTAGATAACAGCAAACAAAAAATACATTACTTCAGTCGCTCGTACATTCAATCAAAAATCAATCAACCATTCATTCAACCACATGTTCAATCAATCAATCAATCAATAAACGCAAATAGAAAATAACACAAAATGCCTACACTATTTTACAGCCCACTTGAGATGTTTCTCATAACAGTTGATAGAGAGTCGAAGTGAATATCAGTTGCACTTTTACTCTCCATCAGCTGTATGTTGACTGCAACCGGATGAGACATGAATTTTTATGTACATTAATTCTCGTTCTGACCCCATCGAACGTGTGCTTCCGTCTGGAGGTTCTCTGAGGGACATGAAAACCCAAGTCAACTAGCAACTGATTAGAGTCAATTCCACCGTTTACCAGCTTCCACAGGAATCTCACGTCACCCACTGTGCCCGACTGCTCAGCGAGGAAGACCGTACACGTTGCAATAACACTCATACTCAGCTCTATGGTACGATCGTCCACCCCTGTAACAGAGCCATTTGACAAATCTCTTTTGTACACGTTCGATGGCGTCAATTTTATTACTGTGAAAAGGATTCCAGATCACACTACAGTATTCCAATTTAGGCCGAATGAGTGACTTAAATAATTTGGATAGAGTTATGCCCGGAAAATAATTTAAACAATTTCTTTTTAAAAATCGCAGGATCCGGAAACTTTCACGACATATTTTTGAAATATGTTCATCGAACGAGAAATTATTTGTGATTATCACCCCTAAATCCTTAATGGTTGACACTCTACCTAGCGTTTCATTATTAATACAATAATTAAACCTGGGTAGGAGGTTACTTTTCAATTAAACTGACAAAACTTTACATTTTTCAGTATTCAGTTTCAGTTTCCATGTTTCACACCATTCACTGAGTTGGTGTAGGTCTTCTTGCAACAACTCACAGTCATTTATAGTACTGATGGGCATATACAGTTTAAGATCTTCAGCGTACATCAGGCACCTAGAATTATGAATTATACGAGGGATATCATTCACAAAAAGTATAAAGTGCAGAGGGTCCCTGAGGGACACCGGAAATAACGTTTACAGATTTAGACTTATTATTATTAATTATAACTGATTGGATTCTATTTGAGAGGTAGCTTTTGAAGAAACGTAAAAGATTACCAGTTATACCAAAATTTGAAAGTTTATGAAGCAGTAGGTTGTGATGTACGCTGTCGAAAGCCCTAGAGAAATCAGTATAGATAACATCAGCACTACCACGGTTATTCATAAAGGTGGATACATCATGAGTGAAGACTGCTAGGTTGGTAGCAGTGGATCGCCTAGGAAGGAAGCCGTGCTGAAATTCAGTGATGAATGGTGACACGTGGGCGTACACTTCGTCCCGAACAATTGATTCAAAGACTCGTGCGAAAATAGACATTAGTGATACTGGTCTGTAATTTGCTACTTTCTGTCTGGAGCCTTTCTTTAACACTGGGGTGATATGGAATGATTTCCAGTACTCCGGAAACACTCCTTCACTGATGGCTTGGTTGAAAAGAATATAAAGTGGACGAGATAGCTGGTGGCATAAAGATTTAATTATTTCAATAGGAATGGCATCAGGACCGGGAGACTTGCCAGAGGTTAGATTATGTAATTTATTCTTGATGCAGTCTTCGGAAATATGGAAGTAAGAAATGCTGTCGCTACTGGAGGGTAGCAGATCAGGTAGGGATGGCGGTATAGAATTTACAGGAAGGAATAAGGTTTCGAAATAATCAGAAAGCAGCTCACAGGCAGAGTTTGCATCAGTACTGGTACGTCCGTCGTACTCGAGTGAGACCGGTAATCTGGTGTTCCTAGATCTCTGCTTAATGAAGGACCATAGTCTGTTCGGATTTGATTTCACACTGGAGTCTATGTCTTCCAGGTAGGCGTCATACTTTCGGCGCTGAATTTCTTTGAATTCGGTCCTCCTGACCACAAATTCAATTCTATGGCATTCTGAAGAAGAGCGTTTCCATTGACGATGAGCCCTATTTTTCGAGTGTAGCACGCTGATTACATCTGCATAAAAAGTACAGACTTTGCAGTTCAGTCAAATGACGAGGATTGGTGTGCAGACGTAGCTAATTTGGCTGATATGTTTCGCCATTTAAATTACCTGAAAGACAATATGCCAGAAAAATAACAAAATTTGCTTAATTCAAGCAAAAAAATGAGTTCTAAAATTATGCGTGGGTATCAAAAATGTTACGATGCTTACTCTTACTTTCGAGGTAGATCCACAAGGTGACATAACCTCTGGATTAATTTCAAATCACCTTAGGGTTCTTGAGAATAACATGCCACTAAATTTTCTCTCAACTGTCGACTAATACGATTGGGTGCGCAATGCTTATGCTATGTGTCCAAACACCACCACCGACCTTTCTCTGGAGCAAGTAGAGCAGCTCGCAGAACTTCAGAGAGACCAATCACTTCAAGTGAAATAGGGTAAAGTACCACTCATCCAGTTTTGGCGAAGGAAGAGTACCGTACCCACTAACAGCAGTGGAAGCAATTATTACACACTTGCTATTTTTCCACCACCAACTCATGCGATCTGAGGTTTTCAGCACTAAGCAACATAAAAAACAAGATACGCGAGAGACTTCTCCCAGTTGACCAGGAAATGCTTGTTTGTTTGTCTTCAATTCCACCACGAATTGACATTTTGTGTAAACAGAACAGACTCACGTTTGTCATTGGCAACTCAAACTTGAAGGCGAAAAACCAATAAATAATCTGTAAATAAGCTTAAGTTCTGGAATATGTTTATACCAGGTGAATCAGTTGCCCCTTATATTATTGTTTTATGCAGCGAAGGATAAGGATAAGGAAGGATAAGAGAACGTTCATGGAATGTGTAGACCTAGAAAGGGCTTTTGATAACGTTGATTGGAGTAAGTTGTTTGACATTTTGAAGACGATAGTAATAAAGTACACGGACAGGAGGGTGCTCTACAATCTATACAGAAACCAGACAGCAGTTATTCGAGCCGAAGGACGTGAGAGAGAAGCTGGTATTCAGAGAGGTGTAAGGCAAGGCTGCAACTTATCACCAATACTTTTTAATCTACACATTGAGCAAGCAATGAAAGAAATTGGAGAAAATTTAAAGTAGGAGTAAAGATTCAAGGATAAATAATTTCAACTCTTAGATTTTCTGACGACATCGTCATCTTAGCCGACACACCAGAGGAGTTGAAGGAGTTTTAAAATGGTATGGATTCTGTCTTGAGGAAACAATTCATGATAAAAATTAATAAATGTAAAACAAAAATATTGGAATGCAGTCGAAAGAAATCAGAAACCCCTATGGATGTCGAATTGGCAGGTGAACATCTAAAGGAAGTAGGTGACTTATGTTACTTAGGAAGCAAAATAACCAGTGATGGATGAAGCAAAGAGGATATAAAAAGTTGGTTAGCACAGGCAAGGAAAGCATTTCTACAGAAAAGGAATCTGTTGACATTGAATATACATTTAAGTATTTGGAAGTCATTTTTGAAAACCTTTTTCTGTAGCGTGGCACTTCTATGGAAGTGATACTTGGACTATTGGTGCAGCAGAAAAGAAGAACATTGAAGCGTTTGAAATATGGTGTTATATGAGAATGATGAAGATCAAATGGGTAGATAGGGTTACGAATGAAGAGGTATTATGACGAGTGAGAGAGGAGGGATGTTTCTGGCAACTGCTAATGAAGAGAAGAGATAGGTTGCTAGGGCACATACTTAGACACCCAGGAATAGCAAATTTAGTTGTAGAAGGAAGGGTCGAGGATAGGAACAGTAGGGGTAGACTAAGGTTAGAATATGTTTAACTGATTGCCTCGGATATAGGGTGTGGTAACTATGTAGGGATGAAACGATTAGCTGAGGACAGGGAAGCATGGAAGGCTGCATCAAACCAGTCGATAGACTGAAGAGTCAAACAACAACAGCAGCCTAACTTACGCTTGTTGTCAGGATGGTCGATATTTCTCTGCTTGCATCCCGTATGTTACTAATGCCGTGTAAGCATATCCTGCAAACGATACTGAACTGTATTATTTTCCCTCGTATTGGTCTGTAGTCACATCGAGGAAAAAATAATGGTGTTCAGTATGATTTCCATTACTTTTATTAGCAATATCCTAAACCCACAGATGTATCGCAGTACACCGGTTGAAAACCACTGATGTAAATCAAACAACAGAATAACAGTCATATTTAATATGTTACTTAGGTGCATTGATTGTTTAGAAAATATATTTCATGGATTATTTTAAAATTTCAATACGATCACATGTTAGTAAAGAACGCTATTTCATTTCAAATCATGTGTATTATCTCGGTTTTCATTGGATGAGGTCCATATACCAGGTGAATCAGGGGCCCCAGGTCATATTGTACGTCCAACACCAACCTTAATGAGTTAATAATTTTGCCTGTTAAAGCGGACACTCCGATAGGTTTTCCCAATGGCCGTTAAGGATAGTTATGTACAGTATTGTTTTATACACACAGAATTCAGATCTAGCTTCAATTACAATCGATTATTACTATTATTATTATTATTATTATTATTATTATTAATGGATACCCAACGTGGTTGCTCAGCTGCCCCGAGTTTCATTCTCCTCTAAAGATTTCTACTCGGTAGGTGGGCCTGAAATGTTGACTCAGCTTTGTGTTGAAAATTAAATACGAAATTTTAACGCCCAAAATCTTAAAATATTAATGGACACTAAAAAGTCTACATGTGTTTAAATTATAGCACTCTTTCACTATAACAAGTTTTGAAGGGAACAGTTGAAAAAATAATGAAATATAACAATTGGCATCTTCAAATTCAAGCGTATACCATCTTCAATTTTACAAAAACATATTAATAAATGTATCTGTAAGTGTAGGCATTCCATGATATGATTTGCAATGATCAATTGTATTATGAGGATAAGCCATCAGATTTTGGAAATTTGTGGATCCAGCATATATCCTCGCCTTTCTCAAGTTTTTAAATGACATAGTTTCCATATTCTGCAATATTGATCACTTTTACTTTGATTTCCTTAATAGCTTCCATGGTATTCCATGATGTTTTAAAATAATGCTGTTATTAAATGTGAAAATGTATGGTCAAAGTTGGATCTAGCACACTTTCTCTAAAATTTCTCCGTGCACACAATAAATCTACATTTCATGGGACTGAATGCGATGTAAGTAGATTAATTTGCACAAAAAAAAAAACTCTACGCCACTTTGGAATTATTATCTTCATGGTTGACGGATTGAATACTAGAACCCCTACGCATAAGACATTTGTCTAATGTTCTTAAATTGCTGCGAAAGGAGAAGTGCGTCTTTGTTTTGAAGTTGATATATAATATGGTAATGAATTTATTTTGGAAAATGCATAGAATCGTTATGGAGACACCGAGCTGGTGCTTCACAGCTGGGTGCGTCACAGAATAAGCAGCGTTTCTCATTTGCCTTATGAGATATTGATGTTCGTGAGTAGCTGCGAGGTTCAACTTGCTTCTCTTTTCTCCGGGACAGAAGACATTCGTTACCTGAGGAGCCATTTAGAAACATGCTTATCTCCCGCACAGACTCCATACTACAGTATCGTGCAAGCTACCACTGATTTCGTTACAGATGGAGCGAAGTTTGTAGGCATAAATTGTAGATAAGTGTTGGAAAATTACATATTAAAACTAGGAAGACCACGAGACTATAGTTGGCTCACGGTATTAATTTTCTCCTAAAATATAATGCTTATACTCTTATTTATTGTACTCCAATTTTTATAACAACACGTTACTAATGCACATACTTCATCAATAGCTGTCCAGTTCCTGGTGTAGCAGCTAGCATTCTTGGCTGTTGTCCTGGAGGTCTGGGTTTGATTCCCGGCTCTACCAAGAATTGAAATCCTGGTCAGAGGGCTGGAACGAAGTACACTCGGCCTCGTGAGGCAAAACTGATTATAGGTGGGTTCGATTCCTACCTCAGCCATCCTGGAAGTAGTTTCCCACTTCTACTCCAGTAAATGCTGGAATGGTTCCAAATTTAAGGCCACGGCCCCCTCCTTCCTAATCCTCATCTGAATTACAAATACACACACTAGTACACTCATCACAACAACATAGGTTATCAGACAAGAATCTCCCACGCATCGAAGCACACTGGGCTAAATGACCACCATCTCTCAGCCCCTCAAATGATACAACAACAACAACAACAACAACAAAAACAACAACAACAACAACAACAACAACAACAAATACTGTTACAAACTTTTGGTGTCTATGTATGCCAGTTCCTTAATATAGATATTAAAACAATGATTTACCGATCAGTACCTCTGAATATCTGTTATAGGCCTATCATTTTTAAAGTGAAAGTATGATGAAATGAATCACAATGTTGTGTGGTCTCCTGGGAGGCCTGGTACAGGTCTTCTAGTTGACGATGCTGGACTACCTGTGCGTCATGACGAGGGTGAATTTATGATACAAACATCACCTACACGCAGCCATTGCGCAAGAAGAATTATCCCTGGAAGATTAAAACCCTCTTTCCCTATCTGGGAGCCAAATCAGAGACACGTTAGTTCAAAGACTAACATGCTCACCACTCAACGCCGGAGCCTGACCAAGTGCAAGTGTAAAGTATCGTCAGTGTCTAAACCTCCAGTTAAGTTGTGATAAATGTAAAAGGAAGTATGCAGGGAATATTACCTAATGATAATTTTAACTGTTAATTGTATGTAGTAAGTGCAGCATCATCTCACCTGATTGGTTGAAAATGTATTGTAAAAATGGCTGTTTCAATTTCGAATTAGGTCGTATAAACTCTATGCATCATCTCCACAGCTAGCACAAAACACTATTGTGAAGTACGATTCTCAAATTGACACAAATACTTGATAAGTATTTCATATCTATTATTATCTTCATTAAATAAATAATATTATTCTATTGCGAGAAATTACGCTTGGATATTCCTACTTAGAACTCATCTGATTCAACAGATAACTTGGGCACTCTTGGCATACAATTAGGTGCTGTAAAATAATGTGCTGAAATAGCTTTTATTTCAAATCATTTAACAACGGAATATATTTCACTCAAAGTCAAATGGCATTGACGGAATGAACAGTTATGTTGGTGCCCTTACTATAAATTATGCCTAAAGGTTATCTTCTACCGCCACCACACTGATATTTTTCATTTATAGGCCTATATATAGAATGAGGATGGGCTTATTTATGCGTTGTATTCAATGCAATTACGTGCATTACTCAATGATACCCGGGTAATTTTATGAAGTACTGTATGTGCAGCAACATATCACGTGATTCTGATTGAAAACGTATTGTAAGATAGGCTGCTCTAATTACGAGTTTAGTTCGCATGAACTGCATGCGTCATTTCTACAGTTAACAGAAATTGCTATTGTGAACATGTGAAGTATGGCTTTTAAATTAATACAATTACTATTATATATCTATTATTATCATTATTATATAGGAATAAAAATGTTCTCTAATAATTTACAGGCAATGTTCATTATTCAGTGAACGGTGAATTGGAAAGTTTGCTGCCCCTCTAATAATGGCGTGCTCTTGAAGGAACCTGCATATCGTGAGGAACATTAAATGATTATGGAGATGTCATTCACTTGCTGTTCTCGAACAAATGGGGATCTCCATAGTGGGTTTATATCTCGCGATCCTGGCGGGGTTTTAACCTGGGGCCTTTTAGGCCTACGCCCTGCGTGATATTAAGCAGGCATCCAGGAATTTGGTAGACTACTATAGCATTGTTGCGTTTCATCCTTTATATTGTTGCCCAATCAAACACTCAATTTAAGAATAACCTGGGTAAATGATCTTTAAAAATGCTGATGTTCAAGTATTGTAGATGATCATGATCATCATTACTTAAAATACTGTAGATCGTCACGATTTTTGACAGATGTTCAAGTGCTTAATTTTAGGATTATTGTTGTTCGAGATAACATTATGATGAACGAAGACATACTTTGGATAGCTCTAATAGTGTACTACCATGTGCTTTGTTCGAGAGTTTAGGACCTGTACGTTACAAAAACCTTCAACTAAAATACTTCGATCCCGTTTCCTGGATAGTCACTAAACATTCACAGGTCACTCTCACAGGTGTGTAATTTCTAATGACTCAATACATAAATATATTTACTTCGATTGTAAAATAATTATTGGACGTATAAGGAAAACTTCTTCAAATAGGTATGCGTAATGGATGATAAATGTACACATAATAAACTGCACTAGCGAAACAAGACATACTTCCTGGGTAAAATAATGGCAAGCGGGCTGTGAGTCTATCAGGGGTTATTCATTATTCAGCTTGCTCTGGTTTGTTTACTTTGTGCTCTGAAATGGAGCAGAACCAAAAGAATAAAGAAAGACACCAACTGTGCATGTGAAAGATAAATAAGGAGATAAATATTAATTGTAGCATAGAGCTCGAAATGTGTTCTGAATAACAATGAAGCAGAGATCAAGATGACAAAGTAGGTTATTTCTGGGGCAAGCATATCAAGAATTCCGTCGACAGGTGAAGTGAGTACTCAAATTTCGATGTGACAAGGTAAAAATATTCTCTGAAAAGAATTCATGAATACCCTCAAAATTACGCCAGCTATGTGTTTCGTTGCATTCATCCATTCAGGGATTATTGATTGGTTTTAACGGAAGATACAGCGGCACTGCGTTTGCAATGCCGTGCATTTACAGAATAGAATTACTACCCAATTTACAGCTGCTGAAGATAACGAAACTTAAGATAGACTGTTTGTTTAAGGCATGACATCTTCGTGATGACCTTGGGTGGCGCTCCTGTGGTATGGGTCAGATTTCCGGTTCTGCTAAGATATTTAATGGCAGTGTGAGTGCTGGAACAGGGAGCTCTCTACTTCAGGAGGCAGAATGACCGCACACATCGGTGTAGAGTTACATCTGAGGCCGATTGACGAATGATTAGTGTAGGAATATGATTATTTGAACGGCCTCGCTACCAGAGACTGTGCACCTGACCTCATCCGAGACCTATAGAAGGACTCACACAGTCTATGCAATGCGCACTAGATCAAAACAGCTTAAAACCCATAGCATTAATATCTCTGCAAGTGTTCAAAGAGGATTACGCAAATCACATTTGAAATATGGTTTTTACTAACTCCACACATTTTATCTCCTGTAAAAATTATCCATGTTACTAATGCGACTGATGTTAATAGTTTCGAGGTCACTCCCATATATTGTAAACATTGATTTCCAATGATAATCATATGTAGGTGATATAGATGTTACACGCCTTAAAACAATAACCTCAAACAATCTTATATTTATCAGGCCTGAACTATTTCATTATTTCATTCAAATAGTTATTATACAGCACTGTGTTTAAGGAGCTTTTATGTTATTGTTACGAGTGCCAGACAGCTTCGCTGCTTCGCGCGTGACTCAGTCCTCCCCAGGCTATCCCTGACTGTGTGTTACCAGCGCCTTACGCAACGGGGCTGTAAGAACAAAAGGGCATGGTCCAGAAGGTTCGTGGCCCACGTAGTATTGGAAATCTCGGGAAGGTGTGAGCCCTGGTCTACTCTGGAAATATCGTTGAGTCATAAGCCCTGATATATTAACAGCGATCCTGGCCGGTGAGGATGGACTGTGTTTTTTGAGCGAGTGTGTTTCACTGTGCGACAGAAGTATTGCAGCGAAGTGCCTTGCGAGTGTGTTCTTACCAGTGCGATAGAGGTGTTATGGTGACGTGCGAATTGCGAAACAGTGTGTATTCAAGAACAGTGAGTGACAGACTCTAGCTTGTGTACTCAAGGAAGTGTTGCAGGTATTTCTACCGAGGCCACCGGTCTCATTAGCGAGGGATTAACTGCGTGAGCAAGTGAAAGGGTAAATGTCCTCCATAAGGGAGCAAACACGAAGAAAGACAACTAATTGTTTCTATTTGCTTATTGTGTGGTGTAACTTTCTGACCTGCAATAAAGCTAATATTTCTTTAAAGGACCATTTTTGTCGTGCTTTATCTACTTAGATCCAATTAACGAACTTGCTACTAGGGGTAACACGTATCATTATTCAATGCCTATGAACTCTGGTAGGCTAAACATGCAATGTACGTAATGTTGGTCAGCCCTACGAAGTCTTGCCGCTACCCATGTCCACTACCCCTACTCTCATGGTCAAGCTAAGCAGGCTGCTGAGCTCCCAAGCTTCCCGTACCCCCGTACTTCTCTGGGAGCGCTCAGTGACTTAATATGGTGGGAAATATTTTGTAAGCCCACCTGTAATTATGGTATTTCCGATAGCCTTTTTGGAAGATTTGTTGCCACAACATTTCCTAATAATGATCTTCTCGTCGTGACTTCTGTTGGAATCTTTAATCTTGTGTCATGTCAGTCTCTGGCACTTCATTTAACGAACACAACAATTATAGTTGTTCAGAACGAATCAATACTTTTTTCTATTACAAAACATTCAATGTTTATATGCATTTTTGATGGAAGTGAATTTAGACCATACCACAAAAAACTTTCTCTGGCTTTTCCCAATTAATTGGGGTCGCAGGAGCCAACCACGCTCATTTTGGCTTTAGAAGGGGATTTAAAGCAGGATGCCCTTCCAGACGCCACGTGATTTTTCAGTTGAAAATTCCACCCCGCTGTCACCGGGATTGGAACCCCGGCCGTCCGTGTGAAGGTCGAGCAGCTAAGCCACTGTGCCATGACACTCCACGTAGATCATACCACTAGAGACAGTTAATTTACGACCTTTGTGAGCGAATACACCCATCAGGGCGACACTCTTCACACGCAGGAAAACAAACAAGAAGGCTCACGATGGCCACAAGCAGCGAGTAAACAAGGATGAAAGTAAACTGTCAAGTTAGCATAACGTTCCTTGTGCATGTTATCTATATTGATCAGTTCATATAAAGCAGCTTTGTGATGGGTAAACATATTAATACATCAGCCATCTCCAAGTTTGTACAAGGTACTAGGAGATAAGTTATTGCTACATTTTGTATTACCACATGCCATATACATGTACTTCTTAAATTTTGAGCACATTTAAGAGAGTTTTGAAAAGAATTTCATAGTAATGACTATTGTATAGATACTGCCATCACGAGAATGTATTGCTATGCCATCGATCAGAAACTTTTCAAAAACTACTCATTAATTAACTGCACATAACTTTATAATCATATTCCTTCCTGAATATTGATTTTGGTTTTATTATTATGGGAGGTACAGTGGAACTTGGATAATTTGAACCTCAAGGGAACAGTAAAAATATTCGAATTATCCAAAAATTCGAATAAAGAAAGTTTTTTCAAAAGGGTAGAGAAAATATATTGTATTACGTTTACATAATGATTAACAGCAGATTAACTGAATCCTACTGTATAATGACTGTATCGTGAATAACCCCTAAGTTTCAAATGATAAAATAAAACCAAAATGTACTATTCACCTATTTAACGACAGTAGTAATCCAGCAATCTAGTTAAGTCTTAGAGAAATCTACTGTTCTTCAAAAAAAGTTTGAGATTTTTACCTGTTTCTAACAATTAAGTCTCTCGGCCATTACAAATGAATCTAACAAATTAAAGGAACGGAAAACAGAATCACTTACGTCATTCCTACTTTCAAAACTAAAACGCCTAAGTTCTGTGATGTGGTTTGTTGCTTGGGCTGCGCTCGGAACAGTTTTTTCTGGAACTTCCTCCACGAGTTCATCGCCAGATGCGTCGTCACCAACTTGTTTTTCGGAGTTCAGTACATTGGCGATGATTTTTGCGTCGGTCACCTCACCACAAACTGCGACATTTTCATCCGATCGGCTCTTTACACGCAAAAACTTCGAATTATCCAAAATATAATTCGAATTAACCACGATTCTTTAGCATTGATTGTATATACGAGGCTGGTTTTTAAGTAAGGGCCGATATTTTAAAAATTAACCGAACATTTTATTTTGAAACCACATTTATTTTTAGGTTTTACATACCTTCCTCTATTTTTCTACATAGTGGCTTGTTTATTAAGGCTTTTGTCATACCTTAAAACTAAGCTCTGAAATCCCTCTGCCTAAACGTTTGCCACCTGCTCTGACAACCAAGAATTCATGGCTGTTTTCACTTCTTCATCGTCGGCGACACTTGAGGAAAATCCATTGATAGAGTGGTTATCGGGAATCTTCGGTCCTCGTGAATTTTCATGTCAATTGCAGTCACCTAGTCACCTGAACATTTTCACGGCCACTTTTGAACTCGCGTACCCATTTTCGCACTTTACCTTCCGTCATTGCATTATCACCATACACCTCACAATGCTGACGATGAATGTCTGCAGCCGACATGTTTCTTGCACTCAAAAAACGTATCACAGATCGTACCTCACACGCGGCGGGCGAATACATAATCTTGAAAATTGTAAAGATGCACAGTTCAGCGTACAGGTTAGCTACACAACTGGAACTGACGCCTGCTTGTTCACAGAAGATGCCAGGAGGTAGCGCGCACGCTTGTTGCGGCGTGCGCACTAACTACGGGCTTTAAAAAACTGACCTTACTTAAAGAACAGCCCTCGTAAAATTATTGAAGTTGGAATTATTGAAGTTCGAATTAGCCACGTTCCACTGTACTGTAGCTAGCAGCAGGAGAACATCTACGAAGGATTATCATGCCGGTTAGATAATGAAAGTAAAACACGTAAATCAGACCATTTTCCAACACTGGTTGAGACAAAACTTGACCATTCTAAATAGGCCTACCTATAAAAGCTAATTTCATGGAAATGTGTCCACGTGAGAGGGTTACAACATGTAGCACTCCAACAAACCGTGTGGTAATACATTCGGCACCCAGTTTATAAATGGAAAATACACATATTGCATTCCTTACGACTGGGATGGCTTCTCGCGTGCAGGTGAAAAGTTTTGAAGCAGGCCATCTTTGGACAAGAAAGGCGAGAGGGTTCTATGCCCCATTAGCCACTCTTGAAATGGGTTTTCATGGTTTCTCTTTTCGAATTCCAATCAAATTCCGGGAATGTACCTCGAATACGTCACAGCCACTTTATTCCAACTCCTTTTCCAGTTTCGACCATTTTCATTCATATCTTCTCTCATTAACCCATTTGATAATGTTTGTCAGGAGGAGCATCTGGCCTTAAAAAGGATTCTCCACATAGGAAAATGATCTCATGTTTTCTCCCACCTATAGAAACTGTAATACATAACTAAGATGCATACTGTTCACAAAGTGTATATTCTTACAGATCACATAGTGGTGGTCCAGGAATTACGCTTCGCACCATCCCAGGATTTGCCGGGAGTGAAAGCGGAAAAACATGTAATACCAACCCTAGTTTGGCTGAGTCTTAAATTGAATCCAACTGTACTCAGTTCTTCTCACAAAACTGAATGAATCCCTTTCAGCATTTCAGTTCCGTGACTGACAGGGGCGTAAAACTCCTCGCAAAACTTGGGGGGGCGGAACAAATTTATAAACTGCGGTTGCCTACCTACCTGGGAGAATCTATTTTCGTTTTAGGCTTTAAAGTTTGAAATAACACGGTACTATAGGCCTAACGCTAAATTAAAAATACGTTAATTGTAGTCATTATTCCTAATTAACCCTTCGGATACCAACTAACTTTAATGAAATCACTAGTTTCTTATGTCCTACATATAATTTTTAAGGTGTTAATATTTGACTGTAGCATGCAAATATAGTATATGAGATGCTAAATAATTAAAGCAGTGTTTCATTTGTTTCATTAAGTTAAAAGACACCTTTTTATAATTTGAATTGGACATTTTTCAAATTTATCATTATAAGTCGAAAACGTACTCTCACACGCTTCACTGAGCGTTAGAATCTCATTTATTTCTCCATCGTTCAAAGATCTAGCGATATTTATCACCACGTATCTCAATTAGCTCAGAGTAAGAATGTAAACATACATAGTTTCAAAAGATCACACGTGCGGGTAATCAGCTGATTACAGCATGTTTTGAGAATACTTATTATGAACCGAGTTATTCACAGAACACGAACATATCGATATCCAGAGAGAGAATAATTCCGTCATTGTCTTGGTTACAACAGTGATAGCACTGCTTGGCTAGAAGTAGTGGCCTATTAATAACACATCTACCGTCCGTGGCATTTTTAGCTGAAGCGCTCTTGGCCGATATATCGTCCCCTGGCACTATAAGGGTTAAAATAAAAAAAATAAAAAACTTAGAATAATCATTTTCAACGTCGAGGTTGAACACTGACTGCCCGCAAGGGCGCATATAGAGTTTTATTTGGGAGTGAGGGGGGCAACCAGGAGTTTGGTGGCATGGAATAGTCCCCAACGAAATGGGGGTCCGGGGTTCCTCCCCGGGAAACATTTGTATAATTTGGTGCAAAATGAAGAGTTTTAAGGCTATCTGGCATAACTATTTCAACCAATTTGTTGTGATGTTTTACGTTTGATTATTGTCAAACACAACTAAGACAATTTCATGTTACTTTTCATTAATATAGTCATCTTGCTCACTTTATAGTATTTAGATAGAAAGAATGAACATTACTGTTTTTGATTTGGGGCACATGACCTCGCTCTTCCGCCGCTTTAAACCTCAATATCTGATTTGATTTACAACTTACACTATAATATAAAGTCAAAGTTTCTTGAAGCATTACCAAATTGGTTTATAACTTCATCGTCAGTGAGTTGTATGTCTCTGTGAATAGATAACAATGCTAGACCGATAAGTCGGTTTTCGGAAGTAGAATTTCTTGAAGTATGTTTTCAACCTACTCAACTCCAACTCTATTCGGCGATAGCTACAGAGACAGGCAAAAGTGCCAAAAGTTTGATAAGGGTATACAAGTTAGGGGAAAAAAAACTTTTATCACACGCTTCAAGGGCACTTATTGCTGTTCTTGGTAGGTTCTTAAGAGCGAAGGCACTGGAGAGTAATAAGAGGTTATGTTATGAGATCAGAGCAAACTGATTGTCATACTGTTTCGTACATCACGCTACCGTCGCCTCACTTTGCTACGTTGCCGTATGTCGCCTCGCTTTGCTACGTTGCCGTATGTCGCTTAGTAACAATAGTACATTATAAGTATATTATATTTTAATGTTGTAATTCATAAATAAATATTATGTGTGTACTGCCGTCGATCTTTGTTTACAAACTCTTTAGCAAGACGCGTGTAATTGAACTTGTCAACCATTTCCGAATAGGTGGCTCGTAGACAGCCATGATTCCGTGTTCCGTCTAATTTGTCACATCGTAGATCAGATGTGGTCTCATCACCGAAAAACGTCTCTCTGCAGAACAGCTTGAAGCAGGTATGCCGAGCAGATTCACGGCCATCACAGTGGAAAAGTACAAACTTCATAAATTTAAACGAAGTAATCAACAATGGTTAGACAGAAACTGATGAAATGCTGGAGCTCAACCGATTTGGATAAATACAACACAAGCGTAGCACCAAAATGTCAAACTCCTAAAGTCACGTGCATCATTGCTTTTCAAACCTTGTCGGCGTAACACAGGGCGCATGCGTAGGGTGTGCTTATAGAGCGAGATGCGCGAGGGAAGAGTCATGTTATTTTTACCTTGCTTATTTTAAAAAAACGACGCGCGCGCTGTTGTTTCCAGGCAGGAGTAATGATTTTGTGTGTCCCAGTACTTTACCTCAGTTTTAAACCAGGGCTCAGAAATAATAGTTCGAAAATGTACCTTTTCGAATCATAGTGGTAAGTGGACAGTTGGTGCCTTGGCGGGAAACAGCAGAAGGGGCATAAATAGACTGTTCGGTAGAATAAAGAAATTACGATTAACTTAGTATTAAATCATTGTGACCGGTATGCGCGGCAGTATTAAAGGTGCCGGGACGTATTCAATATACCGGGCAGCGCTTAGTTGAATGGATTTTTAGTCCACGCGTGGCGAAGACAGTTCCACGGTCTTTAATAGTTGTAGATCTTCCTGTCTTCAATAACATGCATTCTTATCTAGATTTGGCAACGTCACACAAATAAACATTGCACTGACCTCAGACAGAACAAAGGAACAAAGGGGGGAGAAAGGAAAAACCAGTTTTGTCCAGCTAACACCCGGGTTCAGTCGACCACAACTGGTGCTTGAGTGAACACGAAACTGCTCAAAGTCCCAGCCAGGAAGACAACCGGATAAGTATCAGCCTGTATTATTACAGTATAAACATAGTTGATTTTTTGCAACCATATAATCACCCCAAAGAGACAAACTCCGGATTTCCATCACCATTTTAGCATTTCACCTAACATTCAATATACTAAATTTAGCATACACTTACAGTTGCATTACCAATACTGCAACTAAATAATTGTTCATATTGTAAATATTTTTCACCTGTATTCTCAAAAATAGATGTTATAGCATAAGTGTAATAGATCTGATGATGATCGCTTGACGATCGAAAACTGGTCATCCAAGTGTATATATTAATCTCATGTAATTTATTTCAGGATTAGGGCATAAACCAGCTATTTTTGGGTACATTCGTGTTGACCGATTGAAAGCACTAAACTTTTGTTTAGTATTAAATCGTCTATAGAATACTTTCTGGTTATTTTATTTTTATTTTTTCAGGGCAGGCTAGTTAAAATGTTTGCCTTGCATCTAAAACTTTGGGGGGATCAATGCCCCCCTCTCTGTATTTAACGCCCCTACCTTGACAGAATCACGAATCAAATCCAGAATCATGAAGACAGAAGACTTAATACGTATCCCTACACCATAAACGTGGGAAAATAAAATCAATATAATCAATATAACGTGCTGTCCGGCATTCACCTTGAATTGTAAATAAGAAGCCATGGAATTCCTTTTCAACAATGGCCAACAATGGTATTTGAACTCGTGTATATAGCCTCATGGCACCGATCTTCCCGGCCAATCTTCCATGAAATATCTGTGCTGCCTTTTAAATTCATTAATTTTATTAATCAATCTTGATTTTTTTTGCACTCGTGATAAGTAAAACTCTCATTTTCTGAAAACTGCAAAGATATCGTTCATAAAAAGAGTATAATTTATGACCTTGATCAGAAGATTGAGGAATCTCAAGCCTGTGTACAATACCACAAGATACTCATTCGATGAGCTGCAACAAACATTTTATTAAATAAACGAGCCTATACATTGAAATTATACATAACTCAGAGAGATTCCATCGTTATACTCGTATATCTAATTCAATGCTTTGTTGCTATCCCTGGGTCAGAGGAATGTCATGTTGTGTTATTTTCAACGTCATAATAATCACTGATGAATCCGTCGTTCTCATCTAAATGCCATATTTTTAATTTCAGTATAATATATTTATTAATAATCTCATAAATAACCAGGAGCTTTGCTATTACAAGCACGGAACGAAACGCATGAAAGCATTATCACTGTTTGGCGACTCGTTTTAAATCCAAACGTCAATATTGGCAACCAGCTCCGATATGTTTATTTTAATGCGATAAAATATGGAAAAGAAATAATCTGTCTCTTGCATTGCGAAATAAACCGTCCACTAATAACTCAAAAATATAAAATGAATGATTCTGACTGATGATTTTCATTGCATTTTTACTTCATGAACATGTCCTAATTTATAGAGAGGCATCCAAGTAAAACTAATGACAATGTGACAATTGGACGGAATGTCAGCTTGCTCATGCTGTCACAGAACCAACAGCAATGTTCCCATTCTTCTGATTCTATGGTATCCTAATTCTGATGGGGGAAAGCAACAAACGCCATGAACCTTCTTCTGGTCGCCAGAAGAGTAACCGAGAACATTAAGTTAAATTTCTCGTCTGTGAATGGGAACTGCAAGCTTGGAGAATCGAAGCTCGACTCCTGCCGTTGAAAACGGCCGTCCTGCGTGTGAAATTTCCCTAGATATTTAGCCACACACTGCATGCATATGTGAGGATCGTATTTTATTGTAAGTCCCGAGACATCTACCCGAATGATAGACCCTAATAATTACATCTTCCTATATTATTAGAGTCACCACAGTAGTGCAACTTATCAAATATCATATACCTCTAATTGAACCAACGACAATATTTTTCTTTTTTAGTTGCAATTAGAAAGTGAACTAGCCCTACAGAATCCCTCGTAAATTCCACTCGTGCTAGAGGGCCCTAGGTGTAAAAACAGTTATTTATGATTAGGTAAATCCAGACTTATTTTCTGGTCTTTCGCAGGATGAGGCAAAATGTCTTACTGTACAGTTGTTGTGAATTAAATATTCAGCGATTTTTTATTTTCTTTAGTGGGTTTGGAACAACATTGATCCTTGTTCATATTCCGGGAGGACATTGATTTGAATCCAAAAGTTATACTTAATTTTTAGTCTACACCTTCGGAGACATAGCTGTACTTCAGGACAATCATGTTGTCTGGTTTGAATATTGCTACTAAAGCCCTGAAAGCTTCTGTTTTTGCCCATCCCGACTGTTCAACATATGATCATCCGACACCATTTTTTCCCCATTGTTTAATTTAATAATATTCAGTAATCCTTTTAATAAATGTGTATTTCTGTTGTTGAAAATCGAAAACAAATGAGAGAAAATAATTTCTGTTGTTAGCCTGCTCTCGCAAAAAATAAATACGGTACGTTAATAGGATCATGTAAGTGTGTGAGTCGTTCTGATTGAGTGTATGTCCCCACTATAGAATCCTAAATGGTTCAACCAAATTCAAAAAGGCTTGCTACAGGTTTAGCCATCCCTTCGTGGTCCTTAAATGTACTTCTTCTAAGTTATATTCGTGCCACCTCAAGTATCAATCCCCAAGCCAGCTACCTACTAAAACATCATTGGATACCTACAGAATAAGTTCGTTGGTTGAGATATCATATTAATAGAAGACTCATGCCTTACAATCACGAAGTTAACAGTCTTGTAAAATTTCAATATTTTTTCATTCTAAATTCAAGTTTCGCAAATTACCTTTTTAGCGAAGTCGGACTTAGAGGTAACAACATTCCCAGCGCAGATATTTCAATATGGTGCCCGTACACAATATTTATGCATTATAATTATTATTTTACACTCCAATAAGTCAATATTTACAATAATTAGCATTCAGGAAACTTTTTCACAGGAACTATGTTTCCCTATTTACAAAAAATAATGAATACCACGCCTATCACCATTTCGAACTCAGCATATAACATTAAAATAGTTATTTCATCACCTATTAAACTTACAATTGAGACACTTGGCAAAAACGTAGTTGGCTACTGTTTATTACATTACTCCTCCCAAGGCTAATGTGTATGTGTGTCCTACATTCAAGATGGCAGTCATGCGTACTATTAAAAGTTAAAGCGATAAATTTGGATGTGTTTGAGGAAATACCACGAGTCTTGGTGAGATAGATTCTTGTGTAAGAATCCTCAGATAAACAAGTTCCAAGAAAGAATTCTTCTACTGTATAGAGAAAGATTATGTAGAAATCACGCTTGGAATTTAGCGATATTTTTCTCTTATCCTTGAAAACGTCTAGTCAACTGCCTCTGACATTCAGTTGTGCATAATTCTGACTTGAGATGGAATATGGACTCCCCTTGACCGTGCATCTACCCATGGTTGTGATTCAATTCTCGGGTTATGCATGTGGCATTTTGAAATTATGTCACGTCAATGTGGTATGTTCCATGTTAATCTTTAGGTCCATTTACTTATGACCACCCAACAGCACAGTTGTGTGCGTTAAATACTACTCCACAACTGCAATGGGGAGCTTTAAGTTTGGAAATAATATATCCGAATTCTGGAGTTGGTAGCAACCACTGAAGGGAATGCCGATCCCCGGTGGCCGATCCAAACCAAGACCCTAATGACTACAGTAGTACATAATACTATAGCCATCACAATTATACATGTTATCCTGTAAACACAATACAAATATGCACATTAAGCATAAAGTGTCCAATTCAAATAACTGAAGCAACACCGATCTAAATAGAGACCACAATTTCAACAGCCACTGAGCTCATTATTATGAAGAACAATAATATAAGTTTCGTTCAAAAAGTAACGAGCCGCAGGCTGTAATGCGCAAACCGGTGACGACATCGGCTAATCGTGGCGTGTGTAACGAGGGGTGGTTCCGACCAGAGCGTGGAAGGTCACAGCCCGTCGTTAGAGGGCTCGCGTGCACGTCACGTGACGATACAAAACGAGCAGCAGCATGCATCAATCGTCCAACGCTGCCATTCGCTTTGCAAACAGTGACATGGAGGCGACAAACGAAGAGCAAAGAGGTGTTGTTCGGTTTCTGACAGCGGAAGGAGTAGGGGAAACGGACATTCGTCGCCGAATGTTACAAGTGTACGGCGAACACTGCATGTACCTTGCAAGGGTCAAGGCGTGGCACAAGCGCTTTAGGGAAGGACGGGTGTCGTTAGCCGATGATGCCCAGTCTGGGGCACCCCCTGCATTACCGATGACAACGTCCAGCTGGTTGATGCACTCATTACCCAGGACTGCCGAGTGACAGTGAACGCCATAGCTGCCGTGGTTGGATTGAGCGTCGGAAGTGTACACAAAATCATGAAGGAACTACTGTACTTGCGAAAAGTGTGTGCCCAATGGGTGCCCCACAGTCTTCAACCACACCAGGAAGCATGTCGAATGGCCTACTGTCTTGGTCTTGGTTGGACGATTGATGCATGCTGCTGCTCGCTTTGTATCGTCACGTAACGTGCACGCGTGCTCTCTAGTGACGGGCTGTGACCTTCCACGTTCTGTTCGGACCCACACCTCGATACACACGCCACGATTAGCCGATGTCGTCACCGGTTTGCGCATACCAGCCTCCGGCTCGTTACTTTTTGAACGCACCTTATATTTACCATGCGAGGAAAATGTAAGATATTTACCGTATTGATTTATAGAACACACTTAAACACACTACGCCTAACAATACACATTATGGAACGTCTATTAAATTGTTGTACACGTTTCGATATTCATTGATATATTTATAAGTGAGGCAGACATTTTTTTTATTGATCAGCACTCAATCTAACAAAAGTCAACAGGCAGTGAAGTCGTTCGCAATAGAGCATTAAATAAGCACTGTGGGTGGTGAGTATTTACTTATACACGTACTACATGACGCCAGTTATTGACCTATGGCTTGTTTTTGCTGCAAGAGAGAACACTGCAGTTAAGTTTTTCATTCGCATCTGTAAAAACTCTAATCCAGCGTACGAGATCCCATTAATGACGCTGGGAACTTCCATTACGAGCGAGGCACGTCCGGCATTCCAATCCCCCACCCATGCATCACACCACTTGATCTGATTCATTCTACCAGGGCAGTCAATTACATGCTCGTGCATCTCAAACATAAAATTATCCCGAGATAAAATTATAACATTGTGTTAATGCTCGCTGCAGGCTATAAGGGCTACTATACTACTGGATAGAGTTCAACACACGGTATACGAGTGCACAGTAGTGCCTTGATAATAATGAGCTGTAGTTCTGCGAAATACTTAATGTATTCCTAATGAGGCTGGGCTTAATTTTATTGTATCTAATGCAACGTTACGTGGGAAGTATACATGAAAGTGCATGCGATAAGGAAATTATTCTGTAGTCCCCACTGTCTGTAGTTAATAATATGGAGATATTAGCATTATCTTACATAACCGTGGACGTATTCATAAGTAGGCTACAGGGTCATAAAAAATAATGCCTAAATGTTAAATACTTGCTTTTCTTTAAGCGTATGGCTTTTAGTGCCGAGAGTGCCCGAGGACATGTTCGGCTCGCCATTTTGTAGCTACTTCTAAGCGGACACCCATTGGGTGAGCTACACGTACCGTCGCGTGTGGAGTGTTGTCTGGGGAGGAAAGTTTGAATGTAAGGACGAGGAGTTGGAAGGTAGCGGCTGTGGCCTATAGTTAGGGACCAACCCCGGCATTTGCCTGGAAGGAAGATGGGAAACCACAGAAGACCATCTTCAAGGTTGCCGGCGGGGGGATTCGAACCTCCTCGCCTCCCGGATGTGAGCGACTGCCAGCAGTCATGCCGTAACGACCACGGCTAACTCACCCGGTAATACTTGCTATAAAATAACTATTAAAGGTTATGTAATGGTTTTAGCCTTACAATGGATGGAGAATATAACATGGTTTTTCATGCCTTAGTACGTTTCAATGTGAACTCTGTTTATTGCTCTGCAGACGTCCAATCTGTAGTTCACTTCGTTCCACGTGCGTTGAATCATATCTGGAGTAACAGTAGAGATGGCAGCAGAAATTCGATCCCGAAGATGCAACGAATCACGAATATTTTCTGCGTAAACAACGTTTATATGTACCCCAAGGAAAAGAAGAATCCAAAGGGGCAAGGTTTGCACTTCTGGGAGGCCAGGAAATAAGGGTTTCTCTGCCAATCCAACCGTTTGGGAAGTGTGCGACGAGTGTATCGCGTACCACACGAAGGTACCGTTGTGAGGCGGATACGCTGTCCAGTCTGTTGTTCGATGTCTTCTATTTGAGGGAAGACAAACTGTTAGAGCATGTCGAGGTAGGTTTGGCCTGTAATTGAGTCAGGGAGATCAAAAACCCACTAACTCCAATTTTTGGCGAAATTGAGTCATTGGCTGGAATGGGATATTTAGTTTGTGTCGCATGGCTGCAAAGCAAGAATACCCTAATTTCGTCATTCGTCTGCATACAGGAGGTAGTTTTAAAATCTTTGGAAATCAAAACACCTCTTATTCCAAGTAATTAGAGAGTTGTTGATTTCCATGCTTTAATTCCCAGTAGATGGCAACACCATAGCTTAACCAGCAGATATTGCGAGATTAATAATCAAGATAAACTCAAGTACTAAAGAAACTAAGCATAATCCAAGCGATAAATTCCTCATATCAGAAAGTAAAGCGATACGATATTCGGCATCCCACAAAAACTAATGTATATCCATGTGAGTGAAACTATGAAAGGTCGATTTAACATCCAGAGACCCAATACAACTGCATCTTTTCCAACTCAACAAAAGTACAACTTACACTTGCCCCTGAAAATAGGAAAGCAAAAGGACATGCAAAATTTTATGAAGTTCATTTCTGAGGAAAGTAGGATGTATTACAAGAATCTGTTTGCTGAAATTAATAATCCTGATTTACAGACTGCACAAGAGAGTGAAAGTGTAACAGAATATCTGTATCACGAATCAGAGTAATGAAGTATTATGTTCATTTGTGGTTTTATTTCTGTATTTTGGTATGATTTAGATTAGAGTATTTAATTGATTCCATTTGGAATTAAAAAAAGGAACAATGCCAATTTTCATAATAAACTTTCATAGTCTATCGTTTCATACGGTAGTTATGATATATTGGTACCTTTTCTGTAATATTTATTGCCTATTTCATATATAGTACACTCTGGAAGTCAAAAAAAAACCTGACTCCACCACTATTTAATTCGAATTGTAGCGTTAAATAATATAAACACTTAGGTTAAGAAGTATTTAATTGATAAAGAATATCATTTTACTTAATATGAGCACATAAGCCCATTAGATTTAAGATCAGTGAGGAAGATAATCAGCTTTTTCTCTCTCCTGTAAAATTTGGTTTACTGGAGTTAGTGGGTTTTTGATTTCCCTGCCTCAATTGTTTTTCCACGAAAAAAAGGTCCAACAACTTGGTCATGAAATAACCCGCAACTCACATTGACTCTGGGAGATTCACGAACATACTCATGGATTTCGTTACGCAGCTACAGTAGTCTGCGCATACCAAGGTCACGCTAATGCATTAATAGTACATTATTATCTACGAGCCTATAATGGCTATAATGAAGACACGAGTATGTTTTTAAAACGAGCGTATGCGAGTTTTATAATTTCATAGGAGTGTCTTAATTACCATTACAGGCGAGTCGCATACGACTGTTTATGTTCGACGATAATTATAACTTTATATGTTTTAACATAAATATTCATAAATATCTGATGAAAGTCAGCCACTTGAATTTTGTGATCGGAGAGCGAGCGCTGGGTATGATATCTCTGGCTTTCAAGATCTCTGACCGACCGACGCATGCGCTCTGTGTGCTTGCAATGCCATATTATGCAGGCCATATGTTTACATCTGCCGTCCCTCAGTAATATTGTCACCGGAGCCGTTTGAAGGCAATGCGCTGTGTAGAAATGAGGGTTGGTGATATTAAGGTACAGTGCTATTTCTTGTCTCATATTCGCCAGTTTATTTACGCGAACATATGGACGGTGCGTATTCCATGTCGGTAATTTATTATAGTTCGATGTTGTGTTTATGTCCGACATGTTGGATTTTGAGCGCATGCGCGAAGGTGTCGTTACCTAATTGGTCAATGAACGAGCTCTGATTGGCTGGTGAAACTGTATCGTAATGAAAAACAGTGTTATAATGACCATCATTATGATACAGTTTTCTGACACATAATAGTGAGGGTCGAACATAATAGTACATTATGCAACGAGCCTATAATGGCAATATTTAAGCCACAACTATGATTATAAAACGAGCGTAGCCAGTGTCTTAATTACCATTATAGGCGAGTTGCATACGACTGTTTATGTTCGACGATAATTATAATTTTATGTTCGAACATAAATATTCATAAATATCTGTCGAGATTTCAGCAGTTTTATGTACTGAACAGAGCGCATGGGACGCAGAGAATACCTTGTATTTGACCATGGCCTCCTGGAATACCTCACTATGACACTCGCAACGCAGTGAAACTTAAAATAGGGGGCCATGGAAGTGAGCACAGGTGCGATGCTATCCTCACCTAATTGGTCACACAACTATTTCTTGAGCTCTGATTGGTGCGAGAGACTGTATCATAATGAAAACTTGTACTATAATTAGCCTCATTATAGTACAGTTTTCTGACATATAATTTTTACATTTTGCCAGGGTCGAACATAAATAAAACTTGCGCTAACCAGTTACCACACAGTGAAAGAATCACTCATTTAACATAAAAGGTTTCATTGTTATAATTTTTTTTAATCTAGGCATTATTTTTCGATGATCCGGTATACTTGTTGATGCTGCCTTTGAATAGGCCTGTTAGGAAGGTCACAATTCAATTCCAATACCTTAAATACTTTTTGGATCATCGAACTACCACGCCTGATAATGCAGATAAGCAATTGGCATTTATAAAGATCCATGATTCCCAAGGCATGAACAAAACTTAGGGACGAGCAGCCAACTACAAGGAGCAATTGGAATTCCAGGTAGACCTAGGTCAGACGAGTGTGCCTCTCCACCTCATATCCACTAGGCGGCGATTCTCATACTGCCACTAACCACACAGAACTGAGCCACGCGCTACCGACACCAGAAACGTTGTCCCAAAAGTTGCTAGGGCCCAAGGTTAGTGATATCCATAGAAAGGATATATGAGTTGGTTCCATGGTCAGCTCGGAGGGAGGTTCGAGTTGGTCCCATGAAACTGGCTACAGTAGTTACGGGCACGTTTGAGTTGGGCCCCCTGTTAGGTTATTTAACCTTATTTAATGTTTTATTATAAATACCAAATTAAGATGTTATTATAGTAACCATTAAATATGGATGTAGTGGCTTCGCTGGCGTAGTTGGTAGCATGCCGAACTGCTGTGCCCAAGATAGTGGGTTCAAACCCGGCCGATGTCGTCGGATTTTTTAAGAGCGTTAAAATACTTTCCTTCCTTCGGAGGGGAAGAAAAGCCGGCGGTCCCATGTCATAGATTTATGGCATGTAATAGAGCCTTCCACAGACTAAATTTGTGTGAAGCTACATTTCTAGGTTAGATTTCATTGGAACGCTCTATCAAAGTTCCAACATTCACCACTACCGTCGACCAAAGTATTATGTGTACTCGAGTTTGAAGGTTGTTTGTTAAGTAACCAATAGACCTACATAAATTCCAGTAACATCGCCATTTTTGTCGTTCTATTTTACGTTCGTTCATGTAGGTTTGGAATTTTTAATTTATATTTTAATATTTTTTATCGCAGTTGGAACACAAAAAGTGCACGTTTTTAAGCGTGTTTCAACCATGCGTCACATTTAAGAATTATTATCTCAAAAGCCCGTCATCAGATCGAATCCAAATTTTAACACAATATACATTGGAATGTTGTATAACTGGTTAATTAATTTCAAAATGTTGTGTGTCAAAGAAACAAAGTTGTTATCATTGTTGTAAGGTAACTTTTTCTCGGCTCGGGGTGGTTGGAAAATGTAGTTCTTGGTTGCGTTGTAATCGTTATCCGTCAAAAAGTTATGCTGTATGACTGTGAAATACGTAAATTAATTCACTTATTTTATATCGGTTTGTATTTCTACGGGGAAATAACACATGTTTCACCTGCTAGCCGCTCCGCAAAAGATGTACAGCGTTGCCGAAATGGTGCCCACACGCATCATGGCGCGTCTCGCTCGGATGTGATGGGCTCCATCTCAGCAACGCTGTACAGCTTTTGCCGGAGCGGCTAGATGGAGAACCATGTGTTATTTCCTCGTACAAATACAAACCGATATAAAATAAGTGAATTTATTTACGTATTTCACAGTCATACAGCATAACTTTTTGATGGATAACGATTACAACGCAACCAAGAACTACATTTTCCAACCACCCCGAGCCGAGAAAAAGTTACCTTACAACAATGATAATAACTTTGTTTCTTGGACACACAAAATTGTGAAATTAATAAACCAGTTATACAACATTCCAATGTATATTGTGTTAAAATTTGGATTCGATCTGATGACGGGCTTTTGAGATAATAATTCTTAAATGTGACGCATGGTTGAAACACGCTTAAAAACGTGCACTTTTTGTGTTCCAACTGCGATAAAAATATTAAAATATAAATTAAAAATTCCAAATCTACATGACCTAACGTGAAATAGAGCGACGAAAATGATGATGTTATTGGATTTTATGTAGGTCTATTGGTTACTTCACAAACAACCTTCACACTCGAGTGCACATAATACTTTGATCGACAGTAGGTATCAGTGACTTCTGGTAGCGAAAGTTGGAACTACTTGAAATTGAACGGAACTTGTAGCTCACCCGATGGGTGTCCGCTTGAAACAGCTACAGCCTCTGGCGAGCCGAACATGTCCTCGGACACTCCCGGCACTAACATCCATACGATAAATAAATAATAAATAAATAATGTGGATGTGATCATTTTAATAATTATCTTAGATATAGTCTAGAAATATAACTTTGATGCTTGTGGATATCAAGAAGGGCATTCAAATGAAATCGAGTGATCGAACATTAACAAATGAAGAGACCTACCCTAATGACTGGGGCCCAAATAGACCCCGACTTTTCAGGGATCGACGGTATTCTGCAGAGGACTGCATTGACCAGGGGTCAACTAGACCCCGACCTTTCAGGGGCCGACGGTACTCTGCAGAGGACTGTTTTGGCCAGGGACCAACTAGACGCCGACCGTCCAAGGATCGACGGTACTCTGCAGAGGACTGTATTGACCAGGGGCTAATTAGACCCCGACCTTTCAGGGATCGACGGTACACTTCAGAGGACTGCATTGACCAGAGGCCAACTAGACCCCGACCTTTGAGGGATCGACGGTACACTTCAGAGGACTGCATTGACCAGGGGCCAACTAGTCCCCGACCTTTCAGGGATCGACGGTACTCTGCAGAGGACTGCATTGATCAGGGGCCAACTAGACCCCGACCTTTCAGGGATCGACGGTACACTTCAGAGGACTGCATTGACCAGGGGCCAACTAGACCCCGACCTTTGAGGGATCGACGGTACACTTCAGAGGACTGCATTGACCAGGGGCCAACTAGACCCCGACCTTTCAGGGATCGACGGTACTCTGCAGAGGACTGCATTGATCAGGGGCCAACTAGACCCCGACCTTTGAGGGATCGACGGTACACTTCAGAGGACTGCATTGACCAGGGGCCAACTAGACCCCGACCTTTGAGGGATCGACGGTACTCTTCAGAGGACTGCATTGACCAGGGGCCAACTAGACCCCGACATTTCAGGGATCGACGGTACTCTGCAGAGGACTGCATTGACCAGGGGCCAACTAGACCCCGACGCCCGGGGATCGACGGTACTCTGCAGAGGATTGTTTTGACTATGAGCCCAGCTCGAACTTGTCCATTGCTAGAATTCTTTAAAGTCTCGTGTTAATTCCTCAATATTCCAAAGGCCTATATATACCCTCAGGAGCGTCACAAATGTCAGTTACAATTATTGGTGAAACGCCAGACGTCATGAATTACAGAACACGACCAAACCACCCGAAATGCCGCTGTGAAGAATCTTTCGCTGGCCATGAAAAACAACATCAGCATATGCACAATAATGTTTAATTCTTCTGTCTCTTAGGTAGTCAGCCCGGAGACTGGTTGGATCCTCAAAATGTACCGCCACAGGTTAGGTTGGTAGACACCCACAAAAACCTGGCAGCACGATAATGAGACATATTAGGCAAGGTGAGAAGTGAAGACGTTTGCCATTGCTTTCCTCACTAATTCAGAACAAAGCACTGACCCTATGAGTAGAACCTTTCACTGTACACACAAGCTCTAGCAGTGCCCTGAAGACCATTACCCAGCACTACCCATACCTCATAGCACCCATATAATCACAGTATTGGTTAATTGTAAACACTGCAGTTGAGAAATCATTCTGCCATGAATTACGTGATTTATATCTTTGGAATTAGTACACACCTCATCTATACTGTTCCAATACAGCTGTGGGCGTGGTGGCGCAGCGGTGAAGCTGATTGGCTCTCACAAAGCGCACTGGTTCGATTCCTGGTCAATACATTTGAGTTCGAAGTGAAATGCTATGTCTTGTGGTTCGGATTCCACGTAAAAAGAAGGTCCCGGAACTCATGATCTTGATATTAACGGTCACGTAAAACTACAAGCTTCCTTCCTTCCATTCTTTGTACTAAAATTATGCTAAAGAATCATATACATGTACATAGGATTTATATTTTGATTGCATTCAGTTTCAAATTGTTTCAATGTAATGTTTTCGCTGATACACAAAAATAAACAGGTAGTTCCGTGAAGAACTAAATAGCCTATTTCCATACATCCCACTGGTCTTTCTCATTAAAATTTCCTGGCGAACACATGGATTTTCTGAGAAACATGTCGTCACCACTCGAGTCAGGAGTTCAATTAATATTCCGGTTCGCATCTCTGCAAGGTCATACTTTAATCCAAACATATTAGGACCTGAAAATTCTTGAAATTAAATTTGCCAGCCAAATCAAGTCAAATCAGGGTACTCCGAAGAGATGATATCGCATGCAGACGAACTCAGCCCTGTCCCAGAGCGGTCACTAATTAGTCGATCTCAATGAGCGATCGATCCTCTGGTCGAAGATGGGCATTCGGGCACAGTATTTAGTATTTCCATACGGAGAGTGCAGATGAAAGTAAATAAATAAAAAAAATAAAAATATG
This sequence comes from Meconema thalassinum, assembly GCA_946902985.2. NCBI lineage: Eukaryota > Metazoa > Arthropoda > Insecta > Orthoptera > Tettigoniidae > Meconema > Meconema thalassinum. Next base: position 1,395,614,431 of record OX336389.2, read on the forward strand.
CGACGTATATGAACTTGTTCAAGTGTTAGACATTGTGTTAATGTATGTCCCGAATGTACGGTAATCTTTCAATTATCATGCCTAATTCATTTCACGAGTAAATGTGATGTTGTTTTATACTGAGAGTGGAGTAGCTGTAATGGTGAAAGGCGCAATGCCAGTGGATGTACTCGTAGCATAGATGTGGACGAGCGCAGTACTATATTCAGTGCAGAGCAAGAAGCCTTACGTAGCTGCCCGAACGGTCGGCATTAATTTTTCAAAATGCTGGAGATAGGCTACGTGAAATTTAGATAAGACCAGCTACTTCGACCGAGATTCCTTGATGTTTTACCTCCAGAGACTTCTTGCTCCCGTCCAGGGTTATCTTAATAGTGGCGTTTACCGTCTATACTTGGGGATGAAGAGTTGTCTCCTTTGGCCCAAGCACGCAGTTACCCGGATCTTTATAGAAGAGAACATCTTTACTGACAATATTGTGCTTTCTTAGCGAACACCACTGTATTGGTGGTACCGAAGCCAAGTTTTCTCATACCGTACTTGCCTCTTCATTGAGTTATATGGTGCATGTATTCATTGAACGTACACAATACAGGGTCATCGAAAAATAATGCAACATTAAAAAAAAAAGATAGCACACAAACCATTTATGTTAAATGTGTAATTCTTTCACTGAACGCCAGCTGGTTAAAGTAAGTTTTGTTTTGGAGGGGACGTGACCTTGCTATGCGCACACTAGATGCGCAGTAGCCAAGGTTGGCCAGGGGCGCGCGCGCCAATGACTGCGCCGCCAAACAAACTGCACCTGATTACAAAGCTGCCATTCGATGGTTTAATCAATTTAAGGAAACAGGGACTGTAGAGAAAAATCTAGGCCAGGCCGACAACCAACATCAGCATTGAACCTACGCTTTCCCAATGGCCAGATTGGTACGTGCCATCATTTCAGGAGTTACTGTCAAGATTGCGGCAGAGATTTTCTCCCGCAGGTGCTCCAAATCCCGAATTTTTTCTGCATACTGTACCCATGTGAGTAATCTCGTTGGATAATATGCATCCGCCTCCAACTAGCATCAGCTCTCAGGCGTGTACGGTAACCCCAATTTTGCAGTGCATATTTTTGGATTTGAGGCTAAAAGGTATCAACTCTACAATGATAAGGCACAACTCTATTCTAAAACTTTAATCCATTGAAATAAATCATGGCTTCAAACACAAAACAATACCCAAAAAGCATAAAATCAAAGCAAACAAAATTTTTACTTCCACAATCCACAAATAAACAAATATGAAATCACAACAAAGTCATAACTAGCCATAATGCTTTACCCTTCTGTGAACTTCACAAGGATATACTAGTGCGCTGATGCACCTACGACTTCAAAACAACTTTACATTAACATAACAGTCATACAATGTGACTTCTTTAAGATTACAACAAGGATTATTCCTTAAATCTCTTTATGTTAAACAATTATGTGTGCCGTGCGTGTTTTAATATTTTTCTTCTCACCAATGAAATGCTTTGCATGCATTTACCTATTTGGACGTTGCACCAAAATCAACGTGCAACTCCATAATTATGTAAGCTACCCCCGACACATCCTTCAATTATATGGTTTCACCGCATGCTGTCTGTGATTCCTATATAAAACGTTACGTTATAGCTTATGTCGGATTGTACGATAGACTACCTCGCGCTCATGGCGATTGGCATCTAGTAACCAACTACATGACTTGGTTCCAGTGACAGTACAAATATATCATGTAACTATTCGTCAGATAGCTAAATTAATGAACCATCAGGATGAACTATAATTATCCATGTGTTCACAAACCACATGGCTATAATACTCAACATAACAATCTCGCATTATATGTCATTTTAACAAGGTCTAGAATCTCTTCCCTTTATACCTTGCCTGAGCGGTTCGGGTGGTTGGCACCGACCCTCGGCTAAGGAAATCGCTACACAATAGAAAGTGGGATGGGTCGTTCCACCAATTATCTCGACCTTTCTAAAAGTTTGAAAGCTTCCCTCTCTAAGCAGTGGAGATTTACAAGACAAATACTGTGTCCTAACCGGCACACATGTTCCCAAAGGATCTTAATTGACTATTTTGCCAACAGGTATTGAATGAGCTTTTGTAATTATTCCTACGTCGAGGATAACGATTAATTAATGGCCTCACATGGGTCCATTCAACATGAAGGTTCGGGGTTCGTAATGCATGAGCCTGGCGGTGACCGATGTCTCAAGTATAATATAGGCGCACAAAACCACTGTCGCCATGAGTTTTCGCTGCCCACGAGCGTAAATAACTCATCATAAGTTCTCGGGAAATCATAGAGCTGCGAGGTGTCCCTGTTTCCTCGACTCTTACAAAGATTCCAGCCCGGAACACATTTCAATCCTTCTTCAGAGCTAGGGTCCATTCACTAAAACTCCGGAATAAATAATGTCTCCAACAATGTCCACGACATAGGAGAATTCATACGTAGAATAGACTATCTGGCCCCTAATGCTCCATGCTACGACATTCCGACCTCTAATATTAAGAGAAATCTAACATTTACTCTATAAGCTTCTCAATTAAGCTGCAAATTCAATTCACTAAAAGCTCTTTCATTACTGGTATCATTACCGAATATATGCAATATTCTGATATAAAACTTCTTTCCATAATTACTGAAATGTAATCTCATTGTAACATCTTCCTGCTTAGATTGATAAGTCTTGCAATTAGCGTTAATAATTCTCGCTTACAACAATTTATTTGTTTCCTGATGTGTTCATTCATACTCTTAATAACCATTATTATTATTATCATCATTTCTCACTGACATAAATGACCAAAATCATTATTTATTATTATTATTACAAATCTCATTGACATACATGACCAAAATCATTATTTATTATTATTCTCACATAAATTACCAAAATTTCCGACATAGCTAAACGTTTTAAACTCGAACAATCGCGTTCGTTACATTTACATAACTGATTGCCATTCTTAATTCATAGTGGGAAAAATTACTCCACTTAATGATGCAAATCATCATTTCAACTCTATAAAAATCAACTCATTACTGATTAAACATGGAGGATCAGCCTCCTAACTGACTTTTACTGGCATCTATAAGGAATTCACAATACCTTTACGGAATCGCAGACATGCATCGGTCCATACTTCTACATAATTATAACCATAATTTGTGGGGTACTTACATCTCTATAGGCATCTAAGGTGGCTCCAACCAATCATATTCTTCCATGTCGCCCGCCATAATGGGTTTAACGCGACATATTTCTCTTGTTTACACACATTTGATTATACATAATTTCTATCACCAACACGACACGTTGCATACCTTTCAGGAAGTTATCACTCCCCAAACATGTGAAACACTTCATCAAACACTACTTTAAATGATATTTTTACATATACATTACACTGAACACTCGTCACTTTATACACACTTCAATGCTGAAATTCCCTAGCAGAGATCGAAATTGCAGGTGTCGACGGCATCTTACGTTATCAACTCCTGATTGAAAGTCTGGTTATCTGCTCTCGGAACTCTCCAACAGTTTTTGTGACGATCATTACTCCTACAGTAAGCGTCCTGCGTTACATCAATACGCTTGCTCCTAAACATGAGCGTTAACATCTGGTATTCTCATGGCAATACCAAACACTTAGTAAAGTTTCTTTCGCGCATTCTATCGTAGTTACACACATATACGATTAGTTCATACAATACACCCTGCGCTTAATAAAGTTCAACACTTTCACAAATAATTATATACAATAATGCTACCGTTAGTCTATACGGTGCTTCATAACTGAACACGTCATAGTTCGTGCGGCTGATTATGCCTGTATCACGACTATTATTCATACAAACATATTTTCTGTTTCTTTTACACATACCAGTCCTTGTTCGGCGTCTCGATGAATAGATCCGTCATGCGTTATGCCTTGACGAACTTGCTTCACCCTGGCTGTAGCTGACTGAAGTTTCACTCGAAGACTGCACGTAGCTTATTTGAAGACTTCTGTCTGCGGCTTACACGCTGTCTCGTACTGCTGCATATTTGCTGCATACTGATTGCAACTTATTTCCATTGTGCTACAATTGACAATTGAGTAAGACAATAACTGGCTGTAACTGCGCTTGGCGGCATGTAGACTGAGCTTGACTGAGTTAGAACAGAGTGAGTTTCAAAGTCAGGTTCAACTGAGCTAGAACAGAGTAACACTGAGAACAGAGGTTCAACTGAGAACAACTGAGCTAGAACAGAGTAACACTGAGAACAGAGTAGGACTGAGGTTCAACTGAGAGCTCCTCCTGGGGTCTACTCCCTTATATCGGATTTCCACAGAAAGTAGAGCAACATCTTCCCGCGTAATCTTCGCTCCTCTCACAGCATGATTCCGGTCTTCAAACCATGATCATTGTGTTCCTCTCTCTTCACAGGTCCCAAAACTATATGTGTGCAAAGGAATCGCTCGTTCAATTAATTAATATTAATTCCTTTCTCCATGGCGTGGGACGCTACCTAACCGGGAACTCCCCGTCAACATCTTCACATCCCTCCGCGAACAATGGTCGCTTCACAGTCCTTACGCACATCACTAAATATGCACCAATTTCGCAGGTAAAAGACTCTAAAATTATCTTCTTGCCAAGATATTCACCTGTGTGCAACTCTCATCTCGATTCGTTACTCCAATCACGAGTAATCAATGATTTTTCTGGGCATTTCACCGCCCCTCCTCTACATCTATTCTCCGTCGGGGAATAACTGTGTCATTTTTCAGGCCTCTCCCCTGCTCCAGACGACATAATGGGGTGACAGAGATGGACGTGGCTCCACTGGGACCAACCCACAATTCTGGGCCGATTAGTAAATGTCAGCTCTGCCCTCCTCTGTGCTTCAAACTCCCAATAGCTTACACCAAATCGTCTTATAATGATATAATCCGCTCATTATTTCCTACATTATTTTAACAAATAATGCCATTTCATCAAAAATCACACCAGTGATTAAATATACATCTCTTTCGAGGGGTTTTCACCAAGAAACTCCCTGTACAGATCTCTGGTTCGCTTCCTGGCGGAACCTTTTTACTGAGATCACAGTCTCTGAGAACCATGTTCGATTCCAGTCAGCATAACCCCATCGGGTTCATGTTCCCCTTGCAAAACTTATAAAAGTCCAATGCAAGTGGCTTATATAAGTAACCAGCTGACTGTCGACCACCGTCTGTGTTTACGTCTGGGGTCCTTCACCTTGTCTGGCTACGAGTGGGTTAGTAGTGTTCCCCCTTCCACACTCGGCCTTGTTTCTGAGCTGTCTATTCTCCCTGCGAAGGGTCGCGTTTACAGCCTCAACCTCTCTAGCCATTCTGACCATTTCTTCATAGAATTCTTGCAAACACTGGCATTCTTTCTGCTCTCCGCTTACACTGGGTAAACTGTCTGCTTCTCGTCCCGTCTCGCCGTTCCAACATTCAGGTCTGCCTGCTTGGCTGCCTCCGCTCTCCACGTTGAGTTGGGTGTGCGTTACTAATTCTTCTTCTGGTTCATCGAATTCTTCTGGCGAGTAATAAATTTTCAAGTTGGCTATGTTCATGACGACCTCGTTTCCATTCTCTAAATGCCTTAACCTGTATGCATTGTTCTGGAGGTCTCTTATCACCTCGAACGGGCCGTGGTAAGAAAAATTAAACTTCTTATACTTCCGTGCCTCTGGATCTGAACTGGCGGGTTTCTTAATTAAAACTTTCTGTCCCACGAGAAGCGGTTTATGATACCTCTTCGCACGATTCCTTCTCTGACGTCTCTCCGCCTGTGCTTTTAGATATTCAAAGGTTCGTTGGATCCTCAATTCTCTACCGAGCTGTGCGTCTACAGGTAATGGAATAACACCATTCCACGGTCTCTCTGGTCTCTGATCCAGATGTAGAGTAACGGGAACCTGACCTGTCGCCTCATGTACAGTATTATTTATACAGTATTCAATTACTTCTAGAAATTCAATCCAACGCCAATTCGCTTCAGAACAGTAGATCTTCATGTATTTCTGGATCTCTCTCATTACTCTTTCAACGGGACTTGCCTCAGGATGGCGAATGGTAGATAAAATCTGCCTAATTCCTAGAGTTTCCAGTTCTCGACGAAATTCTGCACTAGTAAAGCAACTTCCGTGGTCCGAGAGAATGTTATCCGGCTTCCCAAGAATCGGAATAACTCTCTCTTTCAGGCGCTTCAAGACCTGTTTTGAACTTGTCTTTTGAATGGGGCACAACACCACCATTTTCGAAAATACATCCATGGCTACAAAAATGTGTCTATTACCTCTACGTGCTCTAGGCAATGGTCCAAAGTTGTCGATACTCAATAGCTGCCTTGGCTTCTCTGGTAATAACGGGATAGGTCGTTGCCTCATTAAAAAGGGATTCGGCTTTACCCTTTGGCAAAGATCACATGTTCTAATAGCATTTCTCACCGTTTCTCTCAATTTTGGCCAAGTAAATGCTTCCTTCAACAGAGCACAGATTTTATCAATCCCCGGATGGCCAAATGCTCTGTGGGCTAGCCATACTAATCTCCTCTGCAAAGATGCAGGAATTACAATCCTTTGACGTGTGTGATCCACATCGTCCCACTTGTGTAATATCTGATTATACCATACATATTCTGTTGCCAATGCCTCCGCCTCTCTGTATATCGCAGTTCCCCTTGCTAAACGTCCCTCAAAGTAATCGATTATCATCTTCAACCATGGGTCTTCGCGTTGTAGGTTGGTAATGTTCCTTAAGTCATCCAACGTCTTCTGATCTCGATTCTCAATCTGGACCGCTAGTACTTCTTCTTCTCTAGGGTAACGACTTAATATGTCCGGTATTACATTCTCTTTCCCTGGACAGTATTCTATTTCCACATCAAATTGCTGGATATACAGGGACCATCTTGTCAATCTCTGACTAGACAAATCTGTCTTTAACAAAAATGTTAAAGCTTTATGGTCTGTTCTCAGGACTATTCGGAAGCCGTACACGAGTTTGTGCCACGATTGCAACGCGTACAAAATTGCGAGCAATTCTATCTCTGTGATCGTGTAATTTTTCTCATGGGCTCTCAGTCTTCTGCTTATAAAGGCGATAAAAACTTTCTTCTCAGGCTGGTCAACATTTTCCTGGAATAACATCGCTCCAATCCCAATAAGTGATGCATCCGTCTGTATGATAAACTTCTGGGTATAATCTGGGTATCCCAGTTTCACATATTCCAAAAGCATTTGTTTTGACCTCACGAATGCTTCCTGACATTGCTCCGTCCAATTCCATCTGCCGCCTTTCTTCAATAGGTCCTGCAGTGGTGCTACTGTCGCAGTATAGTTTGGGCAGTGGTTCGAAAAGAATCCAATTACTCCCAAATACTGTCGGACGTGCTTTACTTTCGTGGGTCGAGGGAAATTCCGAATTACCTCCAATTTATCTGGGTTAGGCTTCACTCCATTTGCATCAATAACATGCCCTAGGAATTTAACTTCCCTCTGACAGAAGTGCGATTTCTTGATATTGACCTTAAAGTTCGCTTCTCGAAGGTCATCTAGCAACTTCTTCAGGTCTCTCATGTGCTCCTCCAGAGATTCTGATGTGAGTAGAATGTCGTCTACATATCTGATGGTACTCTCTTTAACCTCATCTGATAGATTGCGATCTAACGCTCTTATCAGGGCTGAACCAGCTGTTTTCAACCCAAAAGGTAGCCTTAAAAATGTGAATGTATGTTGATCAAACATAAATCCTGTCAACAGACTAGTTTTCTTCTCTAATTCAAGATGGTGGAAACTGGATGTGATATCCAAGTTTGAGAATATAGTTTTCCCTTTAAACTTCCTGAGGATCTCTTTAATAGGTGGCACTTGGTCAAATTCCGGAATAACTCTCAAATTTAAGCGTCTCAGGTCCAAGCAGACTCTGACAGATCCGTCTGTCTTTGGTACAATTACCAATGGACTTACATAAGGCGTAGGTGTTTTCTCAATAACACCGGCCTCCAACATCTCCTGAATTGCCTCTTTCACTTTAGCATAATGCTTTTCAGCTATAGGGTAGGGTTTCTGCCTAAATGGTGTCCAATCACTGACTTGAAAAGCATAAGTGAAGTTCTTTATCCGACCAGGTCTCGAATCAAAGACTTCCTTCTGTTCCAGCAATAACTGCTTTAAATTTTCCTTCTCTTTTAGCCCAATTTTCGCTTCTTCTAGCTTCTCCGAAATGTATTCTTCCAATTTGGGTTCCAGATCTTTTTCCAAGTCTGTGGCTAGTGTTTTGAGCTCCGCTTCTAACTGCTCAATAGCTAACACTTCTTCATCAGCCACATCTCTGTATGTATGCCATACTTGTTCACTGGATCCTGGTTCAATTTCATTGAGTGCGACCTCTAAGCCTTCAGCTTCTTCATTCACATGGAACATAACCCTGTCCTGTGCTAGGTCAATTATCACTCTGTATTCCCTTATAAACTCTGCCCCAATAAGTAGGTTATAAGGTAGTTTGTTTACTAACAGAAAACTCTGTGAGAAAATAGAGCCTCCTATCTGTAAATCTAGGAATACCTGGTATTTACATATCATTGTTCTGTCTGGAATTACCCCTTTAATTTTGACACTGGAGATCGGTATCTTCAAAATGTTCTCTCTCCGGGCTATTTCATTATATAGAGCTTGTGTCATCAGGCTCACTGTTGATCCTGTGTCTAGCAGACTTCTGACTTTTAATCCTGCCACTCTCACAATTATAATAGGCAATTCTCTCTTGACCATGACCTGTGGTCCTCCTGTATCCTCAATCAATTCTTCTGGTTTGGCTATCCAATTGACGATGTTAATAGACTTCCATCCATCAGTCTCGAGCTCTTCTAATTTTGGCGTTTTTTTTTTTCTTCAGCGCCCGCCCCTTTGGAGTTCCTTCTCTCCTGTTCGCTGCGCTGTAGTTCCAAACTCTTAGCTCCATCTCCATATCTGTCTGGCGATGTCCTGTTCTGCATGACTTCTTGCCAGCGGACTTGTGATTTCTGGGGCTCATCTCCCCTTTCTTCGAGGTATCGCAAAGAAGCATGATATCGCTCTTCTGCCTCGTCATCGAAGTTATTTCTTCTCTCTTGGGGTCTCCAATTTCCATTATTGCCTTCCTGGCCATTATTACCTCCATTGTTATGGTACGGTTTGCCCCTGTTATTGTGTTTATTCCACGAACTTCGACCTCTTCCTGCTTTATTAGCATTTCCTTTGTACCTTGACTGCCATTTTCTGGGTTCCTGTTCCCATTGCCGTCCATAGGAATCTAAAGTTTCTGTGCTCGTGGCCTTGTTGTTCCTTGGAGCTTGCTGTTGGTCAGTCTGTGTGTTGGTCACGTGGACTTGTTCCACGGTTCGACTCTGACGCATAGTATTTGCTGTGGTGAGGTCCAGTTGCCTTAGAACTGTCTCCATTTCCATAGCCGTTTTCGCATTAGCCGAGATTAGTAGCCTTTGGATCTCGTATGGAAGCTGTTTGGCGATAGCAATGCATAGCTCCAGTTCACTAGGTTTTTGATCCAGCTCTTTAAAACGACACATCTGCGATATGAAAAATTCTGCGTACTTCGTCGGGTTGTTCGTGCTGTACTTTTTGGCATACAAATCCAGCCGTAAATTCTGCTGAGTCGCGGCGTCCCAATACCTCTTCAAGAATGCCTCGCGGAATTCCTCAACAGTATCAAAAGTGTAACGGAAGCTGCGAAACCATAATGCGCACTCCCCCTCTGTTAACTTCTCTATAGCACGTAGCCTACGCTCCTGCGGTATTCGTGCATCATTGAGATATTCGGTCACTTCCTTTAACCAATATTTTGGTGTCATACTACAGTGACTACCTGAAAACTTCCTAGGTTTTTCCTCGCTTGCCCTAATGACGTTTATCACCTGGGTGTGCATCGCATTTTCATGTGGCGTCGATGCCGCAATTGGTACACCTGGCGTCATGTAAGGACTTTCTCCTGCGCCTGCAGCGTTCCTGCTTATAGGTTGGGTTTCTAGGTCTGCCCACCTTGTTTTTCTTATATCCTCTATGCTGCCTTCACTTGACTTAGGATATTTCAGAAGTGTCTCCTCCTGTGCTATTATCCTAGTCTCCATTTGGTTATGGCGCATTTCTGCTCTTTCTAGGCGAGTAATGACTTCTTTCTCTATTCTTGTAAGCCTATCTCGGTTTTCCTCGGCTACTTGAAAGATTTTCACCTTGTCTTCTTTCAGACTTTGTTTGATATGGGATATTTCATCCTCTACGTCCTCTTTAATTTGAGCAAGGGTCTTGTCGCTTGCCTCTGTTTTCTGGCCTTCTCTTATTTCGAGTTCTTCTCTCAGACCTTTAATTTCATCTTGAATGTGTCCATTGACTTTAGACAATTCATTCCGGACCTTGGTGATCTCGCCTCTGTTTTCCTCTTGTCTTTTATTGACTATGACAATATCACTTTGCACTTGGTCCAGTTCTTTATGAACTTTACCCATCTGACCTTTCACATTGCCTACCAGCTCCTTATTTTCCTGAGCGATAGCCTTAATTTCGCCTATTTCCTGGCATTGACCTAATATATTCTGGTCCTGTTTCTTGAGGTCACCGTTAATTGCTCTAGCGTAGCTTTTCAATTTCTGATCCCACTTGGAGTCGTTCTCCTCTAATCTCTGGTCTACTGTTTTCGTAAACTCTGCGAACTGTTTCGCTTGGCGTTCGAGATTCGCCTCATTTTGGATCTGAATATCCTTAATATTGTTAGACAACGCCTCTAATTTACTGTTGGTTTGCTCCTGAGCATGCCTACACGCTTGCAAATTACCCTCAAGTTTGGCTTCTATGGCCTCGAAACGTTTGTCAGTATTTACCTGCATTTCCGATACAATGCTTACAACAGTATCTGTTACTTCGGTCTTAATAACCTCTTGCATTTGACCTAACTTATTGTTTAATTCAATCTGGTTATTATCCATTGCAACCTGATTTGCATTAATTGCCTCCAATCGATTGTTTATACTCTCCTGGAAAGCCTTTGTTTCCAGTTTATTCTGCTCGTTAGCAGCATCAAAATGTTGTTTCAGTCCTGCAATAACTTGCAAGATTTCCTCCGTACCTGACATTTTACAATAACACACTTAAATATGCAGGCAGGCTTCCTGGAAAAATATGTGGATACGTTTCGAAGAGAAACATCAAACACTGCACACATATTGTGAAGTCGTACAAAAACCTGATAATATTATGGTAGATTGTGGATTGGGTATGTAACGCTCGTACCCTTAGGCCATTCTCTTCTCAATAGAGAGATTCTGCGTTACCTCAAAAAGCCTACTGAATTCAAAAATCACTCAAACAAAGTTTGAGGCAAAACAATTACTATGGTTTTCCCCATGAAATACCATAAAAAATCTATGGGTTTTCCCTAAATCCCATAATCCCCACGTTGGGCGCCATGATAAATTAATATATGAGTCGTGGTATTTGTAGGACATCGGCCATATTCTAATTTACTATAAAAACTGTTCAGGGAGTGGTTTTTACCGCCGAAAGCCCCACTTGGGCCACGCCATGATAAATGAGTAGAATAAGCACAATCTATCAAAATTTATATAAACGTATCGGAACTTAGCTATGGATTAGGAGCGGTCACACCCTACTTCGTTAATTCTTACTTTAATAGAGTTGTGTGCATTAAATCTGACCGACTTTAGTCGTACCTTTAGCTCAAATCACAGTATAGGACATCAAATCCCATGTACCCATGTGAGTAATCTCGTTGGATAATATGCATCCGCCTCCAACTAGCATCAGCTCTCAGGCGTGTACGGTAACCCCAATTTTGCAGTGCATATTTTTGGATTTGAGGCTAAAAGGTATCAACTCTACAATGATAAGGCACAACTCTATTCTAAAACTTTAATCCATTGAAATAAATCATGGCTTCAAACACAAAACAATACCCAAAAAGCATAAAATCAAAGCAAACAAAATTTTTACTTCCACAATCCACAAATAAACAAATATGAAATCACAACAAAGTCATAACTAGCCATAATGCTTTACCCTTCTGTGAACTTCACAAGGATATACTAGTGCGCTGATGCACCTACGACTTCAAAACAACTTTACATTAACATAACAGTCATACAATGTGACTTCTTTAAGATTACAACAAGGATTATTCCTTAAATCTCTTTATGTTAAACAATTATGTGTGCCGTGCGTGTTTTAATATTTTTCTTCTCACCAATGAAATGCTTTGCATGCATTTACCTATTTGGACGTTGCACCAAAATCAACGTGCAACTCCATAATTATGTAAGCTACCCCCGACACATCCTTCAATTATATGGTTTCACCGCATGCTGTCTGTGATTCCTATATAAAACGTTACGTTATAGCTTATGTCGGATTGTACGATAGACTACCTCGCGCTCATGGCGATTGGCATCTAGTAACCAACTACATGACTTGGTTCCAGTGACAGTACAAATATATCATGTAACTATTCGTCAGATAGCTAAATTAATGAACCATCAGGATGAACTATAATTATCCATGTGTTCACAAACCACATGGCTATAATACTCAACATAACAATCTCGCATTATATGTCATTTTAACAAGGTCTAGAATCTCTTCCCTTTATACCTTGCCTGAGCGGTTCGGGTGGTTGGCACCGACCCTCGGCTAAGGAAATCGCTACACAATAGAAAGTGGGATGGGTCGTTCCACCAATTATCTCGACCTTTCTAAAAGTTTGAAAGCTTCCCTCTCTAAGCAGTGGAGATTTACAAGACAAATACTGTGTCCTAACCGGCACACATGTTCCCAAAGGATCTTAATTGACTATTTTGCCAACAGGTATTGAATGAGCTTTTGTAATTATTCCTACGTCGAGGATAACGATTAATTAATGGCCTCACATGGGTCCATTCAACATGAAGGTTCGGGGTTCGTAATGCATGAGCCTGGCGGTGACCGATGTCTCAAGTATAATATAGGCGCACAAAACCACTGTCGCCATGAGTTTTCGCTGCCCACGAGCGTAAATAACTCATCATAAGTTCTCGGGAAATCATAGAGCTGCGAGGTGTCCCTGTTTCCTCGACTCTTACAAAGATTCCAGCCCGGAACACATTTCAATCCTTCTTCAGAGCTAGGGTCCATTCACTAAAACTCCGGAATAAATAATGTCTCCAACAATGTCCACGACATAGGAGAATTCATACGTAGAATAGACTATCTGGCCCCTAATGCTCCATGCTACGACATTCCGACCTCTAATATTAAGAGAAATCTAACATTTACTCTATAAGCTTCTCAATTAAGCTGCAAATTCAATTCACTAAAAGCTCTTTCATTACTGGTATCATTACCGAATATATGCAATATTCTGATATAAAACTTCTTTCCATAATTACTGAAATGTAATCTCATTGTAACATCTTCCTGCTTAGATTGATAAGTCTTGCAATTAGCGTTAATAATTCTCGCTTACAACAATTTATTTGTTTCCTGATGTGTTCATTCATACTCTTAATAACCATTATTATTATTATCATCATTTCTCACTGACATAAATGACCAAAATCATTATTTATTATTATTATTACAAATCTCATTGACATACATGACCAAAATCATTATTTATTATTATTCTCACATAAATTACCAAAATTTCCGACATAGCTAAACGTTTTAAACTCGAACAATCGCGTTCGTTACATTTACATAACTGATTGCCATTCTTAATTCATAGTGGGAAAAATTACTCCACTTAATGATGCAAATCATCATTTCAACTCTATAAAAATCAACTCATTACTGATTAAACATGGAGGATCAGCCTCCTAACTGACTTTTACTGGCATCTATAAGGAATTCACAATACCTTTACGGAATCGCAGACATGCATCGGTCCATACTTCTACATAATTATAACCATAATTTGTGGGGTACTTACATCTCTATAGGCATCTAAGGTGGCTCCAACCAATCATATTCTTCCATGTCGCCCGCCATAATGGGTTTAACGCGACATATTTCTCTTGTTTACACACATTTGATTATACATAATTTCTATCACCAACACGACACGTTGCATACCTTTCAGGAAGTTATCACTCCCCAAACATGTGAAACACTTCATCAAACACTACTTTAAATGATATTTTTACATATACATTACACTGAACACTCGTCACTTTATACACACTTCAATGCTGAAATTCCCTAGCAGAGATCGAAATTGCAGGTGTCGACGGCATCTTACGTTATCAACTCCTGATTGAAAGTCTGGTTATCTGCTCTCGGAACTCTCCAACAGTTTTTGTGACGATCATTACTCCTACAGTAAGCGTCCTGCGTTACATCAATACGCTTGCTCCTAAACATGAGCGTTAACATCTGGTATTCTCATGGCAATACCAAACACTTAGTAAAGTTTCTTTCGCGCATTCTATCGTAGTTACACACATATACGATTAGTTCATACAATACACCCTGCGCTTAATAAAGTTCAACACTTTCACAAATAATTATATACAATAATGCTACCGTTAGTCTATACGGTGCTTCATAACTGAACACGTCATAGTTCGTGCGGCTGATTATGCCTGTATCACGACTATTATTCATACAAACATATTTTCTGTTTCTTTTACACATACCAGTCCTTGTTCGGCGTCTCGATGAATAGATCCGTCATGCGTTATGCCTTGACGAACTTGCTTCACCCTGGCTGTAGCTGACTGAAGTTTCACTCGAAGACTGCACGTAGCTTATTTGAAGACTTCTGTCTGCGGCTTACACGCTGTCTCGTACTGCTGCATATTTGCTGCATACTGATTGCAACTTATTTCCATTGTGCTACAATTGACAATTGAGTAAGACAATAACTGGCTGTAACTGCGCTTGGCGGCATGTAGACTGAGCTTGACTGAGTTAGAACAGAGTGAGTTTCAAAGTCAGGTTCAACTGAGCTAGAACAGAGTAACACTGAGAACAGAGGTTCAACTGAGAACAACTGAGCTAGAACAGAGTAACACTGAGAACAGAGTAGGACTGAGGTTCAACTGAGAGCTCCTCCTGGGGTCTACTCCCTTATATCGGATTTCCACAGAAAGTAGAGCAACATCTTCCCGCGTAATCTTCGCTCCTCTCACAGCATGATTCCGGTCTTCAAACCATGATCATTGTGTTCCTCTCTCTTCACAGGTCCCAAAACTATATGTGTGCAAAGGAATCGCTCGTTCAATTAATTAATATTAATTCCTTTCTCCATGGCGTGGGACGCTACCTAACCGGGAACTCCCCGTCAACATCTTCACATCCCTCCGCGAACAATGGTCGCTTCACAGTCCTTACGCACATCACTAAATATGCACCAATTTCGCAGGTAAAAGACTCTAAAATTATCTTCTTGCCAAGATATTCACCTGTGTGCAACTCTCATCTCGATTCGTTACTCCAATCACGAGTAATCAATGATTTTTCTGGGCATTTCACCGCCCCTCCTCTACATCTATTCTCCGTCGGGGAATAACTGTGTCATTTTTCAGGCCTCTCCCCTGCTCCAGACGACATAATGGGGTGACAGAGATGGACGTGGCTCCACTGGGACCAACCCACAATTCTGGGCCGATTAGTAAATGTCAGCTCTGCCCTCCTCTGTGCTTCAAACTCCCAATAGCTTACACCAAATCGTCTTATAATGATATAATCCGCTCATTATTTCCTACATTATTTTAACAAATAATGCCATTTCATCAAAAATCACACCAGTGATTAAATATATATCTCTTTCGAGGGGTTTTCACCAAGAAACTCCCTGTACAGATCTCTGGTTCGCTTCCTGGCGGAACCTTTTTACTGAGATCACAGTCTCTGAGAACCATGTTCGATTCCAGTCAGCATAACCCCATCGGGTTCAATACTTAATGTTTTAATGTACCCCAAGAAAAAAAATCCAAAGGGGTGAGGTCAGGACTTCATCGGCGCGCGAGCCCCCGGCCGACCTCGGCTACTGCGCTTCTAGTGTGTGCATAGCAAGGTCACGTTCCCTCCAAAACAAAACTTACTTTAACCAGCTGGCGTTCAGTGAAAGAATTAGAGGTTTAACATAAAGGGTTTCGGTGCTATCGTTTTTTAATTTTTAAATGTTGGCATTATTTTTCGATGACCCTGTACAATGTGTTAAGCGATAATCAATAATTACATCGAAATATTAAATAGAATATCAAACCAATAAGAATATATCTGAAATTTGCATTGATGAATGCATATTAGCCGGCCCCGTGGTGTAGGGGTAGCGCGCCTGCCTCTCACCCGGAGGCCCCGGGTTCGATCCCCGGCTCTGTCAGGGATTTTAAAACTGACGTGAGGGTTGGAACGGGGTGCACTCAGCCTCGTGAGGACAATTGAGTAGCTGTCTGACAGTGAGACAGCGCCCCGATCACGAAAACCAAGATTAACGGCCGAGGGGACCCGACGCGCTGATCACGCGTCACCCCAATATCTGCAGGCCGAATGGCTGGGCAGCGGTCGCTTGGTCGGCCTTAGCCCGTCATGGGCTGGATAGTGCCAGGGGTTGACTTTTGACTTGTTGAATGCATATTATATTTACAAACGGGATGTTTGTACTGGTAGAAATAAAAAAGGCTGTTATTATAATTATTGTTGTGTTAATTATTAATTTTATTATTAGCCTACTTTCGATTTTTGCAAAAAATGAAAGTAGACTTATGAGATCAACACAGGGCGAAAAAAGTGTGTCTGTCTGTGTGTGTGTATGTGTGTGTGTGAGTCTGTGTGTGTGTGTGTGTGTGTATGTGTGTGTGAGTCTGTGTGTGTGTGTGTCTGTGTGTGAGTGTGTGTACTCTGAATGTCTGTCCCCCCCTATCAATTCGAACACGGTGAATGCGAATTGAACGAAATTTGGTACAAAAGTAGCACTAGCAAAGACACCTCAGTGTCATGTTTTATATCGCCGCCATCTTGAGGGAAACGTAATGGCGGCCACACAAATGTTCAAAGCTTAAATCAAATTACGACTAACCTAATCATCCGATCTCTACCAAATTTTGCAACAACATACCTTTATGGGGGGAGCATCCTTTGACCAAACTAATAGGTCATCAACGTAATAGTTTGCGGATGGCGGCCATCTTTGTGCGAAAATCGATTCCCCCTATTAATTCGAACACGGTGCAACCGAATGGAACGAAATTTGGTACAGAGGTAGTACTAACAAAAGGCACCTCAGTGTCATGTTTTATATCGCCGCCATCTTGACGGAAACGTAATGGCGGCCACACAAATGTTCAAAGCTTAAATCAAATTACGATTAATCTAATCATCCGATCTCTACCAAAAATTTGCAACAACATACCCTTATAGCGGAAGCATCCTTTCACCAAATGAATAGGTCATTAGCCTAATAGTTTGCGGATGGCGGCCATCTTTGTGTGAAAATCAATTCCCCCTATTAATTCAAACACGGTGAAACCGAATGGAACGAAATTTGGTACAGAGGTAGTACTAACAAAAGGCACCTCAGTGTCATGTTTTATATCGCCGCCATCTTGACTGAAACGTAATCGCGGCCACACGAATGTTCAAAGCTTAAATCAAATTACGATTAACCTAATCATCCGATCTCTACCAAATTTTGCAACTACATACCTTTATGGAGGGAGTATCCTTTGACCAATCTAATAGGTCATTCACCTAATAGTTTGCGGATGGCGGCCATCTTTATGTCAAAATTGATTCCCCCTATTAATTCGAACACGGTGAAACCGAATGGAAGGAAATTTGGTACAGAGGTAGCACTAGCAAAGGGCATCTCAGTGTCATGTTTTATATCGGCGCCATATTGACAGAAACGTAATGGCGGCCACACAAATGTTCAAAGCTCAAGTTAAAACACGACTAACATAACCATTCGATCTCTACCAAACTTTGCAACAACATACGTTTATGGAGGGCTCCTTTGACCAATCTAATAGGTTATTAGCCTAATAGTTTGCGGTTGGCGGCCATCTTTATGTCAAAATTGATTCCCCTATTAATTCGAACACGGTGGAACCGAATGGAACGAAATTTGGTACAGAGGTAGCACTAGCAAAGGGCACCTCAGTGTCATGTTTTATATCGCCGCCATCTTGACTGAAACGTAATCGCGGCCACACGAATGTTCAAAGCTTAAATCGAATTACGATTAACCTAATCATCCGATCTCTACCAAATTTTGCAACAACATACCTTTATGGAGGGAGCATCCTTTGACCAATCTAATAGGTCATTCGCCTAATAGTTTGCGGATGGCGGCCATCTTTGTGTCAGAATCGATTCCCCCTATTAATTCAAACACGGTGAAACCGAATGGAACGAAATTTGGTACAGAGATAGCACCAGCAATGGGATTCTCAGTGTCATGATTAATATCGCCGCCATATTGACTGAAACGTAATGGCGGCCACACAAATGTTTAAAGCTTAAATCAAATTACGACTAACATAACCATCCGATCTCTACCAAATTTTGCAACTACATACCTTTATGGAGGGAGCATCCTTTGACCAATCTAATAGGTCATTCGCCGAATAGTTTGCGGATGGCGGCCATCTTTGTGTCAGAATCGATTCCCCCTATTAATTCAATCACGGTACAACCGAATGGAACGAAATTTGGTACAGAGGTAGTACTAACAAAAGGCACCTCAGTGTCATGTTTTATATCGCCGCCATCTTGACGGAAACGTAATGGCGACCACACAAATGTTCATAGCTTAAATCAAATTACGATTAACCTAATCATCCGATCTCTACCAAATTTTTCAACACCATACCCTTATAGAGGAAGCATCCTTTGAACAAATGAATAGGTCATTAGCCTAATAGTTTGCGGATGGCGGCCATCTTTGTGTGAAAATCAATTCCCCCTATTAATTCAAACACGGTGGAACCGAATGGAACGAAATTTGGTACAGAGGTAGCACTAGCAAAGGGCATCTCAGTGTCATGTTTTATATCGGCGCCATATTGACAGAAACGTAATGGCGGCCACACAAATGTTCAAAGCTCAAGTTAAATTACGACTAACATAACCATCCGATCTCTACCAAACTTTGCAACAACATACGTTTATGGAGGGCTCCTTTGACCAATCTAATAGGTTATTAGCCTAATAGTATGCGGATGGCGGCCATCTTTATGTCAAAATTGATTCCCCCTATTAATTCGAACACGGTGGAACCGAATGGAACGAAATTTGGTACAGAGGTAGCACTAGCAAAGGGCATCTCAGTGTCATGTTTTATATCGCCGCCATCTTGACTGAAACGTAATAGCGGCCACACGAATGTTCAAAGCTTAAATCAAATTACGATTAACCTAATCATCCGATCTCTACCAAATTTTGCAACTACATACCTTTATGGAGGGAGCATCCTTTGACCAATCTAATAGGTCATTCGCCTAATAGTTTGCGGATGGCGGCCATCTTTGAGTCAGACTCGATTCCCCCTATTAATTCAAGCACGGTACAACCGAATGGAACGAAATTTGGTACAGAGGTAGTACTAACAAAAGGCACCTCAGTGTCATGTTTTATATCGCCGCCATTTTGAAGGAAACGTAATGGCGGCCACACAAATGTTCATAGCTTAAATCAAATTACGATTAACCTAATCATCCGATCTCTACCAAATTTTGCAACAACATACCCTTATAGAGGAAGCATCCTTTGACCAAATGAATAGGTCATTAGCCTAATAGTTTGCGGATGGCGGCCATCTTTGTGTGAAAATCAATTCCCCCTATTAATTCAAACACGGTGGAACCGAATGGAACGAAATTTGGTACAGAGGTAGCACTAGGAAAGGGCATCTCAGTGTCATGTTTTATATCGGCGCCATGTTGACATAAACGTAATGGCGGCCACACAAATGTTCAAAGCTCAAGTTAAATTACGACTAACATAACCATCCGATCTCTACCAAACTTTGCAACAACATACGTTTATGGAGGGCTCCTTTGACCAATCTAATAGGTTATTAGCCTAATAGTTTGCGGATGGCGGCCATCTTTATGTCAAAATTGATTCCCCCTATTAATTCGAACACGGTGGAACCGAATGGAACGAAATTTGGTACAGAGATAGCACTAGCAAAGGGCATCTCAGTGTCATGTTTTATATCGCCGCCATCTTGACTGAAACGTAATCGCGGCCACACGAATGTTCAAAGCTTAAATCAAATTACGATTAACCTAATCATCCGATCTCTACCAAATTTTGCAACTACATACCTTTATGGAGGGAGCATCCTTTGACCAATCTAATAGGTCATTCGCCTAATAGTTTGCGGATGGCGGCCATCTTTGTGTCACACTCGATTCCCCCTATTAATTCAAACACGGTACAACCGAATGGAACGAAATTTGGTACAGAGGTAGTACTAACAAAAGGCACCTCAGTGTCATGTTTTATATCGCCGCCATCTTGACGGAAACGTAATGGCGGCCACACAAATGTTCATAGCTTAAATCATATTACGATTAACCTAATCATCCGATCTCTACCAAATTTTGCAACAACATACCCTTATAGAGGAAGCATCCTTTGACCAAATGAATAGGTCATTAGCCTAATAGTTTGCGGATGGCGGCCATCTTTGTGTGAAAATCAATTCCGCCTATTAATTCAAACACGGTGAAACCGAATGGTACGAAATTTGGTACAGAGGTAGCACTAGCAAAGGGCATCTCAGTGTCATGTTTTATATCGCCGCCATATTGACAGAAACGTAATGGCGGCCACACAAATGTTCAAAGCTTAAGTTAAATTACGACTAACATAACCATCCGATCTCTACCAAATTTTGCAACAACATACCTTTATGGAGGGAGCATCCTTTGACCAATCTAATAGGTCATTAGCCTAATAGTTTGCGGATGGCGGCCATCTTTATGTCAAAATTGATTCCCCCTATTAATTCGAACACGGTGGAACCGAATGGAACGAAATTTGGTACAGAGGTAGCACTAGCAAAGGGCACCTCAGTGTCATGATTTATATCGCCGCCATTTTGACTGAAACGTAATGGCGGCCACACGAATGTTCAAAGCTTAAATCAAATTACGATTAACCTAATCATCCGATCTCTACCAAATTTTGCAAATACATACCTTTATGGAGGGAGCATCCTTTGACCAATCTAATAGGTCATTCGCCTAATAGTTTGCGGATGGCGGCCATCTTTGTGTCAGAATCGATTCCCCCTATTAATTCAAACACGGGGAAACCGAATGGAACGAAATTTGGTACAGAGATAGCACTAGCAATGGGCATCTCAGTGTCATGATTAATATCGCCGCCATATTGACTGAAACGTAATGGCGGTCACACAAATGTTTAAAGCTTAAATCAAATTACGACTAACATAACCATCCGATCTCTACCAAATTTTGCAACTACATACCTTTATGGAGGGAGCATCCTTTGACCAATCTAATAGGTCATTCGCCTAATAGTTTGCGGATGGCGGCCATCTTTGTGTCAGAATCGATTCCCCCTATTAATTCAAACACGGGGAAACCGAATGGAACGAAATTTGGTACAGAGGTAGCACTAGGAAAGGGCACCTCATATTCATGTTTAATAACCCTATAGCACGTTGTATTTCAACAAGCTACTACAACCAACATTCAATCATACTCCTTGAAAAGGACAAAGCGTTATAACAATACCCATGCATTTAGGAGAAAGTAGGCTATACGTTCTTTACTGAACATCTTGTTTTTGTTAATATTATTATTATTATTATTACGGCAAGATGAATAGGGGAGAGATAATGTTTCTCTAATGGAACGGATACTTGAATGTTACTCCGAGAGTATGGTTATTAGTATAACTTATTAGGCCTATTCCTCTTTTAATCTGGGACGTATTGGCGCAGAAGTCAAGTCGCTATCTTACCACCAAGGAGCTATTTGTGTCTCTACCTCTCTGTCTGTGGGTCCTGTTCACAACGTTTGAAAGCCTGCACAGAATTTGACGAAAATAGTGTGCATCAATTCCTCCTTGGGGGCGTCTGACGTTTCATATTTTCAAGTACGCAATTGCAGCCAACTGCAAGTATGATCCCATTTAGAATTTCACAGTAGACTCCGTAGCTACGAAAAAAGTATTTGAAATAGTGCGACAAATAATATGTTGATACAGAATGCAGAGGAAACTAGTTTTGTGAAATAACAGGTACATCAGTTTAAATGGCACGAGTAGTGGTTTTGTGACAGTTCTAGCGCCTCCACCTCCACATTCCTCCACACAAGATGGCGGCGGTGCGATATCTCTCGAACGCATGGTCGGATTTTGACAAATTAGGTGTCATTGAACTCGGGCTGACACCCCCTTTCCAATGGATAACATATTTCCACCCCAAAATAAACCCTACCCCTACTAGGGGTGAAAATTGTATTTTTTTTAGAGAATCTCGCTTTCCAAGTGCAACATGTGAGAGTTTGAATGCCAATATGGAATTGAACGTTGTTCTACACAAGAGACATGTATACGGTGGATAGCCAATATGAATTAACATGCTTGTTTTTTGATTTTTACGCATGCCCACTCATGGCTTTTGTAAGAGGGAGGGGGAGCGGATCCCTGTGGAGGGTTATTGTTGACGAGTCATTGTTGGCGAGTCATTGATGACAGGTCATTGTTGACAGGTCCTTGTTGACGAGTCCTTGTTGACGAGTCCCTGTGGACGGGTCCTTGCAGACGAATCCCTGTGGATGGGTCCTTGTTGACGGGTCCTTTTTGACGGGGCCTTTTTGACGGGTCCTGTTTGACTAATCGCTTTAGACCGGTCACTTTGGACTGGTCACTATGGACTGGCCCATGGTCCCTAATGCTATGATGAAATTAAACGTTGTTCCACATGAAACGCATGTGAAGAGTCGATTGCTACTATGAATTAACATGTTTGTTTTTTGTTTTTACGCATGCGCACTTGGGAGATTTTGTAAGCGGGCGGGCTTTTTGAATAATGATTTATAGATGAGTTATTTTTAAAAAAATTACCAAAGATCCAAAACTAATAGGTCATTAGCTTTTTAATATCTCATGAACCAATAAGGCTAGGTACTTGTATGAGAGGTCTTTGGACTCGAGGTGACATTCTGTTTTTGAATGTATTATTTATTTTTGTCAAAAGAGCCTAACTGCACTTTTGTTAATATCTCGCTAACTAAAAATCAGAGAGACTCAAGTGAGGTGTCATGGGACTCAGGATGGTCAACCCTTTTCCATGGCCAACGAATTCACCCAAAAGATTCAAAACAGCAAGGTCATTGACCTAAGATTTTATAAACTAATAATCGAATATCAACATGCGAGGTGTCATAGGTCTTAGAAAGGTCAACCCTTTCCCATGGCCAATGAATTTACCCAAAATACCCAATACATCAAGGTCATCGACCTGAGATTTTATAAACTAATAATCGGATACGAACACGTGAGATGTTTACCATGTGTGATGAAACATAGCTAGGTAGAGAAAGAATTAGTGTAGGCTACATATATGGTGACTGACAAGTCTTTTACCATTGAAACTTGTTTTCAAATCAAACTGCAGCAAGTTATAGAGAGAGTATAGGTTGCAGGTATGGGTTAAAAAATGACATGTGGTGTACAAAAACTCAGATTTATCGATTCAAGAATTAAGAGTAGAATATCTTTAATTGATTGGTTAAAGAGAATAGCTAAAACAGAAAAATGCTCAGTGGTTACCGGGTCAAGATGGTCGCTACACACAACAAGCTTTAAATACTTGAGGCTAATAATCTATACACACACACTCGCATGTTCTAAACTAAACTGTGTTGCTGTCAGTGCTCAGACAGTAGGCTGATGACAAAATGCATTGCTAACAGAAATATAATCATTTCCGGTTGTATAATGTTACCATCAATCCATTTTGTGTTGCAGTGGTAAGCACTTTTAGCTCTTGTACTGGTGGTCTTAACTCGATTTCCAGGTCTGAGGCATAGAACGAGTCAAACTAAGAAACAAGGGCAAGGTGGTGCAGTGGATAAGCTGTTAGCCTTTTCACCAGGGTTCTATTTCAGGTTAATATGCATGTCATAAACATATTAAACAAACCAAAACAGAGATAACGTTTAAAACTGATTACATTTGTGTCTTTTCAAATTATTTCTTGGATTACAAATACAAAGGTGAACTGGGTTTGATATACAGTTAATGCTGTCTATCACACACTAGACTGTAAGAAAGCCAAAAGAGCAAAAGGCGTAGGTAGAGCAGTGGTAAAGTTGCTATATGTAGAGAACTACCTAGCGGTTTTATGAACTGGCAAAGCTATATCGCATAAACAGTGCAGGATACAATCCAGCAATCAAATTTGTATCTTCTGGAACAGAGAAAATGCACTTTTACCTTGATGGATAGCAAATGAGTGCAGATGAATGACCTATGCATTAGCATACCATAGGGTTATAACCACGAGGTGGAGGTGTGACTTCTATATTTTATTGTTTAGAAACATGGCTTTTTTGTAACCTGTAGATTTAGTAGATTTAGTATTTTGTAAATATTCATTTTTGTAATTGTAAATAGTGGAAACATTTTTTTGTAATAGTAAATATTAAATGTGTAACTAAAAGTTCTTTGGGATAAGTGTGCATGTCAAGGATAAATTGCATGGTTGTATTTGTTTTTCAAAGACAGGTATGGCTGTGAGTGTGAGAATGTATGACTATAGATAGAATGATAGAGAGCGAGAGAAAGCTTGTGTGTGTGTGTCTGGGTAGAATTGATTGTTCAACCAAAGCAAACACGGCAAGGTAGGATGGTGGGGTAATTAATGTATATAGCAAATGGTAAATAGTATACTGTAGTATTTTTAATACTTGTGCCTTTTTAATGCAGCGGTAGATAGGTGTTATTTTGTAAAACGGTCTTACCTACAGTAGTAGTAGTAGAAATAGTAGTAGTAGGCCTATACGTTTTTGGAAACAAACAGAAAGAGAATGCACTATTGCCATGGTCAAGCACTTCCATTAAGACGATTTCAAGAAAATTTAAATCAGCAAATGTGTGTTTTACAAAACTAAACTTTCAACATGGATTAAATCATAAACGTGTCGTCAGTGATATGGAAAAAAAATAAAAAGTCCATGTTTCCATATCAACACAATTTAAAAACTTAAAACTGACAATTTAAAAAATGTAAATGGGAAATTGACAAATGTGTAAACAACAAAATGGAAAATTCTTGTTTCCATATCATGAAATCCAAAAACTTTAAACTGACATTTTCAAATCGAGTACATGGAATATTGACAAATGGCAATGTGTGAAATGTGAAAATTAAAAAAAAAATGAACAAATGGCTATCATTATTTAAAAAAAAAACGTCGTGTTCTAAGTGTGAATCAAACCACATCTACTTATTTGGATCACCTGAGACTGAGTAGACCTGTTTTTGTCCTAATATACTTTTAAAATTTTATGTTAAAGCTGGAATTGAACTCAAGAGCTTTAGAGTGCCAGCTAACTATGCTAACCGTTACGTCACAAAGACAACTTTACACTACACTTAATGAACAATAATAAGAAAAAGAATAATAAATGTTGAATTTTTTTATGGATGAACATGGTGACACTGTTTCTGTTGCATAGTCTGCTAGCCACTAACCAGCAGCTGGGGTCTTAGAAAACGATACAGTTGACATTTTGTAATGAGATGTGACATGTTTCAAAGTACAGTATTATGGGTTGCTGTTGAGTAAAAACTAATCGTGTGCAAGGAAGCAAGGGTTCGAACCCCTTACCTAACATTACTATTGCCTGAACATGGCTTGACGACACTGTATTATTATGATACTCGGTACACAAACCATAGATAGAGTGTATTGTTTAAGATCACTTTCTTTCTGAACATAGGTGGAGACCTTTGATGGTTAACAATGGCATTAATATAGTAGGACGTGGGTATAGCAATTAAGAAAAAACAGACAATACCCATACAATATATTTATTTATTTATTTAATGCAAGTACTTGTACAATAGTTACATTCAAAATACATTTCTTTTTTCTCTATTACTATTTAGTCCTTTTTGATTCTCTTGCATATGAAGTTCAGCCCCTTAAAACAACAACAACACAACCTTTTGCATAGTCTGTGTTGTTGATGACTCTTGAGATGTGGAAGATGGATTAAACATAACTTTTACAGCAGGGGTTAAATGTTGGTCAATAATCACTGCACTATTTTGAGTAGCAACATTTTTTTCTTGTACTAGCTTTTTAGCATTGTCATGATTATTTGTTGACACCAACAGTGTTTCATCTGGTACACCACATTGATGGTCACTCACACTTAAAACCTTACCATTTCTACTTTTTAGATTGCCTCGACATCTTTTTGACCTCGCTTTTGAGCATCGCTAAAATATTATTCCTTTTACATTTTGAAGAATATAGTTATAAGAGTAGCTTTTATAGAGTACTCGTTGTTTACATTTGTTAGTTGTAGTAAGTTCCATAGTAGCAACTAACCTGTTAGTATGATTTGCTCACTACAAAAGTTATAACTGTTCTGATAATAAAATCATTTAGCGTTGGCGTTTATATTTAATATGTACAGTTTGAAGCGATAGCAAAAGTGAGAGCAAAATGGTAGCAGAGTGGTAGAAAATATAACATGTATTGTTAAGAAATAGTTTAAGCGGTTATGTGGATCCATTACCTTATAATTTTGGCACGACGAAGCTCATTTTCTATATCCAATAGTTCTTCCTCATATTCAGTATAACCAGCCTGTTTATAGACATGCAGTTGCTGAAGCCGCCGGATTAGCTTACTTGGATTGTTCCAGTAGACAAATTTAACAAATGATTTTTAGGTGTAAACAAAGCATTACCACTATCATTATTATCTTCATCATCAACATCATCATCATCATAACCATTATCATTATCATCATCATCATCATCATCATCATCATTATAATCCTCATCACTATTACTATATAGTCCTTTTTGATCCTTTTGCAATACCACATTTTGCACAGTCTGTGTTGCCTTTGATAATGTTGGGAGTTTTTCAGACATTGACTACTGTCCTAACACGACTTTCTGAGGAGATGATAAATGGTTTTTAACAAACAATGCACTATCGTGAGCTGCAATATCTTTTTCTGGGACTAGTGTTTTAGCATTTAGAAGAGTTTTTTTTAAAACAGCAACGATGTTTTAACTGGTACACTACATTGATGATCACTCACTCTTAAGACATCACTATTTTTACTTTTCAGCTCACCTCGACACTGCTTTGAACGATGGTTTGAACAACGCCAAATAACAGTTCCATTTTTATTGGTTTGTTTTACAATATATGTATATCCTTTATAGTATGCATATGGCTTACCGTAGCTGTTCGTTGATACTTCCATGTCAATGGTCTAGCATGAACTAATCTCTAGTCAAGTTCACTCGATAATATAAATAATAGTTTAAAGTGAGAGGAACAGTGGGTGCAAAAGTGGGTGCAAGAGTGGATGCAAGAATGGGTGTAAAAGTGGGTGCAATAGTTGGTGCAAGAGTGGGTGCAAGAGTGGATGCAAAAGTGGGTGTAAAAGTGGGTGCAAAAGTGGGTGCAAAAGTGGGTGCTAAAGTCAGTGCAAAAGTGGGTGCAAAAGTCAGTGTAAAAGGGAGTGCAAAAGTCAGTGTAAAAGGGAGTGCAAAAGTGGGTTCCAAAGGGAGTGCAAAAGTGGGTGCAAAAGTGTGTGCAAAAGTGGGTGCAAATGCGAGTGCAAAAGTGGAAATAATGTGGATGCAAAAGTGGGTGCCGTTTATAGTAGGCATGAATTTTACTAGAATGTGATTTGAGTAAATGTAATTTCTAAACCCAAGTAGTGAATAGTCAGTTGGTTTTGATCTATGCAAGCGTAAACATGTCACATACACTGGTGATGGATACTCAAGGCTTTAAGGTAAACGAAAACAAGTATATATTTAAAGAGGTGGCTATTATTGATTGCACAACACGCGGATTACCATATCTTTTTTCGGACTAGTGTTTTAACATTTGAAGAGTTTTTTAAACAGCAACGATGTTTTATCTTTTACACTACATTGATGATCACTCACACTTAAGACCACACTATTTTTACTTTTTAGCTCACTTTGACACTGTTTTGAACGATATTTTGAACAACGCCAAATAACAGTTCCATTTTTATTGGTTCGATTTACAATATACGTATAACCTTTATAGTATGCATATGGCTTACTATAACTGTTCGTTGATACTTCCATATCAATTGTCAAGCATGAAATAATCTCCAATAAATTTCGCTCGATAATAGAAATAATAGTTTAAAGTGGGTGCAAAAGTGGGTGTAAAAGTGGGTGAAAAAGTGGGTGCAAAATTGAGTGTAAAAGTGGGTGCAAAAGTGAGTGCAAAAGTGAATGTAAAAGTGGGTGCAAAAGTTGGTGCAGTTTATAGTAGGCACGATTTTTACTAGAATGTGATTTGAGTAAATGTAATTTCTAAACCCAAGTAGTGAGTAGTCAGTTGGTTCTGATCTATGCAAGCGTAAACATGTCACATACACTGATGATGGATACTCAAGGCTTTATGGTCAACAAAAACCAGTATATAGTTAAAGAGGTGGCTATTATTGATTGCACGACACTGAATCTATTTTTGAAATTTTGACAAAAGGGCCTAAGTGCTCTTTTGTTAATATCTCGCGAACCAAAAGACTAGGGCATTGTATGAGGTATTGTTGGACTTTTTGCCGAAGACTGCTGGTAAACACCTATGTTCCCACTGCCTTTTTAAAGATGGCGGCTGTAGTGTAACCTAACCTAACCCAACCCACGAGGGGTGATTAAAAAGTATTCCAAGCGGCGCTTGTCGATAGGCAAACCAACAATCAAAGAGGGGTATGACAGACCTTGAGGCGATAACCCCTTTTGATTGATCCCTGTTGATTTGCCCCTTTGAGCTAGTCCCTGTTGACTAGCCCCCTTGGACGTGTCCTTTTTGAAGGGAGTGATTTTTGACGGGCCCCTGCTGACGGGTCACTGTCGACGGATCCCTGTGGACGGGTCCCTGTTGACAGGTCCTTTTGACTTATCCCTTTGGACTGGTCCCTTTGGACTGAACCCTATGGGTTGGCCCATGCATTTATCCAAATTATGTCAAAGAGACCGGTCCAAAGGGATTAGTCACAAGGACCTGTCAACAGGGACCCGTCCACATGAATCCGTCGATAGTGACCCGTCAGCAGGGGCCCGTCAAAAATGACTCCCTTCAAAATGGACCCGTCCAAAGGGGCTATTCAACAGGGACCAGTCCAAAGGGGCAAATCAACAGGGATCAATCAAAAGGGGTTAGAGCCTCAAGGTCTGTCATACCCCTCTTTGATTATTGGTTTGCTTATCGACAAGCGCCGCTTGGAATACTTTATAATCACCCCTCGTGGGTTGGGTTAGGTTAGGTTACACTACAGCCGCCATCTTTGAAAAGGCCGTGGGAACATAGGTGTTTACCAGCAGTCTTCGGCAAAAAGTCCAACAATACCTCATACAATGCCCTAGTCTTTTGGTTCGCGAGATATTAACAAAAGTGCACTTAGGCCCTTTGTCAAAATTTCAAAAATAGATTCAGTGTCGTGCAATCAATAATAGCCACCTCTTTAACTATATACTTGTTTTTGTTGACCATAAAGTCTTGAGTATCCATCATCAGTGTATGTGACATGTTTACGCTTGCATAGATCAAAACCAACTGACTACTCACTACTTGGGTTTAGAAATTACATTTACTCAAATCACATTCTAGTAAAAATCGTGCTTACTATAAACTGCACCCACTTTTTCACCCACTTCTACATTCACTTTTGCACTCACTTTTGCACCCACTTTTACATTCACTTTTGCACCCACTTTTACACCCACTTTTGCACCCACTTTAAACTATTATTTCTATTATCGAGCGAAATTTATTGGAGATTATTTCATGCTTGACAATTGGTATGGAAGTATCAACGAATAGTTATAGTAAGCCAAATGCATACTATAAAGGTTATACGTATATTGTAAAACGAACCAATAAAAATGGAACTGTTATTTGGCGTTGTTCAAAACATCGTTCAAAACAGTGTCAAAGTGAGCTTAAAAGTTTAAAAAAAATGTGGTCTTAAGTGTGAGTGATCATCAATGTAGTGTAACAGATAAAACATCGTTGCTGTTAAAAAAAACTCTTCAAATGTTAAAACACTAGTCCTAAAAAGATATGGTAACCCGCGTGTTGTGCAATCAATAATAGCCACCTCTTTAAATATATACTTGTTTTCGTTTACCTTAAAGCCTTGAGTATCCATCACCAGTGTATGTGACATGTTTACGCTCGCATAGATCAAAACCAACTGACTATTCACTACTTGGGTTTAGAAATTACATTTACTCAAATCACATTCTAGTAAAATTCATGCCTACTATAAACGGACCCACTTTTGCACCCACATTATTTCCACTTTTGCACTCACTTTTGCACCCACTTTTGCACACACTTTTGCACCCACTTTTGCACTCCCTTTTGCACCCACTTTTGCACTCCCTTTTACACTGACTTTTGCACTCCCTTTTACACTGACTTTTGCACCCACTTTTGCACTCACGTTTACACTGAATTTTGCACCCACTCTTGCACCCACTATTGCACCCACTTTTACACCCACTTTTGCATTCACTCTTGCACCCACTCTTGCACCAACTTTTGCACCCACTTTTACACCCATTCTTGCATCCACTCTTGCACCCACTTTTGCACGCACTTTTCCTCTCACTTTAAACTACAGTGGAACTTGGATAATTCGAACCTCAAGGGACCAGTAAAAAAATTCGAATTATCCAAAAATTCGAATTAAGAAAGTTCTTTGAAAAGGGTAGAGAAAATATATTGCATTACGTTTACTAAATGATTTACGTTCAACAAAGCAGATTAACAGACAGCGGTACTTTATACTGTATCGTGAATAACCTCAAAAGTTTCAAATGAAAAATAAAACCAAAATGGGCTATTCACCTATTTAACGACAATAGTAATCCAGCAATCTACTTAGAGAAATCTACTGTTTTTCAAAATAGTTTGAGATTTTTACCTGTTTCCTACAAAGTCTCTCAGCCATCACATAAGAATCTAACAAATTTAAGGAACGGAAAACAGAACTACTTACGTCATTTCTACTTCAAACAAACCGCGTAAGTTCTGTGATATGGTTTGTTGCTTGGGGCTGCACTCGGAACAGTCTTTTCGGGAATTGTCCCAATTGATTGGTTTCCAATCGAATTTTTATACTAAAAACTTCGAATTATCCAAAATATAATTCGAATTAACCACGTTTTTTTTAGCATTGATTGTATATAAAATGCTAGGGACCAAGAGAAAAATTCGAATTAAAGAAGATTTCGAATTATGGAAGTTAGAATTAGCCACGTTCCACTGTATTATTTATATTATCGAGTGAACTTGACTAGAGATTAGTTCATGCTTGACCATTGACATGGAAGTATCAACAAACAGCTATGGTAAGCCATATGCATACTATAAAGGATATACATATATTGTAAAACAAACCAATAAAAATGGAACTGTTATTTGGCGTTGTTCAAAACATCGTTCAAAACAGTGTCGAGGTGAGCTGAAAAGTAAAAATAGTGATGTCTTAAGTGTGAGTGATCATCAACGTAGTGTACCAGATAAAACATCGTTGCTGTTTAAAAAAAACTCTTCAAAATGCTAAAACACTAGTCCCAGAAAAAGATATTGCAGCTCACGATAGTGCATTGTTTGTTAAAAACCATTTATCATCTCCTCAGAAAGTCGTGTTAGGACAGTTGTCAATGTCTGAAAGACTCCCAACATTATCAAAGGCAACACAGACTGTGCAAAATGTGGTATTGCAAAAGGATCACAAAGGACTATATAGTAATAGTGATGAGGATTATAATGATCATGATGATGATGATGATGATGATGATGATGATGATGATGATGATGATGATGATAATGATAATGGTTATGATGATGATGATGTTGATGATGAAGATAATAATGATAATGGTAATGCTTTGTTTACACCTAAAAATCATTTGTTAAATTTGTCTACTGGAACAATCCAAGTAAGCTAATCCGGCGGCTTCAGCAACTGCATGTCTATAAACAGGCTGGTTATACTGAATATGAGGAAGAACTATTGGATATAGAAAATGAGCTTCGTCGTGCCAAAATTATTATGTAATGGATCCACATAACCGCTTAAATTATTTCTTAACAATACAAGTTATATTTTCTACCACTCTGCTACCATTTTGCTCTCACTTTTGCTATCGCTTCAAACTGTACATATTAAA
Organism: Meconema thalassinum; assembly: GCA_946902985.2. Taxonomy (NCBI): domain Eukaryota; kingdom Metazoa; phylum Arthropoda; class Insecta; order Orthoptera; family Tettigoniidae; genus Meconema; species Meconema thalassinum. Next base: position 1,395,646,962 of record OX336389.2, read on the forward strand.
TATAAAAGCCAACGCTAAATGATTTTATTATCAGAACAGTTATAACTTTTGTAGTGAGCAAATCATACTAACAGGTTAGTTGCTACTATGGAACTTACTACAACTAACAAATGTAAACAACGAGTACTCTATAAAAGCTACTCTTATAACTATATTCTTCAAAATGTAAAAGGAATAATATTTTAGCGATGCTCAAAAGCGAGGTCAAAAAGATGTCGAGGCAATCTAAAAAGTAGAAATGGTAAGGTTTTAAGTGTGAGTGACCATCAATGTGGTGTACCAGATGAAACACTGTTGGTGTCAACAAATAATCACGGCAATGCTAAAAAGCTAGTACAAGAAAAAAATGTTGCTACTCAAAATAGTGCAGTGTTTATTGAGCAACATTTAACCCCTGCTGTAAAAGTTATGTTTAATCCATCTTCCACATCTCAAGAGTCATCAACATCACAGACTATGCAAAAGGTTGTGTTGTTGTTGTTTTAAGGGGCTGAATTTCATATGCAAGAGAATCAAAAAGGACTAAATAGTAATAGAGAAAAAAGAAATGTATTTTGAATGTAACTATTGTACAAGTACTTACATTAAATAAATAAATATATATATTGTATGGGTATTGTCTGGTTTTTCTTAATTGCTATACCACGTCCTACTATATTAATGCCATTGTTAATCATCAACAGTCTCCACCTATGTTCAGAAAGAAAGTGATCTTAAACAATACACTCTATCTATGGTTTGTGTACCGAGTATCATAATAATATAGTGTCGTCAAGCCATGTTCAGGCAATAGTAATGTTAGGTAAGGGGTTCGAACCCTTGCTTCCTTGTACAGGATTAGTTTTTACTCAACAGCAACCCATAATACTGTACTTTGAAACATGTCACATCTCATTACAAAATGTCAACTGTATCGTTTTGTAAGGCCCCAGCTGCCGGTTAGTGGCTAGCAGACTATGCAACAGAAACAGTGTCACCATGTTCATCCATAAAAAAATCAACATTTATTATTCTTTTTCTTACTATTGTTCATTAAGAGTAGTGTAAAGTTGTCTTTGTGACGTAACGGTTAGCATAGTTAGCTGGCACTCTAAAGCTCTTGAGTTCAATTTCAGCTTTAACATAAAATTTTAAAAGTATATTAGGACTAAAACTGGTCTACTCAGTCTCGGGTGATCCAAATAAGTAGATGTGGTTTGATTCACACTTAGATCACGACTTTTTTTTAAATAATGATAGCCATTTGTTCATTTTTTTTTTCATTTTCACATTTCACACATTGCCATTTGTCAATTCTCCATGTACTCGATTTGAAAATGTCAGTTTAAAGTTTTTGGATTTCATGATATGGAAACAAGAATTTTCCATTTTGTTGTTTACACATTTGTCAATTTCCCATTAACATTTTTTAAATTGCCAGTTTTAAGTTGTTAAATTGTGTTGATATGGAAACATGGACTTCTTTTTTCATATCACTGACGACACGTTTATGATTTAGTCCATGTTGAAAGTTTAGTTTTGTAAAACACACATTTGCTGATTTAAATTTTCTTGAAATCGTCTTAATGGAAGTGCTTGACCATGGCAATAGTGCATTCTCTTTCTGTTTGTTTCCAAAAATGAAACGTATAGGCCTACTACTACTATAACTACTACTACTACTACTGTAGGTAAGACTGTTTTACAAAATAACACCCATCTACCGCTGCATTATAAACACATGTATTAAAAAACTACAGTATACTATTAACCATTGGCTATATACATTAATTACCCCACCATCCTACCTTGCCGTGTTTGCTTTGGTTGAACAATCAATTCTACCCAGACACACACACACAAGCTTTCTCTCTCTCTCTCTCTATCATTCTATCTATATTCATACATTCACACACACAACCATGCCTGTCTTTGAAAAACAAATACAACCATGCTATTTATCCTTGACATGCACACTTATCCCAAAGAACTTTTAGTTATGCATTTAACATTTACTATTACAAAAAATGTTTCCACTATTTACAATTACAAAAATGAATATTTACAAAATAATAAATCTACTAAATCTACAGGTTACAAAAAAGCCATGTCTCTAAACAATAAAATATAGAAGTCACACCTCCACCTCGTGGTTATAACCCTATGGTAGGCTAATGCATAGGTCATTCATCTGCACTCATTTGCTATCCATCAAGGTGAAAGTGCATTTTCTCTGTTCCACAAGATACAAATTTGATTGCTGGATTGTATCCTGCACTGTTTATGCGATATAGCTTTGCCAGTTCATAAAACCACTTGGTAGTTCGCTACATATAGCAATTTTACCACTGCTCTACCTACGCCTTTTGCTCTTTTGGCTTTCTTACAGTCTAGTGTGTGATAGACAGCATTAACTGTATATCAAACCCTGTTCACCTTTGTATTTGTAATCCAAGAAATAATTTGAAAAGACACAAATGTAATCAGTTTTAAACGTTATCTCTGTTTTGTTTTGTTTAATATGTTTATGACATGCATATTAACCTGAAATCGAACCCTGGTGAAAAGGCTAACAGCTTATCCACTGCACCACCATGCCCTCGTTTCTTAGTTTGACTCGTTCTAGGCCTCAGACCTGGAAATCGAGTTAAGACCACCAGTACAAGAGCTAAAAAAGCTTACCACTGCAACACAAAATGGATAGCTGGTAACATTATATAACCGGAAATGATTATATTTCTGTTAGCAATGCATTTTGTCATCAGCCTACTGTCTGAGCACTGACAGCAACACAGTTTAGTTTAGAACAAGCGAGTGTGTGTGTGTAGATTATTAGCCTCAAGTATTTAAAGCTTGTTGTGTGTAGCGACCATCTTGTCCCGGTAACCACTGAGCATTTTTGTGTTTTAGCTATCGTCTTTAACCAATCAATTAAAGATAGTCTACTCTTAATTCTTGAATCGATAAATCAGAGTTTGTGTACACCATTTGTCATTTATTAACCCATACATGCAAGCTATACTCTCTCTATAACTTACTGCAGTTTGATCTGAAAACACGTTTCGATGGTAAAAGACTTGTCAGTCACCATACATGTAGCCTACACTAATTCTTTCTCTACCTAGCTACGTTTCATCACACATGGTAAACATCTCACGTGTTCGTATCCGATTATTAGTTTATAAAATCTCAGGTCGATGACCTTGATGTATTGGGTATTTTGGGTAAATTCATTGGCCATGGGAAAGGGTTGACCATCCTGTGTCCCATGTCACCTCACTTGAGCCTCTCTGATTATTAGTTAGCGAGATATTAACAAAAGTGCAGTTAGGCTCTTTTGACAAAAATAAATAATACATTCAAAAACAGAATGTCACCTCGAGTCCAAAGACCTCTCATACAAGTACCTAGCCTTATTGGTTCATGAGATATTAAAAAGCTAATGACCTATTAGTTTTGGATCTTTTGGTAATTCTTTTAAAAATAACTCATCTATAAATCATTATTCAAAAAGCCCGCCCGCTTACAAAATCTCCCAAGTGCGCATGCGTAAAAACAAAAAACAAAGATGTTAATTCATAGTAGCAATCGACTCTTCACATGCGTTTCATGTGGAACAATGTTTAATTTCATCGTAGCATTAGGGACCATGGGCCAGTCCATAGGGACCAGTCCAAAGGGACCGGTCTAAAGGGATTAGATAAAATGGACCCGTCAAAAAGGCCCCGTCAAAAAGGACCCGTCAACAAGGACCCGTCCACAGGGTTTCGTCAACAAGGACTCGTCAACAAGGACTCGTCCACAAGGACCTGTCAACAATGACCTGTCATCAATGACCCGCCAACAATGACCCATCAACAATAACCCGTCCACAGGGATCCGCTCCCCTACCCTCTTACAAAAGCCATGAGTGGGCATGCGTAAAAAACAAAAAACAAGCATGTTAATTCATTTTGGCTATCCACCGTATACATGTCTCTTGTGTAGAACAACGTTCAATTCCATATTGGCATTCAACCTCTCACATGTTGCACTTGGAAACCGAGATTCTCTAAAAAAATACAATTTTCACCCCTAGTAGGGGTAGGGTTTATTTTGGGGTGGAAATATGTTATCCATTAGAAAGGGGGTGTCAGCCCGAGTTCAATGACACCTCATTTGTCAAAATACGACCATGCGTTCGAGAGATATCGCACCGCCGCGCTCTTGTGTGGAGGAATGTGGAGGTGGAGGCGCTAGAACTGTCACAAAACCACTACTGGCACGCCCTTCCGTCGTTTTGATTTTATAAGAAAATGAAATCAATAATTCGCCATGTACTAATCTGGCAACATCGAAACTTATCAGGAAGATAATACTTTCAAAGACTGCACTTGCACAAGTCATAAGACTATGAGGGGAAATATTACGCATAACCTCTGTCTTAAATAGTAGTAAATTCAATAATTAGTCATTCAAAAATTACAATTTTGAAACACGCCAGGAAGGTAGTATCGTGCAAGAGCCTCTCTCCGATGACAGCACAAGTCCAGCGACTTTTAAGATGGTAGCGATGTGTACTAGGAAAACATTAATAATATAATATAGTATAAAACAAAGTCCCCGATTCTTGGATGTCACGGGTAATCTCGAGAACCTCTGGATGGATTTTGATGCGGTTTTCACCTTTCTGTAAAGGATATCTCAAAGATGATTTATGTAGAAAATAATTTATTTGTGATCAAAGGAAGCCGAGCAAAAACGAATTCAGTGAAAAGGTCGAAAAAACACTTGGCGTCCGAGCGCTTTTAAGCTTACACTGGGCAAACCGTTAAAAATATCTAAATACTATGTAAGAATTGTTCAGCATGAAAAGTTCTACAAATATAGTCTACGAGAGCATATCTCTATCTTCAATACATCGCCCACTATAAGTGTTTTTACGTTTTCATTTCTTCCAACCATGTCCATTCAAGTACTGAGGCGACAGTTTACTAACTAGCGGGCGAACCTACTGCGCCAAATACAGCCAGTAGCAAACCGTCGAGTCGTGTTGAATTAAGATCTATAGTGTTCTGTGGTTAAGTCTTCAGAGAAGGGTGAATGTGTTGGGAGTTTCCCTGGAAGTGCAATTCGGCTTTTCTCCGTTCCGCCTGCCACCACACAAGCTTATTTTAAAAGTGGGAGTGCCTATTATATTGATAAGAAATTTACACCCACCAAAGGTATGCAATGGGACGCGATTGGTAGTGAAAACGTTGAAAAACTGTTTCATTGAAGCAACTATCTTAACTAACTGTGGTACATTAGAAACAGTCTTAGTACCCAGAATCCCTATGATTCCTTCAGATTTGCCTTATCATTTCAAACGAGTACAATTCCCAGTAAGAGTCAGCTTTGGCATGACTATAAACAAATCACAGGGTCAGAAACATAGCGTGACTGGAGATGATCTCAGAGGAGAATGTTTTTTTCATGGACAGCTTTACGTAGCTCTATCGCGTTTTACATCACACTTAAATCTTTTCGTGTTCACTGCTGGAGGGAAAACGACTAATGTCGTATACAAGGAAATCTTATAACACCTCGGTTAAAAGTAGCCTATCACCTTGCATTCATAACTGTTCCCGGGCGAAGCCGGGGTGGTAGCTAGTATAATATAATTAACCAATTACCGCAAACGTTTAAGGAAGAGAATCCTTATTCAAAATACGTTCCTTGGAATGCACGGGGATTATTTGGCAGAGAGTGTGAACTGTTGTCTGAAATTCGTAGGGCTAGGTTGATCAACCTTGCAATCACAGAGACTCCACCACAATAGTCCAATAAGCTCTCGTTGCTATAATGCAAGGAACAATGCCACGGTGAGACCCTAGAAGGACATAGGAGGACGACATAAAGGCAGTAAGGGAGGCAAGCGGACGAGAATGGAGGAGAGTGGAGGAGCTGACCCGTGGCAGAATCAATTGGAGGACCCTCCGGATAGCCTTGACACCGCAGGGTACAAGAGGATAGACTAAGTAAGCAAGTAAGAAATTAAGTAAGTAGCCTAAGTAAGTAAGTAAGCAGGCACAGTTTAATGTTTTGCAGTCAGTCAACACGATTGTACACAATTGTAATGGGTTATTCCCTACTCCTGAAAAAAAATACCCTTGGGTGACCAGCTTCGATCGTCAAGCGATCATCATCAGATGCATCGTACTTAGGCTATAAGATCTATATCTGAGAGTATGGGCGAAAGTAAGTAAGTAAGTAAGTAAGTAAGTAAGTAAGTAAGTAAATAAGTAAGTAAGCAATAATATTGTTGCTTTAAGGGGCCTACTATTTACCGGAAATGAACCTTCGATGGTTGTTCAGGTATATTGATGCCCTCTTAACGAGATTCCTCCGCAAGACATCAGTGGTATACGTATGATGTCTACCCCTTATTATTCCCGTTTTCAATGGCGTCGGGGCTGAGATGCGATGAAAGTCTATGTGGCAGGTGGATTTTTTGGTCGGATGCCCTTGCTGACGCCAACCTCTTGAGAGGAGTTGATGAGGGATGAAATGAATGAAGGTGAATGAATCAGAGCAAGGAGATAGAAAGAATCGGCCGTGACCTATTAGAAAGTACCATCCCAGCATTCAATAATAATAATGCTATTGGTTTTACGTCCTTTTTAAGTCCCAGCATTTTCCTGGAGTGGAAAATCGGAAACCACGGAAAACCATTTCAAGGACGGCTGGCATTGGGGTTTGAACCCACGTCTACCGATTCCGCAGATAGCTTGGCCCTATTGCCTAGCGCTGCGCTTTAGCGAGCGTAGATACCACTTTCATTTTTATGCTAACATCATTGACTTATTCAAGTTATGCCATGAGACTAAATAAACTTAACCTCCGAGGACCGTTACAACCAAATCAGACCGTGTTGATGAAGGGTTTCAAAACTCAAGCAATTTTCTCCTGAATCTACGAACTCACACATGACTGCGCTCAGGAGGTTGTTAGCAAAGTCAAGTCGTGGTATCGACATGTCAAATGCTTTCGAATATCTCACAATTAAGTAAGAATAAAGTGACACGTTCTGTTCCTGTATGCTTCAGAATGTATGCATTAGTATCATTCTTATTTACCTCTGCATCCAGGTGTACTAAGATACATTCCAAGATGGAAACCTACATTAAGTAACTTGATCTCACTGACCATCCCGAGTTTAGTTACAGTGAAACCTCTATTAAAAGACCAGTGACGGTTCCATGGAAAACTGGTCGTTTAGAGGGGTGGTCTCTTAATAGGGGTAGGCATTAAAAATAATTTTATACTGCATTTTTAATAAAGTACAGTTGGAACACATACTTGATTACAATTTATCTGCATTGGTTCACATTTAGTACAAATTAATTACAATTTGTTATTTTTTGAGCTCTGTCATTTAAAAAAGTCACGAATTGATCTCTTTCAGATAAGCACATCTTTTTTTTAACAATTTCTCTTTCTAGAATATCTCTGAAGGAGTTCGAAAGCCCATTAATTTGTTCTGGGTTCGAACAATCTTCTAGGAGAGCCGATTTTTTGTATTTTTTATACTTCACATAACATTTTTAGCCTACTTTTCGCATTTTGTAAAAATGAGAAAAAAGTAGACTTATGAGATCGATCCGGGAAAATGTGTGTCTGTCTGTCTGTCCTTCTGTCTGTCTGGCTGTGTGTGTGTCCCCCCCCCCCCTATCAACTCCTAAACGGCTGTAGCAATCGAACCCAAATTTGGTATGAGTAAAGATCTCTATCTGAATATCTCAATGTCGTATTTGAAAATGATGTCAGTGCTACCAACTGTTGAAAAATCGCAATTGAAATTTCAGCTCCATGTAGTATATCTTGGAAGGCATGCATGGGAGCTATACCAAAATTGGCACACATATAGATAATAATATTTCAGTTTAATTTCCAGGAGGCCATATATCATAGTGTTGCCAATATGATTCTAAGCCTGCTGATAAGTCCAATGTTTAAATGCATATAACTTCTACACTATCAATTGGATTTCAACCAAATTTTGTATGTAATATGTGTACATAAACTGATATGACTGAGCATATTCATAAGAGCAACCAGGGCTGCCAACTGTCAATAAATGTTCTCTCTATTCTTTTATCCAAATACCAATATATCAGAAAGTATGCAAGCCGACAGCTTTAAACTATGCACACGTATAGCACCTGACATTCTAGATTAATTTGGAGCAACTTATGTACGTCAGTGCTACCAACATGATTCTGAGCCTGCTGATAGGACCAATTTTTAAATACATGTAACTTCTATACTATCAATTGGATTTCAACCAAATTTCGTATGTGCTATGTTTATCATAACAGATATGAATATCCTTATTCTTAAGAGAAACCAGATCTGCCAACTGTTAATAAATGCTGTCTCTATTTTTTACCCAAATGTTAATATATATTGAACCCGAGGGGGTAGGCTGACTGGTATCGAACGTGGATCTCAGAGACTGTGAGCTCAGAATGAAGGTTCCACCTAGGAACGAACCCGAGATCTTTTGAGGGAGTTTTAGTTGTAAAAACCCCTAGAGGAAATTATATATGAAGTCACTGTTGTGATATCAACTGATGCTGACATGATTTATTAATATAATGCAGGGAAAGCGACTGGAATACAGCATTATGGGGCTGTATGAAGGAAGCTAGGCTGCATTTGAGCACAAAAGTTGGGGAGTTTGACATTTTACTAATAGCCCCAGAATTGTGGGTGGAGACTCGTGGAGCCGTGTCACTCTCGCTGACCTACTTATGTCGTCTGGAGCAGGTCGGGGAGTGAAATAATGGCCCAGTTCTTCCCCGTTTCAGAAAAGAAATGTGAATGGGGTGGGAAGATCCCAGTGAAAATCATTGATTACTCGTGATTGGAGCAACGCAATGACATGAGAGTTGCACACAGGTGAATCTTTAGCCAGGAGGCTAATTATCAAGCCTTTAAACTGTGAAATCAAGGCATATTTAAGGGACTGCGCATGAACACAGGACTTTTGGTGTTCGCGGAGTGACCTTACTAGGTCGCCGGGGATTTTTTCAGGATGCCGCGTACCCACGCCATGGCAAAGGCAATTAATATTAATTAATTGGCCGATCGATCCTCGAACACGCATTCAGTTTTGGGATCAGCGAGGAAAAAGGAACATATGAACAGTATTTCAAGACCAGAATCATCCTGGGAGAGGAGATGATACAGCGAGGGAATCCTAGGTCTACTTTTTCTTGTGAAACGAATATAAGGGAGTGGACTCAGGTCAGAGAGGTCAGTTGGAACAGATTCTAGCGCGGAGCGTATGTCGCTCTGGCCCAGGAAAGGACGCGCACAAAGACTTGAACATTTTAGTGTTAATCAGTATATTCGCCGTGCAGTGTAATGCACCTATTGATAATATAATCATGCATAGTCATGAAGTAATAATAAGTACTGTAATCAACGAACTTCATTATGCGAAATGCGCGTTATCGAAGTCAAGGAGGGAGGCTCGGACTTCAGATTGGGACGCCGTGCAATAAAACTGTTATAATACTTTTTATTAAGGACAGTCGTGCCGTATGTGTATAGTCGGCAGTACGAGCAATTGTTAGTGTTCACATAGGAAGTACCGTGTGATATACTAGGCAGAACTATTGAAAGTAATAATTTGTATAAATACTATGTACAATGTTGAGCGCAGTGTATAAAATATTGACTGGTTATACAGATCTTAGTATGCCGGACTGCGCAGGCATAAACTTTATGATGCGATTGGTGAAATGCCATAAGTATACCAATAATTAACGTTCATGACGATATGTAAGCATATTCATGCAAATCAGGAAGTTTATCGTAGGATAATGGATAGACAGTTGATGAATCCGTAGGCAGATAATTGAGACTTTCAATCAGGATATGGTAGGAGCAAGGAAGAGTCCGTCAGCACCTGAAGTTCTGATATCTTGCCAGGGAAATTCAACCAGTAAGAAATGTAAATAGTGACGTGTGTTTTATAGTCTTGATCTGTGAAATATCTATAAAATTATTGTTGTAACAAGTGTTATACAGTGTTATGTGCCTCAATATGGAAAAGAAAAGTGCCGTGTGTTTCGGGAGGCAAAGGTTTTATAATATGTGTATTATCAGTGTGGAAATGCCTCGCTAAGTATGCAAATGGCAGGCGATACTGGAAGATATGAGTGGTTGGAGCCACCTGGATAGCCTACAGAATGTAAGTACCCAAAAACCATGATGTTATAGTTGCTATAGTTCACTGTATGTTACGTGATTTCAGAATTATATAAATGTGCCAGTAAGAATCAGTATTAGGAGGTAGAACCTCAAATGTTTATTTATTGTTGTTTTGATTTTAGTAGAGTTGAGATGTTTTATACATCAGTGAGTGGATTAATCATTACCACTATTAAAAAATGGCAAATCAGTTATGTAAAAACTTAACGTAACGAACACGGATGTTCGATTAGTAAAATGGTTACGTTGTGTCGGGTTATGGTAATCTATGTCAGTAATAATAATAATAATAATAATAATAATAATAATAATAATAAAAGGTATAAATGAATACATCAGGGAAAAATGTTGTTGCAAGAAATATTTACGCTAATTGGAATATTTATCTATCCAAGCAGTAAGATAATACCTTAAGGGCTGAGAAAGCAGTTTAATATCAGAATATATTGTGTTAATGGGAATATAATTATGCAAGGAAATGGAAGAGTTTAATAGTGAATTGAATTTGTAGCCTGTGAATAATCTTGTAGAGTAATGGATAGAGTTCTCTTACTAATTAAAGGACGAGAGCAGAGCATCGCGTCATGGAGCCAGGTAATCTGTTCGACGTGTGAAATCTCGTATAGCCTTGGGCGTACAGAGATATTTTTAAGTGCCAGAGTGTATTTAGTGTTGTACCCTAACTCTGATGATGGATATGGAATGTTCCGGGTTCGAATCCTGTGGTAGGTGAGAAGAGAACAATGGAAACCTCTGCACCATACCTGATCGACCGAGAACTTGTTATTGAATGATTCGGCTCTTGTGAAGCGAATCTTAATGACGGCAGCTTGCGACTGGCCATAGCATTTATTAAGATACCGGCTATCCAACTCGACCTGTGTTTATGAATCTCGTGCCTTCATATAATGAATGGACCTATTGAGGCCAGTTATTAATATCCTAAGGTTAGGAATAAATGTATAAACTCGTCCAGAACCTAAATTGCATACGATCCAGTTTAAAGCATATGGGATATGTGGGTCATTGTGACCACACTAATTGTATTTAGAATCTTGTTACTGCTTGGGGGATATAGGCCAGGAATCAGAAAGCGAGGGATGGTGCACGTGTTGACCACTCCACTCCGCTCTGTTGTATACGAGCCGCTCTGAGGGGGCTGAGTTGTAAAACGAACCGTGAAATTTAACGCTTAGAAAGGACAGATTTGAGACCCTGTTTGTATTGAAAGGAAACATTGTTATATTGTGTAATGAATTTATGTGGTTTAAGAACACATTGGTAATCATAGAGCACCCTGATGATTTAAATTTTAGCAATCTTACGAATGGTCGGAAGATGCATTTTATACCGACACTGACACGTATTTATGAAGTTGGGAACTTGATGCCACAGGCTACGCTCGCAAGGGTAGCTTAATAATACCATCCGACACAGCGATAACGAATGTTTTGGAATGGAAATCACAACGGCATGCAGTGGAACTATAAAAAGGGAATTAGGGGTATATATACATAATTGTGGAGTTGCAAGTAGATAACCAGTGCAACCCATGAATAGGCTAATGCATGCTAAAGCATTTTGGTGGGAAGAGAGATGCAGAACACAAAAGGCACTCATAATGTAAACTAGAACACAGAAGGCACTCAGAATGTAAAGTAAGAGGTGTTTTGAGAACATAATGTAAAGTAAGATGTGTTGTGAGAAATAATTATTCTTGTGAAAATTAAAGAAGTCACACCAGGTGACGTACGATAAAAAGGTACAGTTTTTATGGAAGTTACATGTGCATCAGCGCACTAGAGTGGATGTTGAAGTCAACCTAAGGGTAAAGGTTTGAATAATTATGTGAATAATATAGGATAATGTGTGAATAATTAGTGGATTGTGGGAGTATTTTTTTTTTATTTTGTATTATGTTTGTTGGGATTGTGTCCTTATATTGTTTGAAGCCATGATTTAATGCTGAATTAAAGTCTTTAGAATAGAGTTGTGTTTCATCATTGTAGAGTTGATACCTTTTAGTCTCAAATCAAAATTATGCAACTGCTCAGTGGGAGAACGGTACGCGCCGAGAACTGAAGCTAGCTGGAGGCAGGAGCATATTTGCCATGGAGATTACTCACATGGGTACAATATGAATGTATGTAAGCCAACAGCTTTAACATTTGCACACGTATAGTACCTAACATTCTAGATTAATTAGGCGAAACTAATATACGTCAGTGCTGCCAACATGACTCTAAGCCAGCTGATAGGTCCAATTTTAAAATACATGTAACTTCTATACTAACAAATGGATTTCATCCAAAATTGGTACAACAAGAGATCATAATATTTCAGATTATTTCTGACCAACGCATGCTTGACATTGTTGCCAACAAGATTTTACGCGCGCTGATATATCCAATGTCTAACTGCATGTAACGTCCATGCTATCCATTGGACTTCAACCAAATATTGTATTCTGTACCATAAGAGATGGAACTAACAATATATTCAGTCACCAGGGCTGCCAACTGTAGTGCTCTATTAGGCTTAGGTATATTTCGGACTAATTAGAAATGTCGATATTACCAGCTTAATTTCGCTATTTTTCTAGATAGGTCTATATAGATTGGCATGAAACTTCAATTTTAAGAAAAGTAGGCTCTTTAGTTCGTCACGGAACTTCTTGTTTTCTAATGACATTGTATGCTGAAGCAGTTCTGTGCCAACATAACCATTGTTTACATCATCACCCTCAACATCATCTCCAATGGTAAGGCAGACGAGAAGTGCTCTTTTGAAAAGGTCAGACTGAGAAAATGCCTGGTCTTTGGTCGGGGAGAGGGGTGGTCCTTAAATAGAGGTAACAAATACATTGACCATATGAGGTTTTAAATCGGCTCCAAGAAAAATCGGTCTTTAGAGGGGTGGTCTTTTAATAGAGGTGGTCTTTTAGAGAGGTTTCACTGTATCACCATTGTTTTCCTTTTACTGGAGACAAATGCTACAACAGTGCCTTGTCTCTTGACCCTGAAAATCTACATAAAATGTTACTCTATATATGAAACGACTACGAACACTGAACACGCCCTTAGTTTTACGTTCCTCTTAACTTCAAGGTCATAAGCCACAGAACGTAACTCTTGTTGTTGTGATTCGTTTTAGGGGCTTGGGACATCTTGGTCAGCAGCCCCGTGTAGTTAGGTGTGTGTTGAATTTGTCTGATAACCTGTATTTATGTGGTGACTTGAGTAGTGTGTGTATCTGTAACTTATTAGGGACAGAGATGGGGTAGGTGCCCCGGGACTTCAAATAAGGTGCTAACCCAGAAGTTTGCCTGGAGAGAGTGTAGACTTGCACAGGGTAAAACCTCACTTGGGATAGCCATTGTCAATGCCGGGATTCAAACCCATAATCCCTGGACTTTTTGTAGTTATCCACGCGATCGTGGTGCATGAGTTAATGAACACGGCTACGCCGCAGGACGGAACGTAACCTTAACATAGAGTCAGAAACACTAGACGTGACGTGAAAACTTTGAAAATGTCATAATTATAATCAGGAACTAATCCCAGCATGCCTGGGTGAGAGGCAAGCAGCTAGACCACTGTATAACTTCTGTATTCGTAATACTGCAAAAAAGGAGTTAACCATACAAACAACATACAAACGAACATGAACCTGTTGTCTAAGATACGATAGTCCTACATGAAGCAATAAGAACAAGAATAATATTCATCTATTACACACACACTACTTCACAACTCGGAATTCCCCATGTAAACGGTTATGATGGCTAAGATGACTCCAGCTCCCAAAGGAACCAGCCGCAAAAAGAAAAGACTACCTCACTCGTCCCATTAGTGATTACGAGCTGCCTTTACTTGCTCACAAAACATTGCAAGGAACAATCACTGCCAATGGCCTGAGGAAGGCCAGTGAGAGAGAAGGCAAAAATGAAGGCCGACAGATTTGGGCAAAAAAGGGTAGCCATTATCCTCCTACTCATCTTTCGTAAATGACAGCGAAAACACACGGACCTGTTACAGGTAATGTATTCATTCCGGGAAGTGTTCTTTCATCCTTTTAATCAAGCCGCGAAGAGGGAAATAAATCGGTTGTAGTGATTTTACGACGCAATCATGTATAGCAGACAGGGTGTTAACATCAGCCTATAACGGACAGACCGCTTGCCTGGCGGCGAAAATAAGAACATGCCTTCACGTAGGCTATACCTAGAACCTCCTTCAAGGTCTTGTGGTTTTGGCCAGGGTCTTTCAATTTTATTTCTTCGTTGTTTAGTTTATGTGTGAAATACAAACCGGAAGTTCCAATTCCACTACGCAATGTTCTGATTACTTTATGAGCACTGATTTGTAGGTATAGCCCAATTTTGTTGCTGTATATTTTCCAAAGCGGTGAAATTGAAGGGAAGAGGAAGGAAAGAAGGAAGGAAAGGAGCAAGGACGGAAGCATAACGTTGCTAATATAAAAATAACCTCTGGCACTACAGCCCATGAAGGGCCTAGGCCTATCAAGCGACCGCTGCCCAGCTATTTGGCCTGCAGATGTTGGGGTGACGCGTGGTCAGCGCATCGGTTCCCCTCGGCCGTTAATCTTGGTTTTCGTGACCGAGCCGCTGCCTCACTGTCAGACAGCTACTCAATTGTCCTCACGAAGCTGAGTGCACCCAGTTCCAGCCATCACGTCAGTTTCTAAAATCACTGACCGTGCCGGGAATCGAACCCGAGGCCTCCGGGCGAGAGGCAGGCGTCCAACCCCAAAACCACGGGGCCGGCTACGTTGCTAATATGGGGTGCTTAATTAAAGTCTCTCCGTTTGGTCATTTTAAAAGGTGTGACATCTCCATATGAGGTCGATTTTCATTCGTTCAAGGTGATACACTCGACAGAGTTCGGGAGGGAATCAATAATAGTGAGGTCGCATGATTGTGCTAGCTGTTAGTAATCATTAGTTGGAGGGGAAGGACGACACTAAACTGGATATGCCGTGCACTGAAGGTCTTCCCCATTCCTTGCTACCCTCTAATTTTTTTAATATATTGAATAGAAATGGATACACTCACTAGAGATGTCGACTTGGAATTTGAATGGATTGTCAATTTAACACTGTTGCTCAATTATACTGTATAGGATGTAGACCGCTATTATTACTAGATGGCACTTGCGTACAAGTGCATGTGCTGTATCCTCATTGAGATTATAAGAACGTTCAATTTTCTTGTTGCTACGGAAATAATCACATCGGTTCCTACTGTAAATGTAACGGTATTGCACGTTACAATAGTGTATCTCCCATGAGCACAGCAGCAGCGACCCCCTCCGCTACCTTCTACCCTCCTTCTCCTCTTTTCCCCTCTACGCTCTCGGTTTCGCGCTGATCTGCGCCATAAGGTATCCATTGCAGGAATGCTAAAAAAAACGTTCTTGTGTTACTTTGCATTAGTGTTATTGGTTACTGGACCATCGTGGTTTATTATTCAATCTTCCTCATTATGCCAACTGTATTTTACATGGCGAAGGTCCCAAATTCCTCACCAATAATTAAAGTGCCCTAACGTTGGAATCCATAGCCAATTATTTCTTTACAGAGTATTAATAAATTATGCGTATACAGGGTGAAAAAAATGTCAGGCCTGGAGCCGATAACCTAGATGTTAGGCCCCTTAAAACAACAATTATCATCATCATCATCATCAAAAATGTACGCCACAAAATCCAGGACACATTCCTCACACGTAGACGAAGATATTATTGTTACGCCTGTGAGTTTGTGTCATTACTCGCCGCATGAGTCACAACTGCCCCAGGGCTGGACTGTGTCCTGCCTCCTGTATTGCGCGCGCCTTATGCAACAGGGCTACTAAGACAAAGGGATAGTCCAGAATATTCGTGACTGGACCAGCGATGGAAACCTCGAGAAGCCGTGAACCCTGGATGGATCTAGAAGCATTTATTGAGTCACCGGCCTGCTATATAAGTGCGACCTGTCTAGCAGTTGTTGTTGTTGTTGTGTTTTACGAGCTAGTGCGAGCGATTATCTTGTGCGACAGAAGTGTGGTGACGAAGTGCTGTGCGAGTTACGAAATCCAGTGACATTGTTTCTCCAGCTTGTGGACAGCGAAATAGCCTGCAGCAAGTGATCATAAGTAATTGTGGTCGGAGAACATAAAAGAGAGGAGCAGGTAGTTTCTGTCAAGGCCACCGTACTCATTAGGACGGATTAACTTCTGTGGTCTGTTGACAAGTGAAAGGGGCTAAGAGCGCTCAAGGAAGAGACTTCAGGAAACTGGAGTAAGGCTCCTAAGTGCTTGTATTTGCTGACTAGTGTAATTTTCTGGCCACAATAAAGTTAATTATTTCTTACAGCAGTAATTGGTGTTGTGCTTTGTACCCCCACCGTAATCCAGTTAACAAAAGTGCCACTAGGGGGTGGCACGTAACAACTTGTGTCAGAAGCCGGATTACGAACTCAAGCACAACACCTGACGGTCCTGGTTTCAAAACCCGAGCAGGTCAATTTTTTAAAAATTTTCCTGTGAGCGCATGCCTTTTACAAGACAAACAGCTAAAATGGAAGAGCAATTATCAGCATTGCTAGAGAAGTTAAATGGCATGGAAACCAAGATGGAAGTCGGCCAGAAGAAATTAGCCAAGGACCTGAAGGATGACCTGAAGAAGATGGAAGACGACCAGAAGAAGATGGAGGACGGCCAGAAGAAGTTATCCGAGGACCTAACTGCCAAACCAGAAGAAGATGGAAGACGGCCAGAATAAGTTAGCAGAGGACCTAACCGCCAAATTTCTGGATGGCCAGACAAATCTGGAAGAGTGTCTGCTGACGAAATTATAGGAGAGCCAAAGGAAACTAGAACAGGGCCTACGTGAGGAAGTCGCAGCAGTGGAAAAGAAGTTCGACGCCTTACAAGTGGAAGTTGCCGAGCTGCGCCAACGCCCGCTGATGGGGGTGGAGGAGAAATTCAACGCCTTGCAGGTGGAAGTTGCCGAGCTGTGCCAACGACCGCTGATGGGGGTGGAGGAGAAATTCAACGCCTTACATGTGGAAGTTGCCGAGCTCTGCCAACGCCCGCTGATGGGGGTGGAGGAGAAATTCAACGCCTTACAAGTGGAAGTTGCCGAGCTGTGCCAACGCCCGCTGATGGGGGTGGAGGAGAAATTCAACGCCTTACAAAAGGAAGTTGCCGAGCTGCGCCAACGCCCGCCCACCGTTACACCGGGAATATCAGGAACGGGACATAGCAGAGTGACGCCCCCAACCTTCGACGGAAAGGTCCCGTGGAGCACCTACTTACGTCAGTTCGAGGCGGCATGTTCCATAAATAACTGGAACAACACAGAAAAGGCTACAGCTCTCATTGTAGCGCTGAGAGGTGACGCCCTTAACGTCCTTCAGGCCATCCCGACTGGATCCCAGGACTACGCTTCACTGATCGCCCATATGGAGTCCCGATATGGAGATAGCCATCTTCAGCAGGCCTACCAGATACAGCTCCGGACCCGGGTACAGAAAAACGCGGAAACCCTGCAGGAGTTCGAGATGGACATCGCACGCCTCGTAAGGCTCGCCTATCCAACAGCGCCGGCCGACTTCCTGGAACAGATTGCGACGCAGACCTTCACCGACGGGCTTCGGGACTCGGACAGTCAACAGGCGCTGCGACTCGCGCGCAATAAGACCCTGGCAGATGCGCTGAGCCACGCACTTGAGTTCGAGACGGCAAAACAGGCATCCAGAATGCACGCGCGGGTGCGTCAAGTGGACGTCGACGAACCAGTAAAAACCAACGAGACCAAGCCCCTGGCTGACGAATTAATGGAGGCGCTAAGCCGTTTCTTCGATAGTCGCGGCACCACCAGCAACGACTCAGCCGGAAGGCAACCGGAGAGGCGGCCCGGAAGAGGACTACCGACCTGCTGGACCTGAGGTAAGAAAGGCCACCTGAGCAAGGACTGCGGTGATCGCCGCCGCCGAGGGTATCCGACGGGAAATCAGTCGTCTGAAAACCGCGCGACCCAGGGAAACGAGTATTAGCCAGCCTTGGGGGGCAAAGGTTGGCTTGTGACAGTCGTCAAGCCCCGGCAGTCCAGGTTCGTGTGACGAAGTTACGGAGGGACAATAGCAGCCTGATGGTCGACGGAGTCGTCAACGGAGAGAGCTGGCCCATGCTAATCGACACGGGAGCATCGAGGACCATCGTCAGTCCCACCGTGATCCCGAAGTGGAGAGTGCAACCCACACAAAGGAACCTCCAGCTAATAACCGCGACCGGAGAGACCGCACCGGTACATGGCGAAGCATCACTGGAGTTCGTCATTGGTCGACGGGCGATAAAGCATCCAGTGCTTGTGGCTGACGTATCAAATGAAGTGATCATCGGACTGGACTTCCTGGACCAGAACAACATCATCTTGGATCTGAGTACCAATACTCTGCACTTCGGAGGTGAGTAACTTGCTTTGCAACCTGCGCACGAGTCCATCACCGCACGACGAGTAAGGCTGAGAGGGGACGTCATCGTTCCCGCCAGGACGGAAGTCAGCGCTGCCGTAATTGTCGACGGAACCGCTGAGGGAGTGGCGGCTGTCATCGAGCCAAAATATGAGGACATCCAGACAAAAGGATTGCTAGTTGCCAAGACTCTCATCAACACGACGTCTCGGCCGTACGTCCGCCTGTCCAACCTGAACGACTACGACATTACGGTTCACCGGGACACCAACCTAGCTGTCTGCGAGCCCGTTACCTGGATTGCCCGCATCACAGATACGACGGACGGACACCTGCAGACGGACAACCGAAGAAGACGCGCCCTGCCAGAAAAACTACAGAAGCTGTACCAAGGATCCCAGGACCATTTAGACGAAGAGCAATCACGCCAACTTCAGGACCTGCTACGCGAATTCCAGGATGTCTTCTCCGTGGGGAGCAAAGACTTCGGCAGGACAAGCTTGGTCCAGCACAGAATCGACGTTGGGGACAGCGCACCGATTAGGGCCCCATTCCGACGTGTCCCGCTCGCCAAGCAAGCCGAAGTCGACCGGATGGTAGAAGAGATGAAGGAGCAAGGGGTGATCGAGCCATCACATAGTCCTTGGAGTTCTCCGGTCGTGCTAGTGAAGAAGAAGGACGGTTCCACCAGGTTCTGCGTGGACTACAGGCGGGTGAACGACGTCACGAAGAAGGACAGCTACCCTCTACCCCGGATCGACGACACGCTGGACACCATATCAGGATCAAGATGGTTCTCCACCTTGGATTTGAAGAGTGGCTACTGGCAGGTGGATGTCCACCCTAAGGACCGCGAGAAAACGGCGTTCTCTGTGGGCAGCGGGCTCTGGCAGTTCACCGTCATGCCACTCGGTCTGTGCAACGCCCCTGCAACCTTCGAAAGGCTAATGGAGTCCATTCTGAGGGGACTACACTGGAAGACCTGCCTGGTATACCTAGACGACGTCATCGTTCTGGGGAGGAGCTTCGAGGAGCACTACAGCAACCTGAAGGAGATCTTGTTGAAGCTACGGGCTGCCCAGCTGAAGTTGAGCCCCAAGAAGTGTCAGCTCTTCCAGAAGCGGGTCCAGTACCTTGGGCATATCGTCTCCGAGGAAGGGGTGCGACCCAGAGAAGACCGCAGCTGTGAGGGAGTGGCCAGTTCCGAAGGACAAGTCCCAACTACGAAGCTTCCTGGGACTCTGCACTTATTATCGTCGCTTCGTGAGAGGATTCGCCGACATCGCCAAACCTTTACATCGACTGACTGAGAAGGACCAACTCTTCACGTGGACAGCAGAATGCCACAGTGCCTTCGAACAACTCAAGCAGGCTCTGTGCACCGCACCTATTCTGGCCTACCCCAGACCTGGAACAAGGTTCATCGTCGATACCGATGCCAGCGACTTTGGCATAGGGGGAATCCTGTCGCAAGTAGTGGACGGCGAGGAGAGAGTAGTGGCCTACTTCAGCAAGGCCCTGTCAAAGCCAGAAAGGAACTACTGCGTCACCAGGAAGGAGCTGCTCGCCCTCGTGAAGACCATTGAACACTTCCACAAGTACCTGTACGGGCAAGAATTTCTCATCAGGACCGACCATGCATCCCTGCGGTGGCTCCTGAACTTCAAGTAGCCCGAGGGTCAACTCGCGCGGTGGTTAGAGAGGCTTCAACAGTACAACTTTGAGATTCAGCACAGGAAAGGCCAACTGCATTCTAACGCCGACGCCCTGTCACGAAGACCGTGCCCCGAAGACTGCACCTTCTGTGCCCGAAGGGAGGAGAACACCGGGATACAGTGCCGACGGACTACTGTGGAACTTCAGGGGAACTGGAGCCGCGAATCTTTCACGCGGGCACAAGCAGAAGATGATGACCTGGGACTGATAGCAGAATGGAAGAGGGCCTGTGTCCCCAGACCCGGGTGGAACATTGTGAGTGACTGCAGCCCAAAGTTTAAGTCCTACTGGGCACAGTGGGACTCGCTGATTGTAAGGGATGGCCTCATCTGCCGCGCCTGGGAGAACACCGACGGGAAGACATCTCGGGAACAAGTCGTCGTTCCAAAGGCTATGACGGAGGAAGTCCTGAAGGAAGTTCATGGAGGATCATCTGGTGGACACCTAGGGATAAAGAAGACCCTGGAGAAGCTGAGAGAGCGGTTCTACTGGATCGGATGCCGAACAGACGTGGTGAACCACTGCGCGAGGTGCCACGATTGCGCAGCCAGCAAGGGCCCAGGACGAAGACGACGGGGTCCACTGAAGACCTACAACGTGGGCGGCCCCATGGAGAGAGTGGCCATCGATGTTGCTGGGCCATTCCCGTTAAGCGAGGCAGGGAACCGCTACATATTAGTCGTCAGCGACTACTTTACCAAATGGCCGGAGGCGTATGCGCTCCCTAACCAAGAAGCCGCGACGATTGCAGAGACCCTGGTGAAGGAATTCGTCAGCCGGTACGGAGTACCCCTGGAGCTGCACTCCGACCAAGGGAGGAACTTCGAGTCGCAGGTGTTCCAGAACCTATGCCAGCTGCTCGGAATCCGGAAGACAAGGACAACGCCGCTACACCCTCAGTCCGACGGGATGGTAGAGCGATTCAATCGCACCATCGAGAACCATCTCCGAATAGTCGTCAGCGAGCACCAGAGGGATTGGGACAAACATCTTCCACTATTTCTCCTGGCCTACCGCGCCGCCGTGCATGAAGCCACCGGGTGCACACCAGCCCGGGCCATGTTTGGGAGGGAGCTCCGTCTACCTGTCGATCTTGCCTTCGGCCGACCTGGGAATGATCCGATCCCGGTAAGCCAGTATTGTCAAGAACTGGTCGACCAACTGGAGGACGTACACGCGTTCACGAGGAGGAAACTACGGATCGAGACCGACCGAATGAAGACCCGATACGACCAGCAGACGGATGCCGGCGGATTCCACGAGGACGACCTGGTCTGTCTCTTCAACCCATTACGGAAGAAAGGCCTGTCACCCAAACTGCAGAAGTCCTGGGAGGGCCCGTACTGAGTCGTGAAACGGATCAACGATGTCGTCTACAGGATCCAGCGGAGCCCGAGGGCGAAGATGAAGATCGTGCATCGAGATCGCCTGGCAGCCTACGGAGGGACACAGACGGACCAATGATTGGTCGGGACGATCAGTCTTTTTAGGAAGGGGGTGGTGTTACGCCTGTGAGTTTGTGTCATCACTCGCCGCATGAGACACAACTGCCCCAGGGCTGGGCTGTGTCCTGCCTCCTGTATTGCGCGCGCCTTATGCAACAGGGCTACTAAGACAAAGGGATAGTCCAGAATATTCATGACTGGACCAGCGATGGAAACCTCGAGAAGCCGTGAACCCTGGATGGATCTAGAAGCATTTATTGAGTCACCGGCCTGCTATATAAGTGCGACCTGTCTAGCAGTTGTTGTTGTGTTTTACGAGCTAGTGCGAGCGATTATCTTGTGCGACAGAAGTGTGGTGACGAAGTGCTGTGCGAGTTACGAAATCCAGTGACATTGTTTCTCCAGCTTGTGGACAGCGAAATAGCCTGCAGCAAGTGATCATAAGTAATTGTGGTCGGAGAACATAAAGGAGAGGAGCAGGTAGTTTCTGTCAAGGCCACCGTACTCATTAGGACGGATTAACTTCTGTGGTATGTTGACAAGTGAAAGGGGCTAAGAGCGCTCAAGGAAGAGACTTGAGGAAACTGGAGTAAGGCTCCTAATTGCTGGTATTTGCTGACTAGTGTAATTTTCTGGCCACAATAAAGTTAATTATTTCTTTAAGCAGTAATTGGTGTTGTGCTTTGTACCACCACCGTAATCCAGTTAACAAAAGTGCCACTAGGGGGTGGCACGTAACATTATGTTATATGAACATGGGTCCGGAAACGCTTTGTTTCCATGTTATACCTCATTGTTTCCAACTCATTTATCATGGGAAACATACAAGAACAGAACGTACCAGCATTCCACATGCAACTCTTTCTCACAAGAAATGTTCAATATGCGCTACGTGCGCAGTGATACATTCATCCACCCACCGTCGTAGTGAATCTCGGATTCGCTGATGTATCCCTAGAGTACTGCGTATGGTTTCGTAGCCTTCCATAATACGGGCACGAAGACTCTGAACATCTTGTACTGGGGTTCGATACACAAGAACTTTCAAATGCCCTCACAAATAATGTTCAGTGATTTTAGGTCCGGAGAGCGTGGAGGCCAGGCAATTGGTCCAACTCTACCTATCCGTTTGTCACCAAATCTGTTATTTAGAAGCCGACGGACATTAGCACTAAAATGAGGAGGAGCTCCATCGTGCATGAAGTACATGTTTTGCCGCACAGCTAAAGGCACATCTGCTAAGTCGCATAGCAACGGGGCCATATAAAAGAAACCACTGGCGGTGCACCTACGATAATGAAAACGCAACCAGACGTAACCAAGAGTGCATGCTCCCCACGATTCTATCGTTCTGTTCTTGTGTGATTCCCGTGCGTAATGAGTTGGAGACAATGGTGTGCAACATGGAAAGAAAGCGTTTCCGGACCCATGTTCATATAACATAATTTCTTCGTCTACGTGTGAGGAATGTGTCCTGCAATTTGTGCCGTTCATTTCTGTTACACCACTATATCAAAAGGGCCCTTCTATCGGGTAGTCAGCTAACGCTCTTTCAGGATTGAATTATCTTGTATCGACGTAATAGATGGTAGTTTTCTGTTAATAAACTCTGGATACTAAGAATCTAAGACTTAGAAAATATGCAGGACAATACCATTTTAATACTGTACCCTCATTGTGTAGTCTACTTTTGTTGCTTGTCTTGAACTTTTTAATTCAATGTGTGTTTTGTTTTGGGTGAAAGGAATGAAGGCATAGGCCTACATGCTAAATACTTTTAAAGATTTGTCAGTTTCCATTTTAAACTAGAAGCTCAAAGTCGGGGACTTGTACATTTTCATGCACAGTGTCAGGAAATAGGTTAAGGAAAATGTATTGGGATAAAATTCCCAAAATACATATGAGAGGATCATCATCCATTCTCTCCTAAGCATTTTGGATAATTCCCAATAATAACTGTTTTATAGATCATTATGCCTTGTGGTGTAATGTACTGGATTCGCAACAAAATGTTAGTGATGCAGAGTGTTACATTAGAGTTCAAAACTACAAAGGATTATGCATGGAGTATGCAGAAATTACTAGTGAACGAAGTGCAGGCATGAGCGCGTGACTGAGGACCGCACGCTATCGGCTGCTTTCTAGTACATTGCAGTTAGTGAGCAAAATAGTAGAATGCATTAGGTGAAGAAAAGGGGAGTAAACAAGTGGAGCATCGGTGAAGAGGAAATTCCAAACAGTATTTCCTTTCTTTTCTGTGTGTGTGAGGGGGGAGGGGGGTTGGGGGTTGGGGGCAACTTTGCTAGGTTGTTTTACCTCACAACTACTACCAAGGTTGCCTGTGAACAAGTTCGTAAAAATTGCTCACTAGAGAACCAATTAAACTTGGAAGTCTATTTCAGGTTCAATGTTGTGTGTCCTCTAAGAATACTACGCCCTGTACCCAGAGGTGAACATTTCATGAGATGGTCTGGCATGTGACATTGAAGAATGAAAATGATTTGTTACGATGTTCACTTACCATTTCCTTCCCTCATCAATGTGAGAAAGCGACACATTTCCCCTGACGACATGGGCCACTGAGCGGTGGTTAATGGACGATACATGATTCACACCAGTGACATACATTACGAATGATACAACACATTGTAGCTTCAAAATGCCCCAAAATGAGAACAAAACTATCCGTACCACAGCGATAAGATAAGCCTTCTTGCATATCTAATGTCCTTGGTGTAGGTATAGCATACGTAGGAAACTGAGGGTTCCATGCAGGTCCCATCAAGGACATTAGAACTGACGTTGACGAACTCGTGGTGTAGCGCGATGGTCTAAGCTGTTGTTGCGAAGATCCAGGTTTTATTCCCGGTTATGCCAAGAAATTTAATTCTGGTCTGAGGGCTGGAACAGGGTACACTCAGCCTCGTGAGGGAAAACTAAGAGGAGGAGAGTTCGTTTCCCATCTAAGATTCCTTGGTACGGTAGTGGTTCTTAAATTAATACCACGGCCACCTCCTTCCCAATCCTCACCCGAATTACTACCCTACCAGGGAATTGTTACCGCTAGCTTTGGAGCGCATCTGTAGTGTACACATTACGTCATCTAGCCTCGTTATGGCTACAGCGAGCGGTTCCGGGGCAAGAGGGGACCGCATGCACAATCATACAATGAGAACACACCGCACAGCGCACGACCCAGCATGAATCATGCACACAAATGACACGCGATGAGGTTTCGCTGGCGAAAACTGCACGTCTATCGCAGGCGTGTGGCCGGGCGCAGCGCATTAGTTCCGATTTCCGCCACCGGTAACAATTCGCTGGTAGGGTAGTTCAAATGAACAGACTAATGCATTCATCACAATAACACAGGTTATCCGACAAAATTCTACACACACCCAAGTACACGGGGCTAAATAACCACGATGTCCAAGCCCCTGAAATGAAACAAAACAGTACGGACGAGTGGCCTTGAACGGCTTTCCCTCAGCCTTGTAACCAGCGGCCTTAAGGTAGTCCAATACCCTTAATGGATTCTTGAACAGAGGTATTGTTATGTAGTATATGGAATGGCGTTCATCGGGGTCATTGAGTCTCGTATACTTGGATATGTAGATGTGTGTAGGAATCGTCTAATAACCAATATTATTTTGGTGTATGTTGTAGCGTATGTATTTTCAATGTTAATGTTGCAGAACAAATAGGGCCTAGTTCTTTTTTCGGGTACTTAATACATTAATATTTATCAGAAATAATTCTGACGTTTTTTTTGTTTGCTTTTGGAGGGCAGAGGCTATTGATGGGTGTCGCTCTAGGTTTGGTAGTGTTTTTAGAGTCATTTATCTTGTGGGATTTTATCTGATGATGCTCGCTTCACGAGCGAAACCTGTCATTCTTTAGTTTTCTCCTTCTTCAATAGTCCATTACAATACATAACTTAATCACATGTAATTTATTTCAGGCTATTTTTTTTTCACATATTCCAGTAATAGGATTTATTTTGTTTTGACGAACTGAAAGTTACTTATCAATAATTTATTGTCAATGAAGCACAATTCTATGTCCCTGAATGAAAATCCACAGCCTGCTTCCAGTCGACCGACCGGGTCAGGAATGGAATGAATGAAGCCCCTATCTAGCGGCGAGGATATGAACTGTGCCGGCTGCCGAGGTCTGTCGCACTTCTCTGGGACAATGATTAAATGAATGACAGATTAAATGAATGAATGTGGAGGGTGTTGCTGGAAGGAAATATTGACAGGGATAACCGGAGTACCCGGAGAAAAACCTGTCTGCCTCCGCTTTGTCCAGCACAAATCTCACATGGAGTGACCGGGATTTGAACCACGGACCCAGCGGTGAGAGGCCGGCATGCTGCCGCCTAAGCCACGGAGGCTTATGTCCCTGTATCATGGTGCAAAATTTCAGGGTTATAACTGCAATTGGTTCCTAGAAAAGCACTTGAATTTCGAAAATTCACACGACCATAAACTTAGTTACCATTTTTCAAGGTAAAACGTCATCAATTTACTTGTTATCCTAGTCCTCTTTCTATGTCCAAGATTGCGGGTTCAAAACCCGGCCGAAGTCATCGTATTTTTAAGAGCGTTAGAAATCCCTCAGTATGCCTTCCTTTGGAGGGGAAGTAAAGCCGGCGCGGCGGTCCCATGTCATAGATTTATGGCATGTCAAAGAACCTTCCACTAATTACACCTGTGTGAAGCTAAAATTATTATAGGTTAAACAACGCTCTTAGGGTTCCTACGTTCGTCGCCAGGAGCTGACGGCGGTGGCGTATAGTAGCCAAGTTCCGAAATAGTAGTTGTTGACAGTGGCGTTTGGCGGCAAAAGTAGGAACTACTTGATTTTCAATGTCTGCAGTCATTACTTGAATTAAAAACAGATAACACACATTAATACATACATCACAATTAGCACCGGTTATCAGACAGATTCTACACATACCCAAAGTACACGGGGCTACATGACCGCGTTGTCGCAGCCCCTAACTAAGGATCCAACCAACCAACCATTCTAGTCCTCCGCCATAGTACCAAATGTTGCGTTTATAGTCGTAATAGGTCCCAAGATAAGGGAACTGAAGTATTAAAATTGACGTGGATGACATCCTAGTTTAATGTTTCCCACGTTTCTGAATGCCATATGAACAAATATGGTTTATAGTATTCTATTACATTGCGAAAATTCAGGCGTAGCCTATAGGTAATTTACTGTAAGTCCTGAAAATAAATTTGAACATTTGCAGTTCGCCATCTTGAAGCTGATAGCTCTAGTACAGTAGGTTAAGTTCCGAGATACTGAACGCCGGAGACATATCACGTTTGGATTAATAACAATTGTGGTACTGTAATTTGAACTGTACAATTCAGGTAATCAGAGCTGGAGCAAACTTATTTAATTATCATCGATCCAGTGGAACAAACGTTATTTGGAGGAACGGACACTTCCATGTACAAAAGTCGATCTCATAAATCCATGTTTAATAGGACAAAAATATGCTTAACGCAATGTGGGGAGAAAATTAGTTCACCATCTTTCCTACGTTATTTTGGGCCAATATCTGCACCCAATTGAACCTTAATGACCATTGTAGAATTGGTTAACACATTCAAACAGCATAACATTTAATTGCATTTCCTTTTTCAAACTGTGCTTTATGTTCTGTTGTCAAGAATCTATATATAATACATATCGTAAATAAGGTATTCACCACAGTAGGTGTATGGCATTCCGATGATAATTCAAGTTCCTTCTATGTATTTGAACAGTAAGTTCTTTCGTACATGAAGGTGACATCATCCATATGAATAAACAATAATTGCACGACCACCTCATGGTGGAGCGGCTAGCATTATTAGCTGTCGCCCCGGAGGTCTTGGTTCGATTCCCGGTTTTAACAAGAATTGTTATTCTGATCTGAGGGCTAGAAGGGGGTACATTCAGCCTCGTGAGGCAAAACCAAAAAGAGATGGGATCGATTACCACCTCAGTCATTCTGGAAGTGGTTTTCTGTGGTTTCCCACGTCTACTCCAGGCAAATGCCGGGATGATTCCTAACTTATGGCCACGGTTACCTCCTTCCCGATCCTTACCTGAATTAGAAATGGGCAACACACAATACTACAGACACCAAAATAACATCGGTTATCAAATAAATTGTGCATTTACCAAAGTATACGGGGCTAAATTACTTCAATGTCTAAACCCCTCAAGTGAAACAACAATATCAACTACATAAAAAGTTATTGCTTCACGATTGTATGTACAAAAATATACAGTAGGTATAAAGAACCGTGGCACCACAGCCCATGAAGGGACTTGGCCTATCAAGGCTGACCAGCCATTTGGCGAACAGATTGCGAGCCGACACGTGGTTAGCGCATTGAGTCTCCTCGTCCTTCAATCTTGGTTGTCCCCACCGGGGCGCTGCTTCACTATCTGTCAGCTACACAATTGTCCTCACGAGGTTGAGTGCACCCTGTTTGAGATCTCGCGTCAGTTTCTAAAATTCCTGATGGAGCCGGGAATCAAACCCGCGGTGCACTTCCCTAAAATCGCGGGGTTGGCCCAACATATATGCATGCTGGAAATAAATTTGGGCTACCAACACCTTTAGTATCATAGTTTACTGATAATCCCATTCTTGGAAGAGTATGACAATGATTACAACACCGTTTTAAAGCAACAATCGTGGTCTACGTGTAAATATTGAGATTCATTTACACAGGCTTCTGGGTTCGATTCCCGACTCTGCCAAAGGGCTGGAATAGTGTACTCACACTCGATATAAAGACAGCATGCGCTCTGCCACTTCTAGATCAATGAAGTGACAACATGACACATACCACCTCCCTCCCAGCTCTTTTTCCACATACAAACACACACATTAGTACATCGCCACAACAACACACGTCATTAGAGAGATTTAAAACATATCCAAGTATACGCGACTGATTCCTTAAAATATAAGGTGCATTTAGAAAGTAACGAGCCGGAGGCTGGAATGCGCAAACCGGTGACTACATCGTCTAATCATGGCGTGTGTAACGAGATGTGGTTCCAACCAGCGCGTGGAAGGTCACAGCCCGTCGCTAGAGGGCACGCGTGCACGTCACATGACGATACAAAGCGAGCAGCAGCATGTATCAATCGTCCAACGCTGCCAGTCGCATTGCAAACAGTGACATGGAGGCGTCAACCGAAGAGCAAAGAGGTATTGTTCGGTTTCTGACAGCGGAAGGAGTAGGGGGAAGGGACATTCATCGCCGAATGTCACAAGTGTACGGCGAACACTGCATGTCCCTTGCAAGGGTCAAGGCGTGGCACAAGCACTTCAGGGAAGGACGGGTGTCGTTAGCCGATGATGCCCGGTCTGGGACACCCCCGTGCATTACCGATGACAACGTCCAGCTGGTTGATGCACTCATTACCCAGGACCGCCGAGTGACAGTGAACGCCATAGCCGCCGTGGTCGCTCCACGCTCATACGGCCAACACAGTCGCGGCAATCTTGCAGAAATTCAAATGGGAGGTTCTCAGCCACCCTCCATACAGTCCAGACCTCTCTCCCTGTGATTACGCCATGTTTGGTCCCTGAAAAGGGCTCTGCGGGGCCAACGATTCATCTCGGACGCCGTACGTGCGGAACTGGTTCACATCGCAGCCCAGGGAATTTTATGAGACGGCCATTCACCGCCTCGGTCACAGTGAGACAAGTGCCTCAACAGCCAGGGCCAATACTTCTAACATACAGGTACTGGTTTCTGTAATTATGCCTCCGGCTCGTTACTTTTTGAACGCACCTTATACTAAGTGAAACGGCAGGACTAGCAGATGGGTAATAAGAAATATAGTAAAGGGAAAAAGTAGGCTACAATGTAATATTCACTCACATTGCCGTATTTAATTAATTTTATTCTGTCGAGAGTTATAGAAATCATTCTGTGAGATATGACCGTTGATGACAAGAACAGCCTGTTACAGACACTACTTAGCATTTGGAATAAAGATTTAGAGTTTCTGCTGAAATACAACTCCCTCATTTGACAAACTAACCTCATAAACTAAAGAAGAGAATACGCATGAAGACACTGGCACAATATGTACAGTTATAACCCACTAGTTGGCGTATTCTGATAGCAGCAATTCACAGCGACCGTTGGCACTTGGCCAAAATTATATTTCCTTCTGGTAAATGGCTGACGCCTGTTGAGTTCATGATATACTTCAATTGCGAACATAACAGTTTTCTTACAATTAAGGCAAAGGACAAAGTGTATTCTATTGTCAATGCAGAATTATTTAACACACTATTTATTAAACAGCAACACATTTTACTGATTCATGAAAAACGTTCTCTGTAATTGCTCTGGATGAGGATGTACAGCATGTAATCTCTTATTTATTGTTAATAGCTTTTCAGAAAGTCGACACGAGTGTGCCCAAAAGATTGGATGGGGAATTACAATTAATTTCCTGGTGCCTGAAATAAATTTCATGAATTATTTATTCAATTAATAAATCACTTCTCCCAAATTGGGGATTACTTAGGTAACACTAAAAATAGCTTCTAAAATTTCAATATGTTATTTCCTAGTCATAAAAACAGTTCGTGAATATGATATCACTGATCTACATGAAGCATGGCACCTAAAACAGTTTACACCACATGGAAAACATATGTGATGGTATTTCGCTTCAAAAGTCACTTGGGCCTGTTCCTGAGAGGGCTCTTTTCATGAGTATAAAATTGCAGCGTTCCAACCAAGAAGTACACGTAACATTAAAATCTTTGAAATAGGACACCGTTCGTGGTCTAGCGATGATAAATTGCTCACCATCTAGAGGTTTCGGGTTCAGTTTCCGTATCTACTATGGGGAATTTTAATCCTAGTATAAGGAATAGAAAGGTTTGCTCAGCCTCGTAAGGATAACTGAAAAGAGAAATGTATTGAGAATTCACTCACAGAGACGCTTTTCTTCAGGGAAATTAACGCATATATAAGGAAATAATATGTGTGAATGATATATCATAAAAAACACAATGTGTGACAAGAACAAGACATCACTTTATAAACTCCCTACTGTGAATTTTAGAAGATGGAGCAGCAATCAGTATTTCTACGCATCCGACACCCATTCAGAAGATTACCAGGTGACGGAGGAGTTTCAGAACTGGGGTCCCTATCTTCAATTTATTCCGATAGAACCTTTAAGCACTTTTCCTGAAAGACGGGTTTAAAGTCTTGGAGATGCTCTGCTTTTTGTCAAGCAGTATATGATGGCACTAACCCAAAATTGAATTCGAAATCAGTAGAGACTTTTATGAAACGAGCAGTTCTTTTATTACCTAATATATATATGATTATACTACTTGAAACTTACTCCTCTATCTACATATGTTGAATCCATTCATCCGTTCATTAAGTCGCCAAAGCATTGATCGCTACATTAGAACAACTGTTCTTACAACCTTGAGTTAGGTGCGGAAAGAGCAGAGACACAATATTGTGGAGCAGTTACATGGAAAAACCCATATTTTGAGTGTTGAAGAGGATGAAGGAGACAGTGGATTTTCTGTCAAACACGACTTGTGAATAACTATAAAACTTATTAAAAACCTTTTGCATATCTACTAAAATTACAAGGATTATTTCCAGGACGTTTATAATTAACTAAAATTGATCCCCAAATATGCTAGAAGATTCCAACATGAGAAGTACGGTAATGCGATTGCCTAAGTTATGAACAAGCCGCAAGTCGAAGCTGGACATGATAGATAGTTAAAATCTCAGATTCGAACTTATCCATGAAAATCAAGTGAATAAGTATCTTCAAACCGAAATAGTGCTAAAGCACTCATTTTTATTGTGAGTAATGATTTTCAAAACAATATTCACGTCACAGTAAAAATATGTGAATTTCAACTGATTTTACAAAGTATAAACTGGCGTGGTTGGTCCATGTGCGAGTGAATAATTCCATCGCACTTAAATATCTCGCTAGCGCAAGACAAGAACAGTAAAATATTAATGATAGGTTCTGTTCATGCTCATAAAATTATTCGCAATTAAATGTTGTGGAGTTGTTGTTCAGATATCAGCAGGTTAAGCCCTACCAGCAAGTAGATTCATTGAAATTATAATAGCAGTTGTGAATGGGTATTTTGTAAAAATCTGCACAGTTGAAATTCATTGTTTCAAAATTACGTAGAAATAATGCATCCTAGAGGCGTGCTAAGTATGTGATTTTCTACGAGACATGGTTATGTGAGCTTACACACCACGACCATAGAGTTGTGCACCATAAGGTGTAACTTATTACGGTGGATCATTATACATACTATAAGTTCGATTGCTTGATTAAGATGTGATGTGATGATCCTGTGGCCTCGGGAGAGGCCGAGTGCAGGTCTTTCTAGTTGACGCCCTTGGGCGACCTGCGCGTCGTAAAGAGGATGAAGTGATGATGAAGACGGCACATACACCCAGTCCCCGAGCCACGGGAATTAACCCCAGGAGATTAAAATTCCTGATGGCTCGGCCGAGAATCGAACCCGGAGCATTTTGTGCCAAAGCCTAGCGCGCTAACCATTCAGTCACGGAGCCGGACGCTTGATTAAGAGATAAGAAATGAAAACATACTTTTAAAATTTCGCTCAACTGACATGTTGAATTTCTCATAACGATTGATCAAATTAATGCGAGTATATTAATCCTTGTATACAGATTTAACATACCAAGTTTGATTGCGCTAAAGTGATGAAGTCGCAATAAAACCTATTTGAAATTCTAATGCCCGTCATATTAGATTTGTGTTTATCAGGTTTTCAAAATCTCATAGGTGAACGAATCTTAGTATCATCCATCGTTATTCAAAATTTGAGGTTGAAAGCGCTAATCGATTCAGTGTTACTGAATGGTGGTAAAAATCTAAACGGATGGAGTGATTTCAATGAAACTCGGTAAGGAGATCATCCGACCCCGACTGTGCCCTTCAAATTTAAATAGAAAACCACTAAACTACGACGTAGTTGCTTGTAACTTTAGAACGGCTAGTTGCATCAGGGTAAAATTTGGTAATTGTCTCCAACATAGGCATAATTTTTATATATGGGAGAATCTCTTTGAAAAGGAATTCTTAATTACTGGTAATGCAAAGATCAAACGAAGCTGAATTTAAGCTGTTGGTCACGGGAAACAATACTTAATGTCTGGAAAACACGTTTTAAGGCCGAAGATTTTTAAGCCATACTGCCATCGGGCCTCGCCCAAGATGATAATATCTCAAAGCTAAGACTGTGAAACGCGCTTGTGACATGGACTCGCTGATAGATTGAATTCACTGGGATATGCTATGACTCAACACAATTGCATTACATTGCCTGCGCACTGTTCTCTAGCAACAGATGATTTCATTTATTATCGACGGGGACGTTCCTATCTTGTGAAAAGGCATTCCAAGTGCCTGACTGCAACCTTGACGTCACTCGCTTGAGGAATGTATTCTTACTTGCCAATATATTTATAAAATGCAGTTTACTTATGCTCATTTGCTACGGCATTTTGAACCTGAGAGAAATTGCACACATACAGCTTGTTCACCCGGGCGAATTCGAATTCAAAGAAACTTGCTTAGGTCTTGATGTTTGGTTTAATCGTTCTATATTTTTGGATAGAATACAGGCATACTGTTAGCCCGCCATTATTGAACCACTAGACTTCAGTCCTTTAATGTAGGTGAAATAGCATACACAGTTATGGCTATCAATACTAATTAGTGGAAGCCTTGTTAAATTGGTAATAGATCATATTGGTCGAATTTCTCAACAATGATGAATAAGTAGTGACCTGAATAGAAAGACGTTTTCTTCTTTATAACAAGAGAACATCTGAAATTAGGAACTCAAATATCCTGATAAGTCCTCCATTCAGATGTAGCACAGTTACTTTAAAAATTCGGACCTGTTTTACATATAAAATTCAGTTTGTTGACAAGCCAATGAAGTCTTCTATCCATGTGCCTCGCTACTATATTTCTCGCATCTTGGAACTGCCGCAGGAGACAAGTTCTTCTCAAGCAAAATAAAGAACGCTCTCAGTTTGTAAGACGCCCCAAGTTCTCCACTAGCACCTAAACATGAAAAATAAGCATCTCCACAGAAAAAGTTTCCAAACTGTTGTGAATATCTAGCTGGCAATTTCTGTTCATCAGGAATTCTTTGGACAATTGTTCACCATACAACATCCGAATGGTTAATACTGTGGGGAAGTTGAGGACAGGCATCAATCCGACACTCCTGCACAGAGAGTTGAATTTAAATATAACGCCGTATGTTTTATTATTATTACTATTATTAGTAACAATAATAGTACAATAATAATAACCCCTGGCACTACAGCCCGTGAAGGGCCTAGGCCCACCAAGCGAACGCTGCCCAGCCATTTGGCCTGCAGATAATGGGGCGACACGTGATCAGCGCATCGGGTCCCCTCGGTGGTTAATCTTGCTTTTCCGTGATCGGAGCGCTGCCTCACTGTCCGGCAGCTACTCAATTGTCCTCACGAGGCTGAATACACCCCGTTCCAGCCCTCACGTCAGTTTCTAAAATCCCAGACGGAGCCGGGAATCGAACCCGGGCCCTCCAGGTGAGAGGCAGGCGCGCTACCCCAACACCACGGGGCCAGTGCAGTAAAACTAATAATTATCATAATAATTGTAATATATATATATAGTCTATATACAGGGTGTAATTGATAAACATGAAGCCCATTATACTTGTGATATAAGAGACCATTCTAGGCTTCCTGGGTAAAAAAAAATGTCACCTATCTTTAAATTGAAAATTAAACATTAAAAAGTCAATGCTTATACGTTTTACAGAAATTCTTCAAGCAGAACTTGCAAAAGAAGTCTGGGAGGTTTCGGGCGGGACGAGGCGGTACGAGGAAGTTGTTGCGTAATCGTGGATCGACCTTACCTGTGAGGAGGAGAGGGTATCAGCTGCCATGAGGATAGCGGTACTCGTCTTGCAAAGTCCCTAAGTAAGCAAATTTGTATTGCTGTTGTTGTTGTTGTTGTTGTTTGTTGTTGTTGTTGTTGTTGTTGTTGTTGAAATCGCACACAATTGTTTGGGATGTTAGGACCGATAGTCTTGTGTAGCTTACTTTGTAAGTATGGAAGTGATTGATTAATGTTGATGTAAAGGATAACATAATGTTGATAATCAGCCCTGGTTTGTAGTTGGCTTCCAGCACGTTAAAGGAATACAGTGGGACAAAATTCCGACATCCCGTCGTCTGTTCAGAACTAGCATTTGAGACGGAAGTAAAATACTTGATGTTGTTGATTTGGGAGGCTTGGCCATTGTGGTCATTTAGCCCCATGTAGTTGGGTGTGTGTAGAATTTTCTGATAACCGGTGTTTCTGTGGTGACTGTGGTCTGGTAGTAGTGTAACTGTAAATATTAGAGTCGGAAATGGGACAGGTGCCCTGAGACTTGAAGCAAGGTACTATCCCGGCATAAGCTTGGAGAGAATGTGAAAAACCCGGGGTAGAACCTTTTTGGATAGCCGTTGTCAGTGCCGGGATTCGGACCTCCAATCTCCGGTCTTGCTGCCATCGTGGTATACGATTTTACGCCCACGGCCACGCCGTTGGTTTGGAAAGAAAGTAGCCGTGTCCTCATTAAAGTATGCTATGAAAAATCACATTCAAACTGTCGATAGCGGGAATCGGTCCTACACTCACGAGAATGGAAAGTATACAGCTACTTTGAAGACATGCATTTAATACTTTCTGACAGGTTTTGTAGTACCAGTAGGTTCTCAAAAATCTACAAACATGTTATTAGTTTTAATACTTTAAATATTCGCCGGTAATAGTAAGCTCTAATATTACTGGTACCACATGTAAATTAATAATAATAATCATAATAATAATAATAAAACAATAATAATAATAATAATAATAATAATAATAATAATAATAATAATAATAATAATAATAATTTGCCGAATGATAGCGAAGCTGTGTAGCTCAGGTAGTAGCGTGCTATCCATCTCGAGGGAACGATCTAGGCTCAGTCATGTGATAAATGAAGGTGAGGAAATACGACAGCATTATGCCAATGGATTTAATGGCACGTACAAGAAATTCTTTGAACACAGAATTCCGGCAACTCGATCTCCACGAAAAACATAACAATAATGTGCTTAAAACCTATTATTATTATTATTATTATTATTATTATTATTATTATTATTATTATTATTATTATTATTATTATTATTATTATTATAATTTTTATAACTGTACAGTTGTCTTCGTGCAAAGTTAGACTATAAAGATTTCTTTAATTAATTTACAATGTCTTTAGGTTTTCAATTCCCTAATGGAATTTCCTACTAAACCGTAGACCAATAAGTTATATATGTTGTGTCCTCAACCATAAAACAGGCTGAATCCTAAATAGATCCACCACAGCCAGTCTCGCAGGTAACTCCCTGTGATGGAATGAATATTGTTCATATGCTCGGTTTGTGTATTTCTTTGCTATTGGTAGGCAGCGTGGAGGGGAGCCCGATTGGGAAATATCAGCTGTGTTACGGTGGGGAATCCGGCCTATTTGCTTTCCAAAACATTGACCGACGGTTTTTTTGTCATTTAATTTCACCTGCACTCATTAAGATTTGACTAAATTTCATGAAGATGTTTGCTTAGAATACCATCTTCTATCGCCACTTAAAACGGGTACATGTGTATCAATTACACCCTGTATATAAATGAATACTGCATATGTATGTGTGTATGTATGCATATGAGTAGTGGGGGAAGTCCACTATACAATTTTGTACTGTTCCACAGATCTCAACCAAATTGTGTATACCTACATTTAACAACCCAGAATATATAACTTTTTACATGGATTTTGAATAACCCTTTCCATTCTTCTAATTTTGGCCATTGCCACTCGAATAAAGGGTAATTTACAAAATATTTAAGTTTCCGTACCACTTAGGGGACAAAGCTCCATTTATGTTCCTCTGTGTCAGGAATCATATTCAGAGGGTGCTGCAAACAAAGCTTAAGCCCCTATAAACACTCATTTCCAAGATATTTCCAAAATTATATCCAAGGAATGCTCAGCCTTAACGAAGGCAATGGCACATTAAAAGATGACATGCAACTCTCCATCTACGAGTATTTCTGCGGGAGGCAGTGCTACTCTATTTATTACCTAGATTACGGCAGGATTTTTGTGAATCAAAACATTACAACCTCCAAAGTGATACATGCATATAAACCCCTAAATGATATAAATGACGTGTCAAACATGCAACAGATTATTTAATTTCATAATCAGTAGGCTAGTTAGATGTAAATAAATGTATGTAACGCGTGAAAATGAATTTTAGACCTCAAGGATTATAGTATTCAACGTTCAATAATGACGCGTACAAATGTACAACCCCTATTACAACAGCCCACGAAAGGCCGCAGCTCAACCTTTTGGTCTGTAGATTGTAAGGTGACGCATGGTCAACGCGTCGGGTCTCCCCGGCCGTTAATGTTGGTTTCCTGACCGGGGTGCTGCCTCACTCTCAGACAGCTACACTAGGCTGAGTGCACCCCGTTCCAGTCGTCACGTCAGTTTCCAAAATCCTTCACGTAACCAGGAATCGAACCCGGGGCCTATGGCTATGAGGTAGGCATGCTACCCTTATACCCGGGGCCAGTAATGTCCCTCAGACACTCATAATAAACAATATGTCGGAAATCCCAGACATAGAAACTGCAAATTTATAGGGGGTTCCTTTACGGACATAGACAAGCGATAAGACGGGATTTGAAGTTAATTCATTTCTTCAGGGTCAAAGATAGGAGTTGTAAAATAGGTCTTTCCCAAACCTGCTATTGTTCTAAAACTAAAGCTAGACATGTGTGTTATTTGTTGAAATCAAAGAGACACTTATGTGATGAAACTTGTTTGATGTGTTTTGATGAATAACTGCGGTAAAACATTCCTACGTCGGGTCTCCCCGGCCGTTAATGTTCGTCTTGAGCAAGATATAGGCCTACTTGAATAATAATAATACAGTAGTTTATTTAAGCTTACCCACCTAACTACTCTACTCCATGCCATTTCAATGAAATTATATTAATTGCTATCAAACACCTAATACTCCAGAGTGTTCTTTCATCTTTCTACTTGCTGTAAGCTCTGCACGCCGTCTTTCTATTCCTATCCGAATTCGTATAAATCATTCTGAGTTATAGTGCTTAGGCCCATTATTTTGAATAAACATATGACAAGATTCTGTTTTCATCGAAAGTGAATTACTTGTAGGGGTGCGTAGATCATCAATCCTGCTGAACATGCATTCAATTCTAGACCTAAATTATTGAAGGGCAACACGCGACTACACGCAGCACAATATAACATAGTTCACTCACTCTGTCCTTCACTCACTCTCTCTCACACACACACACATACTTATACGTAAGCTGTTGTGATAAATGATATGCTCATTGTTTCCAAATGAGACTACGGAAACCAATGTTGTTGCTGTTGTTGATTCATTAAGGGGATAATGGTGTTTGAAGCCATTTTTCCGTGTTGTCTAAGTAATCGAAATTTGATGTTTTTCAGTCGGTCAACCAAGTGTATTTAATAATCTCATGTACATTTTTTTTTAGGATTAGGAATAACCCATCACAATTTGGTAAAATCGTGTTGACTGATTGAAAACCATCAAATTTCGATAATTAAGGGGATTTGCGACATCGTCCCCATGTAGGCCCGAGTACTTGGGTGTGTGTGAGTACTCTCTGATAACCTGATTTAATGTGATGGTTTTAGTAGTGTGTGTGTTTGTAATTGATTCTAGGATATGGATGGAGGCAGCCGTGGCCCATATTAGAAAACACTCCAGCATTTGCCTAGAGTCGAAGTGGGAAACAATGGAAAACCACGTCTAGGACAATTGATTTGGGAACCAAACCTTCTCTTCTCAGTTTTGCCTCATGAGGCTGAGTGTATCCTATTGCAACCCTCAGATCACAATTAAATAACAGAATTGGGAATCGAACTTTGATGACCTTTTGATCCGGAGTCTCGATACGTACTTCGTGACTACAGAAGGTGGCTAACGACAGCAAAAACAATAAATAGCCTACAGCCGTATGCATATTCACGCATATACACTGCTAGTTTTGAATGGCGATTGAAATTGAAATGTGGATATGCCATTCCTACATTCAAGTAGGCCTACTGCTGTTACTTTTATAGGCCTAGTCTAATTGGCTATTGCATATTGAATATTGGTTGTCTGGACAACAGAGAGTTACACGTGACATACCGGTTAAAAGGCATATTTACATGCTTCCTGCATTTACTGTCTCCCGCGTAAGCATGGATAATTTGGCCCATCGCTTCGAGTTCAATTGAGGTCAAATCGTGATGCTGCGTCAACTTGGTACCTGCATCTCTGAAACAATATGGCTTGTTTACTGGTAGCGTACTGCTGTTATGAATACGTATCCAAAATTGTACAATACCAAGTGAAAATGACACGTCTTCCAGCCGTGTGTCGACAAAGCCTTAAAGATAGCAGAAGCCAGTGAAGACTGGGTTAAATTAATTATTCGAAGTGACGGAACTACAATTGGAAATATCGTTGACAGGTTCTATTATGGTGGCCAAGACAATATCTTAAAGAACACAATTCACCGAACTTTGCTGCACATTAGATTGTGAAGTCGAAGACCCGTTTGCAAATCAATGTCAGCTGCACTGAACAGAAAACAGTGCATGAAGTAGGCACGAGACCATCGACACCAGACAGTGGAAGATTGGAAAGGTGTCATCTGGTCCGGTGAATCCAGATTCATTGTTCATTTCACTGATGTCCAAGTGCGTGTACGTCGATTCCCATCAGAGTTTATAGCACTTGGTGTTACCGTTGGGCGAAAATAGTTTAATGGAGAAGGTGAGATGATCTGGGTGATGTTTTCATGCAACACATTGGACTCCACTATTCCGCTACACCGACTCTGACGGTTTTCCAGTGTCTTGATGCTCCTGGTAATCAAGTTCATCCCGTTCATATCAATTATTGTAAAGGGGCATGCTGCAACATGAGGGTTCGATGCCCACTGAGGTCATGGTCACGACAGTCTCCATCTCTCTTCTTACAACAGACACAGAATAACACAGGATATCACTTTGTCAAGGATTAACGCGCCAATGTCACCTTAATAAAATATCATCAAATAATAAAAGTATTCAGTATAAGTATTATTGGTTTTACGTCCCTTATAGACTACTGTGGCTTTTAAAGACGACAGCGTGTCTTCATGGGGATCTTTAACGTGAAAGCTCATTTACTGACATGGCTTCCTCGCATTTAACCACACTAGAACGCCAGCTGACCGCGCCAACATTCGATCACGCAAGCCTGGGCACAGCAGGCGAAGGCGTTACCGCTGGGCCATGCAGTCACCAATAACAACTATTACTACTATTACTGAGCCTCCATGGCTTAGGCGGCAGCATGACGGCTTCTCACCGCTGGGTCCGTGGTTCAAATCCCGGTCATTCCATGTGAGATTTGTGCTGGACAAAACGGAGGCAGACATGATTTTCTCCGGGTACTCCAGTTTTCCCTGTCACCAATGTCATTCCAGCAACACTCTCCTCTATAATTTTATTTGTCATTCATTTACTCATTGTCCCAGGGGAGTGCAACAGGCTTCGGCTGCTGGCACAGTTCCTATCCTCGCCGCTAGATGGGGGCTTCATTCATTCCATTCCCTGACCCGGTCAGTCGATTGGATGCAGGATGTGGATTTTCACTACTACTACTATTACAACTAGTAGTAGTATTCCTGCTCTAGTTTGCCCCAAACAGTACGCTGACACGCAATCTCCCAAATAGGCTAACGGCAGCTGTCTTCGTGGCGTACCCGGCAGGCTATTCACCCATTGCACCCAAGGTTGTGGGATTGAATCCTGCCATGATCAGTTGACGTTGAGGGTGTTAATGTGAGAGTGATCCTTCATAATGTCGATTATTCAGGTCCGTATTGACGTAACTATAACTTTGAAAGAATAATAGATTTTCCGCCTCCAATACTGTTTAATTCTATTACTTACAGGGACTAGTTTCGGGGGTAAATACTCCCCCTTCCTCAGCCTGTCCAACAAAACTTCACAATGGAAAAACTTTCCATGTACAAGGTCATACAAAACACATGAAGAATAAAGAATAAAGAAATAATATTATTTACAATCCCGCTCGACGCTCCAAAGAAGATACTTTTTTGGATCACTAAGGCCTAGGCGCAACAGAAAACTCCTGAATTGGGCCGGTGCTGCGGTCATGACGCAATGGGGACAGCGGACCGCAGCACCGGCCCAATTCAGG
Source organism: Meconema thalassinum (assembly GCA_946902985.2). Lineage (NCBI taxonomy): Eukaryota > Metazoa > Arthropoda > Insecta > Orthoptera > Tettigoniidae > Meconema > Meconema thalassinum. The sequence goes on from OX336389.2 coordinate 1,395,688,270, forward strand.
AGTTCTGATGCGCCTAGGCCTTAGTGATCCAATAAAAGTATCTTCTTTGGAGCGTCGAGCGGGATTGTAAATAATATTATTTCTTTATTCTTTATTCTTCATGTGTTTTGTATGACCTTGTACATGGAAAGTTTTTCTATTGTGAAGATTTGTTGGACAGGCTGAGGAAGGGGGAGTATTTACCCCCGAAACTAGTCCCTGTAAGTAATAGAAATAAACAGTATTGAAGGCGGAAAATCTATTATTCTTTCAAAGTTAGAGTGATCCTTGTCAATGGATCCCCTTCCAGCACTCTATGACAATAGCATTTTAATAGGGACCTTACATAAACACGTTTGTTATTAATAATAACAATAATAATAATCAATATAATTATAATAGTAATGTTATATACAGCATATTTCACAACTGGAGGGGGGAGCTTTCATTCGGAAATCATAGGTTTGAAACTCGGTGTTGCCTGCAGCCATACTGAGGGTCATTTCTCTAAAGGTTCTTCCCCTCTCACTCCCGGCAAATACCGGAATGGCACTTAATAATTACGTCCCGAGGCATCTACTCATTTCTAGACCCAAATAATTACTGTTAGCAACTCTGCTACATTCTTAATAAAACCGCCTCTTTGCCTCTTCACTGACACCACGGAGATCCAGGTTTGATTCTCGGCTCCACCAAGACATTTAATTCTGGCCTGAGGTCTTGAGCGTGGTACACTCAGCCTCGTGAGGCAAAACAGAAAGAAAGCTGGTTCAATTACCACCTCAGCCTTCCTGGAATTTGTTCCTGTGCTTTTCCTATTCTACTCCAGGCGAATGCCGGGATGGTTCCTAAATTATGGCCAAGATCACCTCTTTCCCAATCCTCATCTAAATTACAAATACACACACTAATACAGCCAACACATTAATACAGATTATCAGACAAATTCCACACACACACCCAAGTACACGGGACTACATGACCATGATGTCGCAAAGCCCCTTAATTATTCAACAACAACAGTCATAATAATAACGCTGGTTATGAGATAGATTCTACATACACACGCCCAAGTGCATGGGACGGATGACAAAGATGTCATAAACAAGTTCCTAAATGAAGCAACAACAGCGACGATTACTATTATTAATATTGCCATCCGGTGTTGCGTCACGGGCTGGGATGCAATACCAGATTTGAATGACGATTGGGTTTCCTACGGTTTGCCATTTTCATCTCTAGTCATTTGCCGAGATGGTTCCAGCTAATATACCACGACCACATTGTTTAAAATCCTTGCCCAATTGTGTCCTTGTTGATTCATTGGGGTTGTCATTCGGAAGGACATCTGGCCATATCAACCAATCGTCACATAGAAACTCCTCACATTTCCTCTCTGACCCTTTATGAACGGGAATACTAAGACGAAGATATACTGTATTTTTTATTATTATTAAACTTTCTTCGGCCTTTCCCAATTAATTGGGGTCGCCAGAGCCAACCAAGCTCATTTTGGTTTTGGCCGGGGATTTAAGGCCGGATGCCCTTCCTGACGCCACGTGATTTCTCAGGTGAAAATTCCACCCCGCTGTCACCGGGATTCGAACCCCGGCCGTACGGGTGAAAGACGAGCAGCTAAGCCACTGCGCCATCACGCTCCCCATTTTTAGCCTACTTTTCACATTGTAAACATGAGGAAAAAGTAGACTTATAAGATCGATCCGGGAAAATGTATGTATGTCTGTCTGTCCTTCTGTCTGTCTGTGTGTGTGTGTGTGTGTGTGTCCCCTATCAGCTTCTAAACGGCTGCAGCAATCGAAACCAAATTTGGTATGCGTAAAGATCTATACCGGAACATCTCAATGTCATACTTGAAAAAGATGTCAGTGCTACCAACTGCTGAAAAATCGCAATTGAAATTTGAGCTCCATGTTGAATATCTTGGAATGTATACATGGAAACTATTCCAAAATTGGCACACATATAGATAATAATACTTCAGTTTAATTTTTAGGAGGACATACATGACAGTGTTGCCAAAATGATTCTAAGCCTACTGATAAGTCCAATTTTTAAATGCATATAACTCCTACGCTATCAATTGGATTTCAACCAAATTTCGTATGTAGTATGTGTACATAAACGGATATGACTGAGCGTATTCTTAATAGCCACCAGGGCTGCCAACTGTCAATAAATGCTCTCTCAATATTTCATCCAAATACCAATATATCAGAAAGTATGCGAAGCAACAGCTTTAAACTTTGCACACGTATAGTGCCTGTCATTCTATAATAATTTGCAGCAACTAATGTATGTCACTGCAACCAACATGATTCTAAGCCTGCTGATAGGACCAATTTTAAAATACCAGTAACTTCTATGTTAACAAATGGATTTAATCCAAAATTGGCACAACAGGAGATCTTAATATTTCATATTATTTCTGACCAATACATGCATGACATTGTTGCCAACATGATTTTACGCGCGCTGTTAGATCCAATGTTTAACTGTATGTATCGTCCATGCTATCCATTGGACTTCAACCAAATTTTGTATTCAGTATCTTAAGAAATGGAACTAAGAATATATTTAGTCACCAGGGCTGCCAACTGTAGTGCTCTATTAGGCTACATTATGCCAGGTATACAGTATTTCGAACTAATTAGAAATTTCGATATTACCAACTTAATCTCGTCATTATTCTAGATAGATCCGTATAGATTAATCATTAGCATGCATCTTACAGTTTTAGAAAAGTAGGCTCTTTAGTTCGTCACGGAACTTCTTGTTATTATTATTATTTGTATATATTGTTTTACTATTATTATTTTTCTTGTTGATTCTTCAGGCGCATTGCACCAGCGTGGTCATGTAGCTTCGTACTCTTGGGTTTGTGTAGAATTTGTCTGATAACCTGTGCCACTGAGATGTCAGTACTTCTGTGTGAATTTGTAATTGAGGTAGGATTTGGGTAGGAAGCGGACGTGGCCTTAGGTTAGGAAACATCCAGGCTTTTGCCCGGATTAGAAGTGGAAACCACGGAAACCCACTCCCAGGATGGCTGAGGTAGGAATTGAACTCGCCTTTTTTCAATCTTGCCTCAAGAGGCTGAGTGTACCCCGTTCCAGCTCTCAGACAAGAATTACATTTCTTGGCAGAGGCGGGAATCGAGCCTGGGCCTCCGGGGTGGCAGCCAAGAATGCTAGTCACTATGTAACGATGAATCTATTATTATTATTATTATTGTTATTACTCGAAATAATGTCTGGGTTCCATGCCCCTTATGCCACAAGCTGCCGCAGTCTGACGTTATGTGGATATAGGCTTGCCATATTTTTGGTGAATGAAACCGGGACACATTAATATGGGATGGCCTTACCGGGGATCTGGGGGTCTAGACCGCTCGGCTACCCTGTCGGGACAGCCTTGTGTCATGTTTCATGACCTTTTCAGAAATCTCGGGCAGATGACCAAGTAGGTGACTCTGGGGATTAAGGAAATCAGGGGAATTTTCATACTCTCTTCCACTGACGTGAGTTACATCTTCATACAGATAACGTAAGTTCGCCGCATGATTTTACTTCATGAAATGGAATACCCCTCAGTAGAGCGGGGTGGGGGTCGGGATTTTTTTTTAACATTAGAGGCAAAATAGTGAGTTTTAAGCCTTTTTTAAGCCTCGCAAATAATGGGAGGGGGGAATCTGGCAGCCTAAATTGTTAGTTCTACACACCTTTTAAAAATAAAAAAGGAATTTTTGCTACATAAAAATATATAATTTTTCCTTTTTAATGATACAGTAATTGTTTCTGGTCTACCATCTAGAAAGAAGTGTTAATAATATACAATTTAAAATACTTCATAAAATTGTTTAATTGGACAATTACTAAGTCTTATTATTAAAAAAAACTACTACTTTTTGTCTAACTACAAAAACAATTACAAAAGCACTTTTTTTCAGACTAAAAAAAACCCATTAATTAATGAGTTAACAATGTTAATCTTTGCTTTCAAACCACTCATATTTTTGACTTGAATGTACATTTTTCAAAATGTATTTCTTAAGCTTGACCTCTTTTTTTGCTGTGCGCGATAGTCAACGATGTTGATTGTTGAAAAGTAACCGATTCATAAACACATAAATTCATTACTTTTTACATCTTACAGTCGTTTTCCGGGACATTGATAAAACCGGGCGGGACACCGGGACAAGAGCAAAATACCGGGACTGTCCCGGTCAAACCGGGACGTATGGCAAGCCTATGTGGATATAACCTTGACTCCGCTGAGTGTTGTGTCTTCTCCTGGCGCGACCTTTCCTAGTGAAGATGTATGTAAACAGTTATCACCATCTGCTACAACTAAAAGAAGAAGAAGCAGCAGTACGTGGGAACTACTTTCCAAGCCACATGACTGTGCAAGGTGAAGATGAGCCCCCGTCACACCAACGACTGCCCATTTGGCCCATCCTCACTGGACACTTGATGTCCTTCACGCCGTTCATGTTCGCCTTGGCCGAGAGATGAGTGTGTGGAGTTACGCAATGGCATCTTACTGAATGACTGAACGCGGTGGAATACAAGGCGGGGGTCGTTGGCTAGAAGAGCAGTAACATGAATCTTGCCGCAGAAGCTCATCAGTCGCAGAAACAAGTCTGGTCTCGGGAGTGATGGCATTCTGCCTCATTAGTGTTGTTCTTCCATCTCCTACTGCATTCACGACCTCCGCGGAGAAATTCTTCTTCAAGACTAATATTCTGATCACGACGTTTTGTGTGCAAAGAGTCTGGTCAGAAAAAGAATACTCTTGACGGAATTATTCTGCCATTCGCCGGTATGCGTGTACGGGTAACTTCTTATTACCACGGCTGAAATACTGACCACTTGCAAACATGCAATTCTACATATGCCTTAACCTCTGGATCATAAACCACGGGTCTGCCTCATTGCGCAGTGGCTATCATACTTGGCTGTCACTGCGGACGCCTGGGTTCAGTTCCCGGCAATGCCTCGTGAGGAAAAATTGAGAATAAACGGATTTGATTCCTACCTCAGCCACCATGGAAGTGGTTTTCAGTGGTTCCCCCACTTCTTTTCCATTCAAATACCGGGATGGTACCGTCGGATGTCAAAATTTTAGTGTTTTTTTTTTACAATTAAATGATATTCAGCGTTTTGGCAGAGATATAGCGTATTACTTGAGACCATGTGCCTATCTGTCAATGGAGTGTTTAATATTTAAAGCTGATTTCCCGAAAGTTTTTTTTGGTAGGAAAAATACAGTATCTCGTGAACTATGGGATGAAACAGAATGATACTCGGCAGATACATTCCAACTTATGATCCCTAGAGGATGAACCTCATTCATGAAATATTCTTATAAAATATTGAGATACACTTGCAAAATTAAACAAAAGTCTGTTCATTTTTTGAAAGACATTTTTTAATGCACTATTTACAATATAACATTCATGGGGGTCCATCCTCGGTATTGATGCATTTACTTCACATGAAAAAAATCATTTTGTTCAGACTGGTATTTCTTGTTAAATAGTGATTTTAGTGATTCACAGAGTTTAAAAAATCACGAAATATATTATATATGGTACTGTTCCTCTCACTCATTTAGATGAAAGCTCTATGTATTTACTATACATATGTCAGTTCCCATAACTCTATGTTACATATTAGTGAAGCTATGATATGACTCGTAACTGTATGCGAAAATTCCCAATGACGGTGTATGAGTCCCCTTAAGGCTACGGCCACCTCCTGCCCAAATCTTACGTCAATTACAAATACACACACACTACTACAGAAATTGCAGTGACACAGGTTATAAGACGAATTCTACACAAACCTAACTTCACGATGCTACATGACAACGATGTGGCAAAGCCCCTAAAGGAATCAAAAACAACATAAACCAAGGGAATTCCTTCCAACGAGGCATCCGAACCACAGGGCATTATATTTTGCCCAATACCATCTACAAGCCTGTAGTTTTACTTAGCGCTTAACCTCGGGATCATAAACCCGGCGAATAAATCACTGGTGATACGTTCTGCCAAATACCACTTACAAGCAATTACAGTAGTTTTATAAGTCTTAACCTCGAGATCATAAGTCACAGGAATTTCATTTAATGTTGAATCCAAACCTTTGAACGTGACATTCTGCCGAATACCACGTGTGAGCACGTTGTATTATGAGTCATAATTTCGGAATTATTAGCCAAGGGGGTCTCCAATTAACTTAGAATCCCAACCACTAGACGCGACATCTCACCACCAAAGTCTCAAATGCCTTATGGAACTCGGTCCACCTAGGTGGGAAATAATATAGCGTGAAACAAATAAGCTGAATTCATCTTTAAGGATGATGATATCTCTCACGTAACGAACAAATGACAGACAGCTAGTAGGTACAGTTTCTAACCGATTATGTAACACCTCACAAACCATTTTAAATGTTCCCATTGTTTATGTCCATCAGTTCCTTCTTAATTTTCAAACTATGGGCATCAGCCCTGTATACTTACTTTGAGTACGACATATTTCTTGTGTGTTTTTGCAGTCTCAGTCGTGATATTTGCTCTGAACTAGAGCTACGGTCGCCAAGAGAGCAGTCGAGGCATATGTTATGTTTCATTAGGCATTGCAGTTCCAACATATCGGATATTTTGTTAGTAGAGCGTTGGTATTTTTGTTAGTAGAAATGCTCTATTACTTATTCTGAAAGGGAGTAGCAGCCTTTCAGAATAAATCAATTCTTTACTTGTCTTATAGACGGCTAAGATATTGATAACATAAGCCAACTGATGGCTACACTGCGATCTGCCGCACGGCTGAAAGCAACGGGAAACTACAGCCGTAACGCTAGTCCCGAGGATATGCACCTCTCTATCCATAATTACACGTGATGATGGCCTCCTCCCTTGTAAAATTCCAATCCGGAGGTAAACTAGTCCCCCGTTCGGATCTCCGGGTGGGGACTACTCGAGAGGGGGTTAATATCACAGAAGTGCCTCGGATGTAGGGTGTGGTAGCTATGTAGAGATGAAACGATTAGCTCAGGACAGGGAGGTATGGAGATCTGCATCAAACCAGTCAAAAGACTGAAGACTCAAACAACATCATCAACAACAATAGATTAATAACAATAATTAGGTGAATTGGTCCTTAAGGATCATTTCATAATGAATATGACCAGCTCATGAACAATGACAGCTAGAAGGTAATGTTTTTAAACGATCAAGTAACAGACCTAACATATCTACTTAAATAAGCAAATAAATAATTTAATAAGTAAATAAATGAATATACAAATTAATAAAAATAAATAAATAACTTTGTGGCACCCAAAACACGCACAGTGGTACTTATTTGGCTGGGTAGATGGTGGCAACTATATTATTTTCTATTATTATTATTATTATAGTTAGAAAATTACTGTATTAATATTTGAACATGCATACGCGCTTCTTTGCGTATTTAGGCGGTTGTTGGGGTGGTAATGGTATAACTAAAACTCAGCAATTCTTCTAGGTTTGTGCCGTGTCTTGTGTGGGTTTTCGCCTAGGACACCAAGCTAGCTCATCGGCGGGCTCTTGATGTCCCCGCCCGGACCCCCACAGGAGTAACGAACAGCGCGCTATCTCCCTTTATATCGAGTGCAACTGCACTACTTAACTGCGAGAACTAAAAGCTCAAGCAGCCTTAACCTCCCTATGAAGGCTTCCAAAAAGATGGTATATTGGCTTTCACGGCCGGTGATTTAAAAGTTAGCATTTCGTCTAGGTTTGTGCCGTGTCTTGTGTGGGGTTTTGCCTAGGACACCAAGCTGGCTCATCGGCGGGCTCTTGCCGTGAAAGCCAATATACCAAAGATATAATTGTTTTAAGGAAACAAAGATCTAGGTATTCTGTCACCCTTAGAAAGCGTTACGTATGAGAATTAGAAATCACAATTAGCCTACAGTAGAAAGCATTCCTTTTTTTTACATGTTTAATTTTTCTGTTTATTCTATTTTTTTTCAGTTTTCGGTTTCTTTCTACATAAATACGTCACAAACACCCAGTCCCTGAGCCAGAGGAATTAACCACAGAGGAGATTAAATTCCCCACGCCCAGCCGGGAATCGAACCCGGGACGCTTCGGATCAGATCCTAGCACGCTAATCAATCAGCCACGAAGCCGGACTTCCTCATATAAAACAATCGTCCAATACCACCTACAACTGCTTACAGTGCAATGTAAAGTGGGTCGATAGTACGATGCAGTTTTAAGTCGCATGATAATTTTCTTGAATAGATGTTGTATTCGTCTGGGAAATGAGGGTTTGAAACTAAAGAGCTTCCTCCTCCAAGTTTCGACATTAGTGGCACGCTTAACATGCACAGTGGTACTTCTGTGGCTGGGGAGATGCTGCCAACAATTAAACTTCACAACACTCAAGTTTGCAAACATGCCGCGTGTCAGATGATGCCTGCTGATAAGATAGCAAGACTCTCTATATCAATGCCTCTCTACGACAGGGTCACTTCCCCGGAACATCAGGCAAACTTATCCAAGTCTTGCCAAGTCATATCATGTCCTTACATTTAGGGGCTATTGTGCATTTGTGGTTGTGTGAAATTTGTCTTTAGTGATCACTGTAGTAGTAGAAGTAGTAGATGATGTTGTTGCTGCTGCTGCAGTAATATTGTTGTTGTTGGTTCATCGAGTGTGTGACATCTGTATGATAAATATCGTGTTGATTATTAGCCTACGTTCATTTATGAAAAAAATAGGCTTATGAGATCACCTTTTGTCCGTGTGTGTGTGTATGTGTGAGTGTGTGTGTGTTTGTGTGTTCCCGCCTAATAAAATCTAAACGACTGGAGCGACTTCAATGAATCTCGGTAAGAACATAGTACTATATTGTACGGCCCTGACCATGGCATGTACATTTCATGACGTCTCACCAATTCAACATGCCGGCTGTGCGAAATATTTCACCGACATTCTATATCTCCGAAACTACTGATATCACCCTGAAATTTTGTAAGGCAATAAAGGGCACTACTAAATGTTCGCCTATGTGGTTTTCAAAAACCATTCGAGTACAAAAAGAAACATAGCGGCCAGCAAAGTTGAAACATTTAAATAGACTTTTCTCGTGACCTAACCGTCCGAGCGCAGTGAAACATGGTACAGCAAATGTCTGTACACAATTGTAATGCACTGACATCTAATTTAGTTCAATTGTTTAGATTACGTCAAAACGGCGGATGTGCGAAATTTTAAAATTTATTTTTTACTAGCAGAAGTACCCATTCTTCGAACGGTCTTCGGTATTAATAACCAGACGTATTGAATTGAGCTACTGTTGCAATGGTTAGGGGCTTGGAACCTGTTTGTCGACAAAGATAAATGATTAGTTGAAACATGCTCTGAAACTAATTTACCTAACCTGTACTTCCTGACATGAAAATAAAATTGAAATCCTCGTAGACGAAACGCAATTATGCACGTCACATAAAAACTGACCCTCACTGTTGTGTCAAGTCCGCATCCAGAGGAAGACCCCTTTAATAAATTATAAAGGCTTGTGGTGCATGGAAATTCATGTTTTTTAGCCTCCAATCGCCCAAATTCCAAAAAACAAAGAAAAAAATTAAATCCAGGAATTTTTAAAATAATGTTGCTGTCTGAAGATATAATAGACCTTCTGTTCGACATATCGCACGTTTAAGTCTTGTGAAAAAATCTAGGGTACCCCTTGACCCCCTTAAGCGCATTGATGGATTTTACAGTTTTTGTTGGTTCCGTGATAACCTTATAGCCATTTGCAAACTTTCACAGAAATTTAATAATTGGAGTGGCATTACTTCTTGCAGAAATAGATGGAAAGTTGGATGTAACTTTTTGAGACACTGTTGTCATAGTTACTGGCTTGCATTCATACATTAGTTTATTAAATGAAATTAGTTTTCTGGGAATATCTCGGAAACTCTTGGTTTTAGAGCCTTAAAATGCAGTTTTCGGGGACCCTTTACGGCTGTTTAAGGGCCCCGAGTTTTTTTTCTGACACTAAGGGGCTGAAAATAATCTTTGTCTCGTCTAGTATCATAATAATTGTAATTACAATAATAATATAGGGATAGGGATATATTAAAGACCTTCCGTACCGCACGTGTAAATCGCGTGAAGAAATTCTAGAGTACCCCTTGACCCCCTTAAGCGCATTATATGTATTGATGAATTTTACAGCTTAATTTGGTTCCGTTATAACCTTATAGCCGTTTGCAAACTATCCCAGTAACGTAATAAATGACTGCGGTGGTGTCTAGTAGCTAAGTTCTGAACTTGGCCTAGTAGTCGTTGACGGTGGCGCTTGGCGGCAAAAGTAGGAACTATTTGAAAAATTCTATGTTGCAGTACTTAATTTAAAAAACAGATAACACACACTAATACAGTCATCACAATTAACACCGGTTATCAGACAGATTCTACACACACCCAAAGTACACGGGGCTACATTACCGCGTTGTCGCAGCCCCTAAACTTAAGAACCAACCAACCAACGTAATAAATGGAATTGTATTGCATCTTACAGCAATAGATGGACCTGTGAGTTTCTGTTGCCTTGGTTACCGACTTACTTTCTTTCATTATTGTATTAAATGAAATTGATTTCCGTGAATATCTCAAAAACTGTTGGTTTTAGGGCCTTAAAATGGGGTTTTCGGGGGCCCATGAGGGCCCCCGAGATTTGCTTCTCACATTGAGGGGCTGAAAATGAGCTTTGTCTCGCCCTTCTACGCCTATTTCAGCAAGTATTTTAAGGGGGTAGGCCGCCTTTTATGAGAGGTACAGAGAAGAGTTACATCAATGATTAGTGTCGTGCCTCTGAAGGATATCTGTACCAAATTTTACATTGATCCACCCAGCCGTTCTCGAGTTATAAGGGAACAACCACTTTGTCCACAGACAGACAGACAAACAGACAGACATACAGACAAAAAATATTTTCGCGCGCATCCGTCATAAAACAGTCTGAAACGCGTAAATAACGCAAATTTCCGTAGAAATTCAGAAAAAACAGCCAAACTTTCATTCTTATATATATATAGATTTCCTTTGCGATCGGAGTCAACGTTTGAATAATGAACCTACGCAATAATCGTCATCTAACAGTACATAAATCCATGGCCAACATATACAAATATCCAACAAGGCAACCATCCAATTTATTTGGACGGTTCTCAATATCTACTAATCTGTCACAACAATCAAACTGAAACTTTGTACGTTGTTTGGTTGACTGGTTCCTCAGTTTAGGGGCTGCGGTAACGTGGTAATATATCCCCGTGTACTTTGGGTGTGTGTAGAATCTGTCTGATAATCGGTGTTAATTGTGATGGCTGTATTGGTGTGTGTGTTATCTGTAATTCAGGTAAGGATTGCAGAAGATCAATTTCAAGTAGTTCCTTCTTTCCCTACCAAATGCTACCGTTAACGACACCTAGCCACGAACTTGGCTTTTTGATTCCACCGCAACCAGCACCTGGCAACGAACGTTACAACTTAGAGAGCATTAATCAAATCTAACTTACAAATTTTAGTTTCACACAATCGTAGTTAGTGGAAGGTCCTTTTTATGCCATCATTCTATGACATGGGCCCCGGCTTTACTTCCCCTTTAAAGAGAGGCATACTGAGGTATTTTAACGCTCTTAAAATATCCGATGACTTCGGCCGGGTTTCAACCCGCAATCTTGGGCATAAAAGCTCAGAATTCTACCAACTACGCCACCGAAACCGCCCATTTTAGTATGTTGGTAAAGGCTACTAACATATGTTCACCTATTGGACTTTCAATAGCCTGGAGAGCACAAATCCAACATGGAGGCGACAAATTTTAATCCACCGACATCTACTTTATTTCACTTGTTTTCATAACTTCAAGATGGTGGCTGTGCGAAATTTTAAAATCTTTTATTTTTTTAATATTTCATGTGTTTTATTGAAGTTTGAATAATAATCCTGCGCAATAGTCTTTATCTAATAGTAGGCTACATAATTGGATGTACTACATATATGAAACTCCAACATGGCGACCATCCGAAATATTAAGTTGGTCCTCAATATCTCCGAATCTATTACAGAAATCAAACTGATTTTTTTATGTTGATAGAGACAATTAACAAAGTAGGATATATGAAAATAGGCTATTTAGTTCTTCACGGAACAACTTGTTCGGTGTTGCCTTATATAGCCTACTATTAGATGAAGAATATTGCGCAGGATTATTATTCAAACTTCAATAGAGCACATGAAAAACTAAAAAAAAAACATATTTTAAAATTTCGCACGGGCACCATCTTGAAGTTCAGTACAGGAAGCGGTGTTGGCAACAACACGGTAACGGACCACATATCGCTCAAACAGCTAAGTGCACAATCCACATTATCCTGACCATTCAATAACAATCACATAATCATGCAAAGCAAGCAAACTTGAAGGTCAATCACCACTATCAGTATCTCAACAAAATATCACATATAACTAACTAGTCTAATGACTACCGCAACTAAATAAGTGTATATATTGTAAGTACCATACCAATACCTGTAGACTTACATTTAATAGCGGGGGCGTGGTGGCTCAGCGGTCTAGCTGTATGCCTCTCACCAAGGCGGTCCGGGTTCGATTCCCGGTCAATGCATGTGAGATTTTCGAAGTGAAATGCCATGTCCTGTGGTTCGGATTCCACGTAAAAAGGAGGTCTCGTGGCTCTTGATCTCAAGATTAACGGTCACGTTAAACTACAAGCTTCCTTCCTTTTTTTTTCATTTAATAGCCAAAGTGTAATGGATCTGATCATCGCTTGACAATCGAAACTGGTCATCCAAGTGTATTTATTAACCTCATGTAATATTTTCAGGCTTAGGGAACAACCCATCACATTTGACAATCGTGTTGACCGACTGAAAACATTACATTTCGATCTGTATAACTTGTCTAATTGTAACGGCTGTACTAGTAGCCTACAGTATGTGCATTCGCCATTGGGGTTCTTTGAGCACCCAGTTATGGTCATAGGAATATGGCAGTCTTTAAAAATACCGTACAAATTATGAAAAATTGGTTATATACAATGTGATCAATGCATGGAATCGCACCATCTAAATGAAATGAGATTTTACATTGATTGACTATAAGTACGTTTCGTCATTTTGTTGTCTTTCATGCTTCAGTTCACGTCACTGAAGAGCTCCGCAAAGCGAACTAACCTTAAGAATAGTTGTGCGACGGTGCCAATGTCGCAAATATCTGACGTGCGGAGAGATAATTGCATAACAACTTATCCTCATTACTTCCACCTAATTTTAAGGTTTCCACTTAAGGCTTCAATGCCATTAATTACAAAATTCTATTAATAATTCCGTTGTCAAGCAATTTTATGACAGGGGATGGAAATCATGGCGAAACACTTAGTGCATTACTGGTATTGACTTGGGACATGTTTCGCTGCTCATCAAATTAATTGGTTATGTGTACTTAGTGCTTATATTATGTTCTTATTTTACCTATTTATAAATAGATTATACAATTAGGATTAATCAAGGGCTTCTTAATTTTCCGTCTTTTCTTCCGTGCTCCCTCTTCATAATATTTGAATGCCTCCAAAAAATTACACAATAATTGGTACGCATCAATTCTTCTCTAGGATCATCTGACTTTTATCTTTTCTTGTGGAAATTTGGCGCCACATAGAAATAAAACGCCAGTTTGTATTTTGACACTGGCCTCCGTAGCAATGAATCTACAAATTTTAATTCATTGCCACAACACCGGAGGAAAAGTAGTTAAGGAAAATTTTAGTTACATAATTTTGAATGTCACGCCCATACGCCATTTTGATTAGTCTACATATAGTGCAAAATTGTATGATTCATAATCAATTAAATCTATTAAACTTGCAAGAAGCATAACAAGAATATGTTGTCATGGAAGGGCCTTATTCCGATAGAGGCACATGACCCTCAACTTAACATATACAAGATGGTGGCCATGCGTATTATAAAACTTAATAATAGATAGGCTATAGCAAGATATAAGTGAGCAATGAAGACAACATTTTTTTTAAATAAGGGTCTTGTATACGAGACTTTACTTTTAATGAAAGACAATCAAATTGAGTATTGCATTCAATTGGATATATAAATTATTAAAATTTACCTTCCTACAAATATCAAATGTTGAAAATGGCAAGAAGGTATTTTCCCTGCGTAAGGTACAAATCCATCCACTTGACATTCACAAGATACAACCAACAATCTAAGTCCCCAAAAATATTTTTTCAAATACTTCATAATTCTTTCACAACGCGCAACATGGCGGCCATGTGTACAACAGAAACGTCGAAACTATTAAAGAAAATAATCGAGCAGTTACCATAGAAGATTTTAAAGGGGGGGGGGGGTATTTCATAAGAGACTCTACTATTTTGTATATTGACAAAAATATGGAACTCAATATTACGCATGACCTCCTCCTTGAATTTATACAATATTAGATTGCTATGTGGCTCAGCTATTAATCTTTCTCTCGGATTACCGGTGACAGTATGGTTGAACATTCACCTAAAAAACAATGTGCGGTAGAGAAAAGCATTCTGCTTTAAACTTTGGACAAATCCAAAAATAACCCAGTTTTTTTTCCGGTGACCCGAAATGATTCGAATAAACTGAAGAATGTCTCGTGCATATTTTATTGCGTCATATTCTCCGTGCCCAAGTCAGCGTTTTAACAACTCAAAGGTTAACAAATCAGTGCCCATACCTGAGCTGTAGCTGTTTTGTAAGAGGAATCTCAGATAATGTGGTAAAACTATTAAACAGTCGTGTTCTGCTTATGCTTACGCAAGAATGACGACACTGAGCGTAACATTTGAGCAAATATAAATTTGCACAAATTTGTGCGGCATGGAACAGCGTTCTTATTACAAACACAAAAATGAAACTTTTGAAATAAATGAGAAATATGAAAATCACAAACTCTTACTTATACTGAAGCTGGTGAATCTTGAGCAATCATAATTTCACACACCCATCGACGCAGACGGAACACAAAAATTTAAAATAAATATGATTGATTGAATGTAATTAAAATTTCACGATCATTCTACAAAAGTTCATGATCAATATCAGATAGAGCCAGCCGAATACTTTGCAATTAAAATATGTTAGTCAATGTCTGTTAAATAAATAAATAAATAAATTATTAAGTAAATAAATATTACGACATGCATTAACAAATATTGAATGGTATTTGAATGTATATGTAGGTTTTATGGCTCCTATATCTAAATTCATTCATATCGATGTGTGCTAAGGCATACATTGCGTATATTCTGCAATTTCAGAGCGTACTTTGATTTCTTTAAAGCATAAGTCTTGTTTTCAGACGAAATCAATTACAATGGGTTATGAAGTAACCCATCTAGCGTAGACCTATATGTTCCACAAGTATCGGAGGGTAGAGTAAACAATCCCCGATCAGAAAATTAGCAGTAGGGTCTCGCCTCTCCAATTGGCCGCTGGTCTGCCTGTGGAACATGGGGCGTTAATTTACCCTGTAATTCAAAGTCCACTCTGCGCGGTTACTTGATACCAGCGCTTTAGTCCACAATTCAGCCATCAAAGTTCGTGAGTAGACTACCACAGCCTGTACCACGAACGATGTAATATCCTGCGTAATTTGAGATTGCATGGAATCAACCTGCTGTCATTAAGCAAGATAAGAAAAGGCATTAAGTCCAAGAAACAGATGGAGTAGTACCTTACTTAAGCAAAGTAAGTAGAATTCTAGGATACAGGTCGAGATATGAAGCATATTCCTTTCTTGTTCGCATTTGCTGCACCGCAAGAATAAACTCCCTCGTGTCTCTCACTGAGAAGGGCTTAAGGTGAGCGGAAATATAATATAATATAATATAATATAATATAATATAATATAATATAATATAATATAATATAATATAATCAAAGGTCGGTGGCCATCCTGAAAATGTAGAATATGTTAATGAATAAATCAAAGTATTTTAAGACACAACACCGAACATTAGGCCTACTGGAAATGCAGGTGGTTTCCTACGACTAAGTCAAAAGTACAGCGACTGCTTAAGTTCAAGATGGCGGCTAGGCGTAATCTTAAGACTTGGTCATAATTATTTAACTCACGATATACTATCACAATTAACACGAAAATTAGTGCGAGAGGAATACCACAAAAATGTCACCGCTATCATTATTCATAGGCATATTACATTGAATATACGTAGCGCGAAGAGGTCACATTGAAATTTGAAAATATACAGACTACAGGTAGCCTAGTACGGTAACTCTATAGCCTATACTCTGAAGACACAATATCTCCAATTTATCATTTATGTAGAACCGCATATGTGGTTTGTATGCTAAAGACATAGGAACATCTCCGCCATGCTATTAAAACTTCAAAATCAATGACTGAAGATTCAATTGCGCAATTAACATGACTTTTTGTAAGGGGGGTTGTAATATGTTCATACCGTCAAACTATTATTTGTTATTTATATATATTTAGATTTATTATTATTATTATTATTATTAGCCAAGTGCTTTCTCCCCCATACCGTTGGGATTTTGTTTACCTCATGTCTCCAGACTTCCGTGGACCATTCTAAACCGTTAAAGGGTGAAACAGAAAAGATACGTCGCTTGCATTAGTCATAAGACCATCACACTGCATATAGCTCGCAGCTGTAATCTTGAATTCTAATAGATTTGTATCGACAATTTACTATTTATTACAGTTACAATGACTAAACGCAGCAAATATATAGTCTCATATAAAAGGCGTTCTCCGCAGAAGACGCAAGATAAACGATTCTATACATTCAAGATGGTGGATGGGCATAACTTTCAAATGTTTGAATCAATACCTTTGGATGCAATAGCGGAATTAAAACGAATATTTATAAACGGGGAGACTTTTACAGGGTATAATTCTTAACGTTCAGAACATGTACATTCACATGTACTCCTTAAAGAGAACAAAGCGTTATATTTATACTCATACATTTAAGAGAAAGTAGGTTACATGTGATTACAGAATGTCTTGTTTAAACATAGCATTCATCAATTGTAGCTGGCATGTGTGAATATTTGTTAGCTTATACTTTAAAGACAGGTGCGTTATTGAGCCGATAGCTGGAAAACATTGTGTGATAAATACTTAGGCGCTATATGACATTAGTTATCATGAAGAATGGGGTGAAAACCACTGCATTGGGTGATTAAGGTCAGTAAGTTCAACATTTATATTTTTATCCTCAGTCCCACATAGGCTACCAGTGCGTACGTGTAGGAACTCTATGATTACTATCCGCTATTGTTCGATATGTCACTTGAGTCTAGGATTGAGGAATATGGTTGGAATATGAAGTACGGTATTCGTCTGGAGCGAGTGTGGAATACCACCAGGGAAGACAACATTCATTATGGCCATTACCAGCCTCGGAATTCAAATCTTGGATCAACGAGCGGTGCAAACATAGGGGATAGACATGCTGCAGTATTCCTAATACGATTAGAATGTCTCGTGTTTATTCTTCTTCCATTGAAAAGCACCTTAATGTATTATTAATTTTAATGAATAAAAGTTTTAGTCACCTTAAAATTATGTTAAGTAATGCAGTGACAAGTTTCTCAGGGGCTCACAACTAATGTGACGTGGGTTGGTGGCCACGAGACCCTAGCTGAGCTTTTACATACTTTCTTCGGGTTCGTCTTTTTCAAATTTCCGATTAACATTCCTTTATAAACTCCTGTTATCTTCAGACTAGTGGCTACTACAATCCAACGCCAAGGGTGCCTCTAATTTTCTTGAATCATGTGGCCCTTGTCTCTTTTTTCCTGACACCATTCTATTTATGAGAGGTTAGACCTCTGGCTTTTATCTTATTAACTGTATTCTCAGGCTATTATGAGAGGCCCTAAATGGTCACGGTGTGCGCAGCCCAACTCCAGTGGCGCACATTATTGAGTGTTCTACATTCTTAAAGGCTCATGGTAAGTGAGCTCCGGAGTTGACGAACCTGAGAAATTCTCGAGCAGGGTCCTCCTTATCCTATTCCATTGAAATTAGGAGCCCTCTCTACATTTCTCATCAAACTTTCATGGATTTGTTTTCTTTCAAGTCCCTCATCCTCGTTCATTTATTTTTTGTTATAATTCCTCGGTACACTTTTTGTCCTTTTCTTCTTCTTCTTCTTCTTCTTCTAATACTACTTCCAGTACATACACATTATTAGAATACTTTCGATTTTTGAAAAAAATGAAAGTAGACACATGAGATCAACACAGGGCCAAAAATTGTGTGTCTGTCTGTGTGCCTGTGAGTGTGATGTGTGTGTACTCGGCATGAGCGTCCCCCCTATCGATTCAAACACGGTGAAACTGAATTGAACGAAATTTGGTACAGAGGTAGCACTAGCAAAGGGCACCTCAGTGTCATGTTTTATATCGCCGCCATCCTGACGGAAACGTAATGGCAGCCACCCAAATGTTCAAAGCTTAAATCAAATTACGACTAACCTAATCATCTAATCTCTACCAAAATTTGCAATGGGAAGCGTCTTTTGACTAAACTACAAGGTCATCAGGCCAATAGTTTGCAGATGGCAGCCATGTATGTGTGAAAATCGATTCCCCCTATCAATTCTAACACGGTGAAAACGAATTGAACGAAATTTGGTACAGAGTTGCACTAGCGAAGGGCACCTCAGGGTCACGTTTGATATCGCCGCCATCTTGACGGAAACGTAATGGTGGCCACCCAAATGTTCAATGCTTAAAACAAATTACGACTTACCTAATCATCTGATCTCTATCAACTTTTGCAACAACATACCTTATGTGAGAAGCGTATTTTGCCCAAAGCACAAGGTCATCAACCCAATAGTTTGCAGATGGCGGCCATGTATATACGCAAATCGATTCCCAATATCACTTCCAACACGGTGAAACCGAATTGAACGAAATTTGGTACAGAGATAGCACTAGCAAAGGGAACCTCAGTCTGATGTTTTATATCGCCGCCATCTTAACAGAAACGTAATGGCGGCCATCCAAATGTTAAAAGCTTGAATCAAATTACGACCAATTTATACTTCTGATTTCTACCAAATTGTGCAACAGCATACCTTTGTATGCGGGAGGCGTCTTTTGACCAAACTACATGGTCATCATCCTAATAGTTTGCAGATGGCGGCCATGTATGCGTGCAAATCGATTCCCCCTATCAATTCAAACACAAATCGTACCACCTCTGGTACAGAGGTAGCACTAGCAAGGGACAACTCAGTGTTATGTTGTTTATCGATGCCATCTTAACGAAAAAGAAATGGCGCCCACCCAAATGTTCTGAGTTTAAATCAAATTACGACTAACCTAATGATCCGATCTCTACAAAATTTTGCAACAATATACACAAACTACAAGGTCATCAGCTAAATAGTTTCAAGGTGGAGGATGTATGAATCGTGCAAGTGTTGTAGCCTAACCGTAACTTACGATTAAACAAGGCCTGGCCTCAACAATTCATCTTATCGTTCATAGGAGGTTTAATCTGTCCTCAAAGAGGTGACCGGTAGGATATTAGCATATTATAATAGAAAATGTAACCGTGGAAGTGACTAACAGGTCAGGTTTACCGTGCCATATCGTTCTGGGCCCGTGCAGTCCCGTTGTATACATGGCCGTTATATCTGCTCGTAAATACATATATTTCCGTAATTTCCTAAGTTTATTGTATATACTTTAAGGAATGTACTGAACAAAATGATACATATTTAGTATCAAATGGTATCAAATAGTATCAAATAGAAACGCCAGAAAACGCTAATGAAATCCTTGATTTCAACACAAAATATGATACAGATATACTAAACCAGTTGTTTGTCAAGTATTACCGTAGCGCATCCGTGGCGTAATGGTAGCAACTGGGGATCTTAATCTGGGGGTTCGCGGATCAAATCCCTGCAGGTTCAAATTTCTTTACTTCGTTCTTTTGGTACTTATTGATTTATAACTACTCACACGTTATAATGTTAAGCATATATACTTTAGTGTGTTTTTGCAATTGAAAATATTATATATACGGTATACTTTTAACACCACATATTTCAAGACTCGGATACAGCGATTAATATTCGTTGACCTTAATCAGCGGTAGAGACTATTGTTGTTGTTTTTGTTGTTGATTCTTTATGGATTTTGCGGTATGATGGTCTTGTAGCTCCGTTTACTCGGGTGTGTGTAGAAGTTGACTCATAACCTGTGTCACTGTGATGTCTGTAGGCTTACTAGTGTGTGCACTTTTATACGAGGAAGGATTTAGGTATGAAGCTGTTGTTGTTGTTTCATTTGAGATTCATGGACATCATGGTCATTTAGCCCCGTGTACTTGGGTGAGTGTTAAATTTTGTCTGATCACCTGTGTTATTGTGATGGCTGTTTTAGTGTGTGTGTGTATGTGTAATTCAGGTGAGGATTCAATCAATCAACGTTTAATATCCATATAGCACGTTGTATTTCAACAAGATACTACTACCAACATTCAATTAAACTCCTTGAAAAGGACAAATATTTATAACTATACCCATGCATTTAGGAGAAAGTAGGCTAAATGTTCTCTACTGAATATCTTGTTTTTAAGTTTGTTTTTAATTTGTAAATAGTGGTAGTAGCGTTCGTTGTAGTGGTAGTAGTAGTAATGGGAGTATTAATAACACTCTTTATCATTAGGAGCAGATAGCCTTGAAATTTTAACTCTTGAAGCTGCGATCATGGCAATTTTTGTTGACATGGCAATCCTGTATATTATAAGCATTTCAAAAATTATATAGCTTTAATGACGAAAAAATCAGGTAAGTAGGAGACGTGACAAAGAAGGAATGTTTTTTATTGATTCATTTAAGGGCTTTGGGCCATCTTAGTCATATAGCTCCGTATACTAGGGTGTGTGTAGGCCTGTTTGATAACCTATGCCATTGTGATGGCTGTACTAGTGTTTTTATTTGTAGTTGGAGGTTAGAATTTGGGTAGGAGCTGGCCATGGCTTTGAGTTTGGTACCATTTGCCTGGAGCTGAAGTGGGAAATCACGAAAATCCTCTTTTAGGATGGCTGAGGTAGGAATGCAATCCACCTATCCACTGTTGTGCTTCACGAAACTGAGTAAACCGCGTTCCAGCCTTCAGACCAGTTTTCTTTTGGCAAAACCGTGAAATGAACCTAGACCTAACCGGTGGCAGCCAATGATACTAGCCACTACACCACGTGGTGAACACAATAAAGATTAAAGGAGATATGAATATTCCGAAGACGTGCGGTAAAGATCCCTCAACCAGTGAGGTATTGAACGGGAACATTCCGTGCTCACTCGGAGCAATGGAGAAGCCTTGGCTTTGCAATATTCCTTTGATGTCTGTGCTCTACAATGGGGCCTATGTTTCGAATACCACAAAACTCAACTTCTTCTCTACACTGGATAAATTCACTTAGCCACTAATGAAACAGGATTTATTAAATGGAATCAGTGAATTCAATTTACCCACTTTAGATAATGAAATGGAATGTGCACAATGGGACGTCAGCCCACTTTACAACTTGTAAAGTTTTTTGAAAACTCACTAACCTTTGTATCTTAAAATGGAATTGGCGTTAGATGTAACATTGTTATTATTTTTAGCATTCTCCTCTGTTTCATCAACGAGCGAGAAGAACTGTTGAAAATACAAAGGGGTTATCCAAAGTAGAAATTCATGATGTTTTAATAGCAATTATAATATTTATAATAATGATAATTACAGTAATAAAAATTACAGTAATTATTATAATAAATGATAACAATAAAAATAAAAATATTTTTAGTAATTTTTGAATTTTGAATTTGAATTTATTTATTAATTACTTTTGATAATTTATTTGTGATATGTCTCACGAATCGGAGTGCAAATCCAGTACAGATTATTATTAAACCATATTAATTATTTATACAACAAACAGTTATTATATACAGATTGTATTTCAATACAAGAATGCATGCAATAATAAGTTTATGTGATAAATTAATGCTTATTTAGGAAATAATTTTAGTGCGACGTATAGCTAGTTGCTTGCTGTTCATGTTGGACAATCCAGGTTGTAGTTCATTAAGTAGTGATGGTATAATACAATTTCGTCTCTTGAAACCTTAGATATTAATACATACTGGTTTTACATATTTAGTACTTGTTATGGCTCTTGTGTGTATGTTGTGAGAGACCTTATACCTGACTCATGCATCATGGTAGTAGAAGTTCAGTACGGTAATTTCAAACAACTCTTTAATATTAAAATAAGGGATACCAGTGAAATATTTAAAGAACCTGTTTTGTTAATCTTGCAGATTGTTAATTAAAGTTGTGTTTTGATTTCCCCAAGCTGATACAGTATGGCATATCTTAATTTGCTTTCAATCAGAGCAATATAGATGGTTTTGTAAATATTTTTATCTACATAGAATCGGAGATTGTGAATGGTGTACAAATTCGCTCTTAATTTTTTTTTCATGTTCACCGTTTGTGTGTTCATTTTAAAGTGTTCATCCAGGGAAATTCCTATGTATTTTTGCGTCCAAGTACTCTTTATATAGGTCTTACATTTACAACCTGCAAGGATGTTTTGGTGTATGCTTCATATGCTGTGGTGTGTCAGTTTGTATTTTTCTTGTGTAAAGTGATCAACTCTGATGTGCATTATTTTAGATTTGGTTGCTTTTATATACAAATTACTGTCATGACACCATTTTGTGATGTTATTGGAGTCTTCTTGAAGTTTATCAAAAGCTGTTTTAGAGACTTTATTTATGATAAATATAGTGGTGCCATCAGCATATATTAATATTTTACTATGCTTAATGGCTTCATCCATGTCATTTACGAACAGGTTATATAGTGTAGGTGAAATAATACTGCCTTGACGAATACCCTGAATTCCTTCTGATGTATCACTGATAGTGTTTTTGATCATAACTGCCATTTCCCGGTCTTTTAAAGACAGTTTTCATACAGTTTGTAAGTCATACCTCTTATACCAATAACGTGTTAGTAGTTAATTGTGATTTATATTGTCAAATGCTTTAGAAAAGTCAAGAAAAAGTACCATAATATGTAAAGAATCAAACTATCGCTTATCATTATTTATTATATTGGAAAATTCAGCCAGAAGTAGTTGAGTACTTTTTCCCTTCCTAAAACCATATAGATGTCCTTTTAAAATGTCATATTTATTTAGTAAACTGTTCAATCTCTTATCCAAGCATTTTTCCATTGTTTTGTGTATAATAATAATAATAATAATAATAATAATAATAATAATAATAACAAAGAAGATAATCTCCACTAAGTATAAAACAAAGTCACCGATTATTGGATGTCACCGGTAATCTCATGAACCACTGGATTGATTTTGATGCGGTTTTCACCATTCTGTAAAGGATACCTCGAGGAGGGTTTCTGTAGAAAATAATTTATTTATGATCAAAGGAAGCCAAGCAGTAACGATTTCATTGAAAATGTCGGAAGAAAACCTGGCGTCAATGCGCTATTTATGCTTACGCTGGGCAAACCGTTAAAAATATCAATATACAATGAATGTAAGAATGGTTCAGCATGAAAAGTTCTACAAAAACTTCCGCGAGAGCATATCTCTGTCTTCAATATATCGCCCACTATAAGTGTTTTACGTTTTCATTTCTTCCAACAATCTCCATTCAATTACTGAGGCGTCAGTTTACGAGCTAGATAGGGGCGAGCCTATCACCCCCCAGTTACAGCCTAGCTAGCGAGCGAGCCCATTACCCCAGACACAGCCAGCAGAAAACTGTCATGTTGAGTTAAGACTTCAGAGAAGAGTGGTTGTGTTTGAAGTTTCCCTGGAAGTGTAACTCGGCTTTTTTAAAATTTCACCTGTGAACTTTTCGTTCCGCAAAATACACAGTCAAGTTATGATTGGAATGAAGGTGGATTTGTGTTTCAGGCACCTCGCCATTCTTAAATTACGTCGGACAAGAATTCGTTGCACATGCATCTCCATGTTAATATAATTTATAGTTCAGTCAGTGATTTTAACCCATCATGCCAAGACGTAAAACGGATATAATTCGTAGTTCATTGACATCGAAAAAATGCGCTTATCACGTAATATATTCATACCTGTTCCAAGGCGAAGCCGGCGGGTTGCTAGTAGTAATAATAATAATAATGATGATGATGTCTCCCTCACCTGATATCTGTTCAAGTTCCTACGTGCTTGTTTCTAGGGAACAATCTTTTATATTGCCCTGAGGAATACTTACATATTATACAATGCTAAAAAGTTATGATAAGTTATGTTATTAATGTTATTATTAGTATTATTATTATTATTATTTTCATTAATATTATTACTGTCCCGTTTGAATTTACATTCCCTAAAGCTATCTTTTCCACGTTTTGCCTTATCGGCGAAATGCAAAACCACACAACTGTACTTGTCCACTTACTACGATGTATACAAGATTCGTATTTCAGTCGGTCAACTCATGTTGATTCCTTTTCAAATTACGAAGGGAACACTGAAAAACCGGTTTCCAAAACTTACATACTCCAATTTAGTCTCACCTACTTTGGCATGCTACCTTCTTGCCTCTCCTCACTAACGAAATCAGCTTAATTTTGAAACCCTTTTAGCCTATTTTCGTATAAAAAATGAGCTTATTTATTATTATTATTATTATTACTATTGTTATTATTATTAAACACAATGTCTACAAAAATATAATTAATGAGAAAAATACTGATTTTCAGCAACTGGGACTGTGTTATCTTGTATCAGATTTTAGCAATAACAGTATGCTGATCGGTTGTGATCTTTTAGCACAGTTTTGAAGGTGATACTGGGAACAAAGCTCCCCACATAGGCGACACTCTTCTGTCGGTTTGTGGAATCTTGTTATTGTACATACAGTATTTCAGCATAGAAACCATGAACAGATAACGTGTGTGGACGTGAAGTAGTCTAACTCGAAGTTTGGTCCCTTCCATGCGTGACTCTGCATTGCTTCTGTGTAAGATAATCGCTCCCACAGAGCTGCCCTCTATCGTAGAACTCCAAACCATTATCACATAGAGCTTGTCGCACCATATTGACTTCATTTTTTACGAACATGGCTGACTATTAAGCTATCCCGAGCCCCTCAATCGTTATATCTGAACCTAGAACACACCTACTGCGTAAAATGGCATTTGAAATGGATGCTGAATTCAGATACTTTCTGGTATAGCGGCTAGCAATTTGGCTGTCGCCCAAGAGGTCCGGGTTCAATTCCCGGCTCTGTCAAGACATTTAATTCTGGTCTGAGGAAAGGGACGGTGTCCAGTCAGCCTCGTGAGACAAAGCTGAGAACAGGTGGGATCGAATCCTACCTCAGCCATCCTGAAGGTGGTTTTCCGTCGTTTCCCCACTTCTACTTTAGGCAAATGCTGAGATGGATCCTCATTTAAGACCACAGTTAGGCCTCCAACAACAGTGGTTCTTAAAATATTCGCTGGGGTAAGAAGATCTGCTACCGATCACCACACTATACGATTCCTTATCATTGGACCTGCTGTAGACTTCCTGGTAAGGTTGTTAAACTACAGCTTGAGATCAAAGTCAAAATAACATACTTGTTGGGTTTTACTCGTGAGGTGTATAATTTATACCTCACATCCAAGAACTCATAAAGAACTCGTACGTAAACTTTTTTCTACATCGATCTGGCATGTTTAATATGTTGTTTCTGTATGTTATGGAGTAGCACTTAAGTTAAATTACAACGCACAGTTCGCTGGACAATATGAGAGGCGGGAAAGGGGGAAGGAGGACGCGGGAAACACAAGAGAACCGCACTCTATTTTATTCACGCGCCTTCAAGAAGCATATTTCTGGAGTGACGTAATATCGCACTCATTTAGCCTATATCATGCTGGTGTCGCGTCATTATATACTCATAAGTTCAGGTAGGTAAATGGCGACTTATTTCAATTGCAAATCATCATTTCGGATGGGCATCAATTCCACTCGGTCGAACATCAATTCCCTTCGATTTTCCTCAATTCCACTCGGTCCTCCAAGGGACCCAAAATTGAGTTCCTCAACTCCGCTCGGGCTTTGGCAAGGGGTTATCCCCAATGACGTAAACAAATGTCACAACCCTCCTGCTCGCATACCAAGGGCCGTGTCAAACACCTTCTGCATTGCGTGAGCGAATTCTTGAATGCAGCTGATTCCGTTCTAGGCTGGAAAACAGTATTTTCAGCATCCGTAGCTGATATCGAAAGTATTTTTAGCCTACTTTTCACATTTTGCAAAAATGAGAAAAAAGTAGTCTTATGAGATCGGGCAAATGTGTGTCTGTCTGTCTGTCTGTCTGTCCTTCTGTCTGTCTGTCTGTCTGTCTGTCTGTCTTTGTGTGTGTCCCCCCCCCCTATCAACTCCTAAACGGCTGCAGCAATCGAAACAAAATTTGGTAGGAGTAAACATCTATACCGGAATATCTCACGGCCATATTTGAAAATGATGTCAGTGCTACCAACTGCTGAAAAATCACAATTGAAATTTGAGCTCCATGTTGGATATCTTGGAAGGTATGAATGGGAGCTATTTCAAAATTGGCACACGTATAGATAATAATATTGCAGTTTAATTTCCAGGAGGCCATACATGGCAGTGTTGCCAACATGATTATAAACCTGCTAATATGTCTGAACTTTAAATGCATATAACTTCTACACTATCAATTGGATTTCAACCAAATTTCGTATGTGCTATGTGTACATAAACAGATATGACTGCGCCTATTCTTAAGAGCCACCAGAGTTGCCAACTGTCAATAAATGCTCACATTTTTTAAAATCCAAATACCCATATATCAGAAAGTATTCAAGCCGACAGCTTTAAACTATGCACACGTATAGTACCTAACATTCTATATTAATTTGGAGTAACTTATATACGTCAGTGCTACCAACATGATTCTAAGCCTGCTGAGAATTCTAACTTTAAATACATGTAACTTCTATACTATCATTTGGATTTCAACCAAATTTCGTGTGTGCTATGTGTACCACAACAGATATGACAATGCCGATTCTTAAGAGTAACCAGGGCTGCCAACAGTTAATAAATACCGTCTCTATTTTTGTTATCCTAATATCAATATGTCCGAAAGTATGCAAGCCAATAACTCTAAACTTTGCACACGTATAGTACCCGGGATTCTAGATTAATTTGGAGTAACTAATATAAGCCTACGCCAGTGCTGCCAACTTGATTCTAAGCCTGCTGATAGGTCCAATTTTAAAATGCATGTAACTTCGATACTAACTAATGGATTTCATTGAAAATTGACACAAAAATAGATCATATTATTTCAGATTATTTCTGACCTATACATGTATGTCATTGTTGCCAACATGATTTTACGCGCGCTGTTAGATCCAATGTTTAACTGCATCTAACGTTCATGCTATCCATTGGACTTCAACCAAATTTTGTATTCTGTACCTTAAGAGATGGAACTAAGAATATATTCAGTCACCAGGGCTGCCAATTGTAGTTCTGTATTAGGCTACATTATGCCAGGTATACAGTATTTCGAACTAATTAGAAATTTCGATATTACCAACTTAATTTCGTCATTATTCTAGATAGATCCATATAGATTAATCATTGGCATGCATCTTAAATTTTAAGAAAAGTAGGCTCTTTAGTTCATCACGGAACTTCTTGTTTAGGTACAAATTATACACCTATTAGTATCTAAATTTAATTTTATAATGTCTGACTACGATAAAAAAAACATACAAACATTTCATTATGCACATGTTAAAAACAATGCATAAAATTTGTAGAAAAAAATTGACTTCTGAGCGCTTGACCGATGGCGTGGTGGTGTTCGCAAGACATTGTTGTGCCAGTGGTCAACCGCTCTGATGTCAAGTCCGCTCATTCGTTAGATCAGGTATAAAGTGTTTGACACATTATAACTTATATGGCAGAAAATGCAAGTGATTTAAAATTAACCCTAATATTCTTTTAAATAAGTCTGCCAAGTTTTCTATTTTTTCCTACAAATTTTATGCATTGTTTTTAACATGTGCATAATTAAATGTTTGTATGTTTTTTTTAACCTAGTCAGACATTATAAAATTAAATTTAGATAATAATAGGTGTATAATGTGTACCTAAAAATACTTTCGATATCAGCTGCGGATGCTGAAAATACTGTTTTCCAGCCTAGAACGGAATCAACTGCATTCAAGAATTCGCTCATGCGCTGCAGAAGGTGTTTGACACGGC
The DNA here is from genome assembly GCA_946902985.2 of Meconema thalassinum. Taxonomy (NCBI): domain Eukaryota; kingdom Metazoa; phylum Arthropoda; class Insecta; order Orthoptera; family Tettigoniidae; genus Meconema; species Meconema thalassinum. The sequence goes on from OX336389.2 coordinate 1,395,716,710, forward strand.
CCTTGGTATGCGAGCAGGAGGGTTATGACATTTGTTCACGTCATTGTGGATAACCCTTGCCAAAGCCTGAGCGGAGTTGAGGAGCTCATTTTTGGGTCCCTTGGAGGACCGAGTGGAATTCAGGAAAATCGAGGGGAATTGATGTTCGACCATCATTTCATCGTAAGATAAGAAGAAGTACCGTTGTACTACAGGTGTATACGACATCACCCTCTGTTGCAAGAATAGCTCATATTAATGGCATAAACTACGAATAAAATAATAATTTTATTGGTTTTACGTCCCTTTTAAATACTGTGGTTTCCAGGGATGCCACGCTGGGGTGCCGGAATTTTGCTCCAAAGGGGATTCTTATCGTGCCAGTAAATCTACTGACACGGCTTCCTCGCAATTGCGCACCCTCCAACGCCAACCGACTGCACAAGGATTTGATCCTGCAACCTTGGGAACAGCAGGCGAGAAAGTTACCGCTGCGCCACACGGCCAGTCCATAAACTACGAGATATAATTTCTATGACAAGTCATATAACGGCGTTGGGTGTCAAGGGACAGGTTCATTACAGGTTAATAAGAAATGTAATAAATTAAGTGTCCCTTTAAAATGCTGTGGCTTTACAATTACCTTTGTGCCAGAATTTTCTTATGTGGGGATTCATTATTGTGCCATAATTCAACTGAGACCACCTCGTGGAGTAGTGGCTAGGATTCTTAGCTGACACCTCGGAGCATCATGCTCGGTTTCCGGCTAAGTCAAGGCATTTACGTTTGTTGTTAGTGATTTCAATTAGGGGCACATACATCATTGTCATTTCACCGCCGTGTTTTTTTGGTGTGTGTGTGTATGGAATTTATCTGATAACCTGTATTAGGGGAAGGTACCCCAGTATCGGACACTTAAGGTTCCTTTTGTATAATAACTTAAAGGAAAGGGTCAAATTAAAATTAAAAAATATTTTTGAAAACTTGATTTGATTCTCTTTCATTGTAGCAAATCATCTTTCTGCATTATATACTGATATAAAAGAATTTAAAACATTTATAAATCTCACATTTTTCACAATTCAAAAACGAGGCACACAGTATCGGACAGTCTCAATATTGTAAGATTATTCTATTATTTTGCTCATGTATGTACAGTATATCCATATTACTTTTTTGCACATATGTCACATTGATAATAACGAAGTGTCCCTTCAAGGAAACCTTTGCATATGTTGCACTGGATCCAGTCCTCACTGAAATTCTCACCGCAAATTATGCAGTGGGTTGTTTCGCAATCAAAATTCAGTGCCTTCCTAGCTTTTTTCCCCAATTACGCCAAAGATTGTAAATTCAGATCAACACGCCTTGAGTTTACTTTATGCTTTGTATATAATATAATAATAAACTTAGGGAAAGGATTTACAAAAATTAACATAGAAATTAAATTATAACATAACTGTGACATAAATTCATTTCTAAAAATTTGTCTAAACATATTTATATCAGCGTCTTGCTCATCAGAAAACGTGCTTTTAAATGCACCCATGGCAGTTTTCATTTGTCTCTCTTTTGCTGGAGAAATTAATTTCAATCTGTCACCTAATGTACTTCTAGGGACACAGAACTGCTCACTTGCTTTCCTAATGTTCATTTTAGCCCCTCTTACTTCATCAATTGCTAATTTTATGTTTTCCATCACCCAGATTCACCTTTATACTCCCATATTTGTCTGAAACAAACGATGGTATTGTAAGAATTGGTAAGAAAACTACGGGTACGTTTGTCCGATACTGTGTGCCGGAAGCTTGTCCGATATTGGGTGCCCAACACGTAATACTTGAACGGGTCATCATACGTAACACATTTAAACAAAAGCTACGCCATCATCCACATTTCTTCATTAACGTATGGTTAACAATCAACAACCTTAAAATATTTCACTCATTAGTATTAAGGTGCCGAACAGGTTCACAAAATTATCTTCGTGCAGCAAGAAAGAGTCACAAAAGAGAGAGCATCTCACCACGTGCTTACTTCTTCGTTTATGGACACACAATGGTCACCCTCCAACGTATCTCGTGAATGGTCAGTACTACCATCACAAAAGTTTCCGCAACATTGTGCTGAACATCGGAAACTGACACTGTCCGATATTGAGTTCCGTCCGATACTGGGGTACCTTCCCCTATTGTGGTATCTGTAACAGTGTGTTATTTGTAATTGAGCGGATTGGTACGGAAGAGACCGTGGCCATAAGGTAGGCACAATCCTGACATTTGCCTATAGTAGAAATGGGAAACCACTTTTAGACATTTAAAGTAGGAATTGAACTCGCCTGTCCTCAATTTTGCTTCACGGGGCTGAGTGTACCCCTTTATGACCCCCAGAACAGAATTGAATTTCTCAGGAAAGCCAGGAATCGAATCCGAACCTCCAGGATGAGAGACGAAAATAATAGTCCCTACACTACAAGGTGCTCGAAGAATTAAATTCTGGTATGGGAGCTGGAAGTTGGAATGAGGTGCGCTTAGTTTCGCGCGACAAAACTGATAACAGGTCGTCGAAATTAATTCTCCTCAGTCGGTCAACACGATTGTACCCAATGGTACTGGGTGTTTTCCTAAACTTAAAAGACATTTACCTGAAATTATTTATTAATAGGCTATCATATTTCTTACAGGTTTAGGGAATCACTCATTACAATTGAGTGCAGTCGTGTTGACCGACTGAAAAGCATTTATTTCGATTGCTAAGGCGACACTGACCAATTGCCTCCTATACGATATTCAAATCCCACCTAAGGCAACCTAGAAGTGGTATTCCGCGGTTTCCAACGTATACTCCAGGCAAATGTCGAAATGGATTCCAACTTGAGGCCACGGCAACCTCCTTCCCAATGCTTCCCTCAGTTTTAATATACACGCCTCAACATAAATCACAATTACAACGGCTATCAAACAAATTCCATAAGTAACACACCCAAGGACACGGTGCTGAAATTTCCTCGATAAGTAAGCTCTTATATCATTATTTTACTGACGTACGGTCACCTGGTTTCATCACCTTCAAATAATTCGAATAATTCCAATAAATATGGGTTTTATGTACTAATTACATACTATGACTATAGAAGCGTCCGGCTGCTGGAATTTCGCCCTGAAGGGAATCCTTAACGTGCCGTTAAATATAGGGACACGGGTCATGGTATTTTAGTACACTCAAATACCAATAACAGACCGTACCGTGATTTGATCCAACAAACTTGGAATCATCAGTCGGGAAACCCTACCCGATGTGTCTCGCAACCAGCCGTTAGATTTCGATTGATTGTTGATTATTGTTGTTGATTATTTGTAGGGATTTTGCGACATCGAGGTCATATGCCCTGTGTACTCGGGTGTGTGTAGAATTTGTCTGATAACCTTTATCACTGTGATGCCTGTACTAGTGTGTGGTGGCTCAGCGGTCTAGCTGTATGCCTCCCACCAAGGCGGTCCGGGTTCGATTCCCGGCCAATGCATGTGAGATTTTCGAAGTGAAATGCCATGTCCTGTGGTTCGGATTCCACGTAAAAAGGAGGTCCCGTGGCTCATGATCTCGAGATTAACGGTCACGTTAAACTACAAGCTTCCTTCCTTCCTGTTTATTTGTAATTGAGGTAGGATTTAGGTAGGAAGTGGCCGTTTCCTGATGTTAGGTATCATCCAGGCATTAGCCTGGTGCAGAAGTGAGAAACCACCGAAAACCACTTCCAAGATGGCTGCTGTGGGAATCGAACCTGTGTCTTCTTAGTTTTGCCTCACGAGGCTGTGAGTACCCCGTCTTAGCCCTCAGACCAGAATTAAATTTCTTGTCACAGCCGGGAATCGAAGCGGACCCTCTGCGGGGACGGCCAAGAATGCTAGCCACTAGGCAACGAGGTGGACTATCAGAATTCGAGTACGCAACGTTGGGCACAGAAGAAAACCGCAAAATCAACACTTCCATACTGTCGGTCACTTGTACTAAAGAGATGATCATACTTCAAATAATGTGTTTTCACATATACTACAAAACCTACTTAGCTTTCCTTCAGGCCTACAACAAGCCATATGCGCTCATTTCAGAGGAATAGTGAATGATATGGTGACTGGGAATGTTGTACCACTACGTCTCCTGACGTGCAGGCCAGCATTCCACTCATGAAAACTTTATCCCCTAGTGTGACTTGATATGGATCAATCGCTGAGTATCACGTAAGGTGCTCACATCTCGACCATTCCAGCCACAAAGGAGGAATAGAAGTGGCACGGATTGACCATGTAACATATTCTCCAGTTAATTTTATGCCAGTACGAACAACGTATAGTTAGAGAGTTGAAATAATTATTATCCTTCGTGAAATGGAAAGTTAACGAATTCGCATTAACAGCGAAAGGCAGCCTCACCTTCACCCTCGAATTTTGCCTAACGTTCAAAGGGAGAGGAAATACTGACTGAACGTTGGACTTCAAAATACATGGACGAACTCTTGGTGTAGTGGCTAGCATTCCTGGGTGTCATCCCTGAGGTAACAGTTGTTCCGGGCTCTGGGAAAAAATATTATAAAGATTTTTATTAAGATTTGAGGGTCTTAGATATCGTGGAATTTTGTCCCTGTGTACTTGGGTGATTGTCGAATTATGTCTGATAACCCGTGTTATTGTGATGGCTGTATTATTGTGTGTATTTGTAATTCAGGTGAGGACTGGCAAGGAAGCGGCCGTGGCTTAAAAAAGGAACCATCCCGGCATTCACCTGGAGTAGAAGGGGGAAACTACGTAAAACCACTTCCAGGATGGCTGAGATGAGAATCGAGCCCATCTCTTCTCAGTTTTACTTCACGAGGCTGAGTGCACCTTGTTTCCAGCACCCAGACCTAATTAACTTTCTTGACGGAGCCGGGAATCGAACCCGGACCTCCGGGGTGACAGCCAAGATATTGTATTCTCGTCTCAGAGCTGGAACGAAGTATACTCAGCCACGTGAGGAAGAACTGAGAAGAGGTGGGTTCAATTTCCACCTCAGCTATCCTAGAAGTAGTTTTCTTTGGTTTCCCGCCTCAACTCCAAGTAAATGACGGGATGGTTCCCAACTTACAAACCAATACAAGTGTCAGTTTACAAACACCAACAATGACACAAAAACACACGTTATAAGACAAATTCACACACACCCAAGTACACCGGGATGAATGACGACGATGTCCTAACCCTTAAATGAATTAACAACAACAATTGAAACTTACGATTGCAGGTTTGATTCCAACGCCTTTACATGCGACAGCAGGTTTACTGCAGAGTGTAGGCCTACTGCATTTCCCAACATGTCTGATAATAATTGAAATTTAGAAGGATATTATTATTATATGATTACAATGTTATTATTATGACTATTAATACTTCTACCCATGTGGTGCAGACTCTTCCCACCTGAACAAGCCGCGTCTGACTCAAGGATCTGCTATGAAGATACAAATCTTGGCATGAGTGTGAGAAGCAAAGTAGGCCTACACAGAATATCCTGACAGCTTATTAGTACAGTAGGCTACAGCTGGAATGGTTTTGTTCCAAAAACTGCGCTATGGTTGGCTTTTTGTAAATCGTTAGAAAAGCACAAAAAAAGCCTAACTCTGAATTTTAGGATAATTTGCACGATCATTTTGTCGGAAACTCAGAAAAAAATTGAAAAGCGTTTTTCTCTGAATCAACGTATTTAAAAAAAAAGTTTTTAAACAAAAAAATTAGAAGACATTGTCACCTACAATTCGTCTCATTGAGGTCATGTCATACGTTTTGAAATGCAGAAGCTAGGTGGCGCCAAAGTTTCCAAAAAAGTGTTTTTTCACTTTTTGTCCTAGAAAAAAAAAAGTTTTTCACAAAAGAGTCAATCAGAAATTTGTTCCTCTCAAAATTGTCTGCAACATTTATTTAAACGTTTGTTTCCTCCGACTTACCGTTCCAAAGTTATAGCGCAGCAAATGCAACGCTGCGTAGTCAAGGCTACTATTGTTACTGCGGAGAGAGCGGTGGGCATAATTTAGACAGGAACCGGTGTTGGACAGCTGCCTAAGGCTCGGTCAAACAGGACGCGGGCTGTGTTTGTTAATTGGCTCAAACAATCATATCTATTTCAATCGCAACGTATCAATCATAACCGTACACATGTTAACCTTTGTGCCACCTTAATAGTACAATTTTCACACTTCGGCAGACTATAACTTTTGAACGGTAAGGCGGAGGAAAAAAATGTTTGAATAAATGTTGTAGACAATTTTGAGAAGAACAAATTTCTGATTCGCTCTTTTGTGAACAAAACATTTTTTCTAGGACAAAAAGTGAATGAACTCTTTTTTGGAAAATTTGGCGCCACCTAGCTTCTGCATTTCAAAACGTATGACATGACCTCAATGATACGAATTGTAGGTGACAATGTTCTCTAAATTTTTTGTTTAAAAAACTTTTCTTTAAAATACGTCGCTTCAGAGAAAAACGCTTTTCAATGTTTTTTGAGTTTTCCGACAAAATGATCGTGCAAATTATTCTAAAATTCAGAGTTAAGCTTTTTTGTGCTTTTCTAACGATTTACAAAAAGCCAACCATAGCACAGTTTTTGGAACAAAATGTTTTTTTTCTGTGCAGCTGTCCTGTATTATATGGGAGAGTTATATCACTCTCGGCCATTCATGAACCTCTTTTTCCATGATTTCTCAGTTTCACTGATCGAGCATAACAGGATGGTACCTCAAATACTGGCCACACCTATTTCCTTCCCAAATCCCTAGCCCACGCTTCAACAGAAATATCCAGAATCTTGCGTGCTCTTAGATGAATTATTAAGGAGTGATATTTTGATAGGCGACTTAATGCTAAAGGATATAGGCCATTTAGAATATTTATAATATAGGCCACAGTGTTATAAGCATATAAAGGGCATGCTTCATTTATTTACAAGTGCGCGAACACCATAATTATATACTTGTGTTAGAGAAGAAAAGTGCACAACGTAGAAGTGGAGAATATCCTGAGGATAACTCATGCGGTTACAAAGGACGATTAAAAATAATAAAACGAAAACTGGAAACATATATTAACTAATAAGGTTTCTGCATTTAAAAAATCAAGCAGGTCTTAGAAAATAAAGGACTGTACACAAACAGCTTCCAAACGTATTTCTGGTTAAATTGTCAAAAATGTGTCTTTAAAATATAGTCTCCAATTCTTCATTGTACGAAGAAACGGTACAGGAGATCTTTATTTGGTCCATGGTGCTCAACTTGAGCAAGTCTATACAATGGAACTTCCCTTAAACGGACATCACCCATTTCATTGAAAAATATCCGTTATGGACACTTTAACAGTGATCCTAATTGAAAAGTTAATTTGCATATTGTCATTAATTTCTGAATTATAATGTACGCAAATTGAGAGTAATCACTTTGACGTAGGCTATACGTCATTGTGATGTTGTGAAATAAAATATCTACTTTTAAGTGTTTCGATTTAAATTATTCCTGCTTTTCTATACAGTAATGTTTTCAAAAATAGCAGTTCGTTACCACCATGCTGAATTTCCACATTTTCCCCAGAATCTCCCCTCCATTCTTCATTGTAGTCACTTATTATTTATGTGCTAACTGGCATCAGCCCAAACAAGGTTATCAGGTGAATCACTTCAAGATGGTGGACATAAAAACGAGAAACATTACAATCCATAACTTATGAGCAAGTCTATACGATGGAACTTCCCTTAAACGGACATCACGCATTTCATTGAAAAATATCCGTTATGGACACTTTAACAGCTTTAACACGGAGGTTGTCATTCAAGTAGTTTTATATAGAGACCCAGTGTTGACAATGTGTTGACTTCAAGAGATTAAATACTCTGCACAGCCACCATCTTGAATTTATAAAATATTAAAATAAATAACCCTCAGCATTAAGGAGCTAAAATTTGTGACCATATAGCCTCTTGTATGCCGATGTGGAAAGAGCGGTATGGCTTAATATGGCAATAAAATCAACAACTCAATATAATCGAGCAATTAAAACGAACCTTGGCGAGAGATGAGTAACATATAAGATATCTCACTAGCGATAGTCCCATGAATATAAAACTGAATATAGCGCAATACGGCCATCTTGAAATTTTGAAACAAATTATGAACTCAGTTTTTTGAACCATAGTTACGATAATATGCAGTAATGTACAACCTTATGAGACACTTCGAATGCCCAAAGAAAAAGAACGGCGACTCAATACATTCAAGATGGTGTCGGAGGTATTATTAAAAAAATGCAAATCATTCATTTAGAATGTATTTGCGGAATACAGACGTAACTTGATAAGAGAGTAGTATTATATAAAACTCATCAGTATTGTTTGTGTCAAAAATGTTGCACTGAATATAGTACGTAGCAGCCATCCTGAGATTTCAGAATTTTGGAATAAATAACACTCTATAATTTAGAGCTACAATAAAGAAACTTAGTGGTAACGTAAAACATTATATGTGGCATCATCTGCCAATGGAAAAGAACAACGAATCCATACGTTCAAGATGATGGTGAGGTGTATTATTGAAATACAAAAATCATTATATCACAACGTAATTGCTCAATTAAGACGAAACTTAGTAAGAATGAAGTACCATATAAGGGAACTAGCTGAAATAAGACATAATAATAACACACTGAATACAACGCTTGGTGGGTATCCTTATTATATAGAATATGATAATGAATTACTCGAAGTGTTTTTAAGATACAACAACGTAAATTAGCAGTAATTTAGAACCTTGCAAGTGGCTTCATACAAATAAGTCAACAGAACAGCAACTCCATGCGTTCACGATCTCAAATTAGCAATAAAGAAGAAACGTATATAAGCTTTGTATGCCGAAGGCAAAAGAACATCCCCGCCATACATTCCAGATGGTGGCTGAGCATACAGTACTATTAACACTCAGGATAAAATATTGCGCATTAACACCAAACCTTGTAAGAGGGGAAACACAGCAGATACCTTGCGTGTACTAGTCATAAGGCTATCACACTGCATATAGCGCGCAACCACCATAATTTATATATTCAAAAGCTATTCATATCGCCATTTCACTATTTATTACATTTAGATCTACAATGGCGAAACACAGCAAATATGTAATATCACATTTAAAAATATATCTGCACAATGCGCACAATAATCGATTCCATACATTCAAGATGGTGGATGGACGTACTTTTCTAAAGTTCCAATCAATTTCCCTGGACGCAAAGGCCGAATTACAAAGAAACTTAGTAAACGGGGAATCTTATATTATAGGGAACAACTCTTAACGCTCATCGCAAGAACATTCAATTATGCTCCTTGATGAGGACAAAGAGTTATAACTATACCTATTCATTTAACATAAAGTAGGCTATATGATCTTTAATGAACATCTTGTTTATTATAGTGGTGGTGGTAAGCATAGTCTGGCGAGGAGCATCGCGATCATATGCCCCAATTTTCTAGTGTAGGTATAGTAAATTATACATCATTCGCATGTTAATTTCTGAAAAGGATATCTAACTGAGTCAGTTATCAGGAAAGTCGATAATCCAGTACCATGAACAAGCATTCTGGTACAAAATTATTTAGCATAGTATCCATGTATCGTAGATAGACCGTCATCGTTTGACTTTGAATACATATTTTTCCGTTCTGGAGATCTGTTAATGCGATTCATCTTGAGGAACGATTAATGCTTTGGTTTAGGACAGAGCAAGGACTAATACATTAGTAAGATCCTGTTGCTATCTTACATTGTTATGTTATGTTTACTGTCTAAAATTATAAAATAACTAGCCTACAATGTTTGGATATTACGTTTAGGCTTCCCTTTACTTTATCATAATGTAATCATGTAACAAGGCTATATAGTCCAGCACATGGAAAATCTATTTAATTGACAGGAGAATTCTGAAATGGTAACGCCTGGTTGAATACATGAAAATGGTATATTTAGTTCCTTACGGAATTAGTTGCTGTCAGGTTAACTTCATTCTATCATTTTCCTGGTATTTATTGCAATGAGCATAATTTATTATGGTATCTTTTTGGAGAGTCGCCTCCGTAGCGTAGCGGTCAGCATAGTTAGCTGCCGCCCCGGAGGTCCTGGGTTCGATTCCCGGCTCTGCCACGAAATTTAATAAAGTGGTATGAGGACTGGAACGGGGTCTACTCAGCCTCGGGTGTTCCAAATGAGTAGAGGGGGTTCGATTCCCACCTCAACCATCCTCGAAGTGGTTTTCCGTGGTTTCCCACTTCGTTTTCGGGCAAATGCCGGGATGGTACCTTCTTCAAGGCCACGGCCGCCTCCTTCCCTCTTCCTTGCCTATCCATCCTGACCATCCATTACCTTCCCTCATGAGGCCCCTGTTCGCTTTGCAGGTGAGGCCGCCTGGGCGAGGTGCCAATCACACCTCACCAGTTGTATCCACTCCGATTAGATGATCCCAGCTCTGGGACACTGCCCGTCGAGGCGGTAGTGGTGAGTTCCCTCGCTGAGTCCATGGGTTCCACCAACCTGGAGGGTAAACGACTAAGAAAAGAAAAGAAAATCTTTTTGGTACTGTTCTCAGTTAGTGAGATGCCACTGAGTTGAATCTATTACACGCCGAGTTGCTTTGATCACGGCACTGCTTAAATACATTGTCTTCCATTTGCCTTACCACCAGTCTTCGGATACCACTAATCAATTATCGCTTCCATTACTTTCCTATATCACATAGGGGACCCTTGTTGTTGGGTGACAGCCACTTCTTGTTCACTAATAGTGAATGCCGCTTATGGTAGCTTATGATGGGTAGAGATGTACAGTATGTATGTGATGATGATGATGATGATGATGATTATTGTTGTTTAAAGGGGCCCAATGTATGTATGTATGTAAGCATGTATGCATGTATGTACCCATGTCAGCAAGTAACAACTACTGTCTGTAGGTTTTAAGATGTATGAAACTTTGTGTAGCTTATTGATTCACCGCCAGAAAAGTGTGAGATACTGCCATGCTTGGTCACGGTTTGAGCGAATAATACCCAATCTAGACGGACCAGATTTAATTACTGAATCTACCATTACTGATATTAACCATGATAAGGGAGGACGTTATCTTTTGTATGAGGTTAGAAACGAGTTGCCTTCTAAAACGACGGTCAGTCGAAATATAAAGAGAGTCTGTTGCTAATTTTCAATCACCCTAGAAGTGGTTTTCCATGTTTTCTCACTACAACTCCAGAGTATTACTGTAATGGTAAGTACCTTAATTCCAGGGCCACCTCCTTCCCGATTCTAGCCTTTCTAGTACACTGAAACTAGTCAAGACACTACAATAGTAATGATAATCAAACAGAGCACATACACGGATACACGGAACGCATGGCCGTGATAAAATTATACGAATGTTTTATCTGTTGAGTAAGACTAAAATGTTTCACCTCAGTCAGGATTCGAACCCAAAACTCCTCCTTCCCAAACAAGTGCATTTAGCCACTCCTTGACGATGGCATTTTCTCAAATATAAGATTCAGAGGTACTCTTGCCAATTCTACAACAAACCATTGCTTTTTCAGTGATTGATATGGAATGAATTGGTGTAACTACTCACTATCTTTACCACCCGCTGTCTGGGAAAAAATAGTCCTTCATTTTATGAACAAAAAAATCAATGTTGCGCATTCGTATATTTACACGATAACTGTAATTTATTGCCATTAAAGACTTGGTTGGTGACCATCTTCAAATATACGGAAGCGGTATGAATAGGTGCGTACAGTTATTTTCTGGGTAGTGGTTCGGCCAAGTTGGAATGACAACAGTCAAAAATGTATGCCGGCAAGGAAAGTAGCCTATTCAATTTTCAAAATAAATATATTTTCGCTGACTTCCCAAGAAATGCAAGATTATTCTTGTACTATTGAAACGATTTGGAGGACTTGGGTACAAACCGCACATTCCTACTTCCTCTTATTTAAGACCTCGAGTTTTGTGAAACATACACATTAGTGTTTCTGTCAGCTAACTAAAAAATCGTATTTGATTAGAAACAACGCAGATTGCTTCCCAATGATGGGGGGAACATTGGAACTAATGTCGAGAGTTTAGCTTGTAAGATGTGTTGAGTCTTCGCCTACAAGATCTTAAATCTTTTCATCCGCCATTAATGGCTATCTTGTAGCGCTGGTAAAGACCAAGCAGTAAACAAAAAAAGCGGATGACACTCGATAGTGACCATGTCTCTTGTCGGCCAATCCTCTGAAGTCCACACAGCTTAAGATCATTATTATCGATTCTTAACACAGGGAAACATAAAGTCAAAGGATAATCGCTCCCTAGTTTATGGTCACCTACTTGAAGCAAAAAGCATAAACGGTAGTCAAGAGATGAGCATTGCAATATAACTGCCAGGGGCATACAGTAACGCCAAGCAAGTAGCAAGCGTATTACACATAAAATATTATCCCTTAAAGCTTTATAACAAAGGCGTTAAAAGCTCATGATTTATACATTTAGGCTGCTAATGTCAGAGGACATGTACGAGGTTATCCGCTAGATACTTAATTAACATCTATCTCTCTCTTTCAAGGCATCACACAGAAAATAACGAAATGGCTCCCCTCTTAATATGAGTGTCCATGACACTTCCATGCTTCTCGAAACTTTTAGAAGAAGAACATACATTTTATAAACGTCTGGAAAAATAAAGTAACCTAGTGCTAGACTGTTAGGTCAAGGCCAAAAAGCGAAGCCAACTCCGTACAGGTCATGGAGGCCCTGGGAGTAGTGGAAGGTAGAGGCTTCCACTTCTTGTGACATCGGCACTAGATGGGGTGGAGTTGTCAGCTTCATGCCCTGCCGCCTTTGCTCTCAGGAATTACCCTAGTACTCATTTCTGGTGTAGGCTGAGTGAACCTCAGGGCTACTTGCGTTTCCGAAAGTGTAGTTTTGTTTCTAAAATCCACTACCTGGGTGGGGATCGAACCCACTCCCTTTCAGTTAAAAGCTCAGCGCCTCTACCGACTGCGCCACACAGCCCTCGCTAGGTCAAGGCTGCTTCCTTCCAATTCCTTGTCCAGCTGCATTCCCATTCTGTTTTTTTTTTCTACAGAATGATACGCGTTTAACGTTCATTTTTATTTCTACCGACAGCAGTGACTACGCTGGCTAAAGCGCAGCGTTAGGTCATGGGGCCAAGCTCTCTGCTGACTCGGTAGACGCGTGGGTTCGAGCTCCACCGTCGGCCGTCCTTGAAATGGTTTTCCGTGGTTTCCCATTTTCAACACCAGGCAAAAACTGAGACGGTACCTTCTAATAGGCCACGGCCGCTTCCTTCCACATCCTTGCCCAGTTTCATTCATCTTCATCCATTCCATCCTTCATCCCAACGCGCAGGTCGACCACGGGCGTCGAATAGAAAGACCTACACTTGGCCTCTGAGGAGGCCACACGACAAAAAAAAAAATTGCTGAGACTCCCAAACATATCTTCTTACCTTCTCATATGTCCCCAGCAGAAATCTTGCTGTTTTCCATTGCAGTCATTGAGAGTGATTTTGTACACTCAGCAATGCTATCAGAAGAATCCCATGTCCTTTCAACTTTGAATGGCGCGCACTCGAAAGTTATCCATAACGATTGCTTTAAATGGTACTGAAAGTTGCTTGAAACGTTCTTTAAATCCTTTATATTCTACCACTTGCACCATTCTCAGAACGTTTACACATTACAAACAAATGTACTTTTGAATTTCACGCAACGGGCTACTACCTAATTTAAGGCCACGGCCACCTCCTTCCCAATCCTCATCTGCATTACAAATACACACATTACCACAGACACCAGAAGAACACACATTATCAGATAAACGCCCAAGTACTGTACACAGGGCTAAATAACCTCGATGTTCAAGCACCTCAAATGAAACAACAAAAAAATGCAGATCTTGTAACCTTACGTTTTCTGTAGGGTATTACTCAGGTACATGAATAGGTCGTAACCGTGAGGAGTAAACATACATGGAAAAAGGTATTTTCTTCTTCTTGTGGGTTCAATGTCATTAGCATAAAATATTCTAAAATGTTTTAGACGTTTGGTCATCGATTCCTTTAATCTGTGAATTAAATTAACATTTTTAAATTTATATTATGCTATTAAGTCGCCTCCGTAGCGTAGCGGTCAGCATGGTTAGCTGCCGCCCCGGAGGTCGTGGGTTCGATTCCTGGCTCTGCCACGAAATTTGAAAAGTGGTATAAGGACTGAAACGGGGTCTACTCAGCCTCGGGTGGTCCAAATGAGTAGAGGGGGTTCGATTTCCACCTCAGCCATCCTCGAAGTGGTTTTCCGTGGTTTCTCACTTCGTCTTCGGGCAAATGCCAGGATGGTCCCTACTGTAAGGCCACGGCCGCCTCCTTCCCTCTTCCTTGCCTATCCTTCCCAATCTTCCCTTCCCATCCCTCATGAGGCCCCTGTTCACTTTGCAGGTGAGGCTGCCTGGGCGAAGTGCTGATCACACATCCCCAGTTGTATCCAATCCGACCAAGTGTTCCCAGCTCTAGTACACTGCCTGGAAAGGCGGTAGTGGAGAGTTCTCTCGCCGAGTCAGTGGGAGCCACCAACCTGGAGGGTAAAATTTACTAAAAAAAAAAAGGATAAAGGCTATTATGCTATTTCATCGCTGCGCCTGGAAACTCTACTATGAGAAACTGTTGTTCTACTGATTCACCAGGCCCCGAGCAATACGAGGATATATAGCCCAAATAATAAGTTTGTAGGATTCAATTTTCTATGTTGACATACAGAGGAAAATAATCTTACGTGAATTGTTGTGTTGTATGGAAAGTGGGGCATATCAGTCTTACGGAATGGAATGGTAAAAAACAACTTCGACATATAATAGATTATGCAGCCTAAGCAGTGACGATTTGTTAAAGTGCACACATGTGACAGGCTCACGATGTGTGAACTACAAGATGGATTAGTGTTACACTTTAAAGTAACAACGACAACACTCTTGCCCGAGGCTGGACTTGAACTGGTAGCAGATGAATGTTTCGGCCTTGAGTTGAGCTTGGCGGCTAATGGCACACGTTTAATGTCCCAATGACGGATACTGAACTTCAATGACGCGCGGTCTCGGATTTTCCATGTCCGGGAGACCTTTATGTACCAGGAAATTTATCAACACGAGATTGTCACATTCGTACTATATGAAATAGAATTTAGTTAAATGTAATTTTGATCTGAGAATTGGGATGGGGTACACTCAGCATCGTGAGGCAAAATTGAGAAGTGATGGTTTCGATTCCCACCTCAGCCAACGGCTGCATACCAATATTTTTGTTTTACATTTATTAATTTTCATCATGAATTCTTTCCTCAAGACGGAGTCCATACCATTCAAATACTCATTCAAATCCTCAGGCGTGTCGGCCGAGATGACTATGTCATCGGCAAATTTCAGAATGATGCTTAAGAGAAATAATTAGTTATCTATATGGTCATAATACACGATTAAATACGATGTAAGCATATAATGTATGGAAACTCCAATGTAACGGACCGATTTTTGAAGATTATATCCTCGACGCTTGCGCTTAAACGTATGATATTTACATTTACATAAATATTTGGCCGTCATTCTAGCCGTGTAGCGGCTAGCATGCCTGACTGTCTCCCCGGAGGTCCAGGTTCGATTCCCTGCTCTGCCAAGAAATTTAATTTGGGTCTGATTGCTGAAACGGGGTACACTCAGCCTCGTGTGGCAAATCTGAGAAGAGGTGGGTTTATTTCCCACCTCACTCATCCAGGAATTGATTTAATGTGTGGTTTCCCACTTCTACTCCTGGCAAATCCAGGGATGGATATTAACTTAAGGCTACTGCCACCTCTTCCCAATCTCTACATGAATTACAAATACAGATACAACAATAACACACACACCAAGTACACTGGGATAAATGACCATGATGTCCAGTCCCCTCAAATAGAACGAAAACAACAAATAGTAGACCTTGTAATAATAGATACGCCTCAGAGAGAAACTTAAGCGAAAATTATTCAATGCATTTCTGGCACACATTTTAACGTTTAAGGCGATATTTCGCTTCGTAGGGTGAAGCAGACATCGTGCCGATATAATAATAATAATTATTATTATTATTATTATAATGAGAAGAATGCACGTCATTTAATGAGTAATTTTTGCAAAATTCCAGTGACTCCATAGGCCTACCTAAACTGAAAATACACTCCAGTCTACGGCTAAGTCAGACATTTCTCCTTAAAGGTGTTCAGTGTTCAAGTGTGGATTTAGAGTCCACATATACACACTTTGATACATTGATACGTTGAACTACCAAGTAGGTATGTGTTCACTCGGAGTTTTTTTAGTGTATGGCTTTTAGTGCCGGGGTTGTCCGAGGACATGTTCGGCTCGCCAGATTTTGTAGCTGCTTCTACGCGGACACCCATAGTGTGAGCTACATATACCGCTGAGTGTGGGGTGGTGTCTGGGGAGGAAAGTTTTGAATGTAAGGACTAGGAGTTGTAAGGTAGCGGCTGTGGTCTATAGTGAGGGACCAACCCCGGCATTTGCCTGGAAGGAAGATGGAACACCACAGAAGACCATCTTCAAGGTTGCCGGCGGGGGTATTCGAACCTCTTCGCCTCCCGGATGTGAGCGACTGCCTGCAGCCACGCTGTAACGACCACGGCTAACTCACCCGGTCACTCGGAGGTAAAACGTAACTAGGGATTCTTAAACTAAAATAAATGAATTAGTTGTTCTGTTTCGAGACTGTGAGTAGAGGTACGTTCACTTCACCGATATATGAAATCTATGTGCCTATGAAGTAGGACAAACCTCGTAAAGGCTCAAATGTTTTCGTTCTTGCCGGTAACCAATCTCAAGTAGACATCACTAAAGAGCGGAAAGAACCAGGCCACACTCCTCAAGCCTTTACAGGGCGTACAAAATAAAAGTTCTGAAGATCTTCTGAGTTAGAATCTACGAGTTATTTCACAACGTAATAGCTCTAAGGTTTACTCGCTTCGCTTTATCGCGACAAATAATTCGACACGATCAACTTGCTTTGCATCAAGAGGGGACCGTACCCAGGGTCTCTGTGGATACAGAATTCCAAAGACTAATTTAGGGAAGGTCAGTTTTTCTCCACACTGTAACATAGAATGATATTATATAATGATATAATGATAAAATATAATGATGAGTGTATTTGTGGACTGTAAATCCACACTTGACTGGAAGGACATGATATAAGGGAACAACGTTTATTTCTTACGAGGTTTTGAACGCACTTTGAAGGATGATATGTACGCTATTCATCTTCAGTCAATAAACAATAAAAGGTTGATGTATGCCACCATGCTATACAATTTTCTATTCCCACTTGAATATCTCTTATTCCAACACGCAGTGAGCTACTTGGATACGTAGGCTACATATCGAACTACCAAGTAGGCATGCGTTCACTCGGAGGTAAGACGTAAGTAGTGATTCTTAAACTAAAATAAATGAATTAGTTGTTCTGTCTCGAGACGGTGAGTAGAGGTACGTTGAGATTATGAGGCTGAGACAATGTTAATATAATAATTATAATGATAATAATAATAAAAGTAATGTATTAAATATCTCTACCCAGTGAAGTTTCCTGTATGCATGTTACTGTCTCAATTTCTTGGCGCTCTGTATGTGAAATATATAGGGGTATATCCTACTATATTAAAGTTAGATTCGCTGACCAAACTTGAAACAACATTAATTTTGAAGTTTAGGCATATTATATTTCTCAATTTACCTATTACTGTATTAAAAAAGGTATGTTCTTTCTTAATTGCCTGCAGTCAGTGAGTGTGAGAGTCACAGAATGAGAATTTTATCAAGATTGTATTTGTTTTATTCATGAATAAATTACAATCCTTAGGCTGCATGTAGATTTTGATTTAAATGATCATAAAATAACAGTTTCACTGTGTAAACAGAATCAATCTCGACCGTCAGGAAGCTAAGATGATCAACACACTACCCTTGCAAATTTATTTGCTTGTTTTGTGTTGGAATATAATAAATTTTATCTCAAGTGAATCTATTTTAATCCCTGGAAATATCCTCTAGAGGCTGCGTCATTCAGTTGGCGATTTCTATTTTTCAATCAACGACAAGCGCTAGACGAATCGTTTTGTAAATCAGTTTATTTTCAGTCGAGTCATAATTCTTACGGGATATTAATCTCAAGAGTAGTCTACGACTAAGAAACATGAAAATCCACAGCCTGTTTCCAGTCGACCGACTGGGTCAGGGAATGGAATGAATGAAGCCCCTACCTAGCGGCGAGGATATGAACTGTGCCGGCTGCCGAAGCAATGATTAAATGAATGACAGATTAAATTAAATGATAGTGGAGAGTGTTGCTGGAATGAAATTTGTGACAGGGAAAACCGGAGTACCCGGAGAAAAACCTGTCTGCCTCCGCTTTGTCCAGCACAATTCTTACATGGAGTGACCGGGATTTGAAGCGCGGATCCAGCGGCGAGAGGCCGGCGTGCTGCCGCCTAAGCCACGGAGGCTCCTACGACTAAGAAATAGGTCTAATTTTTGAGCGGGTTGAGAAGGTGATCAGAAAATAAATTGTACCCCTTCAATATTTACGCCGAATTCATGACATTAACCATGCTCCATGCATCTCACAGGTCTAGAAGATGGCCAATTAAAATTCGAAGTAGGGAATAGCGTTGAAAGAACTGGTGATGCGGGGATTCTCAAGAAACGGCTTGATGTACGAAACATTCAGAACGGAGGAATGGTGTCAGCCTAATTACGAAAAATTCAACTAGTAGGCCTACCTACCCCATATTATCATTGCACTGATTGTATTATAGTTGTACGCTTAATCACTAAGATCTAATAAATATTAAACCATTCAAGTTACGGCTTTATATCATGTGGAATATACGAAATGCACTTGGCCATACATGATAAAGATAAATACGAATAAAACAATTCGATACCATATTGTATAGAAGTCTGTTGAAATATGGAAGGCAAAGTTAATGTTTAGTCCCTCTTACAGAGAATAAGAAACTGTTATGTCTTTAATGATGAATCGAGTACCGTACCTTCATCGAATATTCCCAAATAAAATCATAGAGACCAAATGTCCATGAAATCCAGATACGGTGGTAGCCCTATATCGTCAACATAACATACTACCGTATCGGGATCTCGTTCATTTGGTCTTAGGTTTGATTGAATTTATCCTGGAGCAATATACGACTACTATCTGTATTAGCAACGTTGTGAACCAGTAATTTTCGCTATTTCTCCATCCAACCAACATTGTAAACTTCCGATTGACCAAATATATCTTCGAAAATTTAACTCCACTCATTTTGTCCCATTACTATTTTTGTAAGATGGTGAATGTATAAGAAATATTTGTTACCTCGATCCCACACATGCTCTCGCTAAATCTAGTCCAGTTTATTGGGTCCAAATGTTGAAATTTTAACAAGAACCTGGTTAAGCTTTTCATTCAGAAGTTTATAATGCACAACTAATATTATCGTTTCCTAACTGTGAAGTATGTTACACTGAGTTAGTATTATCTTAGGGGGCGAAGTGTTTAGTTGTATTATCTAATAGCACACTCATTTACTTTCTAGTGTAAATTAATTTAACCTAATTCGTAGTACTGCCTTGATGAATATTTTTGTGTAGTATTTGATTCAAACTAAACAAACATTTCCAATGGCCTACTACGGTACTGCTAAAATGGCTGCTAAGACCAACGTAAGCCAAACTGTCATAGTTTGCGTCATATCGCTTGAATATTTCGAAAGAAAAAACTCTTACTAAGTACCGGTGGGCCTCGCCAAGAGAGACGCAAAGCACAGTAAACGGCCGCAGAATTGCGGGTGAAGACGGATCAGTATTGGGGTAGTGAGCTCGCGCTTTATCGGGGAGGGATGACAGCATGTCGGATAGAGTCTTCGCTTAGTCAGGCCCCAGTTATCCACTTAATTTTATCAATAAATATTTCTACTAACACTTCACCTCAAACACACTTAATTGGTGTTACGTATATTTATTTCATTAGATGATTAGTGAAACTAAGAGTATGTTTTAATGGGCGAATCATTTGGTAGATTTATTTTCGACAGTTCTAACAAAACATTTGCAGAAAAGCCTTGCAACTTCGCCGTGTAGCATGCCCAACCTTAAGATAAATGTCACATTGAGACTATCTATTTGAACGATGTGTGGGGGAATAGCTATCGTTCTTTCCGTTACTTGTCTTGATCGGGCCACTTTGCAACACAACCATCCGAGTATGTCTTTACCGGTTATTCAGTATTACACCTCATAATGAGTAGATTGTTACTGTTGCTTTACGGGGAGGAACAGCAAGGTCATCTTCCCCCTTCATAATTAAGCCTATTGGGGTACTTATATGTTGTTTTGCGGAATGTAGGCGTGAATGGTGTTACTAATAATACGCTGCGAAAGGTCATAACTACTCAACCTTATTTAATCACCAGTCAATTTTAATTTAAGAAAACTCATAGGTACTTCATATGCGCCTTACATAGTACAAGTATCGCATATGGACCAACAGCTTATTACAAATCGTATAGTGGCCAAGCACAAAATTTACACTATACGATAGTATAAGTAACTTAATCCTGTACAAACTTACTGTAATATTGCCAAATTTTACTTCGAATTAGTTCCTCATTCTTTGAAATCTGCCGTAATTATTCACTTTGCTCCACAGAAATCGCAACAGAAAACTTCATTTTTATATTAACCCAAGTTATTTGTCGCAAACTATAGTCTAGTACCTGGAATGGATGCAGAATCGTTTGACGCAGAGAAACAAATTGAACCGTGGATACCTGCAGCCTACGCTATTATTCGAATGGTTTAACAATATATACGGCTCATACAGGCCATTTTTACTTAATTAATTACTCCAAATAATGTATAGAAATATAAAAGGATGTTAGTTCTTAATCGCTATGTTCGGAATAGTATCAATTAAATGACGGTGCATGAGCGATGGCAGAAGGAATAATAATGTATGCTTCTTATTCCATAATGACTTAAATGATGAAAGAAAACTGAGCATATCTACATTCAAAAGGACGTTATCGACAAGTTGACGTGGTAGCACGTAAGATGTTCATTCTTCACGGGACGAACTCAGGACTCTGTCAGTTTTGTGTCCTATGGCAGAGAATTAAGAAATTGAAGGACGTTTGTCAGATAAATTTTATATGAAAGTGCTCATCGGGAAGGCACTACTGGCACTTAATTGGTCACAACTAGAGAACTTAGAGAAACACATTGAAATGGCTCACCTGGTTTGTCAAGCTCCATGAGTAGTTCCTCCGTGGAAAAGCCAAAGTTTGGTCTTGCCGTGCCATGGAGGGCCCACAGGCACAGCATCATCAGCGAGAAAAGGATCTGCACCGCACACATCTTCATCTCTTCCTTCGCTTACACCGGGTACCGGCCGGCAGCCTCACCACTTATGATATACATTTTGGGGACAGATTCACGACACTGAGCTTATTATTTAAACACATAACACTTATAGGGGTAATGAAGCAAATTCACAACGGTTATGATTGATCACTGCACATTGATAATGATGATATATTGAGGGTTAATTTGTTGACTCATAACAACACTGTTTCTTGCAATGTAACTGTCATTTTTTTCATTAAATACCGAACGTATTAATTTTTAACACAGAAGAACGTTATAGTAATTGCTCTTCTCTAACTTGATCCACGCTGAGGGTAGTTTATTCACCACTAAGATGAAAGTTGTATAAGAAGTAGGAGGGATGGCTTACCGACCACACGACTTCAAGGAGACAGTACTTGCAGGTAACGCGATAGATTGTACAAATCTTACCGATGGAGTTATTTATCTAGTAACACACACAGTTTACTGGGTGGATGATACAGCCAAGAAAAATGTTAACGTTTTTTAAATTCTTTGGAAATTCAACTCAGTTACCAGAGGTAAGACTTTTACTTAACATCAGTATTTTTCAACAATTATGGGAAACACTGAACAATGCGAAAAAATACATATACGATTATATTATTAATTAGCTGGACGCCTGACATAGATGTATATATATGTATAACATCAAACAACTAGATTTTCATAAAATTATTCAGTCATAAGTTTTTCTATTTAACTATTATCCCCTCAAAACACCAATGTTTTATAATTAGACTCAAATTATAACAGAAATCATCTGTTTTCTACACGAATATATACTCGCATCAGTTATTTGAACACTGGGAACGAATTAGGTGCCAATAGTGCACTGCTTTAGTATTTGAATATGTCCACACTGGTCCCCGAAGGCAGTATACGGCATGTCTTATTGTAGCAATCCTTCGCATATTTTATTCTCAAGTGGAAGTTCTTCAGAAGCTATGAGCTCGGATGGCAGCTTTGTCCAAATAACGTTGAGGATTATAACATGTAATTAAATTTACATGATGGGCAGACAAACAAAGAAAATTGCAGACAAAAGCCAATAGCCGCATGCTAATAACATAAATAATTGCCAATGTTTGTACAAATAAGATGTTTAGTTTCCCCTTATTAATTATATAGAATAGCAAATAGTGGCACGAATGTCTTAAATGTTTCAGTTTTTTTCATTTTTCTCCAACGATACACTTGTGAAATATAAGTCCCGATGCTAGAGGGGAGCATGACGGAGGAAGGGCGCTTGCTGCAAGCTGCGCGCAGCACTGCAGTTACGACGGCTCGGCCAGTCTGGAGAACTCGTTAAGATAGCGCTCGCTTTGCCAGAAACTACTCGTGACGGCCACCTGCCGCCACTCTCGCCCGTTGACAACTGACTGGTCCGCGCGCGGTGCGATGCGATGCGATGGGAGGCAAAGCGAAGCGCGCGCAACCTACCGGCAATATCGAGCCACGGAGTAACACAACAGTAACAATGATGGGCTAAGGAGACGGGAGGCACACAAACATACGTTCTCACTAGGAAATTTGCACACAAATGTATAGGTTAAACGCACGAGTCAAGACCTGACTTTAGAGGCACACGCGTTATTGTTTGATGAAAGGCACATGCTATAATCTATGTAAGAGAACTGGAGTGCTGCTGAACAGAGTTTAAAGTGTTCGCAGTATTGTTTCCAATCCCAGTTGGAAGGAACGAAATCCGATCCCTTGCATTGACAAGCACTTGAAACTGTCCACCAAACATTAATAAAGGAATTGAAAATATCCTCCTTTGATTGATTCCCTGAAATAGTAAGGGCTATTGAAGGCGGTTTGGTATGTTGGCTTCAATAGGCTCATTGCTCACACGCATCATCTGCAGTCCTTCCAGTCCAAGGCAAAAACCCAGGAGGGTTGTGGCGGTTTTCATAGTAATAATTTCAATAATTATTATAATAATAATAGAGCCTCCGTGGCTTAGGCGGCAGCACGCCGGCCTCTCACCGCTGGGTCCGTGGTTCCAATCCCGGCCACTCCATGTGAGATCTGCGCTGGACAAAACGGAGGCAGACAGGTTTTTCTCCGGGTTCTCCGGTTTTCCCTGTCAACTTTTCATTCCAGCAACACACTCCACTATCATTTCATTTCATCTGTCATTCATTTAATCATTGCCCCAGAGGAGTGCGTCAGGCCTCGGCAGTCCGCACAGTTCATATCCTCGCCGCTAGATGGGGGCTTCATTCATTCCATTCCTGACCCGGTCGGAGACTGGAAACAGGCTGTGGATTTTCATTTTTCATTATAATAATAATAAGCCTCCGTGGCTTAGGCGGCAGCACGCCGGCCTCTCACCGCTGGGTCCGTGGCTCTAATCCCGGTCACTCCACGTAAGATCTGTGCTGGACAAAGCGGAGGCAGACAGGTTTTTCTCCGGGTACTCCGGATTTTCCTGTCAAAATTTCATTCCAGCAACACTCTCCACTATCATTTCATTTCATTTGTCATTCATTTAATCATTGCCCCAGGGGAGTGCGACAGGCTTCAGCAGCCGGCACAGTTCATATCCTCGCCGCTAGATGGGGGCTTCATTCATTCCATTCCCTGACCCGGTAATTCGACTGGAAGCAGGCTGTGGATTTTCATTTTCATTTTCATTATAATAAAAACAATTTATCCATTCATTCGTTTTCGTTGCGAATGTTTTGCCTGTCAGTGTCTAGTCCAGTCTGGAAGCCTCTGTGAGCAAACGAGTCCCATCCTTAATATCTCCATCAGAAGTTAGCACTGCGACCTCCTCAGCTTTTACATTTTTCACCTTGAAATCCTTAACCGAAAATCTTAAGATTCACCTCCTCGGTCTGCCTCTGACTTTAATAGACTACCCCCTTAATCCGAATTAATTAACGTCCTAGGTTTTGTCTCCTCCCCCATTCCCATTACATTATCTCTCGATTCATTTGAACAGTCTCCTCTAAAATGTTAATTTCTAATTTAGCCTTCATAATAATAATAGTTTGTCTGCTATGATTTTAGAATCACTGGTGTGCTTTAAGGGATCTTGAGTGTGCCATTAAATCCATTCATTATAGCCCGTTGCACTAAAACATCCGTAAATGCCATACGGCATTAAATATTTTACCAGTAGTCGTAGACTTAAACGAAAGCATTTAATGAACTGTGCCACGCAGCCCGAAATAATAATTACACTAAGATGATTGAGATGAATTTCTCCTCCACGAGGCAGATTTTGAAATCGGTTATATTCCTATTGATCATAAATCAAATAATAACTGTTCCATAACTCTGAAAAATAATATTTATGTTCGACCCTAACTATTATGCGTCAGAAAACTGTATCATAATGACGCTCATTATAACATTATTAGCCTACTTTTCACATTTTGCAAAAATGAGGAAAAAGTAGACTTATGAGATCGATCCGGGAAAATGTGTGTCTGTCTGTCTGTCTGTCTGTCTGGCTGGCTGTGTGTGTCCCCCCCCCCCTATCAACTCCTAAACGGCTGCAGCAATCAAAACCAAATTTAGTATGAGTAAAGATGTGCACCGGTATATCTCACGTCCATATTTGAAAATGATGTCAGTGCTACCAACTGCTGAAAAAACGCACTACAAATTTGAGCTCCATGTTGGATATCTTGCAAGGTATGCATGGGAGCTATTCCAAAATTGGCACACATGTAGATAAGACTATTTTAGTTTAATTTCCTGGAGGACAACCATGACAGTGTTGCCAAAATAATGTCATGCCTTCTGATAGGTCCAATGTTTAAATGCAAATAACTTCTACACTATCAATTGGATTTCAACCAAATTTTGTATGTAATATCTGTACATAAACAGATATGACTGAGGGTATTCTTAAGAGCCACCAGGGCTGCCAACTGTTAATAATTGCTCTCTCTATTTTTTTAAATCCAAATACCAATATATCAGAAAGTATGCAAGCCAACAGCTTTAAACTATGCACACGTATATTCTGACATTTTAGATTAATTTTGAGTAACTTATATACGTCAGTTCTACCAACATGATTATAAGCCTGCTGATAGTACCAATTTTTAAATACATGTAACTTCTATACTATCAGTTGGATTTCAACCAAATTTCGTATGTGCTATGTGTACCATAACAGATATGACTATAAGCATTGTTAAGAGCAACCAGGGCTGCCAACTGTTAATAAATGCTGTCTATATTTTTTACCCTAATATCAATATATCGGCAAGTATGCAAGCCAACAGCTCTATACTTTGCACACGTATAGCACCTGACATTCCAGATTAATTTGGAGTAATTAATACAAGGCAGTGCTGCCAACATGATTCTATGCCTGCTGATATGTCCAATTTTAAAATACATGTAACTTCTATACTAACAAATGGATTTCATCCAAAATTGGCACAACAAGATATCATAATATTTCAGATTATTTCTGACCAGCACACGCATGACATTGTTGGCAACATGCTTTTACGCGTGCTGATAGATCCAGTGTCTAACTGCATGTAACGTCCATTGGACTTCAACCAAATTTTGTATTCTGTACCTTAAGAGATGGAACTAAGAATATATTCAGTCACCAGGGCTGCCAACTGTAGTGCTCTATTAGGCTACATTATACCAGGTATATTTTGAACTAAATAGATATTTCGATATTACCAACTTAATTTCGTCATTATTCTAGATAGGTTCATATTCTGTAGAATAATCATTGGCTTGAAAAGTAGGCTGTATAGTTATTCACGGAACTTCTTGTTTTTCATTATGAAACAGTTTCTCCCACCAATCAGAGCTCAAGAAACAGTTGTGTGACCAATTAGATAAGGATACCTTCGCGCATGCGCTCAAAATCCAACAAGTCTATATAAATTACCGAAAGTGCACCGTCCATATGTTCGCGTAAATAAACTTGTGAATATGAGACAAGAAATAGCACTGTACCTTAATTTCCTCCAATACAATTTCTACACAGCGCGTTGTATTGAAACGACTTCGGTGACAGTTTTACTGAGTACACAATCTGAAAACATATGGCATTGAACCACACAGAGCGCATGCGTCGGTTGTCCAGAGAGCTTCGAAAACAGAGATATACTACTCACCGCAGCACCCGATCACAACATTCTAGTGACTGAACAGATATTTATGAATATTTATTTTAAAACATATAATAAAGTTATAATTATCGTCGATCATAAACAGTCGTATGCAACTCGCCTATAATGGTAATTAAGACACTCGTATGGAAATTGTGAAACTCACATACGCTCGTTTTATAAAAATACTCGTGTCTTAATTATAGCCATTATAGGCTCGTTGCATAATGTACTATTAAAACTTTTAAAAGAAGAGTAAAAGTCCGAATCCCTCTGTATATGCACCCGGCTCGCAGCCTTATAATTCGTGTCCCTGGTAGGCCAATAGTTCGATTGTATTGACTAGAGCCGAGCAAATTTCCTGGTTCCGATCTCTCGCAGGCGAGAATGAAGAATGGAAATGCCGATTTCGGAACTGCTCTTCCCGGTAACGTGGAATCGACAACGATCATGTTGACATTCTCGTTTGGGTAGCATGGCCTGGTCATACGTTAGTGTGTAAGGATACAACAGCACAAGTTACATGGAAACCGTTCATTCTGTCGGTTTAATCTGCTCATATTGGTCTCGGGTAGATGATAACGATTTACAAATCCATTCTAAAAGCATACCAGTATGCTTTATTTGGTTTACATAAAAATTATCTTTCCTGAAAGTTCATCCACTAGCGTTCTATTCTAACTCATTCGGACATAAACCTCTTAGCTTCTTCTTTAGTAGTAGTAGTAGTAGTTGTTGTTGTTTCATACGACGAACTTGGACATCATGGTTATTTATCCCCGTGTACTTGAGTGTGTGTATAATTTGTCTGATAATTTGTGTTAATGTGGTGTCTGTCGTATTAGTGTGGGTATTTGTAATTCAGGTGAGGAATGGGAAGGAGGTGGTCTTGGCTCTAAGCTAGCATCAAACCCGGCATTTGCCTAGGAGTAGAAGTAGGAAACCACGGAATGCCACTTCAAGGATGGCTGAGCTGCAAATCCAACGCACTGCATCTCTGTTTTGCCTCACGAGGTTGAGTGTACTGCTTCCCAGCCCTCATATTAGAATTAAATTGGCAGTACCTGGCATCGAACCAAGACTTCAGGGGCGACGGCAAAGAATGCTGGTCACTGCGCCACGAGGTGGACTCTTCCTTAGCTAGGCAAGTCTTGTTAACAATATGAATACGGTATTTCTCACAAGTAGATCAGATTATACTGTTTTATTTGTCGAATGTAAGCATGAGGAATGGTTCACATTTCGGAGTCACAGAGGGCTTTTTGCCGCCCTGATACGTGCAGCGGCTTGAGTGAGCTTCGGTCTTTCCCTTAAATCGACACTTTTCTTTTCATTTCCCTTATTTGCAGGTGGGCATAATTCCCCACTGGCAATTTTTTACACATAAAATTACCAACTTCAATATCAAACACACTTAATGTATGCATGTTGCGATATGCAAACTATAGTAATTACATCCGAGTATTTACACAAAATGTCAGTCCTTTTTTAAACACTCCTATATGTTTGGGGTGTGGTGTTGGGGTAGCGTGCTTGCCTCGCACCCGGAGGCCCCGAGTTCGATTCCCGGGTTCGTCATGGATTTTAGAAACTGACGTGTGGGCTGGAATGTGGTGCACTCAGCCTCGTGAGGATAATTAAGTAGCTAACTGACAGTGAGGCAGATTGACGGCCGGGGGGACCCGATGCGATGACCATAAGTCTCCCCATAATCAGCAGGTCGCATGGCTGGGCAGTTGTCGCTTGTTAGGCCTAGGCCTTTCATGAGCTGTAGCACCACGGAGTTTGGTTTGTAATAGGCTATGTTTGGGGAAAGGCACTAAGACTGCGGTAGGTAATGAGTTCCAATTATCATTACCATGATCAATGAATTAACATTTCCCATAACTTGTGTGCTGCAGTTGGCCCTTAACATTATGCGGTTGATCAACCCTGCTCAGGTAGGTGGCATTTCCCAGACGCTTGCTTAGTTCTCCCCATGGTGGCCAATTAGCCTAAGAGTTAAACATAGTGTATAGTCGTGCATGTCAGTAAGTTATTAATTTTCCTAAGAAGGAATGATCCGATATCTGAAAAATTTGATATATTGGACTTCTGCTGTAGTATAAGCATACAGGTATCTAAATCTAGATACTTCCTTGGAGAAATTTTAGAAGCGCATATGTCAACTCCCAACACCTGATTTCACTTAACTTGTCACTGAATGATCGGATCATCGTAAAATCTGGACGATCCTCTAGAAATCTGTCAAACGGATACATCAGTATAATATAAACCTAAAAGTACATAATTGAATTGCTTCATTTTCACAAGTTATAGATATCATTTTTGCTGGGATGAATTCCTCTAACTTGTGACGAAATGATCCAGTCTCTGTGTAGTTAGGGAATGTGGACCACTACTGTAGTGTCAACTTACAAGTACAAAAATATGTAACCTATTTTTTTTTAAATTATGGACGACACGTGTCAATTCCTCTTACATGAATTCACCTAACTCGACAGTGACATCTGAAACCTGGCATAGCAAGCTACTGCTATAATCTAAAGCTTCAGATGTATACGTCTGTCGTTTCCGTTTCTCAAATTAAAGATGATGTGCAAGTAGTTTTCCTGAAATATGAATTGTTATAACTGTCAAGGAATGATCCGATCTCTGTAAACCGTAATATAGTGAACCAATGCCATAAACTGAACTTACAGGTATATACATCTAAAAGTTAGTTTTGCAAATTATAGATGACACGCATGCCATTTTTTGAGAGAAGAATTCTTCTAAATCGTTATGGAATTATAAGAATCCAGTGAAGCTTAATAGAATAGAAGTTGCTATGAATGAAAACTTCTGGCATATAGGCTACTTTTCCAGAGTACTCTTACATTCTAGATAGCGCTCGTGTTATAGCCTATTCGAAGGTGAACACCTGTTACTTAGCGTCTGTTGATCCTATCGTAGTGAATGTTGATAAGAATAAACCAGGAATATAAGAGTTAAATAAACTTGGGCGTAATACTGCTAGTTGTTGATTTAGGGATAACACAGCGAGACCATCTGCCCCAATTTTTGTAAATTTTGGTTGATACGAATGTTCATTTCCAAATATGAACATTTCTTATTCATGTTTTATTGAACAGATCTGTGGAAAATAATAGGGGCAGATGACCTCGTAGTTCTTCCCCTTAAAACAACAATAACTAAGTAACTAACTCTCTGGAAAAGTTGATATAATGAACCAGTATGGCCAACTAAAAACTCTGTTTAATAATGTGTCGCTGTGCCTGCAAAGTCCACTAAGTGACACTGTTGTTGCCAGTATTTTCCATAAGATCAGACAAGCCCTTCGCCATGTGTTGGTGTTTAACATTATATAAATAATTGTGAGCTTCATTTAAATGTGTTCATATACAGAGCAATATGACCTCACGCTATTTCTTTGCCTTTCGTTTGATTAATATCGCCCTAGTATATGTACGTATAGCACAGAACATTAACGTGGTCCAATGATATTACATTAAAAAATAGGAACATATGAACAAAGTCTCCATTGAAATGCTTCTATGGCATCAACATTTTATAGAGTCATATTAATTTAACCATGTTGGATTTATATTAAGTATTAATGTAGGCCTACAGGATTGGGAGTAACGGACCATTGGTCTAGTGACCTGACGTTTAGCATCTTGTGCTTGGTGCTAACCAGAGTTTGTACAGTAGTAGACTGATCATTCCAGGACTCTTTTAAGAAACATTTAGTATTTTTAGATCAATGTACCTCTGGAGCGCTGGAGAAAAATGTGCCCACATTCGGAAAAATTGTATTTTTTATTTTATTTTTTTTATTTTTAGAGTACAATAGTATTCCCAGCCCAGGACATTCCCTAAAGAGACTAGAGAGAGGAAGTCACCACCTACAGCACGGTATTAACTTTCATATTTCATCGAGCCATTCGAGCAAAATATGTGTTTATAATGGGATCTGAGAGCTGACTATGGTTTACGAATCGGAAATATAAACGTATGAACCTTCTCTAAGCGGGAGGTGTTGTGCCGCCTGATACGGCCTGACCAGAGAGGAGCACATCTTACCCGGCCAGACACACGAAGAGTTGTTCAGCTGCCCGGCACGTCTGATTCATGTGGAGCGCTAGTTACCCGCTGGGATACTGCCAATACTACGCCCTACCGTGACCCGAGTAATACGTGCAGTCCACAGCTGCTTGCTTCGTTCTTTCGCTGGCCGAAAAAGAGTCAGACCCAGCATGATCCATCCGATGCAGACCTCTGATATCCAAGTAGTAGTAAGGATCTCACTTCTGTGCGATCGAATCCCGGCGCAGTGGATTGGCACTTGAGGGTGCTTGAATTTAAGAGTCCCTACCAGTAAATTTACTCGGCACGTTAAATAACCCCCGCAAGAAAAAATTCTGGCATCCCGGTGTCTTTAAAGCCTATGCAACATACAGTCACGTTAAATCGGCACTATTAGGAACATTATAGTCGCATTGCTGAATTATGATGAGTTTGAAGTGGGCTAAAGTGATTTTTGATGTGTAACATCTTTCCATTCGGTTGCTGGGCAGTGGTAAGAGAAACAATGAGCGCGCGGTGTCGGAAATTGATATCATGACGTACTCTCGGCCATGTGGAATTCATATGACACACTGAACGGTAAACGCTCATGCGAACTCTGGTGTCAAGTGATTGATACAAAGCACATGGTACATGTTCGAAATCTTCGTATCAGTATTTAAATGGTAAAATGCCTTAACATCAAACATTGTAAGTAGTCGGCGTTGCCGGTATTATGTTTCTGCACAATGACTATTCAAATATTAACCCACATAACGGTAATGCAGTCATCATTATAATACACTGCTCACAAAAATTGGGGGATATTGTAAACTCAGCTATGTATGCTATGTGTTTCGTACCGCATTAGATGCAATCGCTTTCCTTTACACCCAGAGAAGGTAAACATGTGTTTCCGTCACCCCTGCACATACACAATATGACGGAGGGCACTGTCCGTACTGTTGCTGTCAAAGGGTCACACGGCGGTGGTTTGTTGCTGATGTCAGAGCCATTCCATTCCCGTTGTCAGTTAGTGAATGACATGACATAGGGACAGCAATGCCTCCACAACGTGATTTACCTGAATCAATGGCTTGGAGGGCCATAGGATGGATGGAAGCTGGACAGACACAACAAGTTGTGGCTCGAGCCCTTGCGGTGTCTCAAAGTGTGATCTCAAGACAGTGTAATCGTTTTCAAACAACAGCTACTGTTCACAAAATGGTAGGAAAAGGTCGCCCAAGGGCAACAGCAGCAAGGGATGACCGTTACATCGTGTTAACAGCCCGCCGGAATAGACGGAAGAATGCAACTCAACTGAGAAGTGCCCTTCTAACAGCAACAGGACGCAGAGTATCAACCCAAACTGTCCATAACCGACTTCATGCACGTGGCCTCTATGCGCGTAGGACCATGGTGAGTACAACACCGTAGAGATCGCAGAAACTGGTCGGAGGAGCATCGTGGGTGGAGGCATGCCGAATGGAGCTCAGTTCTGTTTTCTGATGAGTCGCGATTCAACGTGGAATCGGATAGTCGACGTGCTCGCATCAGGAGGGAACGAGTGGCACGAAACAACAAATCTTTTCTACAAGAAAGATCCCCATATGGCAGTGGTGGGTTGCTGGTGTGGGCTGGAATTATCCTGGGTGGACGTACGGACCTCTGCATCATCCCACGTGGTACTGTGACCGCTGTAAGGTATAGAGACGAGATTCACCGACCTTTTATCGTGCCGAATGCTGGTGCCAGAGGTGCCTCCTTTGTGTTTATGGACGATAATGCACGTCCCCATAGAGCTGGGTGGGTGGACGACATGCTGAAGGAGGAGGGTATCCAGCGTATGCAGTGGCCAGCTTCCTCGCCGGACTTAAATCCGATAGAGCACGTGTGGGATGCATTAGACAGGCGCATTGCAGGCAGACCAGTACCTCCCACAACTGTTCCACAGCTGCAGATTCCTCTTATGCTCGAGTGGCCACGTATCCCCCAAGAACTCATTGATCATCTCATTGCATCAATGGCACACAAGTGTGCAGCAGTGCTAGACGTTCGAGGAGACCATACACCATACTGGGGACCAATATTCACCCATGGACCACAATTATGGTAGTGTTAATGTTGCTTTGTTTGTTTGACATATTCTCTCTTCACTCATGTCATTTGATTCAAACACTCATCAGGGGCTCTCTGGAATCATGGGCTGCTTTATCTGTCAGTATAGTATTAAGTAAGTAACAAATGGTTGAAAAACTAAATGATCTCGTATATTATTGCACCATTATGAGCAGACCTTACACTATCCTCTAATTTTTGTGAGCAGTGTATAATCGTTGTGGTTATACGAGAATTGAGCAAGCCTTCATGAACTATTGCTGAATACATTCTCTTTACTCACAAGAGGGCCTATTCACAAAGCATTTTAAACTCAATTTCACGCAGGAACATTATCGAAACAAACAAAATATAAATGAAACTTAATTCCGTAATGCAGTATTATTGGAACGTGGAAATAAGTCACCATCTTGTGCACAAAATTTCTCTAGTCGAAATAGCCGGGCGGTTAGTCCTTATGACTGTGAATCTAGAGATCTAGGGTTCGAAACCCGGACGGGGTGGATATTTTTGCTACCAGATTATCATTTTAAACGATATTTATCATATCAATATGACTCATTTTAACAGAACCCATATGAAATTACGTGTTGGTCTGTGAATCAAGAGGACCTGTTTATAAGGAATTTAAGGTTATGCGCGGTGTCGCGTCTATTCATCTAGTTGATCCATATCTTATTCTTTATTTAGGCTAGTGCTGGTGGAAGCTACAAACCATCTAATAAAATGAGTCCCGTTTTATAAACTACAATATCTGTAAAACACTCCCTTTTAAAATAGATTAATATCTGTGCCAATAATAGTATAAAATACCGGTGTATCAACAATTTCACGTGAGGTTTCTTCTATGTCAGATGTTACACATCATATGTGACTACTGTAAGGCTCGTGATTTTTTTATTTATTTATTGAGTGCTTTGGACATCATTGTATCAGCCTCGTGCATCTGAGTGTGTGTAATATTTGTATGAAAACCCGTATTGTAGTGGAGACTGTAGTTGTTCACGTCTTTTTTTGTGATTGAGGCCTTGGGAAGGAGGCGGTCGTGGCCACAAATTAGCACAATTCCCAGCATTTGCCAGGAGTAACATTCATATTTCATGTATGAGCTGAGAATTCAATCCACATCATCTCAGTTTTCCTTCACGAGGCTGAGTGTACCAACACTCAGGCCAGAAATATATTTCTTGACAAAGTTGAGAATCGAATACACGACTGGTGGAATAGGCACCCTGAGACCGAAGTAGGCAGCTTTAATGTTGAAATGCCTTAGGAAGTTACACTAATAAAATGATGCATTTGGTTGCTCTGTTAACTAAGCAGCTGATTGTGAGTCATCAAAGGAAAACCCCACGGGCAGCAGCTATTTCGCGTAGCCACATTCAACTAACTGTTCTCTCGCGAAGGGAATGGATGAAGTGCGATACAGAAAGTTTTTAAAAATACTCCATCCACGGAGTCTTCGATGTGACTGTATAGAAACACGTTATCCGCGTATAGGAAGGAGTCAGCTGACTGGTCCAATAGGCGCATGGCCACGGCCTAGCCAGCGTGGGAGGGGGTAGCGGTACCTTGACTTAACTTTGCTTCCCGCATATGGTGGGTAGCGTTCATACTGAGCGGCTGCGGTGAGCATGGTAAACTGTAAGGCTGGATTACTGTTGCGATCAGGAGAGCACTATTCTAACAGTGTATAGGAACCTTATCGCACGAAGCGGCAAAACTCTATCTGGGTGCGTTATGGAGACCTCTCTCCTTACAGAAGTTGGAAAATATTCTATATCCTTTTATATGTAGCCTATATATCCTTCTGTATATAAGATATGGAGGCGCCTCCGTACCGTAGGGGTCAGCATGGTTAGCTGCCGCCCCGGAGGTCCTGGGTTCGATTCGCGGCTCTGCCACGAAATTTGAAAAGTGGTATGAGGACTGGAACGGGGTCTACTCAGCCTCGGGTGGTCCAAATGAGTAGAGGGGGTTCGATTCCCACCTCAGCCATCCTCGACGTGGTTTTGCGTGGTTTCCCACTTCGTCTTCGGGCAAATGCCGGGATGGTACCTACTGAAAGGCCACGGCCGCCTCCATCCCTCTTTCTTGCCTATCCATCCCGATCTTCCCTTCCCTTCCCTCATGAGGCCCCTGTTGGCTTTGCATGTGAGGCCGCCTGGGCGAAGTGCTGATCACACCTCTCCAGTTGTATCCAATCCGACCAAGTGTTATCAGCTCTAGGACACTGCCTGGAAAGGCGGCAGTGGTGAGTTCCCTCGTTGAGTCCGTGGGAAGCACCATACTTGAGGGTAAAATTTACTAAATCTCTACTTAGTATAAAAGAAAGCCCTCGATTCTTGGATGATACGGGTAAACTCGAGAACCACTGGATGGATTTTGATGCGGTTTTCACCATTCTGTAAAGGATATCTTGAGGATGATTTCTTTAGAAAATAAATTATTTATGATCAAAGGAAGCCGAGCAGTAACGATTTCAGTGGAAAAGTCGAAACAATCTGGCGTCCGAGCGCTCTGTAAGCTTACGCTGGGCAAACCGTTAAAAAATATCTAAATACTATGAGTGTAAGAATTGTTCAGCATGAAAAGTTCTACAAAAAACTCCAGGAGAGCATATGTCTATCTTCAATATATCGCCCACTGTAAGTGCATTTACGTTTTAATTTCTTCCAACCATGTCCATTCAACTACTGAGGCGACAGTTTACGAGCTAGCTAAGGGCGAGTCTATCATCCCTGTTACAGCCTAGCTAGCGGGCGAACCTATTGATCCAGATACAGCCAGCTGCAAACCATTGGGTCGTGTTGAGTTAAGACTTCTGAGAAGGGTGGTTGTGTTTGGAGTTTCCCTGGAAGTGCAATTCGGGGTTTCTTCATTTCGCCTGTAAAACACAGTCAAGTTAAGATTGGACGGAAGGGAGATTTGAGTTTCATTCACCTCGCCATTCCCTGGAAGTGCAACTCTCATTTCGCCTGTGAACTTTTCGTTCCGCAAAATTCACAGTCAAGTTAAGATTGGACGGAAGGGGGATTTGTGTTCCATACACCTCGCCATTCTTAAATTACGTCTGACAAGAATTTGTTGCGCATGCATATCCATGATAATATAATTAATAGTCCAGTAA
Source organism: Meconema thalassinum (assembly GCA_946902985.2). Classification (NCBI taxonomy): domain Eukaryota; kingdom Metazoa; phylum Arthropoda; class Insecta; order Orthoptera; family Tettigoniidae; genus Meconema; species Meconema thalassinum. Next base: position 1,395,752,707 of record OX336389.2, read on the forward strand.
GTGATTTTAACCCATCATGCCGAGACGTAAAACGGATATTGATCGTTGTTCATTGACAATGAAAAAAAGCGCTTATCACGTAATGCTTTCATAACTGTACCCGGGCGAAGCCGGGTCGGGTTGCTAGTATATATATCAGGAAGTAAAAATGACGCAAAAGAGGGACGGGTAACTGAATTTCGATATATTGGGTTAAAATAAATGTTCAAATCGAGCTCCAGGATTTGCAGATTTTGATGAATTTACGCTGGAGGCAGTGTAAAGGCTAATATTCATCAGTAATTTTTCATGAGGCGACTTACTGATACTGAACGAAAGTACGGTTTAATAAACGCTTTCTTTAAGTAGTTCCAGTCAGGCATTGTAACTGTTGTCACCAATACAACGCGGGAATCTTTCTGTCTCTGAATATATCGATGTGTGTAAGTTCCGTTAATAACTTGATTAGTAAAAAGTATTCGTTGAACGTGCTGAAGTCAGTGTGCGATCTTTTGAAGTTTAGTTTGTTTACGTTCTTAACCGGACGTAATTTAGATACTTGGCAATAAATTATCTAAACTCTTTGAATGAAGATGAAATAAGGAAGATTTTAACGCTCAGTGAAGTGTATGAGAATAATTTTTTGACTGATGACAACAACTTTGAAAAAACAAAAACAAATACAAATTATAAAAAATAATTACTTTTAATGAAATGAATTAAAATAAGTTTAAATATTTAGGATCTGATACTTTAAACAAATATTTACCTGCTACGGAAAAATACAAACATTCTAAAAATATGAGCAGGAGACATTTATAATTCCACTAAACTTGGCTTGGCATTTCTTAACATAAGAGCTCATAATAGCTTGGCATCAAAAGGGTTCAGGACAAAAGTTAGTCTATTACTCTGCTTTATTTTAGCGCATTTGTATTGGGTGCCGATACTGAAAACATGGGCGTAGAGATGTAATAATAGGCTACATATTTAGTATTTCTGAACGGCAGTGGTGACCGAGAGCTCTAACGCACTAGATTATGCCTTGTTGGCATCGGGGGAGCGTAAGTTCGAATCCCTCCCCTGCCATTCGGAAAATGGTTTACGTGAGTTCTCAATTTTATCACCATGCAAATGCCGGGACGTTTCTTTTCAACAGGTCCACTGCTTATTTACTTCCAAAATTCCTCCCCTGACCATTCCTTAATTAGGCCCAAGTTAGCGGTCGCCTGGGCGATTGGCCTGTCACCATCCCCAGTTGTATCTACTGAAAAATTGTGTTCAGTTCCCAGACACCATTATTGCGACGGTAGAGAATTGATCTCTCGCAGAGTCCGTGGGTGATGCTAAGATCAGAGGATAGGCGATTAAAATTCCAGGAAATTTTGTCTTATAACCCTTTAGTGTTTCATTCCTTCAGCAAACCGTATCATCCTAGTTATTTGATTTTATTGTATTGCTTTAAACGTTGATAAGTAACTAAGACTACTGTACAATAAATAAGAAAAGTGCCATTGTTCGCGGTTCAGAAATAAATGTACATCGGTTTATTTGAAGCTGAATAACTAGGAAAAAACTAACAAGGTAACACAGGTCGAAACCTAACAATAAACTTTGTGGACCCAATCGCCGTACTATAAGAGGACAAATTGCGGAAAATCAGCTGCCAGATTGAAATGCAAGGCTCCAAAATTATGTGGCGAATCTCTCATATAAATCAATAGGAAGTAGCAAGTACCGTACATGTTGGAAGGGACAGCCCTGACGGCCCAAGCGCTCAACGCAGGAGCGAAGCAGCCGCACGTTCCAGTCAGCATGTACGCCCCACCTCGCTACTACTCTGAGAGCCGTAGGGATGTCCAACTCCGCTAGCCATCAGAAATGCGTACCAGGATGTCAGGTACGATTTCGGAGCTTTCCAGTGCAATTTGGTGGCAGATTTTCCGCCGCTGTACTCCTATAGTACAAAGATTAGGCCTACGTCCAAAGAGTTTCAAGATAGGTTTCGACCTGTCTTACCTGATACTTTCCTTGTTGATTTCGGTGATACAAGCGTTCAATTAATGCGAATTTCATAGTTCATATTAAGGTGTTTACAAATATTTCTCACTGAGGTAATTGAATGATATTTCGCCGAGAAGAACAAGAAAACGATACCTCTATATTGCGCGTTTCGAGCAACGCTCCACTTTGGAAGACGATTACAGCAGAACAGCTGGTAAGAATTACGGTTAAATGTGGACAGAACCGTCCTTAATATTCCCTAAATAGTCAATTGTACGTGTAACTATTATGAGAAGTTGTAAATGTTTACAGAATGGTCCAAGCATGTTCATATCACAGTAGTGGGCTTGGCTCTGGTTCAGAAGTAACACTTAGGTTTTGTAGCAGTGATGATTGGTGAGATGTATTTTATTTATGTTGATATTTGTGTAACAAAATTTAACTGTGCGACCTGGTAACCGTAGCGCGAGCGAGGTGCCCCACTCCCAAAGTTGTTCAGCTGCCTTGCTCCGTCCATCACATTCACACTCTCACTTCCTCCGTGTGACGACATGCGCAAAACCTACTTCGCAGACTCCGTGGACGAGGTAATAAAAGTGAGAAGGCGCTTAAACCGGTTCGAATAAGCATTTGGTTAAGGCCTTTGTTTTTAAAAACAACTCTAAGAAGAAGAACTCTTAAGATTACACGTGACTACAAATGGTGTAGGGGAGCCCCGCCTGTGTTTCATCACGTACCATTCCTGGCTCTGTGTAATACTTTAGAATCTGAGGCTATCTGTAAATTACTGCATACATTGAGGAATAACTTTATTTCAGAAGTATTTTTCTATATATTTTTTTTGAATCATTTATGGAAGACTTGCCCCTATTCCTATAAGAATTCAACTATTTATTCTTCTTTGAATTCCGTTATTAAGTACGACCTTTCGTTTTGCATCACCCTGCAGCTTAGCCCGATGCATTAAATTACCCACGAAGAGCACGATGGGGAGCTGCAAGAAGGCACGAGGTTTGAATCCCGGTACTGACCGTGGCTATCTAGAGTGTTCTTCTACACTTCTTCCAGGAAAATGTTGGGTAGTACCCTATTTCAAGTCCTGAGATACCTACCCTCTTCCCGTCTCTAAAATTACTACTAGACACCACAGAAATACGGATTATCAGACTGTTTATACACGCCCATGTGTACGAGGCTAATAACCAACATGTTCTAAACCTCTAAACTGAATTTACAACACCAACAATAATAATTTTCTTACATCGGTGCAACTGTCACATCTCTGAGTAATATAACAGCTTAGGCTTTCACGGCCGGCGTTCATAATTAAGTACAAGTCTGAGTGTTTCAACACTTAGTATAGAAAATATTGATGCTGCTGAGCACCAGTCGCTTGGTAGACCAAGGCTCTTCACCGACTTTTGTGCCTCGGGTTATCTTCTTTTGTGCTTAAACGGAGGGTTATTCGAACTTTTGCTCGACACTCTGACAGTAAAGCCTTAGAAATCTAAATAATAATAATAACAATTATAATAATTACTTGAAGAGACACGACCAAGAAGCCAAGATTATCCACCTGAACTTGACAGAGAAGCACTGCTTAAGTAATAATGTTCTGCCTTACTCTCTATATATTCCTGATGCTGTTCTGGAGAACGATACGCATAAGCTAATCTGGGACAGGTTAGTGGTCACAAACAGACCTCTATCAGCAAACTGGCCAAACATTATTCTTATGGATGAAGTGCAGAAGAGAACTAATCTAATAGACATTGCTGTCCCTAATTCGCATAGCATCCAACACATTTATGCTGATAAAGTAACCAAACTGGGGCTCCACCATGATTTACATATCAGTATGCAGGAAGCAGTCATTTTAGAGACTTGCTCCATAGATCGTTGGTTCCTGAAGCTAGCAACAGAGAACTCCACGACACATTGCAAGCATTGCCAATTGAACAGTGAATTGTACACAATGGCATAATGAACATATTAATACTAATACTGCTAGTAATAATAATAATAATAATAATAATAATAATAATAATAATAATATATTGAATTTGGCATGCAACAAACCAATATATATATATTTATAAAGCAATTAAAAGCAGAATAAAAGTTTGCGCCAATGAACGTTCTTTATTTAATTGATCATAATTTATAACAACACATCTAGGGATGACTTTTCCATAACACAGCTGATGTAACGCCATAGGCGAGCACTCATTATCAAGAAAGAAACATGTTAAGGACTATATAAGTTCTCCAACGAATGAAAATGTCCCCTGAATTACGTAGCTCTCCTCGGCATCGAATCTGACCTTTCGTGTTGCATATCATTTGAAACCCTCATTAACTACTTCGTGGCTCACCGGCAAAGAAGAGTTAATCTTTAAGCTTGAAATATTCTGAGAAAAATAAGATGAATCCATATTCTTGTTCTACGTAAGTTAATAATAGCTCATCTACATTTATGTAGACTAGTAGTTTAGAGGGGTGCCAGATAAGCGAATGCCTATCAGTGGGGATTTACCATAAACGGTCTTGACATACACTTGCACTTGCACTTATTCTATTATTTAGTGAACCATACATTTTGATTTTGTTTTACAGCGGAAGCTAAGCCCGCTACTGCGCAGCGCTAAACCATGGGACCACGCTACCTATAGACTCGGTAGACGAGTGATCTCGAACCGCACCGTCTGTTATCCTTGAAATGGATCCCCGTGGATTCCCATTTTAAACTCCAGATAAATACCGGGACGGTGCCTTCTAACAGGCCATGGTTGCTCAATTCCAACGCCTTACCCAGCTTTTTCATCTCATCTAACTATAACTCAACTCACGAGGTTGCATCAGAACGAGCATCCGGTCGAAAACACATACCGCCACATATAAATTCACCGCATCTCATTACAAAATGCGTAGAATTGAAAATAACAAGGAGAAGACATCTATTTTGTATTTTTGCTCAGTCCCTGTAAGTTTAAATGTAATCCACGTCCTTACAATATCTTTATTTTCGCTTTATTATTCTCATTTACAATGCTGGTGTGTGTTATTTTAGAGTGACATAAGTATAGGCTACTAGTGTTACAGCTGTAGGTTATTTTACTGTGATTACGTTGAACGAAATAATCATACTCGTTCACAAAGATACACAAGGTCAATGACATTCTAACGGGAAACTTGTCCTCTAGGTTTAACAAACAAATAACTCCGATATAGCCTACATGCATCTTCGTCACATTTGTTGACGAAAAAAGGAATAAACATTTGGCTATTTCTAACGCCACACTCTTTGTTAAATTAATGATTAAATACATCACAGGTTAACAAGTTTGAAACTACGCGTGTCATATCACGTTGTATGTGCTATTTACGAATATAGACATGAAAATGTTCCATCACTCTCAATTGTCTTAGTAAACCACTAAAATATGTCTAAGAATATGAAAAAAATGAAGAATTAGTACGGTAGTAATAATTAATAAAATTTACATAAATTAATTATAGTTATAATTGTTAACGCATTGTGCACTTTCATCAGGCCTATGTCTCTAAAAGCTAATTTCCAAAATTAATATTTGTCCATTCTTCTATGCCCGAAGAGCCATAGGGACCTGCGGTGGTTCTTGAGGAAGGTATTATTGAGGTTTATTGCTTTATTGCTGTAAGAGCTCGGCCGACAGGAGATAGCTGAATGTATGAGGTGATGGGGTATTCATCATGAACCATTCAGATGTAATGTTTAGTTTGAGTTTTGTTGTGACTCTGAAAAATATTTCAGTGTGTTTATTACATATAATTTAATATTCACTGCAATAAAGAAATTACGCCGTGCTTGTGTTAATTCACCAAATAGTTTCTGTCATGTGTGTGGAAAGTTTACTCTTAAAAGTGAACGTCGATCTTTAACACAGACATTAAAAAGGCTTATTACAGTTATTTTGGATGTCGTGTTGGTGATGATGATATAGTTCGGGCCACGGACATGTGCTGTATAACATGTTATACGAATCTAATGAATTAGAAAAATGGTGAAAAAACCCGTGGTATGCCTTTCGTGGTCCCAGTGGTCTGGCGTGAAACAACCAGCCACGCAGAAGATTGTTATTTTTGCCTAACAAAAATTGGAGGACATACTTGAAGGGCAAAATCTAATATTGAGTATCCGAATGTTTCATCAGCAATAAGATCTGTTCCACATGGACCTGAACTCCGAATCACTAATCTACCAACACAGGTAGAAAAATCCTCTCCAGGAGGAAACCATCCACTTCCTCTCAACCACACTATAGCCCACAATATCAAAAAGGAACCCCACCTGGTTAATCAATCCAGACTGAACGACTTCGTGAGAGATACGTATCTCACGAAGCAGCAGGCTGAAGTGCTTGGATCGCGACTTCAAGACTGGAATCTAGTTGCCCCCAGTGCTAGAATGTCGTCTTTACGGTAGAGACATGAACAATCTTCTGGCTATTATATAATGTAAAATGCCCTCATTGCATATATTAATGTAGCCAGATTAATGGATGAGCTATGAGTTTTACTCGATGATAACTTTGAGAGAAAGTGAAATGATAGTGAGATAGCAGCCTGGAAGGTCTTTAATGAGGTAGTGAATAGATTTCTGGGAAACAATAAAGCAGAAAAATACCGACAATTGGATCAAGAACTTCTGGAGAGTTACCAAAAATTGGGATGCAGAATGTCTCTGAAAATTCACTTTCTTCATTCCCACTTGCAATTTATCCCTGAGAATTTTGGTGCTGTGAGTGATGAGCAAGGGGAACGATTCCACCTGAACTTTCAGAAAATGGAGCAGAGATATCAAGGTAGCTGGGATCCTCACATGATGGGCGACTATTGCTGGCTTTTAGTTACGGAGAGTGACGCACACCACAAAAGGAAGATTGAACTGTAAGTCTTAAAATGAAAAGTACCTCTCAAATTTATAATCCATATTACCTGCATATCGAGTTAATGAGTAGTAGTACAGGGGTTGTTGACTGTTAATTCTCAGAATTTACTTCTATTTCACTGTTTCAAATTGGTTTGTATATCGTAGAAACTAGATCTTTTTATTAAGGTGCGTTCAAAAAGTAACGAGCCGGAGGCATAATTACAGAAACCAGTACCTGTATGTTAGAAGTATTTGCCCTGATTGTTGAGGCACTTGTCCCACTGTGACACGAGGCGGTGAATGGCTGTCTCATAAAATTCTCTGGGCTGCGATGTGTACCAGTTCCGCATGTACAGCTAGACTTTGGCGTCCGAGGTGAATCGTTTGCCCCGCAGAGCCCTTTTCAGGGGACAAAACATGGCGTAATCACAGGGAGAGAGGTCTGGACTGTATGGACGGTGGCCGAGAACCTCCCATTTGAATTTCTGCATGAGTGCCGCGACTGTGTTGGCCGTATGAGGTCGTGCATTGTCGTGGAGTGACCATGGAGGCTATGGCTTTCACTGTCACTCAGCGGTCCTGGGACCAGCTGGACGTTGTCATTGGTAATGCAGGGGGGTGCCCCAGACCGTGCATCATCGGCAAACGACACCCGTCCTTCCCTGAAGCGCTTGTGCCACGCCTTGACCCTTGCAAGGGACATGCAGTGTTCGCCGTACACTTGTGACATTCGGCGATGAATGTCCGTTCCCCCTACTCCATCCGCTGTCAGAAACTAAACAACACCTCTTTGCTCTTTGGTTGACGCTTCCATGTCACTGTTTGCAATGCGATTGGCAGCGTTGGACGATTGATGCATGCTGCTGCTCGCTTTGTATCGTCACGTGACGTGCACGCGTGCCCTCTAGTGACGGGCTGTGACCTTCCACGCTCTGGTCGGAACCACACCTCGTTACACACGCCACGATTAGCCGATGTCGTCACCGGTTTGCGCATTCCAGCCTCCGGCTCTTTACTTTTTGAACGCACCTTATATTTCACTGGGGTTGAAAGTCAGTTTGTAGCTTCAATTTATTCCTTTTATGTTATCTCATGTGTGAAATTAAGGTAATTTATAATGTAACTCCATAATTAAATTAATTATACTTGAAGCATTATCAAAATTAAGTTTAAATTAAACAAAATTGTCAGTTAGTTTTGCTAGAATCGAACTCAGTTCTGTCACAGAGAAACGTTACGTGTTACGAAATTTTTACTGTCATTTTCGTGTTCAGGAGGTCTGATTTATATAAAATGACCTGTTTTGTCAGTGTGGCAGAAAATGTGTTGAAGTTTGTTGACAATGCTATAGAGTGATTGATGATAATAAATTGTAATGTAATGTAAACATTGATTTTTATAGCCTACTGTTAGTATTTCTCTCGTTGCAGGATTTCTCAGGTCTGAATTATTTTAATATTACTTCAAGAAGTTATAATAAAACACTGTATTATAAAAAGCTTGCATGGTGTGCAAGTGGCCGAGCACACCACCCTACACATAGCCTTGCCGCTACTCATGTCCACTTCTCCTCCCCCCCACCAGACATACCAGGCCGATGGGCTCCCAGAGGCTTTCTACTTCCCACTGCTCCTCCGGGAACGCTCAGCTGTGCATCGCTGCTATGGGCACATATGCTTGCCAATAGCCTACCACTTACACCATCCCTGCTTCGTAGTGTCATATATGTTTTGAGAAAATGTTGATGATGATAATTGTTGTTTTAAGGGTCTAACATCTAGGTTATCGGCCCCTAATGGTATGGGTGATAGCGAAAATGACAATGAAGTGGAAACCGGAACGAAAATTAAGTAAGAAGGAAAATACTTACAAAAAGGAACTCAGATTGAAACTACTCACAAAAATGGGAACGCTAATACTTGCAAAAGGGAATTTAGAACGAAAATACTCACAAAAGGAATAGACTGAAAAATACGCACAAAATGTAGGTTAGGTTTAAATACGTACAAAATGCAATGTTGAGTCGAAATACTTTACTTACAAAATACAAGTGAAATTCAGTATACTTACAAAATGCAAATGAGATTGAAAATACACAATGCAATTTAGATTGAAAAAACGCGCATTTCAGATTCCAAAAAATTCACAAAGTGCAATTGAAATTCAAAATACTTACAAAATGCAATTGAAATTGAAAATGCTTTCAAAATGCACGGTAGATTAAAACTACTCAATTGGATGGACAATACTTACAAAATGCAATTTAGATTGAAAATACAAAATGTAATTTAGATTCAAAATACCCGCGAAATGCAATTGAGAATCAAAATACTTGCAAAATGCCCACTATACAAAATGCAATTTAGATTGAAAATACTTGCAAAAAGCGGTTTACGTTGAAAATACAAAATGCAATTGAAATTCAAAATACTCACAAAAGTCCCATTCCCTATATTGAAAGACTTACTAAAAAGCAATTTAGATTGTCAATCCTTACAAAATGCAATTGAGGTTGAAAACACTCGCAAAATGCAACTTAGATCGAAAGGACTTACAAAATGCAACGTAGATTGAAAACTCCTACAAAATGGAGTGTAGATGCAAAAAAAAAATATCGCTAAATGGAATTTAGATACGCGGGGAGCCAATTAACAAAAACAGTGCGGCAATCTTAAAGAGAAAAGGAATTATAATGAAAAGAAAACAAGAGGTCTGACGCCTCGAAGAAGGAGGGATCAGGAAAGATGATACAAGGGCCAATTAAGGCAGGAAAGTGAAAGACTCCCTAGGCCTCGGATACCCTATGGAGAAGTATAAATTTTGCCCTAAAACTTCCCCATACGGGAGAACGAAACGCATCAGGCGAAAGCCTGGACAAAATAACTACTGTGGTCAAGAAAATTAGACTGAAGCGGTGCGGGGTATTGGGCATGAAATACGTGACTAGAAAACCAATATAGGGAGCAATACATTAACAATTTTTATTCCTAATAATAAATTTATAATGAACAAACAAATTGTACTTAAGTGCTTATCACAGAAATTAACAATTATAAATGTAGCAAAGTGTGAGGGCCTGATGACAGAAACCCAGATTGTAGAAAGGTCCATGAAACAAGCTTGCTTGATTGGAGAAAAGTTGAGCTTAACATATAAAAAATGCAGTTTATAAAAAGAGAGAACCATAAAAAATAATTAAGAGTGTAATAACTGGTATGATATAAGTTCTTCATAAAAGTAAACTTATCTTTGAAGAGGGTTGAAGAGCCAGCTCCTTAAAAAGTTCCAGCTAGCACACGTTGATTTGAAAGTCTTCACGGTTTTCTCGGAAGGAGGCGTACATGGCCTAGAGTTATGTGCACCATCGATAAAATGTCAACTCTCTCTTCTTTTCTTGCGCAGGAATGACATTTATAGTTTCCAAGAGCTGGTCCAGCAATATTTCGAAAGAAGATTCCAAATATCCTCTCTAAGGTGAAGGTGAAGAGTACAGCGGCTGGCAATTATTCTTGCCATCTTGAGCAATACGTCATGGTGCAGATCTTGTGACGTAACTGCTCGGTAGCGTAGATATCAACGATGGTGTCATAAGATGAAGTAGCGGTGACCAGCAGGTTGAAGTGATCCAAAGTGATGGTTGATCAGAAGTGACGGTTGATCAGAAGTGGTGAATCAGAAGTGGCGAAGAACGCCAGCAAGCGGCGTCTTAAATAGGGACCATGGAACTCTCTCTCGAAGTTTGGAGATCGCCCGACCAGACAAAGACCTGCCATTGGTCGAACGAAAGTCTGGGTGACGTCAGTCGACACTACTCAGCGGACAGTGGATCAACCAGTAGATGTCCGGTATGTCGTGAGTGAGGACGCCTGAGGTAGCGAGCGACTGTAACACTCGAGGTGAGAACTATAATATCTATGAATAAGTGATTGATAACAAGATTGTGCATATGGTTTAAGTAATTAACATTTGTAAAGAAATAATTACCATTCGGGGATCTCAGTAACAATAAAATTTGACCGACAAATGGGCCAAGCTAAACATTGAAAGTATCACAAAAGTGATCATGCTCCGAGAACTCCGAATGAAAACAAACAAAAGAATCAGTCAAAGCAAAACATGGATAACAGACGAGGAGAAACTAAGACTCGAAAGGCAAAACAGAGATAGCAGAGATGGGTCTAGTATAAAGACCTTTACTAGTTAAAACATCAACAACTCTGACGCGTTTATCACGGCCAAAGTGGCAGTGAATAACTCTACCTAGGTTCCACACGAGAGGCGGAGATGGGTCTCGAAGAAGAACCATGTCCCCCACTCGTACATCTGGTTGAGGAAGCCGCCATTTCTCACGCCTATTTAGCAAGCTGAGATATTCTAACTTCCATCGGCGCCAAAAAGAACAGCGCAAAGATTCTACTTTTCTCCAAAAGATAGGTAAGTTTAGGATCACAGCGTCGAACCAGCAAAGGCGGAGTAGCAGCAAGCGAACAGCCAATCAGGAAGTGACTGGGAGTTAAAGGTAAAAGATCCTTAGGATCGTTTGAAAGAGGGGTCAGAGGTCTGGAATTTACAATACCTTCAATTTGAATAATCAAAGAGTTGAATTCCTCATAAGAAAGTATGGTAGGACCAAGAGTTTTCTTAAGCTGTCTTTTAGAAAGTTTGATGCAGGATTCCCAACGGCCCCCATGATGGGGAGCATAAGGCGGGGTGAAATGCCATTTGAAACCTTTAGAATAGGAAAAGTTGGAAATTTTTTCTTTAGCAGAAGGGGAGCTTAACACTTTTTTCCAGAGATCAGAAGCGCTTACAAAAATTTTTGCATTATCTGAAAAAACTTCAGATGGAACACCCCGTCTAGCAGCAAATCTAGAAAAGGCGGCCAAAAAGTAGGATACAGAAGCGTTCGTAACCAACTCAAGGTGGATAGCTCCCGTCACCATACATACAAATAACGAGATGTAAAGTTTACCTAAGATTTTGCGCTTAGATGAAGAGGGATTGGTCTGATATACGTAAGGACCTGCGTAATCGATCCCAGTAAGAGCGAAGGGCTTACTAGGTTCTGAACGAAATGGAGGTAAATTACCCATAATCTGCGTGGCGGGCCTTGGTTTAACCTTGAAGCAAGGTATACACTTTTTGACAACAGAAGAAACCTCATGAACGCCATTGATGATCCAGTAGAGTTCACGAATTAGACAGAGCAAGGTGCGAGTGCCAGCATGAAGGTGTTTATAATGAAACTTTTTTATTATAAGGGTAGTGATAGGATGCTTTGAAGGAAGGATGATGGGATGCTTTTTCCCATCCTCACAACTAGACATAGCTAATCTTCCACCCACACGTATTATGCCGTCCTGGTCTAGAAAAGGAGTGAGTGGTGAAAGCCTGCTAGACTTGGGTAAATCTTTACCACTTATAAGAGCTTGCTTTTCAGGAGCAAATACTTCCTGCTGAACAAGTAACAAAATCTTGCAAGTAGCAAATTCTAACTCTACTCTGGAGAGAAAGGGTTGAGGCTTCAAAGGTTGATCAATTACTAAATATTTCCATCGGAAGATATAAGACACTACACGAATCAATTTATCAAATGAAGAGTATCTATGAAAAAGGCTAGTAGAAGTAGAAGTAAGATGCGACGTGACAGGGTCATTACGGGCATCAGGTATTTCTTCTGCAAATTGATTAGCTAAGCGAGGCCAGCAAGATGATTCCTGACTTAGCCAAGGAGGACCATTCCAGTACAGGTCTGAAGAAATCAATTTTTTAGGCATGCAACCACGTGATATTATATCCGCGGGGTTTTCACGGCTAGGAACATGTCTCCATTGTTCAGAATGAGAGACTTCATGAATCTTAGAAACGCGATTTGCCACAAAGGTATTCCAATGAGAAGAAGGCTTGGAAATCCAAGCTAATACAACAGAAGAATCGCTCCAAAAAAATGTGCGGGAAAATTTTAACTTTAAAGTGACATTTAGTTTAGTAGCTAATTCTGTTGCCATTAAAGCAGAGCATAATTCTAATCTCGGCAATGATACTGTTTTAAGTGGAGCAACCTTAGATTTAGCGCACACTAAATTAGAAAATCCAGGGAAAGTAGCTGAGGAACGTCCTACTATGTATGCACAACAGCCATAAGCCCGTTCTGAACTATCAGAAAATACATGCAGGTCATACTGCTGGTATAAGGGATTAGAAATTAAAGGGCGGGGTATAGAAACCTTGGAGAGATCCAGCAAACTGCTGCGATACTCTAACCATTCTTCTACAAGAGGAAGGGGGAGATTTTCATCCCAGTCTGATTTTAATGACCAAAGCTTTTGCAAGAACATTTTTGCAACAATAACTATAGGAGCAATATATTGCAAAGGATCAAAGATCTTTGCGATTTCTGACAGAACTTGTCTCTTAGTTACAGGGGGAGATTCTGACAGATGTACCTGATAAGAGAAGGTATCAGAAGAAGGACACCAAAAAACACCCAATGCTTTTACGGCTGCTTCATCAGTAGGAATGGCAACAAATTCATCAACTGGGACCTCTGATGAAAATTTTGATATAAATTCAGTGGAATTTGAAGTCCATTTATGGAGCGGAAAACCACCTCCTAGGAGTAGGGATTTCAAATCTTCGCACACAAGGAGCGCTTCAGAAATATTAGGGAAAGAGCACAAGAAATCGTCGACATAAAATGCCGTTTTTAATGACTCAGAGGCCAAAGGATGATACAGATGACCATCTTGCTCGGCTAACATGTGGAGAGACCGAATCGCAAGAAAGGCTGAAGGCTTCAGGCCATATGTCACAGTCTTCAATCTAAATATCTTTATGGGTTTGGAACTCTCATCGCGCCACAATATTCTTTGCAGATCTTGCTGCTCAGAATTTACGAGAATCTGCCGGTACATCTGCTTAATATCTGAGATTACAGCAATAGGAAACCTTCGAAAATTAAGCAAAACAGAGGTGAGATCTGTTTGAATCGCCGGACCACATTGCAGGGTATCATTTAAAGAGATTCCATTGGAATCTGGTGATGAGCCATTGAAAACTACTCTTATTTTGTCTTGTGTTAAGGAATTTTTCCATACCGGGTGATGATTTAGATAAACTATTTCATTTAAAGGATGGTCAATTTCTTCTGATTTAGAAATTACCTCCATGTGATTGGATGATTCGTATTCCTCCATAAAGGAAGCATACTGAGTTTTGACAGAAGCATCTTGTTTGAACCGATTTTCAATAGCAAATAGTGCCCTAAGTGCTCTGGAATGCGAGCCCGTAATGGCGGGAGGATTGGGAATACGTGGAAGAGTTACTATAAATCTGCCTTCAGCAGTACGGACAGTGGTTTCCTTGTATAACTTTTCACAAATTTCGTTAGAAGAAGAAGAAGAAGAAGAAGAAGAAGAAGAAGAAGAAGTAGCCTGAACATTCTCAAGATCCCAGAACTTGGTTAGCTCTTGACTCAAATCGGTACCAACAAAATAACAATTCGATACAGTTTGAATAGGATTACGGTATATTTGGCCAGTAGCAATCCAACCAAAATCAGTTTCGCGGAAGAAAACATTAGGAGCAATTTTTACTTTATTGGAATGAAGACATTGCCAAAATACGCTTGAGCTGAAAAGAAGCTCTACGGGCGAAGCTCTGTTGAAATGAGGGTCAGCTAGCTGGACAAAATTCGGGATATTCCAACTTTGAATAGGATAAGAAGTGCCAGGAATATTGTTGCCTATAGACTTGATAATCAAACAATTTAATTGCAACTGCGTACCAAGATTATTAGAGTCCTTCAGATCCACTTTAGCAAAGCTTAAGGATTGCGATTTAGAGCAGTTTATTCCTGTAACCTCTATTGAGGTAGGATGTTTTGGGAGGCCTACCTTTTGTACCAACGATTCATTAATAAAATTGTTGGTAGCGGCATTGTCCAATAATCCCCTGACAGATACCCATTTTCCGTGAGAATTTTTCAATAGAACCTGCACGGTAGATAATAAAACCTGGACTTTGCCAAGCGAGGTAGAACTTTGAGCATACGACTGCGCACTATTTTGAGAAGTCTCCGAATTAGACTTGGTATTGGAACTGCTTGGTCCTGATAACCGTGGTCTTTCATGCCTGTGCAAAAGGGAATGGTGTCTAGCCCTACAATGAAAGCATAAACGTTGTGAACGGCAATTGTTTAACATATGCGTTCCTGACAAACAGTTGAAACAATGTTTTTTGTTCGTAATGAACTTTCGTCTTTCATCTACTGATAAAGATTTAAATTCATCACAATTGTATAAAGTATGCGATTGCTGACACAGACCGCACGTTTGCATTTGGTTCGGTGACCGAGCATCAACAGGAAGAGCCTGTGATCTTAAAATTCTTTGATTAGAACTGCTAACCTTATGTTTTGAGAAGGCTTTTGAATCTGAACTACTAGTTTTTTGATTAGCTATGGCAGAAAAGACTTGGGTTCTGGCCTTCAAAAAGTTAATAATCGCCTCATAAGTGCATTGCAAATTCTGGGAAAGTTCTGTTTCCCAGGCTTTTAATGTATTTGCATCCAATCTTGCAGAAATGAGGTGAACTAGAAATAAATCCCAGTGATTTACAGGTTGGTTTAAATTGGACAATGCTCTGACGTGTAGCTCTGCAGTGTCAATCAACTTACGAAGTGATAAACTGTTATCTGCTTGCACGTTAGGTAACTCGAATAAGCTTTGTATATGGCGTTGAATGGATAAACGAATGTTCCCATATCTATCCTTAAGAAGATTCAGAGCAACTTCATAATTATCACTGGTCAAAGAAAGTGCTTGAATCAGGTTAAGTGCGTTGCCTTGAACTGCCAGACGCAAGTAGTGAAATTTTTGTATTACTGGTATAGAAGTATTCTCATGTACTAAAGAATTGAATAATTCAAAAAATGGTTCCCATTCTATGTCTTTACCAGTGAATTTGGGTATTTCTAATTTGGGTAATATAATGCGTGAAGAAGATGTAGAAGATGCTGCAGAAGTTTGATCTTCTTGTTTTTCCTTTAAATTTAAAGCCCTAATAAGCTGTTTAGCTTCAGCAAATCCTTGATAGTATAATTTTTCAACTTCCAACCTATCACTTTGCTGGTCCGGATGCTGAGTTTCTATACTGCATTGTATCTCATCATATTTCTCAAAGGCTTGTTCATAATCCTTAAGCCTCTGCGAAATTATGTCAAGATTACGCTCTTGGGGTTCGAGCTCCGTTAAGAAAGTACGAAACCGTGTGAGCTTGCCCTTACAAGAGGCTCTGGCGTTGCTAAGTTTTTCATCAAGGTTAGGCATGTCAAAAGTTGTTTGTTACTCACGTCAATATTGTGACATCGAGTACTGGAAGCCAGAAGATGACAGCTTGCAAGGTAGTAAGGTTTAGTCTGATGCGGAAGAAACCGGTTTAGCTTACGTTCCTCTCTTCTGCTGCACATGCGCCTTAAGCTGAAACGTACAATATGAATTAGTGTTGAAACACAATGAACCAAAAATTGTTAATGTAAAATCCACAATATTAAACTTGTATAGGGATCCAGGGTGCAACAGATATGTTTCCCGGGGGTGAGGCACCAAAATTATGGAGAAGTATAAATTTTGCCCTAAAACTTCCCCATACGGGAGAACGAAACGCATCAGGCGAAAGCCTGGACAAAATAACTACTGTGGTCAAGAAAATTAGACTGAAGCGGTGCGGGGTATTGGGCATGAAATACGTGACTAGAAAACCAATATAGGGAGCAATACATTAACAATTTTTATTCCTAATAATAAATTTATAATGAACAAACAAATTGTACTTAAGTGCTTATCACAGAAATTAACAATTATAAATGTAGCAAAGTGTGAGGGCCTGATGACAGAAACCCAGATTGTAGAAAGGTCCATGAAACAAGCTTGCTTGATTGGAGAAAAGTTGAGCTTAACATATAAAAATGCAGTTTATAAAAAGAGAGAACCATAAAAAATAATTAAGAGTGTAATAACTGGTATGATATAAGTTCTTCATAAAAGTAAACTTATCTTTGAAGAGGGTTGAAGAGCCAGCTCCTTAAAAAGTTCCAGCTAGCACACGTTGATTTGAAAGTCTTCACGGTTTTCTCGGAAGGAGGCGTACATGGCCTAGAGTTATGTGCACCATCGATAAAATGTCAACTCTCTCTTCTTTTCTTGCGCAGGAATGACATTTATAGTTTCCAAGAGCTGGTCCAGCAATATTTCGAAAGAAGATTCCAAATATCCTCTCTAAGGTGAAGGTGAAGAGTACAGCGGCTGGCAATTATTCTTGCCATCTTGAGCAATACGTCATGGTGCAGATCTTGTGACGTAACTGCTCGGTAGCGTAGATATCAGCGATGGTGTCATAAGATGAAGTAGCGGTGACCAGCAGGTTGAAGTGATCAGAAGTGACGGTTGATCAGAAGTGGTGAATCAGAAGTGGCGAAGAACGCCAGCAAGCGGCGTCTTAAATAGGGACCATGGAACTCTCTCGAAGTTTGGAGATCGCCCGACCAGACAAAGACCTGCCATTGGTCGAACGAAAGTCTGGGTGACGTCAGTCGACACTACTCAGCGGACAGTGGATCAACCAGTAGATGTCCGGTATGTCGTGAGTGAGGACGCCTGAGGTAGCGAGCGACTGTAACACTCGAGGTGAGAACTATAATATCTATGAATAAGTGATTGATAACAAGATTATGCATATGGTTTAAGTAATTAACATTTGTAAAGAAATAATTACCATTCGGGGATCTCAGTAACAATAAAATTTGACCGACAAATGGGCCAAGCTAAACATTGAAAGTATCACAAAAGTGATCACCCTAATACCGTCGGGGTCGGAAAGGAACAAGAGTTGACCAAGGGATGTCGACAGGAAAGAAGACGGAGAGGAGCCCGGCACATGTAAGTGGAAGCAATGCCGGACTCAGCTGGGGTCCCGTGGGTTGGCCCTCGTCCCACTAAATGCGAGCCCCGGGGGGATTCAGAAAATGTAAAGCCCGCCTTGTTGCGTATATATTGCCGTATAGTGGTGCGTTGTGTGGGTTTCAGCAGTCTCGTATTACTTAGTGAACCATTAGCAACGGCTGAGTGATGTATTAAGTGGCCCTGTCACTTTCAACAACAGTGAATAACGGTCACATTATGAGAGATGGTACTCCTCCGCAAACTGTGCCTGAAGATGCGGGATCGAATCCGTGGATATTTCACGGTGATTAAATACCCGTGTTCCAAGTCATCAGACACTCTTCTGGGCAACATTAATTCTCCCTGGTGTTACAAAAGCTGCAGTAACAGAACTGAACTTGATATCTGTCGTAACTTAATATCGCTATTTTTATTAATGTAGCCAATGGTGATTTATTTTCTTTTCAGGACGGGGATATCGGAAGGGAATCGGCCGTGGACCTATTGAAAGGAACCATCCCATTACCTGGTTGTGAAAATGGAAAACCACGTAAACCCTTTTCAGATTGGCTGAGGCAGGATTCGAACCCACGCTCTCCCGATGCCAGCAAAGGACGAGGAAGCGTGTTGGTGCTCTCGGCTACCGCAGCCGGCGTCTGTCCCTAATATGTTTTATGTAAATATTGATGGTCCTAGATTAGAAAAGCAAGGAACCTTCAAACTCTGTTGTATGCAGAGCGAACAATTGAACTACTGGCGTGACGAAGTATGTGTTGCTTATTGTTACTAGGTATTGGTGAGTACGGATGATTGTTACTGAATGATGATGATGATAATTGGTGTTTTAAGGAGCCTAACATCTAGGTTATCGGCCCAATCGTTAATACAAAGACCTGGTACGGAGGACAATGACTGAACATTTTGTTAGAGGTGTATAATCCATTTAACATAGTAGGCTATAAGGAGAATAACTCACTGAATATTTGAAGTATGCACACATTCAGAAGCCCAGGATACCACAGATATTCAATAGGCCTACATGAGACCATGAATGTTGTACTTTTTACTTTCAAGAAAATAAAAGCTGGCATAGATCTGAGGGGAGATTTGAAAACTAGGGTAAAAATAAAACAAAAGGAATAAGATATTGCCGTTGATTGATTTAGGGCCTTTGCTACATCGTGGTTTTGTAGTCCAGTGTACTTGAGTATGTGTGAAAATTACCTGATAACCTGTGTTATTGCTATGGCTGTACAATATCTTAATGAAATTACTTCTTTAGTATGGAAGGTACGTGCACCTAAACATTGAGCTTATCAGGACGCATAGAAATATGTTGGCAACACTGGTATGTATGGGTTGCTCAAATATAATGTGGAATATTATGATTTAAAAGTTTGAACATTTGGAACCATTGGCCTGTATACTTGCTCGACTGCTGAATACATGTTTAGGTCCATCTCTTAACGTACCAAAGCACACATAACATTTGGGTGAAATCCAAGAGTATGAACGATACATGCAGTTAAACATTTTACTGATCAGCAAGCGTAGAATCATGTTGGTAACACTGCCATACATGGATTGCTCTGTGCCAATCTAGGAAGAAATCCATTTGTTAGTATGGTGGTGTAACGGATCTTACGTCCGCTTCAAACGCTCTTATCATTAACACAGCATTTTGTTAATATTCAATTATTGTTATTATTATTATTATTTTATTATTATTATTATCATGTAAGATCAGTTCTTTTCTTTGTATAACTCAATTTTACGTCATTCCGGTTTGTTATTAGATTATTATTAATCGCGCAGGCCACAATAGGATTTTATATTAAGTATTTTAAATAGCCAACATTTATATTAAGGTGCGATTTGTATTTTTATTCCATATCTTTGCATACAATATGATTCATAACAGAGGGAAGGATTTCGACAGTCAGACAGGAAAGCTTAACATTAAAATGAAGCCAAGCTACGAGGCCTATGACCTCAGATTTCGTGCTAAAAGCTACCTTCGTGTGTGTATCTTCAGGTATAGCGCGCAAATACGTGTGCCAGCTCGGAACTAATTGATAAGATTTGGCGCTATTCATTATATCTTAGATAGTCTTCGGATGGCGCGAAAAAGATGATGCATTAACCTGATTGTACTTTACTTGCGTGCCCCAGTAAGACCGCGAATTTAGCTGGGGCACGTGAAAAGAGTCTGACCGTATATATAGATGAGAGATGTTGTGAACTACGTTTACCTATTAGCATACCAGTACTACATGTATTACCAGTGCCACTATGATTACCATTGAAAATGAAAATCCACAGCCTGCTTCCAGTCGACTGACCGGGTCAGGGAATGGAATGAATGAAGCCCCATTTAGCGGCAAGGATATGAACTGTGCCGGCTGCCGAAGCCTGACGCAGTCCCCTGGGGCAATGATGAAATGAATGACAGATGAAATGAAATGACAGTGGAGAGTGTTGCTGGAATGAAATTGTGACAGGGAAAACCGGAGTACCCGGAGAAAACCCTGTCTGCCTCCGCTTTGTCCAGCACAAATCTCACATGGAGTAACCGGGATTTGAACCATGGACCCAGCGGTGAGAGGCCGGCGTGCTGCCGCCTAAGCCACGGAGGCTTCACGATTACCATTGCGTCTGTTAATTTGACAATTGCCCTCACTACTACCAGTTCAAAAATTACTTCGAGTACTTCTTCTGCTACTTAATCAGAAAGATACATTGTCGAATTCATTTTATTATCAAACAGCAGTTTTGGCAACTGAAATATCACCTCACACCTGTAGATAGGATTCAAGTGGTCTCCACCAGTTAAGCTCAGGCAACATGAATAGATCATCTCCAATAGATGTAAATATAGGTGGCACCCATCAAACCGCATACATAACCACCCAACAGCGGGGTGATCTTTAATATTGTAGTAACGTCTATTACAAATGATCGCCCAACCGAGGGGAGATTAGAAGGGTTAATACAGTAGTTACTAACAGTTGAAAATCGAACGTATCACCACGCGGAGAATTATGTTGGCAGCACTGTCGTACGTCGTTAACTCAAACTTAATCTGCAATTACATGTACGAGTATTATACATGTGCAAAGTTAAGGTGTGTTGCCCTGCATATTTTCTGATACATTGAGAATACAATAAATAATAATAATAATAATAATAATAATAATAACCCTTGGCACTACAGCCCGCAGTGCATTCGGGATGTAAGCTGAGTAATATCGACCATTCTGACAACACGCGTCAGTTTCATCTAGAAAAGGCCTATGATAGCATCCCTAGAACAAAAGTTTGGGAAAGCTTAACAAATAGGGGGCTAGGCAAGAAACTGAGAGACATGATAAATGGTATGTTCATGGAGTGCTACAGTAGTGTGAAGACTAGAGTCGGGACATCGGAATGGTTTAAAATTGACACTGGACTAAAGCAAGGAAGTGTGTTGTCACCATTATTGTTCGTAAAGGTGATGGATGACATCATGAAGGCAGCAATGAAAGAATATAGTAGGGCAAAGATGAAGGTAATGTTGTTTGCAGACGACGTTGTGATCTGGGGTGAGGATGAGATGGAGGTACAAGAACAGTTAGACGTAATAAATGAAAAGATTGAGCAATGGGGATTGAAGATAAATGTGGAGAAGAGTAAAACAGTGGTGATGAGTAGAGATAAGAAAGAAGGAAAAGGAGTAATCAAAGTAGGAGATAAGGAATTGGAAGTAGTTTTTTTTTTTCGTGTGACCTCCTGAGAGGCCGAGTGCAGGTCTTTCTAGGCGACGCCCGTGGGCGACCTACGCGTCGGGATGAGAGATGGAATGGATGAAGATGAATGAAACTGGGCAAGGATGTGGACGGAATCGGCCGTGGCCTGTCAGAAGGTACCGTCCCAGCATTTGCCTGGTGTTGAAAATGGGAAACCACGGAAAACCATTTCAACGACGGCCGAAGGTGGGGCTCGAACCCACGCGTCTACCGAGTCAGCAGAGAGCATGGCCCCGTGACCTAACGTTGCGCTTTAAGCGAGCATAGCCACTGCTGTCGGTATTGGAAGTAGTGAAGCACTTCAAATACTTGGGAAGTAAACTGACTGAAGATGGAAGACTAGATTTGGAAATTAGCAGAAGAATACAACTCGGGAGTGCTTTCTGCCAACGGGTACGGGGACTAGTATGGAACAAGGATATAGGGTAGAGCGGGACTATTCCGCTCATTTCAAATTGTAAATATTATAAATCAAAAACTATTCATTTTTCTAAGATGGAACCAACAGCAAAGCACACCTTATTTATTGCTTATTAAATAGGAATGTTGTCAAAATACAGTTATAACAACATACCGGCTTCATGAAATAAAATATAAATCAAAGCAAAAATGACGACTCACAAATTTAATGGGGCTATTACGCCCATGCTTGGGGCTATTTCGCTCACTGTAATAATGTCCTTTCCTCAACGGCATTTACCACAAATGAAGTTCTTCCGTCCTGTAGCCCCAACATACATGTCATGATACCATGTTGCACAGTCTTTGCATTGAATCCAACCACCCTATAATCATGACTGAGCGGTATAAAAAGTTACGCCACAAAATTCACATGGTGTTTCTTACTTGTCAAAGTCTTTTGGTCGTACGGATTGAAGGTCCCGGTCATTTGTCTTGCAAATGTCTCGAAAATGTTTTTAGCAACCTTTCCTTTACGGGCCTTATCAAATTTTAAGCTCCGTTTTGCCCTTCGAATCTGTTCTGGTGTGCATCCAAATCCTCTTGCTGCCAAGCATTTTAGCCGGGAAGCTAACTCCGTCTCCTCTTGCATACTAAATGCTGTGGGATGACCCGGTGGTTTGTCCACTATGATTTTCTCTAAGGGTCCTTGTCGTTTACGCAAATGAACACGATTTTTATGTGTTGAATAAGGCACATTGCAAAGTCCAGCTGCACCTCTCATGCTCACATCGCTTCGTAATACACTTGAAATAGCTCGGTCAATATCTTCCTTCGTCCATTTTCGAACTGGTCCTTTCCTTTTATACGTCCGTAACATCTCTAACGTAACAAGAAAGAGATACTAATCTGCTATCTGAAATAATTTGGTTGCAATATTATAACAAGAGAGAAGTCTTGGCTGAGCGGAGTAGCCCCCATATTTCTGGGCGGAGTAGCCCCAATTGCTGGAATTTACAATAGCGCGTCTTGTGATAGCTGTGACCAAGGAAACGCGCTACCTGCTATGTCCAGATGTAACTTAACCTTCCGACTGCCAGGCGCCACACTTCCGGGAAAAGAAAAGCCGCTACTGTGGACACTAATCCATAAGTTGCAAGCACAAATTCTTAATGACGACAAATTCCACAACATAAACAATGTACCTTGCAGTATTCTTCCTTTGTTTTACTCAACACTCAAGCTGTCACTCTCGAACAAACGATAGATGTAGTAGCACAGAGACCGAGGGTCACACTGAACACAAAGGGCGATATCAGCTGAGCAGGGTGGCTGCTCAGTGCAACGTCAAGTTTATTTTGAGAGGGAAAGCCTCGTGGGCGAATTAGCCCCACCGTACCCTACCAATTAAGGCTAAAGAAGTTATGTACAAAGCATATTATGTTCCTATAATGACTTATGCAGCAGCAACTTGGACAATGACTAAGAGGGATGAGAGCAGAGTACAAGCAGTTGAGATGAGATTCCTGAGAAGTATGGTCCAGAAAACGAGGAGGGACAGAGTGAGAAATGAAGATATAAGGAAAGAACTGGGAGTAGAGAAACTAAATGACAAACTGGAGCAAAACAGATTGAGATGGTTTGGACATGTCAAACGGATGAATGAAGTAAGGCTACCAAGACGAGCACTGGAACGACGGATGACAGGTAAGAGAGGACGAGGAAGAACAAGAATGCGTTGGATGGACTCGGTGGAGAATAGTATTAGAAAACGGAACCTGGATTGGAACACTGTGTCGGAAGAGGAATGGTGGAACGACAGAAAAAAGTGAAGTGGAACCATATTTGCCCCCACCCAGTGTCAACTGGAAAAGGGGAAATGAAGAAGATGATGATGATGAATTGAGTATTATTAGGGGCAGCTGATTCACCTGGTGTATAATAGACGCTATGTTTCACAAAACTCAAGCTCGTAAACCATAGGGGGGTAGAAGGTAGGGCTTGTGTCAAAATCTTCAAAATCGTCTCAATAGAACAGGAAAAAACTTTCATTTCTGGAAAAGTCAACGGAAATGTATTTATTTGTTTTGAAGTGAGACAAATAATCAAGACTGTAGCCCATGGCAGGACTGCGTCGCGTTGAGCACGCATAACAGTAAAGCCGGGTGTGTGGTCTATATAAATACATGCGAGATGT
This sequence comes from Meconema thalassinum, assembly GCA_946902985.2. Taxonomy (NCBI): domain Eukaryota; kingdom Metazoa; phylum Arthropoda; class Insecta; order Orthoptera; family Tettigoniidae; genus Meconema; species Meconema thalassinum. The sequence continues at coordinate 1,395,776,923 of OX336389.2, forward strand.
ATCGCACAGGCCCGCTATTAATACAATAAAAAGGATGGCTGATTCCTCGGTTTAGGAGCTGCGACAACGTGGTCATGTAGCCCCGTGTACTTTGAGTGTGTAAAGAATCTCTCTGATAATTTGTGTTAATTATAATGGCTGTATTAGGTGTATTATCTGTAGTTCAGGTAAGGGCTGCAGACGATCAATTTACACTAGTTTCAACTTTTGCTACCGAATGCAACCGTCAACGACACCTAGCTGTGAAGTTGGCTACTAGATGCCACTGCAACAGGCACCTGCCGGCAAGCGTTGGAACGTAACACAGCGTAAATCAAATCCTACCTACAAATTTAGCATCACACAATTGTAGTTAGTGGAGGGTTCTTTGACATGCCATAAATCTATGACATGGGCCCGCCGGCTTTACAGTACTTCCCATCCGAAGGAAGGCATACTGAGGGAACAATAAAAAGGAACTTCGGTTCTTTGTTATACTATTCAACTTTAGTATTTTGCTTAGTTTAATGAACAGCTCCTGCAGGCATATTTATAATAATAATAATAATAATAATAATAATAATAATAATAATAATAACAATAATAATAATAAAGGATTGTGGCCTCCAGAGAGTCTGATGCAGTTCATTTATTTTGACACCCGTGGCACATCGTTATGAGAATGAGAAGAATCATTGAGTTATCACTAACCGTCTCCTTCCGATTCATGAGAATTGATGCTACGAAGTTAAACCCCAATACCCGGCTTAGAAACGAACCCGGCGCCCATTGGACGAAAGGGATGTGGCCTATCCACTTAGTCATAAAGCTGACACATTTACGAGGGAAGAGACAATAGTACAGATCGGATTATCTGAAATCTTCGCGTGATTGACTTATTAACCAAAAGGTAATATTGCCTGAAGGAATACAGGTTTGTTTCCGTTCTTCCTATATCATCATGTGTCACTACACGAGGGAGGGTGTGTGTTGCGTGGCCTTCACAAAGGCTAGGGCCCTAATTACTCTGTCCGCCCAAGATGTCTGCGCAATTAGCCACTCGGACCTAGCCGCAAGGTACTGCCTGATCTTCATATGCGGGCGGCGTAACATAATACACAGTACCCGGCATGCATTTCACTCATTACACTGTATCCGGAGAGCCATATGAAATATACAATCTGCCACCTTTTGCCCAGTTTCATAGCTACTGGGTTCAGCTTCCAACTGTAACAAATATTTTAATTCAGGTCTAAGAAGGGCTGGAACGATGTATACAGAGTATTGTGAGGAAAAAAATAGCAGGGGAAGGTTCGAAATCTAGCAGTCATCCTGGATTTTATAGTATTCCGTGAATTCTCGGTTTTACTCCGGGTAAATGCCGGGATGTTATATAACTGAATACAGCCGCCTGTTACTCAGTGAAAGTTCACAGCCTGCTTCCAGTCTCCGACCAGGTCAGGAATGGAATGAATGAATCCCCCATCTAGCGGCGAGGATATGAACTGTGCCGGCTGCCGAGGCCTGATGCACTCCTCTGGGGGCAATGATTAAATGAATGACAGATGAAATGAAATGAGAGTGGAGAGTGTTGTTGGAATGAAATTTTGACAGGGAAAACCGGAGTACCTGGAGAAAAACCTGTCTGCCTCCGTTTTGTCCAGCACAGATCTCACATGGAGTGACCGGGATTTGAACCAAGGACCAAACGGCAAGAGGCCGGCGTTCTGCCGCCTAAGCCACGGAGGCTCCCTCTTACTCAGTCTCTGCCCCAATTACAAATACAACAAGTAGTTCCGTGAAGAAATAACAGCCTATTTTATATATTCTACTGTTCATCCACATAAACAACTGACCAATAAGAGGTTTAGGTGCTAGCATTCCTGACCTTCACACTAGAGTTCCGGTTTCGATTCCAGCCTCTACCAGGAAATTAAATCTGGTTAGTGGATTGGAGCGGTCCTGCACTCAACTTCGAGAGGCATGAATGAGAAGAGATGGGTTTGATTCCCACCTCCCATTCTAGGGCTGGTTTTTCATGATTTCTCTCTTCTCCTCAAGGTAGTTCCTTCGTGATCCTGATCCAGACCCGAAGTGAACTAAAATACATACAGACACCACAATAACCCACAATTACCTAAATCTATATTTAATGTCAACAGATATATTTTCTGTAGAAATGGTTTCCTTGCCTGTGCTAATCGTGTTTTCATATCCCCTTTGCTTCGTCCATCACTGGTTATTTTCCTTCCTAAATAACAAAAGTCTCCTCCTTCCTTAAGCTTTTTACCTGCCAATTCAACGTGCATAGGGGTTTCTGATTTCTTTCACCTGCATTCAAATATTTTATTTATTAACTAGCAAACCGACCCGGCTTCGCCCGGGAACAGTTATGAATGCATTACGTGATAAGCACTTTTTTACAATGTCAATGAACAACGACCAATATCCGTTTTTCGTCTCGGCATGATGGGTTAAAATCACTGACTGGACTATTAATTATATTATCATGGAGATGCATGTGCAACAAATTCTTGTCAGATGTAATTTAAGAATGGCGAGGAGCATGAAACACAAATCCCCTTTCCGTCCAATCTTAACTTGACTGTGAATTTTGCGGAATTAAAAGTTCACAGGCGAAATGAAGAAAAGCCGAGTTGCACTTCCAGGGAAACTCCAAACACAACCACTCTTCTCTAAAGTTTTTATCATTTTAAATGATCTTGTCGATTACGTCGTTACGCTGGGGTCTGGCGTTACGTTACGGTGAAGGGACGAAATGTACCCAGATGCACTGAGGTGTGTGACGTCATAGTACCGCTTGGTGCATGTGTTCCCCGACAATCTCTACTTCGTTAGTATAAGACAAATATCCCCGATTCTTGGATGTCACGGGTAATCTCGAGAACCACTGGATGGATTATGATGCTGTTTTCACCATTCTGTAAAGGATATCTCGAGGAAAGATTCCGTAGAAAATAATTTATATATGATCAAAGGAAGCCAAGCAGTAACGATTTCAGTGAAAAAGTCGAAATCACACTTGGCGTCCGTGCGCTTCTTAAGCGTACGTTGGGCAAACCGTTCAAAATATAAATATACTGTGAGCGTAAGAATTGGTCAGCATGAAAAGTTCTACAAAAAAGTCCGAGAGAGCATATCTCTATCTTCAATACATCGCACACTATAAGTGTTTTTAGACTGGGTGGAAGGGGCACAACCCCGCGCGCTCTGGGGAGCGTGCGGCATCCCGCGCTCTTGACATTGCTATGCCCTTGGTTTGCACTTGCCGTTCGCGAGTAATTTGAAACAAGATAAGCAAGATAAGTATTATGCAGATAATTTTCTAACATGTCAAGGGTCCTTGGCTTCCAGCGAAGCGAGAAGCCTCCAGCCTTTCTAGCATTTTTCAGCATTTGTAGCATTTAAAATGATACTATGTCTTCTTTCAGACTGTCTGTCACTTTTTTAACTCAACACGACTCGACAGTTTGCTGCTATCTGTATCTGGGGCAATAAGCTCGCCCACTAGTTAAGCTGTAACTGGGGTGATAGACTCGCCCCTAGCTAGCTCGTAAAATGTAGCCTCAGTAACTGAATGGAGATTGTTGGAAGAAATGAAAATGTAAAAACACTTATCGTAGGCGATGTATTGGAGATAGAGATATGCTCTCCCAGGCTGTTTTTGTAGAACTTTTCATGCTGAACAATTCTTACACTCAAAGTATATAGATATTTTTAACGGTTTACCCAGCGTAAGCTTAAAATTCGCACGGACGCCAGTTTTTTTCAACCTTTTCACTGAAATCGTTAGTGCTTGACTTCCTTTGGTCATAAATAAATTATTTTCTACAGAAACCTTCCTCGAGATATCCTTTACAGAATGGTGAAAACCGCATCAAAATCCATTCAGTGGTTCTCGAGATTACCCGTGACATCCAAGAATCGGGGACTTTGTTTTATACTAAGTAGAGATTATACGCCAATCAGTATACTTTAATATAGGCCTAATATAATCCCCCTTCCGTCCAATCTTAAATTGACTGTGAATTTTGCGGAACGAAAAGTTCACAAGCGAAATGAGAGTTGCACTTCCAGGGAATGGCGAGGTGAATGAAGCTCAAATCCCCCTTCCGTCCAATCTTAACTTGACTGTGTTTCACAGGCGAAATGAAGAGAACCCGAGTTGAGCTTCCAAAGAAACTCCAAACACAGCCACCCTTCTCAGAAATCTTAACTCAACACGACTCAACGGTTTGCGGGTGGCTGTATCTGGGGCAATAGGTTCGCCCGCTAGCTAGGCTGTAACAGGGATGATAGACTTGCCGTTAGCTAGCTCGTGAACTGTCGCCTCAGTAGTTGAATGGACATGGTTGGAAGAAATTAAAACGTAAAAACACTTATAGTGGGCGATGTATTGAAGATAGACATATGCTCTCGCGGACTATTTTGTAGAACTTTTCATGCTGAACAATTCTTACACTCATAGTATTTAGATACTTTAACGGTTTGCCCAGCGTAAGCTTAAAAAGCGCTCGGACGCCAGGTCTTTTTTGGACTTTTCCACTGAAATCGTTACTGCTCGGCTTCCTTTGATCATAAATAAATTATTTTCCACAGAAATTATCTTCGAGATATCCTTTACAGAATGGTGAAAACCGCATCTAAATTCATCCAGTGGTTCTGGAGTTTACCCGTAACATCCAAGAATCGGGGACTTTGTTTTATACTAAGTAGAGATTTTCATCATGTATCATTTTCTCATGACAGAATCCATACCTCATTCAAATCCTCTGGTGTGTCGTCTGAGATGACGATTTCATCAGCAAATCGCAGAGTTGAAATTATTTCTCCTTGAACCTTTACTCCAACATTGAATTTGTCTCTAATTTACTACATTACTTGTTCAATGTATTCATTGAAAAGTTGGGGTGATAATTTGCAGCCTTGCCTTACACCTTAATGAATAATCGGTTCTCTTTCATTTCCTTCTGCTCGAATAACAGCTGTCTTCTTTCTGTATAGGCTATATTGTAGAGCACCCTCCTATCCCCGTACTTAATTCCAATCGCTTTCAAAATGTCTTAACAACTTAGGCTAGTCCAATCAACGTTATTAAGAGCCTTTTCTAAGTCTACTAATGATATGAATGTTCTCTTATCCTTCCTGATATTAGCTTCCAAAATCAGCCTAAGACGTAGTACAGCTTCCCTTGTTCCTATGTTTCTCCTGAGGCCAAACTTGTCTTGACCCATGTCTGTTTTTATCTGTCCTTCCATCCTCTTGTAAATTATTCTAGTCAGGATCTTTGAAGCAAGAGTGATCAAGCTGATTGTACGGTAATCGTCACTTCTGTCAGCTCCTGTTTTCTTCAGTATAGGGATGATAACATTCTTTTTGAAATCAGAGGGTGCCTCACCTGTCTGGAATATGCTAAATACTAAGTGAAATGACCTGAGCAGACCTTCATCACCTATGCAGCGTAGCAACGCAATCATTATAGAATATGCCTGGTGGAAAGGTGTACCATATTGGATGTGGTACATCAAGGGGATTTCGATAGAATGAGGTTTCAGGTACAAGATGTAATAACAAAGGAAAGTGCGGAAGAGACCAAAATGTTAAAACTTAGATTTTAATTATATTTATTTATTATAAAGCAGATATATTGCAAGGAATGAATACTTTCAAAGAAATTGCATTAAAATTGACAATAAGAAACAATAACAATTAAAAATTACTCGTTTCTCCAGGAAACGTAAATTGCTTGCAAGCTGTAACTCCCTATAAAGGATTAAATTCCAAATTACTGAATAAAAAGAGCATAATAAAATAACCTACAAACTCCGCCACGGCCGGTCGCAAGCCCGGGGCCTCATTTCACATGTGATGAGGAAGGAGGAGCGGGAGGAGTACCAACCTCGTAAAAAAACAGTGTCCATCTGGCTCCGGATTGTAGCACCCTGTCATAAGGCCCCTACCTAGGGTTACTAGGCGAAACCTGGTCAACGGTCTCAAAGGAGGAAGACGAATTTCATTTCCCAACGGCTGAGAGGGCGGAAGAACCTAGTGGAGTCAACCACGAAAAATAAATCAATTCAGACTGTCAGTCTGATTTTAAAATCCAAGAGCGACTGTTCCCATATTGGGCGGCCTTTGGTCAGCGTCTGTCTCCATGTTAGGGGCGGCTGTAAATAATCCTCCGGAGTTAACAACATCGGTTGTAAAAATGGTGGCTCTAGAAGTCACCTCCAAAACTAAAAGGATTATCAATCATGGAGCGGTGTGATGTGAAACTATTTACCTCAGGTGGTCAATCCACAAGCAGACATTCGGATTCTGGGGAGTCTGCAATGTCACACAAAGACGAGTCGGAGCGTCTTGGAACTTCGAACACAATAAAATACAGGAAAATAAACTACCTAGCCACTTTTAATGCAAATTCACTTTTGAAAGTGGGGAAACTTAAGACTCTAACAGACACACTAATTGAACATAGAATTATCATAACGGCTGTGCAAGAGACCAGATTCCTAGATGAGAACAGCTTTGAATCGGGAGGATTCAGGATACTCAAGGGGAAACCAGGGGCCAGAGATATGAAGAATGTTCCTCATCTTGGGACAGGATTCATAGTTGACAAGCAAATACTAGACTCCATCATAAGCTTCGAGTCCACCTCTGAAAGGCTATCCACACTCACGTTCAAGTCGACCAACAAAGTTTATACAATTGTGAATATTCATGCCCCTATAAACATCGACAACAAAAAGGATAAGGTAAAAGTAGAACTTTTCTGGGATAAACTAGACGATACGATCCAGAAGATCCCAGACAAAAATAACGTCATCCTTTTAGGGGATTTTAACGCCCAAGTGGGGAGAGAAAAGAAGTTCAGACATATAGTGGGATGCTACCCGGCACATACAGGAACGAACCAAAATGGTGTCAGGCTCATTGAATTATGTCAGGCACATAACTTGGTCTTAAAATCGACTAGCTTTAAGAAACTGCCGAGAAAACAGAAGACATGGATATCACCTAATCCCCTCCTCAGAGAATTCCAAAAAGAAGGAAGCTTGTAGTTTAACGTGACCGTTAATCTCGCGATCATAAGCCACGGGACCTCCGTTTTACGTGGAATCCGAACCACAGGACATGGCATTTCACATCGAAAATCTCACATGGATTGACCGGGAATCGAACCCGGTCCGCCAGCAGAGAGAGAATTCCAGTTGGACCATGTTGCAATAAAGCGGAAGTTTCATAAGGAAATTCAAAATGTTAGGGTTCTCCGAGGAGCTAACCTTGACTCAGACCACTACTTGTCAAAAGTTAAACTGAAGATTATTCCTAGGAGTAACTTTCAAAGGAACAACCGTATACGAAGAAGATATGATCCAAGCAAAAATTAAGAACATGGAAGAATGGGACACATTAACCAGAGACATAGAAGGCCAGGACTGGAGGCAGATGGAGAAGGGTCTTCTAACCAAGGCAGAACAACTTGCTCCTGTTACAAAGACGAAGAAGCATAGATGGTGGAACAACGAGTGTGATAGACTACTTGATCTGAGGAAGAAGGCGTGGCACGTTTGGCAAACCAAAAAGGACCAGAGTACCTGGCAACACTTTGTGGAAACCAGGAAGATGGTGTCCAAGGGGATCAAGAAAGTAAAGAAGAGGCACGGCGACCAACTACTCAGGAAGATAAATGATGACTTTGCGAAGAACAATATGAGAAACTATTTTCGGGTGTTCAAGCAAAACCTAAGCAGGTATGACCCCCCAACTCTCCAACTTCAGGACGAAAACGGGAACGTGGCATATAGTAACAGGGGTAACTGTAAAATTCTAGCCGGCTACTTTAAAGAACTCCTAAATTGCGATGAACCACTCCAAAAGATGTCTTTCGATTGTGGACCAAAATCGTCTCCCAACCATGATTCTAAACCCCCGTCTGTAAGAGAGATTTAGAAGATACTGACTCGAATGGAAAATTTCAAGGCATCTGGAGAAAATCAGATAACAGCTGAATTATGGAAGTATGCCAGTGAAGATGCGATTGGCTCACTCCAAAAGCTTTTTGAGGAGATATGGAAGACAGAGATCATTCCAGTGGAATGAAAAATGGCCCTGATACACCCTCTTCACAAAAAAAAAAGGTTCGAAATCGGATCCTAGCAATTACAGAGGGATCTCGCTGCTGGACGTGACATACAAGATATTTTCAAGAGCGTTATTAGAAAGAACAGAACCACAGTTGGACTGACAACTTGGGGAGTATCAAGCAGGGTTTAGAAAGAGGAGATCTTGCGCTGAACAAATTTTAAATCTCAGAAACATTATAGCGTACCAGAAGCAGAGGGCGAAACCGTATATAGTGACCTTTGTAGACTTCCAAAAAGCTTACGATCCATCGACAGAGAGTCGTTGCTCTATATTTTGGAAGAGTTTGGCCTGGACAGGAAAACCCTAGCCCTCATAAAGGAGACGCTCACGAATACGTCCTCTAAAGTTAGATTCATGGGCGAACTGTCTGAACCATTTGAGATCAGAACAGGGGTCCGGCAGGGAGATGGTCTCTCCCCCCTGTTGTTCAACTGTGCACTTGAAAAAGTTATGAGAGAATGGAATGCGAAAACACGAGGGGGAATACGTCTAGGAACAAAAAACAAAGGAATCACGATTAAGTGTTTGGCCTTTGCTGACGACTTGGCGCTGCTGGCAGAAACATGGGAGGAAACCAAAGAACAAATCACAGAATTACAAGAGATGGCGGACGAAATAGGACTTAAGATTTCCTTTGAAAAAACGAAAATTATGTCAAATAGTTTGGATGTGCCCAAGAGAGTTACAGTAGGAGCTAATAAAATCGAGGTGGTTAATAGTTTCAAATACTTAGGAGAATGGATCGACTGGAATAACCTTCAAGGAAAAACAATGGAGGCGAGAAGAATCAAAATGGAACTAGCCATCCAGAAATCCAAAAATACATACAATAAGAAAACCCTCTCCTGGAACACTAAAATCAGGCATTATAACACCGTAATTAAGCCAGAGGCACTCTTTGCAGCAGAAACACTAGTCTTGAGGAGACAAGGGCAAATGGAAAAATTGGAAATCAAAGAGAGAAAATTTTTGAGGAAGATCATAAGTCCTAAATTCCAAAATAACAAACAAGTTTTCTATAGGAACGACACCCTGTATGTGAAGTCGGAGAGACTTTCAGATACCATACGGAAAAGGAGGATTGATTTCTATGGACACATCTACCGGATGAATCCTGCCCGATTAACCAAGAAAATCTTTGACTTCTTTTCCAAAAAGACGATCAAACCTAATTGGTTTACGGAAGTGGAAAAGGACCTGCGAGAGCTTCAGATTACTGAAATCACGTTGATGAATGGTACAGCCAAAACCTCGACCAAAGACAACACCAAGAGGTTCCATGCCAGAGCCGTCTCCAGAAAACCGATGCAGATATCAGAAGAGGAAAGGAAGAGGAGATCAGAGGGAATGAAGAAGTATTGGGAGAAAAGGAGAGCACAAGCATCTAAAAAGTGATTGATCTGACGTACCCCAAAGTGGGTGATTCGAAAAGAAGAAGAAGAAAATAACCTACAATAATAATTTAAATCCATCCCAGAGTAGAATTAAAACTAAATACTCTTATTACGGAAATAATCCAGGCAGAGTGTTAGGAGTGAAAGGGTTACCACATTTTCTGTAGTTACATACGGGAAGTATCAGATCTCCTTAAACATCTTCCAAAGGTAGGCCGACTACTTGAGGACATCAGTAGCTGGCGGTAGCTTAGTGCGCCCGCTCGGGGCTTGTGCGAGGTCAGTCAGTCATAATCCAGGGTTCCGGGTTCGGAACCAGAGTTGATGATGGTAGATTCTCCTTATAAAAAAGAGACCAGCAAAAATCAGTCTCTTGGTAGTAACTCCCTCGGCTAGTGAAGTTATGTCCTTATAATCAAGACTTGCAGAGTAGATCCGTGTTGAAGATTTGGCCCAAGTGAAGGCCGATGAGTTTAGACTGTCCAGGCAGGCAGCCAGGACCAGAAGAGAGTTGTTGACGGCGGAGAAGAGCCTCCGGCTGCAAGAGGTACCCCGAGAGGGCAATAACCCCAGCAGGTACGTAGCGAGCAGTGTTGACCAGCGGAGAAGAGTCAACACAGGAGGCTGAAAGGCCAGCTGTTTTATAGCTGGTATGACGTCATAGGAAGGCGGCGTTACCAAAGCTGGAGGGAGAAGCCAGGAGCCAATCGGCGCATAGCACAGCGCACGAATCCAGGGTAACGTGACAGCTCAGCTTGGTACAATCGTGATATTGGGAGAGAGAGGTGCACTATAACATACTTCCGAAAAGGTAAGTAATTGCAACAAGAGTAATTGAACACATAAATACAACTGATACAAAAGTTGTATGTAAGTAGTGGTTTTTAATCAGTTCCGCAGCCTCCTCCTCCTCCCCTCCTCCCAAGATGGCGGCCGTAGCTTAACTTAACCTAGCTTGTGAACCAATAAGGCTAGAGACTTGAACGAGGTGTCAAATTACTCGGGCTGACGCCCCCTTTCCTCTAGACAAATTATTTCAACCCCAAAATCTAACCTACCCCTACTAGAGGGTGAAATTTTAATGTTTTAGAAAAATCTCGCTTTCCAAGTGTGACATGTGAGAGGGTGAATGCTAATATGAAATTAAACGTTGTTCCACATGAAAAACATGTAGAGTCCTGAATGCCGCTATGATTTAACATGTTCGTTATTTGTTTTTACGCATGCGCAATTAGTTTTTTTTTGTAAGAGGGCGGGCTTTTTAAAGATGGTGGCTGTAGTGTAACCTAACCTAACCCAACCTATGAGGGGTGATCAAAAAGTATATCAAGCGACGCTTGTTGATAGGCAAACCAATAATCAAAGAGGGGCATGTCAGGCCTTGAGTTGAGAGCCCCTTTTGATTGACCCCTGTTGATTTGTCCCTTTGGACTGACCCCTGTTGACTAGCCCCTTTGGACGGGCCCCTTTGCAGGGGGTCCTTTTTGACAGGTCCTTTTTGATGGGTCCCTGTGGACGAGTCCTTGTTGACGGGTCCCTGTGGAGGGGTCCTTGTTGACGGGTCCCTTTTGACGGGTCCCTTTGGACTGATCCATATGAACTGGCCCATGAATTTATCCAAATTATGTCAAAGGGCCTAACTACATTTGTGCGAAAAGCAGTGTGTGCACGTGAACGTTAAGAGCTAGCAGGTCACATTCTCTTTGGTTCGTACGTAGCGTTAGGGCTAATGCACACACTGTAGTACGCACAAGGCACATGCAATTTGAGGACAGGTCAAGGGACATAAGTGCGAAATTTGGTGGATGGATGTGTTCTAACGAGTCATTTGTAGTTGAAAGAGAATAATACATGTTCTTCAGATGTTAAAACTGAAGAGATTGTACGTGCAGTAAGACGTCTTGTTATTTCCGGTGTCATGTTGCTGACATGGCAGAGAGCGCATAGTTCTTTTGGTATGACTAACGCTGCAGTAATTTGAAACCGCAGGTGTTCATTAAGACAATGGGTGATGATCATGCAAAGTTAGAAGTCATTGGATATTACACAGGTGTTCCTTCCAATGTCATGTTGCTGACAATGCAGAGAGCATACAGTTCTGTTGCTATGACTGACGCTGCAGTAATTTAAAACCGCAGGTGTTCATCTTGACAATGGATAATGCAAAGTCAGCAGTCATTGGATATGACACAGGTGTTCCTTTTTCACTTTGGACTCTCAGCTGTACTGGGAAAGGAATTGCAATGATCTGCAAAAAACTGCTGACACGAGCGATGAGAGTTTATATAAGAGAGGTGTCATATATTTACCTACTGTCAGTCTTTATTACTCGTTTTGAGTGAACAGTGCTCTATTATTGCTCAAGAGTTGCAAAAAGCCTTTTGGTAGAAAATCATTACATTATTTTGCAAGGTAAGTACTTATTATTAATGGATGGTAATCTTTTATTACTAATTGATATTGAAGTTATTGATTGGAATGTATTTAATTATTGATTGATTTATTTGTTTACAGATAATTGGGTACCTGTAGGTTAACAGATTCCTACAATCTGTTCAGACTGTGACAGCAGTTGATAAATTATTAAAGGTAAGTACCCCCTCTAATAACTTTTAAACAGCTAGAGCGATATTTTCCAATGTTCACCACTAAATGTCAGTGACAATGGTATATTTGGTTCTGGATGTTGTAACTACTTGACCATGGTGTGTATAACTAAATTTGTAGGTTAGAATTTGAATACCGCTCTATTAAGTCCGAATGTTCGTTGCTAGGTGTCAGTGACAGAGGGAATATTTGAAGACTTAGCCTCAGTTCACCTAACAAGACCTAACTTTACCTACTTAACCTTGTAACCTGACATGTTTTACAAGTTTATATTTGCTTTAAGATTGCTTTAAGACTGGCTATGGCGTCACACTTAGCTCACTCAACTGGTGGCCGCTGGTTTCTATCAGGTGACATGTTCTACAAGTTTAGACTTGTTTTAAGACTGACTATGATGTCACACTTAGCTCACATAACTAGCGGCCGCTGGTTTCTATCACGTGACATGTTCTACAAGTTTAGACTTGTTTTAATACTGGCAATGACGTCACACCTTGCTCACTTAACTGGCAGCCACTGGTTTCTATCACGTGACATATTCTGCAAGTTTAGACATGTTTTAAGACTGGCTATGACGTCACACTTAGCTCACTTAACTGGCGGTCGCTGGTTTCTATCACGTGACATGTTCTACATGTTTAGACTTGCTTTAAGACTGGCTATGACGTCACACTTAGCTCACTTAACTGGCGACCGCTGGTTTCTGGCACTCTATTAAGTTCCAATGTTCACCGCTAGATGCCAGTGACAGTGGTACATAGTAACCCCCAGTTAGAACTACATGAAATTAGACTTGCTATTAGTTCACAGATGATCGATTTAAATACCCTGCTATAACCATTGACTGGAATGTAATTAAACTATTTATATTTTACTTTGTTTTATCTTTTATTAACATTTATGATTTCTTTCTTTTATAGTGAACCCTTGCAAAGAAGCATATGAGACTCAATTTCTGGGGGTGTAACAGTCCATTTCGTAAAGTTGTTGTTAAGCGCTTCTTATAACATGCAGGGTAACATATAACAAAATAACATGCAGGAAAAAGTGAATACCAGGATTAAAACATATGAATTTAATAAACAGATCAACAAATTTACACTATTTACAGCAAAAACACAAGGATTCCCAAATGACACCCTCTAGAATTAATAAAATTGCCAAACTAGGCCTGATCTCAGGAGAGATCGTAAACATCTGGACCAAATGTCCCAAATTACTGCAATGACATGTGCGTGTGCGGCTTCTCTGCATGCGGTACGATGTGTACAATTTAATGCGAGATTCGTTACCATCCAGTAAAGGTTCAGGGGACGAATCTGCATTGTCTTAGAGCTGGACAGACACTAGGAACACACTAAACACTAATTAAACTAATCCGACACTTCCTACACTAAATAATTACCGCAATAAATTGGAATCAAAGAATTGCCGTAGCAAACAACATTAACGCCTAAAATTAGGACTTTTCAAATCAACACAAGTAAATCAACACGTGGCCAATCAAGAAAAAAAACACACATGGCCACTTGCCATTTTTACAAGAAAATACAAAATACACCCGACGGTGTCACAACAGACAACATCTAACATATAAGCAAATGAAATGAGTCACAGAAATCACTAGGCTCAAAGCCAACATTTACATCATAAAACAAATATTTCATTTCATACGATATGCGGTAATTCGTATCGGACATGGCGAACTCCCAATTAATATTATGATCCAACGATCATTCCAAGAACAGGTTTGCTACAGATAGCTTACAGGGGTCAGTCGGTCAGCTGGACTGCCTAAACGATGAATCACCAGACATAGACGGGCGCAAGGTGGAATCTGCACATCTGTCAACCCACGTGTAAACATACCTCGACCTGCCGTAGCAATGGCTCGAGTCTCGAAGAAGCGTGCTCCCAATTGCACATAATATACGTGTGAGTCCAATAAAAGTCTCTTAGCATTTCCCAAGGAAATCCAAGAATCAGCACAGGACATGGTACAGTAGCCTCCAAGAGCGCTCTGCCTTTCCATAAAATACCATCAAAATTTGAGGGCAGTAGACACATTCTACCCCTCATCACGAAGAATCAAATACACACACCTTGACACAATACACACACCAGAATCACACGTATGGGTTTGACAGAAACCTGAAATAAAAGACATGAATATTTCCACCGACTTGCGTTCCCAGTCTAGTCCGTGACTGAAGAACCTGAAAAGGGATATAAAAAAACTCAAAAATATAGAACTAAGGTGTTCTACAGTGACATCTTAACGAGTTGCGCTCGGCAACCCTAGTATGAATAAAAACCTGTTCGTAAAACATCTAACAACTTTTACCCCCTTCTCCTACTTAAAATGAATTTGAATAAAAGCACCTTTTATCGACCGTGACGAACTCAGCATTCGCATAATTAAAACCCAAATGCACGCGCCGTGCATACTAATAATGACTCATAAGAAAAATATACAAAAACACAAAATTCTTGGCCACGTGCCAACGTACATTTAAAAGACAAGAGTGTCGGAGCACTAAATCTAAAATACACAAGAACAACCATGAATAAAATTATTTACACGTTCCCGCGTCTAATCTAGCTACATATTGAATAAATCAATGGTTTGTACATCACCGTCCAGCTTGCAGAAAATCAACCTCCATCCCAGTGCATTCCCCACGGGAAATGTACTCCGTCATCGTCGACATTCTGGTAGAGGCGTAGCACATCATTCCACCAATCGACCTTGCTGTAGACATCTTGGCGTGGCTTCTTAAAAAGAAATGTTCAAAATTAAAATTCTACCTAGCTAGAATCGCTATGAGCTACTGACTTTCACTCAAGAGTCCTGGGCGATTACTCCACGTTGAACTGGCCCTATCTAAGCATTTGCTTACTTCACACGCACATATACATTACAAAAAATATAACACAAAAATATTACAGAATAATAATACAGACTTACGTCAGCCACGCAGCTGGCATTTAACAGTCTCTCAAATTACGTATGCCGAGTAGCGCTTATCTCAACTAGAGATCTCCCCTCCGCTAGGCATGGACTCTGCTCCCAAGAGCACAATAAAATGTACGTTCAGACTGACGTGAACTATGCTCACCAGAGCCTGATAAAATCGTGTCTCAAACCGGCGTGAACCGTGCTCCTCAGAGCTCGATAAAGTTGTGTCCCAAACCACTCATCACCGATCAATTTATTAGAAACTGGCAGAATGGAATGGAGTGGGGGCAATCTGAGAAAATAATCTGTAATTTTCAACTCACAGACTTGGGACTAGTATCAAACTTCTTATTTTTATTTAAACGTCTCAATGCACGAATGCGCAATCCTATCGCATCGGAGGTTCTTCATACACGTGTTTTCAGCGCCTTTTTTTTGGTACGCACATCTCCGCGTGGTTTAGGCGTCCTCTCTCCTGATTCGATGATTCAATCGTGTGTCGGTTGGAAATTCACCTCTGGCACGCTCATAATGACGCCAAATTGGATGCGCGTTCACCCTGAATTTGTCCTTGAACTGGGCTTAGCCGGTCATCCCCAGGAATAACTATCACGCCACCTCTGTTGCAAGCGTTGCGACACACTCCCTGCCTTCCGTTGTCTTCAACATGCACTGCCTGGATATCAGTAATAATAATAATAAAAATCATGAAGACTTATTGATCGGCAAATCAATAAGAGTTCATTTATCCTCAGCAAGGTTTTGAAATTCGATGCAAGTGATTGATTTGGATTTTAAAAACATATCCACTGTATTATAGATAGCATCAGTTAAGTATCTCACTCGTTCCTGAGTGTGCATTCCACAGTCCCAATTAGTGTGCGCGCTCCTCGCTGCAATGTTCCCCTCTGAGATGTCATTCACCCGTCTCGCTGGACCTCCCCTCTCTCACTCACCCAATTACAACTTCGGCCAGACCTGCCGTCTTGTTTACAAACAAGAGCTCGCGCCTCCCAGGTACCACGTAGCCACATGCATTTGAGAGTAGGTTCCCAATTTTTTTTGGCAATATGTTTGTGCATTCCTTGTCCTTATTACACATCAAATGGTTCCCTCATTCTTCTGCTCCCATCTTCTTCTTCCGCTACCGTCCTCTTCTTCTGCTACCGTCTTCTTTACCATATTTCCAGACCCTTTCCTGAAACTTCGTCACGCGGATTTCTTCTGGTATTTTTCCGCGTCTCCTCCTGTCTTGTCGCCTTTTCTGCATCCTCGTTACTGTGATTGTCGGGATTTCTTCTGTTTTTCATGGCTCGTCCCCACTTCTCTTTCTCTGTTTCCTCTTCTGCATTTCATTCATCCTGATATTTTTGCGACTCAGCATAACGCTCGTTCCAGTCATTACGGTAATCTCTCTGGTTTTCTTGCCGATAATCCCTCTGATTATTCCATTTACCGTCCCCGTTCCTCTGATATGATCTACCCTGCCTTTGGTATCCTCTCCAGTTAGTATATTCTCGCTGGTACGTCCTCTGATTGTGATTGTTGTTCTGATTGTTGTAATTATCACGGCGATTTTGAAAGTTCCTATTATTATTATTATTGTATTGGTTTCGACCGTCGAATTCCTGCCATCTGGGCGTAAATTGTGTGCTAGTGGACTGCGTCTTCGTCTGATTATTCTGACTTTGACAGTTTTGATGCCCCTGAACTATTTGTGCGGTATTCACGCATTCCATATTTCGTCTCCCGGTCTGTGGACTAAACATACATACTCGTTTCGTCCAAGTGGCGGAGTATCTCCTCGGCCTGAACTGCGGTTTTGATATTTCCTGCCACTAAAAATTGATGTGTGTTCATCGGAAGCTGCTTGCCGATAGTTAATACCATGTTTTCCTCTGATGGAGGTTCGTCAAATTCCCGGAATTTTACTAGCTGTTGACTAAAAAACTCAGAAAACCTTGTAGGGTGTGTACTATGGTATTTTCTGGTATATAAGTCCATCCTCAACCCCTGCTGCAGTGAAGGACTCCAGAACGTCCTCAAAATTGCTTCTTTAAACTGGGCCATGTCATTGAACGTATATTTGAAGCTTTGAAACCAGATTAAACTTGAGCCCTCCAAAAATTTCTCCACTTGACGAAGCTGTTTTGCGGGACTGACGTGTTGGTCATTAAAATAATCATCCAGCTGGCGTAAGAATGCTTTTGGAGTAGATCCTGAATTTTTCCTGAATTTGTCTGGTTTAAAATCATTTCCCCTAATGACTTGTATGACTTGAGCAGGTGTCACACCAGGTTGTGGAGTTGACGTCTCCCCTCTGTAATTGTGGAATGTGTTACAAGTTGTCTTTGGACTCTGATCCCGGCTCGTATCCTCAGCTAGCTTCGACCCCTCCGGACTTCCAATACTTCCGTGTTTCCCTACTGCATTTTCTGAAGAGAATAAAGTGGCATTCTCTAAAGGTCTTATCTCATTTTTAACGATGAGGTCCGCGTGTTCTTGAAACTTGGACTTTATACTTTCTTCCAGAGCCTGTATTCTAGAGTTATTCTCCCCTAGCCTCTTTAATATAGTCAGCCTATCCCCTTTAGTCTCATTCACCTGCTGTTCCCAATCTTTCCGGATTCGACTCTTCAAATTGTTAATTTTTTCTTCGTTGTTTTCCTGGTTCTTCTCAAGCTGTTGCCCTATTTGATTTTGTATCTGCTGCTGAGTTTTAACTAATTGTTCTCCTATCTCTTCTCGTATTCGCTCTTGATTTTTGCTTAACTGGTCTTCCAGGTTCTCGCGCAAGTGCATCCGTTCTTTCTCCGTTTTTATCTCCAGTTTGTCAAGTTCCTTTATTAATCCTAACACATTGATGTCGACTGAATTAATCTGCTCTTGTATGTTTGTGTTCTTCGCCTCTATTCTGTTGAATTGCCTTTTGTAATTCGTCCTGCGTGCTTTTAATACCTGCCATATTGTTCACACATGCTGTCTCGATTTGTTTCAGTTTGGCAGCTACCATTCCATCTAACTGTACTAGTTTGTCGTCATATTTGGATTCTAGTTTCTTGATTTCGCCTAATTGTCTCGAATTATTATCTGCCACCTCCCCCGCCAGTTTCTCTAGTTCTACTTTAGTACTCTGATTTATCTCAAGGGTTAACCTCTCTAACTGAACAGTTTGTAAAGTTGCCTGCTCCGATAACCTGTGGTTTAGTTCAACTAACTGTTTATCATTATGTTCTTGCAACTCATGTAATTGTTTATCGCTATCCAATTTCTGAATTTGCAATTGTACCGTAATGTTACTGTTCACGTCCTGTAATTGTTTATCACTGTGTTCACGCAACTCGTGTAATTGTTTATCACTATGTCCACGCAACTCGTGTAATTGTTTATCGCTCTGTTCACTCTGTTCACGTAATTGAGTAGTTATGTTATTTAATTGTTTATCACTGTGATCACGCAACTCGTGTAATTGTTTATCGTTATCCAATTTATGGATTAGCAATTGGACCGTAATGTTACTGTTCACGTCCTGTAATTGTTTATCACTGTGTTCACGCAGCTCGTGTAATTGTTGATCGCTATCCAAATTCTGGATTTGCAATTGCGCCGTAATGTTACTGTTCACGTCCTGTAATTGTTTATCACTCTGTTCACTCATGCTTTTTAACTGTTCCTCCGTCTTTGCAGACATTTGCACAGACATCTGCTCCATCAACACTATAATCTCCTCGATGCTAGCCATCGCAAAACACACGAATATACTCTGAGAAAATAGGGTCATGAAATGGGATTTCAGTCGTACACACACACATGTCTTGATATTTAAATATTACATTGATCCTAATTTAAATAAATTTTCAGTAATCAAGCTCTTACTGAATAATGACTCTTATTTCCAAACAACAAATAACTCCCTTGTGATCTGCTTATAAATTCTTAAATAACAGAATTTACGAAAAACACTTTAATTAACCGAAGTTAATTACAAGAGTTTAATGCTTTTCAGTCGGTAAACATGTAATTTATTTCAGGATTAGGGCATAACCTATCTCTTTTGGGTACATTCGTGTTGACCGACTGAAAAGCACTAAACTCTTGTTTACTAAGGCAACACTGAAAATATGGCTTCAAACACCACAACGAAGTTAATTAAATGTAAAGGAAGGCAACACCTTCCTGCTTTTGACTGAGTTCACTAACTATGCAAATTTTCTAATTTTAAGCCGGGCGCCAGAACAAGTTATCAAATACACAAAATCAATTTCTAACCTTGTTCAACATTTCTAACTTTAAGAACTCAGTGATTTTTACTGATACACATGGCGGTAAAACTTCGCCTCAATTTACTGAATTTACTTTTGTCCTGCTAACCTGGCATCATTTCTCAGCGAAAGAAGTATGAGGTCAACAAAACAACAACAACAAACCCCACTTGGGCAGCCATTTGTGATATATGAACCCTTGCAAAGAAGCATATGAGACTCAATTTCGGGGGGTGTAATAGTCCATTTCGTAAAGTTGTTGTTAAGCGCTTCTTATAACATGCAGGGTAACATATAACAAAATAACATGCAGGAAAAAGTGAATACCAGGATTAAAACATATGAATTTAATAAACAGATCAACAAATTTACACTATTTACAGCAAAAACACAAGGATTCCCAAATGACACCCTCTTGAATTAATAAAATTGCCTAACTAGGCCTGATCTCAGGAGAGATCGTAAACATCTGGACCAAATGTCCCAAATTACTGCAATGACATGTGCGTGTGCGGCTTCTCTGCATGCGGTACGATGTGTACAATTTAATGCGAGATTCGTTACCATCCAGTAAAGCTTCAGGGGACGAATCTGCATTGTCTTAGAGCTAGACAGACACTAGGAACACACTAAACACTAATTAAACTAATCCGACACTTCCTACACTAAATAATTACCGCAATAAATTGGAATCAAAGAATTGCCGTAGCAAACAACATTAACGCCTAAAATTAGGACTTTTCAAATCAACACAAGTAAATCAACACTTGGCCAATCAAGACAAAAAACACACATGGCCGCTTGCCATTTTTACAAGAAAATACAAAATACACCCGACGGTGTCACAACAGACAACATCTAACATATAAGCAAATGAAATGAGTCACAGAAATCACTAGGCTCAAAGCCAACATTTACATCATAAAACAAATATTTCATTTCATACGATATGCGGTAATTCGTATCGGACATGGCGAACTCCCAATTAATATTATGATCCAACGATCATTCCAAGAACAGGTTTGCTACAGATAGCTTACAGGGGTCAGTCGGTCAGCTGGACTGCCTAAACGATGAATCACCAGACATAGACGGGCGCAAGGTGGAATCTGCACATCTGTCAACCCACGTGTAAACATACCTCGACCTGCCGTAGCAATGGCTCGAGTCTCGAAGAAGCGTGCTCCCAATTGCACATAATATACGTGTGAGTCCAATAAAAGTCTCTTAGCATTTCCCAAGGAAATCCAAGAATCAGCACAGGACATGGTACAGTAGCCTCCAAGAGCGCTCTGCCTTTCCATAAAATACCATCAAAATTTGAGGGCAGTAGACACATTCTACCCCTCATCACGAAGAATCAAATACACACACCTTGACACAATACACACACCAGAATCACACGTATGGGTTTGACAGAAACCTGAAATAAAAGACATGAATATTTCCACCGACTTGCGTTCCCAGTCTAGTCCGTGACTGAAGAACCTGAAAAGGGATATAAAAAAACTCAAAATATAGAACTAAGGTGTTCTACAGTGACATCTTAACGAGTTGCGCTCGGCAACCCTAGTATGAATAAAAACCTGTTCGTAAAACATCTAACAACTTCTACCCCCTTCTCCTACTTAAAATGAATTTGAATAAAAGCACCTTTTATTGACCGTGACGAACTCAGCATTCGCATAATTAAAACCCAAATGCACGCGCCGTGCATACTAATAATGACTCATAAGAAAAATATACAATGACACAAAATTCTTGGCCACGTGCCAACGTACATTTAAAAGACAAGAGTGTCGGAGCACTAAATCTAAAATACACAAGAAAAACCATGAATAAAATTATTTACACGTTCCCGCGTCTAATCTAGCTACATATTGAATAAATCAATGGTTTGTACATCACCGTCCAGCTCGCAGAAAATCAACCTCCATCCCAGTGCATTCCCCCACGGGAAATGTACTCCGTCATCGTCGACATTCTGGTAGAGGCGTAGCACATCATTCCACCAATCGACCTTGCTGTAGACATCTTGGCGTGGCTTCTTAAAAAGAAATGTTCAAAATTAAAATTCTACCTAGCTAGAATCGCTATGAGCTACTGACTTTCACTCAAGAGTCCTGGGCGATTACTCCACGTTGAACTGGCCCTATCTAAGCATTTGCTTACTTCACACGCACATATACATTACAAAAAAATATAACACAAAAATATTACAGAAAAATATTACAGACTTACGTCAGCCACGCAGCTGGCATTTAACAGTCTCTCAAATTACGTATGCCGAGTAGCGCTTATCTCAACTAGAGATCTCCCCTCCGCTAGGCATGAACTCTGCTCCCAAGAGCACAATTAAATGCTCGTTCAGACTGACGTGAGCTATGCTCACCAGAGCCTGATAAAATCGTGTCTCAAACCGGCGTGAACGATGCTCCTCAGAGCTCGATAAAGTTGTGTCCCAAACCAGTCATCACCGATCAATTTATTAGAAACTGGCAGAATGTAATGGAGTGGGGGAAATCTGATAAAATAATCTGTAATTTTCAACTCACAGATTTGGGACTAGTATCAAAATTCTTCTTTTTATTTAAACGTCTCAATGCACTCATGCGGAATCCTATCGCATCGGCGGTTCTTCATACACGTGTTTTCAGCCCCTTTTTTTGGTACGCTCATCTCCGCGTGGTTTAGGCGTCCTCTCTCCTTATTCGATGACTCAATCGTGTATCGGTTGGAAATTCACCTCTGGCACGCCCATAATGACGCCAAATTGGATGCGCATTCACCCTGAATTTGTCCTTGAACTGGGCTTAGCCCGTCATCCCCAGGAATAACTATCACGCCACCTCTGTTGCAAGCGTTGCGACACACTACCTGCCTTCCGTTGTCTTCAACATGCACTGCCTGGATATCAGTAATAATAATAATAATAAAAATCATGAAGACTTATTGATCGGCAAATCAATAAGGGTGCAATAGGTAATTTCGAAAGTGATTTGATAATCATTATATTCAAGTGTGGTGGCTGTAAGAAACAGTTCTCAAGACCTGACAACCTTCAACGGCACGCAAATGCTAAACATAACATTAAACTATTTGTGTGCAGTCATTGTGCAATGGCATTTAACCGACAGGATAATCTTGGACGGCATGTACATTTAAAGCATGTCAGTTCATTACCTTTCTTGTGTTCAGTTTGTGATCTTGGTTTTTCTGGTGTAAAGCAATATCAATCCCACATGGTTGAAGTTCATGATGAACAACGGGAATTGAAATATGTAAAACCATTAACTAGCACGGAACCTTCAAACAAATGTGATGAAGTAGGGGGTGACTGTTCTAAAATAAATGCTCAAAAGCGTAAACGTTCTCAAGATTGTGAAAATTGTTGTGCAACAAAAAGAAAGAAGAAAGCTGAACCTCCGATAACTCATTGTGATGTATGTAATATTGATATATCTTTTTCAATGATGCAGGGACATTTGTGCAGTATTAATCATAAAAATAACGCTTGCCATGAAAGAAGTTCTGCGAATATTCAACAAATTGGTAGTGCGTTTAAAAGTCGAAATGCTAGTTACAGACTTCATAGTGAAGAAGAAACTCAAAGTATTGAATTTTTTAAAGACTGTTCAACCTAGTGTGTTTGACTTGATAGATAATGTTTTAGTGGAGCATAAAACATTTAAAATTCATTTTGAACTCTTTGGGTTATATGTAAAAACTGGGAGTGAAGGTGAAATAACTGATATCAAATCCTTTAATACAAAAGTGTAATTGTTAGTGAATCAACTAATATTAGTGATATATACCAAGATATTTCAAGTGCTATCATTCTGAGAGTGAAGAGTTCCAGGAAAGGGAGTCAGGCTGGGCGTTGGTTGAAGTACTTTATTTAGAAACCAACATGAATAAATATAACCCCCTTCGAGCATCATCATACATTGATTTGCCAGAATGGATCAAACGTAAGAATGCTTGTGTAAACGTTATGAATAGTGACCATGCATGTTTTGCGTGGGCTGTAACCTCTGCTCTCCATCCAGCAGCGATGAATGAGAATAGAACATCATCTTATCCTCACTATTCCTCAGTGTTGGATTTAAAAGAAATGGAATTTCCTATGGCGATAAAAGACATTAAACGTTTTGAAGATATGAACAATGTAAGTATTAATGTGTATGGAATTGAAAACAAGAGTATAGTAGGTCCTCTATATTATACTCAGGAAAAAAAGGATGCTCATGTTAATTTACTATACATAACTAATGGTGAAAATGCTCACTATTGTTGGATAAAACATTTAATTAGACTTGTCGGTAGTCAACTATCAAAAGATGAATCTAAGAAGTGGTTGTGTGACAGCTGTTTGCTATATTTTAAGAAAGAGGATCAACTTACTCAACATCAAAAATGGGGATGTAATCATGTGTGTACGGTATTACCTACTCCTAAAAATAACATTCTGAAATTTAAAGACTTTGAGAAACAGCTTCGAGTACCATTTGTTATGTATGCTGACTTTGAGGCTTTGCTAAAGCCATTTAATACATGTTCATCGAATCCAACCAAACCTTTTACTAACACTACTCACATTCATGATCCTTTTAGCTTTGCATATTATATTAAATGTAGTTATGATGACTCGTTAAAGAGGACCTGATGCACCTAAAGTTTTTATGGAAAGACTTGAAAAAGATGCAATCCGTATATCCTCTATTTTAGATACTATTATTGCAATGGAGTCACTAACATCATCACGGCAAATGTGTTATGAAACTGAAACTAATTGTTTAGTATGTGGCGAATGTTTATATACAGACAAGGTTCGTGATCATGACCATTTAACAGGGAAATATCGTGGCGCTGCTCACCGAGAATGTAATTTAAAGTATAGAGTAAGTAAATACATACCAGTATTTCTACATAACGGTAGCAAATAAGATAACCACTTTATTGTAAAGGAATTTGGAGCTTCAGATGTGAAAATTGATGTGATTGCAAATAATAAGGAACAATACATATCGTTCACAAAATACACCAAAACTGACAATAAGAAAACTATAAAACTGCGTTTTTTTAGATTCATTCCGCTTTATGCCAAGTAGTCTTGATAAGCTTGCTAGTAATTTAAAATCATATCAGTTTCGTGAAATTCAACGTGTCTTTCCTAAAGAAGATGATTTTAATTTGATTCGTCAAAAAGGTATATTCCCTTATGAATATATTAACTGTGTGGAACGTCTTGAGGAGTGTTCTTTACCACCAAAAGATGCATTTTACAGTTCTCTAAGCACAAGTCATATCAGTGATCAGGAATATTTACATGCACAAAGTGTATGGACACAGTTTGACATTCAAACTTTAGGTGAATTTTCAGACACATATTTGAAGACAGATGTGTTGTTATTAGCAGATGTTTTTGAAAATTTCCGGAATGTTTGTATGAAAACTTATGACCTTGATCCATAGTGTATTTTACTGCTCCTGGGTTAAGTTTCAGTTCAATGTTGAAAAAAAAACGAAAGTAAATTTAGAATAGATGACTGATATAGACATGATTAATTTTATAAAATCATCAATTCGAGGTGGATTAAGCCAATGTAGTGGACGGTATTCTAAAGCAAATAATAAATACATGCCTAGCTACAGCTCTTGTGAATAGTCAAAGTATATTGTCTATCACGATGCAAATAACCAACACTATGAGTCAATATCTACCACTGAAAGATTTTCGCTGGCTGACACAACCTGAAATTGATGCCTTACATGTTGACACTCTAAATGATAACGATGATAAAGGATATATTTTAGAGGTGAATCTTGAGTATCCTAAAGAGCTACATGATGAACATAATGATTTACCATTTTGTCCTGAGAATATGAAATCCCCGTACATCACATCACGAACGAAAATTTTAATTGCTAATTTGAATGATAAATGCAAATATGTAATACATTATCAATACTTGAAACAGTGTCTACAGCATGGATTGAAATTAACTAAAATTCATCGCGTATTACAATTTCATCAGTCAGCATGGCTCAAACCATATATTGATCTAAACATTAATTTAAGAACAAAGTCAACAAACGCGTTTGAAAAAGATTTTTATAAACTCATGAATAATAGTGTTTTTGGAAAGACTATGGAGAATGTTGATAAGCGAGTTGATGTAAAGTTGATAACAATGTAGGAGAATGATGGTAAATGGTATGGTGCTAGTAACTTAATAAGCAAGCCTAACTTTCATAGCTGTTCAATTATTCATGAGGATTTAGTTGTAATACAAATGAATCGTCTTAAAGTAACTTACAACAAACCCATATATGTGGGTTACAACATTCTGGAAATGTCAAAAACACTTATGTATGAATTTCACTATGATTATGTAAAGAAAAACTATCATGATAATGCTAAATTACTCTACACAGACACAGATTCTTTTATTAAGTTTAAAACTGATGATTTATATGAGGATATCAAAACTGAGCTAAATAGGTTTGATACAAGTGACTATCCCGAGAATAATATTTACCATTTACCTCTAGTAAACAAAAAGGTTCTTGGGAAATTTAAGGATGAATGAGCTGGTGTTGTTATAGACACCTTTGTAGGTACAAAATTTAAATCATACAGCTATATGACGATTGATGATGTAGTAGTAAAAAAAATTAAAAGGAGTAAAGAGGAATATTGTTAGTAAAGAGTTAGATATAAGTGGTTATAAGAACTGTATAGTTAGTAACCCACCTGTATTATATAAGAAAATGTGTGTATTTAGAAGTAAAAATCATCAGCTACATACCAATTTGCTGAACAAAGTTGCTTTAAGTAATGAAGACAACAAACGATTCATTATAAATAATACATTTGATACTGTTGCTTGGGGAAACAGTCGCATTGACGACTATTACTTTACTTAAGTCTAATGATCACTATATTGTAATATTTGTAGTGTGTTTTATATTGTAATATATTTTGTAAAAACAGTAGGTAGAATGTATAATATTAGGCTACTGTAGTTTAGTAAAAATAAGATAAGTAATACATTTTAGTGTAAAATGTTTGCTTTTTTATATTACGAAAAATATTTTAAAAATGACCAGAATGTGTGAACTAAACAAGGGGAATGTAAAAAATGTAAAGTGGATATTATAAATATCCAGGTGTGAAAAAGTGAAATGGCTATCACCATTTTAAAATTAAAAGACATTGTGATCTGGTGAACCTTGTTTTTATTTCACATCAACAACAAAAATGTACAGAATGTGTAAACTAAACCAGGGGAATGTAAAAAAATGAAAAGTGGAAATTGTAAATATCCATGTGTGAAAAAATAATGAAATGGCTATCACCATTTTTAAACTTAAAAGATATAGTGATCTGGTAAACCTTATTTTTATTTCACAACAAGAGAAATGTACAGAATGTGTGAACTAAACAAGGGAAATGTAAAAATATGTAAAGTGGAAATTGTAAATATCCATGTGTAAAAAAAATGAAAATAAAGAAATGGCTATCACCATTTTAAAAAATTAAAAGATATTGTGATCTGGTAAACCTTGTTTTTATTTCGCAACAAATAGGGTTTTACAAAATAGAATACAAAGAAATACCAATTCCTCAATCCTTTTCAATGTTCATGTCCACTCATCATTAACTTTCCTTCTATAGCACTAATCACAATGAGGGCTGCCGACCTTTCTCCCACTGAGGCATCACAGGATGTCAAACGTTGTTAAGCTTTTTCCAACAATACCATATAGTAGATGTTTTGGGGGGGTACTAACGCCACCTCCACCTCCCCACCTCCAAGATGGCGGCCGTAGCTTAACTTAACCTAGCTTGTGAACCAATAATGCTAGAGACTTGAACGAGGTGTCAAATTAATCGGACGGACACCCCCTTTCCTCTAGGGAAATTATTTTAGCCCTAAAATAAAACCTACCCCTACTAGGGTGAGAAATTTTAATTTTAAGAGAATCTCGCTTTCCAAGTGCAACATGTGACAGTTTGATTGCCAATATGGAATTAAACGTTGTTCAACATGGAGGAATGTGGAGGAGGGTGTAGAACTCTTAAAAACTACTGGGGTGGGGGTATTAAGAAATAAAAACAGTATTAATTATTATTCAGCATGAGAGTTTTTTAATTCTTTAAAACGTACAATACTTATATTGTTTTTTATACCCTCATAAATTAGATATAGAGAATGTCCACCACGATTTAGATCCTCGAGCACACTTTCTGACATATCGTTAAATCGTATAGGAAGGAATGTCTGAAAATTTTCACTAACCCATAGTACACGTTCACCATACATTGTGTCCACTTTTTGAATGTTGATGATACGGAATGGAGTATGCATTGGTAATTCAGTGAGTTTTTTTTCTCTCTAATCCGCAGTTCTGCCCCATAGCATTGAGAATATTTATTGTAGTAGCCTATAAAGAAACAAAAGAAAATGTCTATTACAGTTTAGCTATAAGTGAACAGAACCACTATATATATCATTTTATTCTAAGAGCTTTCCATAATGATAAGAAAAAGAGCTTACCAATTCCTGCGCGATCCAGGCGCACACGCCGAAGGCGTGTGCGTGCGGGGAAACATACGATTACGTCAGCAAAACATCTCATCTAGAGTTTCAAATTTAGCCACTATGACGCGCTCAAAACAGGAAGTGCGTGGAAACATACGATTACGTCAGCGAAACATGAACTGAATTGTCTGTTGTATGAGTATCACTTTAGTAGTGGCATCAAGCAGCAAAAGACGTTTACTTACACACAATCCATCATTATGGTAAGCCCTTTTTCTTGTCTGGAGGAAAGGGGGTGTCGTCCGATTAATTTGACACCTCGTTCAAGTCTCTAGCATTATTGGTTCACAAGCTAGGTTAAGTTAAGCTACGGCCGCCATCTTGGAGGTGGGGAGGTGGAGGTGGCGTTAGAACCCCCCCAAAACATCTACTATAAGGTATTGTTGAAAAAAGGTTAACAACGTTTGACATCCTGTGATGCCTCAGTGGGAGAAAGATCGGCAGCCCTCATTGTGATTAGTGCTATAAAAGGAAAGTTAATGATGAACATTGAAAAGGATTGAGGAATTGGTATTTCTTTGTATTCTATTTTGTAAAGCCCTATTTGTTGCGAAATAAAAACAAGGTTTACCAGATCAGAATATCTTTTAAATTTTTAAAATGGTGATAGCCATTTCTTTATTTTCATTTTTGTACACATGGATATTTGCAATTTCCACTTTACATATTTTTACATTCCCCTTGTTTAGTTCACACGTTCTGTACATTTTTTGTTGTGAAATAAAAATAAGGTTTACCAGATCACTATATCTTTTAATTTTAAAAATGGTGATAGCCATTTCATTTTTTTTCACACATGGATATTTACAATTTCCACTTTTCATTTTTTTTACATTCCCTTGGTTTAGTTTACCCATTCTGTACATTTTTGTTGTTGTTGTGAAACAAAAACAAGGTTTACCAGATCACAATGTCTTTTAATTTTAAAATGGTGATAGCCATTTCACTTTTTCACACCTGGATATTTACAATTTCCACTTTACATTTTTTACATTCCCCTTGTTTAGTTCACACATTCTGTACATTTTTTAAATCTTTTTCGTAATATAAAAAGCAAACATTTTACACTAAAATGTATTACTTATCATATTTATACTAAACTAGAGTAGCCTAACATTATACATTCTACCTACTGTTTTTACAAAAAAATATTTCAATATAAAACACACTACAAATATTACAATATAGTGATCATTAGACTTAAGTAAAGAAATTGTCGTAAATGTGACTGTTTCCCCAAGCAAGAGTATCAAAGCAACTTTTTTCAGCAAATTGGTATGTAGCTGATGAATTTTACTTCTAATTACACACATTTTCTTATATAATACAGGTGGGTTACTAACTGTACAGTTCTTATAACCACTTATATCTAACTCCTTACTAACAACATTCCTCTTTACTACTTTTAATTTTTTTACTACTACATCATCAATCGTCATATAGCTGTATGATTTAGATTTAGATTTTGTGCCTACAAAGGTGTCTATAACAACACCAGCACATTCATCCTTAAATTTCCCAAGAACTTTTTTGTTTACTGGAGGTAAATGGTAAATATTATCCTCGGGATAGTCACTTGTATCAAACCTATTTAGCTCAGTTTTGATATCCTCATATAAATCATCAGTTTTAAACTTAATAAAAGAATCTGTGTCTGTGTAGAGTAATTTAGCATTATCATGATAGTTTTTCTTTACATAATCATAGTGAAATTCATACATAAGTGTTTTTGACATTTCCAGAATGTTGTAACCCACATATATGGGTTTGTTGTAAGTTACTTTAAGACGATTCATTTGTATTCCAACTAAATTCTCATGAATAATTGAACAGCTATGAATGTTAGGCTTGCTTATTAAGTTACTAGCACCATACCTTTTACCATCATTCTCCTACATTGTTATCAACTTTACATCAACTCGCTTATCAACATTCTCCATAGTCTTTCCAAAAACACTATTATTCATGAGTTTATAAAAATCTTTTTCAAACGCGTTTGTTGACTGTGTTCTTAAATTATTGTTTAGATCAATATATGGTTTGAGCCATGCTGACTGATGAAATTGTAATACGCGATGAATTTTAGTTAATTTCAATCCATGCTGTAGACACTGTTTCAAGTATTGATAATGTATTATATATTTGCATTTATCATTCAAATTAGCAATTAAAATTTTCGTTCGTGATGTGATGTACGGGGATTTCATATTCTCAGGACAAAATGGTAAATCATTATGTTCATCATGTAGCTCTTTAGGGTACTCAAGATTCACCTCAAAATATATCATTTATCATCGTTATCATTTAGAGTGTCAACATGTAAGGCATCAATTTCAGGTTGTGTCAGCCAGCGAAAATCTTTCAGTGGTAGATATTGACTCATAGTGTTGGTTATTTGCATCGGGATAGACAATATACTTTGACTATTCACAAGAGCTGTAGCTAGGCATGTATTTATTATTTGCTTTAGAATACCGTCCACTACATTGGCTTAATCCACCTCGAATTGATGATTTTATAAAATTAATCATGTCTATATCAGTCATCTATTCTAAATTTACTTTCGTTTTTTTTTTCAACATTGAACTGAAACTTAACCCAGGAGCAGTAAAATACACTATGGATCAAGGTCATAAGTTTTCATACAAACATTCCGGAAATTTTCAAAAACATCTGCTAATAACAACACATCTGTCTTCAAATATGTGTCTTAAAATTCACCTAAAGTTTGAATGTCAAACTGTGTCCATACACTTTGTGCATGTAAATATTCCTGATCACTGATATGACTTGTGCTTAGAGAACTGTAAAATGCATCTTTTGGTGGTAAAGAACACTCCTCAAGACGTTCCACACAGTTAATATATTCATAAGGGAATATACCTTTTTGACGAATCAAATTAAAATCATCTTCTTTAGGAAAGACACGTTGAATTTCACGAAACTGATATGATTTTAAATTACTAGCAAGCTTATCAAGACTACTTGGCATAAAGCGGAATGAATCTAAAAAAACGCAGTTTTATAGTTTTCTTATTGTCAGGTTTGGTGTATTTTGTGAACGATATGTATTGTTCCTTATTATTTGCAATCACATCAATTTTCACATCTGAAGCTCCAAATTCCTTTACAATAAAGTGGTTATCTTATTTGCTACCGTTATGTAGAAATACTGGTATGTATTTACTTACTCTATACTTTAAATTACATTCTCGGTGAGCAGCGCCACGATATTTCCCTGTTAAATGGTCATGATCACGAACCCTGTCTGTATATAAACATTCACCACATACTAAACAATTAGTTTCAGTTTCATAACACATTTGCCGTGATGATGTTAGTGACTCCATTGCAATAATAGTATCTAAAATAGAGGATATACGGATTGCATCTTTTCAAGTCTTTCCATAAAAACTTTAGGTGCATCAGGTCCTCTATAGAGCTCAAACTTATTTAACGAGTCATCATAACTACATTTAATATAATATGCAAAGCTAAAAGGATCATGAATGTGAGTAGTGTTAGTAAAAGGTTTGGTTGGATTCGATGAACATGTATTAAATGGCTTTAGCAAAGCCTCAAAGTCAGCATATATAACAAATGGTACTCGAAGCTGTTTCTCAAAGTCTTTAAATTTCAGAATGTTATTTTTAGGAGTAGGTAATACCGTACACACATGATTACATCCCCATTTTTGATGTTGAGTAAGTTGATCCTCTTTCTTAAAATATAGCACACAGCTGTCACACAACCACTTCTTAGATTCATCTTTTGATAGTTGACTACCGACAAGTCTAATTAAATGTTTTATCCAACAATAGTGAGCATTTTCACCATTAGTTATGTATAGTAAATTAACATGAGCATCCTTTTTTTCCTGAGTATAATATAGAGGACCTACTATACTCTTGTTTTCAATTCCATACACATTAATACTTACATTGTTCATATCTTCAAAACGTTTAATGTCTTTTATCGCCATAGGAAATTCCATTTCTTTTAAATCCAACACTGAGGAATAGTGAGGATAAGATGATGTTCTATTCTCATTCATCGCTGCTGGATGGAGAGCAGAGGTTACAGCCCACGCAAAACATGCATGGTCACTATTCATAACGTTTACACAAGCATTCTTACGTTTGATCCATTCTGGCAAATCAATGTATGATGATGCTCGAAGGGGGTTATATTTATTCATGTTGGTTTCTAAATAAAGTACTTCAACCAACGCCCAGCCTGACTCCCTTTCCTGGAACTTTTCACTCTCAGAATGATAGCACTTGAAATATCTTGGTATATATCACTAATATTAGTTGATTCACTAACAATTACACTTTTGTATTAAAGGATTTGATATCAGTTATTTCACCTTCACTCCCAGTTTTTACATATAACCCAAAGAGTTCAAAATGAATTTTAAATGTTTTATGCTCCACTAAAACATTACCTATCAAGTCAAACACACTAGGTTGAACAGTCTTTAAAAAAATTCAATACTTTGAGTTTCTTCTTCACTATGCATTCTGTAACTAGCATTTCGACTTTTAAACGCACTACCAATTTGTTGAATATTCGCAGAACTTCTTTCATGGCAAGCGTTATTTTTATGATTAATACTGCACAAATGTCCCTGCATCATTGAAAAAGATATATCAATATTACATACATCACAATGCGTTATCGAAGGTTCAGCTTTCTTCTTTCTTTTTGTTGCACAACAATTTTCACAATCTTGAGAACGTTTACGCTTTTGAGCATTTATTTTAGAACAGTCACCCCCTACTTCATCACATTTGTTTAAAGGTTCCGTGCTAGTTAATGGTTTTACATATTTCAATTCCTGTTGTTCATCATGCACTTCAACCATGTGGGATTGATATTGCTTTACACCAGATAAACCAAGATCACAGATTGAACACGAGAAAGGTAATGAACTGACATGCTTTAAATGTACATGCCGTCCAAGATTATCCTGTCGGTTAAATGTCATAGCACAATGACTGCACACAAACAGTTTAATGTTATGATTAGCATTTGCGTGCTGTTGAAGGTTGTCAGGTCTTGAGAACTGTTTCTTACAGTCACCACACTTGAACATAATGATTATCAAATCACTTTCGAAATTACCTATAAAAGAAAGAAATCATAAATGTTAATAAAATATAAAAAAAATAAATTATAAATAGTTTAATTACATTCCAGTCAATGGTTATAGCAGGGTATTTAAATCGATCATCTGTGAACTCCTAGCAAGTCTAATTTCATGTAGTTCTAACTGGGGTTACTATATACCACTGTCACTGACATCTTGCGGTGAACATTGGTACTTGATAGAGTGCCAGAAACCAGCGGTCGCCAGTTAAGTGAGCTAAGTGTGACGTCATAGCCAGTCTTAAAGCAAGTCTAAACTTGTAGAACATGTTACTTGATATAAACCAGCGGCCGCCAGTTAAGTGAGCTAAGTGTGACGTCATAGCCAGTCTTAAAACAAGGCTAAACTTGTAGAACATGTCACGTGCTAGTAACCAGCGGCCGCCAGTTAATGGAGCAAGGTGTGACGTCATAGCCAGTCTTAAAACAAGTCTAAATTTGTAGAACATGTCACGTGATAGAAACCAGCGGCCGCCAGTTAAGTGAGCAAGGTGTGACGTCATAGCCAGTTTTAAAACAAGTCTAAACTTGTAGAACATATCACGTGATAGAAACCAGCGGCCGCTAGTTATGTTAGCTAAGTGTGACGTCATAGTCAGTCTTAAAACAAGTGTAAACTTGTAGAACATGTCACGTGATGGAAACCAGCGGCCACCAGAATGTGAGCAAAGTGTGACGTCATAGCCAGTCTTAAAGCAATCTTAAAGCAAGTCTAAACTTGTAAAACATGTCAGGTTACAAGGTTAAGTTAGGTAATGTTAGGTTATGTTAGGTGAACTGAGATTAAGTCTTTAAATATTCCATCTGTCACTGACACCTAGCAACGAACATTCGGACTTAATAGAGCGGTAATCAAAATCTAACCTACACACTTAGTTATACACGCCATGGTCAAGTAGTTCCAACTTCCACTACCAAATATTCCATTGTCACTGACATCTAGTGGTGAACATTGGAAAATATCGCTCTAGCTGCTTAAAAGTTATTAGAGGGGTTACTTACCTTTAATAATTTATCATCTGCTGTCACAGTCTGAACAGATTGTTGGAATCTGTTAACCTACAGGTACCCAATTATATGTAAACAAATAAATCAATCAATAAATAAATACATTCCAATCAATAACTTCAACATCAATTAGTAATAAAAGACTGCCATCCATTATTAATAATAAGTACTTACCTTGCAAAATAATGTAATGATTTTCTACCAAAAGGCTTTTTGCAACTCTTGAGCAATAATAGAGCACTGTTCACTCAAGGCGAGTAATAAAGACAGACAGTAGGTAAATATATGACACCTCTCTTATATAAACTCTCATCGCTCGTGTCAGCAGTTTTTTGCAGATCATTGCAATTCCTTTCCCAGTACAGCTGAGAGTCCAAAGTGCAAAAGGAACACCTGTGTCATACCCAATGACTGCTGACTTTGCATTATCCACTGTCAAGATGAACACCTGCGGTTTTAAATTACTGCAGCGTCAGTCATAGCAACAGAATTGTATGCTCTCTGCATTGTCAGCAACATGACACCGGAAGGAACACCTGTGTAATATCCAATGACTGCTAACATTGCATGATCATCACTCATTGTCTTAATGAACACCTGCGGTTTCAAATTACTGCAGCGTTAATCATAGCATCAGAACTGTGCGCTGTCTGCCATGTCAGCAACATGACACCGGAATTAACAAGACGTCTTACTGCACGTACAATCTCTTGTTTTAACATCTGAAGAACATGTATTATTCTCTTTCAACTACAAATGACTTGTTAGAACACATCCATCCACCAAGTGTCGCACTTAGGTCCCTTGACCTGTCCTCAAATTGCATGTGCCTTGTGTGTACTACGGTGTGTACATTAGCCCTAACACTACGTACGAACCAAACAGAATATGACCTGTTAGCTCTTAACGTGCACGTGCACACACTGCTTTTCACACAAATGTAGTTAGACCCTTTGACATAATTTGGATAAATTCATGGGCCAGTCCATAGCGATCAGTCCAAAGGGACCCGTCAAAAGGGACCCGTCAACTAGGACCCGTCCACAGGGACCCGTCAACAAGGACTCGTCCACAGGGACCCATGAAAAATGACCTGTCAAAAAGGACCCCCTTCAAAAGGGCCCGTCCAAAGGGGCTAGTCAACAGGGGTCAGTCCAAAGGGACAAATCAACAGGGGTCAATCAAAAGGGGCTCTCAACTCAAGGCCTGACATGCCCCTGTTTGATTATTGGTTTGCCTATCAACAAGCGTCGCTTGAAATACTTTTTGATCGCCCCTCATAGGTTGAGTTAAGTTAGGTTACACTACAGCCACCATCTTTAAAAAGCCCGCCCTCTTACAAAAAATACTAATTGCGCACGAGTAAAAACAAATAACAAACATGTTAAATCATAGCGGCATTCAGGACTCTGCATGTTTTTCATGTGGAACAACGTTTAATTTCATATTAGCATTCACCCTCTCACATGTCACACTTGGAAAGCGAGATTTTTCTAAAATATTAAAATTTCACCCTCTAGTAGGGTAGGTTTCATTTTGGGGTTGAAATAATTTGTCTAGAGGAAAGGGGGCGTCAGCCCGAGTAATTTGACACCTCGTTCAAGTCTCTAGCCTTATTGGTTCACAAGCTAGATTAAGTTAAGCTACGGCCGCCATCTTGGGAGGAGGGGAGGGGAAGGAGGCTGCGGAAGCGATCAAAAACCACTACTTATGTAAAGAAAATAAAGACATAAGATCGCGTTCTCACTGCAATTACGGGCGAAGTAAAAGAATGGGGCAGATATAATAAACAAATGTTTCAAACCGAATGGGAAACAAACTTACAAAACTATTCGCAAAACCGAACACCTGGTTCTTCGCTTTTCTGCAGTCTTCCAATGCTTTGTCAAATTCTGATTTCAGTACTATATCTCCTTACTCATCGTCATCAATTTCCTCTTCCCTTTCCATTACATGATTTTCAATCTCCTTTCCCTTATAAAAACATTTTATGTAAGCTTTCCCTCAACCTTTTCTTTCCTATCTATTAGACGTTTTCCATCTGAGTCCTTAATATTACAGCACTTAGTCGACCTTTCCCCAAATGTACTCCTAATCCTTCGATAAGCTGTATCTACTTTTCCTAAATTCAGACAATTTTATATACCTGCACATTTCTCTTTCTTATTTATTTTAGGGGGCAGATGACCTCGTAGTTCCGCCCCATAAAACAACATTAACTACCTAACTTACTAACAGGAAAGAGGTGTTGTTCGGTTTCTGACAGCGGAAGAAGTAGGGGGAACGGACATTCATCACCGAATGTCACAAGTGTACGGCGAACACTGCATGTCCCTTGCAGGGGTCAAGGCGTGGCACAAGCGCATCAGGGAAGGACGGGTGTCGTTAGCCGATGATGCCCGGTCTTGGGCAGCCAACCCCCCCCCCCCCGCTGCATTACCCATGACAACGTCCAGCTGGTTCGTGCACTCATTACCCAGGTCCTCCGAGTGACAGTGAACGCCATAGCCCCCGTGTTCGGATTGAGCGTCGGAAGTGTGCACACCATCATGAAGGAACGACTGCACTTGCGCAAAGTTTGTGCCCAATGGGTGCCCCATAGTCTTCAACAACACCAGGAAGCATGTCGAATGGCCCACTGTCTTGGTCATCTGCAGTGCTATGCGAGGGAAGGGAATGGGTTCCTGACACGAGTGGTGGCTGGAGGTGAGTCATGGGTCGTCACTTCTAACCAGAATCCAAACGACAAAGCCTCCAGTGGAAGCATCCAGGGTCACCACCACCCAAAAAGGCAAGCCCGTCCACACGAGTGCAGGAAATGTATCCTCCGGCTCGTTACTTTTTGAACGAACCTTATATACAGTATTAATTTATTTTTCATCAGTTTAAGAATGGAGGATATGCAAACTTTTAAAATAACGTTTTAATTTCTCGAGTCCTTATCAAGCGATCACAATGAAATAAGGTAAAATTTACCGCCTTGATAATATTCATCTGCCGGTATATACGTAACTGTTACAGACCGTATATAAAACAATCCAACATGGCGTCATGCGGTATGTTTCACGGCTTCTCGATATCTGAGAATCTCTTTAAGCAATCAAACTGAAATTTTGTGTGGTGATACAGGACAATTAAGTAGGTACATATATATGTGACTTTCAAATTGTTGAGGAACACAAATACAACATGGCGACCAAGTTATGTTCAAATATTAATAAATCCTTTCTGGGCGATGAAACTTGGTGCAGCAAATTTTTATTCAGAACTTCGTATGGTGATAGGCCTAACTCAAGTCTAATCGTTTAAAATAAATCATAATGACATAAGTTCGTTATTTTAAATCCTCATATTTGATGTATGGTATCCTATTCAAGTGATCGTAGAGAATATTCGTATGATGGGCTATTATAACAACCATTATCTAATGACACAACATTCTGTAGCATACGTTCTGTGAACTATAGACGCCACGCATTTAACTTTTTCTTTAAATTATCTCCCGTGATTAGATACAGAAAGGTGCCATTTCGCAGGACGAGTCGCTCATTCCCGATAGTGACTGACAGCAGTGGCTACGCTGGCTAAAGCGCAGCGTTAGGTCTTGGGGTCAAGCTCTCTGCTGACTCGGTAGACGCGTGGGTTCGAGCCCCACCGTCAGCTGTCCTTGAAATGGTTTTCCTTGGTTTCCGATTTTCAACACCAGGCAAATGCTGGGACGGCACCTTCTGATAGGCCACGGCCACTTCCTTCCACATCCTTGCCCAGTTTCATTCATCTTCATCCATTCCATCTCCCATCCCAACGCGCAGGTCGACCACGGGCGTTGACTAGAAAGACCTGCACTCGGTCTCTCAGGAGGCCACACGACAACAACAACAACAAAAAACGATAGTTAAAGTTATAATATTCTGGCACATATTTTCTGAATGTAATAGTGGTGGAGGGGATTGTTTTGAGGTGTAAAACACCAATGACATCTGCCCCGATTTTCCTTTGTGGGCGTAGGAAACTATAGATTATAGGCATGTCCATATCTGAAAAAAAACATATTTTACTGTGATCAATTGGACCTGTCTCTCGGTAAATTGATAAACCAATACACAATTCCTTACTTTTGCATTCGTGTATTGTAGATAAACCTCATAGTGTAACTTTGGATACATATTTTCCAGTGCCGAAGGTGTGTTGACGTGAGTTATCTTGAGTAACGAAGAACGTTTTGATTTAAGACAGGGCATGCACTGGTGCTATAGTTAGACAGTTTTGCTGTCTTAAAACATTATGATATAATTGTCGTCTGAAATGACTACAGTTCTTGTATACAGAATTTTGCGTTTGAAAATGTTGCTCTGTACTTTATCACAACGGACGTCTTGTACAAAAAGCTATTTAGTTCTTCACTTTGAAAATCCTTTAAATATGTGGGGGAGTTTTTAAGTGGAAAACACTATTAGATTATGAAATTGGCTATTTAATCTCTTATGGAACTACTTGTTTAAAATTCAACACTAGTCACTATCTTCAATTTCACATGAAAATGTACAAAAAGGAGGTCAATATATTTAGCCCTAAACGAAGATTTACTGTGCTAAATTTCACTGCAATCGGATAATATTTAATACGCCAGAAAAGCGCATACTAATACTTGAATTTCACGTGGCCACCATGTTATTTGGTCGGCATCAGAGTTTTGAAAGTCATATAAGAGAACTTACGTTATTGTTTTCTATCACCATACAAAATTTCGGTTTGATTAATGCAAGAAATCCGGAGATATTGAATGCCGGTGGAATATTTGCCTTCTTTTATATTTGATATTGGTAATTGTTGAAATTTGAAAGGCATGGTCGGAATTTTATGAATATTTTAAGTCTTTACCAAGTTTGATTAAAATTGCTCTTGTCCATTAAAATGTATTAGGGGGAATCCACACATACACACTCAAATACGGTCTAACTGTGGTCTCAATAACCTATATTTTATGTTATGGAAATGGGCTAAATATTAGAAGACGAATATGGTAGAACTAGCACAATTAGCGTGCCATAGTTACGTTGGACAGCTATGTCAACAAGGGGCTTGGAAGAATTGTGCATATGTAACAAAGGGCTCACGCAAGCTCACATCAGCATGCAGAGAACGTGAAAGAACGATTAAGTTCACTTTTGTTTCAACATTTAGTAGCATGGTCTGATTTTCCTTGTGAGAATACATATTGAGGTAAAGCGGTGAAATCTGTTAGCTATAACGTTGCAAATTAATGAATACGGTAGTCTGCAGTTTGCGTGGTCTTCAGAACTTTGTTCTATTCGCCCTGCGCATTTTACTTCTGCCAACTTACCTGGTTTTTCACGGTGTTCATACTCTAAATCTTAAGCTATCAGCTATGTATATGAGTCTATGCAATTTGCGCAAATGAAGTATTACATCGATGAGGAATCTAACGCAGTGAGAATGACTAGTTATTCGTAATGAAATTTCACGAGAAAAAATGTATTCCTCACTTAACAACCAATTCCTATTTGAATATACTCCGTGAGGTTAGGATGCTCATTATCATATTCCCCAATTATATGGCAAGGAATTAAGACATACCTCCAAGAATGTAATTTCCTCGTGTTGGTATCTGCTTTTAAAACATAATTATTCGCCGGTGTTTGCATGAATAACTCGCATAACCAATATCTCACTGTCTTGCACCCGTAGATTGATATCTGCAGTACATTCACTGAAAGCCTGGCGTACACATAATTCTAAATATCCCAAAGTCACGCAAATTTACAGTCGATAATTACAGGGGTTCTGCATTTGTTTTCCATGCAACGTTCTACTACTTTGGATGAATGTTGTCAGACAAGAATTTAAACTACATGGGTCACAAATAAGCTTTAACCAAAGGTCAAGGAATAATTTTGAGATTTAACAGAAGATAAGCCGGAGATTGATCTGTGACTTATCTAGTTGAGCAGGTATGTGGAATGTAACTTGATCTCATCATGTAATTAAGAACGACCGCCTCGTTGCGTAGTGGCTAGCACCCTTTCCTCTCACCGCAGAAGCCTGGGTTCAATTCCCAGCTCTGCCAAGGATTAATTCTGCTCTGAGGGCTGGAACGGAACGGGGTACACTCAGTCTCGTGAGAAAAGACTCAGGTGGGTTAAATTCCTTCTCAGCCATCCCGGAAGTGGTTTTCCATGTTTTCCCACATCTACTCCAGTCGAATTCCGGGATGCCTATAACTTAAGGCCACGGCCGACTCCTTCCCAATCGTATGACTTACAACAACACACACTAATACAGCCATCAAGTAATGTGATGATGCCGGTTTAAACCTCCAGACGTTGCTTGGGCGGCACTCGCGGCTCTTTCGCGATGGCCGGTCAAGGGATGCCCCTACCCTACCTCCCCTTCCCTCCCGCCTTAACCCCAACCCAATAATAATAATTATTATAATAACAATTAATAACAAAAATAATAATAATAATACTAAGACCTGCATGATTTCAAAAACCCCATGTTTCCCCCCCAAATTCCCGAATACTTCCTAAATTCCACCAAGAATCCATTAAAATACCCCAAAATTCCCACTAAATTCCCCAGAATTTACGAAATTTATTGTAGATTCCACCAAATCCCCTAATCTTTCCCAAATGTACCCAAAATCCCCCAGATTTTCCCAAAGTCCCTAAACTAACCTAGAAATCCCCAAATTGCTCCACGATTTCCCAGAATCCTCCTAAACGTTCCTGCAATTCCCCAAATTCCCCTCAAATTCTTCCAAATTCCTTTAAATGCTTCACAATTCTCCCCAGAATCCCACTTCGAAGACGTCCCTACAATTTACCCCACAATTCGCTAGATTTCCCCCAAATCCCCTAAAATTCCCCAAATGTACCCAAAATATCCTCAGATTTCCCCGTAAATCCCTAGACTACCCCAGAGTTCCCCCATGCCCTAAAATTCCCCAGATTTCCCCCACATTTCTCACATTTACCACAATTCCCCATAATTGGGGTAAAGTATCCCAAGCAGGTTTCCACAAGTTCATGTAGCTGCATAGACAAGCACACACTTGTCTCGAGATTGGGATGTGAGATAGTCCTGGAGGAGGATGCGGAGGTGTGTTGGCGGGAACAGATGGTTGGGAGGCTGTACAGACAGGTAGAAAGCAGTTGCGAGATTGTAGATGGCTACGGCCGATCCTACTTCAGTGACAAACTGAATAGGCAAACCCCAATTCATCAAGTATAAAATAATCGATATCTCACGAATCGAAAACCGGAGATGGTCACGAGGGGTGTCAAATTGCACGGGATGACGCTCCTTTCCTATAGACGACTTATTTTCCCAAATTTTGCCAAAGATCCAAACTATACATTTTGAAAATTTTGATTTTTTGACTTTTTAAATTTAATTATTATTTTAATTTATTATTTATGTACTTTTTATTTATTATTTATCTTAATTTTTTGATTTTAACTAAGGGCCTAATTGTATGTTCTGAAAATTTTGATTTTCTGACTTTCGATTTTTTCCATGTTTTAATTTATTATTTAGCCTATATCATTTCTATTTACCATTTTGTTTTTAATTTTTAGACTTTGCCAAGGGGCCTAACTACACATTTTGAAAATTTTGATTCTATCATTTTTAATTTTATATAATGTATTTAATTTATTATTTATATTATTTTTATTTATTACAAGCTGTAGCCGGCATGCGTTGCAATTAACATCAAAGAAAGTGTTGGCATTGTAATTTGGTTTCTTGAAGTGCTTTTGGATACACATTTTTTTTCAATTTCCGTTAACTGCCTCTAAGCTATCGTAAAATGGATTTACTAATTTTGAAACATTTGTGGGAGAGTGCGCAACAACTCACCAAAGTTTAATCGCAATCGGATGAATGGTATATGAACGCAGATGGAACTTTGCTGAAACTTTCGCTCATTAGTTGAAACTACTCGTGCTCTACCTATTGTGCAATGGATTTTCTAAGTCAGAAACCTTCCCTGGACTGTGCACCACATCTCAGCCAAGTTTCATCGCTATCGGACGAATGGTAGGCCTATATAAACGCGTACGGTACTTTGTTGAAACGCTTCGCGCGTCGTCGCTCATTTGTTGAATCTACTCGTGCGCTACCTATTGTAAAGTATATTTGCTAAGCCAGAATCCTTCCTTAGAGTGTACTCAATATCTCACCCAAGCGTCATCGCTATCGGACGAATGGTATATGAACGCATAGGTGACGTTGTTGAAACGCTTCGTGCGTCGTAGCTCATTTGTTGAATCTACACGTGCGCTGCCTATTGTAAAGTGGATTTACTCAGCCATAAACCTTCCCAAAAGTGTACACAACATCTAACCCAAGTTTCATAGCTATCGGACGAATGGTATATGATTGTATACGGGACTTTCTTGAAACGTTTTGCGTGTTGTCACTCATTTGTTGAATCTACTCGTGCGCTATCTACTGTGAAATGTATTTACTCACCCAAGTTTCATTGCTATCGGACGAATGGTGTATGAACGCATACGGGACTTCGTTGAAACGTTTCGCGCGTCGTAGCTCATTTGTTGAATATATCCGTGCGCTGCCTATTGTAAAGTAGATTTACTATGCCAGACACCTTTCCTGGAGTGTACACAACATCTCACACAAGTTTCATCCCTATCAGACGAATGGTATATGAACGCATACGTGACTTTATTGAAACGCTTCGCGCGCCGTAGCTCATTTGTTGAATCTACACGTGCGCTGCTATTGTAAAGTGGATTTACTCAGCCATAAACCTTCCAAAAAGTGTACACAACATATAACCCAAGTTTCATAACTATCGGACGAATGGTAGGCCTATATGAAAGCATACGGGACTTTGTTGAAACGCTTTGCGTGTCGTCACTCATTTGTTGAATCTACTCGTGCGCTATCTACTGTGAAATGTATTTACTAAGTTAGAAACCTTCCCTGGAGTGGAAACAACTTCTCACCCAAGTTTCATCGCAATCGGATGAAAGGTTTACGATCAAATACGGGACTGTGTCGAAATGCTTCGCGCGTCGTTACTCTTTTGTTGAATCTACTCGTGCGCTGCCTATTGTAAAATGGATTTACTAAGCCAGAAACCTTCCTTGGAGAGTAATCAACATCTCACCCAAGTTTCAGCGCAATCGGATGGGTGGTGTATGAACGCATAGGAAACATACACTCCCACACACCCACATACATACTATCAAGTAAGATTGAATTTTATATATATAGATGTGTCGTCATTTTCCCAACCTTTGCCAATGGGCCTAGCTACACATTCTGAATATTTTGAATTTTTGACTTTTTATTTAACATTTTAATTTTTTATTTAAATAATTTTTATTTATTATTAATTTTTTGATTGGGCCAAGAGGGACTAACTGCATATTTCGAAAATTTTGTTTTTCGACTGTTTAATTTTATTTAATGTTTTAATTTATTTAATTTGTAATTTTTAATTAACCATTTTGTTTTAATTTAATCCTTGATTTTGCCAAAGGTCATAACGAGTGTCATAGCCGCCACGCGCACGTGACTAGTGGTGGGCCCTTGGTGGTAGAAAACCCGATATTTCGCGAACCAATAAACAGAGATAGTCACGTGAAGTGTCAAATTACTCGAGGTGAATCCTCCTTTCCCATGGACCACAGATTTACTCAATGAATCCAACACACGTAGCTTATTTCTATTATTTATTTAATTATTATTATTATTATTATTA
The DNA here is from genome assembly GCA_946902985.2 of Meconema thalassinum. Classification (NCBI taxonomy): domain Eukaryota; kingdom Metazoa; phylum Arthropoda; class Insecta; order Orthoptera; family Tettigoniidae; genus Meconema; species Meconema thalassinum. The sequence goes on from OX336389.2 coordinate 1,395,820,821, forward strand.
TTGTTATTGTTATTTATTACTTAACATTTTTTTATTTTTTTATTTAACGAAGCACTAAACTGTAAGGTCATTGACCTGAGATTTGTCGAACCAATAATCGTAGAAACTTGATCTAGGATTTGATTTAATGCATGTAGTAATCTTTATTTTGCGATTTTGTTGATTCGAGGTTTTGCTAACTGGAGATTTCTCAAATTCATAATCGTAAAAACTCGAGATAGGATTTAAATTACTACATGCAATATTTTTTATTATTTTTAAGATCTTTAATTTTTAGATTTCTCTAATCCGAGATTTCCTGTACAAATAATTGTATTTCATTAATCACAAACACCGGACTAGCAGTTTGAGTACCCGAAGCAAGCCTATATCCTTTTTTATTAAACAGCTTTAAGAATTTAAACAAGTACATTTTGTTTGAACATGGCTATATTTTTATTGACTTGCGATTTTCAAAATGAATAATTAAAGAAAGACGTATAAGGAATTGTTTCACTCAGGATTTTATTTCCTTTAACGTGAATTATTTATTTTTAGATTTAGCCAAAAAGCGAAACTGCAAAGTCACGAACTCGAGAATTTACAAACTAATAATCGCAGAAATCCGATTTAGGGTTTAAATTATTGTATGTAAGGTTCTTCTATCTTAAAGATTTTAAATTTTTAGATTTTGCCTATTAGAGATTTATTGTACAAATAATTGAATTATATTTAGAATACTTTAAGCTAGCCTTTACTATGTTTTTTGGTAAGAATTTAAGCAAGTACATGTTGTTTGAACGTGACTATACCTTTGAATTAACTTTTAGGTTATTGACTTGAGTTTTCGAAACCGATAATTTGATAATGTTAAACAACAGCGCACATTAAAAAGCGCAAACCTTTATTACAAAAGCAAATTATTATTTTAAATTTTAGAGAAAGGAGCTAACTAGAGATTTTAATAACAGTTTTTTAAATCTTATTTCATACACGGTAAACATTGCTATATGTAAAATAGGCTTTAACCAAGTTTAGAACATGCTACCTGACTGTACTCTAACATGATAGCATGAGCAAGCGATTTATGAATTCTTTAAATTATTTATTTATTTATTTAATGCACTAGTTATTTATTATTTAATATTAATTACGCACGTAAATGTAGGTAGAAAAATAATTACACTAAACTTTAAAACTAATTTTTAGGCCGTGAGTGGCACTGCGATAAGAATTTGATAACCAGGCACGAGTTAGCTGCCAGTGAACACTTTGGTGACTATGCTTGTTTTTGACCAGTGGGAAGGGTTCTAGAGAGCGGATTGTCATTTTGGTAGATGTACAACAGATGTTTATATGAAAACCAAGCGTCCATGTTGGTTCTTTACAAAAACGTGACATTATACAAGAGACTGTTACGATAGCCGATCTAAAAGACAGTTATTTATCAAATTATTAATTATTTAATAATTAAATATTTATTTAATTACAGTATTTATCTGTTTTTCAAAATTTAAAAGTAGTCAAAAACTTTACATTTATTTCTAACAAGCTGTACCCGGCATGCGTTGCAATGCCAATCAAAGAAAGTTTTGGCATTGTAATTTGGTTTCTTGAAGTGCTTTTGGATACACAATTTTTTCTTCAATTTCCGTTAACTGCCTCTAAGCTATCGTAAAATGGATTTACTAATTTTGAAGCATTTGTGGGAGAGTGCGCAACAACTCACCAAAGTTTCATCGCAATCGGATGAATGGTATATGAACGTAGATGGAACTTTGCTGAAACACTTCACGCGTCGTCATGCATTTGTTGCATCTACACGTGCGCTACCCATTGTAAAATGGATTTACTAAGTCGAAAACCTTCCCTGGCGTATACACAACAAATCATCAAAGATTCATCGCAATCGGATGAATGGCATATGAACGCTTACGGGATTTTGTTTAAACGATTCGCGCGCCGTCACACATTTGTTGAATCAACTCGCGCGCTACCAATTGTACAATGGATTTACTAAGTCAGAAACCTTCCCTGCAGTGTGCACAACAACTCGCCCTAGTTTCATCACAATCGGATGAATGGTATATGAACGCAGATGGAACTTTGTTGAAACGGTTTGTGCGCCGTCACTCATTTGTTGAAACTACTCGTGCGCAATCCATTATACAATGGACTTACTAAATTAGAAACGTTCCCTGCAGTGTGAACAAAAACTCACCCAAGTTTCATCGCAATTAGATGAATAGTAGGCCTATATGAACGCATACGGGACTTTGTTGAAGCGATTCGCGTGCCTTCGCTCATTAGTTGAATCTACTTGTGCGCTACCTATTGAGCAATGGATTTTCTAAGTCAGAAACCTTCCCTGGACTGTGCACCACATCTCAGCCAAGTTTCATCATTATCGGACGAATGGTAGGCCTATATGAACGCGTACGGTACTTTGTTGAAACGCTTCGCGCGTCGTCGCTCATTTGTTGAATCTACTCGTGCGCTACCTATTGTAAAGTATATTTGCTAAGCCAGAATACTTCCTTAGAGTGTACTCTATATCTCACCCAAGCTTCATCGCTATCGGACGTATGGTGTATGAACGCATACGTGACTTTGTTGAAACGGTTCGTGCGTCGTAGCTCATTTGTTGAATCTACACGTGCGCTGCCTATTGCAAAGTGGATTTACTCATCCAGAAACCTTCCCAAAAGTGTACACAACATCTAACCCAAGTTTCATAGCTATCGGACGAATGATATATGAATGTATACGGGACTTTCTTGAAACGTTTTGCGTGTCGTCACTCATTTGTTGAATCAACTCGTGCGCTATCTACTGTGAAATGTATTTACTCACCCAAGTTTCATTGCTATTGGACGAATGGCGTATGAACACATACGGGACTTTGTTGAAACGGTGTGCGCGTCGTAGCTCATTTGTTGAATCTCCTCGTGTGCTACCTATTGTAAAGTGGATATACTAAGCCAGAATCCTTCCTTAGAGTGTACTCAATGTCTCACCCAAGTTTCAATGCTATCGGACGAATTGTATATGACCTTATACGGGACTTTGTTGAAATAATTCGCGTGCCGTCACTCACTTGTGTAATCTACTCGTAAGCTTCCTATTGTAAAGTAGATTTACTAAGCCAGACATCCTCTCTGGAGTGTACACAACATCTCACCCTAGTTTCATCGCTATCGGACTAATGGTATATGAACGCATACGTGGCTTTGTTGAAACGCTTCGCGCCTCGTAGCTCATTTGTTGAATCTACTCGCGCGCTGCCTATTGTAAAGTGGATTTACTAAGCCAGAAACCTTCCCTGAAGTGTACCCAACATGTAACCCAAGTTTCATAGCTATCGGACGAATGGTATATGAATGCATACGGGACTTTGTTGAAACGCTTTTCATGTCGTTACTCATTTGTTGAATCTACTCGTGCGCTATCTACTGTGAAATGTATTTACTAAGTTAGAAACCTTCCCTGGAGTGGAAACAACTTCTCACCCAAGTTTTATGGCAATCGCATGAAAGGTTTACGAACAAATACGGGACTGTGTCGAAATGCTTCGCGCGTCGTCGCTCATTTGTTGAATCTACTCGTGCACTGCCTATTGTGAAATGGATTTACTAAGCCAGAAACCTTCCTTGGAGAGGAATTAACATCTCACCCAAGTTTCAGCGCAATCGGATGGGTGGTGTATGAACGCATAGGAGACATACACACCCACACACCCAAATACATACTATCAAGTAACACTGATTTTTATATATATAAAGTTAAGAATTATAAACACTTACTCGTGCTAGGATTATCTTCTGTTAACCTCTCTTGGTTAACTCTTTTTTTTGCGAAACAGACGGTATTAGAATACTAAGTGTTTACGATGGTATTACTCATTTCTAAAACCCATCACACGGTGCCTGAGAGGTTTCCTAAAATCTCCCCGGAACTCCCTTAAGTGTCCCTAAAGTTTCCCTATTTATCCCCATCTTTCATAAAATTCTTTAGATTTTACCATAATTCCCGTAAATGCTCATACAATCAATTACATTTTTTCAAATTCCTAAGATCCATAAAATGTACTCAAATTCCTTAAAGTTTACTAGATTTGCCTTAATTTCCCTAATATTCTATTTTAGGTTTCCTATTTACATGTGTTTTTCCCAAGGTTTCCCACACTTTCCCCAGACAAATACCGAGATGCAGACCCTGGCCCTACTAAAACTCTGTTGCACAGTTTTATTTATCACTTTTTTGTCCATTACGAGCTAAGCATTTGAAAGGGCATCTGACCATAAAAACTATCAGGTACCCGAACGGGTTATTTGAAAATTTTATACATATTTAACTAAAAATATTGAATTGTTAACACTTACCTGCACCGGGATTCTCTCTCTCTTGTCGATATCAATGGAAGCCAACACTAGCTCTCTAGCAAAACCAACGGTATTGGGCTATTTGAGACCTAGGATGTTAATATCATAACCACATCCGTGGGTTTGTGACCGGCCATGGTGTAACGGTAAATGCTAGTTAACTGGCGGGGCCGACAACTTACACATGAATACGATCCTTATAAATTAGCTAATGTCCAATTTAATTTCCTTAAATTATTTAAAGACGCCCCCAAACTGGCAATTAAACACTAATTTCACGGGACTGACGACCGCAATGTTACAAAGTTTTCTACACTCTCTTTAGTACACAGGGTTAATAGCCATGTTATATAAATACCCTAACTAGACGGTTATAACGACTTTAATATTGTAAATCCCATAATATGATATACTGTATATGCACCCAAGTACACCGAGCTGACGACCTATGCATTGATATTTTTTGGGAAGGGTAATCGGGCGTAAAAAACCACACATCACATTGACTTTTATCGTATATTAACCCCGACACACATTATAGAGAACTGAAAACAAACTGATCATGAATGGATTGGCAAGTAAGTTGAGCTAACAAGCTGACATGGCAGGAAGATATGTCTCTATAGTGCGTCTCTACCTTAAAAACAGTATGGAATTAAATGGAGTATTTGACTCTCACTCGCACTCCTATGTCCTGCAATTCGCTTTGTCCTCTTCTACCCCGGCGATGTTGCCATTTCCCAATAATTGAAAGTGGCAAACCTAAGAAAATGTTTGCGTGGTCTTATAGAGAATTTTCCGCTCTTTATGATGATGTAAAAAGAAAAGCCATAAATATTTAGCATATGGCCCAATTTTCCCAATTACGATATTTTAGCGCCAATCTATAATTTTTCAGGTATAAAACTTATCACGCCATAGATAATGAACTATGATCGCAACAGATCAAGAATTTATTTTTAGATTGCCTGATGTTGGTAGAAGATGCCCTATTTCTGAGGGCAGTAATTATTTTCATAATAAGGAAGTTATGATTTTTTTCCTTAAATGTTACTTGAAAAGTCTGGGATGGTGACACAAAAAAGTTACGTTGGGAGAAACGTTTTTGCTGTTGACTTTAGGTTGGTGACTAAGGGAGGAGAAATGTTCATTAATGTCTGAAATAGGTTTTAAAACAAACCAGAGCTCGATATCAGATAGCATTCATAAGTTATCGCACTTCGCGTAGTCCTCCCGCCCAGCGCTGCGTTGACCCAGCGAACGTTTGTTTACTCAGGTGATGCGTATATCCCCGAGTGCGTTTTATGGAGGGCAGGTGAAGTTAAACTGTGAAATGGAGTGGAGATTATGTTCTTTATAAATTGTACGCCTCGTTGCGTAGTGGATAGCATTCTTAGCTGTCACTGTGTTGTCACCGTGGAGGCCCGGGTTTGAAACCTGGCTCTGCCAAGAAATTTAATTCTGGTCTGAGGACTGGAACGGGGTGTACTCAACTTCATGAGACAAAACTGAGAAGAGGTGGGTTCGATTCCTACCTCAGCCATCCTCGAAGTGGTTTCCGTAGTTTTCCTTTGTTCGTCCCGGGAATGAACAAGGGTTCGTTAATGGTGCAGAGTTAACGTTTCTGTGCCAAAAGAACACGACAGCCACCCACGACGAACTGACAGGTGAAGTGTATGAAAAGTATTTCGCCAAGCAATTGTTGCTCAATGTTCCCGAAGGATCTATCCTAGTAATAGACAATGTAGGCTATCACAGCAGAGAAATGTTCCTTGCTTGCCACCATACCACACCACCATACCACAGTGAACGTAACCCCATTGAAATGGTATGGGCGCAAGTGAAGAACTATATAAAATTGAACAACGCCTCATTAAAGGAACAAGAAATGAATATGTAATTTAATTTCGGCTGCATACCACCACTTGACCACACACAATTGGGTTAATTACGTGGACGACAATATATATTATATTTATTATTTTATTATTATTATTATTATTATTATTATTATTATTATTATTATTATTATACACACATCAAAAAAAGTTTTGCATCACCTCGGTTCCCAGATCTCCGGCATATAGACGTTGACTGTGTATATTGTATCCAAGATACAGTCCCTTTGACTGTTCATAGATGTCACTAAAACTGCTCAAGGATGTAAACAACCATGCATGAGCAGGGCCTATTAGACGGAGGGGGTACGACAGCCGATCAGTTCCAGTCATTCCACCAGGACGAAGGTACGCTGCTCATGTTGTCTGTAGTTCTACCATGCCTAGAAGGTCAATACCGCAGTTCGATCGCGTCCGCATTGTTACTTTGTGTCAAGAAGGGATCTCAACAAGGGAAGTTTCCAGGCGTCTCAGAGTGAACCAAAGCGATGTTGTTCGGACATGGAGGAGGTACAGAGATACAGGAACTGTCGATGACAGGCCTCGCTCAGGCCGCCCAAGGGCTACTACTGTAGTGGATGACCGCTACTTACGGATTGCTGCTCGGAGGAACCCTGACAGCAATGCCACCATGTTGAATAATGCGTTTCGTTCAGCCACAGGACGTCGTGTTTCAACTCAAACTGTGCGCAATAGGCTGCATGATGCGCAACTTCACTCCCGACGTCCATGGCGAGGTCCAGCTTTGCAACCCCGACACCATGCAGCGCGGTACAGATGGGCCCAACAACATGCTGAATGGACCCCACGGAATTGGCATCACGTTCTCTTCACCGATGAGTGTCGCATATGCCTTCAACCAGACAATCGTCGGAGACGTGTTTGGAGGCACCCTGGTCAGGCTGAACGTCTTAGACACACTGTCCAGCGAGTGCAGCAAGGTGGTGGTTCCCTGATGTTTTGGGGTGGCATTATGTGGGGCCGACGTACGCCACTGGTGGTCATGGAAGGCTCCGAAACGGCTTTACGATACCTGAATGACATCCTCCGACCCATAGTGCAACCATATCGGCAGAATATTGGAGAGGCATTTGTCTTCATGGACGACAATTCTCGACCTCATCGTGCACATCTTGTGAATGCGTTCCTTCAAGATAACGACATCGCTCGACTACAGTGGCCAGCATGTTCGCCAGCCATGAACCCTATCGAACATGCCTGGGATATGTTGAAAAGGGCTGTTTATGGACGTCTTGACCCACCAACCACTCTGAGAGATTTACGCCGAATTGTCGTTGAGGAGTGGGACAATTTGGACCAACAGTGTCTTGATGAACTTGTGGATAGTATGCCACGGCGAATACAGGCATGCATCAATGCAAGAGGACGTGCTACTGGGTATTAGAGGTAGTGGTGTGTACTGCAATCTGGACCACAAATGCTGAAAGTCTAGCTGTATGATGGTACAACATGCAATGTGTGGGTCTCATGAGCAATAAAACGAGCTGAAATGTTGTTTGTGTTGATCTCTATTCCCTTTGTATTTAACGGTTCCGGAACTCTTGGAACCGAGGTGATGCAAACCTTTTTTGATGTGTGTATGTCATAATATCATTTAATGTAACCTATGATATTCGAGAAAATGTAATATTATAACATGTTATAATATTCAAGAATAATTGGAAATTATAAATTATTATAAGTGTGCATTAAAATCGCGCTCTGAGCTTCGGTGTATCATATCTAAATATTGTACCGTCGTTCACTCCACGGCATGAGGTGCAGTTATATACAAAAAACAAATATTTTCGAAATTTCCGAGTTTTGCGTAAAAGCACGCCTGTATACGAGTTATGTTACACCATGTGCCGGCCTTGCAGAACTTGTATATGCAGCAGATCTGGCATCAGCTCGCTCCATTTAATACGTACTGTCTTTTAAGGTAGAGACGCTCTATAGTTACCATCAGGCAATAATATGTTTGTATGACGTAACAGTCGCAGTTCTTAATCTCTCTCTTTTACCTTAACGGGATGCAGTACGCCTAGTGATACAAAACAGAGGAGAGCCGGCTTTGATTCCCCCTATTAGCTATCCTGGAATTGTTTCCCCACATTTACTCCAGGCAATTGCAAGGTTGGCTCCTAACTTAAGGCCACGGACATCTCCTTCCCAATCCTATTTTCTTGCGTAGTGGCTAGCACTCGTGACTCCTGCACCGAAGGTCTGGGTTCGATTGTCAGCACGGTGAAGAAATTTATATCATGTCTTCGAACAGGAACGATGTATACTTAGTTTCGTGATACAGTACTAAGAAGACATGGGTTCGATTTTCACCTCAGCTGCCCTAGAAGTAGCTTTTCGTGGCTTCCATTATCCTTGGCACTTGCTAGGGCAGTGTTAAGTTTGCATACCTCTTAACTAAGCAGAAAGGGTTCGATCCCCTCCCCAGGTTAATGTACGGTATATTTTGGAATTAAAATTTACCATTCTATGATTTGGATTCAACGTACGACTGGAGGTCTCTCAATACCTCTACGGATTTACAACGAGATCCAACTGAGTCTGACATTGCTTTTACTTACGGGTAACTGGCTCTTTTTTATCTTTTACTTCTTTTTAATTTCCTGTTCACCTCTTTTGGTCAACTCTTGTTTTCTTTTCCAAACCCGATGGTATTAGAATATATGGGCCCTATGGAGTCTATAATTGTTTTATATCTACTTACCCAATTGCTAATTTCCAAGCTAATTTTCAAGCCAGTTATAGCAAGGGCAGTCTAAATACTAAGCGATATAGATAGCGTTTTAAGTCTACAATAACTTTGTTCTCATAGAATACTGTAGTTTAGGGGCCGATAACCTAGATGTTAGGCCCCTTAAAACAACAATTATCATCATCATCATCATCATCAATACTGTAGTTTGTAATTGAAAACTCTAATTTCCTTTATTTTATACTAGCAATCTGAGGATATATTCTATACTCTAATGTTTTACTTGCTCTATGACAGCACTTATTATGTCCTAACTTATAATGCTATTTTTAGCCTACTTTTCACATTTTGCAAAAATGAGGAAAAAGTAGACTTATGAGATCGATCCGGGAAAATGTGTGTCTGTCTGTCTGTCTGTCTGTCTGCTGTCTGTCCTTCAGTCTGTCTGGCTGGCTGTGTGTGTGTGTCCCCCTATCAATTCCTAAACGGTTGTAGAAATCGAAACCAAATTTAGTATGAGTAAAGATGTATACCGGAATAACTCACGCCCATATTTGAAAATGATGTCAGTGCTACCAATTACTGAAAAACGCACTAGAAATTTGAGCTCCATGTTGGATATCATGGGAGGTATGCATGGGAGCTATTCAAAAATTGGCACACATGTAGATAACACTATTTCAGTTTAATTTCCAGGAGGCCATATATGACAGTGCTGCCAAAATAATGTTAAGCCTTCTGATAGGTCCAATTTTTAAATGCCTATAACGTCTACACTATCAATTGGATTTCAACCAAATTTTGTATGTAATATGTGTACATAAACAGATATTACTGAGCGTATTCTTAAGAGCCACCAGGGATGCCAACTGTTAATAATTGTTCTCTCTCTCTTCTATTATCCAAATACCAATATATCAGAAAGTATGCAAGCCGACAGCTTTAAACTATGCACACGTATAGTACCTGACATTTTAGATTAATTTTGGAGTAACTTATATTCTTCAGTTCTACCAACATGAATCTAAGCCTGTTGAAAGGGCCAATTTTGGCACAACAAGATATCATAATATTTCAGATTAGGCTATTTCTGACCAGCACACGCATGACATTGTTGCCAACATGCTTTTACGCGTGCTGTTAGATCCAATGTCTAACTGCATGTAACGTCCATTGGACTTCAACCATTTTTTTAAAATTCCGTACCGGTACCTGGAACTAAGAATATATTCAGTCACCAGGGCTGCCAACTGTAATGCTCAATTAGGCTACATTATACCAGGTATATTTCGAACTAATTAGACATTTCGATATTACCAACTTATTTTCGTCATTATTCTAGATAGGTTCATATACTGTAGATTAATCGTTGGCATGAAACTTAATTTTAAGAAAAGTAGGCTCTTTAGATCGTCACGGAACTTCTTGTTTCATTTTATAGTCTAAATTAGTAATTGTCGGGTTGGTCGAGCGGTCTAAGGCGTTTGAGTTAAGATCAAATTTTCTATGCAGTGTGGTTCACGAGACCCTTATTTTTAGCCTACTTTTCACATCTTGCAAAAATGAAGAAAAAGTAGACTTATGAGATCGGGCAAATGTGTGTCTGTCTGTCTGTCCTTCTGTCTGTCTGTCTGTCTGGCTGTGTGTGTCCCCCTATCAACTCCTAAACGGCTGGAGAAATCGAAACAAAACTTGGTGGGAGTAAAGATCTATACCCGAATATCTCACGGCCATATTTGAAAATGATGTCAGTGCTACCAACTGCTGAAAAATCGCAATTGAAATTTGAGCTCCATGTTGGATATCTTGGAAGGTATGATTGGGAGCTATTTCAAAATTGGCACACGTATAGATAATAATATTGCAGTTTAATTTCCAGGAGGCCATACATGGCAGTGTTGCCAAAATGATTATAAGCCTGCTGATAGGTCCAATTTTAAATGCATATAACTTCTACACTATCAACTGGAATTCAACCAAATTTCGTATGTGCTATGTGTACATGAACAGATATGACTGAGCGTATTCTTAAGAGCCTCCAGGGCTGCCAACTGTTAATAAATGCTCTAATTTTTTTATCCAAATACCCATATATCAGAAAGTATGCAAGCCGACAGCCTTAAACTATGCACACGTATAGTACCTGGCATTCTATATTAATTTGGAGTAACTTATATACGTCAGTGCTACCAACATGATTCTAAGCCTGCTGAGAAGTCCAACTTTATATACATGTAACTTCTATACTATCATTTGGATTTCAACCAAATTTCGGGTGTGCTATGTGTACCATAACAGATATGACTATGCCGATCTTGAGAGTAACCAGGGCTGCCAACTGTTAATAAATGTTGTCTCTATTTTTGTTACCCTAATATCAATAAATCAGAAAGTATGCAAGCCAATAGTTCTAAACTTTGCACACGTATAGTACCTGGCATTCTAGGTTAATTTGGAGTAACTAATACTGTATAGGCCTACGCCAGTGCTGCCAACATAATTTTAAGCCTGCTGATAGGTCCAATTTTATAATGCATGTAACTTCTGTACTAACTAATGGATTTCATTCAAAATTGACACAAAAATAGATCATATTATTTCAGATTATTTCTGACCAATACATGTATGTCATTGTTGCCAACATGATTTTACACGCGCTGTTAGATCCAATGTTTAACTGCATGTAACGTCCATTCTATCCATTGGACTTCAACCAATTTTTGTATTCTGTACTGAACCCTTGCAAAGAAGCTTATGAGACTCAGTTTCGGGGGGTGTAACAGTCCATATCGTAAGTTGTTGTTAAAGCGCTTCATTAACATGCAGGGTAACATATAACAAAATAACATGCACGAAAAAGTGAAGCCAGGGTTATAACAAATGAATTTAATAACAGATCAGCTATTTACAAAAAGAATTAACAAACAAAACTCCCATAATGACTCCCACTGAATAAACTAAATTTGCCAAAACTAGGCCAAATCTCAGGAGAGATTATTACACGGACCAAGTGTCCCAAGAAAAATCAACAATAATGACAATGTATGCGCGAGTGCCGTTCTACATGCTTCACGATGAGTACAATTGAATGCATGATTCGTCATCATCCGGAATAAACTTTCAGAAGACGAATCCGCATTACTTAGAGCTCGACAGACGCGGGGAACAACTATACAACACTTAAAACTAAACCGACACTTCCTATACTTAAAATAAACAACACAATAATTTCCGCATGAAATTGGAATCAAAACTGCCGTAGCAAAACATTACTGCCTAAAATTAGGACTTCTCACACAAAACAACACAAGTAAGTTAACACTTGACCAACAAAAGAAATACACATATGACCGCCGTCACTTTTACAAGTATACTACCACTACACCACACGGGCGTCACATACTAAATTACATGAACTGAGTCATAAACAATCACTAGGCTCAAAGCCAACATTTACATTATTAACACAACATCCCATCCATACGACATGCAATAATCCGTCACAAACATGGCGAACTCCCCAATTAATTATGGTTCAAAATAACCATCACAAAGAACAGGTTTGCTAAATGAAAGCTTAAAGGGGCCAGTCGGATAATAGGACTGCCTAACAAAATAAGTCACCAGGCTAGACGGGCGATTCGTGGAACTCTGCATATCTGTCAACCCACGTGTCAAATAACCTCGGCCTCCCAAGGCACGGGATCCAGTCTCGAAGAAGCGTGCCCCAAAGCACAATAATACGTGTGTGTGTGTCAGAACAAAATATATCTCAGCATTTCCCCTAGGAAATCCAAGAATCAGCATATGGCCAAGGAACAGCGGTCTCCTCAGAGCACCCTGCCTTTCCATCAAAACACAACAACAACAAAATATGAGGGCGGTAGGACCTCTACCCCTCTTCACGTAGAATCAAAACACACACCTGACACGATAACACACGCAGAATCACACGTATGGGTTAGACAGACCCTGAAATAAAATGACATAAATATTTTCCACTTGCTGGCGCCTCCGTTCTACGCCAGTGACTATCGAACCTGAAAAGGACTCAAAAAAAGTCTAATAAAAAAATACAACTAAGGTGTTCTACAATTACATCTTAATTTTGTTGCGCTCGGCAACCCTAATATGAATAATAACCTGTTCAGCAAACATCTTACAGTAATTACCTCCCTTTCCTATCAACAAAATGAACTTTAATAAAGCACCACTTATCGAATGTAACGGGTTTCGCATTCGCATGGATAAAAATCACGTACACGCGCCGTGTACCTTAAATATGACTCCAAAGAAAAATAATACACAATAAACAACTTTGGCCACGCGCCAACGTACATTTAAAACATTTAGTGTCGGTACAAGAAAAAACACTCTAAAACAATAAAAAGACTAAAATGAACTATTTACAAAGTTCCCCCGCCAATCTAACTACATATTGAATAATCAATTTTTGTACATCACCGTATCAGCTTGCAGAACATATGACTTGCATCTCGGCTCATTTCCCTACGGGAAAATTAGCCTTCCATCGTTGTCTTCGTAGAAGCGTTGGACATCACTCCGGCTCCTGACCACACGTCGGACATCTTGGTGTAGTCTCTTTGGAAGAAAGTTCAATGTTATTAAATTTGACCTGGCTATAATCGCTTGTTAGTTACTAATTTCGCCCACGAATTGTCCTATGCGATTAATCAACGAAGACTTTCCCTAGCTCTCGCTTACACACGCACAATACAACACTTGAAAAAATACAGTAAAAATTTACATGAAATGTACACTTCAAACCCATCGTCACTGGCTTATCAATACACGTTTTAAATCTGCCTGTCTCGCAGTCGTTATCTCGCTCGGTAATCTCTACTGCTCTGCGTGGACCTTCGTTCGGGTTGAGCGCTAATTGAAATATTACTCAAGTCTTGCCCCTAAGAGCTGAAAATAGTTGTCTTCAAGATAATATTTAAGAACTAAAATCGCCACGCAAACTGGCGTGAAGTTAGCTCACCAGAGCTCAAAACGTTAGACTTCAAATAATATTAGAGCTTTAAAATCGCTACGCAAACTGGCGTGAAGTTAGCTCACCAGAGCTCAAAACGAATGACCTCGAAACAGCGTCTCGTCGATCAATTTTTTGGAAACTGACAGAGTGGGGTGGAGTGGGGTGAATTAAGAAAAATTTTCTAGAGTTTTCATCTCACACACATGGGACTAGTGTCAATCTTCATCATTTAATTCAAACGTCTCAGCGCACTCATGCGGAGATAATTCGGATCGGCGGTTCTTTAGATAATCAATTCCGCGCGCTTTTTACCAGTGACGCCACCCATCGCGTGGTTTAGGCTTGGTCTCTCCTGATTGGGTGATTCAATCGTAGGTCGGTTGCAAGAAACTCGTGACCATCCCCTTATGACTCCAATTCTGGTGCATGTTGTTACACAATTTGGCCTAGAACTCAGCTTACCCGGCCATTTTCAAGAATAGCTACCAAGCTCTGTTTCTGTGGCAATCATTGCAACACGCTACCTTGCCTTCCTCTTTGTCACCATCCATAAGTACTGCCTGGGCCGCAGTAATAATAATAATAAATCATGAATACTTATTTATCGCAGATTAATAAGGGTTCAGTACCTTAAGAGATGGAACTAAGAATATATTCAGTCACCAGGGCTGCCAACTGTAGTTCCATATAAGGCTACATTAAGCCAGGTATACAGTATTTCGAACTATTTAGAAAATTCGATATTACCAACTTAATTTCGTCATTATTCTAGATAGATCCATATAGATTAATCATTTGCATGAATCTTAAATTTTAAGAAAAGTAGGCTCTTTAGTTCATCACAGAACTTCTTGTTTTTTTGGAGAAAGGAACCCATTTAACGCGTATATCATAGTCATCCTAAAAGACATTAGTACCTACTCCTTTACGACCTTAGTACAACTTTACCGTTGAGAACATGCTCGCGAATATAGTAGAAATCAATAGTGGCAATGTTATTTCAATGACCTCAAATATAATGCATGACTAGAACGATTACAGCTCCGAATAATACCTCCGTACGTTTAGACAGGAAGTGTCGACGAATAGATTCAATACGTGCCGGCAATACACCAAGGTTCACGGTAGCTAAGGTGGCTAAATCAAGAATTGCTGGAGTAGCGTCAACCAAGTCGTATAGTAGTAGGTTCGAACCTCGAACTAGTACAAATTGATTTGCTTAATGCCGTTTATTGTGGAAGTATTATGGACGCATATCTACCTATTTCAACGAGTGATTTTTTATTTGGTCCTGAAATGGACCGCATTTATCCGATGGTACGTAAACAGATTGGACGACGACATAATGATCTGTAGAACGAATGCAAAATACCCTGTATTTTCAGTGTAGCAGGTGTTCGAAATGTTGACCACCTTGGTTTTAAGGAAAACTCAGACTCACTAAGACCACCACACATGTCAAGTCAAAGCCCTTTGTAACGTCTCGGGTTGTAACCCATTCTTCAATCTTACGCTGTGGTAAGTCAAAGCCCGCTGTAACCGCGGGATATAATCTAATGCTCATTCTTACTTTTGACAAATATAAAAAAGTATTAATTGATCCGTCGCCTCAATGGTGTAGAGATGAGCGTGCTTAGCTGCCAACCCGGAAGTCCGAGATTCGATTCCCGGCTCTGCCACGAAATTGCAAAGTGAAATTATGACTGGAACGGGGTCTAGTCAGCCTCGGGTGGTCGAAATGTGTAGAGGGTGTTCAATTCCCATCTCAGCCATCATCGAAGTGGTTTTCCGTGGTTTCCCACTTCGTCTTCGGGCAAATGCCGGGATGGTACTGTACCCGAATAATCATGAAGATACACTTGTCGTTATCCGAAGATCGACTGGATCGTAGAATCTCGAAGGTCCCCGCCTAGAAAACCCTGAAAAACCTACCGACAAGCACTATATAATGATACAGCAGTCCTGAGATTGTGTTAAGGACTAAACTACTCTGGTAAGAATACTAGCTACATTTAGAGGGTGAGAAACTTACTAATTCTCGGGGAGGAATGGGTTAAGGGTGCCATATAAATGAACTGTTTCCATAACACAATCTCTCTATAATTAAAATAAGTCACTCGACGTGTAAAAATGAACGAATGAAAATTTATTACTACGAAAAATGACAGTAAATTGAATATAAATTCACCAATAAAATTAAATAGAAGTAATAAAGAATGACTCACTTGTCATCAAATAAAAATATACTGAAGTCTCACATGACTATCCATTGACAGTATCACTGTTCCGGAGTTCTCAAAAATGAACAACAGTTTAATAAGAATAAACTGTTAATAATCTCCACACGCGAAATCCGAAAATTAACAATAATATTCTTTAATTTATATCTTGTTAACTTCATTTGTTGACACTTAAAAACTATTCATAACAGCTCTCTACTTCCAGCCTCTCAATCAGCTGTTCCGTTCAAGTCGGCCATTATCAATCAGCTGTTCCATTCCCATTCACAAAAATATTCGTGAACGAACGTCGATCTCAATATTATACACGTATTTACATCAACAAGAATTATAATAACTCTCTTCCTTCCCCTGCACGTTAAAATAAACTTAGTTCCATATCAAAACTTAACTTTCAAGAAACAAACTCTTCTCCACTACACTTCCGTATCGTAATCTCATTAACTGCTGTTTAATAAACATGACAAGACGTTAAACACTCCCATTCTCTTCCTCTTCTCAAAACCTTCCTCTCATAAACAAACAGAGTTTATAATTAAAGTACATATTTGCAACCTTTCTAATAATAATGTTACGGCTGTGAGTTTGTTTCATCGTTCGCCGCATGAGTCACAACTGCCCCCGGGCTGGGCTGTGCTCTGCCTCAGTGTATTGCGTGCGCCTTATGCAACAGGACTACTAGGACAAAGGGATGGTCCAGAATATTCGTGACTCAGCCAGTGATGGAAACCTCGAGAAGCCGTGAACCCTGGATGGGTCTAGAAGCATTTATTGAGTCACCGGCCTGCTATATAAGAGCGACCTGTCAAGCAGTGTGTGTGTTTTTTTCGAGCTAGTGCGAGCGTTTATCCTGAGCGACAGAAGTGTGGTGACTTGCGAAACCCCTAGTGAAGCCAATTCTCTTGACAGCGAGGGAGTGAGAAGCACACAGGGGACTGCCTGTGTTTTGAGCTAGTGTGATTTCACTGAGCGACAGAGGTATTGTGGCGAAGTGCCGTGCGAGTTACGAAATCCAGTGACATTGTTTCCCCAGCTTGTGGACAGCGAAGCAGCGTGTAGCAGGTTATCGTAAGTAACTGTAGTTTGTGTATATAAGGACGAGGTACAGCTAGTTTCTGTCAAGGCCACCGGACTCATTAGGACTGATTAACTTCTGTGGATTGTTGACAAGTGAAAGGGGGCAAGAGCTCTCCATAAGGAAGAGACTTGAGGAAACTGGAGTAAGGTTCTAATTGCTTGTATTTGCTGATGAGTAGTGTATCTTTCTGGCCGCCGCAATAAAGTTAATTATTTCTTTAAAGGAACAATCTGTGTTGTGCTTCAACCCACCGTAATCCAGTTAACAAAAGTGTCACTAGGGGGGTGGCACGTAACAACTGGTGTCAGAAGCCGGATTACGAACTCAAACACAAGCACAACACCTGACGGTTCTGGTTTCAATCCCGAGCAGGTCATTTTTTTAATTTTCCTGTGAGAGCATGCCTCTTACAAGACAAACATCTAAAATGGAAGCGCAATTTGCAGCATTGCTAGAAAAGTTAAGTGGTATGGAAGCCAAGAGGGAAGACGGCCAGAAGAAGATGGAGGACGGCCAGAAGAAGATGGAGGACGGCCAGAAGAAAATAGCCGAGGACCTAACTGCCAAACTAGAAGACGGCCAGAAGAATTTAACCGATGACCTAACTGCGAAATTAGAGGACAGCCAGAGGAAGATAGTGCACAGCCAGAATAAGTTAGCAGAGGACCTAACCGCCAAATTTCTGGATGGCCAGAAAAATCTGGAAGAGTGTCTGCTGACGAAATTAGAGGAAAGCCAAAGGAAATTAAAACAGGATCTGCGTGAGGAAGTCACGGCAGTGGAAAAGAAATTCGTCGCCTTACAAGTGGAAGTTGCCGAGCTGCGCCGACGCCCGCTGATGGGGGTGGAGGAGAAATTCAACGCCTTACACGAGGAAGTTGCTGAACTGCGCCAACGCCCGCTGACGGGGGTGGAAGAGAAATTCAGCGCCTTACAAAAGAAAATTTCTGAGCTGAACCAACGCCCGCCGACGGGGATGGAAGCGAGATTCAACGCTCTTCAAGAGGAAGTTGCCGAGCTGCGCCGACGCACGCCCACAGGTACACCGGGAATATCAGGAACGGGACAGAGCAGAGTATCGCCCCCAACCTTCGACGGAAAGGTCCCGTGGAGCACCTATTTACGTCAGTTCGAGGCAGCCTGTTCCATAAACAACTGGAACAGCACGGAAAAGGCTACAGCTCTCATTTTAGCGCTGAGAGGTGACGCCCTTAACGTCCCTCAGGCCATCCCGACAGGATCCCAGGACTACGCTTCACTGATCGCCCATATGGAGTCCCGATATGGAGATAGCCATCTTCAGCAGGCCTACCAGATGCAGCTCCGGACCCGGGTACAGAAGAACGCGGAAACCCTGCAGGAGTTCGAGATGGACATCGCACGCCACGTAAGGCTCGCCTATCCAACAGCGCCGGCCAACTTTCTGGAACAGATTGCGCCGCAGACCTTCACCGACGGGCTACGGGACTCGGACACTCAACAGGCGCTGCGACTCGCTCGCAATAAGACCCTGGCAGATGCGCTGAGTAACGCACTTGAGTTCGAGATGGCAAAACAGGCATCTAGAATGCACGCGCGGGTGCGTCAAGTGGACGTCGACGAACCAGCAAAAACCAACGAGACCAAGCCCCTGGCCGACGAATTGATGGAGGCGCTAAGCCGTTTCTTCGATAGTCGCGGCACTACCAGCAACGACACAGCCAGAAGAAAACCGGAGAGGCGGCCCGGAAGAGGACTACCGACCTGCTGGGCCTGCGGTAAGAAAGGCCACCTGAGCAAGGACTGCGGTGATCGCCGCCGCCGAGGGTATCCGACGGGAAATCAGTAGTCTGAAAACCGCGCGGCCCAGGAAAACGAGTATTAGCCAGCCTTGGGGGGCAAAGGTTGGCTTGTGACAGTCGTCAAGCCCCGACAGTCCAAGTGCGTGTGACGAAGTTACGGAGGGACAATAGCAGCCTGATGGTCGACGGAGTCGTAAACGGAGTGAGCTGGTCCATGCTGATCGACACGGGAGCGTCGAGGACCATCGTCAATCCCACCGTGATCCCGAAGTGGAGAGTGCAACCCACACAAAGAAACCTCCAGCTAATAACCGCGACCGGAGAGACCGCACCGGTACATGGCGAAGCATCACTGGAGCTCGTCATTGGTCGACGGGCGGCGAAGCATCCAGTGCTTGTGGCTGACGTATCAAACGAAGTGATCATCGGACTGGACTTCCTGGACCAGAACAACATCATCTTGGATCTGAGTACCAACACTCTGCACTTCGGAGGTGAGGAACTTGCTTTGCAACCTGCGCACGAGTCCATCACCGCACGACGAGTAAGGCTGAGAGAAGACGTCATCGTTCCTGCCAGGACGGAGGTCAGCGCCGCCGTAATTGTCGACGGAACTGCTGAGGGAGTGGCGGCTGTCATCGAGCCAAAATATGAGGACATCCAGACCAAAGGATTGTTAGTTGCCAAGACCCTCATCAACACGACGTCTCGGTCTTACGTCCGCCTGTCCAACCTGAACGACTACGACATTACGGTTCACCAGGACACCAACCTAGGAGTCTGCGAGCCCGTTACCTGGATTGCCCGCATCACAGATACGACGGACGGACACCTGCAGACGGACAACCGAAGAAGACGCGCACTGCCAGAAGAACTACAGAAGATGTACCAAGGATCATTTAGACGAGGAAAAATCGCGCCAACTTCAGGACCTGCTACGCGAATTCCAGGACGTCTTCTCCGTGGGGAGCCAAGACTTCGGCAGGACAAACTTGGTCCATCACAGAATCGACGTTGCGGACAGCGCACCGATTAGGGCCCCATTCCGACGTGTCCCGCTCGCCAAGCAAGCCGAAGTCGACCGGATGGTAGAAGAGATGAAGGAGCAAGGGGTGATCGAGCCATCACATAGTCCTTGGAGTTCTCCGGTCGTGTTTGTGAAGAAGAAGGACGGTTTCACCAGGTTCTGCGTGGACTAAAGGCGGGTGAACGACGTCACGAAGAAAGCTAGGGCAGTTCACCGTCATGCCATTCGGTCTGTGCAACGCCCCTGCGACCTTCGAAAGGCTAATGGAGTCCATTCTGAGGGGACTACACTGGAAGACCTGCCTGGTCTACCTAGACGACGTCATCGTTCTGGGAAAAGGCTTCGAGGAGCACTACAGCAACCTGAAGGAGATCTTGATGAAGCTACGGGCTGTCCAGCTGAAGTTGAGCCCCAAGAAGTGTCAGCTCTTCCAGAATCAGGTCCCGTACCTTGGGCATATTGTCTCCGAGGAAGGGGTGCGCACCGACCCAGAAAAGACCGCGGCTGTGAGGGAGTGGCCAGTTCCGAAGGACAAGTCCCAACTACGAAGCTTCCTGGGACTCTGCACTTATTACCGTCGCTTCGTGAGAGGGTTCGCCGACATCGCCAAACCACTGCATCGACTGACTGAGAAGGACCAACTCTTCACATGGACAGCAGAATGCAACAGTGCCTTCGAACAACTCAAGCAGGCACTGTGCACCGCGCCTATTCTGGCCTACCCCAGACCTGGAACAAGGTTCATCGTCGATACCGATGCCAGCGACTTTGGTATAGGGGGAATCCTGTCGCAAATAGTGGACGGCGAGGAGAGAGTAGTGGCCTACTTCAGCAAAGCCTTGTCAAAGCCAGAGAGAAACTACTGCGTCACCAGGAAGGAAGTGCTCGCCATCGTGAAGACCATCGAACACTTCCACAAGTACCTGTACGGGCAAGAATTTCTCATCAGGACTGACCATGCATCCCTGCGGTGGCTCCTGAACTTCAAACAGCCTGAGGGTCAACTCGCGCGGTGGTTAGAGAGGCTTCAACAGTACAACTTCGAGATCCAGCACAGGAAAGGCAAACTGCATTCTAATGCCGACGCCCTGTCACGAAGACCGTGCCCCCAAGACTGCACCTTCTGTACTAGGAGGGAGGGGGACACCGGGATACAGTGCCGACGGACTACTGTGGAACTTCAAGGGAACTGGAGCCGCGAATCTTTCACGCGGGCACAAGCAGAAGATGATAACCTGGGACTGATAGCCGAATGGAAGAGGGCCTGTGTCCCCAGACCCGGGTGGAACATTGTGAGTGACTGCAGCCCAAAGTTTAAGTCCTACTGGGCGCAGTGGGACCTCGCTGATTGTAAGGGATGGCCTCATCTGCCGCGCCTGGGAGAGCACCGACGGGAAGACATCTCGGGAACAAGTCGTCGTTCCAAAGGCTATGACGGAGGAAGTCCTGAAGGAAGTCCATGGAGGATAATCTGGTGGACACCTAGGGATAAAGAAGGCCCTGGAGAAGCTGAGAGAGCGGTTCTACTGGATCGGAAGCCGACCTGACGTGGAGAACCACTGCGCGAGGTGCCACGATTGCGCAGCCAGCAAGGGCCCAGGACGAAGACGACGGGGTCCACTGAAGACTTACAACGTGGGCGACCCCATGGAGAGAGTGGCCATCGATGTTGCTTGGCCATTCCCGTTAAGCGAGGCAGGGAACCGCTACATATTGGTCGTAAGCGACTACTTTACCAAATGGCCGGAGGCGTATGCGCTCCCTAAGCAAAAAGCCGCGACGATCACAGAGACCCTGGTGAAGGAATTCGTCAGCTGGTACGGGGTACCCCAGGAGCTGCACTCCGACCAAGGGAGGAACTTCGAGCCGCAGGTGTTCCAGAACCTATGCCAGCTGCTGGGAATCCGGAAGACAAGGACAACGCCGCTACACCCTCAGTCCGACGGGATGGTAGAGCGATTCAATCGCACCATCGAGAACCATCTCCGAATAGTCGTCAGCGAGCAACACAGGGATTGGGACAAACATCTTCCACTATTTCTCCTGGCCTACCGCGCCGCCTTGCATGAAGCCACCGGGTGCACACCAGCCCGGGCCATGTTTGGGAGGGAGCTCCGTCTACCTGTCGATCTTGCCTTCGACCGACCTGGGAATGATCCGGTCCCGGTAAGCCAGCATTGTCAAGAACTGGTCGACCAACTGGAGGACGTGCACGCGTCCGCGAGGAGGAAACTGCGGATCGAGACCGACCGAATGAAGACCCGATACGACCAACAGACGGATGCCGGCGGATTCCACGAGGACGACCTGGTCTGGCTCTTCAACCCATTACGGAAGAAAGGCCTGTCACCCAAACTGCAGAAGTCCTGGGAGGGCCCGTACCGAGTCGTGAAACGGATCAACGATGTCGTCTACAGGATCCAACGGAGCCCGAGGGCGAAGATGAAGATCGTGCATCGAGATCGCCTGGCAGCCTACGGAGGGACATAGACGGACCAATGATTGATCGGGACGATCAGCCTTTTAGGAAGGAGGTGGTGTTACGGCTGTGAGTTTGTTTAATCGCTCGCCGCATGAGTCACAACTGCCCCCGGGCTGGGTTGTGCTTTGCCTCAGTGTATTGCGTGTGCCTTATGCAACAGGACTACTAGGACAAAGGGATGGTCCAGAATATTCGTGACTCAGCCAGTGATGGAAACCTCGAGAAGCCGTAAACCCTGGATGGGTCCAGGAGCATTTATTGAGTCACCGGCCTGCTATATAAGAGCGACCTGTCAAGCAGTTTGTGTGTTTTTTTCGAGCTAGTGCGAGCGTTTATCCTGAGCGACAGAAGTGTGGTGACTTGCGAAACCCCTAGTGAAGCCGATTCTATTGGCAGCGAGGGAGTGAGAAGCATACAGGGGACTGCCTGTGTTTTGAGCGAGTGTGATTTCACTGAGCGACAGAGGTATTGCGGCGAAGTGCCGTGCGAGTTACGAAATCCAGTGACATTGTTTCCTCAACTTGTGGACAGCGAAGCAGCGTGTAGCAGGTTATCGTAAGTAACTGTAGTTTGTGTACATAAGGACGAGGTACAGGTAGTTTCTGTCAAGGCCACCGGACTCATTAGGACGGATTAACTTCTGTGGTTTGTTGACAAGTGAAAGGGGGCAAGAGCTCTCCATAAGGAAAAGACTTGAGGAAACTGGAGAAGGGTTCTAATTGCTTGTATTTGCTGATGAGTAGTGTAACTCTCTGGCCGCAATAAAGGTAATTATTTCTTTAAAGGAACAATCTGTGTTGTGCTTCAACCCACCGTAATCCAGTTAACAAAAGTGTCACTAGGGGGGTGGCACGTAACAATAATTTATTATTATTAATAATAATTTAAACGCCACTGAAATAATAGTTAATATTGTTTAAATATTTATTCAAATATTTATTCCTCATTATCAACTCAATTTTAAATGTTTATTCACTCTCATAACCATTCATTATTATTAATATATTTGATATTAATATTTATATTTTATGTTTACTTTACTATCGTCGCAAATTAGGGTTAATTGTTAAATTCTGGTTTATATGAAGACGCAATTAAGTTCAGCTCATATTTAATTATAGTCAAATCCATGATAATTAGATTAATAAAAATTAATAAACAATGGTTTATAACCACCTCGCTTCACTTTTCCACCAACACCCTCTTGTCATACTACCAAGATATCTTTCGAAAATATTTAATAAGACTGAGTTAGAATAAATTACCCATCTCCACATAACAACATTGCTTCAACAAGCATAAACCTCATTCTCAACACAATAATGCATTTCTCTATAATAGGGAAACAACCTCGTATTAGAGTTCAAATATATCCTCGCAGATCCTTCTCTCACTATTACTTACTGTATATACGGCATTCCAATTCCTCGTATATCCAACAGTAAATTCACGTAGTTTAATTCAGTTCTACTTCCACATATTCCTTCACATAAAACTTGCATTATTCTTTCTACCAAAATATTCACGTTGTTATTACAATACTCCTTCCAATAGTGATACTTGAATTTTAAATATAAGACCTACCGACGGTTTACTTCTGAACGCTACTATGCTTATAACAATTGTAATCAATATTTAATAATAATACATAAATGCGACACTCCATACCGATCTTTCTTCAGAAATTGCTAGATTGCAATACTATGTCAACAACACTATATAATGTTGCAATAAGATTTAATAACAATAATGTTATTAAGTGTCCAATATATCTGAATTCTCACTGGATTTAGAAATTCCCTAAATCTCAAACGTAAATTGTTAATATCCTCCAAGGAGAAATATTACTGATACTTAATTCAATTAATGAAAGAACAAAGCTTTCCATTGAAATAATGAATTCATCAACTCAAAAATATGAGTACTATTCCATATCAGAGTCTTCATTGCAGTAGAATAACGTAGCATTAATATGACGTAAATATTCTGGCAAAGATCGTGGTAATCGTGCTGATATAACAACACAATTATGTTCAATTCTATAAAAATCGTGGTTATCTTCTTCCTAACTGAATCTTTTTACAACTAAGATTCCCAAATTCATTATTCCAAACGGAGGTTGAAATTCACATCGTCGAAGGCAATCTGATTTAACAATTCGGAAATTTAAATCAAAACCAATACAAATGATTTAAGATAAATTCTTAAATCTTGGAAACGAAATTCCACTTCAAAGACTGTTAAGTTGAGATCGTAGTTAAAAATGGTGAATGAAAATCATTCATCAAAATATCTGCGTTGATGAATATCAAAATCTAATTCACTTTCAAAAATACTTGGAGAATTGGTGCTCTAAAGGTGTCAAAACTACTTCAAAATACTACTGATAATAAATCTCGTCGTTCTTACCTTTCGTTGCATCTTGAAATTCAATGGTATAGGACATACCGTGATGATCCAAGATCGCCATACTGGGGAGTCTCGAACTCCACTCCTTTCCATCCGTGCGTACAGCTTTCTCGGGATTCGAACTGCGTTCCCCCGTTCCTCCTGCTTCCTCGGGGTTCGAACTGCTCTCCCCCGGTCCTCGAATTCGAATACCAAGTTCATGCGTTAGACTGGGATG
Organism: Meconema thalassinum; assembly: GCA_946902985.2. Lineage (NCBI taxonomy): Eukaryota > Metazoa > Arthropoda > Insecta > Orthoptera > Tettigoniidae > Meconema > Meconema thalassinum. The sequence goes on from OX336389.2 coordinate 1,395,846,029, forward strand.
GCCCTAGTCTGCTTCGTTCTTGATAGCGTAGATCTTCAAAGACGTCCTCTATTAAAATCGACGATTATTGCTGAGCATTTTCGTTTGTTAGCCATTATAATTTAAAATTATTATTAATTTTGTAGCTGGTGTTATTATTGCAGTTGCAATACTGTTAGTACTGTTCATCTTCCTCTATCGAACGTGCTCCAAACGTATAATTGTCTACTGCATATTCTCTCCTTCCATAATGCAATTATTCAACATTCCTCTCGGATACGTATTAAGAATCATATTGTAAATCAGATAATTCAAGATTCCACTATTCATCAATGTAACAACAATGTTCATGTAGTCACGTAGCTGTAGAAATATTACTTGCTTAGTATCGTTGCTATACAGTTGAGTCGTCACTAGTGGCTTTGTAATAACTTCCATGCGAAGCTCAATGTTTATAGAACACGTCTGGATACGATTGCTGTCTTTAAAATGGCGCAGAATTGCAATGTTAACTGCCTCAAATGTTCGTATAATATACTGGCAAAAGTCTGTAGTAATATAATATTCTCGCTTTCAATACGTTGCACTTGTATAAACTTCTTCACTGCGAAATACTGTTCGCGTATCGACACTGTATTACGATGCTAATATTTCTCGGCTGGATCATGAGTCACCCGTACATTAATTTGGCCCACAGTGGCACTACATTCGCGGTCAAGGTACTCCGCACTCGATAAAATGAACCTCGCTAGGTTGAATCGTCAGACAGCACGTCTGCCCTTCCCGAGCGTTGCAACAGAATAAGACATCGATCCTGGGATCATTTATCCCTCCTAAAGCCATTCTACCGCCATTTTAAGAAATCAGCGGGTACATTGCTTGGCTACTCGCAAATAGCAAATATTCATCTTACAGCGTATTTCTCCACACAGCAATTGACAAATTTCCTCCATCCATAAGGTAACTTCCTATGTTGAATAATATCATTGACAAGTACTGGGAGCAATTATATCACGAAAACAAATAGGTGATGATAAGCTTTTAATTTCATTAGACCTCTCCTAGTTGGTCAATTGGCAGTATCCAATCAGATAATTTATTCCTTTGTAGAGCTCAGAAATCACGGCAATCATTGACCCCACGCGTCAAGGTGACCTCGCTTGCCTTCCCATAATTCCTCAGAATCACGTGACTAGACTTGTCTCACCGTAGAAACTAATTCTAGGCACAAATCCAGGGTTCATATTTCAATGTTATTTACTTATCAGGGGGCCCGACATTATGACAATAATAATAATTCAAAAGCGAGTTCATTACATTAACAGTACTTGTCGAATCCGATGGAACAGCTGTATCGTAGAACTTGAAAGTTCCCAGCCAGAAAAAATCTTCGAGTTCCTACCAACAAGTACTACATGTAAGGGAACACTCCCCTATAAAGATTGCGTTATGAACAAACCCATTGAAGAAAATAAATGAACTAGCTCAGTCGATAAAAATTGAGAATCAAGAAAAATATAATTTCAAGGCAATGGGACATATCTGGGAATAACAGCTAACACTGGTCTTCATAACGCAATCTGACACAACTTATTGTAAATCACAATGTCAATCTTCCAAAAAACAACACTACATTTTTGGAATCGAAGATTGATACACAAAAAAATTAATTCCCTTGTCAAAAGAATCGAAATGATATATCTCACGACATGAGCTACGTCATGATGAAGTTTCACGCTTGCAATATAAAAATGCACAAAATTAAATTGAAAATATCTCAAATACGCGTGGATATTAGCGTTCTGTTAAGGATAAACAACACTAATTCTAAAATGTATACATACATTTCCATGATATGGCAATCATGACACTTGTAATCATCTAAACCTTCATCCAAAAAGTTATTTCAGATATTATTTATACGTGAACATATTCCAATACTATTAACATACAATTCACGTAATCACGCTTCATGAATCTTTGTAAGCACCAAAATAATGCTAATCCTTTCACTATAATCGGTAACAATATCATTTGTCAACGTAACTCATTTTAACATGCTTAGATCATCCACCAATAATCATTATCATATCTTCTATTTCATAAGAACAGCAAATATAAGTCAAAATCTGGCCTTTTTGACCGAGCAATTAAGCTAATTTCAAACGTATCTTACGAATTCGTGTCAAATAGTAAAGTATGATAAGAAAAAGTACTACCATGAGCCCCGCATATTAATTCTTCCATTACTAATATGTTTAAGATCATTCAAAATTAATCCTACCATAATATATAAAGTTTCATTATATGATCATGTATTTCTCGCAGCATATCTCATCATAATCTCCACGAATGTTTCATGTCTTAAATCACGACTTAATTCCTTTAAAATATAAGCACATAATCAACATTCCTTGTAATATCTTATAAATACAATATGCATATGCTTCAATAATTTCAATACCACTTTTATATCAGATACCGCTTCATTATACCGCCAAATATGCCTTAAAGAGACATGCTGCAAATTCTTATGTTACTCAACCATTTTATACTACAGTTAGATTTAATTTTGTTAAATGCATGTTTCATTATCATTACGTTGACTTTCATGGCAATAATGTTCAATAAATCTTTTCATTATTATATAATAATAATAATATAGTTAGTTACTTTCAGTAAATATCTTATTTGTTACTAGCAACCCACCCCGGCTTCGTCCGGGAATAGTTATGAATGCATTAAATGATAAGCCTTTTCTTTCTATGTCAATGAACTACGACCTATATCCGTTTTACGCCTCGGCATGATGGGTTAAAATCACTGACTGGACTATCAAGTATATTATCATGGAGTTGCATGGGCAACGAATTATTGTCAGACGTAATTTAAGAATGGCGAGGTGCATGAAACACCATTCCAACTTTTGTCCTTTATAAAATCACTTATAGTGGGCGATGTATTGACGATAGATATATGCTCTCACGGACGTTTTTGTAGAACTCTTCGTGCTGATCAATTCTCACACTCATAGTATATAGATATTTTTAACGGTTTACCCAGCGTAAGCTTACAAAGCGCACGGACGCCAGGTTTTCTTTTCGACTTTCTCATTGAAATCGTTACTGCTTGGCTTCCTTTGATCATAAATACAATATTCTCTACAGAAACCTTCCTCGAGATATCCTTTACAGGATGGTGAAAACCGCATCAAAATCATCCAGTGGTTCTCAAGATTACCCGTAACATCCAAGAATCGGGGACTTTGTTTTATACTAAGTAGAGATTAAATTATACGCCAATCCGTATAATTTAATATAATATAATCCCCCTTCCGTCCAATCTTAAATTGTCTGTGAATTTTGCGGAATGAAAATTTCACAGGCGAAATGAGAGTTGCACTTCCAGGGAATGACGAGGTGAATGAAACTCAAATCCCCCTTCCGTCCATTCTTAACTTGACTGTATTTCACAGGCGAAATGAAGAAAACCCGAGTTGCACTTCCAGGGAAACTCCAAACACAACCACCTTTATCAGAAGTCTTAACTCAACATTACAGGACGGTTTGCTGCTGGCTGTATCTAGGGCAATAGGTTCGCCTGTTAGCTAGGCTGTAACAGGGATGATAGACTCGCCCTTAGCTAGCACGTAAACTGTCGCCTCAGTAGTTGAATGGACATGGTTGGAAGAATTTAAAACGTAAAAACACTTAAAGTGGGCAATGTATTGAAGATAGACATATGCTCTCAGGGACTTTTTTGTAGAAATTATCATGCTGAACAATTCTTACAGTCATAGTATTTATATTTGCGAAGGCATTTGATGTCGAGCCGCATGACATGCTACTCCATAAATTAGCCTCGACGAAGATTGATAGAAGAGTAATTTTATGGATCCAAGAATTTTTGACGGGTCGTTCCCAGAAAGTGAAAGTTGAAGGCATATTCTCGGTTGAAATTACCGTAACGTCGGGTATTCCTCAGGGCAGCGTAATCGGAACTTTGTTATTTTTGGCGATTATAAATGACTTACCAAATGGGATTTGCAGTGACTGTAGATTGTTTGCGGATGATTGTGAAATATATCAAAAGATACATGCCTCACAAGACAATGCAGTGCTTCAAGAGGACCTGAACCTGGTCTATAAGTGGGCGATTGTAAATAAAATGAAAATAAACACAAGAAAATGTAGTCTCTTAAAAATAGGGAAAGTGCGAAGGCAGGATTTTCAATATAACATTGGCTCGGAAATACTTGTAGAAGAAGATTCTTGCAAATATTTGGGCGTTCACGTAAGGAATGATATGAAATGGAGTAGTCATGTAGGATGTGTACTTTCTAAAGCTTACAAATCCCTGCACTTTGTAATGAGGGTATTAAAAGGAAGTAGTACCTCTGCTAAAGAATTAGGCTATTTGTCACTTGTAAGACCTATTCCGGAATATGCCTCGGCGGTTTGGGATCCATATCAAGTAGGGCTCATCAATGAGTTGGAAATGGTACAAAGAAAGGCCTCTAGATTTGTGCTCAGTGACTTTAATCCCAGGAGCAGTGTGAGCCGTATGTCAAAGAAACTTGGGTGGGAATCACTGGAGGCTAGGAGGATGAAATCTAGACTCTGCGCTATGTACAACACGTATACAAATCAACCAGCATGGGGTGAGCTTAGCAAACGATTGGGATAGCCCACTTACATGGGTAGGAGCGATCATCCTTTCAAAGTTAAGGGCCGACCACAGCGAACAAATTATGGTAAATATTATTTTGTAAACCGTGCCATTGATAACTGGAACTCCCTACCTGCCACAGTCTTAGAGCCTTTTCCCAAACATATAGGTGTGTTTACGAAAAGACTGACTATTTGTGTAAATACTCCAGTTTAATTGCTGTATAATTGTTATTGAATTATTATGTATAATTATTTATTTGTTATGTATATACAATTAGCCACCGGGGGACCCCCCCCATTGCAAATAAATGAATAAATGAGTGAAATATTTTTAACGGTTTGCCCAGCGTAAGCTTACAAAGCGCTCGGACGCCAGGTTTTTTTTTCGACTTTTCCACTGAAATCGTTACTGCCCGGCTTCCTTTGATCATAAATAAATTATTTTCTACAGAAATCATCCTCGAGATATCCTTTACAGAATGGTGAAAACTGCATCAAAATCCATCCAGTGGTTCTCGAGTTTACCCGTAACATCCAAAAATCGGGGACTTTGTTTTATACTGTGCCCTTTTAGCAAGAAATATGCAAATCACAGTATGCCAGCATTGCTCAATTCGGGATTTTCGGGGTTGTAGTATGTTCTCCCACTCTGTGACTTACACATTTTGGATTAAATAGAGGATACACTTGCAAAAATAACAACAAAATCAACTCCTATTTTAAAACATTTAATTAACCAAAATTATGGCGCTACAAACAATAAAACGATTAAATTACTGACCAATAATCTTCTACTTGTTCCAAATGAACAAGGAACAATATAAGAATTAAACAAATATTGTATTAAAACACATGGTTTCCTTTAAAACCAACAATTCATAATTATTTTTACTTCCATAAAGTATCTATCTTAAAATTCCATATAACTACGAGCTCCTTTGGCTCGATATTTTCCAATAATAATGGTGTCATTCTTCTTGTCCACCTCAAATACTATTTTTATATTTATTTATCATCAAAACAAATATATAATTACATTTAAAGTACATGTTAATTCTTTACTTAAATATTTGGGCACTTCACATGTTTTCAGCATTTATCATCCCTCTCAAGATTCACAAATTCCATAATGATCGGGAAAACACTTGTGTACTCCAGAGTCATAAAGATTACTTGACAAAGTCAAAAACTATGATTACTCCCGGAACCTAGTTACCTTCATTTAACTCGTGGAAATCCTACTTCCATACGACATTACAATAGGGATTGTTATTTATTTTATTTGTCTTATAAGACCATTATCACATAAGAAAACTACGATCTGAACTTGCAAGCGATAATTTCATCTACAAGGACCTCGGTTCACTTCCCGGGTCATTAACAACTTTAAACACTCACGGTGTATTCATTCCTTCTTACAGACGGCCTTCACCCAACCCTCCTGCTATGAGGGTCAGACCGTTATACTCGAGCGAGATTTATGACTGGTAGGGTGGCTCCCTGTCTAGCCTACGGTTGGAGCTCTCTTCAATGCTTTTAAAACAAACCTTCCTTTCTTTCAGTTCTATGGAGAGACCTAGCATTTAACTTCTCTTTTCACTTTCAACAATATTATTTGGCTCATAAACCACTTTCGTAACCTTGGCATTTATTAATTATAAAGGGTCCTCATTGATTGGGAAGAGTAATACACATTTTACGACGAATAATTAGGGGCTTCAACAACAAGAGGATTCTAGGTTCGAATCTCTTAACATGCCTCGGGAACCATTTCCACATTTGAGGACTTATACAAAATGCGATTTAGGGTCAGCCGTAGCCTACATGACCTACGCTCAATAATACCATACATTTGCTCCCTTTTCAATATAAATAACACACACATGGCCTCGTGATCTATGTCACTATTGGAGGACTTACAACATATCTCAATTCACTGCAATCAACTACCCTTCATAAGTAATTTACCAAGTACTTTTAACCTTTACGCGTTCCTAGCGTGACATTTTATTTTAATTGCGCTCTATTGCGCTATACATTATTTTTAAGCCTAGCGTCTTCCAAAGAACTGATAAACTCCATATTAACAATTGATACATATCTCAATTTTTATATTAATCTTTCCCTTTGACAATAATTGCTCTATTTTAAATAACATGCATTAATATCATGTCTTATACTTCTATTAAGGCTCCAATGCTCTTATTTTCATATCCTTCAGTTTAATCTTTATTTATATTTCCTTTATATTATTATTATTATTATTAATGCGCTTGCTTTTATAACATTCGTCAAATACACTGACATTTTATTCATACATTTCCTCTACAGGGTTTATTCTTTCACATAATTATTTATAATTTCTCAAAATTCTATTTTTGTTCAGACCGCGTTCTTATTCTATATTTAATTATTTAAAAACATCCCTTTTACTCAAACACTCCGGTGGATTTGTACACAATCATTTCCCCGACACCAAAACATAATGCAAATCTTTACTCACATGTTTAAGGTCGTTTCTTGACCCTTCTCCTCGTGCGATGTGTCATTTTTGGCCCACTTTTTTTTAACTTACACCATCGTGTACAAATTCATTGCATGAACAGACATATCTTGACACATATTTAACACGTATACATTTAACACTAATAACATTTTAGATACACTGGTGTATCCGTTTAGAACACATAATAAAACACTGAAAATATATTACTTATAACACAAAATCTTGATATATTTACACTTCACGAATTTTGATCACTAGGCCGCTATTTAAGCCTATCACACGTGACCTCTTGACCTCCCGTCTCCAAGGGTGAAATTTAGTAATGTCGGCTTCCTATCCTCTCTGAATGTGAAAGTCTCGAATCATCTACTTCCTCCCTGCAATAGCACTCCTTCGAATCCCGTTCTTGACGATCTGCTATTCCTCTGACACGAACGGCTCCCCTTTTAGATTCTATTTATTAATCTAAGCGAAAGTCTGTTCTGTTCACGGTCCCCTTGATAATTTATCGGTGACCTATGGATTTTTTTTTAGCAACTAATACTTCTTGCGTCTTAGTGCTTTTGAATAGTTCGTCTACTTTGTTGAAACGATGTCTCTAGTTTCCTGTCTTCTTCTTTGCTTATTTGGTTCTCGCACTCCTAATCTTCCAGGATACTTACGAACCTTATTTTCTCTGTCCCTGCTCGGGTTCTTTAAATTAGATAAACTGTTTATCTCTCTGTTACGGTACTTCCGTACGTTATGATATTTTTGGTCGTTTACTTAAAGACCTATCGCCCTGAGTCCTAAGTTCGCAGCCTGCTCTGACTGTATTTTATGAACTTTTCACTGTAAACTTTTATACTGTCGGACCTAAATCCTGTAACTAGGATTTTCCTACTTTTTCAACACGGCGATACTGTACTTTTACTTCTTTACAACTCCTTACGGAGGCACGCAAGTTATTGATACTGCGACGCCCGTGGCTATCGGATATTTTCTATGCGATGTGATACAGCGTTTTTCCCCCCAAGGAAAGCTGGTATACTGTCTTCGGTGTGTTTCAGCGTGACGCCCCACACGGACTATCGGAATTCGATGTCTGATGAAGCAGAGTGACGCCCCATCACGGACTGTCGGAATACTGCAAGTTTTGTCTGGCTCTGCCAGGAGCTTTATACTCTTTAGTCACAAAAAGATAAAACTCTAGTCCTTTTCGTGACCAACTTTTGAACTAATTGTCGTACAATTATAAAAATTACATCTCCAGAAAGCTCGTCTTCCAAACGTCAAATGATCTCATTGCGCATAAGAATCGATCGTGCATTTCGGAGATATTAATTAATTTGTAGTCTTCAGCTGCGTGGGTGTTGCTGTTCATTTTTTTAATTCCCCACTCCTCTGGTATCAGTGAATCCCCGATGACGTATACTGCGTTTGCAGTTTTTTCCTGTGCAGTTATTACAAGGTTTTTCTTTACACAAAAATCTCTAATCCGAAATGATTCACAGTCCAGTAATTATTTACTTATTTTTATTCTCGCAAATGGGTTAAATTTAATTATTCTTCTTCCGGCTCATCGGCGGTGTTGCCGTTTTCCTGCAAGCTAAGCTGGATTTCCGAGTCACGCCTCTCTGTCTCACAGTAAAAATTTTCCACTCGTTCTATTAATATCCATGACCCGCTCCTCTCAAGGAGTCAAGAGGCATGATCTCATCTTCTGAACACCTGGTCCTCGCCGCTTGCACAACGTTAGGCTAGAATCCTGGCTTGAAATTTCTCTATGTTACATTAGAAACTGTATGTTTCTTTCATTCCTTCCCCAAATACATGGATTCGACCCCTTTTAAGCCAATGGTACATGGGTTCATCTCTCCCCTCCTTAGGTAAATAAATTTTCGAAAACATTTTGAGGAAATTTATTTCAATTATTCATAAAAATCTTATTTTTCTTTATTCGTCGAAGCCATCATAACGTTATCCGTACCTTCTGTTTCTTTTATTTCTTTAAAGTCGTATCCGGTAATTGTGTAGGTTGGGTACGCTCTGTCCCTACCCTTTCTTTCCTTTTCCTTTTATTTGTCTGGACTTCAAGTCTCCAGAACCTCATTCTTCTTTACGGGTGTGGTCTATCCCTACCCGTTTCCTTATTTCATCATTCTCCTTTCTTAACTTGAAATTTTCTTCTTCAACAAAATCAATTATTTCTTTTATTTCCCAATATAATTTCTCCAATTCGCATTCGCACTCGAATGCTTGAGCTCTGTTTCCTTTTTCTTCCTTATTCTCATTTCTATCAAAAGTGGATTCCTCATCTCTAAATTGTTCCACAACCAGGGCTTGTTCATTGGCTTCATCGAAGTCTTCGGGAGGGTAATATACTTTCAAATTCGCTGAATTCATGGTCACTTCGTGATTCGTTTCACAGTGCCGAATTCTATAGGCATTATTTCTCAAATCTCTGATTATTTGATACGGTCCGTGGTACATTTTCTGAAACTTTTTGTACACGCGGTTCCCTGGATCCGAAATGGCTGGTCTTTTTACTAACACCATTTCTCCTGCTAGTAGTGGCCGATGATACCTCTTGTGCCTATTTCTTCTTTGCCTCCTGTCGGCTTGAGCTTTTAGATTCTCAAAGGCTCTTCTAATACGTACATCTCTTCCCGGCTGAACATCTGCTGGCCTAGGAATTACCAGACTCCAAGGTCTCTCTGGTTGCTCATTCCGATGTAACGTTATTGGTATCTCTCCCGTAGATTCATGGATTGTATTGTTTATACAAAATTCGATAATATCCAAGATATCTATCCACTTCCAATTTTCTTCGGCACAGTATATTTTACAATACTTGGCCGTCTCCCTCATCACTCTTTCTACAGGATTTGCCTCAGGATGGCGAATACTTGACAAAATCTGACGTATTCCAAGTCTTTCTAATTCTTGTCTGAACTCTACACTGGTGAAACAACTACCGTGATCCGACAACAAATTCTCAGGTTTTCCCAGAATCGGTATCACTTTTTCTTTGAGTCGTTTTAACACCTGTTTGGTACTAGTCTTCTGTATGGGAGCAAGGACAACCATTTTTGTGAAGACATCCATAGCCACCATTATGTGTCGAATTCCTCTTCTTGCCTTGCGCAAAGGTCCAAAATTATCAATAGAAATGATTTGACCTGGCCTCTCGGGCAACAATGTTATAGGCTTTTGTCTCATCAGAAATGCATTTGGTTTGATCCTTTGACATAGATCACATGTCTTTAGCGTGTCCCTTACAGTTTCTCTCAGTCTCGGCCATACAAATGCTTCTTTCAGCATCGAGACTGTTTTGTCGACTCCCATATGTCCGAACGATCTATGGGCTAACCATACTATTTTCCTCTGCAAAATTGCAGGTACAACAATCCTTAATCGTGTATGGTCAGAGTCCACAAACTTATATAATAATCCATTATAAAATGTGTAATATTGAGCTATCTTATTAGCTTCCGTGTACGCCGGTGTTCCCCTTATCAAACTTCCCTCAAGGAAAGATATGAGCATGATCATCCATGGATCCTCACGTTGCCGTTGACTAATGCTTCTTAACTCATTTAGAGTACGCTGATCCCTGTCTTCCAAATCAATAGCCATTACTTCCTCTTCTGTGGACTCTGGCTGTCTACTTAAATAGTCTGGAACTATATTTTCTTTTCCTGGGCAATATTCTATCTTTACATCAAACTGTTGAATATATAAAGCCCAACGCATCAACCTTTGACTGGATAGATCAGTCTTCATCAAAAAGGTTAAGACTTTATGGTCCGTTCTCAAAGTGACTTGAAACCCATATACGATCTTTCGCCAATATTGCAGCGCGTGCAATATCGCTAACAGCTCGATTTCGCTGATCGTATAATTTTTCTCGTGTGGTTTCAGTCTCCGACTTGTGAAAGCTAGATAGTTTTTCTTATCAGGATTATCCGGGTTTTCCTGATACAGCATTGCCCCTATTCCAATCTGGGATGCATCTGTTTGAATGATAAATCTCTGATTAAAATCAGGATATCCTAGCTTCACATAGTTTAAGAGCATTTCCTTGGCCTCCACAAATGCTTTTTCTGTTTCCTCCGTCCATTTCCACTGGCCCCCCTTCTTCAGAAGGTCCTGTAGTGGTGCAACAGTTTTTGTGTATGATGGACAATGTCCTGAGAAAAATCCAATCAATCCCAAAAACTGGCGAACGTTCTTCACCTTCAAAGGCCTTGGAAAATCTCTTATCGATTCTAATTTGCATGGATTTGGTTTAACACCATCCTTGTCAATCACATGCCCTAAAAATGTTACTTGTCTTCGACAAAAATTTGACTTCTTTAAATTGATTTTAAAATTAGCCCTTCTTAAGTCTTCCAATAATTTCTTCAACTTTTCTAAATGTTCCTCAATGTTCTCCGAGGTAAGCAAAATATCATCCACATAACGGATAGTGCAATCTTTCACTTCCTCTGACAGGTTTCGATCAAGCGCTCTTATTAAGGCAGATCCTGCGGTCTTCAATCCAAACGGACATCTTCTAAAACAATATGTTTGTTGGTCGAACTGAAATCCAGTTAACAGGCTGGTTTTCTCTTCCAGTTCGAGATGATGATACGAAGAAGTCATGTCAATATTTGTGAAAATCTTCTTGCCTTTGAATTTCCTCAGTATTTCTTTTATGGGTGGTGCCGAATCATTTTCTGGTATGATTTTTGCATTTAAATTTCTAGCATCTAGACACACCCTTACTGAGCCATCCGGTTTACTCACAATCACTAATGGACTAACATATGGTGTCGCCATCTTTTCTATAACACCTGCATTCATCATCTCCTGCAGTGTTTTCTTAGTTTGTGGGTAATGTTTTTCCGCAACCGGGTATGGTTTTTGTCTGAACGGTGCCCAATCATTGACTTGGAACGCGTATTTAAAATTTTCAATCTTCCCTGGCTTGGAATCAAATACGTCCGTAAAATTTAATAATAATTTCTTTAATTGTTCCTTATTTTCGAGGTTAACTTTAGCTTCTTCTACTTTTCCCGACAGGGTGGTCTCGAACTCAGTTTCCAAATTATCTTCGAGTTCTATGTTGAGGACTTCAAATATCTTTTCTATGTCCTTATAACCTTCCTCAGTTACTTCTTCCACATGCCATACCTGTTCTCCTATTTTCGCATCCTGTTCCTGTAGGTTAATGTTTTGTTCATCCACATCCTCTCTTTGGATTCTAATGCAGTTTTGCGCTAGGTCTATAATGACCTTGTTCTCACGGATAAAATCAATACCTAATGTAACATTATGCGGTAATTGATTTACCAGCAAAAAGCATTGCGAAATTTCAGCGTTACCCATGATCAGATCGATGTATACCTGAAATTTACATGTTAAAGATTTTTCAGGAATTATCCCCTTAATCTCGATGTGGGAATCTTTAATACGCGGCCCCTTGTTTCCAATTCATTTAGAAGGATTTGCGTAATTAATCTTATTGTGGACCCGGTATCAATTAATGCCCTGACCAGTAATCCTTCTATCCTTAACATAATTATGGGTAATTCTCTTTTGATAGGTGGGATTCCTTCCACCTCCTCGTTAATTAGCTCATCTGGTCTCGCTATCCAATTCACAATTTCTACCTCCTCCCAGCTCCTGGTATGTTTCCACTTTTGACGATTTAAATTTGAAGATTTTTATCCTGAGGGCTTCCTTCCCCTCATTCTTTAATTGAGCTTGTAATTCCAAGCTTTGAGCTCCGTCTAGTCGGTCGGGTGATTTCCGGTTCTTTATTGCCTCACTCCAACGGACTTTTTGCCTTTCAGGTTCGTCTGGTCGTTCGTTCATATAACGAAGACTTTCCTGATACCTCTCTTCTATTTCGGCCCGATATTCATTATCCCTATCCTCTGGCCTTACGTTCCTTCTGGGATAATTCTCCCATTTCTTTCGGTTTTCTTGCCTCTGATGGTTATTGTTATAGGGTCGTCTCTCTTGTTGCCTATAACCCGTATTCCTAGGATTTCTTCCTCGATATCCTCCTCTGTAGTATGGCTGTATTCCCCTAGGCTCTTGGTGCCCATACTCTCGACCAAGTCCCTGAGTATCAGTACTAGTGGACTGATTTCTGGTCAATGGTTTCTCTCTGTCTTCCTGACTGCTGGCCATATGCACCTGTTCAGTCTGTCTTTGATGCCTGGGAGTAACGTGCGAAGTCGTCATATCTAATTGACGTAATACACTCTCCACTTCCACAGCACTTCTGGCTTTGGATGAGATTAACAGCCTCTGAATCTCATATGGAAGTTGTCTTGCAATGGCGGCACACAGGTCATTCTCCGCTGGAGCAATGTCATGTTCCCGGAATTTACACAGCTGAGCGGTAAAAAATTCTGAGTACTTATTTGGTGCATTTGTGCTGTACTTCCTAGAGTACAGATCTAGCCTTAAATTCTCTTGGACGTCTGCTGCCCAATATCGTTTTAAAAATGCTTCCCTAAAGCCTTCCACCGTATCAAAGGTGTACCTGAAGCTTCTGAACCAGGTGAGACAATCACCTGCCAACAGCTTTTCAATAGCTCTCAGTCTCCGATCCTGAGGAACTTTCATTTCGTTTAAGTACTCTGCAACTTCCTTTAACCAGTATTTTGGAGTAATTGACATGTTATTACCCGTAAACTTTACCGGTCTGTCCTCATTCGACTTAATGATGTTGATTATCTGACCATTTGTCTGGTTCATGTACGGGGTTGACATCGCCATCGGATATCCTGGGTTTTTATAAGGGCTCTCCCCTAGTAAGTCCCTATCTGTATCTGTGCCTTGTTCACGGGGATCTACCCATCCTGTCTTTGGAAACTCATCCTGACTCTCAAATTCTAGCTTCCTTTCTATTCGGGCACTTTCTTCATTAGCCATGAGTTGAATTTCCATTTGACTGTTCTTATTTTCAGTCCTTTCCAATCGGGATCCTAATTCATTTTGAATTCTTTCCTGATTTTTCTTACTGGTTTCCAGTTCTCGTTTGAGGTGGATTTTCTCGTCCCTGAAGCTATCCCTGATTTCATTTAAGTGTTCTTCTACCTCTTTCTTGATGACCATGACCTGTTCTTTTATAATTTCTGGCTTAACGTCACCTTTAGTATCTAGGTCTTCTCGCATTTCCTTTATCTTTTTCTCCATCTCCTTTTGTCCTTTGTAAACTTTGTCCTGGATCTTGTTCATATCATCTCGAGCCTTTCCTTGTTCCTCGAATATAATTGTTATGTCGGTCATAACCTTATCTATATCTCCCTTTGTGTCTCCCATTTGTTTTGTTAATCCTATTACGGTTTCCTGTATTCCAGTAACCCCTTTATCTATCCTCTCTATTTTCACGAGTTGTTCATCACGATCCCTTTTTCGTTGCATGCTTTCATCCTTAAGATTCCCTTCGTATTTACCTAACTTTGTAGTAATATCCCCCTCATGCTTCCTCAACCATTCGTCCACCTGTCCCGTGAATACGTTAAATTGCAATTCCCTTTTACTTGCATCGGCCTTACCCTGCTCCTTAACATCAGTTATTTCTGCCTGGACTTTCTCGACTTTTCCCTCGAGGTTTCCTACTTTTTTCTCAACCCCTGTAAATCTACCTTCTAGCCTATCAAGACTATCTTTTATCTCCTTCCGGGAATTTTCACAAATGTTGCTATTAGATTCTATCTTAGCTTCTAATTCTTTCTGCACACCTTGGATCTGGTTTACAAGTTCTTTTTTACATGCATCTACATTTCCCTCCATATTACTTAATTTAGTCTCTAAATTTTCAAAATTTTCTTGACATTTAGTTTGGGACTCTCCCATACTGCCCTTCAAGGTATGTATTTGGACTTGCAATCCTGAATGAAATCCTTTATTTTCCTCTTTTAACTCAGCTAACTTCTTCCCAAACTCAGTGTCAAAACCTTGAAATTTGTTATCCATTGTCTCTTTTAATTTCTCATTTATATTACTTTGTATTTGTGTTTCCATGACATCTAATTTGTTGTTCATGGCTTGACTTTTCAAAGAATTATCAGCTATCATCTTTTCCTGAAATGAATGTAATTTATTTTCTAGTTTCCCTTCTATTACTCCTAGTTTATCTTCCAAAACCCTGGATTGTGCTAACAAATGATCTGAATTTTCTGTTTTTATACTATTCAATTTGCCTTCTATCTCAGCCTTCAGTTCACTGTTCATGTTTTTACACTCGGCCTGGATAGATTCCAATTTACTTCCCATGTTAGCACTATCAGTTTTTAGTGACTCTAAACTCTCATTTATGGATCCTAAATCCCTTTTATTTTCAATCTGTTGGCTATCCAACTTATTCAAACTCTCATTTATGGATCCTAAATCCCTTTTATTTTCAATCTGTTGGCTATCCAACTTATTCAAACTCTCATTTAGGGATTTGAACTCTTCTTTATTTGTATTCTGTTGGCTATCCAATTTATTGTTTATGGCCTCCAAGAGCCGTTGCATCTCCTCACTCAATGCCATCTTATTAGAATACAGTGGGCTACTCATGCCACATCGCTACAACATGCTTGAGAGATGGTAACTGAACCATTGTGTCCCAATTTCTTCAAAAATTTACTTTGGTACGGGTTTTTACTACAACGTACCCTTTTGACATCTTTATTAAAACTCAGAAACATTTATGGAAGTATTTAAAATTCAAAATTTCGAAAAACCATTTTTTAATGAAAATTTTGATTTTTCGAGAAAACTCGGGTTTTCCCTAGGAAAACTCAGCCCTGCGTACTGGGCGCCATGAAATGTTAGGTAGGGGGTTGTTTATATCAGGGCTGCTCGGTGTGAGTTTCTAGGGACCCATGCGGTCAGTTAACATTATACGTTGTAGCTATTCCTAATATTACTTTACTTTACATGAAATGACCGTCTTAAGTGTTCCTCTAGTTATTAATCCAAGCACATTACTTTATATACCCCCATGTGCCCTTTTAGCAAGAAATATGCAAATCACAGTATGCCAGCATTGCTCAATTCGGGATTTTCGGGGTTGTAGTATGTTCTCCCACTCTGTGACTTACACATTTTGGATTAAATAGAGGATACACTTGCAAAAATAACAACAAAATCAACTCCTATTTTAAAACATTTAATTAACCAAAATTATGGCGCTACAAACAATAAAACGATTAAATTACTGACCAATAATCTTCTACTTGTTCCAAATGAACAAGGAACAATATAAGAATTAAACAAATATTGTATTAAAACACATGGTTTCCTTTAAAACCAACAATTCATAATTATTTTTACTTCCATAAAGTATCTATCTTAAAATTCCATATAACTACGAGCTCCTTTGGCTCGATATTTTCCAATAATAATGGTGTCATTCTTCTTGTCCACCTCAAATACTATTTTTATATTTATTTATCATCAAAACAAATATATAATTACATTTAAAGTACATGTTAATTCTTTACTTAAATATTTGGGCACTTCACATGTTTTCAGCATTTATCATCCCTCTCAAGATTCACAAATTCCATAATGATCGGGAAAACACTTGTGTACTCCAGAGTCATAAAGATTACTTGACAAAGTCAAAAACTATGATTACTCCCGGAACCTAGTTACCTTCATTTAACTCGTGGAAATCCTACTTCCATACGACATTACAATAGGGATTGTTATTTATTTTATTTGTCTTATAAGACCATTATCACATAAGAAAACTACGATCTGAACTTGCAAGCGATAATTTCATCTACAAGGACCTCGGTTCACTTCCCGGGTCATTAACAACTTTAAACACTCACGGTGTATTCATTCCTTCTTACAGACGGCCTTCACCCAACCCTCCTGCTATGAGGGTCAGACCGTTATACTCGAGCGAGATTTATGACTGGTAGGGTGGCTCCCTGTCTAGCCTACGGTTGGAGCTCTCTTCAATGCTTTTAAAACAAACCTTCCTTTCTTTCAGTTCTATGGAGAGACCTAGCATTTAACTTCTCTTTTCACTTTCAACAATATTATTTGGCTCATAAACCACTTTCGTAACCTTGGCATTTATTAATTATAAAGGGTCCTCATTGATTGGGAAGAGTAATACACATTTTACGACGAATAATTAGGGGCTTCAACAACAAGAGGATTCTAGGTTCGAATCTCTTAACATGCCTCGGGAACCATTTCCACATTTGAGGACTTAAACAAAATGCGATTTAGGGTCAGCCGTAGCCTACATGACCTACGCTCAATAATACCATACATTTGCTCCCTTTTCAATATAAATAACACACACATGGCCTCGTGATCTATGTCACTATTGGAGGACTTACAACATATCTCAATTCACTGCAATCAACTACCCTTCATAAGTAATTTACCAAGTACTTTTAACCTTTACGCGTTCCTAGCGTGACATTTTATTTTAATTGCGCTCTATTGCGCTATACATTATTTTTAAGCCTAGCGTCTTCCAAAGAACTGATAAATTCCATATTAACAATTGATACATATCTCAATTTTTATATTAATCTTTCCCTTTGACAATAATTGCTCTATTTTAAATAACATGCATTAATATCATGTCTTATACTTCTATTAAGGCTCCAATGTTCTTATTTTCATATCCTTCAGTTTAATCTTTATTTATATTTCCTTTATATTACTATTATTATTATTAATGCGCTTGCTTTTATAACATTCGTGAAATACACTGACATTTTATTCATACATTTCCTCTACAGGGTTTATTCTTTCACATAATTATTTATAATTTCTCAAAATTCTATTTTTGTTCAGACCGCGTTCTTATTCTATATTTAGTTATTTAAAAACATCCCTTTTACTCAAACACTCCGGTGGATTTTTACACAATCATTTCCCCGACACCAAAACATAATGAAAATCTTTACTCACATGTTTAAGGTCGTTTCTTGACCCTTCTCCTCGTGCGATGTGTCATTTTTGGCCCACTTTTTTTAACTTACTCCATCGTGTACAAATTCATTGCATGTACAGACATATCTTGACACATATTTAACACGTATACATTTAACACTAATAACATTTTAGATACACTGGTGTATCCGTTTAGAACACACAATAAAAACACTGAAAATATATTACTTATAACACTAAATCTTGATATATTTACGCTTCACGAATTTTGATCACTAGGCCGCTATTTAAGCCTATCACACGTGACCTCTTGACCTCCCGTCTCCAAGGGTGAAATTTAGTAATGTCGGCTTCCTATCCTCTCTGAATGTGAAAGTCTCGAATCATCTACTTCCTCCCTGCAATAGCACTCCTTCGAATCCCGTTCTTGACGATCTGCTATTCCTCTGACACGAACGGCTCCCCTTTTAGATTCTATTTATTAATCTAAGCGAAAGTCTGTTCTGTTCACGGTCCCCTTGATAATTTATCGGTGACCTATGGATTTTTTTTAGCAACTAATACTTCTTGCGTCTTAGTGCTTTTGAATAGTTCGTCTACTTTCTTGAAACGATGTCTCTAGTTTCCTGTCTTCTTCTTTGCTTATTTGGTTCTCGCACTCCTAATCTTCCAGGATACTTACGAACCTTATTTTCTCTGTCCCTGCTCGGGTTCTTTAAATTAGATAAACTGTTTATCTCTCTGTTACGGTACTTCCGTACGTTATGATATTTTTGGTCGTTTACTTAAAGACCTATCGCCCTGAGTCCTAAGTTCGCAGCCTGCTCTGACTGTATTTTATGAACTTTTCACTGTAAACTTTTATACTGTCGGACCTAAATCCTGTAACTAGGATTTTCCTACTTTTTCAACACGGCGATACTGTACTTTTACTTCTTTACAACTCCTTACGGAGGCACGCAAGTTATTGATACTGCGACGCCCGTGGCTATCGGAATTTTCTATGCGATGTGATACAGCGTTTTTCCCCTCAAGGAAAGCTGGTATACTGTCTTCGGTGTGTTTCAGCGTGACGCCCCACACGGACTATCGGAATTCGATGTCTGATGAAGCAGAGTGACGCCCCCTCACGGACTGTCGGAATACTGCATGTTTGGTCTGGCTCTGCCAGGAGCTTTATACTCTTTAGTCACAAAAAGATAAAACTCTAGTCCTTTTCGTGACCAACTTTTGAACTAATTGTCGTACAATTATAAAAATTATATCTCCAGAAAGCTCGTCTTCCAAACGTCAAATGATCTCATTGCGCATAAGAATCGATCGTGCATTTCGGAGATATTAATTAATTTGTAGTCTTCAGCTGCGTGGGTGTTGCTGTTCATTTTTTTAATTCCCCACTCCTCTGGTATCAGTGAATCCCCGATGACGTATACTGCGTTTGCAGTTTTTTCCTGTGCAATTATTACAAGGTTTTTCTTTACACAAAAATCTCTAATCCGAAATGATTCACAGTCCAGTAATTATTTACTTATTTTTATTCTCGCAATTGGGTTAAATTTAATTATTCTTCTTCTGGCTCATCGGCGGTGTTGCCGTTTTCCTGCAAGCTAAGCTGGATTTCCGAGTCACGCCTCTCTGTCTCACAGTAAAAATTTTCCACTCGTTCTATTAATATCCATGACCCGCTCCTCTCAAGGAGTCAAGAGGCATGATCTCATCTTCTGAACACCTGGTCCTCGCCGCTTGCACAACGTTAGGCTAGAATCCTGGCTTGAAATTTCTCTATGTTACATTAGAAACTGTATGTTTCTTTCATTCCTTCCCCAAATACATGGATTCGACCCCCTTTAAGCCAATGGTACATGGGTTCAATTCTAAGTAGAGATAAATTATATCAAATATCTTCTAATTTTCAACATTATCAGAATAATTTTTAATTTATTATTCTCAGTTTCAAAATTCATCCCAAACTTCATTTGAGTTCAATAAATTCTACACTCATGAAAGCATGTAATATCTTACTCAAATGACTTTCATTACATTTAATACATTCTACATGTATGATAGCTTGGTAAACTTCCTAACTCAAACGAATGAATAATGACTTGAAATGTCATTAAAATATAGCAGATAGAACATCTCAAAGTTGAGATTATTTGTAATACTGTTCATAGATCATATGATCTTCAACAGAATCTCCTAAATACGCTGACAAAGTAATCCTTCCATATATAAATTTTCTGACATCGTTGATCATAATATAAGTAAAATAACTGTCGAGAATATTCATAAACTTCCTACAACAATGTCTATCAAAATCCTAATCCTATAATTCTTCTTACTACTACCAGATATCTTCTTCCTAACAAATTCTTCTTCCTAACGCATATCTTCATAACAACAAATAGCAAGTCGAAAATATTCATGATCCAACATAAATTCAATCAAAAATCAAAAATCAAAAATAGAGGATGCATTCGCCAACGAATCAAAATCCTGCTAAAAAATATGGCGAAATATGAAATGAGTAGCATATCTACACCATACTGCAATTTAAATAGGCAAAAATGGCCAAAAAGTATACTCCAATATACCTGAAACTTCTACTACTACTAAAATAAAATATTCTTCTCTTCCTTGTGCTGAGTCTTGTAGAAATTGCATATTCGAAAATACACAAAAGCCTCCTCCAAAACGTAACTGAGGTTCTCTCACCCATCTGCCTCTGCTGGTCTCGAACAGGCTTACGAACTCCTCCCTCTCGTTACTTCCTAGATTATGGACTGCATCTCTCAGATTTCACTGAAATGATTTATCATTAGAATGTATATTCTTTTAACTTCAAATATAGTTCATTCTTCTAGCAAGTCCTAAACATTTTCGTGTATGTTTCAAAAGAATAAGTTTGGAGTACATCTCCACTGTATATTACTACTAGAATATTCGTTTTCACTAACCATGTTCTCATAATTTCTCGTACTGGTTACGACTTGAAAACACAATGTCCACTATCAATGGTTCAAAAGAATAAGACCCTTCATCCCCTCTGACTACATTTTCTCTGTCCTTTCTCTCACCATCGCTGACCTGTCTAGCGGTATATCCCGATGTTCTACATACAATTACATTACGTCATTCACACAGTGTCACATTCAACAAAATCTCAATGAAATCACATTTCTGCTTACTTATGGTAATTTCTGGTGTATAAAAGCGTGCACATATAATTCTGTATTACTTTGTGTTCATGATACATTACATTCTGGAGCGTTCTCGATCGATATGCTGTCAGTCAATCAGCGGATGACCTCACATCTCTTCCTAACCTGCGTGCGCTGGCGAGAATGACTTTGAATAGAGCTGAATTCCAAGTAACATTGCGGGTTGCCAGCACTCTTGGCATTCTCAGTCTCGTAACATATGTTTATTACCCATTTCTTTCTTCTCGCTAACAGGTTTTTACACTTGTAAAATTTGTATGCGTGGAGGCTGCTGTTCTTCTCCAATCGCTTCAACCTATCGTCAGGCCACGGCCACCTCCTTCCCTCTTCCTTGTCTATCCCTCCCATTCTTCACATCCCGTCCCATCCTGCAAAGCGAACAGGGGCCTCATGAGGGAAGGTAAGGGATGGTTAGGATGGATAGGCAAGGAAGAGGGAAGGAGGCTGCCGTGGCCTTGAAGAAGGTACCATCCCGGCATTTGCCCGAAGACGAAGTGGGAAACCACGGAAAACCACTTCGAGGATGGCTGAGAGGGAATCGAACCCCCTCTACTCATTTGGGCCACCCGAGGCTGAGTAGACCCCGTTCCAGTCCTCGTACCACTTTTCAAATTTCGTGGCAGAGCCGGGAATCGAACCCAGGACCTCCGGGGCGGGAGCTAACTATGCTGACCGCTACGCTACGGAGGCGACTTCGATGATATTTACACACAGAATACATCTCTTTCTCTCTTTACGACTTTTTGCTATAGTCTTAAATTTTTTAAACACAATGCTTGTTGTAGATATTCTATTTCCACGGGGAGCAATGACTGTTGTTCTCTAAAACAGGGGAAGCCTCAATGGTTTTATAGGCATTTAAACCTCATCCTCATATTATTCATCATTATTACCATCATAAACACCATCATCATTATTATCATCACCATCATCATCATTATTACGTTTACACCAAGTATAGACATATTTCCGACACATTCCATAATCACATAAGTACTTGGTGAAAACGTGGACACTGTAACTTCGTGATATTGGGTGCTGTTGAGTTGGGCCCACAGTGAAAACATTTCTCTGCCGATTAGTAGATTACTGTAGATCCTAGCAGGGGCGGATCTAGGGCAGGGCGAGGAGGGAAACCGCCCAGGGCCCCGCGGTCCGGGGGGCCCCTCGTAATGTTTTTTTTTAAATTTAATTAATTATACTTTTCAAACTGAAAGCCTCCGTGGCTTAGGCGGCAGCACGCCGGCCTCTCACCGCTGAGTCCGTGGTTCAAATCCCGGTCACTCCATGTGAGATCTGTGCTGGACAGAACGGAGGCAGACAGGTTTTTCTCCGGGTACTCCGGTTTTCCCTGTCAAAATTTCATTCCAGCAACACTCTCCACTATCATTTCATTTCATCTGTCATTCATTTAATCATTGCCCCAGAGGAGTGCGTCAGGCCTCGGCAGCCGGCACAGTTCATATCCTCGCCGCTAGATAGGGGTTTCATTCATTCCATTCCTGACCCGGTCGGAGACTGGAAGCAGGCTGTGGATTTTTCATACTTTTCAAACTAATTTATAAATCATATTCCGTTTTTCAGTGCAGCTATGTCCTCCCGTGACCGATTAACAAGTTTAGATTTCAGTGAAATATTAGAAGACTTGAACCGGGAAAAAAGTCGCAAAGTAATATTTTCATATTTCATAGTTTACCTAATCTTCTTCAAGGGAATTTAAAGGTTTCTTTCATATTATAAAAAAATACTGTAATGTATTCAAAATATTGTAACTACTCTTTATTTTATTGAAAATGAAAATCCACAGCCTGCTTCCAGTCTCCAACCAGGTCAGGAATGGAATGAATGAAGCCCCCATCTATCCGCGAGGATATGGAGTGTGCCGGCTGCCGAAGCCTGTTGCACTCCTCTGGGGCAATGGTTAAATGAATGACAGATGAAATGAAATGATAGTGGAGAGTGTTGCTGGAATGAAATTGTGACAGGGAAAACTGGAATACCCGGAGAAAAACCTGTCTGCCTCCGTTTTGTCCAGCACAGATCTCACATGGAGTGACCGGGATTTGAACCTCGGACCCAGCGGTGAGAGGCCGGCGTGCTGCCGCCTAAGCCACGGAGGCTCCCTTTATTTTATTATTATTACCAAATTATTTTCCATTTGATTTGATATTTCTTTATTTCCTATTGTTGAGGGCCCCACATTGTCATATCGCCCAGGGCGCCGCAAGGCCTGGATCCGCCACTGGATCCTAGGTTAGGTGAGGTGAGGTCAAGTCGGGTGAGGTGAGGTTAGTTGGGGTTAGCATAGGTAAGGATTATTGAAGTCAGGTTAGGTCAGGTCATGTTAGGTTAGGTGAGCCGAGATTAGGATAGATAAGGTTAGCAGACGTTAGGTTAAGGCAGGCCAAATCAAGTATAGTTGGTTAGGATAGGTGAGCTGAGGTTACGTGAGATTAAGTTACGTGAAGTTAGGTGAGCTAAGGTTAGGTGAGGTTAAGTTAGGTGAAGTTAGGTTAGGTTAGGTTAGGTTAGGTTAGGTGAGGTAAGCTACGGTTAGGTGAGGTTAAGTTAGGTGAAGTTAGGTTAGCTTAGGATAGGTTAGGTGAGCTAAGGTTAAGTCAGGTAAAGTTAAGTTAGCTACCAATATTTCACTCTTAGTCAATCATTAACCAAAAAGTTCTCTAGAATTCTTTGGAATCTTTGTGTGTTGTTGTTGCTTACTTAAAAATATTATGCTGCCATTAAAAGGGCTGTAATTCTTGCCATGACCAAGAGAATAAGTCACAAAACACATCAACAAAAATAACCCGCCAAATAAGCCAACATCTAACAATGACTAAATTAATAAGCTGATACATAAGCCAACACATGAGCCGATATATAATCCAACACGTAAGCCTACACATAAGCCTACACATAAGCCGACACGTAAGCCGACACATAAGCCGACACATATGCCGATACACAAGCCGACACATAGGCCGAAAAATAAGCTGACAAATAAACCGGCACATTAGCCGTCACATAAACCGATACCTAAGCCTATATTTAAGCCGACAAATGAGCCGACATAATATAAACCACTAAATAAGATAACTTAAAAAACGACCCTAAATTATTCCTTCAACAGAACTGTTGTAATTTTCGTAGTAAGCAAACAGACTGACAAGTCAGTTGCTACTATGGAGCTTACTACAACCAACAAACGTAAACAATGTGCACTGTATAAAGGTTACTTTTATAACTATAAGCGACAGAATGTGAATGGAATAATATTCTAACAATGCTCAAAGAGAGGTCAAAAAGGTGTCGTGGTGATCTGAAAATAAAAATAGTGAGGTTTGAAGTGTGAATGGCCATTAATGTAGTGCTCTGGACGAAACACGGTTCCTGTTGAGAAAAAATTATCAAAATGCTAAAAACGAGTCCAAGAAAAGATATTCCTGCTTGTTTGATAAAAAGTATTTATCATCTCGTCAAAACGTCATGTTAGGATAGTCGTCAAAGTCTGAGAAACCCCCACAACTATCAAATGCAATAAAGACTATGCAAAGAGTAGTACTGCAAGATGACCTAAAAGATTAGATAGTGATAATGATGATGATGATGATGATGGTGACGATGATGATTATGATGATAATAATGATGCCGAAAGATATATGGATGAGGTATTTATGCCTATAAAACCATTGGGGCTTCCCCCTTTTTTGAGAACATTAGTCATTGCTCCCTGTGGAAAAAAGAACATCTATAACACGCATTGACTTAAAAAATTAAAATCTATAGCAAGAAGTCGTAAGGAGAGATAGAGAGATGTATTCTGTGTGTAAATATCGTAGAAATTAAATTATTCTAAATTTCACATGTATATTGGCTATTTTTCTTGATTGTTATCTCACCTCTTTTGCCTAATGCAAACGTTAACCATCGACAATCTCCGGCTATGTTCCGAAAGAGTTTCCTTAAGTAATGTACTCTATTTGCGTTTTGTGTAATGAGTACCATAATAATACAGTGTTGCAAACAAATGTTGAGGTAATAGTTATGCCAGGTAATGGATTCGAACCCTTGCTTCCTTTGAATAGGAAATTTGATCTTAAGTCAAATGCCTTAGACTGCTCGGCCAACCCGACAATTAATAATTTAGACTATAAAATGAAAATAAAATAAAATAGAATCATATGTTAGGACATAACAAATGCTGTCTTAGAGCAAGTAAAACATTAGAGTATAGAATATTCTCTCAGGATAGCAGTATAAAATAGAGCAAATTAGAGTGTTCAGTCGCAAACTACAATATTCAATGAAAACAAAGTTATTGTAGACTTAAAACGCTATATATATCTTAGTATTTAGACAGCCCTTGCTATAACAGGCTTGCCAATTAGCTTGGAAATTAGCAATTGGGTAAGTAGATATACAAAATTATCGTCTCCGTAGGGCTCAAATTTCCAAATACCATCGGGTTTGGAAAAGAAAACCAGATTTGAACAAGAGAGGTCAACAGGAAGGCTAAAAGAAGGAAAGTAAAGAGCCACTTACCCGTAAGTAAAAGCAATGTCGGTCTCAGATGGATCTCGTTGTAAATCCCTAGAGGTGTTGAGAGGTATTGAATCCAAGTCATAGAATTTAAAATATTAATCCCAACATCTACCGTACATTAACCGGGGATGGGGATTGAACCCTTTCTGCTTAGTTAAGAGGTAAGCAACATATGCAATGCCCTAGCAAGCCCCTGGTGATATCGGAAACCAAGAAAAGCTACTTCTAGGACAGCTGAGGTGGAAATGGATCCCATATCTTCTTAGTACTGTATCCGGAAACTAAGTATACATCGTTCCTGTTCATGTTTCTTGCCTGAGCCGACAATACAACCCATAACTCCGGTGAGAGAGTCAAGAGTGCTAGCCATTATTCAAGGATATAGGATTGGGAAGGGACGGCCGTAGCCTTAAGTTAGGTGCCAACCCAACATTTGCCTGGAGTAAAAGTGGGAAGCCATTCCAGGATGGCTAATAGTGGGAATCAAAGCCAGCTCTCCTCTATTCTGTATCTCAGGGATTAGGGCAATCTGCTAAGGTAAACACGAGAGATTAAGAACTGCGACTTTTACGTCATGCAAATATATTCCTGCCTGATGATAACTAGAAACATATCATCCTGCCATGTCAGAATGTTAGCTCAACTTGCTTGCCAATCGATTCATGATCAATTTGTTTTCAGTTCTCCATAATGTGTGTTGGGATTAATATGCGATAAAAGTCAATGTGTTGTGTAGTTATTACACCCGGATACCCTTCCCCAAAATCAAATAAATATATAGGTCGTCAGCTCGGTGTACTTGGCCGCATATAAATAATATTATGGGGTTTGCAAATCAAAGACTTTATAACCGTGTAGTTAGGGTATTTAGACATCGTGGATTTTAGCCCTGTGTACTTTAGAGTGTGTAGAAAACTTTGTAACACTGCGGTCATCAGTCCCATGAACTTGGTGATTAATTGAGGGTGTGGGAGCATCTTTAAATTATTTTAGGAAATTTAAGTGAACATCAGCTAATTTACAGAGACCGTGTTCATGTTCAAGTTGTCAGTCGCCACCAGTTAACTAGCCTTTACCGTTACACCTTGGCAGGTCACAAAGCCCCGGATGTGGTTATGGTATTAACATCCTATGTCTCAAATAGTCTAATACCGTTGGTTTTGCTAGAGAGCTAGTGTTGTCTCCCATTGATATCGACATGAGGTAGAGGTACTGGTAAGTGTTAACAATTCAATATTTTTAGGTAAATATGTATACAATTTTTGAATAAACCGTCCGGATACCTGATAGTTTTTATGGTTGGATGCCTTTTCTAATGCTTAGCTCGTAATAAAGTAAAATGTGGTAAATGAAACTGTGCAAGAGAGCGTAAGGTAGAGGTCATTATCAGCATCTTGGTATTTGTCTGGGGAAAATGTAGGAAACCACGGAAAAGAACAACTTGTAAAATAGCAAATGTAAAAAGTATATTAGGGAAAATAGGGTGAATCCAGTAAATATTAAGGAATTTGAGTAAATGTTATGGATTTCAGGGATTTTAGTAAATATAATGTATTTTATGTGCATTTACGGGAATTATGGTAAATCTAAAGAATTTTATGAAATATGGGGAAAATCAGGGACGTTTTAGGTATATTTTGGGGGAGTTCCGGGGATAGTTTAGGAAACCACTCAGGCACCGTGACAGGTTTTGGTAATGAGTCACCGCCCGTTGACTGGCATCTACCGTTATGAAACAGCGTTATGGTAAGCTCTACCTGGGGTTATAATAATGACATTATAAACACATTGTATTCTAATACCGTCTGTTTCGCAAAAACAAGAGTTATCCAAGAGAGGTTAACAAATGAGAATTCTTGCACGAGTAAGTGTTAATAATTCTCAACTTTGTTAGATATCTACTATATGTAAAGTTTTAGACTAATTTTAAGTTCTGAAAAATAAATAAATACTGTATTAAATAAATAATTAATAACTAATTAATAAATAATTAATAATTTGATAAATAACTGTCTCTTAGATATGATACTTGGATATCGGAACCGTCTCTGGTATAAAATAACTTTCTTCGGCTATTCCCAATTAATTGGGGTCGCCGGAGCCATCCAGGCTCATTTTCGTTTTGGCCGAGGATTTAAGGCCGGTTGCCCTTCCTGACGCCACGTGATTTACCAGGTGAAAATTCCACCCCGCTGTCACCAGGATTCGAACCCTGGCCGTCCGGATGAAAGACGAGCAGCGAAGCCACTGCGCCATCACGCTCCCCTTTTTCATACTTCATCTTCCCTCCGGAAATGATTGGGCTTCTCCCTGTTGCTGCAGTCCCATTTTGAACTCCAGACAAATACCGGTACGGTACCTTTTAATAGGACACCTCCTAGCCGAGTTTCATTCGCCAACATTCATTTCTCACTAGCTAGACATTGGGAAGGGCATCCAGCCGTATAAACCACACGCCATATTCACTTTCATACACTATACAGATGAATCGCTACCCGATCTCGAGACAAGCATCCACTTGTCTATACAGCTACATGAGCTTTAGGAACCCTGCGTGCGATCCTTTACCCCAATCATTGGGAATTGGGGTAAATTTGGGGAATATGGGGCAATCTGGAAAAAGTTAGAGAATTGGGAGGATGAATCCGGGGAGTTTAAGGGCATTTGGGGGAAGTCTGGGGTAGTTTTGGGACTGAAGGGGAAGTTTGGGAATTTTTGGGTACATTTAGGGAATTCTAGGGGATTTTTGGAAAATCTAGGGAATTTGGTGGGAAATTTGGGTAATTTATAGAATTATTGCCGGAATTTGATGAGTTTTAGAGAATTTTGGGACTTGAGAAATAATGCGGGGTTTAGTATAATTATTTATTTTTATATATATTTTTTTATTTTTATTATAAATTCTTACAATTGTTATTATTGGGGGAGGGGTAGGTGGGTTGGGGAGGGTGGCAGGAAAGGGTGGGAAGGAAGGGTGGGGGTGGGGGGATAGGGGCTTCCCTTGACCAGCCATCCTGAAGGAGCCACGATTATCGTCCGAACAACGCCGGGTGGGTTGAAACAGGCACCTTCTAACTACTCCATCACAATAATACAGATTATCAGACAAATTAACTAAGTATATAGGGCTACATGTCAATGATGTCACAAAGCCCTTCAATGAATCAACAACAAAAGCAACAATAAGAACGAAGGGCTGCCTGGGCATAACATCTATGCGTTCTCATCAATCATTTAGAGAAAACACTTATCAATTTTTCTGGGTCAGAAGGTTATCAAATATGTTTCTCCGGAATTATAAGAATATTCGGCTAACATTCCTGGCTGTCAGCCGGATGGTCCGGGCTTGATTCCTGGCTCTGTCAAGAAATTTAACCTGCAATTCCGTAGACGAAATTATACGGTTAAATGGGGATTCCAGTAAGATCATGATACATTTAATATGTACGAAGGGTGATCATGAACTAAGGTTCCAAAACCTGCAGTGAAACGTGAACTTTCCATTTCATACAACCAATAAAACCAACTGATAGAACATCCATTAGGTTATTGTGGACATAGTCTCCATATCGCTTTACGCTCTTGTCGCTGCGTGGGAAGAGTTTGCATATTCCCTCATTGTAAAATTCCTGTCCGTGCTTGTTCAGCCACGTTGTCGTGAAGTGTTTCATCTGCTCGTAAGAAGCAAATTGTCGACCTCTTAGGTGTTCATTCAGATGAGGAAAGCAGGCGAAAGTCACTTTGAAAGAGGTCCGGGTAATAGGGAGGATGGTCAATGGAGTCCCAGCGTCCCGCTTCAACTGCTTGGTGGTCTTCTGGGCTGTATGAGATTGCGCGTTGTCATGAAGAAAGGTGACGCCCTCGGTGATAAGTCCTTGCCGTTTCCTCCTGATTGCTTCGCGCAATAACCGAGTGGATCTCTTCGCGAGACTATTTTTACAAACGAGTCACCAATAGTTGTTTACACACAACTATCGCTGTAGGAGGCAGGTGGTTGAAATACCCAACACTACTAATGTCTGTATAACAGGCAAAACTCCAAGAATTTCAACCTTGTAACTTTAGTTTTTGATCACCTCTCGTATTTGGATACGTTCAAAATCGTGGCGTCATTTTCTTAGTATCGATTTTGAAAGGACCAAATCGGTTTTGTAAATGAGCTAAAAAGGGACTTCCGGTGTCTAATCAGTGAAACAAGAGGAAAATCTTATTAATTTACTCCTTTCATTCCATCTTTCTATCTTTCTTTCTTCCTTTCTATCTTTCTTTCTTCCTTCCTTTCTTTCTTTCTTTCTTTCTTTCTATCTTTCATTCTTTCTTTATTCCATTATTTCTTTCTTTCTTTCTTTCTTTCTTTCTTTCATTCCTTCTTCCTTGCTTTCTTTCTTTCTTTCTTTCTTTCTTTCTTTCTTCCTTTCTATCTTTCTTTCTATCTTTCTTTCTTTCTTTCTTTCTTCCTTCCTTCCTTCCTTTCTTTCTTTCTTTCTTTCTTTCTTTCTTTCTTTCTTTCTTTCATTGTTTCTTTTTTCAATTCTATCTTTCTTTCTTTCTTTCTTTCTTTCATTCTTTCTTCCTTCCTTTCTTTCTTTCATTCTTTCTTTATTCAATTCTTTCTTTCTTTCTTTCTTTCTTTCTTTCTTTCTTTCATTCTATCTTTATTTCTTTCATTCTTTCTTTATTCCATTCTTTCTTTCTTTCTTTCTTTCTTTCTTTCTTTCTTTATTTATTTATTTATTTATTTCTATCATTCTTTCTTCCTTCCTTTCTTTCATTCTTTCTTTATTCAATTCTTTATTTCTTTCATTCTTTATTTATTCAATTCTTTCTTTCTTTCTTTCTTTCTTTCTTTCTTTCTTTCATTCTTTCTTTATTCAATTCTTTCTTTCTTTCATTCTTTCTTTATTCAATTCTTTCTTTCTTTCTTTTTTTCTTTCTTCCTTCCTTTCATTATTACTTTCATTCTTCATTTCTTTCTTTCTTTCTTTCTTTCTTTATTATGAAGCACAACATTGAGCCTAACGAGTACGTGGGCTTGTAATACTTTGTTCACGGAAGGAAACATCTTTGAATATTGTGGGAATTGGTGGTGTGGCGAGGATAATATCTTCGCAGTGAGCGTAACATAAGGGAATTAGTTTCAGTTCTATCCTACGTTATGAGTTTTCTTAATGCTCTCCTTTATACCATGCTTGCGAATATTATTTATTTTGAGTTACTTTAGAGAAGTCATTTTACCATTTAGTTTCTTAAGTACAAACTGCTTGCAAGAATCAATTTATACTTGCTTCAAAACTTACTTCAAAAAACTCTTCAGTTGGTCAAATCCTAATTGTGTCCAACTAGATTGAGAAGCAATTACACTCTTCTGAAATAAATAACATGTGATTAATTACTAAGCTATTTAGAGAGATGTCACGTTTCTTTCCTCGTTAGAACAACTTTAGATCCATTTCTAGGCATGAATGATAATTGTATTAGCTTGGGAGATTATTTATAACTTGACTAAATGAAGTATTTTTTGTCCGAGTTGGATTATGTTATGAGCATTATTTATGCAAAATGTGCAATATATGTACACCCACACACATGCACACTCACTGGTAAATATTGGAAACAATTGAGTACATATCCTATTAGCTCATCAGCTCACTTAGCACTTACCTCGACGATTATTGAGGCTTGGACTGGCTAGTTCGGCGTGCGCTGCAGTGTTGTCGCTATCTGTTGCAGTTGGGTGAAGCATTTCTCCTTTCGTGGACTAATTGGAATGTACAAGGGTTTTAGTGGGCAACTTTAGAAAGTTTTATTTTATGTAAAACAGTTGTGGGCTTTCCCAAACCATTGCAGACCAATCTCCCTTCCTGCCAGAGCTTACAATTTCGAGGGTGGCAGTTTACAATTTACAATTATCTCATTGACCCATGAAATCAACCAAGTATATCACAAATCCAAACTTTAACCAAACCCAAATACTTGATTCTTCTGCGTACACGATTATATTCCTTTACTAATTCATGGAATAATTTAGGATTGTAAATACGAAAATAAATAAAACTATCACTGGCATATTCAGTGATCTTTTTCTCCGGTCTGATGAATTAAGAGATTTTTCACCGTTGCCTTGAGAAAGGCAATTCTCTTTTAGTAACCTATTATGTATGCTTTTATAGCTCTCTTTCCAACAAAATATACAATGACTCTCTTATGAACTTGGCAAAAGTTCCCTTGCTATCCTATCAAGAATTGTTTCGGCTATAGTTAAATAATTCACTAATTTCTTACAACGATTCTCACCAGCTTCTAGTATTTCCCCCTCCTTCCGCCAAACTCACCAAATGCATGCAGGTGCTATTCTCGCTGTAGCCTTCATGCTCCTGTATTTCGTGTCTGGAATTATTTGTTGAAATGTGGAATGCAATTGCTACCTCGCTAAGGTTATTAATTCACGCAGTCATGGGCTAGCTTCTCCAAAAATTTGCATCTAGCAACTCGTCATTACTGCATTTCACAAACAAAGGAGTTCATAGTAAATAACTCAAGCACTTACTCTGATCGTCTCCCCATGTTGAATGTTGCTGTAGATTTTTCAGGTGAACTGTTTCCCCATCTAGGGGCTCAAAATAATTCGGATGTGGGCTGGTGACCACGGAACCCAAACCAAGCTAGGCACTGCTCTCACTTACTTGTTCCAGAGGTCCCCTGTGTCATCTTTCGTGTCGGCGTCCCTTGGGCAACTCTTATTCTCTTCCGGCTTCGATGGTAGCAGGTTATTTCAGACCATGGGTGCCTATTTATCTTTCTGTCTTAACTGGCCATTATCTTTTATTCCATGATACCCTCATTTTTCGAGGGGTAATACTTATTTTCTCGACATCCCTTAGGCTACATACTGCAAGAAGGCCCTAAAGGGAAAGGATGTCTGAAGCCCAACAAGCATACCGCAACCTGCATATCGCTATGTGATCCAAGCCCCCCCCCCGGGGTTCACGACTGGTGAGTTCCTGAGTTGGAGAACTCTATGGTTTGTTTATTAAAGTTACCTCATAACATCCTAGCGCCAGGCTGCTGACGAATCCAAAGTTATGTTTCTTAAAAGTTGCCTTATACCTTCATAGCGCCAGGCTGCTGGCGAAACCTAAGGTCTGTTTATTAAAAGATGCCTTGCACCTTCCTTGAGCTAGGCTGCTTGCGAAGCCTATTATATGTTTATCTTCCTAGCGCCAGGCTGCTATTGAACCCTAAGGTATGTTTACCTTCCTAGCGCCAGGCTGCTAGTGAACCCTAAGGTTTGTTTACCTTCCTAGCGCCAGGCTGCTGGTGAACCCTAAGGTCTGTTTACCTTCCTAGCGCCAGGCTGCTAGTGAACCCTAAGGTATGTTTACCTTCCTAGCGCCAGGCTGCTGGTGAACCCTAAGGTCTGTTTACCTTCCAGGCGCCTGGCTGCTGGTGAACCCTAAGGTCTGTTTACCTTCCTAGCGCCAGACTGCTGGTGAACCCTAAGGTTTGTTTACCTTCCTAGTGCCAGACTGCTGGTGAACCCTAAGGTTTGTTTACCTTCCTAGCGCCAGGCTGCTAGTGAACCCTAAGGTCTGTTTACCTTCCCAGCGCCAGGCTGCTGGTGAACCCTAAGGTCTGTTTACCTTCCTAGCGCCAGACTGCTGGTGAACCCCTAAGGTTTGTTTACCTTCCTAGCGCCAGGCTACTGGTGAACCCTAAGGTCTGTTTACCTTCCTAGCGCCAGGCTGCTGGTGAACCCTAAGGTTTGTTTACCTTCCTAGCGCCAGGCTGCTAGTGAACCCTAAGGTTTGTTTACCTTCCTAGCGCCAGGCTGCTGGTGAACCCTAAGGTCTGTTTACCTTCCTAGCGCCAGGCTGCTAGTGAACCCTAAGGTTTGTTTACCTTCCTAGCGCCAGGCTGCTGGTGAACCCTAAGGTCTGTTTACCTTCCTAGCGCCAGGCTGCTGGTGAACCCTAAGGTTTGTTTACCTTCCTAGCGCCAGGCTGCTGGTGAACCCTAAGGTTTGTTTACCTTCCTAGCGCCAGGCTGCTAGTGAACCCTAAGGTCTGTTTACCTTCCTAGCGCCAGGCTGCTAGTGAACCCTAAGGTTTGTTTACCTTCTTAGCGCCAGGCTGCTAGTGAACCCTAAGGTTTGTTTACTTTCCTAGCGCCAGGCTGCTGGTGAACCCTAAGGTTTGTTTACCTTCCTAGCGCCAGGCTGCTTGTGAACCCTAAGCTCTGTTTACCTTCCTAGCGCCAGGATGCTGGGGAACCCTAAGGTCTGTTTACCTTCCTAGCGCCAGGCTGCTGGTGAACCCTAAGGTTTGTTTACCTTCCTAGCGCCAGGCTGCTGGTGAACCCTAAGGTTTGTTTACCTTCCTAGCGCCAGGCTGCTTGTGAACCCTAAGCTCTGTTTACCTTCCTAGCGCCAGGATGCTGGGGAACCCTAAGGTCTGTTTACCTTCCTAGCGCCAGGCTGCTGGTGAACCCTAAGGTTTGTTTACCTTCCTAGCGCCAGGCTGCTGGTGAACCCTAAGGTTTGTTTACCTTCCTAGCGCCAGGCTGCTTGTGAACCCTAAGCTCTGTTTACCTTCCTAGCGCCAGGATGCTGGGGAACCCTAAGGTCTGTTTACCTTCCTAGCGCCAGGCTGCTGGTGAACCCTAAGGTTTGTTTACCTTCCTAGCGCCAGGCTGCTGGTTAACCCTAAGGTTTGTTTACCTTCCTAGCTCCAGGCTGCTGTTGAACCCTAAGGTCTGTTTACCTTCCTAGCGCCAGGCTTCTGGTGAACCCTAAGGTCTGTTTACCTTCCTAGCGCCAGGCTGCTAGTGAACCCTAAGGTTTGTTTACCTTCCTAGCGCCAGGCTGCTAGTGAACCCTAAGGTCTGTTTACCTTCCTAGCGCCAGGCTGCTAGTGAACCCTGAGGTATGTTTATCTTCCTAGCGCCAGGCTGCTAGTGAACCCTAAGGTCTGTTTACCTTCCTAGCGCCAGGCTGCTGGTGAACCCTAAGGCTTGTTTACCTTCCTAGCGCCAGGCTGCTGGTGAACCCTAAGGAATGATTACCTTCCTAGCGCCAGGCTGCTGGTGAACCCTAAGGAATGATTACCTTCCTAGCGCCAGGCTTCTAGTGAACCCTAAGGTCTGTTTACCTTCCTAGCGCCAGGCTACTAGTGAACCCTAAGGAATGTTTACCTTCCTAGCGCCAGGCTGCTAGTGAACCCTAAGGTCTGTTTACCTTCCTATCGCCAGGCTGCTGGTGAACCCTAAGGTCTGTTTACCTTCCTAGCGCCAGGCTACTAGTGAACCCTAAGGAATGTTTACCTTCCCAGCGCCAGGCTACTAGTGAACCCTAAGGTCTGTTTACCTTCCTAGCGCCAGACTGCTGGCGAACCCTAAGGTCTGTTTATTACAGGTTGCCTTATAGCTTCCATAGCCTACACCAGGCTACTAAGGGATGGTGTTTACAGCTGGAGGCAGGGTTATAAGGGAATTTATTTGAGTGACCAGCACAAAGTGATGCAATTTTGCGGTGTATATTTTGTTTTACTTCGAATAGCCTATTTGACTTCTTCGTTAGGAACATGCTCAGCGAATACCTAATCACACCACACACAATTATTTTTGGTTTTGTAGAATCATTGAAAATAATGCAAGACTGTGTAATTTTGTGGTTTGTAACTTTTTGCTTCGCTCGAAGCCCCAGGACTCTTTCAACAGACTCCATTACTCATTAACTTAGGCTTCCCGCGCGGGCACCGCGTTAAGTGTCACCCTGTAATTTGCTCTGACATCCTGCACACCTCTTTAGGAGGCACCCTGTATTCATATCTGGCATCTTGTACACCTCTTTAGGAGTCACCCTGTATTCTTGTCTGACATCTTGTGGACCTCTTTAGGAATCACCCTGCATTCTTCTCTGCCATCTTGTCCACCTCTTTAAGAGTCACCTTGTATTCTTATCTGGCATCTTGTATATCTCTTTATGGGCCACCCTGTATTCTTATCTGGCATCTTTTACTGCATTTTGCTCTGCCATCCTGCACACCTCTTTAGGAGGCACCCTGTATTCTTGTCTGAAATCTTGCACACCTCTTTAAGAGTCACCTTGTATTCTTATCTGGCATCTTGTATATCTCTTTAGAAGTCACCCTGCATTCTTGTGTTCGCTTCGCTCAAAGCCCCAGGTCGCTCGACGCCGCAGGACTCTTTCAACAGACTCCAATAACCATTAGCTTCTGCTTCCCGCTTGGCTGCATGACGTCACGCACTCAGTTTCCTTCTCCGTAACGCATAACGTTGGACCCAAGCATAACGACGAAGTCGACAAGATCATTTGAAATGATAAAACAAAACCCAGGAGGGAGGAATACTATCCCTAAATTAATGTTGGAAACAATAGAAGGTTGACCTAAAGTCAACAGGAAAACAATTAAGGGCCCCACAACACTGCGGTAAAACATTACAAATTGTAAGTAAGGACTGATCACAGGCAGTCAGGAAACCACACACGTGGTACAAGTTAAGTAAATACAATTCATTAACATTAGAAAAGAGGTTTAAAGAAGTGTAATAATAACAAGTGCAAGGTAATTAAGAAAATGGGAGCCTTCACATTTGGGCACACTCAAATGCCAGCTGACTGTGCCAGGATTCGATCCTGATATCTTGGGAACAGCAAGCGAGAACGTTACCGCTGAGCCACGATTAGTTGGCCTCCAGGTAATTTTTCTGGATAGTATTCTCGGTGAATAAGAAGGCATTATAAGTCCTCGTGTAATATTAGTGACGATTTATTATTATCGTCAAATGCTTCCTATGTTATGACTGTCGATTACTTTGTTGTATTTATTTTCAGCTGTATTAGCAAGACGTTTATTTGAATACAAGGGGTCACTATCTTAAAAATGCTATGATTAGGGTTAATAAATATTACCACTGCCAAACCATGCATGTAGGTTCCAGCTCCTGCAGTTATAGGCTCCACACCTGAAGTCAAAGTGTACAACTTTATGATAGCATTAACAGAGAGATATATTATCCATTGTATTACACTCCAACATACGAGAAGACTAACAAGTAGTTCCGTGAAGAACCATACAGCCTATTTGCATATATCCTACTTATGTTAATTGCCTCTAATTTTATCAACATACAAAATTTCAGTTTGATTCCTGTAATTGATTCGTAGATATTGAGAAACGTCTAAATATTTCAGATGGTCGCCATGTTGGATTTGTATATATGTAGGTCTTCGAGTTATGTAGTCTACTAGTACATGGCGATTATTTTGTAGGTGTAGTATTCAAACTTTAATCGCATGCTCAGGACACAAGAAATCAAAACCAGATTTTAAAATTTCGCACAGCTGCAATCTTGTGGTTATGACTACAATTTAAATAAATTGGATGCCAGTGGATTAAAATTTGTATAAGCATTTACCGAACAAAGTTTCACTGCGCTTGGATAGCTAAATCGTGAGAAACATCCACGTTGAAAGTCCCATAGGTGTACTTATGTTCACAGCCTCTATCAACATACAATGTTTCAGTTTGATTGGTATCATAGAATACTACATATTGAGAACCATCAAAATATTTCGGTTGGTCGCGATGTTGGATTTTTATATATGTAGGCCATTGAGTTATGTACTATTAGATAACGATGATTGCGTAAGCTCATTATTCAAACGTTCACTACGATCGCATGATTAATACACAAGAAATCAAAACTTAATATTAAAATTTCGCACAGCCGCCATCTTAAGGGTATATAAACAATTGAACTAAATTAGGTGCCGTTGCATTTCAATGTGTATAAAAATTTACTGTACCGAGTTTCACTGCGAGTTGATGGTCAAATTGCGAAAAAAAGTCAATTAAAATGATTCACTTTCGCTTGGCCACCATGTTCGTTTTGTATTTTACAGATTTTTGTAAGTCTCATAGCTGAACTTCTAGTAGTACCCTTTATCATGGTACAACATTTCAGGATGATATCAGCAATAATTTCTGAGGTATGACATGACGGTAAAATATTATGCCCAGCCGCCATCTTGAGGTTATGCAAACAATTGAACTAAATTTGATGCCAGTGCATTACAATGTATATATACATTTGCTGTACCAAAATTTATTGCGTTTGGATGGTTAAATCGCGAGAGAAGTCTATTTCAAATTTTCAAATTCGCTTGGCCACCATGTTCGTTTTGTAGTTGACAGGATTTTGAAGGTCTCTTAGGTGAACATTTAGAAGTGCCCTTTATCTCCATACAAAATTTCGGGTTGATATTTGTAATAGTTGCAGAGATATAGAATGGTGGTGAAATAATTCCCACAGCCGCCATGTTGGATTGGTGAGACGTAATAAATTTTAAGCGCACGGTCGGGGTCGGCCTAAATAGTACTATGACCTTACCGAATTTAATTTAAATAGCTCCAGCCGTTTAGACGTTATTAGAGGATGACGCACACACATACGCACACACATACACACACATACACACACACACACACGCAGACAAAAGGTGATCTCATAAGCCTACTTTTTTTTCATTGAATGAAAATAGGCTAATAAAAATGGTATGTTATCACGTTCATGGTCAATGAACTGTTAACGAATCAATATCTGAATGGCAGTTTTGTGGGAACTGTAGCTTGCATAACACTTGTTATCCCAGGCAGGAAAGTGACCAACAATATGCTGCTAGTATACTAGCAATTGCATTTTTCTTTTCTTTCGTTTAAATTTTGTAGATAGCATTCGCTCACATTTTTCCCCATTTTATTATAATATGCATGTAATCTGTACTAAATGTAATAGTGTAAAAGCGCTTCAAACAATATCACGACCATCTTGCGTCTCTCTTATTCTCTGACATGTGTTTCCTTAAATCTCCATTTGGGAGCACACGCAATCAATGTATGCACGGAGCCAATTGTTATAATTGTGCACAACTTCCGGTACAACAGCTAGAATGCACGTGGCCTCTCCTTAGCACGATCCATGTAAGAAGCTGGAATGCGAACAGTTGCGTCGTTTTGGAGATCTGTCGAGTGCTTCGTCCTCCTTAGTTAGTCTGTTAGACAAACGGAATGCTTTCTAATTCCTTTTCCTGCTTGAAGCTGTAGGCCGGCAAAGATATATTTATCTACTCTGCCTTTGCTCTCATTTTCAGCCTAAAGTAATAGTGAATCATTTAGAGGAGGAGGTTGAAGAAGTAATTCCTCGAATAAATATGGCCTCTCATAAAGGAAGGTTATTAGACACAGAACCGCCCAGCACATTTCACTTGGATGAGGTAAGTGTCTGTCACCTTAAGACCATCTTTACGAGAAAAATCAGTCGAAAAAAATTAAAATAATTACAACTGATTCATTATCTATATATATATAACTCAATGTTTGTCTGTTTGTCTGTCTGTTTGTCTGTTATTTATACAAATTTGCACAGTTTCACCGATATGAACCAAAATTGGTATACTTACCCTTTGGAACCCTGCGGGTAATCCTGTCTACTTTAAATTTCGGACACACCCCTCCAATCCCTGCATTTAGGCCCTTTGGCAAAAATCTACACCGTTTCACCGATCGGAACCAAAATTTGTATAATTACCCTCTAGAACCCAACAAGTAACACTGTCCACCTTAAATTTCGGACAGACCTCTCCATTCCCTGCATTTAGACCATTTGACAAAAATCTACACCGTTTCACCGATCTTCACCAAAATTTGTATTCTTACCCTTTAGAACCCAGTGGGTAACACTGTCCACTTTAAATTTCGGACAGACCACTCCATTCCCTGTATTTAGGCCCTTTGGCACAAATATGCACCGTTTCACCGATCTGAACCAAATTTCACTTACTTACCCTTTGGAAACCGAAGAGTAACACTGTCCGCTAGAAATTTCGGACAGACCACTCCATTCCCTGTATTTAGGCCCTTTGGCAAATATCTGCACCGTTTCACTGATCTGAACCAAATTTTACATACTTACCCTTTGGGAACCGAAAAGCAACATTGCTGCTTGAAATGTCGGACAGACCACTCCATTCCCTGCATTTAGGCCCTTTGGGAAATATCTGAACCAAATTGAGCATACTTACCCTTAGGAACAAGGCGAGTAACACTGTCTACATGATATTTCGGACAGACCACTCCATTCCCTGCATTTGGGCCCTTTAGCACAAATTTACACCGTTTCACCTGATTGCACTGAACTTTGCATACTTACGGTACCCTTTGAAACTCTGCTGGTAACACTGTCCACATGATATTTTGTACAACTCTCTCCATTCCCTAAATTTAGGATAACAGACAAAAGGAACTTGAAAACCACGTCTCAAGGCCCTAGAGCCATTCATGTCCGTAGTACTGTAGTTTAACTGTAAGAATATTTTAATAAGTCTATTGTTGGCTGGCAATGTGGGCTGCATCACGTCACCCCTACCAGTGTTCTGGTGCAGAATCGCGAAAATAGTTACATCTAGCACTGCTTATAAATTGCAGTCACGGGGAGTAATTAGTGCAAAAAGATTTCCTAGGCCCCTTAAAAGAGTTATCAGCATGAAAATATTATCCCTCTGTATAAGTGCGATGGTGTTGGTGCAGTACATTGAGGTTATCAGCTGCAATAAGCGTTGGGGTTTTCAAGTATACTTTCATTTATTCCGATCCTTATCCTTGAGCACTATGTGGCGATAAATGATACTATTGCTACCTCAGGAGCTCGGGACAGCCGAATTTTTCCCAAGTGCTCTGCATAATTTCCTACCGCGCTATGGGACAACAGACGACACTATTGGTCTCTACTTTTCTAACAGCCAGTGAGATATCGGCCCTTTTTATTTCTCGTACTCCTCTTTCGAATCATATTTTTCAATTAGTTTTTATATTACATGTGGCAGTATTGTAGTTAGTAAATAGCCGTTTCCCTATTCATTATTATCATTAGGGAAAAATAACCTGAATGTTACGTCCATTATACTGTACTACAAAATGTTATATTTTAAAAATATTTTTTTCTGTTAGTTTTAATATCATGTGCCAGTCTTGCAGTAGTATTCATTATCATCCATGAAACAAATAAATCAACGGGGCGAAGCCGGGTACTATTGCTAGTACTAAATATACATCAGATTATTCTAGATGCAACACAATATGGAACCTCACTCATCTTTTCTGAATAATTGTTACTCAAATTAAGACTGAAATAATATCTATAGCATTATTATAAGGCTATAGAAATATATTATGTCGTCAGCTTACAAATGAAACACACTACTGGAAGTCAGAGAACACGTTTTTGATAAAATGAGCCTTTACAGTTTATACGCGCAGCTAGTTTCCTTATGAATATGTTCTCTGATTTAGTGTAATTCACATGTATGCTATTGTTAGGGCTTCAACCCTTTACTAGGGTTGCTCCTACACATATACCTAAAGAATGGATTACCGACATGGCAACAGGAACATGTCAGGTCATAGACCCAAGACCACCAGCTTAGCAAAGTAGGGAGGACGCATAGGACATAACACTCCACATTCCGATGATCCAGAGTGACTCCACGCTTGTAGCCTATAAATAAGAGGTACAACCATGCGCCGCCCTCTCTTACTTGATCGACCAGTCTCTTACGCTCTTTTTGAGCAGTGCTACGCTAAGAACCCCTCAGGGCGCTGCCCTGATCGCATCCCAACACGACATCGCGGACATCTGGTAACAACGGTAGGGTAAGTGAAGCGTGTCCACTAGATTCCTTTTTCCCATGAGTAATTATATCTCTCCCCCCCCCCCCCTTTCATCTAAACCTATTTGCCACCACTATTAAGTAATATACCCCTTTTGCACAGTCAAACGCTCATCTTATTATTTCACTTAGTTTAAGAAGCCTTTCCCTTTAAATTAGAACTTAGATTATGATCTACACTGAACGCTGTCAAGCAGTAGGCGCTGTACAGCAAGCACTTGGCTTGATAAGGCTCATCCAGTTAAGCATGGTGAGTATTCCTCCCGCCAGCTTCCTTACATTAATTGCTCCCTAGACGTATCCGCAGAACTTCTTAAAACACTAAACACTTTCAACACTAGTTTTACATCAAAGTAAAACACTATCGATGTCCGAAGTACGTTTTTCAGATAATGGAACCTTAGATTGAACCAAATTAACCTATTTTCCGCATTTATGCATTCATTATCTTATAACATCGTGTTTGTGAACAATTCTCATTAATTTGTGTTACACAGGTTTAGTTTTGAACGCTAATCACTAATAAAGGTCCTGT
This sequence comes from Meconema thalassinum, assembly GCA_946902985.2. NCBI lineage: Eukaryota > Metazoa > Arthropoda > Insecta > Orthoptera > Tettigoniidae > Meconema > Meconema thalassinum. Next base: position 1,395,888,126 of record OX336389.2, read on the forward strand.
GTTTAATTCCCGAGCACACCAAAGATTTAATTATGATCTGAGGGAAGGGACGGGGCACACCTACACTATGCTCCGTGAGGGAAAAACTGAGAAGAGATACGTTCAATCGACACCTAATTCTTCGCAGAAATGGTTTTCAGTTCTTTCCCAATTCTACTCGCGGCAAATCCAGGAATTCCTAATTTAATAACCCCATCTTCAAATACTTCAAGCACTACTATACACAACGAAATAGGTTATCAGACAAATTCTACGCACACCCAAGCATACAGGTTTGAATGCCACGATATCCAGGCCCCTAATTGGAACAACAACAAGAACTGCATGTATATTATGAATTTACACCACAATATTCAGTTATGCGTGGAGCTCAAGTAAGAGCTGAAAAGAATTTATACGAACGGGTAAATTCTACTCATCACTGAATTAAAGTATTAAAAGCGTGCAAGCATTGAAGGTACCTGCTAAGATGCATGGCCTGATGAAAAAGCACGCTAATATATACATGGCGTTAGGAAAATATACGCCCAAATATGTGATTAACCGAATGGAACCGGATGAGTTAGCCGTGGTTGTTACGGCATGACTGCAGGCAGTCGTTCACATCCGGGAGGCGAGGAGGTTCTAATCCCCCCGCCGGCAACCTTAAAGATGGTTTTCTGTGGTTTTCCATCTTCCTGCAAGGCAAATGCCGGAGTTGATCCCTAACTATAGGCCACAGCCGCTACCTTCCAATTCCTAGGCCTTACAATGACACTTTCTTCCCCAGACAACACTCCAAACGCGACGGTACTTGTAGCTCACCCCATGGGTGTCCGCATAGAAGCAGCTACTAACTCTGGCGAGCCAAACATGTCCTCGGACACTCCCGGCACCAAAAGCCATACGCTAAAAAAAACAAAAAACGAATGGAGTTGATATGGTAATATGAGAAAACTTATGTCACCTATGATCCAGAAAGCATCACAGAAGAATTTTTACACGCAATTACCTGCATTGTGGTTGGAATTAGTGTGATTCATACGGAGCAAACCACAAGTCATTGTTTCAGTATTTTAACTTGATCAGTCGTTGCATGACAGCATATGCAAGGAATATTTCTCCCTTACACCATTATAGAGATATGCTAGGTGGAGATACATTAACTGACAGTGACTGAATATTATATGTGCATTGCTCTTGTCTCTTTTCACCAGTATGTAGAAATCTGCGTGTCGATCAAGTACTCAATATACGGGAAACCTATCATCAATTTGATGATCGCCTAATCGTTGATTTCAGAAGTTTAGCCTGTGAATACCATGTCACTTTGTCATATTTGGACCGTTATGTCATGCTTATTAGTCTATTTTATTTATGAAAATAGGCTTATGAGATCAACAATTTTCCGTGTGTGTGTATGTATGTGTGTTTGGGTATGAGTGTGCGTATATGTGTGCGTATGTGTGTGTGTCCCCTTATAAAATCTCAATGGCTGGAGCGATTTCTATAAAACTCGGTAAGGTCATAGGACTAGTTTGTCTGACACCGCCCGTGCCCCTGAAATTTGATTACGACTCACCAATCCAATATGGCGGCTGTGCGAATTATTTCACCGGGATTCTATATCTCCAAATCTATTACCGATATCACACTGAAAATTTTGCACGGTGATAATGAACGCTACTTCAAGTTCACCTATATGACTTTCAAAAACCTGTTAAGTACTAAACGAACATGGTGGCAAAGCGAGTTTGAAATATTTAAATATACTTTCCTCGTGATTTATCCATCCGAGTGCAGTGGAACTTGGTGCAGAAAATGTTTATACATATTGAATGCACTGACATCTATTTCAGTTCAATTGTTTAGCTAACTTTAAGATGACAGCTGTTTGAAATTTAAAAATTAAGTTTTTATTTCTTGCGCCCTAATCATGCGATCGAAGTCATCGTTTGAATAATGAACCTACACAATATTCGTCATCTTATACTGTACAGACGTTCATAACTGTATGACCTGCTGATAGAGGCAATTAACATTAATAGGATAAATGAAAATAGGCTATCTAGTTCTTTACGGAACTACTTGTTTTTGGGCAAATAACCAGTGCATAATTTATAATTGTTATGTTCTCATTAAATCATTGTGAGTAATTTCTGTTGTTGTTCTTATTGCCCTCTTTTGGAGAATGTTAAGTTCGGTGTACCACTAGGGGATGATAACCTAGATGTTAGGCCCCTTAGAACAGCAATTATCATCATCATCATCTGTGTACCTCATTCGTTGTACAGTCTGAGCTAGAATCACACTTCATGCGCGTTGCTTTATTGAGATAGCTCTGCCTAGACATTAAGGGAAGTTGTCAATGAAAAATTATAAAAATGGCAATTTTATTTTATTTTTTTATTTCAAGCATCATTGCTTGAAGAATAAAATTCCAAAATTTCGTAGGCATATCTCGTATGGAAGTGCCTCAAAACAATTAAATAAGGGTCAGCAGTAGCGAGTGCCACGCCCCGTTTTTACAGCAATGACATACACTAGGTCTCCTTGTATCGTATTCCACCTGATTTTCTTCTCATTTTGCATGCAAAGTTTTAAAATGGTGTTTCCCTTCCTTACTGTACAGGCAGATAATAACACCACACGTATAGAAGGCACTGACTTGTGTTTACAATGTTTCAATTGCTGAGTTTGGAAATCGTTATATTTTGCTGAGTTTTTATAGTGAATGTACTTCTTATAGTGAATTTTGTTAACATTTATAGCTATGGGTAGATCACCAAGAGTGTTTCGGAAGATAAAGGGGTCAAGAATAAGTAATATACCATCCAGAAGACGCGATATCATTCCATTTCCTGCATATATCTAAGGACAAATAGGGCCAATTCCCACCTGAACGTTACTAGAATTAAATTTTCGCGGTTACCCACTTCAACGCCACTAAATTTCAGGATGGTACCTATCTCACTTCGTTGCTATCAGCTTGTCAATACTAACCCTGATCACAAGGCCACACAATAACAGAGACATCACAATAACACAGGTTGTCATTAAGATTTAGCGAGAGGCCACGTGATAAGTTAACACCGTGAAACTTCACGAGTCGCGTAAGTACAGTGCATATAGTATTTTGATAGTGCATGCTAGCTTCATGACTCACTACTATATTGTTTTTATTTGTACACACGTGTATATACTTTTTAGCCTACTTTTCACATTTTGCAAAAATGAGGAAAAAGTAGACTTATGAGATCGATCCGGGAAAATGTGTGTCTGTCTGTCTGGCTGTGTGTGTGTCCCCCCCCCCCTATCAACTCCTAAACGGCTGCAGCAATCAAAACCAAATTTAGTATGAGTAAAGTTGTGCACCGGAATATCTCACGTCCATATTTGAACATGATGTCAGTGCTACCAACTGCTGAAAAAACGCACTAGAAATTTGAGCTCCATGTTGGATATCATGCAAGATATGCATGGGAGCTATTCCAAAATTGGCACACATGTAGATAAGACTATTTCAGTTTACTTCTCAGGAGTCCAACCATGACAGTGTTGCCAAAATAATTTTAAGCCTTCTGATAGGTCCAATGTTTAAATGCATATAACTTCTACACTATCAATTGGATTTCAACCAAATTTTGTATGTAATATATGTACATAAACAGATATGACTGCGCGTATTCTTAAGAGCCACCAGGGCTGCCAACTGTTAATAATTGCTCTCTCTATTTATTTATTTTATCCAAATACCAATATATCAGAAAGTACGCAAGCCAACAGCTTTAAACTATGTACACGTATATTCTGACATTTTAGATTAATTTGGAGTAACTTATATACGTCAGTTCTATCAACATGATTATAAGCCTGCAGGTAGTACCAATTTTTAAATACATGTAACGTCTATACTATCAGTTGGATTTCAACCAAATTTCGTATGTGCTATGTGTACCATAACAGATATGACTATAAGTATTGTTAAGAGCAATCAGGGCTGCCAACTGTTAATAAATGCTGTCTATATTTTTTTACCCTAATATCAATATATCAGAAAGTATGCAAGCCAACAGCTCTATACTTTGCACACGTATAGCACCTGACATTCTACATTAATTTGGAGTAATTAATACAAGGCAGTGCTGCCAACATGATTCTATGCCTGCTGATATGTCCAATTTTAAAATACATGTAACTTCTATACTAACAAATGGATTTCATCCAAAATTGGCACAAGAAGATATCATAATAATTCAGATTATTTCTGACCAGCACACGCATGGTATTGTTGGCAACATGCTTTTACGCGTGCTGATAGATCCAGTGTCTAACTGCATGTAACGTCCATTGGACTTCAACCAAATTTTGTATTCTGTACCTTAAGAAATGGAACTAAGAATATATTCAGTCACCAGAGCTGACAACTGTAGTGCTCTATTAGGCTATATTATACCAGGTATATTTTGAACTAATTAGATATTTCGATATTACCAACTTAATTTCGTCATTATTCTATATAGGTTCATATTCTGTAGAATAATCATTGGCATGAAAAGTAGGCTGTATAGTTCTTCACGGAACTTCTTGTCTATTACGTAATTCCTAAAATAAACCATCTAGACAAAAACGGGATTCACCATTGAACGAATACAACCAAGACGAGCCACTAAAATACTGTAGTAGCAACTTAAATTAAATAAATCTATTAATTATTTAGTGTAAATTTTAACATTAACACAGTGATCAGAATCTAAAGATGGCCACTTGAGGGTCGAAGCGCGTAATCCTAAATCGCCCCATTATCTGTGATAATCTAATTAATACATGACATTCTTTCCAGGAGTGTGGTTACATATTTACTATATATAGTAATATTCATTGGGCACAATCATGTTGATCGACTGTAGAGCTACAAATTAACCATTTCAACCAATCACGTAAAAACAGAAATCAGGGCTGATGATCACGATGTACCGAGCCTAAGGGAAGAACTATTTTTTAATGACTATCAATTTCTATCTTTTGGAAGTGTCATTCTCTTCGTTCATTGAAGGATTTTTGTCACTTGTGTACAGTAATATCGCCATATTTGTGTTCGTTGAGAGTGAATGCTACAACCAGACCACGACTGTATGGGCTCTACCGGACTCGCCATCCTCTCCACTCGAGAGCGGCCACTTATAAAATGGATTGTAATTCTACAAATTGCTGGTATGTTACAAGCACCGTTGTATTTTAGTGTGTCAACGCACATTTGCATGGACTTTTAAGGACTCGGTACACACATATTTTGTTTCAATTTGTGATTTATCTGTCTGTTACGTAGTCAGCCTGGAGGCTGGTTGGATCCTCGAAGTCACCGCCGTTAGGTTATGTGGGTAGATACCCAGAAAAACCCAAGGCAGCGCTATATTGAGGCGTACTAGGCAAGAAGAGGAGTGAGGTAGTTTGCCATTGCTTTCCTCACACAGTCAGTATAGCAGTACTAACCCTATGAGTAGAACCTTTCACAGCATCCACAGGCACTGATTGTGCCCTGAATGTGATTATTAAGCACCACCGATACCTCAGTAGCTTTCATATAATCACAGCCATGAGTGAGACTGAGACAACTTTGAAAAGCCACATTTTACTGTAGCCTGTGCCAACAGACAAATGCAAGTGTACTGAATTCATCAAGAGATGGCAAACAGGCCACAATTTAATTATGGAATTTAGTAACTGTTCAAGCATTGCATTGGAAATGTATGGGAGGGGAGCTGAGGGGATGTTTGGTCGAGGATTTACCAAAATATTCACTTATCACGATGGAGTGACTGTGTGACCGTACTACGCAGTCTTAACTGTTACAATATCGTGTGCAGGCCATGGTCATAATATGTCTTGAGAACATCTTGGATTTGTGTAAGGGTAGGCCTATGCCATGCAGGCTTAACAACTTCAAGAAGTAAATTGCACGTCGATTATGAGAAAAATGTTCTATGTGCATATACTGAACATGTCAGGTTTTCCTTGCAATTGTAAGTTTAATATTCTAATAGTCGGTAGCAATCCATTAGGAATTAATATCAATAATCGGTAGATTTGCGTTTATTTAATGGTTGTTAAATGCCTTGTGAAAAGTTAATAGTAATGATCATGTTGTTGGTAAATCGTTTTAGGAGATAGGGACAACTTGGTCATCAGCCCCGTGTACATAGGTGTCTGATAACATGTGTTTCTGTAGTAACCGTAGTTGTGTCTGTGATAATTAGGGTGGAGAATGGGGTAGTATAAATGATCAAGGGGTAGGTGAGGCACATGCTTATGATGGCAGGTGGTGTATCAAAATAATCTGGAATTACGTTAGATTCTTGATTCGCCAGCACTGGTGTGGACTTAAAACTTTGGGTTCATATAATATCAGTTTATGAATCTAGCAAACCCTGTCTGCCATTCTAATCTGGGGCAAATATGACTGAATACTCTACACACACCGTAGCATTAGTGAAAGCCGTGTATAGAAGAATATTCATATCCATACAGCCAGTTCAATCAACACTGGTTTTAACATTCAGTGATTTAAAGGTTCGGACGAAATATTTAAAGCATTATTTTTTTATATTTTCATGGGGATTATTGTCCGAGCGTAAATGCATTGTAGTCCTTTGGGTAAACGTTTGCCATTTACTATTTTGTTATATGATTGGCTTTTTGTTGCCCTCGTGTGATGGCGTGGAAAGTTAATATTCATTAGCTTTTAACTCATAATTTATTGTTATTGCAAATCGTTCAAGCCCAATATTAATGTAACCTGGGAAATCGGAAAGGCATTTTATATTTTTTCATCTAATTGCGGTGCAGTGAATTTAAAAAATGGAGTCATCAATTAGAAAATCTACTGATTCACCATCATACATGGGGACATTTCACGCTTTTTATGCGTTGCTTAATTGCGGCAAACTGAGGCACGCTACTCAAAGAACACACTCTTCACATTTAATAGTATCATGAATTTCGATTGATTACCTTTCATGCTTTCAAATAATAACATTTTTGCTGCTGGTAATTCAATGAAGTGACTAGGCAGATCTTGGTCATCAGTCCCGTGTATTGACTATGTGATAACATCAGTGCGTTAAGCTGCACGAGGCAGTTGGTATTGCTCTTGCCTCCTCTACCCTTGTTTGCGGGATCGAATTACAATTTTCTGGGTATGCATTAGAGGATGTTTATATGTGAATTAAGAGCTGTAATGGAACTGTTGCTTCATCGATCAGCGTTAATGCCGACTCTCCTCTACGGAGATGGAAGCTCAGTAGATATGAATTTTCTAATTCATTAAATGGATGAAGCTTCGTTAATAAGTGCTTATATAATATTACTGTTATTCGTTTAACGTCCTTTTTACTTACTGCGACTTTTAGAGACGTCGGGCTGCCTGGATTTTGCCCTGAAGAGGCTCCCTCACAATTGCGTATCCTCAAATGCCAACTGACTGTGCCAGGATTCGACCCTGTAACCTTGGGCACAGAAGGCGAGAACGCTAACGCTCGACCCCCTTCCTCCCCCCCCCACCAAGCCACTCAAGTGCTTAGATGATGCAAATGTACGAGGAAAGATTATCTATTACGTCGATGCAATACTACACTAGAGGGTAAGGAAAATCGGAGTAGACCTAAAACAACAGGATGGTTCATTTCATTACTTAGTGGAATAAAGTGATGGTTGTGATTGCTTATTTAAACGCTGGAATATCGAATGTGCTCCTAATATGCTATATATGTCGTTGTTGTTTTATATTCATTTAAGGACGTACGACATCGTGGTCATTTAGCCCCATAAACTTGGGTGTGTGCAGAATCTGTCGGAAAACCTGTATTACTGCAATGTCTGTCGGAGTGAGTGTATTTGTAAATGAGACTAGGAATGAGAATCCAATTCTCCTTTAATCATTGACAATTAGATTTTGCGGTGTCTAGGTGACAGTTTCAGACGCAATTTTCAGTAATCAATTTAGGTCGAAACTCGTAGTAATACAGTAGGAGATTGTTAAAATTTATAAATTTTGATTATTAAAGTGCGCTGTTGATTTCAAAATATTACAGTGTGAATCGAGTAACACAGATGTAACACACTGTCATATGACAGGATTCTACTGGAGAAATCTTAAGACTACATCGTACGATATTTTTATATTTCGGGGTGGTTAACAATTGTGTAGGTTGAAATTATCATGACGTCCTCCAGAGCAGAAGAGGTGTTTTGGTTTAATAAAACAAAGAATGTATTTTATCTTCAAACTAATTATCAGATTATGTCGCTTGTAATTCGAGCCCTGCTGTAGGCTACCCTATATTTGAGGCTGATGTGTCAAATAACTTCACCTGTCACTCCCGCAGTTGAAACCTCGTGCTGTCCTTATTTTTTTCCTATTACATATTACAAAGTCCTTTCCGCGAAATATGATTGAGCTAGCCAGGGCATTTCATGCATCACAATCGGACGGACGGGCTCAGTACTAAACATTTACTGTACAACCACCATAACTCTACAAGACGTCTTCAATTTAAATCCCTTCCAACATATTCCAGCCCGTCACCAATAGCATAGGTTACCAGCAGCAGTGCTGTATTTGTTGATGTAAGCAATGGAGTGCCCTAGCTCATTGCATTGTGTATGGAAGCACATCCATCGGAGTGGTTCCTTTATTTCAGTAAAAGGTCGAATTTCCAGGGACTCATATCCGATGTTTAGGTTTGAGTCTTCCGGACCTCCCAACTCCACCGAGCGACAGGACAGTCTTAATTTTCCAGAAACTTGCTGTAGTGTAAGGTATTCACCATTTGGCTCGGAGGAACTGTACGATGCAGTAAGACAACCGGCATACCGTACACTTCTATCAGCGTCATGAACCGGATGTTTGTCCCACTGACCACGGCCGTTTACCCAAACTAAGATACTACTCCAAGATTTGGGTGTGCATTCACGAGTAGTCATACTTCCAGCGGTACGGAGCTCGGTCACGAACATCAACAAAGACGACACTGCTTCTGCACCATTCACACATCTAGCAACGGGTGTATGTTGAAGGGACTTCACTGAAGGTTTGTAGAGGTATAGTGGCACTAAAATATATGGTTTAGTACGTACTAGTACTTCATCACTAATTGTTCTAGCCCCGTCGGCTAACTGCTTTCTGGAGGAGTTTCACAGTGAAACGTCTCTGCTTCTCTGACGAAAAGGTCACTTGTTTTGCACTGCACACTCTTGTTTCCACAGCTCCTATACCTCACCCCAGTTCTACCGTATCTTGTAAAGTGCGAACGTACAAGGCAAAGTAATAAGCAAGACATAAATTACGCCTCGGAGACTAAGCATCTTAGATACAAATAAAATTCTGATGGAGATTTATGACCCAGGGTGCTGTTTAAGTTCCTTGGAACTAATAGCATGTAAATGAAACAAACTCTTAATGGGAAATTGTCGTGTGTACGTAATTTCATTTTATGAACTCCATGGTTCCTTCGTTACAGTTAACATCTACCGGAATTTTAAGACGTCAAACCTAATTCGTCTCGTCATCATTAATTTCATTCAATTTATATGAACATGGATATATCTTATTCTTAATTTAAATTGTGTCCTCTGGCATAGTTAGATATTCACTGAATGTACAGAGTGTTTAAAAGAAGTGGTATCCCCTTTTCAGCGTGTGTCCCATGGGGAATGCTTTCTGAAGCATTGTAGCAAATATAACTAGAATAAGAATGCTTTTTTCACCGTTGGAAATGTCCACCGCAATAAATACTAGTGCATAGAATTAGTTGTTTATCGTCACTAAACTTGAGAATTGTTTTGATGTATTGTGAATTTCCCCTTTGTTTTGCATTTTCACGTTATTCATACTGATTATTGACGAAAGCACGCTAAAATTCCCCTTTTTTGTCTACCTGACAATAGCTTCGTTTGTGTCACTCTCTTATAACTTGTGAACGCCAGGTGGTTGATCGTAAAATTCGGTTTCCGGATCCATCCTGACATGGTAGAGCCAATCATTGCTATACCAATTTGCAGTAGGCTACTCATTAAGAGGGGGTTAGTGGGAAACTCCTGAATTAAATAGCGTGTTTCTGTCGTAGTAAGTTTAACAATGCTGAATTTAAATTGTTTGACGCGGGAATAAAAACTAATAGTTCGAATAACAGGTTTTAAGGTCGTAAATATTCCCACCAAACTGCCGTCGTGTTGAAGAACATTAGATTATTGAGACACGCGTGGCGAGTCCAAGTCACTGACCAATGCACATCATTTTTCATTCAACTGAGCCTGCTGTTGCAGTCCACATATCTTGAGACTGGTGATTGCACTTAGTATGGCTGAGAATTACCCCACCCTGGTAATAATATATAGAAACGTCTGGATGCACCTATAACAATACCCAATTTCTTTTAAATCAGTCCTGTCAATCAAAACTTACTGGAGGGACAAGCATATACACAGACATAAAGAAATCAGGTGATCTCTTAGGCCTAAATGTCATAAGATGAACATTTACGGTATATTGTTGAAGGAATGTCCAGCGACTTTATATTTTACTTGTAACCCAATATTCCACTCCGTGGTGTAGTGTCTAGAATTCCTGTCTGTTACCGCGAGGTTCAAGGCTCGATTCTTGGCTCTGCCATGAAATGTTATTCTGGCTGGAGCGGGGTTCACTTAGTATCGCGTAGCAAAATTGTGAAATTCTGGGTTCAATTCCCTTCCCAGCCATCTTAGATCGTTTTTTGATGTGTAACATCTTTCCGCTCGGTTGCTGGATAGTTTTGTGGGAGTGATTTTGAAAATTGGGGACGGAAGTGAATCGGGCGGAAGTGGATCGAACGGAAGTGGATTGGACGGAAGTGAAGACGCACTGCCAGAAAAATGGGACGGAAGTGAATCGGGCGGAAGTGGATCGAACGGAAGTGGTTCGGACGGAAGTGAAGACGCACTGCCAGCTGGATGTACAATTGAAAATGTGTGTATTGGAAACAAGGCAGTGTGTGCTCTGTAGTGCGATAATGTTATGGCAATACAGTAGGCAGTGCATTTAGGAGGCACTGGTTTGACGAGCACAGTGGCAAATGTTTCACCGACTTTCATTTGTCATTGAGCTGTTAATGAAGCTTCACGTTCAAGGTTGAATATCACATGGGGTAGGACAAAGACGACAAATGACATTTAAGTAAGCGGCATTATTGCCAAGCTGTGGGTAAGTAGTCAAATGTTAATTGCATAACAGAATGTTGTTATATGAGTGGAATAAAAGCTGTATTTTCATCATATGTGAGACTAGGTCATTTCATGATTGTAGGCAGCCATGTATTGATTGTTTACGGCGAACTCTATGAGAGCCTTGAGAATAATGAATGTTATAGTTACTGAGGAATGTGCTCACAGTATTTGAGAGTACTGTCGACGTTGTGTGTCACTTTGTTATTATGAATTATCAATGTAAAAGGAGAAGGAAGCTTGTAGTTTTGCGTGTCCGTTAATCTCACGATCATGATCCACGGTACCTCCTTTTTACGTGGAATGCGAACCACAGGGCATGGCATTTCAATTCGAAAATCTCACATGTATTGACCGGGAATCAAACCCGGTCTACCTTGGCGAGAGACTAACAGCTCGACCGCTACGCCACAAATGTGACAGTAGCATATCTCCAATTCAATCTATACATTCATCATAGTACCAGTATGAAAATGGAGTGTAAATTAACATTTTAAGAATGTCCAAGCTGTGTAGAACACGAATAGGATAACATGTCAGATGTTACACATCTTATGCGACTATTGTAAGGCTCGTATCTTTTTTATTTTGTAGTTTTTTACTTGTACTTTGGACGAATGCCAAGATGGGACTTAATTTAAAAACATGGCCACCTCTCACTAAAATCCTATCCCCAATTACGAATACACATACACCTCAATACGAAGGGCTACATGACTACTATTTCGCAAAGCTACTAAATGATCCAACGACAAGAACACATCATCATCAGCAACAAATTTAATGATTTAATATCCACATAAATCTTAACCACCTTGTACTTGTAAACAGAATTACCAGAAACCGTCAAACCAAATTATTATAATCTAAAAGTACAACTCTGAATATTGTAACTGAAGTAATACATCATCTGGCATCACTTGAAACCACGTTAATTAAGCTTTCTATCACTTACAGTTTTGGTTTAAATTCACCTGATACTACTGTATTGCAGCTCTTTTTCTCCGTCTAAGGACAGATTGCCACGACTCTTTTTACCTGAGAGTTTGTTTTAATTTAACGGTTCTCCAGCGCACCCTTGCTCAAGGCTAGATAAACTGCTAATGGCCGAGGCACTTGTAGAAACCTCACATTTATTCAACGATCTGCTCCGGTGTTTGCGTAAAGTTACACCTAGGGCTGCATGGATCAAAGGTGGAGAGCATTTCACGAGAGAAACTTTGAGTGTTGAGATAACGAGCCCACTATTTGGACGTTAAGTACGGAGAACGTGGAGATCAAATGCCATAGTCTGAGTTCAATTACTTAAAATTTATCTGGTGAGCTATTGGAACCTATGCCTCAGCAATTAAAGAACGTACTTGAATGATATTATTTAACATAGAATTGGAACAGCGAGGACATCTGCCGTTAACATAGAACTCGAAATATCACTCACCGACATCATATCATACGCATGGACAGCATTGCCATTGTCAACACCATGTCCTATAAATTATTCGAGTCGCCTGCGACTGGGGTACGAGTGAAGTTGAAACTGCTCGCAGCTGCAGCTCGGAAGACACCCTACGAGATAAGTAGTAGGCTGTACTATACAGTACAACCATAGTTGACCATTAACAACCATATAGTCACTCCAAACAGACAAATTCCGCATTTCTATCACCATTTTAGCATTTCTGAGACAGAACATTGAAAAGAGTTGGGAATATGGTAAGGATATGGTAATGACTTTCATTGATCTAGAAAAGGCCTATGATAGCATCCCCCGAACAAAAGTTTGGGGAAGCATAACAAATAGGGGGATAGGCAAGGAACTGAGAGACATGATAAAAGGAAAGTGCATGGAGTGCTACAGTAGTGTGAAGACTAGAGTCGGGACATCGGAATGGTTTAAAATTGACACTGGACTAAAGCAAGGAAGTGTGTTGTCACCATTATTGTTCGTAATGGTGATGGGTGACATCATGAAGGCAGCAATGAAAGAATATAGTAGGGCAAAGATGAAGGTAATGTTGTTTGCAGACGACGTTGTGATCTGGGGCGAGGATGAGACGGAGGTACAAGAACAGTTAGACGTAATGATGAAAAGATTGAGAAATGGGGATTGAAGATAAATATGGAGAAGAGTAAAACAGTGGTGAAGAGTACAGATAAGAAAGAAGGAAAAGGAGTAATTAAAGTAGGAGATAAGGAATTGGAAGTAGTGAAACACTTCAAATACTTGGGAAGTGATCTGACAGAAGATGGAAGACTAGATTTGGAAATTAGCAGAAGAATACAACTCGGGAGTGCATTCTACCTACAGGTACGGGGACTAGTATGGAACAAGCATATACCAATTAAGGCAAAATAAGTTATATACAAAGCATATTATGTTCCTATAATGACATATGCAGCAGAAACTTGGACAATGACTAAGAGGGATGAGAGCAGAGTACAAGCAGCTGAGATGCGATTCCTGAGAAGTATGGTCCAGAAAACGAGGAGGGACAGAGTGAGAAATGAAGATATACGGAAAGAACTGGGAGTACAGAAACTAAATGACAAACTGGAGCAAAACAGATTGAGATGGTTTGGACATGTCAAACGGATGAATGAAGTAAGGCTACCAAGACGAGCACTGGAACGACGGATGACAGGGAAGAGAGGACGAGGAAGACCAAGAATGCGTTGGATGGACTCGGTGGAGAATAGTATTAGAAAACGGAACCTGGATTAGAACACTGTGTCGGAGGAGGAATGGTGGAACGACAGAGCAAAGTGGAGAGGAACCATATTTGCCCCCACCCTGTGTCAACTGGAAAAGGGGAAATGTAGATGATGATGATTTAGCATTTCACCTAACATCATATACTCTCCAACTAACATATTCCGACAAGTTGCATTACCAACACTGCAACAAAATAAGTGTACATATTGTAAATATTTTCACCCGTTTTTTTAAACATAGATTTTATAGCCTAAGTGTAATGGATCTGATGATGATCGCTTGACGATCGAAACTGTTCAGCCTAGTGTATTTATTAATCTCATGTAATTTTTTTCAGGATTAGGGTATAACCTAACTCTTTTGGGTACATTCGTGTTGACCGACTGAAAAGCACCAAACTTTTGTTTACTAAGGCAACACTGAAAAATGGCCTCAAACCCCATACTGTTATTTGACTTTATTGGTCGTTACTCATAAAACGTGAGTTCATTCTGTTAACTTAGTAACACTTACGAGACGTTTAATACATTTCCCGATTGAGTGATTGTTTGATGTTTTAATCTACGTCAGGAATTGGGAAGACGCTCTCCCTGAGCCTACTCCAACCACTCTGGATCCAGTGAGAGGTAAGGTTTCAAGGTTAACGTACATGTTAATGTTATGAGGCAATCGAAGTTCGCAGAAGACATCACACTTATTGCCCAAGCCCGTAGATATCAAACACTTGAATCCTTGGAGAGGGAAATGGAAGGAAAATAATGTTACCAAGCCACCACTTCAAAAGGGGATTGAACTCGTTTTACCAGGTCTGTATAGTATCCTCCTTACTGAAGAAGTAAGAGTACCGTAAATTCAATGAATTAGGTTATCAGGCCAATAAATTGAAATACCTTATGAGACATGAAATTGAAAACCTCTAGATTCAGGAGATCTCCAGTGTCCAGTGTATACGTAAGCAAAATGTATTCACTGGCAAGATGAGTCTTTCACCTGTGGCCCATTGTTCCCCACACATGTCACTCAAAATCTAAACTCTTGGAGAGGAGGAAACGTTCATCGTCAATAAGATAGACCGTTGTGATCTTGAAGTGTGAACCCAATGAACTACAGGAAGGCTTTTTAAGGGAGCCCATAGGTATCCACTCAAAAATAGAACATGGCATTGGAATTTGTGTGTACGATATACATTATATACAATCACTGAACTTCTAGAATATTTGGTTACTATCTGTTAAAATATCCATAATCCAGAATTGAATCACCGAACTAATGTGAAGCTAGGCATGCACATAAATTGATACCTGCTTATTCATTAATTATGATCAGAAACACTGTAGCATCCAATACATTAATAAATATATGTATAATGCTGTTGACATGATTCCTAGATTTCTGTTTACCTAGTTGTATAATGTGCCATGATAGCAGTACTTTGGTAAGAGTGGCAAACCAAGAATAAACATGTTGCACACGAACAATTTATACAAACCTGTTGGAGTTATGCTACTTGTTACTGTGGCAATGTCTATGTTCAAAATAAGTAAATTTACACTTAGTGCGAGTTACATTTTTCATCCTCAGCATTATTAAGTGCACGAGAAATACATCGATGTGTACTTCACGTTCACTGAGAAATTGAGCTTCTTACTCAACTTGGAACATTAAAGCACATTTATTTCAGTCATTTATCTTACATACGAACTTAACACTCTAAATGTAATTACATACTAATAGCATCCAAAGTAAGAACGACATATAATTATCTGTGTATGCTCAGAAAAGGTTACTATAAGATGTGTTGTTCCATGAAATGAAACCCCAAGTATCCAGTGAACCGTGGAACAGGCTGCAGATAGTTCAATAGCCATGATGATTAGATCCAAGGTGATTTTAAAAAGTACTCAACAGTCAGTATGGTTCATATTCTGAGTGTTATACTTAATGTCTAGCCTATATCAATAGTTGGCAGCCCGATGAATCATAAGAATAGGCATAGTGATATCAGTGCACAAAGCAAATATGGCATTTAGTTGAAATTCAATTGATAGTAGGGAAGGTATATGCGTTTAAAGATTGCACTTAGCACGCGTATTATCATGCTGACAACAATGTGATGTAAGGGCTCCTGAAAATTAATCTGAAAAGTTATAATATATGTGTGTGCCAATTTTAGAATACTTCTCGTATATACCTTCTGAGATAACCAACATAGTGCTCAAATTTCAATTGTGTTTTATCATAAGTTGGCCAGCAGAGCCTCCGTGGCTTAGGCGGCAGCACGCCGGCCTCTCACCGCTGGGTCCGTGGTTCAAATCCCGGTCACTCCATGTGAGATCTGTGCTGGACAAAACGGAGGCAGACAGGTTTTTCTCCGGGAACTCCGGTTTTCCCTGTCAAAATTTCATTCCAGCAACACTCTCCACTAATATTTCATTTCATCTGTCATTCATTTAATCATTGCCCCAGGGGAGTGCGTCAGGCCTCGGCAGCCGGCACAGTCCATATCCTCGCCGCTAGATGGGGCCTTCATTCATTCCATTCCTGACCCGGTCGGAGACTGGAAGCAGGCTGTGGATTTTCATTTCATAATTTGGCCAGCACTGACGTCATTCACATGGCTTATTTCAGCAAGGTCCCGTTTGTGGTACTTACTAAATTTCGTTTTAATTACGCAACTACAGTCTGAATGATTCACAATTACGTTGTAATATTAATCTCAGTTGCGATTTAAAATTTAATGTCGCTGTTATTTCGCTTAGAGCAAACAATACTCCATATAGGTTTTTATCTGATCACTATTTTTGTTATTTTACCGTAGTTCTAAATCATTGAAAGTTGTTTACTTTTCAATTGTGAAATTTCAGGATGGCCACTGTACACTATATCCATCGCTACTGGCGCCTCTTATATAACATTCCTCTTCTACCATGTTTCGCTTTGATTGTGCAATAACATTCTGAGTTGCTAATTTGTAAACTTTATAAGTACACCTAGCAGCCATCTTGAATCTTTGGAGTCACTATTCTTTTGATCTGAACATACGAAGCTACTTGTAAGTTTCTATTCCATTACATAATTTCGTTATTGTACTGTAGCTCTATGATACCGAAAGTTATGAATTTATTTTCGAATTTCAAGTTGGCAGCTGTGCTCTATATTCAGTGTAATAATCGTTTGATTAACGCAACATAGAACACTTATATGATACCTTTTGGCAATATGCGAGTTAATTCTCCAATAATTGCATTCGGAACTGTCTATTTTAATGTTCTAATCGTCCTCATAGCCGCCATATTGATAACATGGAGAATATATTGTAATTGGAGTCTCTCCCGATGGCGAACAATGATACAAGGTAAGTACTAGTTGATGGTTACAACAACTATCGTAGATTTATCCTAATAATTAACAAGTGAAAGTTACCCCACTTACGACGTAACACATTTTGGTTAGAATAGAGAAATTGGTAAAAACAATTTCATTATTTCCCATGCCAGACAATAATTAGTGACTGAAACATTTTTAAACTGACTAATGGAAATGTTTTCGTGGAGTAGTCGTTGTTAACAGCCAAGATCCATATAGTTGCGATCTCTCAGTGATTCCAATCTCAAAATATAACAATTATAGCCAAGAAATACGTAAAAGTTAATCGTCACACATACCGGGTGAGTTAGCCGTGGTCGTTACGGCATGACTGCTGGCAGTCGCTCACATCCGGGAGGCGAGGAGGTTCGAATCCCCCTGCCGGCAACCTTGAAGATGGTCTTCTGTGGATTCCCATCTTCCTTCCAGTCAAATGCCGGGGTTGGTCCCTATCTATAGGCCACAGCCGCTACCTTCCAACTCCTCGTCCTTACATTCCAACTTCCCTCCCCAACGGTACTTGTAGCTCACCCATTGGGTGTCCGTCTCGAAGCAGCTACAAAACTGGCGAGCCGAACATGTCCTTGGACACTCCCGGCACTGAAAGCCATACGCTAAAAAAAATCGTCACACATGATTTCAATATTGTAGCTCATTATTTCCCATATCCGACAGCGAGTGATTGATACGGGTCTGTTGGAAATGTGGTCGTGGGGAAGTAGAAGTTTATTGTCTACTTTCATACTGTTTCAATCACTCAGTGATCTCACTCGTATTGGTCTCTAACACATTCAGCGTAGCTTGATTAGCCACAGCGGATGCTTAACCAGTTAGATAGGCGATCACTATTATTCCATACTGTATATAGGGTAAAGTTAAGTAACTCCGTGATACTAAGCTTTTTTGTTACTATTTCTGAAATTTTGGATTTCAGTTATTTCGATTCATTTCATGTTAAAGAGGAATACATGACGGAACATTTCTGGCATATATCTTACAAATATTCATAAGTTATTTCATGATATTCAGTAACAAAATATGGTAGTAGAAGTAGGTAACTCCGTGATATTCAAGTTACTCCGTGATAGTGTTCAAGTCACTCCGTGATAGCATGGTGTTCACCATTCAGTGTACTTTTTAATCGTGAAAACTAATGTTTTATGTAATAAAAGTGTTCAAATCGTATATAGACTGTACGTTTCTATTACCCCCTTGAAACATTTCACTGCACAGTGTTTTTATAGAAGAAATTAACATTTTATTAAAAATATTCCATTAACTTAAACATATTTTAAGTCTTATTAGTCACTATCAGATTCCTCACACCTATCACACATAAAATAGACATTATAGGTACCAGAAAATACAAAACTGATAATCAATCCATTCGGCTCCATTCTTCCTCTCGGTGTTATCCGCCAGGGGAGCAACTTCACGCACCACAACCATCATCGTCATTGTTCTGGGGTCTGGAATTAGGCCAAGACCGATCTATTGTGTCAATCTTGACACAGTATCTTCACTTCAAATTCAGGTGACACAATGAATGGCTTCCCAATTTTTGCAAGGGTTGCACTTCCTGGATCGGCTGAATATTTTGTGCAATAATCCTTTAGTGTACTCCACGGGTTATTAAAACGTCTACTGGCCTTGTATACTGACCATCCTTCTTCCTTCATCGAATTCAATGCTTCTTTAAGTATTTCAGCAGTGTAGGAGCGAGCCTCTTTATTCCGTTTTGGCGCCATTTCAGCGTCCAACCTAAGAAAAACGTAGTTATTGCTAAGCTCACACACCTTGCATGCGTAACACAACATGCATGTAAGTTTTGTATGCGAATGGTCTGCATCTTACCTCTGACTGGTGTTAAAATGAAACTTATGTAATGAAACAGCTGTTTATAAGAAATTAAAATCTTGACTACAGATTTCACTGGATGTGGATCACTTGTTGAAATGTCAACTATCTGTTAATATATTTTTTAAACATCATTGAGTTGGTCAAAGATAGAACGAATGGGCTTCCTGGATTCCTGCTTTCTACTGCCATCTGTTGGTAAAAACTTAGAACTTTCGGAATTGAACCTACGTAGTGATAGAGGAAATACGCTTTATCACGGTGTTACTTGATATCACGGAGTAACTTGATTTTACCCTACTTCATTATCCTGAGCCCTACACAACTTCTCTCATAACCGTATACAAATAAAATTAATCCTTCTTCTTGTGATGTTAATTTAGTTGTATCCTTATGACTGATTATTAGAGAATCTGGAACACAGAAATAGATGGTGTTCAATCTTTCATTATTCGTCATATAATTGCACTTAAACGAAGGCCCACCTGTTCAAAACACTCTAAAACCTAGCTTTTCTCCAAAGATAAACCTAGTAATAAAATGTTAGAATATAAGTAAACATTTTCTCTATAAACCCGAGGGTTGGAAGGTAATAACACAAAACATTACTCGTAAAGAACAAATAATTCCGTACCAAACAATGTAGTCATCCTTTTTCTTGAAATTTGAGATTCATACTGTACCCGATACCTAGTTTAGGCTATCGGCTACGCCAGCAGACATTAAGCTGTAGTTGAGGTTTTGGGAAGAGCTCTTAAAAGATAGCGCACCGATCGAGTCAAGAAGAATGCCAAGATGACGTAGGAGGTCTAGAATCAAGGAGGCACTGACGTCTGTAAGAAGATGGAATTATGGATAGAGATGTGAAGCTTTATTGAAATATATATGGAATTATAGCAATTAAACATCTTAGAAGAGGATATATAACATGCATTATATGTGGAAATAATTTTATGGAAGTCAGATAACCCTTAAGTTATTTTATAACGGAATAGCCGAGATGATCTGGGTTCGAGACTATGACCGTGACGTGAGAGCACAGTGGTGGGGGAATACACCACGTGCCTGCGCCAAACACATAAGCAAGAAGACAGTGCCAGCACAATCAGTTGAGCTCAATCAGACGAGCAGGTAGGAGCAGCTCTATAGCGCAAGCGAGACGCACAGTGAAGGTCACGTAACATACCGAAACTGTCACGGCAAAAGTGTAGGCGACAGTTCCTGCATCGCCGAGCAGCGAAGGCCAAGCGGGTCATTGATCCAGGCGGGCTGGCCGAGGAAGCGATTACAGACGGCCGGGATATGTCAGAACCGCACTGCAAGTAGTTGAAGACTTTATTACAAGCTTCATTTCGACGCAGTTTGAACATAGCTTTTATAAATAACTTTATGACTATGCTGTTCTATAACACATTCAAAGCTACTTTAACTATTTCAATTATACGGAATGTTGTTAGCATAGGCACTGATGAACATTAGATCGTGCATTCATAAGATTTATTTCTTATGCAGTTTCATGAATTACCTAATACAGACAAATACAGGGTGTTTCGTAATCTTGAACACTCTCAAGTAAAATTTTGTTTTACAAAGCTAAGACTTAGCGGTCATTTGAGGTTGAACTTGCAATACTCAAACTGAACATTTAACGGAACAGTGGCGTAACTTAGAAGAGGAGTAGGGGGTCCGCTGTTTCCATGAACATTTTCGAGAAGGAGTTGGACAATATCCGCTATGGGTAATCTGAAGTTCAACATGTCCGAGTAGACGCAAATAGAGACAAGATGGCACCGCAGAGCGATGGATTCGATTCCTGACGAGAGGAGTCCAACAGCTGATTCATTTGGGATTTCGAAGGCAATCGTCATTTCATGGATGGAATGATATTCACGCCGATCTTTCGAGAAATTCTTTATGTAGGGAAAATCGACGATCTTGGAAATTTAATTACAGCTGATTATGAAGGTACTGTAAGAGTCATAACTACCTGATACGATTATTTTCATGAATACTGGGCACACATGTATATTTTTCTAATAGGAGTGATACGATTATTAAGACATGGTTTGAATTTATATACTTCGAATTTGCTAGAATATGGAGTGACCATATGATATGGCAGGCATCATTATACGATATTCTCACCATTGATTGGCTTTATTAAGCAGATGTTTGGTCTTTTAGACATTTTTCCAGCTAGGATATTTTTTCATGAATAGTTTTTTTTTGTGTAACGAGTATTTCGAACTCGTGATCTGCAATTGATTATCAAAAATTACTTCGTCAGTTCATTGCATACTAGCGAGTGTGTATTATTCATCAGTAGGGATTTTTTCCATTGGATTGTTTGGAGATATTAAGAAGTTATTCACTTTAGTGAATGAACGTCGCTTTTATATGACAACTAGAAACTTGTTGATTCCTATCTGGTACATTCACTCATATAGACTACGAGATGGGGTCGTTCGTATTTATACGATTGTATGGTGGCTACTCATCTTACCCATCGTTCAGGGAACTATCATCCAAGTCGACGGGGCGAGGTCTTTCGTATTTATACGACTGTACGGTGGTTACACATCTTACTCGCCATTGAGGGACTCATTTTTATCATCCGAATGTACACGAGATGTAAGTGAATTAAACAAGGAACTACTAGTCACATATCAGTCGAAATTTTGTTAAATAAAGTAACGATAAATGTCAACAGGATTGCATTTAGTAATTCTTGTTTGCCAATCCAATATTTTGTTGCTATACTCTTTTGAGAGTAATTTCAGTTTAACAGCTATTACAGCTGATGCTTTTGATTTTTATAATTGTGTTTGATACCTTTGAGAAGGATTTAAAGTAATTGAATCTTATGAGATTAATCATTAATGGTCAGAATTATTTTAAGGCAGATCAGTATTGCAGATTTTGATATGAGATTATAGCACATTGGTGTTTTTCTGCGATGTGAATTATAAGAATTGTAAGAGAATTTATGCTATTTGAAAGCAGATCTTAAATTACTGAGGTAATATATTTTTCCAATTGTTTAAGAAGTTGTCTAGATGTGATCAGAGTAATTACAGTTATTGGAGATTATGTGCGTTGATAATTTGAAGCCAGTTATATATTTTTTGTAGATCATGCAACATGGTTAAGTGAAGTTTGTGATAGGCATTTTGTGGAAGTTGCCATGTGATAGTTGCAACGTTGATAATGTATTTTGAAGCAGACATGAGGTCGTCGTACCCAGTCTAGCGTTATTGTTGAGATTCATGCTGTATGTGCTGAATGTTTATGGAGTTTTGTGGAGTAATTATTGTATTCAAATGTGATATTTGAAGTATTGAAGAAATGTAATGTCGTTGTGGATAGTTTGATCCAACGTGATGTCGTGGAGGCAATAATATTTTTTTGGCATGATAAATTAAATACGAGATATAACTTGGAAGTGATAAAACTGTAAGACAACGTTCTATAAACCTTATTAAACAATTTGTTAGGAAATTAAACAAATAAATGAAGTTGATAATACAAAGATTTTCTGAAAATAATAATTAACGAAATAATAATCTGAAAATTAAGCATATTAACGATCTGACCTAATGAAATAAAAATCAGAATGACTAGATGAAATAATAAAAATCTAAATAACCAGATGATTGAAATTTAAATAAGTTGATAAATTAAATTTTGAAATAAATCGATGAATTAAATAGATGGATGAATTAAAGATTGAATAAATAAACTGATTGAAATAAATTAATAGACGATTGTAATGATGATGAATAACTGAATTAGAAGGTGATAATTAATTAAAGAAGCTGATGATTAATGAATTTATATGGAATTAAATAAATTTAATTGAGAGATAATTTGAAGGAATTGCAACTTGTGTTGAGGATTTAAATGATGTAATGGTGATGAATTAACGATTCTGACAGGAATATGTAGAATTTTGAAGTGAGAATTAAAGTGAGAAATATTTAATTTTGATGATGACGATAATGATGACCAATGAGAATTTGAATTTTCTGTAATTCACAGATAAGTGATTGTTAATGACGATGTAAATAGTGTAAATTAATTATTCGATGTTTAGGAGCATTTGATTGACATGTTCAACATTCAAATTATGCCATGCAAACCATAATTTACGTGATATTTAATATGTGTGATTATTATATGTGTATGTTTAGACAGATTAACATTTTTATAAATCCACATTGATGTTAAATTAAAGAGAAATTAGGTCTCAGGTTTCACAAATGTCAGTGACGAAAGACATAGTGCTACAGTGATCCTGAGAACCCAAGAGAACTTTATAAATTTTTCTTGTTATGTGGATAAAAATAATTTTGGATTAGAAAAGAGATGGTTCGATTTTTGGACAATAACAATTTAACTTTGGCATTCGACCATACTCTTAGGTAGGAGTTATATTTAAAATGTCTGTCTGACTATCAAAGTAAAATAAATTTGTTTTTATCTTAGTTGTGATCTGATGATGGTGTGATGTTCCTTTTTCTTTCCTTGTCTTGAGTAAGGCTTATCCGGAAAGGAAGTGGTTTGCTAGGAATTCAGTTGATGGCGCCCATTTATATTTGCATTATTTCTATTAAACTTAAGCCCGTAACGACCCTAGAGATACTTTGTCTCGTGATACCCACTGCTTTTTCGATAACTCAGCTGAATTTCCGACACATTCCTTATTTGACTAGAGGTTCATTTAACTCCGCTCTGTCCTGGAACTCCAGGAATGCGATGTTATAGCAGATGGGTCATCGCATCCCCAGGACGAACGGGTACAGAGAGAGAGGGAGAATTGGCTTTATCCAACTAGTGGGGCTTTTCGATTTTGTTTATTCTATGGAATCACATCAGATTTAGATTACTGAGAGATTGATCTCAAGTTCATTTAAGTGTGTTACAAAATTTATTATACTTAGTCAGACAATGTACTTGTGTGCCCAATCCAGTGTTCATGTTAATCGTATTAGTAATATCATGTTAGTTATAAGACATTTTTTCCTATACCCAAGTGAATGCAGGAATTGAGACATTGTGATATGTTGTTGTCTAACGTCTCTATATTAAACCTATATTGAAAATATACTTATGTTGCCGGAAGATTTAGCTAATGTGTTAGGAGAGTTACAGACGGGTATGTCTGGTATTGCAGAAACTATTTCTAAGATGGAAACGGAAGTTAAAGAACAAATTAATAATTCAGAAGCTAGATTAGAAGCTAAATGTAAAGAAAATGTACAAGCATTGCAGACTAGTACTGAAGAAAATTTAAAGTCATTACAGGCTAGTAACGAAGGCAATCTGAACGACAGTTTAAAGTCATTAGAGACTAGGCTACAGTCTAGTACTGAAGAAAATTTAAAATTATTGCAGTCAACTAATGAAGATAATTTAAAATCATTAGAGACTAGGTTACAGTCAAATAGCAAAGATGAGTTGATGTTATTAGAAACAAGGCTACAGTCAAATAGTGAAGACAATTTTAAGTCATTGGAAGAAAAATTACAGTCAAATAGTGAGGACAATTTTAAGTCATTGGAAGAGAAATTACAGTCTCGTAGTGAAGAAACTAACACTGAATTAGAGAACAAGTTAACGAGATTAGAGAATGGTTTAACTTTAAAGAATAATGAAATGCTAAAGACTTTACAATTAGACATAATTGCAGTAAACATGAAAGGAGAGGAAAATGTTCAAATATTAAGGAAAAATATTATTGAATTAGAAAGTAGAGGAGAAGAAAATATTTTTACTTTAAGAACAGACGTTATGTCCATACAAAAAGACATTAAATCAGATGTATCGAAGTTGAGATTCGACATCGATGGTTTAGTGGCAGATGTAGGCAAAATTCAAGATTGGTCTACCGAAGTATCTTTCGAGACTAAGATTAAAGGTCTAGAAACGAATCTAGGTAACGAGATTAAAGATTTAAAGACAGTAATTGGGACCATTGAAGAGGAAGTCTTGGGAGAGGTCAATTCTAATTTAAAATCATTAGAAAATCAATTGCAGAAAGATATTAGGAAGATAGACGACGATATAGAGCAAAAGGTTAATGAAAACTTAGCTTTATTTAAAAATAGAGTCGGTGCAATTGTGGAAGAACGGTATAGTGAGGTCGATGCCGAAGCAAAAGAGAAACGTGAAGGGTTAGATGAAAAATTAATCGCAGGTATGGCAAACTTAGAAGCGAGGTTTACGAAAAACAAGGAAGCGATGAAGATAGATTCAACTCTATTTAGAACAGATGTTGATCTGTTAAAGGAACAAGTCGCGTCAGTAAAGAACACGTGCGAAGGAAAAATTGACAAGTTAAGAAACGACTTAGACGAGAGTAACAAAACGCAGGATGTTACATCGCTAGATGAATTGAAGACTCAGGTCAAGAAATTAGCAGAAGACAGGATAACTAAACTAGAATCCATGTTTAACAGTTTCACCAGTCAGAATATCACAGCAGGGGAAACATTGATAAATCAAACAGCGATAGACCGCAGTATGACTAATCCAGAAGCGAGCATGGGAGAAGACCGTCAAATGCAACCGAATGTGACATTCGAAAGGGCTAGTTCAACCCCTCAGGATAATCCAAGTTCGAATAGGAGTACGTTGGGTCCAAGCGAACGATACTCAGGTCCAGTCACCATTATTAGGAACCTGGATGACAAGCCGAGAAAGTTTTCGGGAAATACAGGAGTCACACCAGTCGAATTTCTGCGAGATATTCGAGACTACATGGCGGAACACAGGGTAGCCAAAGAAAGAGAGCTAAGGATAGTCGAACGCGCCTTAGATGGATCTGCGCTTACTTGGTTTAGAGCGTTCAGAAGCAATTTTGCGAACATGGAGCAATTTGCCATAGCTTTCTTGAGGAGATTTTGGAGTGCCGAGGATCAACTTAACGTAAGAGCGGAGATGTACTCAAAGCGCTATTCTACGTCACATCCGACGCATTATGCCAACTATTTCACGTCACAGCTGGCTAAATTACAGTTCCTTATTCCTCCATTGCCAGAAGAAGAGCTTTTGCAAGCTATAGCGAGACAGTTACCGATTGAGGTACAGCGATCACTGATAGCGTCGGGAGCCAATACACTGGAGCACTATGACGACATTTTACGGCGATTGGACTATACAAGCGCACAGGTTACGCCTAGAAGTAACAGAAATGACAATAGAAACACGCAAGAAGTGAATGCGGTAGTCGTAGACAATGCAGCTCAAACGGACAGAAGGGATTCCTGGGAAAACCGACGGAACGAAGGGAATCGAGGAAACATCCGTAACGCTCGAGGAAATGATCGATATAGAGGACCATATGAGAGGCCATACGATCAAGAAGCGAGAGATAGCCGATATAGGAATTATAACCAGAATTCCAGGTATCAAGACAGGAATCGATATAACAATAGATATCGGGGCAGAAATAACTGGAGCCAAGGTCAACAGTATAATGGGAACGACAGGCAGGATGGCCGAAGAAACGATCCTAACGACAGACGGGATAATCGTGGACATGAGAGGTCGAGGCAAGAAGATAGACATCCTAGTGCACCACTCGAGGAGACAGTGAGAGATGTCAATCGAGCAAGCACGAGTGGCGAAGGAAAAAAAAACGTCAAATTAACTCTAGAAAAAAATGCAAATCATTGGGAATCGATCGTCATCGTGGAAACGTATCAGGTCAAGGACGAGGATTTAATCGAGGAGGAAGACATAGTACACCGGGAAAATAGACATGAATTGCCAGTTATTAGTGTGGAAGTCATGGGAAAAGAAATAAGGACACTTGTAGACACAGGGGCTATGGTGAGCTTGATATCCATAGGTTGCCTGGATGAATTGAAATTATTAGGAGGAATTACAATGTTGCCAACTGTTGTTAGCAAAATTCAAGGGGTGATCCCAGACAAGAGTATGAAATGTAAAAGTCAGGTACTTTTAGATGTTGGGATTGGAACCAGAAGTTTTGAACAGATGTTCCTAGTAGTGGGTCAACTACATTTTGACATGATCCTAGGAGTGGATTTCCTAAGTGAGAGTGGCCTGATCATAGATGTGCAGAGTAGGCGCATGTACTTTCAAGAAGGGGTCATGGAAAATCAGGAATCGGAGATGACATTCTTTAGAGAGGATATATTGGATGAAATTGTATGCAGCGTTGAAAGGTCTATAGAAGATAAAATTGGCATGACAAGTAAAATAAATCCAGAAATTAATGGGCAGTTTGATCAAGTAATTTCAGAATATGAGGACATATTCAATGACAAACCAGGTCTCATAGAAAATTTTACCTACAGCATCAAGTTGATGGATGACAAACCATACCATAAAAAATTATATCCCATTCCGGATAAATGGAAGGAGGAAGTAAGCGTAATGATAAGCGACATGGAGAAAGATGGAATAATTAAGAAAATGCCAACTGCTTATTTGAATCCTTTAGCTGTTGTCAAGAAACCTAACGGTAAGCTGAGGATATGTCTAGATGCCAGAGCCCTTAATGAAAGAGTTCTTCCTGAACATGACAGACCACCTATTATTCGTGAATTGTTACGCAGATTCAGAGGAAAGAGTTTCTTTTCGACAATCGATCTGACTAGTTCATATTATCATGTTGAGCTAGCAGAAGACTGCAAACAATACACCGGGTTCTTGTTTGACCATAAAACATATGTATTCAATAGGTTACCTTTTGGAGTGAAAAATAGTGGTCCGGTGATGATCCGAGCACTAGATGAAAATTTGTCAGATGCAGTTAAGGAGCATGTGGTAAGCTATATTGATGACCTGATTATAGCGTCTGAGACAGCGGAAGAACATATCAGGCACCTTCAAATGCTTTTTGAAGATCTTAGGAGAACGAACTTCAAGGTGAATTTCAATAAATGTCAGTTCTTTCATGAAGAAATTGAATTTCTTGGACATAGAATCGATGGAGATGGTTATAGGCCCAATCCAAAGAAGATCATGGCAATTTCAGAGTTTCCAACTCCACGAAAGATTAAAGAGGTACGGCAGTTTTTAGGCATGTGTCAGTTCTTTTCAACACATTGTCCTGAATATACTGAGACGATGGCACCTCTGCAGGATTTATTAAGGAAGGGAAATCGATGGAAATGGGACGATAGATGCAATCAAGCGTTTTTAGCGGCCAAGAAAATGCTGATTCAAAATATCAAGCTTGAATATCCTGATTTTACAAGAATTTTTTTTGTAGAGACAGACGCATCCAAAATAGGTATTAGTGGAATCCTATATCAATTGGATGATGACAAGAAACATAGGTATTTAGCTTTCACCAGTCGCAAGCTTAGGAATTGTGAGAAGAATTACTATGCAACTGAGTTAGAGGCATTAGCAGTGGTTCATGCTCTTAAAACGTGGAAGAAGGTGTTGTTTGGACATGACATAACAGTGATCACAGATCATAAAGCCCTCCAATTTATTATGAAGACAGACTTAGCGAGTGACCGCGTCACCAGATGGGCTCTGTTCTTACAGCAATTTAACCCAACTGTTGTACATAGACCTGGGAAGTTAAATCTGTTAGCAGATGTGTTGAGCAGAAACCCTTGTGAGGAAGTAATTGTCAACCATATAAATTTGATTCAAGAGGATAATGGTACTCTAGAAAAGTTGAAGTTGTTAGCGCAAACTCAGAAGAGATATGCACCTTTGCGAAGAATTTACCTTTTTTTGACACGCAGAATGGATAACGCTGATACGGATTTTCAAAGAACTGAGATAGAGGCTAGAAAATATCATATTATGGGAGGTGTTATATGCCAATATATCGACCAGGATCATACTAAACTTAGAGTAGTGATCCCACCCAAGCTTGTCAAACCAGTTATTTGGATGATACACCGAACTGAAGCTCATGTAGGTGTAGACAAGACTTTGGCTCTCGCTCAAGAAACTTTCGTTTGGAGACAAATGGGACAAACGATTCGCGACGTCATAAAGACCTGTGACAGTTGTCAGCGAAGTAAATACTCATCTAAATTAATGAAAGAAGTTCCTAGATCAATATTACCCAGTAAGCCAAGAGAACTTTTCGCGACGGACATTTTCGGTCCGATTCCTCGTTCGACGAAAGGCAATCAGTTCGTTTTGGTAACAGTTGACGTATTTTCGAAATACGTATCTCTATGCCCTATACAGAAAGCTACATCCAAGTACGTAATAAACAGACTTGAGAAAACAGTTATTCCGAGCATGGGGAAACCTGAAGTTTTGTTGAGTGACCATGGATCCCAATTTACTAGTATGGAATTTTCTACTGCTATGGAACGTTTAGGAATAAGGCATGTGTTTAATTCTGTACGGTATCCAGAGGGAAATCCCGCCGAAAGAATTATGCCGGAGATAAGTAAGCTATGTCGCTTATATGTGTCAAGGCAACACCATAGATGGATGGAAGTGATACCCATCATTAGCCAATGCTTGAATTCCACAGTACATGAAAGCACAGGACAGATTCCGTCCATGCTTCATCATGGATTGAAACCGGATAGACCATGGGACCGAGTCGTGAGGGCACCAGTAGATCCTCCACCCACACAAGAAAGAAGAGTCGAGATGGCAGGAGAGAGGCTCAGAAGACAGGCGGAGAAGAGAGCCAGGAGACAGGCAGGAAGGAGGTTCCACGAGCCATTTCAAGAAAATGATGAGGTGTTGATTAGGAAGCCAGTCACTTCGAACCTTCAGCTGAAGATCTACCATAAATTCGCTCCATTGTACGCTGGACCGTTCCGTATTGAACAAACATACCAGAATAATAGCTACAAGATTGTCAGAATGGATACTGATGAAGTTGTAGGAACTTTTAATGCAGCTAGCATCAGGAAATACCATCATGCTGAGTAAGGGAATTGTAGAGCTATCGTGTACATGTATAATATATAGAATGCCTGAGAGTGTATTTTTTTCTCAATCCTGATAAAAAAAGGAGATGTACGGGAGAGATGTACCCGATACCTAGTTTAGGCTATCGGCTACGCCAGCAGACATTAAGCTGTAGTTGAGGTTTTGGGAAGAGCTCTTAAAAGTTAGCGCACCGATCGAGTCAAGAAGAATGCCAAGATGACGTAGGAGGTCTAGAATCAAGGAGGCACTGACGTCTGTAAGAAGATGGAATTATGGATAGAGATGTGAAGCTTTATTGAAATATATATGGAATTATAGCAATTAAACATCTTAGAAGAGGATATATAACATGCATTATATGTGGAAATAATTTTATGGAAGTCAGATAACCCTTAAGTTATTTTATAACGGAATAGCCGAGATGATCTGGGTTCGAGACTATGACCGTGACGTGAGAGCACAGTGGTGGGGGAATACACCAAGTGCCTGCGCCAAACACATAAGCAAGAAGACAGTGTCAGCACAATCAGTTGAGCTCAATCAGACGAGCAGGTAGGAGCAGCTCTATAGCGCAAGCGAGACGCACAGTGAAGGTCACGTAACATACCGAAACTGTCACGGCAAAAGTGTAGGCGACAGTTCCTGCATCGCCGAGCAGCGAAGGCCAAGCGGGTCATTGATCCAGGCGGGCTGGCTGAGGAAGCGATTACAGACGGCCGGGATATGTCAGAACCGCACTGCAAGTAGTTGAAGACTTTATTACAAGCTTCATTTCGACGCAGTTTGAACATAGCTTTTATGAATAACTTTATGACTATGCTGTCCTATAACACATTCAAAGCTACTTTAACTATTTCAATTATACGGAATGTTGTTAGCATAGGCACTGATGAACATTAGATCGTGCATTCATAAGATTTATTTCTTATGCAGTTTCATGAATTACCTAATATAGACAAATACAGGGTGTTTCGTAATCTTGAACACTCTCAAGTAAAATTTTGTTTTACAAAGCTAAGACTTAGCGGTCATTTGAGGTTGAACTTGCAATACTCAAACTGAACATTTAACGGAACAGTGGCGTAACTTAGAAGAGGAGTAGGGGGTCCGCTGTTTCCATGAACATTTTCGAGAAGGAGTTGTACAATATCCGCTATGGGTAATCTGAAGTTCAACATGTCCGAGTAGACGCAAATAGAGACAAGATGGCACCGCAGAGCGATGGATTCGATTCCTGACGAGAGGAGTCCAACAGCTGATTCATTTGGGATTTCGAAGGCAATCGTCATTTCATGGATGGAATGATATTCACGCCGATCTTTCGAGAAATTCTTTATGTAGGGAAAATCGACGATCTTGGAAATTTAATTACAGCTGATTATGAAGGTACTGTAAGAGTCATAACTACCTGATACGATTATTTTCATGAATACTGGGCACACATGTATATTTTTCTAATAGGAGTGATACGATTATTAAGACATGGTTTGAATTTATATACTTCGAATTTGCTAGAATATGGAGTGACCATATGATATGGCAGGCATCATTATACGATATTCTCACCATTGATTGGCTTTATTAAGCAGATGTTTTGTCTTTTAGACATTTTTCCAGCTAGGATATTTTTTCATGAATATTTTTTTTTGTGTAACGAGTATTTCGAACTCGTGATCTGCAATTGATTATCAAAAATTACTTCGTCAGTTCATTGCATACTAGCGAGTGTGTATTATTCATCAGTAGGGATTTTTTTCCATTGGATTGTTTGGAGATATTAAGAAGTTATTCACTTTAGTGAATGAACGTCGCTTTTATATGACAACTAGAAAATTGTTGATTCCTATCTGGTACATTCACTCATATAGACTACGAGATGGGGTCGTTCGTATTTATACGATTGTATGGTGGCTACTCATCTTACCCATCGTTCAGGGAACTATCATCCAAGTCGACGGGGCGAGGTCTTTCGTATTTATACGACTGTACGGTGGTTACACATCTTACTCGCCATTGAGGGACTCATTTTTATCATCCGAATGTACACGAGATGTAAGTGAATTAAACAAGGAACTACTAGTCACATATCAGTCGAAATTTTGTTAAATAAAGTAACGATAAATGTCAACAGGATTGCATTTAGTAATTCTTGTTTGCCAATCCAATATTTTGTTGCTATACTCTTTTGAGAGTAATTTCAGTTTAACAGCTATTACAGCTGATGCTTTTGATTTTTATAATTGTGTTTGATACCTTTGAGAAGGATTTAAAGTAATTGAATCTTATGAGATTAATCATTAATGGTCAGAATTATTTTAAGGCAGATCAGTATTGCAGATTTTGATATGAGATTATAGCACATTGGTGTTTATCTGCGATGTGAATTATAAGAATTGTAAGAGAATTTATGCTATTTGAAAGCAGATCTTAAATTACTGAGGTAATATATTTTTCCAATTGTTTAAGAAGTTGTCTAGATGTGATCAGAGTAATTACAGTTATTGGAGATTATGTGCGTTGATAATTTGAAGCCAGTTATATATTTTTTGTAGATCATGCAACATGGTTAAGTGAAGTTTGTGATAGGCATTTTGTGGAAGTTGCCATGTGATAGTTGCAACGTTGATAATGTATTTTGAAGCAGACATGAGGTCGTCGTACCCAGTCTAGCGTTATTGTTGAGATTCATGCTGTATGTGCTGAATGTTTATGGAGTTTTGTGGAGTAATTATTGTATTCAAATGTGATATTTGAAGTATTGAAGAAATGTAATGTCGTTGTGGATAGTTTGATCCAACGTGATGTCGTGGAGGCAATAATATTTTTTTTGGCATGATAAATTAAATACGAGATATAACTTGGAAGTGATAAAACTGTAAGACAACGTTCTATAAACCTTATTAAACAATTTGTTAGGAAATTAAACAAATAAATGAAGTTGATAATACAAGATTTTCTGAAAATAATAATTAACGAAATAATAATCTGAAAATTAAGCATATTAACGATCTGACCTAATGAAATAAAAATCAGAATGACTAGATGAAATAATAAAAATCTAAATAACCAGATGATTGAAATTTAAATAAGTTGATAAATTAAATTTTGAAATAAATCGATGAATTAAATAGATGGATGAATTAAAGATTGAATAAATAAACTGATTGAAATAAATTAATAGACGATTGTAATGATGATGAATAACTGAATTAGAAGGTGATAATTAATTAAAGAAGCTGATGATTAATGAATTTATATGGAATTAAATAAATTTAATTGAGAGATAATTTGAAGGAATTGCAACTTGAGTTGAGGATTTAAATGATGTAATGGTGATGAATTAACGATTCTGACAGGAATATGTAGAATTTTGAAGTGAGAATTAAAGTGAGAAATATTTAATTTTGATGATGACGATAATGATGACCAATGAGAATTTGAATGTTCTGTAATTCACAGATAAGTGATTGTTAATGAGGATGTAAATAGTGTAAATTAATTATTCGATGTTTAGGAGCATTTGATTGACATGTTCAACATTCAAATTATGCCATGCAAACCATAATTTACGTGATATTTAATATGTGTGATTATTATATGTGTATGTTTAGACAGATTAACATTTTTATAAATCCACATTGATGTTAAATTAAAGAGAAATTAGGTCTCAGGTTTCACAAATGTCAGTGACGAAAGACATAGTGCTACAGTGATCCTGAGAACCCAAGAGAACTTTATAAATTTTTCTTGTTATGTGGATAAAAATAATTTTGGATTTGAAAAGAGATGGTTCGATTTTTGGACAATAACAATTTAACTTTGGCATTCGACCATACTCTTAGGTAGGAGTTATATTTAAAATGTCTGTCTGACTATCAAAGTAAAATAAATTTGTTTTTATCTTAGTTGTGATCTGATGATGGTGTGATGTTCCTTTTTCTTTCCTTGTCTTGAGTAAGGCTTATCCGGAAAGGAAGTGGTTTGCTAGGAATTCAGTTGATGGCGCCCATTTATATTTGCATTATTTCTATTAAACTTAAGCCCGTAACGACCCTAGAGATACTTTGTCTCGTGATACCCACTGCTTTTTCGATAACTCAGCTGAATTTCCGACACATTCCTTATTTGACTAGAGGTTCATTTAACTCCGCTCTGTCCTGGAACTCCAGGAATGCGATGTTATAGCAGATGGGTCATCGCATCCCCAGGACGAACGGGTACAGAGAGAGAGGGAGAATTGGCTTTATCCAACTAGTGGGGCTTTTCGATTTTGTTTATTCTATGGAATCACATCAGATTTAGATTACTGAGAGATTGATCTCAAGTTCATTTAAGTGTGTTACAAAATTTATTATACTTAGTCAGACAATGTACTTGTGTGCCCAATCCAGTGTTCATGTTAATCGTATTAGTAATATCATGTTAGTTATAAGACATTTTTTCCTATACCCAAGTGAATGCAGGAATTGAGACATTGTGATGTGTTGTTGTCTAACGTCTCTATATTAAACCTATATTGAAAATATAATTATGTTGCCGGAAGATTTAGCTAAGGTGTTAGGAGAGTTACAGACGGGTATGTCTGGTATTGCAGAAACTATTTCTAAGATGGAAACGGAAGTTAAAGAACAAATTAATAATTCAGAAGCTAGATTAGAAGCTAAATGTAAAGAAAATGTACAAGCATTGCAGACTAGTACTGAAGAAAATTTAAAGTCATTACAGGCTAGTAACGAAGGCAATCTGAACGACAGTTTAAAGTCATTAGAGACTAGGCTACAGTCTAGTACTGAAGAAAATTTAAAATTATTGCAGTCAACTAATGAAGATAATTTAAAATCATTAGAGACTAGGTTACAGTCAAATAGCAAAGATGAGTTGATGTTATTAGAAACAAGGCTACAGTCAAATAGTGAAGACAATTTTAAGTCATTGGAAGAAAAATTACAGTCAAATAGTGAGGACAATTTTAAGTCATTGGAAGAGAAATTACAGTCTCGTAGTGAAGAAACTAACACTGAATTAGAGAACAAGTTAACGAGATTAGAGAATGGTTTAACTTTAAAGAATAATGAAATGCTAAAGACTTTACAATTAGACATAATTGCAGTAAACATGAAAGGAGAGGAAAATGTTCAAATATTAAGGAAAAATATTATTGAATTAGAAAGTAGAGGAGAAGAAAATATTTTTACTTTAAGAACAGACGTTATGTCCATACAAAAAGACATTAAATCAGATGTATCGAAGTTGAGATTCGACATCGATGGTTTAGTGGCAGATGTAAGCAAAATTCAAGATTGGTCTACCGAAGTATCTTTCGAGACTAAGATTAAAGGTCTAGAAACGAATCTAGGTAACGAGATTAAAGATTTAAAGACAGTAATTGGGACCATTAAAGAGGAAGTCTTGGGAGAGGTCAATTCTAATTTAAAATCATTAGAAAATCAATTGCAGAAAGATATTAGGAAGATAGACGACGATATAGAGCAAAAGGTTAATGAAAACTTAGCTTTATTTAAAAATAGAGTCGGTGCAATTGTGGAAGAACGGTATAGTGAGGTCGATGCCGAAGCAAAAGAGAAACGTGAAGGGTTAGATGAAAAATTAATCGCAGGTATGGCAAACTTAGAAGCGAGGTTTACGGAAAACAAGGAAGCGATGAAGATAGATTCAACTCTATTTAGAACAGATGTTGATCTGTTAAAGGAACAAGTCGCGTCAGTAAAGAACACGTGCGAAGGAAAAATTGACAAGTTAAGAAACGACTTAGACGAGAGTAACAAAACGCAGGATGTTACATCGCTAGATGAATTGAAGACTCAGGTCAAGAAATTAGCAGAAGACAGGATAACTAAACTAGAATCCATGTTTAACAGTTTCACCAGTCAGAATATCACAGCAGGGGAAACATTGATAAATCAAACAGCGATAGACCGCAGTATGACTAATCCAGAAGCGAGCATGGGAGAAGACCGTCAAATGCAACCGAATGTGACATTCGAAAGGGCTAGTTCAACCCCTCAGGATAATCCAAGTTCGAATAGGAGTACGTTGGGTCCAAGCGAACGATACTCAGGTCCAGTCACCATTATTAGGAACCTGGATGACAAGCCGAGAAAGTTTTCGGGAAATACAGGAGTCACACCAGTCGAATTTCTGCGAGATATTCGAGACTACATGGCGGAACACAGGGTAGCCAAAGAAAGAGAGCTAAGGATAGTCGAACTCGCCTTAGATGGATCTGCGCTTACTTGGTTTAGAGCGTTCAGAAGCAATTTTGCGAACATGGAGCAATTTGCCATAGCTTTCTTGAGGAGATTTTGGAGTGCCGAGGATCAACTTAACGTAAGAGCGGAGATGTACTCAAAGCGCTATTCTACGTCACATCCGACGCATTATGCCAACTATTTCACGTCACAGCTGGCTAAATTACAGTTCCTTATTCCTCCATTGCCAGAAGAAGAGCTTTTGCAAGCTATAGCGAGACAGTTACCGATTGAGGTACAGCGATCACTGATAGCGTCGGGAGCCAATACACTGGAGCACTATGACGACATTTTACGGCGATTGGACTATACAAGCGCACAGGTTACGCCTAGAAGTAACAGAAACGACAATAGAAACACGCAAGAAGTGAATGCGGTAGTCGTAGACAATGCAGCTCAAACGGACAGAAGGGATTCCTGGGAAAACCGACGGAACGAAGGGAATCGAGGAATCATCCGTAACGCTCGAGGAAATGATCGATATAGAGGACCATATGAGAGGCCATACGATCAAGAAGCGAGAGATAGCCGATATAGGAATTATAACCAGAATTCCAGGTATCAAGACAGGAATCGATATAACAATAGATATCGGGGCAGAAATAACTGGAGCCAAGGTCAACAGTATAATGGGAACGACAGGCAGGATGGCCGAAGAAACGATCCTAACGACAGACGGGATAATCGTGGACATGAGAGGTCGAGGCAAGAAGATAGACATCCTAGTGCACCACTCGAGGAGACAGTGAGAGATGTCAATCGAGCAAGCACGAGTGGCGAAGGAAAAAAAAACGTCAAATTAACTCTAGAAAAAAATGCAAATCATTGGGAATCGATCGTCATCGTGGAAACGTATCAGGTCAAGGACGAGGATTTAATCGAGGAGGAAGACATAGTACACCGGGAAAATAGACATGAATTGCCAGTTATTAGTGTGGAAGTCATGGGAAAAGAAATAAGGACACTTGTAGACACAGGGGCTATGGTGAGCTTGATATCCATAGGTTGCCTGGATGAATTGAAATTATTAGGAGGAATTACAATGTTGCCAACTGTTGTTAGCAAAATTCAAGGGGTGATCCCAGACAAGAGTATGAAATGTAAAAGTCAGGTACTTTTAGATGTTGGGATTGGAACCAGAAGTTTTGAACAGATGTTCCTAGTAGTGGGTCAACTACATTTTGACATGATCCTAGGAGTGGATTTCCTAAGTGAGAGTGGCCTGATCATAGATGTGCAGAGTAGGCGCATGTACTTTCAAGAAGGGGTCATGGAAAATCAGGAATCGGAGATGACATTCTTTAGAGAGGATATATTGGATGAAATTGTATGCAGCGTTGAAAGGTCTATAGAAGATAAAATTGGCATGACAAGTAAAATAAATCCAGAAATTAAGGGGCAGTTTGATCAAGTAATTTCAGAATATGAGGACATATTCAATGACAAACCAGGTCTCATAGAAAATTTTACCTACAGCATCAAGTTGATGGATGACAAACCATACCATAAAAATTTATATCCCATTCCGGATAAATGGAAGGAGGAAGTAAGCGTAATGATAAGCGACATGGAGAAAGATGGAATAATTAAGAAAATGCCAACTGCTTATTTGAATCCTTTAGCTGTTGTCAAGAAACCTAACGGTAAGCTGAGGATATGTCTAGATGCCAGAGCCCTTAATGAAAGAGTTCTTCCTGAACATGACAGACCACCTATTATTCGTGAATTGTTACGCAGATTCAGAGGAAAGAGTTTCTTTTCGACAATCGATCTGACTAGTTCATATTATCATGTTGAGCTAGCAGAAGACTGCAAACAATACACCGGGTTCTTGTTTGACCATAAAACATATGTATTCAATAGGTTACCTTTTGGAGTGAAAAATAGTGGTCCGGTGATGATCCGAGCACAAGATGAAAATTTGTCAGATGCAGTTAAGGAGCATGTGGTAAGCTATATTGATGACCTGATTATAGCGTCTGAGACAGCGGAAGAACATATCAGGCACCTTCAAATGCTTTTTGAAGATCTTAGGAGAACGAACTTCAAGGTGAATTTCAATAAATGTCAGTTCTTTCATGAAGAAATTGAATTTCTTGGACATAGAATCGATGGAGATGGTTATAGGCCCAATCCAAAGAAGATCATGGCAATTTCAGAGTTTCCAACTCCACGAAAGATTAAAGAGGTACGGCAGTTTTTAGGCATGTGTCAGTTCTTTTCAACACATTGTCCTGAATATACTGAGACGATGGCACCTCTGCAGGATTTATTAAGGAAGGGAAATCGATGGAAATGGGACGATAGATGCAATCAAGCGTTTTTAGCGGCCAAGAAAATGCTGATCCAAAATATCAAGCTTGAATATCCTGATTTTACAAGATTTTTTTTTGTAGAGACAGACGCATCCAAAATAGGTATTAGTGGAATCCTATATCAATTGAATGATGACAAGAAACATAGGTATTTAGCTTTCACCAGTCGCAAGCTTAGGAATTGTGAGAAGAATTACTATGCAACTGAGTTAGAGGCATTAGCAGTGGTTCATGCTCTTAAAACGTGGAAGAAGGTGTTGTTTGGACATGACATAACAGTGATCACAGATCATAAAGCCCTCCAATTTATTATGAAGACAGACTTAGCGAGTGACCGCGTCACCAGATGGGCTCTGTTCTTACAGCAATTTAACCCAACTGTTGTACATAGACCTGGGAAGTTAAATCTGTTAGCAGATGTGTTGAGCAGAAACCCTTGTGAGGAAGTAATTGTCAATCATATAAATTTGATTCAAGAGGATAATGGTACTCTAGAAAAGTTGAAGTTGTTAGCGCAAACTCAGAAGAGATATGCACCTTTGCGAAGAATTTACCGTTTTTTGACACGCAGAATGGATAACGCTGATCCGGATTTTCAAAGAACTGAGATAGAGGCTAGAAAATATCATATTATGGGAGGTGTTATATGCCAATATATCGACCAGGATCATACTAAACTTAGAGTAGTGATCCCACCCAAGCTTGTCAAACCAGTTATTTGGATGATACACCGAACTGCAGCTCATGTAGGTGTAGACAAGACTTTGGCTCTCGCTCAAGAAACTTTCGTTTGGAGACAAATGGGACAAACGATTCGCGACGTCATAAAGACCTGTGACAGTTGTCAGCGAAGTAAATACTCATCTAAATTAATGAAAGAAGTTCCTAGATCAATATTACCCAGTAAGCCAAGATAACTTTTCGCGACGGACATTTTCGGTCCGATTCCTCGTTCGACGAAAGGCAATCAGTTCGTTTTGGTAACAGTTGACGTATTTTCGAAATACGTATCTCTATGCCCTATACAGAAAGCTACATCCAAGTACGTAATAAACAGACTTGAGAAAACAGTTATTCCGAGCATGGGGAAACCTGAAGTTTTGTTGAGTGACCATGGATCACAATTTACTAGTATGGAATTTTCTACTGCTATGGAACGTTTAGGAATAAGGCATGTGTTTAATTCTGTACGGTATCCAGAGGGAAATCCCGCCGAAAGAATTATGCCGGAGATAAGTAAGCTATGTCGCTTATATGTGTCAAGGCAACACCATAGATGGATGGAAGTGATACCCATCATTAGCCAATGCTTGAATTCCACAGTACATGAAAGCACAGGACAGATTCCGTCCATGCTTCATCATGGATTGAAACCGGATAGACCATGGGACCGAGTCGTGAGGGCACCAGTAGATCCTCCACCCACACAAGAAAGAAGAGTCGAGATGGCAGGAGAGAGGCTCAGAAGACAGGCGAGAAGAGAGCCAGGAGACAGGCAGGAAGGAGGTTCCACGAGCCATTTCAAGAAAATGATGAGGTGCTGATTAGGAAGCCAGTCACTTCGAACCTTCAGCTGAAGATCTACCATAAATTCGCTCCATTGTACGCTGGACCGTTCCGTATTGAACAAACATACCAGAATAATAGCTACAAGATTGTCAGAATGGATACTGATGAAGTTGTAGGAACTTTTAATGCAGCTAGCATCAGGAAATACCATCATGCTGAGTAAGGGAATTGTAGAGCTATCGTGTACATGTATAATATATAGAATGCCTGAGAGTGTATTTTTTTCTCAATCCTGATAAAAAAAAGGAGATGTACGGGAGAGATGTACCCGATACCTAGTTTAGGCTATCGGCTACGCCAGCAGACATTAAGCTGTAGTTGAGGTTTTGGGAAGAGCTCTTAAAAGTTAGCACACCGATCGAGTCAAGAAGAATGCCAAGATGACGTAGGAGGTCTAGAATCAAGGAGGCACTGACGTCTGTAAGAAGATGGAATTATGGATAGAGATGTGAAGCTTTATTGAAATATATATGGAATTATAGCAATTAAACATCTTAGAAGAGGATATATAACATGCATTATATGTGGAAATAATTTTATG
This sequence comes from Meconema thalassinum, assembly GCA_946902985.2. NCBI lineage: Eukaryota > Metazoa > Arthropoda > Insecta > Orthoptera > Tettigoniidae > Meconema > Meconema thalassinum. Next base: position 1,395,928,887 of record OX336389.2, read on the forward strand.
GAAGTCAGATAACCCTTAAGTTATTTTATAACGGAATAGCCGAGATGATCTGGGTTCGAGACTATGACCGTGACGTGAGAGCACAGTGGTGGGGGAATACACCACGTGCCTGCGCCAAACACATAAGCAAGAAGACAGTGTCAGCACAATCAGTTGAGCTCAATCAGACGAGCAGGTAGGAGCAGCTCTATAGCGCAAGCGAGACGCACAGTGAAGGTCACGTAACATACCGAAACTGTCACGGCAAAAGTGTAGGCGACAGTTCCTGCATCGCCGAGCAGCGAAGGCCAAGCGGGTCATTGATCCAGGCGGGCTGGCTGAGGAAGCGATTACAGACGGCCGGGATATGTCAGAACCGCACTGCAAGTAGTTGAAGACTTTATTACAAGCTTCATTTCGCCGCAGTTTGAACATAGCTTTTATGAATAACTTTATGACTATGCTGTCCTATAACACATTCAAAGCTACTTTAACTATTTCAATTATACGGAATGTTGTTAGCATAGGCACTGATGAACATTAGATCGTGCATTCATAAGATTTATTTCTTATGCAGTTTCATGAATTACCTAATATAGACAAATACAGGGTGTTTCGTAATCTTGAACACTCTCAAGTAAAATTTTGTTTTACAAAGCTAAGACTTAGCGGTCATTTGAGGTTGAACTTGCAATACTCAAACTGAACATTTAACGGAACAGTGGCGTAACTTAGAAGAGGAGTAGGGGGTCCGCTGTTTCCATGAACATTTTCGAGAAGGAGTTGTACAATATCCGCTATGGGTAATCTGAAGTTCAACATGTCCGAGTAGACGCAAATAGAGACAAGATGGCACCGCAGAGCGATGGATTCGATTCCTGACGAGAGGAGTCCAACAGCTGATTCATTTGGGATTTCGAAGGCAATCGTCATTTCATGGATGGAATGATATTCACGCCGATCTTTCGAGAAATTCTTTATGTAGGGAAAATCGACGATCTTGGAAATTTAATTACAGCTGATTATGAAGGTACTGTAAGAGTCATAACTACCTGATACGATTATTTTCATGAATACTGGGCACACATGTATATTTTTCTAATAGGAGTGATACGATTATTAAGACATGGTTTGAATTTATATACTTCGAATTTGCTAGAATATGGAGTGACCATATGATATGGCAGGCATCATTATATGATATTCTCACCATTGATTGGCTTTATTAAGCAGATGTTTGGTCTTTTAGACATTTTTCCAGCTAGGATATTTTTTCATGAATATTTTTTTTTGTGTAACGAGTATTTCGAACTCGTGATCTGCAATTGATTATCAAAAATTACTTCGTCAGTTCATTGCAAACTAGCGAGTGTGTATTATTCATCAGTAGGGATTTTTTTCCATTGGATTGTTTGGAGATATTAAGAAGTTATTCACTTTAGTGAATGAACGTCGCTTTTATATGACAACTAGAAAATTGTTGATTCCTATCTGGTACATTCACTCATATAGACTACGAGATGGGGTCCTTCGTATTTATACGATTGTATGGTGGCTACTCATCTTACCCATCGTTCAGGGAACTATCATCCAAGTCGACGGGGCGAGGTCTTTCGTATTTATACGACTGTACGGTGGTTACACATCTTACTCGCCATTGAGGGACTCATTTTTATCATCCGAATGTACACGAGATGTAAGTGAATTAAACAAGGAACTACTAGTCACATATCAGTCGAAATTTTGTTAAATAAAGTAACGATAAATGTCAACAGGATTGCATTTAGTAATTCTTGTTTGCCAATCCAATATTTTGTTGCTATACTCTTTTGAGAGTAATTTCAGTTTAACAGCTATTACAGCTGATGCTTTTGATTTTTATAATTGTGTTTGATACCTTTGAGAAGGATTTAAAGTAATTGAATCTTATGAGATTAATCATTAATGGTCAGAATTATTTTAAGGCAGATCAGTATTGCAGATTTTGATATGAGATTATAGCACATTGGTGTTTTTCTGCGATGTGAATTATAAGAATTGTAAGAGAATTTATGCTATTTGAAAGCAGATCTTAAATTACTGAGGTAATATATTTTTCCAATTGTTTAAGAAGTTGTCTAGATGTGATCAGAGTAATTACAGTTATTGGAGATTATGTGCGTTGATAATTTGAAGCCAGTTATATATTTTTTGTAGATCATGCAACATGGTTAAGTGAAGTTTGTGATAGGCATTTTGTGGAAGTTGCCATGTGATAGTTGCAACGTTGATAATGTATTTTGAAGCAGACATGAGGTCGTCGTACCCAGTCTAGCGTTATTGTTGAGATTCATGCTGTATGTGCTGAATGTTTATGGAGTTTTGTGGAGTAATTATTGTATTCAAATGTGATATTTGAAGTATTGAAGAAATGTAATGTCGTTGTGGATAGTTTGATCCAACGTGATGTCGTGGAGGCAATAATATTTTTTTTGGCATGATAAATTAAATACGAGATATAACTTGGAAGTGATAAAACTGTAAGACAACGTTCTATAAACCTTATTAAACAATTTGTTAGGAAATTAAACAAATAAATGAAGTTGATAATACAAGATTTTCTGAAAATAATAATTAACGAAATAATAATCTGAAAATTAAGCATATTAACGATCTGACCTAATGAAATAAAAATCAGAATGACTAGATGAAATAATAAAAATCTAAATAACCAGATGATTGAAATTTAAATAAGTTGATAAATTAAATTTTGAAATAAATCGATGAATTAAATAGATGGATGAATTAAAGATTGAATAAATAAACTGATTGAAATAAATTAATAGACGATTGTAATGATGATGAATAACTGAATTAGAAGGTGATAATTAATTAAAGAAGCTGATGATTAATGAATTTATATGGAATTAAATAAATTTAATTGAGAGATAATTTGAAGGAATTGCAACTTGAGTTGAGGATTTAAATGATGTAATGGTGATGAATTAACGATTCTGATAGGAATATGTAGAATTTTGAAGTGAGAATTAAAGTGAGAAATATTTAATTTTGATGATGACGATAATGATGACCAATGAGAATTTGAATATTCTGTAATTCACAGATAAGTGATTGTTAATGACGATGTAAATAGTGTAAATTAATTATTCGATGTTTAGGAGCATTTGATTAACATGTTCAACATTCAAATTATGCAATGCAAACCATAATTTACGTGATATTTAATATGTGTGATTATTATATGTGTATGTTTAGACAGATTAACATTTTTATAAATCCACATTGATGTTAAATTAAAGAGAAATTAGGTCTCAGGTTTCACAAATGTCAGTGACGAAAGACATAGTGCTACAGTGATCCTGAGAACCCAAGAGAACTTTATAAATTTTTCTTGTTATGTGGATAAAAATAATTTTGGATTAGAAAAGAGATGGTTCGATTTTTGGACAATAACAATTTAACTTTGGCATTCGACCATACTCTTAGGTAGGAGTTATATTTAAAATGTCTGTCTGACTATCAAAGTAAAATAAATTTGTTTTTATCTTAGTTGTGATCTGATGATGGTGTGATGTTCCTTTTTCTTTCCTTGTCTTGAGTAAGGCTTATCCGGAAAGGAAGTGGTTTGCTAGGAATTCAGTTGATGGCGCCCATTTATATTTGCATTATTTCTATTAAACTTAAGCCCGTAACGACCCTAGAGATACTTTGTCTCGTGATACCCACAGCTTTTTCGATAACTCAGCTGAATTTCCGACACATTCCTTATTTGACTAGAGGTTCATTTAACTCCGCTCTGTCCTGGAACTCCAGGAATGCGATGTTATAGCAGATGGGTCATCGCATCCCCAGGACGAACGGGTACGATACCAATATTTGATCTATATATTACTGTAACTAACTAGATGATGATGATGATGATAATTTTTGTTTTAAGGGGCCTAACATCTCGGTTATCGGCTTCTAATGGTGTGAGTTATCGTGAAGATGATAATGAAATGTAAACTATAACTAAAACTAACTACTAACTTATAAACTAGAAGAAGATAATAATAATGTTATTGGTTTTACGTCCCTTTTAACTACCCTGGCTTTTAGAGACGCCGGGGTGCCGGAATTTTTCCCCGAAGGGGATCTTTAACGTGCCAGTAAATGTACTGACACGGCTCCCTCGCATTTGCGCACCCTCAAATGCCAGCTGACTGCGCCAAGTTTCGAACCTGCAACCTTGGGCTCAGCAAGCGAGAACGTTACCCCTGAGCCACGCAGCCAGACAAAAACTAGAAGAAGAAATGGAAAACAAAAGGAGAATAAGGAAAATAAAAGACAGGAGGAAAAGAAATGCCCTCAACCCTCGAAGAATGTGGATTGAGGTACTTGGACGGAAGGGGGGGGGGGGGGCTTGGAAGGTATACAGGAACGTGATAGAGGAGAGGTTCCGCCCAAGAGGTAATGGATAAAAGGGGGAAAACAGGACCCAGCTCAGGAATCCCTCGGGGTCGCCAACTCCCGAACTCACCAACCGTGAGCCCCTGAGGGTGTTGCAATAACCAAGGTGCACCGGAAGTGGTGGGGCTACATACACCCTGCCTCCTTGAGGGCCTTGAGCAGAAGGCAGGAGATAACATGAAAAGAAAAGAAAGGCTCACCCCTCTCAGAAGGAGGGTATCAAATAAGATGAGACAAGGGCCAATTAAGGTGGGAAAAGAAGAGACACCCTAAGCTTCGGATACCCTAATACCGTCGGGGTCGGAAGAGAACAAGAGTTGACCAAGTGAGGTCGACAGGAAAGAAGACGGATAGGAGCCCGGCACAAGTAAGTGGAAGCAATGCTGGACGCAGCTGGGGTCCCGTTGTCACCAACCCACGTCCCACTAGATGTGAGCCCATGGGTGGACCTATCTAGAATAATGACGACTATAAGTTGGTAATATTGGTCTTTCTAATTTGTTCGAAATAGAACACTACAAGGGGCAGGTGACCTCGCTGTTCCGCCCCATAAAACCTCAATAAATAAATAACTTATTTACAAGAACACAACAGTGTGTTTGAAATAGATTCGTTCCATGGATTAAGAGATACGGTACTGAGAGATTACGGCTTGAAAGCTCTGAGATAGTTATTAGGTAGTTGGTAGAACCGCTGCCTCTGGAAATGCCCACAAAAATATTCCTTACGGCTTACACACGATATATGAAATTTGTTAGTTATCCATTTATAAATATGAAAGTTAGATGCAGTTCAACATTGTTGGCAACACTGTCACGTATGGATTTTCGAGATGAATTTGAAAAATTATCGTCTATACGCATGTGCCAAATTTTGAACATTTTGCCTGGATATATTCAGACTGAGAGCATTCATCAACAGCTGGTGGCCCTGATGACTCCAAAAATATACTGAGTTATATCTCATGAGACATACATTATACAAACGAAATTCGTTTGAAATTCATTTGTTAATATGGAAGCTAAATGCAGTTGAACATTAATTCTATACGATAGCTTAGAATTATATTAGTATTCTTAATTATGTAACTAAGACTTACAGTTTGCTAAATTTCAAGTGTGTTCCGTACACGTATTCCGAAATAATGATTCTAGAGTTCAAAAAGCTCAAGATTATTATACATAGTTTGTAGCCCTGCTGGCTCTTATCATAAGCACACTTACATATCGTAAAGCATACATTGCACGTACAATATCCATTCGTTCGTATCATAATTTCGTGCTGTTAAACATCGAAACTATCAGCACGCGCAGAATCATAATGGCAAAATTGCCATGTCCGGGTAACTCAATATTAATCTGAAATACAGTATTTTTTCTAAACGTTTGCAAAATTTCGATCAGTTGACCTGCATACTTTCTAATCTACTGAGACTAAAGGTCATAATTTTAAAGAGTATTTATCAACAGCTGGCAGCCCTGCTGACTCTGAATATATTCTTAGTTCCATTTCTTGAGGTATTCCTAGGTACAACGACCATTCAAAATTTGGTTGAAGTCCAACAGATACTGTGGACGTTACATGCAGTTAAACATTGAATTTATCAGCATGCTTAAAATCATATTGGCAGCACTGTCGTATTTCGGTTACTTAAAATTAATCTACAATATTAGATACTATATGTGAGCAACGTTTAGAACAGTTGGCGTGCATAGTTTCTCATAAATTGAGATTAAAATAAATATTGCAGGGAGCATTTGATAATAGTTGGCAGCCCTGGTGACTTCTAAGAATACCTTTAGTCTGAAACTCTACATAGTTTCAAGGGATCGAACTCTCACTTTCGAGACATGCGATTTTGAATTATCATGTTTTTATGTTTAGTTGATGCTTTTCATTTCTATTTAATTATTTATTTGAGTGTATATTCTGATAGTGTTTATTACAATTTCATGAATTTAGGTTGAAAATATATAATTTGTTGCGGGACCTGAGTCCAGGTTGGATGTTGTAATGTATAATGTAATATGTTTTGCTAGTCTACGTGATATAGCATGTGAGTGAGTCATCCCCAGGTGTGCCGTGCATTAAACACATTTCGTAATTATCTGGGAAGTTGGTCTATTTGAAGGGGCGGGGTTTGTCCCGGCCACTGACCTCTTTGAGTTATGAGGTAGGCGAGTCAGAGAAATATGGCACCGCTGTTCCAGTAGGAGGAGTTGAACAAGTTTGTACATAATTGTTTTTGGTTACTGTGATTTTGTGTGAGTGTTCTTGGGAAGTGGAACAGAAGTTAGTTGAGGGGATGTAGATAGTATTACTTGGTTTGAGGAGCGCTGGAGGACCGATTCATAGATTTTTGTCTTGACGAGTCGACTTTGTGAGACGGACTCACGTAGCTTTGGGAGTGTGTTCTGAGTTTGGACTTGTAATCTGGGAGACATGTGCTGTGGTCACTTGTGCTCCTGGGGACTTAGTAATTTAAAGACGTGCACAATATCGTACAAGAGTTTGAGCTGGAGAGCTTGGTTAAGTGGTATTACTCACATCAGAGAAAAGACAAGACTTGTCTTTTTATTTCGAAAAGCTATAACCAGTCATGCAATTTCAAGTCTAATTACGAGGTTCTAGGGACCTTGTCCATTATTTATTTGATCAGTACCAGTCATAGTATATGCTTAAGGTGGTGTATTCTTGGAATACACGGTACGAGAGATTATAATTTTCAATGCTTCTGCATGTTCTTTCCTTCCTCTTTGTCAAACACCAACAGTGATCCTCTGTTTTCTCTTAGGTGTTCAGGTCGCTTATATCTTTTATGAGTCTGTTCTAGATATATATTCTCTGTGACTCACCTAGCGTCATCTAGCAGCGAATCTCTGAAGCTCTTCAACTCTTCCTGGTGCAAGAGGACTTACTTATCCATTTGGCCACCAGATCCTGTTACCATCGCCAGCTATTTTCTCCTTGAGCAAGAGGACTCTGTCTACTTTTTTACTCACCATGCTGCGCTAGTATCACCTGTTATCAACTCTTTGAAGACCAGCTCATCAAGAGAAAATAATTTTTTGTTATAAAGTTGGCAATGTTTATATGTTCTCCTTTTGTCTCCCATCCCCCACTATTTTCCCCTCCCTTGGACCCTCCGTGCTCCGTTGAGCAAGTCTCACTTCTCAGTCGGCAGTTGACTCGATCAGTCAGGGCTCAACTAGGGCCAGTCTCCTCTAACCAAGAGACATTCTCTACGTTCTACGCCATGTTGGCGCATTAAGTATCGGTTAAGGGGACCTCACCTTCGCCATGCAACAAAGATAAGTACCTTCTTCAAGTTTTAACCTCATCTTCATGATTTTACCGACCACATGCTTTTAACTATCTTTTATAGGCAGTGTGAAATTACTTATTTTGGGGCAAAATCATCCTCCGCGGGGTTTTCCATGTTGAGCTTTTGTTTAATCAAGCTAATCTTAGTGAAAAGCAGCATTTCTTATGCTTGCCAAATGAGAAATCTTCTCACTACGTGAGATATTATCTAATACTCGCTGTTTATAATTTACAAAGCACGTTCCTCCGCTGGATTTACTTTGGCCCCATTTTTCTTCTAAGATCGTTCTGGAACCTTCCAGATCTTGTATTCTATCTGCGAGTCTTGCCATCAGGTATTTTTCACTCACTTGTGAAAATAATATTTAAAATGAGGAATTTTCCTTACAAATTACTGCAACAGCTAACTTTCGTCCACCGTTGGAATGATCTATGGCGCATCTAATTGTAATTCCCAATTTTTTTCAAGAAATAGACTCTCGCCTACCTATTGCAACCGGTTCTTTTCAGCATTGTAATAACTTTCTTTCTCATGAACTTTCGTGTTTCTACAGTGAAATTTGCATCAATCTTTACAGACTACAGTGATAACCAGTGCTTGCTCGACTTTTCTACCGCGTCGCGATCGTCCGTTTATATTAAATACGGCCATGAACATTGATCCTATATCCCAATGATCTTTCCTCAACCTTCTACTAACAACCCATATTAATAAAATTGTAACTTTTCTATAAGGTGTCACTCACGAAGTGCCCTTCCATTTTTCTTGTTTAACATTAATTAATTACTGTATAACTACGTGTTTCAAACACGATTTAAATTTACATTGTTTCTTCCCTATAATCAGGGAAAACAATCTTTTTCCACTCTTGAGTGAGTTATTTCTAGGTTTCACGAAATGGAAACTGCCCTATTTTGCTCGTGATTCCTACGTCAACGTGGGAAGTCTAGAACCTTCCTTTTGACTTTCTTCAGGTTTCATAGTAAGTGACCTGCCCTCTTGTATAATGGTCATAAAAATAATGCAGCTTAAATATAGGAAGTTGTAGGAACTTCTATCTTATTTTTCATGTTTTCTTATTGTTATTTTAGAAGTTTTCACTCTTTCTAGAATATTCTCTCCGGAATTTCTTAAGTTACACTCTTTGTACTCCAATTAACGTTCAAACTTTAATTACTTGATTGGTTATTTGTTTAAATCTTATAAAGATTTTAGAAACATGTAAGGTTTTAAACCTTAAGAATTGTTATTTGCCTGGAGCAACCATTTAATGTTGTCGGAGGTCTGCGACCCCAAATTGTTAATAAGATTGAAATTATATACATGTTAAAGTTACGCTTCTTTGAATTGTTTAATAAATTAAATATTTGTTTTTGGATTTATCATTTCGAAAATACAAAGGTTAAGCAAGATCCTGTCTTCCCTGACTCTTCCCAAGTGCATGCCATCGTTAATACAGAACAATTCTGCTACTATTGTCTGGCCAGACCATCACCCTTCCCCATAGTACTTTTATGCATGCTTGGGAGGAAACACACTAAAGCCTTTCTCTGGCAAACCGCCCAAGTCTTAGCTGCGGTTCCCGTTAGCTTCGACCAAGCTCGTACCTACTTTAGGTATCAGAGAGTTAATTTTCAGTGGCAACTGCCTCTAAGGGTATTTAAAGTTAAACTTATAAATTTTGGGGACTCTCCTCCTATTTTTCTATCCTTTTTCTCCAATCCAAAACCTACTTCCCTTTTTTTTTAAATCATCTTCCCTTGGTGGGTGGGTTATTCCTTATCCAATAATCTACCCAAAAATTGGTGCCGAAACCCGGGAGAGTCCATTTTCCATTTTTTCTTTTTAAAAAGTGTCATTTGACAATACTTTGCAAATTATTAAGATCTGCTTTGAATTTTTCAGCTATAACTACATCATGCAAAGCCTGTGAAGGGGAAAGAGGCTGCTCCTGTCTCCTTTGGTGTGTCCCGTTCTTTCTACTTATTTGCTGCTGCCAGCTTGACAGCATTTCCAAGGTTCCACAGTTTCGTGAGTTACATTTCAATCTACCTTCTTTAACATGGCTCCTACTGATAAGGATAAGGATGAAAAACTTACTTCTAAACTAGCATCCTATAAAGGGCAAATTACCCGATTCAGAAAGTACATAAAAGAATAGGATCCCTCAGAAGCTCAGTTAGACTTGTTGAAACATCGTGTAAGGGATTTTGAACGTTCTTATGAAAACTACTGCAACATTCAAACTGAAATAGAAACATGCATGCTCAATCAAACAGAAGATCGAGTCGAAGTAGAAAACCAATATTACGAAGGCATAGGTTCTGCTTTCAAAATAATACGCCAACTCGAAGAGGAGCAGAAAAAGGACGCTTCTGTTCTTGGTTCCCTTCACGAACCACAAACTTCTTTCCGTGAGGGTACTCACAAGCCCAAACCAACTTTACCGAAAATTGATTTACCCCATTTTTCTGGAGATGAATCTGCTTGGGATTCTCTCTATGAATTATTTTGCTCCCTTGTTCATGACAATGAAGACATTCAAGCCATTTTCAAGTTTCATTATTTGAGATCTATTCTCCGAGGTCAAGCCTTGCAGTTGGTCGAAGCACTTCCTCTGCGTGCCGAAAATTACCCCATTGCCTTTAACTTATTAAAGGAAAGATATGGAAATTTACGGTTACGTATTCAGCGCCATATAAAGGCTCTATTCAATCTACCTGCGTCACAGCACAATGACGTCACTAGTTTACGTACTCTAGTTGACACTACACAACTTCACGTTAAGGCTTTGTCCCAACTAGATCAACCTACTATTTATTGGGATACTTTCCTAATACATTAAGTGGTTTCTAAAGTTGATGCTGCAACCCTCAAAGCTTGGGAAATTGAACTTTCTAAAGAAGACGACTACACTTACGAGCATTTAGTTACTTTCATAAACGCTAGATGCCAACTTTTAACCGCTCTAGCTAATCAAAGTGAACCTTCATATCCTAGTTCCAAATTCGAATTAATGTCCATCAAACCCAGAAGTGAACGCTCAGCGTCCAATACCCAAAAACCCGGGCTCAGCTCATCCAAATTTAAATCAAACACTACTGGTTACCCAACTAGGTCTAGTGAACGTCGTGTTGCTAGCTCTATTGTTTTAAACACGCAAAGCGAACCTCGCAAATGTTTAAACGAACCTGTTAAGTGCATACTTTGTAAAGATCCCCATGCCCTATACCTCTGCAAATCTTTTAAAGAAATGTCCGTCGACGACAGACGAAAATTAGTCGCTCAAAACAAACATTGTTTCAACTGCCTAGCGCCCACGCATTCTGCTTCTAATTGCAAGTCCACAAGACTTTGCTACCATTGTGAAACGGCTCACCATACTTTGCTACATCGTCATGATCAGGCAAGGTCATCGACGGCATCTACTTCTCCGAAAAATGATAGTGCTAACAGTTCTAATGCGTCATCGTATATTCAGAATGCCAAGTCCATTCGAAGTGCTCAAGTATTGTTGTCTACTGTCCAAATTGAAGTTCAGGATAACTTTGGCAACTGGGTCCGTGCACGCGGTCTTCTAGATTCAGCGGCAACTCATGGTTTTGTGTCTAATTCCTTGATTAGAAAACTAGGCCTACCCGTAAACCCCACTTCTATCAATGTGTCGGGCATCAACAGCTCAAAATCGCAAGCTTTACAATTCTCAAAACTAACCATAAGAGATATTTGTCATAGAAACAACTTCTTTAAACTTAATTGTCTAATTCTCAATAGCATTGGAGAAGACACTCCAAGTCACTCTGTGGATATTTCAGGGTTAAACATTCCCTCGCATTTAAGGCTAGCCGATCCTTCGTTCAATATGCAGAACCCTATTGACATACTCTTTAGTGCCAATGTTTTCTGGAATTGCCTACGTAAACAGGTTCGTAAGTTATCCTCAAACGTGGTCGCCAGAGACACTAATTTTGGATGGATCGTCACAGGGCAACTTCCCCATTATTCTCTCCAACCTGCATCGCAATGTTATTTCTCCAACACTGACCTGGAACAGTTTTGGAGGCTTGAAAGCGTTGATTCTCCTAATGTGACCTCTTCAGAAAACGAATTATGTGAGCAACTTTTTTTGAACACCACCACTCGTTCTTCTGATGGCCGGTTCGTTGTTCAAATGCCAAGATTACACAATCCTCCCAAACTTATCAACTCTCAGCCTAAAGCTCGCAAAGCTCTCTTTGCTATCGAGAGCAAATTCAAAAAAGAACCCCTTGTCAAACAGCAGTAAACTGATTTCATGGATGAGTATGACAGCTTGGATCATATGGAAGTTGTTAACAAATCTGATGATGAATCGCACCCCCCAATTGAAACGGTTTATTTAAATCATCATCCCGTGTGGAAGAACCCTCTTGTAAAATATAAAATCCGAGTTGTTTTCAATGGTTCATCGCCCGACGTTAATGGCAACAGCCTTAACGACACTCTTTATTCTGGTCCTGCTATTCAGTCAGATCTATCCGCTATACTTTTAAACTTTCGGTTATTTCCCATAGCTGTTATAGCCGATATAAAACATATGTACCGCCAAGTGTTAATTCAACCAGAACAACGAGATCTTCAAAGAATCTTGTGGCGTGATGAAATCAGTAAGCCCATTAAGGTATTTCGCTTGAAAACGGTTACTTATGGCTGAAAAACCCTCTGCTTTCCTTGCTATCCGATCCCTACACTTGCTAGCCTCACAAGATGGTCATTTATTTAATTCCAAAGCCTCTGAAGCACTAACTACGTCATTCTATGTTGACGATTATTAGCAGTCCTTCCCCTCTTTGGAGGAAGCTTCTTTTGTGTCTTTAGAACCCTAATACAAAAAGACAAATCCTATCTGAAATTGCAAAATTTTTTGATCCGCTTCAATTCCTTGCCCCAGTTATCGTTATAGCCAAACTCTTCATGCAAGAGCTGTGGTCGCTTAAATGTGAATGGGATGATACTGTCCCTCTTTCTTTTCTTAATCGTTGGCTCTCGTTTCGCAGCAATTTGCTGGATCTTTCCCTTATTGAAATTCCAAGGAATTTAATCAGCTCTCATTCTAATGCATCCTTTTTCCTTCATGTGTTCGCGGACAGTTCCGAAAAAGCTTATGGTTGCTGTGCATATTTAGTTCATCACGATTCACTCTATGGATCTCCAGTTTCCAACCTTGTTTGTGCCAAATCGAAGGTCGCTCCTCTTAAAACTATCACTTTGCCTAGGCTCGAACTGTGCGCTGCACTCATGGCTGCAGAACTTGTTAAAAAACTACGGGCAGTATTAAAAGTCGAATTCTTGCAAATCTATCTCTGGAGCGATTCCATGATCACCCTTTCTTGGATCGCCAAGAACCCCTCTCACTGGCAAACTTTTGTTGCAAACAGGGTTTCAAAAATTCAAACTCTTTCTTCTGGATGTCAATGGAGGCATGTGCCCAGTGCGGATAATCCAGCCGATATTATCTCTCGTGGTTGTTTACCCTCTCAATTGGCAGCTTCCCAATTGTACTGGCATGGGCCCTCGTGGCTAATCGAAGACTCTTCTTCATGGCCTTCTAAACCTCCAGTTACAAACTCCAACGTGCCCGACGCTAAAGTACCTCTATCTATTGCTTCGTGTCTTGTTTCCAACGCTTCTCATCCCATGTTGGCCCGCTATTCTTCTTTTCATAAATTAATACGAATTATCGCCTATCTCCTTAGATGGAAATATTTAGTGGTTGACCAACCTCTCCTCCCTAAACCACACCTTACCAATCATGAATTGAATCTCGCTACCATTAAGGTTTTACAACTAACACAGCAAGAAGCCTTTTCTTCTGAATTGTCTTTGCTTTCTTCTAAAAGGGATCTTCCCAAATCCAGCCGTCTTCGTGCCTTAGCCCCGTTCCTTGATGACCATGGGTTACTCAGGGTAGGTGGAAGGCTCTCGCAATCTTCACTCTCTGAGGACAAAAAGCATCCCGTTATTTTGCCTTCCAAACATCACGTAACTTCCTTAATTATACGTGACTTTCATTATCGTAATCTTCATGTTGGTACACGCACTCTGCTTTGCCTCTTAAGGGAAAAGTACTGGATTATAAATGGAATTCATGAAGTTTCTTCTGTAATTCACAAGTGCATTCCTTGTTTCAAAGCGAAACCTAAAATCAAAACTCAATTAATGAGCGATCTGCCCTCTTTTCCCTCTTCTCCTATACGCCCATTTGCTTTAACTGGTGTGGACTATATGGGTCCGTTCCAATATCAACGAAATTCTCCTGAAGCTAAACGCAAATTGTTTGGTAAGCTTTATGTTTCTCTCTTTGCTTGCATGGTTACTGGCGCAATCCACTTGGAACTAGTAACGAATGCTTCTACTTCTTATTTTTTATCAGCTGTCTCTCGCTTCACCGCTAGGCGTGGTGTTCCTTCAGAGATGTTCTCTGATAACGCTTCCACTTTTCAGGGCGCAGCTTCCCTTTGGAAGAAAGCTCTCACTTCCTCTCCTGCCATGGAACAAATTTCTAATTTTTCCTATTCAAAAAGTTTCAAATGGCGCTTTATACCTCCCTACGCTCCTCATCACGGTGGTAGGTGGGAATCTTGCGTAAAGCTCACTAAACGTCATTTAAGAAAAGTCTTAGGTAATCGAATTCTGACTTATGAAGAATTCAATTCACTGTCTGTTCTGATTGAAGGTGTTGTTAATTCTCGCCCTTTAACTCCGCTTTCCAATGACCCTGATGACCTACTTCCACTCACCCCTGGTCACTTCCTTATCGGCACTTCTCTTTCTGCCCCTCCTCCTCTTCCCAATTCTTACAGGGATTCTAATCTACCTATCACTTGGCGTAAACTTGAAGCCCTCCGTAATTCTTTTTGGAAGAGGTGGAACTTGGAATATTTAACTTCCTTGCAACGGAGACAGAAGTGGTTTCTTTCCAGTCCCGACATTAAAGTGGGAGACTTGGTCTTGGTTAAGGATGTTTCTCCCCCTCTAGTTTGGATCTCTGGTAGAGTGACCGAGTGTTATCCTGGAAGAGATGGGAGAGTCAGGGTGGTCAGAGTCATGACCACTAACGGTCCGATTACAAGACCCCTGTCTTTGATCGTTCATCTTCCTTTAAATGTCTAACTGCTTATTTGTTCTCTGTTGGTGTTTTTCCCCTCCCAGTATGGTGTATTCTTGGAATACACGGTACGAGAGATTATAATTTTCAATGCTTTTGCATGTTCTTTCCTTCCTCTTTGTCAAACACCAACAGTGATCTTCTGTTTTCTCTTAGGTGTTCAGGTCGCTTATATCTTTTATGAGTCTGTTCTAGATATATATTCTCTGTGACTCACCTAGCGTCATCTAGCAGCGAATCTCTGAAGCTCTTCAACTCTTCCTGGTGCAAGAGGACTTACTTATCCATTTGGCCACCAGATCCTGTTACCATCGCCAGCTATTTTCTCCTTGAGCAAGAGGACTCTGTCTACTTTTTTACTCACCATGCTGCGCTAGTATCGCCTGTTATCAACTCTTTGAAGACCAGCTCATCAAGAGAAAATAACTTTTTGTTATAAAGTTGGCAATGTTTATATGTTCTCCTTTTGTCTCCCATCCCCCACTATTTTCCCCTTCCTTGGACCCTCCGTGCTCCGTTGAGCAAGTCTCACTTTTCAGTCGGCAGTTAACTCGATCAGTCAGGGCTCAACTAGGGCCAGTCTCCTCTAACCAAGAGACATTCTCTACGTTCTACGCCATGTTGGCGCATTAAGTATCGGTTAAGGGAACCTCACCTTCGCCATGCAACAAAGATAAGTACCTGCTTCAAGTTTTAACCTCATCTTCATGATTTTACCGACCACATGCTTTTAACTATCTTTTATAGGCAGTGTGAAATTACTTATTTTGGGGAAAAATCATCCTCCGCGGGATTTTCCATGTTGAGCTTTTGTTTAATCAAGCTAATCTTAGTGAAAAGCAGCATTTCTTATGCTTGCCAAATGAGAAATCTTCTCACTACGTGAGATATTATCTAATACCCGCTGTTTATAATTTACAAAGCACGTTCCTCCGCTGGATTTACTTTGGCCCCATTTTTCTACTAAGATCGTTCTGGAACCTTCCAGATCTTGTACTCTATCTGCGAGTCTTGCCATCAGGTATTTTTCACTCACTTGTGAAAATAATATTTAAAATGAGGAATTTTCCTTACAAATTACTGCAATAGCTAACTTTCGTCCTCCGTTGGAATGATCTATGGCGCATCTAATTGTAATTCCCAATTTTTTCAAGAAATAGACTCTCGCCTACCTATTGCAACCGGTTCTTTTCAGCATTGTAATAACTTTCTTTCTCATGAACTTTCGTGTTTCTACAGTGAACTTTGCATCAATCTTTACAGACTACAGTGATAACCAGTGCTTGCTCGACTTTTCTACCGCGTCGCGATCGTCCGTTTATATTAAATACGGCCATGAACATTGATCCTATATCCCAATGATCTTTCCTCAACCTCCTACTAACAACCCATATTAATAAAATTGTAACTTTTCTATAAGGTGTCACTCACGAAGTGCCCTTCCATTTTTCTTGTTTAACATTAATTAATTACTGTATAACTACGAGTTTCAAACACGATTTAAATTTACATTGTTTCTTCCCTATAATCAGGGAAAACAATTTTTTCCACTCTTGAGTGAGTTATTTCTAGGTTTCACGAAATGGAAACTGCCCTATTTTGCTCGTGATTCCTACGTCAACGTGGGAAGTCTAGAACCTTCCTTTTGACTTTCTTCAGGTTTCATAGTAAGTGACCTGCCCTCTTGTATAATGGTCATAAAAATAATGCAGCTTAAATATAGGAAGTTGTAGGAACTTCTATCTTATTTTTCATGTTTTCTTATTGTTATTTTATGTTATTTTAGAAGTTTTCACTCTTTCTAGAATATTCTCTCCGGAATTTCTTAAGGTACACTCTTTGTACTCCAATTAACGTTCAAACTTTAATTACTTCATTGGTTATTTGTTTAAATCTTATAAAGATTTTAGAAACATGTAAGGTTTTAAACCTTAAGAATTGTTATTTGCCTGGAGCAACCATTTAATGTTGTCGGAGGTCTGCGACCCCAAATTGTTAATAAGATTGAAATTATATACATGTTAAAGTTACGCTTCTTTGAATTGTTTAATAAATTAAATATTTGTTTTTGGATTTATCATTTCGAAAATACAAAGGTTAAGCAAGATCCTGTCTTCCCTGACTCTTCCCAAGTGCATGCCATCGTTAATACAGAACAATTCTGCTACTATTGTCTGGCCAGACCATCACCCTTCCCCATAGTACTTTTATGCATGCTTGGGAGGAAATATACTAAAGCCTTTCTCTGGCAAACCGCCCAAGTCTTAGCTGCGGTTCCCGTTAGCTTCGACCAAGCTCGTACCTACTTTAGGTATCAGAGAGTTAATTTTCAGTGGCAGCTGCCTCTAAGGGTATTTCAAGTTAAACTTATAAATTTTGTGGGACTCTCCTCCTATTTTTCTATCCTTTTTCTCCAATCCAAAACCTACTTCCCTTTTTTTTAATCATCTTCCCTTGGTGGGTGGGTTATTCCTTATCCAATAATCTACCCATAAGGTACAGGTTTGGTGAGGTGCAGTGCAGACTCTGAATGACCAAACTGTTTCAGAGGCCCAATAATAAAATCAACGAGTATATTATGTATTACTCGAGCGATAGAGTAAATACGACTAGTATCAGCCATGCATTCAACATTCAAATTAGGAAGCGAGTGAAACAAGATAGGTTTGAAGGGCAAAGTAATCGGTCTGATCCTTTGTGAGCAACTGCCCCAGAATCAGTAGCAATAGTTTTCAGCATCCAGATATCATCAACTGCAAGTAAAATGTCTATATCATCACCAAGGGTTCTTCAGTAGTATGTCATTATTGATATGCCACGTAAAAATGATAGGGAGTGCGTTAGATAATTTCTATATGTGACTAGGATCCTGCCTGTGTTATATTTTCAAAATACATTATGTTTTACCGGATATGCCAGTTTTATCACAAATCACATACGAAATATGGCTGATATCCAATTGATTAAATGGAAGTAACATGCTTTTAAAATTGGAATAATCAGCAGGCGTTGAATTATGTTGGCAACACTGTCATGTATGGCCTCCTGTTAATTAAACGGAAATATTCTTCTCTATATGCGTGCCAATATTGGAACAGTTCCCATGAACACTGTCCGAGATATCCAACGTGGAGCTCTGCAATTGTATATTTCAGCAGTTGTAGGTACTTACGTCGATTTCAAATATGACCCTAGTGTGTCCTGGTATTCCCAATTTGGTTTCAATAGCTGCAGCAGTTTAGGAGTAGATAGGGGGGGGGGACATTGTAAATACTTTTGCATACCGTATAAGTGTAACACATATCCACCAAACCCAAATAAGACCTAAGTGAACATTGGATATGGATGGCACTATTTGATCATTGAAAAAGATCTGACGATATTCACCTGACAGACAGAAGGATAGGCAGACACATTTCTTCATAATTTTCATGTGAATAGTAGGCTAAAAATAGACGCGTCAAAAATTTAACAACTTTGATAATACAGTAATTGTAAATATTGTTGCATGCTGCATAAGTGTAACACATATCCACCAAAACCAAATAGGACCTAAGTGAACAGGGTCGCCTAGAATCCTTGTGCATATGGCACTCTTTAAACACTGATTTTAATCTGATGATATTCACCTGACGAACGAAAATGTTCTCCAATTTTTATAAACGCATATATATAATTCATGTGAAATTCTTTTCAGGTAATAGGTTGATTAGACAGTGTTATTCCCTGTCGAGAATTGAATTCTTACTTGCAACTTATCGGCTTTCGTTTTACTACTGTTTGTGACGACTTTTGTGTTACCTTCTTTGACTGATTAAACGTGGCGATGGTTAGGAGTTGTAATACTGTACTTATTTCCTATTAGGCCTAATAGCAGCATTGGTGCCGAAACCCGGGATATCGGTTTGTATCATATGTTACCAAAAGAATAATCTCTTTCTACAACAGAAATTTGAAGCTACTCTCTTTTTACTCTGCATCGCATTACAGAACGTCTACACAGCGAGGGAAGCTTGCACTGGGCTGAAGGTTTCCTACAAGTCCCAGCCCTACAGCACCACCACCAGTACTACAGATAAGCCGCATAATTACACATTTGTGTAAAATGAATATTACTCTTTGAATGGCCGTAATCACTTCTTGTTTGGTTTATATATGTTTGTTGATGTTATTGTTGCATGCTCATGGATATTTTAGTGTCACTTCGTGATAAATACAGACCATATTAAACCGGAAGGCAGGCCAGAGATCATATAAAGCAGACTGTCCAGCGTCATCCTATCGCTGTCTTTTAAATTCACTGCAACATAACTGGCGCTCAATCGACAACTTGCTAAACTAAGCGTCGACACTAGCAGTCCTAGTAGCATCTGGCCGAAAGACATTCGATACTTCAGATACTAGATTAGCAGCAATTATTTCTTTCACTTTTCTCTGAACACAAATGCAGTATGAGCATCAACAATGAAACAGATGTTACTTTACACAGTCTAGGAAGAAAACGAACCAGACAGAGGCAAAAATTATTGCAACACGTTTCGTTACGAAAATTCACAATTTCGCTGACAACACGTCATTCGAAGATCGGGGCCACTACCGACACAGAATACAAGAATCTCTGAGCAAATTAACAGCACTTGCTGATTCTATACATGAGTTACTATCGGACACTGAATAGAATACCTGATGTTCAGAAGTGTTAGGAATATAAAGATTCAGCAAAACGAGAACAATTACAAATAATTTAGCGATTTCAGCTGCTAATTTCTATATCTCTGAATCACTGTCAATTACACCTACCTTTCCAATTCAGGCTTCACACACCGATCGACTCCCGCCAATTAAGCTAGAACCATTCGCTTGCGACATTGAAACTAGACAACGTTTTTGGGAGCAATTTGAGTCATCCGTTGATAGAGACCCCTCCTTTTCTACTATAAATAAACACATTTTTGCGCGGGTACTTGGAGGCCCAGCCGAAGTGGCTAGTCGAAGGAACCGCCGTAATAGCAGATACATAGAGGAAACTAAACGGGTTCTACATGCTCGCTCTGACGAAAAGAACAAAATAATACCGGCACACTTAAACTGCCTAGAGGACAACCGACCTATTCAGCTCGATACTCCTGAAGCACTCAATGTCACGTTCATTGAATTTCACCGACACATGCACGCTCTTCATTCGCTGGGAGAAGATATGAACGGCTACGGGAGAGTACGTGCTCCAAAAATACTTAGAAAGTTTCCCGCTGATATTTGTCGCCGTTGGATAATTCAGACGAAGTGGGAAGATATCTCGGAAGGCGATATTCTTAAACTCATGGATTTCCTGGGGGAAGAAGTAGATGGCGCTATGGTGACACACAAGATTCGTGGATCTACACTTGCTTCGACCCATGTTCCCACAACAGCAGCACAGAACGTAGGTTCAAATAAGAAAGAATTCAATCGGAAAGGTGCACTGGATCCAGTTTGTGTCTTTCGCGAATCCCGCGGACACTGGACGTAAGAATGTAATAAAGGTTTTAACGTCAATGATAGAGATACGAAACTGAGGTACACGAAACGCTGCCTTCTTTGCCTGAACTGCGGACACTCCATGAGAAACTGGAGCCGAGAGGGTAAGGCACGCTGTACTTCCTGTAAAGCTTCACATCACAGATCTGTTTTCAGTAGAGATTATTATCTACAAATATAGCGACTAATCTATCAACCATTACGTACACTGACCAGATGGATTCCCTTCCATGAGATTTTACTTAACTTCAGACCGTGCGAGTTTGGATTACGGGACCCAATGGGCTAACTAAACAGACGCGTTGCATTCTGAATGTCGAAAGTCAGTCCAGTTTTATCCTTGGGTCTCAGGTTCACGAATTGAAACCAGAGGTTATTGACCTACAAGATTTAACTATTGGTGCGTTTGAATCGTGTACAACCAATGGGAGTGTACGACGTACGTAACCTTGTTAACTTTTCCATGAAGAGTATCTGGACAATCTTGGCCACAGACAATAGTAAAACGAACGACAATCAGAAAATCCATAGATGATAGTCGACAGAGTTGCAAGTATGAATTCAATTCTCCACATTCTCCCCACCCTGGTCAACCTCCAAGGGGATGACCAGCTGAATCAGGCGGGTTACTTTTAGCTCCAGTGGTGGTGCGAAGAACCACAGTCCTGACGAATCCATCTCTACGTTAAGAGTTCGTCAATGAGGGCCTTTGTTCACATGTATCTTGGTCTGTTGTCTTCCTGAAAATTTGCTAGGTCACTGATCCTTAGTCTGGGCACTTTTTCTCCTGGACGACGAACCTCAAGGAAATTTGTTAGTTCCAGGAGATACTCCTCCTTCCAGCGTTTCCAGAAATCATCCGATATCTTCTGATGCCCAGCCAGCACATTGGGCAGATCCTTATTACCTGCACGTACATAACCAGTCGGTATCATGGTGAAGTGCTGTCCAATTAGAGAATGTGCCGGCGTTAGTGCATGGTGCCTGTTGGGTGAAGGACCTTGAGTAATGGCGGCTTAGATGTTTATGAAAGTGATCTTCAAAGGTTGCTCACCGATTAGTGACCTTACCAGCACCTTTCGCAAACACCGCTTTGCGGAGTCTACGACCATCCTCTCCCACCATCCTCCCCACCAAGCCGCCCTTGGAACGATGAACTTCCGGGTGATGTTCAGATGAGCGATGTACCGATATGAAGGAGGGGCAGTGAGAGCGGGCCAGATTAACTCTAGTTATCTGTTGGTTGCGCAAAACGTCTGGGTATTATCAGTGTACGTTGTGTGCGGCATTCCTCGTCTACCAACGAACCTCTGAAGTGCCAAGGGTAACGTGTCAGTGGTCATGTCTGAGCACAATGCCAAATATAACGCGCAGGTCGTAGCATAGGTAAAGAGTGCAATGTAACATTTCTTGCACGTTACCCCCACCTTCATCCAAAGAGGTCCAGCTAAATCAATTCTCGTGACTTCAAAGGGTTTCGTGGGTGTCACTCGTGATTTGTCTAGTGGAGCTAAGATAGCTTAATTTTGCGTCCTTTTGTAAGGAAGGCACGTACGCAACAGTTTCTTGACTGCCTGCCGAGCTCGGAGCACCCAGAATTCCGTTCGCAGCTCTGGCAACACGATTCGCATGCCCAGGTGGTGAAGTCCGATGTGCGTTTTTATGATGAGTAGTTCAACAAACTTATGGGTACCATCAAATTGTAACGGGTGTTGCAGTTCCTTAGATAACTCTATAAATTTTAGTCGTCCACCAAGACGAATGAGTCCATTATCCATAAATGGTTTCTAGTTGATGGCAAGACTATCTCCTTGAGCGGTCCTGACATAACATACTGCACCACAGGCCCTTTCACTTGCATCACAGAAGATGTGAATTTGACAGTTGCTTCCTTTGGAAATGCCGATCCATGGAGAAATGAGCAACTGTAACATCTGTAAACGACTCGAAATCCAATTTTGCCAGTCCTGTATCATGTGGTAAACGTCCCCACCAAATTTAATTGAGCATATTTGTGTTGACTGACTGAAGAGTAATTACTGTTAGTAGATTACAAGAGGAACACTGAAAAAAGGTTTATTTTGCTTTTCAGCGTTCAGTCTAGTTTGCAAGCCTCGGTTTGCGAACAAGTCGCACTGCGGCCTCCTCAAATAATACAGCTCTCACTTTGGAATCATTAAACACTACCGATAGCAGTGGCTACGCTGGCTAAAGCGAAGCGTTAGGTCATGGGGCCAAGCTCTCTGCTGACTCGGTAGACGCGTGGGTTCGAGCCCCACCGTCGGCCGCCTTGAAATGGTTTTCCATGGTTTCCCCATTTTCAACACCAGGCAAATACTGGGACGGTACTTTCTGACAGGCCACGGCCGCTTCCTTCCACATCCTTGCCCAGTTGCATTCATCTTCATCCATTCCATATCTCTCATCCCGACGCGCAAGATGCCCACGGGCGTCGACTAGGAAGATATGCACTCGGCTTCTAAAGAGGCCACACGGCAAAAAAAAAAAAAAAAAAAAAAACAACAACACTGACTCTAACCATCGCTTCCTAGATCTACCTCCACTTATCTTACCGTATATAGCCGAGCTTATTTACCTTTTATGTTATCTCCCCTCCCTAATTATCATCACCTTACCATCTGAGTCGGCCCAAATGAACGGCTTTATCTAGCCTGTTCATTTGTTACTTATCCTTTATATCTTCATTACCAGTAACTTTCTGCCAATTTTTCCGTCTATTTGTGCAAGCAATCATTCGTGCAACCCTCATATCATTTGCCTCTAGTTTATGTATAAGATATCTTGAGTATGCCCAGCTCTCGTCTCCATACAGCAAGGCCGGTCTATATAGAGAGCAATGTACGGAAGGTTTCATCATCCCTACACCCAATTATTTCTTGAGGAATACTGTAGATCGCAACTGAGAACTCACTGCATTGTCATTTCTGCGTCTCGAAACTATCTCTTTTGCCTATACTACCTTCTGAGAGCATACACAGCACACGTATTTAAATGTTTCTGAAACGGTTACTTGTAGAATTAAATAATAGGTAGCGATTAACATTATTGGCGGTCACGGTGGAGCTCCGGGTTCAATTCCTGGCACTTCCAAGAAATGTAATTCTTGTCTGAGGGCTGGAACGGGACTCACTCAGTCTCGTGAGGCAGAACTGAGGAAAAGAAAGTTAAATTTCTACATCAGACATCCTAGAAATGGTTTTCCGTGATTTCTCAATTCTAGTCCAGGTGAATGCTCAGATTGCACCTAACTTAAAGCAACGGCAAGCTCCTCTCAAAATCCTTGCCCCAATGACACAGATATTAGAACAGCCATTATAATGACACAGGTTATAAGACATATTACTCACACACCAAAATACACGGGGATAAAGGGCTACGACGTATCAGAGCAACTAAATTAATAAATAATGTTAATGAAGTCAAGTTTAGCCTGCTACTCGTACATGCCTCAGAAACCATAGATAAACATACAAAAAAGCGAACATGCTAATACAATCTTAACAGGTGAAACTCAAACTGAAGTTTATTAAATATTTAATATTTCACAGCCTAACTATATATTAAATAATAACATAAATAACCCTGGCACTACAGCCCATGAAGGGCCTAGGCCTACCAAGCGGCCGCTGCCCAGCCATTTGGCCTGCAGATATTGGGGTGAAGCGTGATCAGCGCATCGGGTCGGCCGATAATCTTGGTTTTCGCGAACGGGCGCTGCCTCACTGTCAGACAGCTACTCAATTGTCCCCACGAGGCTGAGTGGAACTCGTTCCAGACTTCACGTCAGTTTCTAAAATCCATGACGGAGCCGGGAATCGAACCCAGGGCCTCAGGGTGAGAGGCAGGCGCGCTACCCCAACACCACGGGGCCGGCAAATAGATATTAACTTTATAATAATACAGGAATTTAATCATACACAGATTTTTGATACCAGCAGCTTCTGTCTTTGCGGACCATTACACATTACATGGAAAGGTCAAAATAATCCAACAATTCAGTACACAGCTGAATTATCCGCGGTACACAAAGGAAAACTTATATTTTTTCCCAAATAAAATTTCGAAGTGCTGCCACAGTATATGTGTTTGACTCATCGTGTTGTAACGGTTTCTTATGCTCCACGTTGAGCGTACAAAGTGTAACGTTTCTTTAGCCCTACCTTGCACTTTGAAATACATATATAAGAAGCTAGAAAGCCTCCGTGGCGTAGGCGGCAGCACGCCGGCCTCTCACCGCTGGCTCCGTGGTTCAAATACCGGTCACTCCATGTGAGATCTGTGCTGGACAAAACGGAGGCAGACAGGTTTTTCTCCGGGTACTCCGATTTTCCCTGTCATCATTTCATTCCAGCAACACTCTCCACTATCATTTCATTTCATCTGTCATTCATTTAATCATTGCCCCAGAGGAGTGCGTCAGGCCTCGGCAGCCGGCACAGTTCATATCCTCGCCGCTAGATGGGGGCTTCATTCATTCCATTCCTGACCCGGTCGGAGACTGGAAGCAGGCTGTGGATTTTCATATAAGAAACTCCACAGTTGGGATGACAAGTGTAATGTTCACTCTGACTAAGATACGATGTGTTAATGGGCGCCAAGACCTCAACGCTATGTTGAAATCTAAATTTATATTTAACAACACCTAGCTCTGGCAGAGCACCTTTAAGAATCTTCACACTCAGATCGTGGTATGATTTGATCATTAACCCAACTAACAATTGTATCAGGAGAAGGAATTTGGTCTATATCTATTGCTACCTACTGAAAGCAAAGATTGCATAGTATAAGAAATGGATTTATTATATAAAAAACAAGTAGTGGCAATTTTAACAATAATAATAATAATAAATTTAAATTGGAGCGTAACGATTTGAATATTACCTCTAGAGAATTATGTGAAAACGGAGTCGGATGAATTACTGATTTTACTATTATTCCCAAGCTAAGAAGTTAATGAAATACTGAATATGAAACAAATAAACTAGAGATTATGTAGTTCTGAGTCATTCGCGCTTACCATTGGAAATTGCCGTGGCATTTCCCTCGTACTTGATGCTGGAGAGAGCTTCTCACAGCCTTCTGGACGTCGCCATCTTCTTCGTCAGTTGTGGAGATTGTTGTAGAAATGTAAAGTTATGGTCCGATCACACCGGAACCAACCAAACGAGCAACCACCTCGGTCAAGTTTTACAATGATAATCGTCCTCCCTCCTCGGCGCGCAAACAATATATGCACTCGCCGATCCCCCTCTCCGGACCCGTCTTCCACTCGCCCGGTCTCCAATGATTGGCTGAGACACCACACGATACTCCCGGTACAAGGGTCAATATACTCGACGCGACGATGTCGATTACCGGTCCAGGCCATTTCGCCTTTTCTTGATGCAGCCAGCTGGAAGAGCCCCACGGCTTGCGTCACGCTTCTCGACAAGAATATACCTGTGGCTGAATTCCCAATGACTCATCTCTCTCACAATAAACTCTAACTGACAAAAATCCGTAAAATTCCGTAATCATATAATTTTCCGCGATAATGTTGTACGTAATAATTCGCTTGATAGTGTTTTCTATAACATCGAAAACCTATCTGTATACTTATAATCTTATAAAAAACGCTCCAAAAATACCTTAATAATAATAATAAGTTACATGAAACTGGTCTTGGCAGAACAAATTGCCGAGTAAATAAACATTGAATGGCTTCCTACTGACTTATGTCAGTGGCGTAAAATACCCTCGAAAAACA
Organism: Meconema thalassinum; assembly: GCA_946902985.2. NCBI lineage: Eukaryota > Metazoa > Arthropoda > Insecta > Orthoptera > Tettigoniidae > Meconema > Meconema thalassinum. Next base: position 1,395,955,071 of record OX336389.2, read on the forward strand.
CGTTATATATTCGCCACGGATCATCGGATGATTTACCGTGACGACGGTACATCATGCGATTATCCCAGACACGTTAATAAAATCCCCATCCAAAATACATATTACGCAAATTAAATCACCCTAAATTACATATATATATACTCATAATTTTCTTTACGCACTTTGCGTCAAAGTCTGTTGTTATATTGGATTGCCCTATGCAATCAGTCCAATGTTTTTCATTTTGATTAATGTTCCACGGATATTTCCGCCTCTCAAATATCTCTATGTTGGGAAAGATATACATAAATAATGTGTGAGCACTGTGTATATATGATGTCACATCACACGCATTGAAGGTGTTCTGATATATATATCACCACAGAACTTCCTAATATCACTGGAGGTCGCTTCCTTCTGGTGAAACTTAATCTCACTGATCTCACTGAGCACACGATCACACTATTGTGGCTGCGCATCGTGACCATAATACTTAATCTCTCTGTGTATTAGATAAAATTAATATTGATTTCTGAAAAAAAAACCAGTAATTGCGCATTACATATAACACCAAATATTTCTGTGCCGTAATCGCCCTGTCTTCTTAAGTTCCCGTAGACCAAATTCTACTTAATACTAGTTCGCAAACCAGACCAGTTCACCTCACTCAAATAATACCTTTGTACTAATTACCTTAAATTACACACCTACAGCTCCTACATGGCGAGGCCGTAAACAGAAATCACGTGTGCTGTTATGTATGAGTTTCGTGAAGGACTGTCTCGCCTTCTGGTGGCCCATCTTTTGTCTCGTGGACGCCTTAAGCAAAAAACCCTGTACAAGCGCTTACCCATCTCTAGGAGACAAATGGGAATTCACCAGCGCTACCAAATTCTGGCCTTGGTGTATCGAGACATTTTAGTGCTCGAGAGCATCCGACAATCCCGTCATATTTCCCTGTACCTTAAAAACTCTCAATTACTTATATACTACCCCCCTTTGTGACTTCTCTGATACGCCTGCCTGGAAGACCAGATCTCCCCCGCACCAAATACCACACTTACTCATTTGATAGGCTGGCTCGCCAGCTAAACACACTTACTTTATGACACATATTTTCGTAGACTATGTATATTATACGTCCCGTATAATCTGTTTCCCTTGCTATCCTCCAGCACATATGCTGTTTTGCCAATACTTTTGGAAACCATGAATGGGCCCTTGTAGAGATAAAAGAACTTGGACATGACTTTCTCTAGCTTATTTGACTGTTTCGGCACTCTAAGTAAGACTCTGTCTCCCGGCTCGAATAGGTCAAATTTAGTTTCTTTTTGTTGGCGAATTCTCTTTTGTGCTGACTTAGACTGGACAATGTAATCCATCCCCGGTTGTTTTCCCTCATTTAAACCCAACACCCTCGCTAGTTCATTTTGTGGTCTCTTTCCGAAGTGAACTTCGTATGGCGTCAATTTCGTGCTCTCATGCTGGACAGAATTCAGCTAAGTCTCGACTTTGGGAAGATGTCCAACCCAGGCCGTATGCTTGTCATGCACTAGAGTCCGAAAAAGACGAGCCACTTCCCTTAATGGACGCTCTGCAGAATTACCCTGTGGGTACCTTACAGAGGAATGAACGTGTGAAATACCAGCTTCCTGCATACTGGTTCTCCATTTCTTTGCAGTAAACTGTGGTCCACTGTCAGATAGTATCCTGAGAGGAGTGCCAAACTCAGGTACATACTTATTAATGATCAGACGGCTACACGCTAGTCCCGTGGCTTTCCTTGGCAGATATAGCTTGACATACTTACTAAAAGCTTCAATAACTATAAAAATAACTCGTAGCCGTACTGTCCTTTAACGATCGGGCCAAATGAATCCACACAGAGTAGTTCGCCGGGACTTCTGGTGAGAACTGCAGATCTCTCCCCCACTAAATATTTAACTGGATACTTGCTCCTTTGACAGGTGTCACACTTAGCTAAAATCCTCCTATCATCCCTTCCCATTTTACTCCAAATGAAGTCACGACCAATTTCATAGAAGACCTTGGCAGCACCAAAGTGTCCTAATTCCCTATGAATGAACCAAATTAGCTCCTCCCGAATAGTGGCAGGAACACATATTGCCCACCGATTATTCCTACATTTCCGTGCAAGAAGTCCATCCTGCATCTTGTACGTGAACCGTCCTACTTTCACATACTCTTCTTCACTTATTTCCAACCTAGCCAGTGGGTCCCTTAACTTAACGTCATCACGTTGCTCCACTAGCATATTTCTCAGTGTCTGTAACGATGCCCTGTTGCTACTGTCCACACATGCACATAATAAAATACCGTCCTCTGCTTTAACCACAGGATAATCCCTACATAAATTAGTGTCCCTTGATAGCATGTCTGCAAGAATGTTATCTTTACCTTTAATATATTTTACTGTGAATTCGTATTCCTGCAGAGCAAGAATCCACCTACTAACTCTGTTAGAACTGAGTTTACAAGTCCTCATATACAGTAATGCATGGTGATCTGTATGGATCTCAAATTTCCCCCCTACTAAATATATTCTAAATTTCCCCAAACTGAAAACAATACCTAAAAGCTCTAACTAAGTAATCGTGTACCCTTTCTCTGTTGCTGTGAGTCCTCGTGAGGCTAAAGATACAATGCACAGATTACCCTCATCATCTTTCTGGCACAATACTCCAGCAATGCCTATGTGCGAAGCATCAGTCATAACCACATATTCCTTATCTTTCAGAGGATATTTCAGCACTACAGCTTTCTCAAAACCTTCCTTCAGCGCTTTAAAAGCCTGATCATGCTTGGCCTCCCATCTCCACCGAGTCCCACTTTTAAGCAATTCCCTGAATGGTTCTACCAACCCTGAGTATTTAAGAACGAACCTCCTGAAAAAGTTGCAAATTCCCATGTATGTTTTTAACTGTTTTACATTCTGTGGCACCTCTGCGTTAAATATCTAATTATCCCTACTTTCTTCTGGCGTTACACCTCTACTCGACACTCTATGACCTAAAAATGTCACTTCTGACAGCTTCAAAGTGAACCCTGCCTGATCTAACTTCTGAAAAACTATATCTAAATGACGTAGATGCTCCTCAAAACTGCGTGAACTAATTACCATATCATCAATGTAAATGGTTACAAACTCTCCTGTGTCATCCCCCAATGCGATGTTTAAAGCCCTAATTAAAGCTGGACTACTCTTTAACCCATAAGGTGTTCTACAAAATTGATAAAGGTTATATTTATTACCCTCATCATCTTTCTGGCACAATACTCCAGCAATGCCTATGTGCTGTAAATGGTCTATCTTCGTACATAAGTGGCACTTGCCAGAAACTGGAACTCAAATCTACACAAGTGAAATACTTCTTCCCCTCAAATGTTTGCATTAATTCCTCTATTGACATGGATTTCAGCTGATCTGAACTAATTCTACTCTTAACCAATTGAGCGTCTAAACAAACACGAACTGTGCCGTCGGCCTTGGGTACCGTGATCAAAGAATTAACACATGGACTGTTCGAGTGCTCAATAATCCCATCATCAAGCATCTGGTTAATGTGTGCCTCAACTGCACTCTGATAAGCGAAAGGTACAGGATATCTATGTCCTGTGAATACTGACCTATCAATAACGTTCAATGAATGTGTATAGCAATTGGCCATACCAATGCGATCCTCAAACACTCTCCTATTACCCAATAACAGATCATAGAGCCGAACACACTGTTCTTCCTCTATATTTCCCTGAAATGCAGCATCACGTAACGAGTCCTCTAGACTACTGTTCGTAATCACACTGCCCACAAAACATGGAGAATTCCGCTCTACGGCAGGCGATATCTCATTTAAAGTACAAATCACACCTACAACACTACTTCTCTGAATATGGTCATTGAACGCTACCTCTACTTCAGAATCACCCCATTTAAATTGCATATTCCCTACATCATAACATAAGTTACCAGACACTCTACTTAGCCACTCTGAACCCTAGATAACACTGAATACTAAATTTGGAATTACAAGACATATTTGCTTTTCTACATGATTATTAATTTTAATGTCTACTAAAACTTGCTTAGAAATTACTTTAGACCTCTTCCCAACAGCTGTGATAACAAAAGTGCTTTTAATTGGCATCTCCTGAAAATTTACTCCGGTTCCTTTCATTTTATCATAAAATGCACTACTTATGCAACTCTTCATACAACCACTATCAATTAAAACATCTGTGTACGCCTCGGACACGTTAAATTAAACTATGGGGCTCTTACTAGCCACCTCCTGAATAATACCTCCATCATTTAGTTCACGTAATAATTCATTTATTACATTTAGGTCATAGGGTTCCTGTATAAGTGTATGGACAGGGCATGTTACAGACTGAGATTCTGACCTTACATCGTAGCCTGGTTCGTGTTTAAAGTACCGCTTCCGCTTGGTGTAGTACTACTCACTACTGCACTGGTCTGGTTGTTTGGGGCTGTGTTAACGGTATTTCTCTGTCCGTTATTACCATTGGGCTGATTCCCTCCTTGACCCCTGTTCTGGTTATAATTATTATTGTTATTATACCTCCCTTGGTTACCCCTAAAATCATTATTTCGGCCTTGATTTCCCCTGAAATCATTATTTCTACCTTGGTACTGCGTACCATACCCGTTTCCTCTGTACTGATTTTGCTGATTATTATTATTATTATTATTATTATGGTTGCCCCTATTTTGGACGTTGGTCCCTTCGCCACTGTTCCCTTGAACTTCCTGATTCCTATTCTCATTAGGCCTGTTATTATGGTTACCCTGGTTCCTACCGAAATTCTCCTCGTAACCACCTCTTCCCAGAGCATCGAATGCACTTGTGAAATAGATTTAACATTTTGGATACAGGCAGCTTCTTTGATTCTATATGGAAAATGTCTTAGTAATAGCCGGACTACATGACTTTCCTCCCTCAAACCATCCAGATATTTACACGTCAATACCTGTCCTAAAAGTATTCGGTCATAGTGTAATTTCCTCTCGGGTTATATTTCCCACACACAATTCCCTCACGATGCTGAGACTGAATTACCTTATTCCAAAATTTCTCACAAAATTTAACTTTAAAATCTGAAATGTTCTCGAAATTGTCTCTGTAGACAACAAACCAGTTTCTTGTCTCGCCTACAAACGCTTGCTCTAAAATCTCAACTACCTGGCACCACTCAATACTACTATCTTCCAACCTCTCCCTGAATTTATTTTCTATCGCATTCATGAACTCCATTGGACAACCCTGCCGATTACTGAATTTGCCTAGTTCTATTTCCCTGTGTCTGCTATTCACATAAACTGGCCTACTCTGACTATTTTCCTGCCTAATTCTAGCTTTCAACTTCTGTTCTAATTCAGCAATTTTCTCCTCAGCTTTTCTTTCAATATTAGTTAGAGTTAGCCCAATGCTCCCTTCCGATGCTTCAACTCTACCACTTAACTTAGCTTGTTTCTCATTAATCTCATTAATGCTTCCCTTATTCCTCTCCCTTAAATCATTAACTTCAGTTATTATTTCTGCATGAACTTTATCAATTCTTCCCCCCAGGTGTTCTTTAACCTCTTTAGTTGCTACCTGAATCTTATCAATTTCTCCCCCCAATTGCTTTTTGACCTGCTGTGTTTCAAGTTGCACTAGTTCTTTTAAATTTTCAGCCTGTGTACTGATTCTAATTTCTAACTCATCCTGTATTTTTCCTAATTTTCTGTCTACATATGCAATAATCTCTTTAGCCTTCTCTTCCATCACCCCTCTGATCTCACCTCTAATAAGTTCGAATTTATCACTAATTTCCCTACTGTTTTGTTCAAGTTTAGCATTATTTTGTTCGAGTTTAGCATTATTTTGTTCAAGTTTAGCATATAAACTATCGCTCAATTCCCTATTACTCTCTTTATTTTCCCTACTATTTTGTTCAAGTTTAGCATTATTTTGTTCAAGTTTAGCATTTAAAGTTTCAGTACTCTCTTTATTTTCCCTACTATTTTGTTCAAGTTTAGCATTATTTTGTTCGAGTTTAGCATTTAAAGTTTCAGTACTCTCTTTATTTTCCCTACTATTTTGTTCAAGTTTAGCATTATTTTGTTCGAGTTGAGCATTTAAAGCGTCTGTACTTATCTTATTTTGTTGCATAAACTGAAGAAGCAAACTCTCTAACCCTGCTTGAATGTTTTGATTACCCCCCTCAGTATCGGGATTTACCTCCGACATCCCTGTACTGCTTTCATTTTCAAGACTAGCCATACTGCTCTTATCTTCACTATCCAACTGGTGACCACTACGCAACTTCATCTCTTCCTCAACACTACCCATGCTGATACACACCGATAAATGAAAAACCCCCAAAATACAGGCACATAAATATATACCCTTCTCCTTCCACAAATGTTATTAGGTTTTCGGCCTCACGTTGGTAGCGACAAGTGTAACGGTTTCTTTTGCTCCACGTTGAGCGTACAAAGTGTAACGTTTCTTTAGCCCTACCTAGCACTTTGAAATACATATATAAGAAGATCCACAGTTGGGATGACAAGTGTAATGTTTACTCTGACTAAGATACGTTGTATTAATGGGCGCCAAGACCTCAACGCTATGTTGAAATCTAAATGTATATTTAACAACACCTAGCTCTAGCAGAACACCTTTAAGAATCTTCACACTCAGATCGTGGTATGATTTGATCAAAAACCCAACTAACAATTGTATCAGGAGAAGGAATTTGGTCTATATCTATTGCTACCTACTGAAAGCAAAGATTGCATAGTATAAGAAATGAATTTATTATATAAAAAACAAGTAGTGGCAATTTTAACAATAATAATAATAAATTTAAATTGGAGCGTAACGATTTGAATATTACCACTAGAGAATTATGTGAAAACGGAGTCGGATGAATTACTGATTTTACTATTATTCCCAAGCTAATAAGTTACTGAAATACTGAATATGAAACAAATAAACGAGAGATTATGTAGTTCTGAGTCATTCACGCTTACCATTGGAAATTGCCGTGGCATTTCCCTCGTACTTGATGCTGGAGGGAGCTTCCCACAGCCTTCTGGACGTCGCCATCTTCTTCGTCAGTTGTGGAGATTGTTGTAGAAATGTAAAGTTATGGTCCGATCACACCGGAACCAACCAAACGAGCAACCACCTCGGTCAAGTTTTACAATGATAATCGTCCTCCCTCCTCGGCGCGCAACCAATATTTGCACTCGCCGAACCCCCTCTCCGGACCCGTCTTCCACTCGCCCGGTCTCCAATGATTGGCTGAGACACCACATGATACTCCCGGTACAAGGGTCAATATACTCGACGCGACGATGTCGATTACCGGTCCAGGCCATTTCGTCTTTTCTTGATGCAGCCAGCTGGAAGTGCCCCACAGCTTGCGTCACGCTTCTCGACAAGAATATACCTGTAGCTGAATTCCCAATGACACATCTCTCTCACAATAAACTCTAACTGACAAAAATCCGTAAAATTCCGTATTCATATAATTTTCCGCGATAATGTTGTACGTAATAATTCGCTTGATAGTGTTTTCTATAACATCGAAAACCTATCTGTATACTTATAATCTTATAAAAAACGCTCCAAAATACCTTAATAATAATAATAAGTTACATGAAACTTGTCTTGGCAGAACAATTTGCCGCGTAAATAAACATTGAATGGCTTCCTACTGACTTATGTCAGTGGCGTAAAATACCCTCGAAAGACACGTTACAGTGTGTAACACACTGCCTCCTCCATCCCCTGCCTCAACGACTTTTATAATGTCTACTATTCTTGATCGATTTGCAGGTTCAGTTTAGATAGTGAGTGCCCACAGTAATTATAATTGAAATTATATTTAAATTAAAATGGGCGACAAAATTATTTTTCAAACGAATAGTTTAACTAATTAATGTCTTAATGTCGCAAGTGGCTGCTTAATCATGATTTAAATCTAATTTGTGGATGAAGCGTGATACTTCAACCCCTCAATTACCGCCGAAAATCGTGAGTATTTGAAGGTGCATAAGTCTTACCTGCTACACTTGACTTGCGTAGATTTTCTGCTTGAAAGAAAATCCACTATACTAACCATATTTATTTTCATTTTGCATACAACCTGAAGAAACAGACTGTCCAAGTCAATGCTGTCAGCCCAGAACGAACAACACTGCCATACTTTATTATTTTGTGTAGATCGAATTCGCAACTGGCAGCAGCTGCCAGAGGAGATGCCATTCAGTAGTCCCATCTCCTTCCTCACTGCAAATGTGACGTACATTATGGCACGACACTGGGCAACGTACATTATCCACAAATGCGCATTAAATGTGATTACCCCCTACTAAATAATAAAGTAATTAGGGTATCTGTGATTTACATAATTTTGAATCTCTCCCATAGACGAAGCCGAGTAGAAAAGTTAGACTCATATATTTCTTTTCAAATTTAAGTTTCTTCAGTTTAATTAGGGAGACAAAGACTTCGCGGTCAAGATCACAATGTATGTGGGTGCGAGTGAAATTTGTATGATAATATGTGCTAGCCTTGAGTCCATATTTGTGTCTGAAATCCTAACTCATACTAGCATTAGGTAGGAGGCAGCCATGGCCTTAAGTATTGTTTTATCCCCTGCAATCACCCATTGTTTAAATGGGAGACCAAGGAGAAACTCTTTTCGGTGAACCTGGACATGGTTTCGACTTTATTTCAATTCTCAGTAGTCTTCACCACATATCTTCTCCTTGCCAGGACAGTGATTTAGAATCAGATGGCATTGGTGGAAGGATACTACTACCCTTAAACCAGGAAGATGGCATCCATTTTATCCCATCAGATGTCTTATATTTCTCCTCCGAGAAAAGAAAATCCACAGCCTGCTTCCAGTCTCCGACCGGGTCAGGAATGGAATGAATGAAGCCCCCATCTAGCGGCGAGGATATGAACTGTGCCGGCTGCCGAGGCCTGACGCACTCCTCTGGGGCAATGATTAAATGCATGACAGATGAAATGAAATGATAGTGGAGAGTGTTGCTGGAATGAAATGTTGACAGGGAAAACTGGAGTACCCGGAGAAAAACCTGTCTGCCTCCGTTTTGTCCAGCACAGATCTCACAAGGAGTGACCGGGATTTGAACCACGGACCCAGCGGTGAGAGGCCGGCGTGCTGCCGCCTAAGCCACGGAGGCTTATCTCCTCCGAGAGGTAATATAAATTAAGGTAACTGAGTTTCCACTGAGTTTTAATACAAAATTGCCTTTATTTCAATGTCATGGTATAAATAAATGGCGTACAACATTGGGTATCCCAGAAATTATCCTGACTCTATGAACAATCTCCGTAATACTGCAACCATTGGAGGTTTTCACTGTGAGCCGTAACCTTTCCCATGGCTCGTTCAACTTCAAGCCTCAGTACACGCAGTCGGCGCTATCGTTCAAACCTGTGGAAATTCCGACTTTTTATGAATGCAACAATGGTGCAGAAGTCACTTATATTTTTCAAAATTAACTTCTGCGTGATTTGGGAAGCAATGTTATTTGAAGGAATTGAAACAAGGCTCCTTACTGTTTATATGATGTAGGAGGTAAAGCTGCTATATGAATTGTCATCCCACCAAGGATCCTTCCTCTCTATGATTGTAGGCGTTGCTTATGAATAACAAAAGTAGGGGAGTGAATTAAACTTTCCACATTTTAATATGCAAATATTTAGAAACTTCGTTGAAGACTTATGATTTGTATACGTAAGATAGATAATACGCTACATGTTTCCATAAATCATTCCGAAGGGGTAAAAGCCGGTCTGATCCATGAGTGTCGGAGTGTATGGTTAAGTTTGTGCTTTGTTCTTCTAAGATTACAAAGTTTTCAATCCCCCACTACTTAAGTGCCAAGAGTTGGTGGTAGGATCGCTATTTTACTCTCTTCAAAGTCGGTAGAGAATTGCTTGCATAAACAAAGCGCAGAGAACACATCTTACCTCCTGCGATCCTGATATTTCCCAACACCTGTTAGAAACTGTGAATAACGACACCAGTTACACTGTAAACACTAAGATTCGAAATTCATTAGTCTTCTCTTTCTTTTCATTTTCTTAGTCGTTTACCCTCCAGGTTGGTGGAACCTACGGACTCAGCGAGGGAACTCACCACTACTGCCTCTACGGGCAGTGTCCTAGAGCTGGGAACATCTAAACGGAGTGGATACAACTGGGGAGGTGTGATTGGCACCTCGCCCAGGCGGCCTCACCTGCAAAGCGAACAGGGGCCTCATGAGGGAAGGTAATGGATGGTCAGGATGGATAGGCAAGGAAGATGGAAGGAGGCGGCCGTGGCCTTGAAGAAGGAACCATCCCGGCATTTGCCCGAAGACGAAGTGGGAAACCACGGAAAACCACTTCGAGGATGGCTGAGGTGGGAATCGAACCCCCTCTACTCATTTGGAACACCCGAGGCTGAGTAGACCCCGTTCCAGTCCTCATACCACATTTCAAATTTCGTGGCAGAGCCGGGAATCGAACCCAGGACCTCCGGGGCGGAAGCTAACCATGCTGACCGCTACGCTACGGAGGCGACCGAAATTCGTTAGTAAGATTGGAAATTGTCGTTTACTGGCAATAATACAAATTAAAAGAGAATTGCTTCTTGCTTCCCCGAAACATCCTTTAACATATGAATTATGAAAAGGAAGGAAGGAAGATTGTAGTTTTACGTGACCGTGAGTCTTTTGATTATTAGCCACGGGACCTCCTTTTTACGTGGAATCCGAACCATAGGACATGGCATTTCACTTCGAAAATCTCACATGCACTGACCGGGAATCGAACCCAGACCGCCTTGGTGAGAGGCATACAGCTAGACCGCTGAGCCACCACGCCCTATATGAATTATGACCCCATCTGGTTGTGGAATAGGCCTACCTCAGCTAACTGTACCACAACCATGGAGAAGAATCATACATTTTTATAAAATTATGTTAAGGCCATTAAAATAAACTAGCGGATCCGTGCGAGATCTCTCGCATGTGTATAAACCACCCGCCTGACGTTACTGTTATGCGGGCTTCTATAAATAAGATTATTTGTTTAAACGCACTTTTTAAACAAATTGTCGATATTTATGAAATCAGAGAGCAATTCATCACTGCTGCTGGTTGCACAATGGGTTGAGTGCGCCCCTTGTGTATAGACTACCCTCCCGGCTCTAGTGTTATACGGGCTGTGACGCGACACAGTTCTGATAGGGGATATCGTCTTGTTTATTTGTTTAAACGCATTTTATATACAAATATATTTCCCTTGACTTTTCAAGAAATGCCAGATTTGTCCTGCAATATTGAGACAATTTGGAAGATTTTGGTACAAACCACACCTTCTAGCTCCGTCTGGTTGAGGAGCTCAAGTTTTATGAAACATACACCTTAGTGTATTATATATGTAGATCATTAGAATAATTAGTAGGGGGCGGATTTCTATGACAAGTCATATTTTTTCCCTTAACATTATATCTTATAGTCATGTATTTTCAACACGTTTCCAAGCATGATAATCAAAATTAAAGAGGTTTTATTGGGCATATAAATGCATATTTAGGCTTTCTTAAGTTTCATGGCATATTTTGAACAAAATATCATTATAAATGCCATATTTTGGTAATTTTCATTTAAATTTCGTTTTATAAAAATCAGAATAAGCTCTAGAAATTATTGTTCAGAATAGACTGGAATATACTACTGAAGAACCATTCTAAAGTAGTGTATGGAATGTTTCTAACAGGTAAGAGCTATTGTTTGCTAGCTGGGTCAATTCCTGGACACCGGGCTATTGTTTACACGGAAGCAGAGGTAGGCTAATTCCCCAGTTATTTGCCATAGTTCTTATCTCTCTCCTTCGCCCTACCCTCTTCCACCTTCAACACACTGAATGTCTCATTAGGGAGCTTCAGTTATTCAGTTCTTTTCAATATGCCTAAAACGAAAGTCTCAATTTGTGGAAAGTTACGAAGTTTTGTTCGCGAGTTCGGTGAAAACATATTCAGTACGGATGGAGTGATATTATTCTGTAAATTGTGTAAGGTTTAAGTCATATTTTGAATTTAATAGGTCATATTTTTATGTTTTTAGGTCATAAATGCATACATATTTCATACATTTTAGGTCATAAAAATCCGCCCCCTGATAATTAGAAAATAAGCTTTATCGAAGGCAGTTGGTTAATATCAGCCTTACTAATACTACAACCCGCGAACTACTCTTGTCAAGGCAACGGTTAAATGTTGCTTAAAAAGGTCCTCCAATTATTTAGCAAAAAGCATCCGATGAGGAAATGCTGATAAGCATGATCTAAGTAAAAGTATCGCCCTCCTGATACAAAAACACTCTACAGGTGGTTGTGGTAATCCTACGCAAGAATCCTAAAAATACAAAACCATGTCTGCAAACTACTGTAGATGCCCCAAAATTTTTCCTCCGCTTAATATTGTAAGTGAGGCGCTGAATTCTCCCTACAAACGTTTAAATTCTACTATGAAACTCTCCGTATTCAAATTGAACGTGTCATTAAACTATTTATCCTATTAAGTAAATCCTCCTTTAATCTATATATTTAAAACACTAAGGTGATTGTTGTTACCGCGAGATTGAGAAATCGGCCGAACCGATTTACTTCGTAAAGCACTCTGACGGAAGCTCTTGGGCTGTAGATCTGCGGATTGTCTAAATGGAAAATATATGTTACGGTATATTTTTAAACTATTAAAGAAAATTACAATATTTGTGGTTGTCTCCGTGGCTTAGGCGGCAGCACGCCGGCCTCTCACCGCTGGGTCCGTGCTTCAAATCCCGGTCACTCCATGTGAGATCTGTGCTGGACAAAACGGAGGCAGACAGGTTTTTCTCCGGGTACTCCGGTTTTCCCTGTCAAAATTTCATTCCAGCAACACTCTCCACTATCATTTCACTTCATCTGTCATTCATTTAATCATTGCCCCAGAGGAGTGCATCAGGCCTCGGCAGCCGGCACAGTCCATATCCTGGCCTCTAGATGGGGACTTCATTCATTCTATTCCTGACCCGGTCGGAGACTGGAAGCAGGCTGTGGATTTTCATTTTCACAATATTTGTGGCAGTTGCGCGCGCACAATGGCGTTCCTTCACGAGCGAAATTGTGAATACAGAATCCACCGCATCGTAGTATGATCTTTGTTTGTGAGAATTAAAAAGAGGGGAAATATCGTTTATGATGTTCTCACGAAATATACTGGAATAGAATCATAAAAGAAGGGAGATATTGAAGAACTTCAACTGGCAGTTGAGTGCATCTTAGCTAGCCTAGGCAACGAATGTACTTGTATAAAGAGAGAGTTAGTGCACAAGGACTGTGCGTACAATTATAACGAAGACTGTGATCTATTCAGCAGCGTGTGTTAGTAACGCGATTTGTACTTGAGCGCACCAATCCATTATCGCGGTCGCGCGATGAAAGGCTACTCATCCTCGCACGGAAAGGAAGGAAGGAAGCTTATAGTTTAACGTGACCGTTAATCTCTAGATCATGAGCCACGGGACCTCCTTTTTACGTGGAATCCGAACCACAGGACATGGCATTTCACTTCGAAAATCTCACATGCATTGACCGGGAATCGAACCCGGACCGCCTTGGTGAGAGGCATACAGCTAGACCGCACGGAAAGGAGGAAAGAAGGAAGTATGTAGTTTTACGTGACCGTTAATCTCGTGACCATGAGGCACGGGACCTCCTTTTTACGAGGAATTCGATCAACAAGACATGGCATTTCACTTTGAAAATCTCACATGAATCTGGAATCGAACTCGGCCCAACGTGGTGAAAGGCCAAATCTTGACCACTGCTATGAAATCGTCATCTTTCAAACTACGTGAATTCTCAATGAGAAATCGGTGTTAATTCTATCTACATCCCAAGCCACATTATCGATCTAATCGACCTTTATTACAAACTGTTTATAGGACTAGAGATCGATACGATACTACTGTCTCGCCCATTGGGGAGAGATTCATTGTTTGATGGTCGTTCATAAATGTTAATGTAAATTTAATTGGTTTATTCTCCCGTTCAATTACTATGGATTAACGACTTTGTAGTACTGTAGCTGACGATTGTGAAGTAGACATGTTCCATTAGGGCATTCTCGGTAGATACATTTCAGTAATCGAGTCGAGGATTTCTGTAAGTGCCCCAAGAGTTCCAATAGCCGTGCTACATCATAATTTTACCACAGTGTATTTGGAAAGGCACTGTGTAAACCCACACTACATTAGTCATGACTGTTTTGAATCTCTGTTCATACGGCACCGAGTTCCACTCCCCAAACGTGACTAATCCCGCTTGGCTTCGCTACTGGTGGAAGAAGATACTGTAGTAACGGTAGTATAATAATATCGGTAATTTAAGCCTCAAGGCGTTTTATACAGGCCGTGCTTCCAAAATATTAAGGTGTATATCAACTGAATGGGGCATTTCAGTAACCCCCTTATCTTGAAGCCCTAACGTTCCCTTTAATAGCGACAATTACGCGGACAGTAAGAAGTACATAAACCTTTCTTAATGTATAATGCTCTATTACCCCTACAGAACAATATTTCTACGACAGGGTGTTTTCGCAGTGATAATTATCGTTGCAAGTGACGGCTGTAAACTAATGGCTGCCACATTAAAGGAACTGAATAAAACGTTTCCTTGTGGACGGGGATAGGGCCACGATTATTTCAGATTGTTATGTATTCCCTTCTTAATGAAGTTCAAGTGAGTGGTTTATGCCTAATAAAAACTCCTAGCAATGAGTCCTGTTTCACTTTAAAGAGCCATCTGTGTAAAATGGCTCCATTTCTCGTTGTGTCTAAACTGTAAAATATTTACTGATATATTCATTTCTACAATGAAAATTTACTATTGAATATCTTTATGTTATTAAATAATCTCTAGATATACATCATCATCATCTTGCACAGTTTCCAGCCACTGGTCGGGTCTGTTTGGAACACAAGCCTCTCCAACGCCTTCTGTCTTCCCACAATCTCTCAGCCTCCACCCTTGTCCAGTCTTCTCCTCTCTTCTTCACGCTTTCTTCCACCCCCTTCAGCCACCTCTCTCTCGGTCTTCCTCTCAGTCTCTTTCCTTCCCACTTCGTCTCGTGTATCCTCCTGGGTATCCTCTTCTGCTCCATTCGTTTTACATGTCCATACCATCTAAGTCTAGATTTCTCCATACCATCCTGTAATGGTTCCTCCTTCATTAATTCTCTGGTCCTCTCATTTATTATTCTGTCCATCTTTGTAACTCCAATACTGCTTCTCAAGAACCTCATCTCACTGGCCTGTATTTTGCCCTTCTCCCTTCCTTTCATAATCCAGGTCTCCGAGGCATACGTCAGGATAGGGACATAGTACGTCCGATATATGATCTTTTTGCTGTTCTAAGGGACATCCTTGCTCCATAACATGCTTCTCACACTCCTCCGGAATGCTTCTGCCTGTCTCCCCCACTCATTTATTTCTCTAGCGTTTCTTCCATTATCTTATATCAGGCTTCCCAGATACTTGAAACTCTCCACTTTCTTCAGCTGTTCCCCACCAATTGTTATTCCCGTTGTGGTTCTTTCCTTCTTCCTTGTTGTGATCACCATCTCACTCATATTTATGCTAAATTTCATACCATATCCTTGTATTATTCCTTCCCACACGTCCAACTGTTCCTGTACCTCCTCCTCCTTTTTTCCCCAAATCATCAAATCATCTGGAAACACCATTGCTTTCATCTTTCCTTCCCCAATTACTTGTGCCACTAAGGTCATTATGTCATCCATCACCAAAATGAAAAGTAACGGTGACAATGCACTTCCTTGTTTCAGGCCGTTTCTCTGTTCGAACCAGTCCGGTCTCTCTCCTCCCACTTTCAAACAGCTCACGCTTCCCTTGTACATCTCCTTTATCCTCTTAAGTTAATTAGTAACATAGGAAATAAAATAGATTATTTTGACAATGATCTACCTGTGTTTTTTGTTTCAGTAAAAGCTTGGGACGTCATGGTAACCACCCCCCGTGCAGTCTATATCCTGGGTTAGTGAAATCTATTTGGAAAACTCTCGTATTCGAGGGTTATATGTAAGTGAGTGCAATGGTAAGTGGGGCAAGGGTTGTTGTTGTTATTTGTTTTAGGGGTTGCGACATCTTGGCCATCAGTTCCATGTACTTGAAATTGTATGGAATGTTTCTGATAGCCTGTACCTTACAACAGTCTATGTAGAAGTGTGTGTATTTGTAATATAGGCTAGGGTTTAGTAGAAGGTGGCCGTGGTCTTGGGTCATAAACTATTCTGGCATTTGCCTGGAGAGAAGAAGAAAACCGCGGATAACCACTTCCATGATGTCTGTGTTGGGAATCAAAGACAAATCTTCTCAGTTTTGCCTCATGACTGAGTGTATACCGTCCTAAACATTGGACCAAACTAAAAATTCTTGCTAGAGGCAGGCAGTGAAATCACGAACCTTAAGTAAAATGAGTACATAATAGGAACTCTGATACTACAGAATGCGACGGCGCTAGGATTAAGAAGTAAACCGCTATACAGTAGGCCTACCTAGCGAAAGGCACCACCAAAGTTTCTAAAATTGTGGACTGTTGTAAAGCATTTCATAAATGGCCAACGATGGGAGTGTGTCCCAATAGTTTCCCGGGACCACGAGGCATACCTCCTATCACCGTCATATCATTCAATATCAATGAAAATATTTTTAGTGAAACATTGCTTTAAACAAAATATAAAGTTTTTCAATCTCGAAGGTTTTAAGGCTTACTATCGTGAGACCTATGCTTCATTTCAGCGACTGGCTGCGTGGTGCAATGGTAAGGTTCTCGCCTGGTTTTCCCAAGGTTGTAGGATCGAATCCTGGGGCATTCAATTGGCATTTGTGAGTGTGAAAATGCGAGGGAGCCGTTTGAGCAGATTTTCTGGCCCGTTAAATATCCCTTTGGGGGAAAATTTCGGCGACCCGGTGTCTCTTAAAGGGACGTAAAACCTATAAAATGATAATTATAATTTAGGCCTCAGCACAACGATACACTTACTACAATGAAGTTAACCAATATCGGTCTTTGAACCCTTAAGAACAGCTAAAGGCGCTATGTCATAATTAAGTTAAATATCCACTATCAAGAATCATATTTTACTGTTTATGGTTACTAGGCTCGAAAAAATACTCTGAAAATATAGTGATCTGTGAAATTCAGCTAAAACGCAATGTTTCCCTCTCACTGAGTAAGTAAGAATTTTTGGGGGTTTCGCGAAATGATTTCTTCCTGGATGATGGTACGTCATATAAATCTCTCCGAAAAAAAACAAAAGAGGCTGCAATCGCACGTTACACACTTGACTTCACCTCGTATAGATGGTGAGGCTCTCATCTACATGTACAATAGCGTTGTCTACAAAACATATTTTAGGAAGGCATGTAACAGTTTTCTTTATATATTCCACAATGTCTAAAATTAATTCCAACAATAATGTTTAGGAATCAGCTTTGATATTTTGAGGTTTAGTCAGAAGCCCATATAATTTAAAATGTGTTCATAGTAGGCATTATCTAAGACATTCATGATTTCATTGGCTTCTACGGCTGATAGTACGGTACTGTATTTGATAGTTGAGCCTAGATGCATACATATATCTGTTTCTTAATTCCTTGAAATCACCTTCACGTCATTTACCGGTACAGTATGGGTTAGTTATATGTCTATCGTATATTATTTGACTAAGGATTGCAAACGGTTTGGAATAAATATTATGACATAAATGGGCATTCACTACAAATGCTACGACACAGGACACAAAGCTGTAAATTCAATATCTTTTGATTCCAAGTATTAATAAAAGTAATGAAGGAAGAATGTTAAGAAAGTTACCAAAATTTCAGTTTTATCCATCAGGCAGTACCAAGCGCTGCAGTCGAGGAATTACTTATTCCAGTCCGCTATTCATAAATAAACTTAAGAATGTATAATCATAATGGCAGCAGAGCTATGGCAGACATATTATGTACGAAATAATTGAATCAAATGCTTGGCGACATGATCTGAAGTTTATACCCGTTATTAAGTTACATTACATAGGTGTTATAATAACGTGTAATGGTGGCTTCGGTGATCACATGCTTAACATTATTTGATGCTATCAATTTTAGGTGGTTCGAATCCCATATCAGTAGCCTGCCAAATTTTTGTTTCATTTTTATGCTTGGTGTTTCATAACATCCTAATTAATTATAACATAAACATTTCTATGCCCATTTCTATGTTTAAATATTGTGTGTACCATATCATGTGTTTACTAGAGGGATGTGTAATTTGGATTTTGGCATTTTAGTCCCGTAGAAGTTCCACAGCATTCGCTTACTGCGTTCCAACTATCAAGTGACCTTACTCATAAAACTCCAAAGCGGTGGATAGACCCACCTCTGTTTGCAAGCATATTCCTCTAATACGTCGAATACTGTAAACGAAGAAGTTATGTAAATTATATCCGTCTTAATCTATGTATGTTTGCAAATAGGATTTGATTTGTGCTCAATTTCAAATAAACATATTTCCAATAACAAATTGCACTTTTTATTTTTAATGAGATTTCTTCTCACCTTTCATTGCTCTTACACCGGGTGAGTTAGCCGTGGTCGTTACGGCACGACTGCTGGCAGTCGCTCACATCCGGAAGGCGAGGAGGTTCGAATCCCCCCGCCGGCAACCTTGAAGATGGTCTTCTGTGGTTTCCCATCTTCCTTCCAGGCAAATGCCGGGGTTGGTCCCTAACTATAGGCCACAGCCGCTACCTTCCAACTCCTTGTCCTTACATTCAAACTTTCCTCCCCAGACAACACTCCACACATGACGGTACGTGTAGCTCACCCATTTGGTGTCTGCCTCAAAGCAGCTACAAAACTGGTGAGCCGAACATGTCCTCGGACACTCCCGGCATAAAAGCCATACGCTAAAAATATGATAATAATAAAAAAATGCTCTCATGGTTAAGTTCAAAATCCTCGCACAGACTCACTAGTCACTTGTTATTCCCGTTTCTGCGGGTTCGGCAATGAGATGCAATGAAATTACCTTTGTCGGATACTCATACGGCCAGATGCGCTTCCTGACGCCAACTTCATGAGGTTATTTAATGAGAGGTGATCGAAACTTCACAAAGACATAGAAGAAAGCAGCCATGGCCTATTAGGAGGTACCGTCGTGGCATTTGCCATGTATTGGAATTAAGAAAACTTAGGAAGGTACATAGAAAACCGGCCATCATGGATTTGCGCCTTACCCTGTGTAGCTACAATGGGAATTGTTGAAAGAGTATAACTCCAAAAACCGTAAAATACTCCAATTCTTTTAAAACAAATTGTCGTTGGCGTTGAGGGAAATTTATCGAGTTCCATGTCAGTAAAATTGCCACTTACAAAGTAAGTTGCTTACTGAACGAAATTTGAGTGCCACATATCTTGAATAAATAAATAAGTTAATACATAAATAAACGCCGAATGGTAAATTATTTTGGAGACTGCCCTTCACTGAAAATGCAGTATATTGACAGGTCGGCGAGATATCAATACCTCACACTCCGATCCCTTGGGTAATACTTAATCTAATTCAGGTAAAAAATATATACAAACTGCGGTATAGTATGCTTCTTCTAGATCGTCATCAAGTCCTAATGATTATCGGGCATTATACAGCATAACCATCCTACGGAAATATGGTCGATAAAATGTCACTTGTATCAACACAAAACCAGCAGGAGCCGAGCGGTACTTTCAGCTGACTCAACAACTGCAAATGGGGAGAGCCCAGGACCAGCAGGAGTTATGTTTCATACCTAAAACCACAACTACCAGGTAATACTGTGTGCATTGCATACATCACCGTACTGAGCAGTGAACATCTAATACTGACAATTGGAGCCAAGTGACAAAATACCGTAGCAATGAAACACACCCTTAACTCACAAGAGAAACACACTAAACGATAGAACAGGATCGTGAGGAAATGAGCAGAGAGTATAGCACACCCTAAATTATATTGCTGGAAGGGTCTGAAAGCCGCTGAGTTCCTATATTCCTGATATGTGGACAATGAGTAAAATTAACTAATCAACCAAGATAAAAAGTTGTATCTTGTGTAGTAGTAAGTTACTCATCATCCTTAAATTTGCAATAGGCATGAATGTGCAAATAAGTCACCTCTATTGTGATGAATATGAAATATCAACCAATGTATCGCTAAGTATCCAATGAACACTATTCTAATATTGAACAGTCATCCGTTTAAAAACTTTTTCACCGAACTTTTGTAGATAAAGTTGCACTTTAACGCAGTTGGATAGCAGCGACGATTTGTAACCCTCTGACCCCTGAAAGTCGTAAATGTGACTTGGTCTGTGCTGGATGAGATGATGAAGGGAGGTATTCATTTTCACGCGCAAGGATGGCAGGCAAGTTTGAAGTGCTTCTCGTTTCTCCGAGAATATTTGGACAAGGCGTGAGAGACGAATGTCTGTTCCGTCTTATTCAGTCAGGCGGGACATCTCAACGACCTGCACGCAACAGAGGAGAAAAATGTTTGCAAAATTCTCTACTCTTAAGTAGTAGAAAATACACAAAGAACATGCATCGATGAGGCATTTGGTATAAATGTCCTGAAAAGTCCTTCGTGTAGCCTATATCATACTAATATATAAAAATGAGATGGTATGTGTCTGTCTGTGTGTCTGTCAGTTACTCAATCACGCAAGTACCACTGGTCCACTTTAAATGTAATTTTGCATGGAAGTAGCTGATTTACCAGGCCTACATATAGGCTACTTTTGATTTAGATATTTTGCACTATTTGAAAATGGCGACCATTTTATTGACGTCACTACACCCTTTGGTTTCAAAATGTCATATTTCCATTTCAAATAAAAAGAGAACGGTATGAAATAGCAAACATTTGATGGCATACACGAATTTTAAACTTTAATTTTCTATCTGAAAGGTCCTTATCACTTTTCGTGTATCACCAAGGGTTTTCGAGTAAAACCTATAAAACATGGTCAACGCTGAGCGGTGCAGTATATCTCTATATATATAAAAAATGAAAGTTTGTATGTTTTTTTTTTACTGAATTTCCACGGAAATTTGAGTTATTTACGCGTTTCAGACTGTTTTATGATGGATGCGCGTGAAAATAATTTTTTGTCTGTCTCTCTGTTTGTTTGTTTGTTTGTCTGTGGACAACTTTGTTCCTTTATAACTCGAGAACGGCTGGTTGTATCAACCTCAAGTGTTGTACAGATATCCATAAGAGCCACGACACTAATCATTGACGTAACTCTTCTCCGTACCTCTCATAAAAGGGAGCCTACCCCCTTAAAATACATGCTGAAATAAATAGGCGTAGAAGGACGAAACAAAGCTCATTTTCAGTCCCTCAATGTGAGAGACAAAACTCGGGGGCCCTAAAGGGTCCCCGAAAACCAAATTTTAAGGCCCTAAAACCAACCGTTTTTGAGATATTTTCCAGAAAAACGAATTTCATTTAATAAACTAATGAACGAATGCAAGCTGGTTACCATGGCAACAGAATCGCAGAGGTCCATCTATTGCTGTAAGACGCAATGCAATTTCATTAATTACATTAGTGTGAACGTTTGCAAACGGCTAGAAGGTTATCGCAGAATCAAATTAAGCTGTAGAATTCATCAATACGTAGCCTATAATACGCTTAAGGAGGTCAAGGGGTACTCTAGAATTTTTTTTCACGCGATCTACACCTGCGGGTGTGGTACGTCAGGTCTATTATATTCATATCCCTATATATTATTAGATAATCAATTCCAGAAGCATGCCAACACACGTTATTTTGTTTGCACAAAAATAATCCTACCTGAGAGTTAATTCTGCAGAAAATTAAATATTCATAAATAACTGTCGAGTTTCGTTTACCGAACAGTGCGCATTGGACGCTTGTATTATTTCATGGCCTCCTCGAATACGCCACTATGACACTTCCCAGGCAGTGAAATTCAAAATAGGAGGCCTTGGAAGTCAGTGCATGTGCGATGCGATCCCTACCTAATTGGTCCAACAGCTGCATCGTAATGAAAATCTTGATCTCTGATTTTGGAGAACCTCTATCATAATGAAACTTGAACTATGATGAGCCTCTTTAAGATGCAGTTTTCTAGCATATCATATTTATATTTCGGCATGGTCGAATATAATAGTGCATTATGCAACGAGCCTATAATGGCAATAATTAAGACACGAGTATGTTTATAAAACGAGCGTATGCGAGTTTTATAATTTCCATCCGAGTGCCTTAATTACCATTATAGGCGAGTTGCATACGACTGTTTATGATAGACGATAGTTATTATAACTATTTTATGTTCGAACATAAGTATTCATAAATATCTGTCGAGATTTCGCCAGTTTTATTTACTGAACAGAGCACATGGGACGCAGAGAATGCCTTGTATTCGACCATGGCCTCCTCGACACCCCACTATGACACTAGACCAGGCAGTGAAATTTAAATTACAAGGCCTTGGAACTCAGTGCACGTGCGATGATATCCTTATCTAATTTGTCAAACAACTGTTTCTTGAGCTCTAATGCTGAAATCTGCATCAACGAAGGTGGTCAAAATTTTGAACACTTGCTACACTGAATATGCAGAGTACCTTGCTTTAATCCTACAGGGGGTGTGGTGGCGCAGCGGTCAAGCTCTTTGCCTCTCACCAGCGCCATATCCTGTGGTTCGAATTGACGTAAAATGGAGATCCCGTGGCTTATGATCGCGAGATTAACGGTCACGCTAAACTACAAGCTTTCTTCCTTTTCTTCCTACAGACCATTATGTCATTGTCTAACCTGCCTACATAGCATCGAATAAAAACGGTCCTTTTCAGGACCGAATAAAAATTCATCCATTGGAACAGGTAGATATGTGTCCGTAGTGCAGCTACTGTAAACGGCATTAAGCGAAAAAAAAAGAAGTCATTCGCCTGGGGATCGAACCTGCTACATTGCAGCATGGCCGACAATACAGCAGGCAAGCACAATTTAAACATCTTAGCTACCGTGAGCCGTGGTGAAGGTACTGTCACGTATTGAGTCTATTTGTAGTCTTCATAGACACTTCATGTCCTTCGTAAGGCAGTGTTGTTCGGATGAGTCGATTTACACATTCGTTATAGTTGATGGCATTGAAATAACACTGCTGCCAATGATTTCGACTATATTCGCGAGCATGAACTCAACTGTAAAGTTGTACTAGCCCGTAAAGGAGCAAGTACGAATGTTTTTAGGACGACTATGATATACGCGTTAGTTGGGTTGCCTTCCTCCGAAAATAATAAGGGGCTGGTGGACCACACTGTATATAAACATAAGTTGATAAATCCAATATTTCAGACTAGCAGTATGTTAAATATAAGCCTAATAAAATATTTACTTAATCCTGAACTGCTGGATACGAATACAGTATTGTACAATTTGTCCCATTTAGAAATGAATGGTTCTTAAAAGAATTCAACGTCACTAATAAACAACTAGAGTAAAATTTATTATGAATTGATCAAAATTTCACGATTTTAATTGATTATTCTTTACAAACTTAACTGTAAATCTCAGAAGCCCCCAACTGAATATTAAGAGTCAAGTAGGTTGACGTCAGGAGAACGTTTTGCTTCCATGGCATGGCAATATGCCTCTAGACAAAGGAGAATTTCTGAAGACAGTTCATAGCAATATATTCTAGCCCGTCATCAGCCAAGCAACGATCCAGAACTTCATTTCATGGATATTCTCTTAATCGTTCAGCACACAAATTATAAAGTCAATGTCTATCCCTTGTGATTCCCGTTTCTTCGGGCTCACGGGCAAGGCGAGATGAGTTTCTATTTGACAATGTTTTTAAAGTGGAATGCCCTACCTGACATGAGCCTCTAGAGAAAAATAAAATCAGAAATGAAATGAATGCAGGTAATATAAAGACGGCAAGTATTTTCAAGGAAGTGACCGTGGCCTATTTAAAAGTACTATCCCGGTATTTGCTGCTGTTGAATAAGCTAACCACATCAAACATACAAAAACAGCCGACGGTCTAGTTCGAATCCAATCGCCTCTTTAGTCCAGAGATAGCCTAGCTTCATGGCCTTGCACGTTAATCTGTGAAATAACCCCTGCTGTTTACAATATAATAATAATACTAATTAAAATAATGTTCTTGTTTTTACGTCCCTTATAATTACAGTACTGCGGCTTTACAGACACCAGGTTGCCGGATTTGTGCCTCGAGTGGGATCATTACGTGCCAGTTGATCTACTGACACGGCTCCGTCACATTTGCGCACCTTCAAATGCCAACTGACTGCGCCAGGATTCGATCCTGCAACCTCGGACACATTAGACGAGAAATATACCGTTGCGCCACGCAGTCAGTCGGGGTCCGGTAAGCGTATCCCAATTGTTTAGGTTTAGGAACGACGTCCGGCCTTAAATCCAATTTGAAAATGTACCAGGCTGGCTCCGGTGAGCCCAGTCAATTTTGGATAAGCTATGGACAGCTTTACAAATACTCCAATAGGTACGCAGTAGACATTTTCAAAAGGTTATTTCAAGAACAAGAATCACTGATTGTGTTCAAATTTATGTAGTGTGCTAATTAGTACTACGAAAGGAAACAACTGCATGATTTGAACTAAATCCGAATCTAAGTTTATACATTCAACATTTAACTTAACCAATAGAAGTGTGCATTCATGATGATGAGACTAATCATATGCGGGAAAAACAAAGAAAATCTCTTTGAAAATCTATTCCAAGTTGTCACTGGCAAGGTACGGTAAATTTTACATTAGATGCTTTACAAAATATTCAGTAAATCGCATGCAGCCTACTTGCTCCTGAATGAATGTTTCTAGTTAACTTATAATTCTTTGCCCTTTCAAAGAGTTTAATTCAATGTTCTTGTTATGATTGCTAAGTGTTGCACCTAATAAAATACTCTCTATTTAATCTGTTTCGTTGTAATTTGTTTCTGTATACAGTGGAATTAACTGCAACAATAGTTGTTGTTGATTCATTTAGGGGCTTTGCCACATTCTGATCATGTAGCCTCGTGTGCTTTGGTGCGTGTGGAATTTGTCTGATAAGCTGTCTTATTGTGGTGGCTGTATCCGTGTGTGTAGTTGTTATTCAGATAAGGATTGGCCTGGAGTAGAAGTGGGAAACCACGAAAAACCACTTCCAGGATAGCTGAGGTGGGAATCAAACCCGCCTCTTCTCAGTTTTGTCTCACGTGGCTGAGTGCACCCCATTCCAGCCCTCAGACGAGAATTACATTTTTAGCAGAGCTGGGAATCGAATCCGGGCCTCAGCGGTGACAGCCATGAGTGCTAGACACTGCGCAATGAAACATTAGAAAAGAACTCCCATCTACCATCTTGAATGTGTGGAGTTGTTTATCTTGTGCCGCCTCCAGAGAAAGACTACATAACCTACTTGCTGCGTTTCGTCATTGTAACTGTAATAAATAGTGGATTGTCGATATTATTCTCTTATATGTTCAAGATGGTGAGTGCGTGCTAAATGCAGCGTGAGAGCCTTATGACTTATGCAAGCACGGTCTCTTATCTGCTCCTCCCCTTTTACAAAATTTCGTGTTAATTGCAACATTTTAAGTTTGAATAATATCCTTAGCCACCATTTCCCATATTTGATGTTTTCTTTTGTCACACAAAGCCCATATGCGGTTTTACATTAATGCTAATCTTAGTTACTGTATCTCTCAAATGAATAGAGTTATTCGTTTGTATACTTTGTAATTTCAAGATGGACGCTGCGCGCCATATTCAATGTGATATTTCTATGTATAATGGCAGCGTGATATTCTGTATGGTACTCCTTTCTTACTAAATTTCGCATTAATTGTGCTATAATATCGTGAGTTAATTATATTCTAGTCTTAATAATACGCCCAGTTGCCATATATCACTGATGGAGTGGCTGTTCTTTTGACTTGGTCAAAGGAAGTCTATTATAAGGTTCTACATTAAGTTTACTGCTATATATTTTCGATGTTGCATCTTCAAAATACATTGAGTTATTCATTATCAGTATGGTAACTCATAAGGTACGCCTTTCTTACTAAGTTTCGTATTACAGTAATAGCGGAATTACTGTTTGAATGATTCACTATTAAGTTTTAATACTCAGCCACATTCTAAAAATTTCAAATCACTGTTATTTTGCTATGGATATACGATACTCAATATAGGTGTGCACCTTATCACTAATTTTCGTTATTGTACACCGAAAGTATAGACAGTTTATATTCTTTATTATGGCATTTGAGGATGGCGATTACGCGCTGTATTCAGTGTGATAAATTTAACGCAAACGCTACTGACGCCCCTGGTACAATACACCTTTTCTACAAACTTTCGCCTAAATTGTGTAATAACATACTGACTTGTGATTTAGTAATTTGTAAATCCACTACTAGTCCGCCTGGCCCCCGTATTGAAAGTATGGATTCACTGTTCTTTGACATTGGGCATATGACGCGACTTACACGATTCTACTTATATTTTATTACTTAATTTAGTTATTATAGCTCTTAGATACCGAAAGTAATTAATTAAGTTTCAATATGGCCGCTGTGTGCTATATACAGCGTGATACCCATTTTACTAACGAATGCGAGAGCTCTTGTATGATGTTCACATATTGGCAATATTCGTCTTAATTTCCCAATTTCATTATGAATTGTCGATTTAAATGTTCTAATAGTTTGCTCAGACTCCATCTTGAATGTATCGAGAGTCTGTTCGTTTGCCCAAAGTGTACAAGGGCACATATACGCTCCTAGGTTGTCATTGATTTTTGTTCCTCTATCTCTTAAGAATTGAGAGCTATTTACGTTTAAATTGTATAAATTCATGATGCCTGATGCGCTTAATATGTACGGTCATATAGTCATAAGGTTAGTATCACAAGGTTCTTATATAAATCTGAAATGTCAAGTACTGTGAACTTTACTTCCTTGAATTATATGTCATGAATCATAATGCTTGCATAATTGGCACTGCCACCATCTTGGAATTGTTAGATGATGGCCTTGTCGTTTGAGAGCCAGACGCTTTTTACATGAAGGTATGTTCTTCCAAAATTCATGATGGTTGCACTGATTAGCTGAGTCACAATTTAATTTAAGCTTTGAACATTTGGCTGCTGCCATGTTTTTGATAAAATGGTGGCAACATAAATGTGGAGTGCCTATTGCTTCTGCTTCTGTGTACAAAATTTGGTTCAATTCCATTTAGTGGTCCTTAAATTGATAGGAGGGACAGATTTACACACATAGAGGACACACACACAGACAGGTACATGGACATTTGACCCATGTAAATCTCATATGACAACTTTCATATTTTACAAAAATCAAAAGTAGGCTAATAATCATGGGCCCAACAGGCCACTGAGGGCCTTAGCCTATCAAGTGGCCACGGCTCAGCCATATTGTTAAAGCCTAGCCGGGCGACACATGATCCGAGTGTCGTGACTCCTGGACCATTAATGTTGACTTTCATGATGATGTCGTCAGCACTTATATCAGACAGCTAATCCACTGTCACATAGCAGCTCAACTCGCGTCGTGCTCGAGCCCGAAGTTAGGGAATCATAAAGGAGATCTGAACAAGTATTAAATATTTCTGTTCACATTTGTTTCCTGATTATTGTTATCGCTAGAGACGAGAATTATAGGCACTAAAAACAGTTAATATAGGCAGGCATAAAGGCTCTTAAAATAGCCAAAATAGGCATGTAAATAGGCACTAACGTGTAAAATAGGCAACAAAATAGGCATGCAAAAATTTCTTGTAATTTAATAACATATTTAATTACTACAAAAAGAATTAACAATAAGCAACTTATAATTTAATAACATGCTTATCTTATATATAAAAGTGAAAGTCTGTATGTATGTATTGTACCCATGTGAGTAATCTCCATGGAAAATATGCTTCCACCTCCAGCTAGCGTCAGGTCTCAGGCGTGTACCGTTCCCCCATTGAGCAGTTGGATATTTTGGATTTGAGACTAAAAGGTATCAACTCTACAATGATAAGGCACAACTCTATTCTAACGATTTTAATTCAGTACTAAAATCATGGCTTCAAACATATAAAAACAATCACAACAAACATAAAACAAAATCAAACAAAAATTACTTCCACAATCCACTAATATTAACATAATATTATCATAATAAACTCATATCATTACTCAAACCTTTACCCTTATATTGACTTCACACTTCACTCTAGTGCGCTGATGCACATACAACTTTCATAAACAAAACTGTACTTTTACTCTTCTGTCATCTAATGTGACTTCTTTAATTTCACACAATTACATATTCCTTAAACCTCGTCTTACTTTGACAATTATGTGTACCGTGTGTGTTTGGTCTCTCTCTTCCCACCAAATGCTTATCATGCATTAGCCTATTCAGGTGTTGCACATCAAATCTCCGTGCAACTCCAGAATTATGTAAATATCCCCTACACTTCTCTCTATTTATATAGTTCCACTGCATGCCGTTGTGATTTCATCTTCAAAACTTTCGTTATCGCTGTGTCGGATGGTATTATTAAGCTACCCTTGCGAGCGTAGCCTGTGGCGTCAAGTGCCCAACTTCTGAAATCCGTGTCAGTGACAGTAAAAATGCAACTTCCAACCATTCGTTAGATTGCTAAAATCCTAAACCATCAGGGTGATCTATAATTACCAATGTGTTCTTAAACCACATGACTTCATTACTCAATATAACAATGTTTCCTTTCATGTTACTAACAGGGTCTTAAATCTGCCCTTTTCTTAAACCTTAACTTTCACGGTTCGCTTGACAGCTCAGCCCCCTTCCGAGCGGCTTGTATACAATGGAGTGGAGTGAGGTTACCGCAGTAAACCGTCCCCCGCCTTCCTGCCTCATGGCTTATATCTCCCCAAGCAGTAGTACGATTTTAAAGACAATACCGTGGTCACAATGACGCACATATCCCAATGGATTTAAACTGAATGGTATGCAAATAGGTACTGGATGAGCTTAACATTTATTCCTACCCTGAGGATATACTAATAACTGGCACCAATAGGTCCATTTCAACATGAAGGCACGAGATTCATAAAAACATTGGTCGATCTGGATAACCGGTATCTTAATAAATGATGCGGTCAGCCACATGCTACCGTCAATAAGATTCGCTTCACAAGAGCCGAATCACTCAATAATAAGTTCTCGGGCGATCAGATAGGGTGCAGAGGTGTCCATTGTTCTCCTCTCACCTATCACAGGATTCGAACCCGGACCATTTCATATCCATCATCAGAGTTAGGGTCCAATCACTAAATACACTCTGGCACAAAGTACATGCCCACGGCTATACGAGATTTCATACGTCGAATAGATTACCTGGCTTCATGACCTGATGCTATGATCTTCGTCCTTTAATTATTAAGAGAAATCTATCAATTACTCTATAAGCTTTTACACAAGCTGCAAATTCAATTCACTCGAAAGCTCTTCCATTTCCTTGCATAATTATATTCCCATTAACACAATATATTCTGATATTAAACTCTTTTCTCATCCCTCAATGTAATTTTACTGCTTAGATCGATAAGTCTTCCAATTAGCGTAAATATTTCTTGCTTACAACATTTTACCTGATGTATTCATTCATACCTTTTATTATTTATCATTATTATTATTACTCTTACTAACATAAATTACCATAATCCGACACAACATAACCATCTTAAAAATCGAACATCCGTGTTCGTTACGTTAAGTTTACATAACTGATTTGCCATTTTATTAATAGTGGTAACGATTAATCCACTCTCTGATGTATAACAACATCTCAACTCTACTAAAATCAACACATCAACGATTAAACCTGGAGGGTCTATCTCATACTACTGATTCTTACTGGCATTATTTATAATTCTGAAATCACATTACATGCAGTGGGCTATACTTCTATATAATCATAATTCGCGGGGTACTCACATTTCGGCTTATCCTGGTGGCTCCAACCACTCACATTCTCCCATGTCGCCTGCCATTTGTAGAGTTAGCGCGACATTTGCATACTGAATATACACATTTTATAATACATTTCTCTCACCAAGCACACGGCACTTTCCATTTCTATGATGAAGCTATTGCTTCCAAAACACATGACACTTTATAACACTTATTATATCATTAATTTAAAAGATTTTTCACATATGATTTCTACATAACCCACGTCACTTTTTACACTTTTCATTGGTTGAAATTCCCTGGCAAGATATCAGAATTACAGGTATTTGACGGCATACTCCCTGCTCCTACCAACTCCTGATTGAAAGTCTGGATCATCTGCCTACGGATTCACCAACAGTCTATCAATTATCCTACGATAAACTTCCTGCTTTGCATAAAGATGCTTACTTTTGTGCTGAGCGTTACTATTTGGTATTCTTAAGACATTTCACCAAATGCATCATAAAGTTTCTCCCAGCGCAGTCCGGCGTAATAAGACATGTATAACCAATCAATAAATTACACACTGCGCTTAACATTGTACATAGTCTTTACATAAATTATTACTTTCAATGTTCTGCAACTTATATCACACGGTACTTCCTATGTGAACATTGACAATTGCTCGTACTGCCGACTACACCTGCAGCACGACTGTCCTTAATAAAAGCCTTCTAAAAGTTTTACTGCACGGCTTCCCAAACTGAAGTCCGGGCCTCCTTCCTTGACTTCGGTAATACGCTTTTCACAAAATAAAGTTCGTTGATTACCGTACTTATTATTACTTCATGACCATGCATGATTATATTATCACTTGGTGCATTACACTGCACGGCGAATATAATGATTAACACTAAAGTGATCAAGTCTTAGTGTAAGCGTCCTTTCCTGAGCCAGAGCGACATACGTTCCGCGCTCGAGTCTGTTCCAAAACTGCAAGTTCCAACTGCCCCCTTCTGACTGGGTCCACACCCTTATATCCGTTTCACACGAAAAAGTAGACCTAGAATTCCCGCGCTATATCAACTCCTCTCCCAGGATGATTCTGGTCTCGAAACAATGCTCATCGGGTTCCTTTTTCTTCACTGATCCCAGAACTATCTGCGTGCTGAAGGATCGATCGGCCAAGTAATTAGTATTAACTGCCTTTTCCATAGCGTGGGGACGCGGTTTCCAGTGGAAATCCCCGGTGACATAGTCAAACCCTGCCGCGAACATCCATAGTCCTGTGTTCTTACGCAATCCATTAAATATGCCTTGATTTCGCAGTTTAATGGCTCTAAAATTAGCCTCCTGGCTAAAGATTCACCTGTGTGCAACTCTCATGTCATTGCGTTGCTCCAATCACGAGTAATCAATGATTTTCCTTGGGATCTCTCCCCTCCCTTCTCGGTTTTATTCTCAAACGGGGAAGAACTGAGTCATTATTCAACCCCCCGACCTCTTGCAGACGACTTAAGTAGGTCAACGAGATTGACAGGGCTCCATGAGTCCCCTCCCACAATTCTGGGGCTATTAGTAAGCTGTCAAACTCTGCACTTCTGTGTTCCAAGTCCAGCATAGCCTACTCCATGTAGTCCACTAATGCTGTATTCCGCTCATTTCCCCTGCATTATTTCACCAAATAATGCCAGTATCAACTGATATCACACCAGTGATTAAACATATACTTTCGTCTAGGTTTTTTTACAACGAAACTCCCTCAACAGATCTCGGGTTCGTTCCCTAGTGGAACCTTCCTTCTGAGATCACAGTCTCTGAGATCCTACTTTCGATACCAGTCAGCATGACCCCCTCGGGTTCATATTCCCCTTGCAAAACTTATAGAAGTCAATTGCAAGTGACTTTCTTTAAATAACCAGCTGACTGTCAATAACTGTCTGTGTTTACATTAGGGGTCCTTCACCTCGTCTGGCTGCGAGTAGGTTAGTCTGGCTTCCCCCTTCCACACTGCGCTCAGCTCTAAGCTGTGCATTCTCTTGACGGAGGGTTTCATTTATTGCTTCGACCTCCCTAGCGGCTTCGACCATTTCTTTGTAAAGTTCTTGCAGGCACTGGCATCCTGTCCGTCCGTTCCTTTCACTGGGCAAGCTGCTTGTTTCCCGTTCCGTCTCGCTACGCGAACTTTCAGGTCTGACTGCCTGGCTGACTTTGCCATCCACGTTCAGTTGGGTGTGCGCTGCTAATACTTCTTCTTGTTCATCAAATTCTTCTGGCGAATGGTAAATTTTTAAATTGGCTGCATTCATAACGACCTCCTTTCCTGTTTCTAAATGCCTTATTCTGTATGCATTGTTCTGTAGGTCTCTGATCACCTCGAACGGGCCGTGATAACCGAGATTGAACTTTTTATACTTCCGTGTTTCTGGATCTGAATTGGCGGGTTTCCGCACTAACACTTTTTCTCCGACGAGAAGCGGTCTGTGACATCGCTTCGCACGATTTCTTCTCTGGCGTCTCTCCGCCTGTGCTTGGAGATATTCGAAGGTTCGTTGGATCCTCAATTCTCGTCCTGGCTGTGCGTCTACTGGTAATGGAATGACACCAGTCCACGGTCTCTCCGGTCTCTGATCCAAATGTAGAGTCACGGGAACCTGACCCGTCGCCTCATGCACAGTATTATTAATGCAGTATTCTATTACTTCCAGGAACTCAATCCATTTCCAATTCTCTTCAGAGCAGTAGATCTTCATGTACTTCTGGATCTCTCTCATTACTCATTCTACTGGACTTGCCTCAGGATGGCGAATGGTAGATAAAATCTGCCTAATTCCTAGATTTTCCAATTCCCGACGAAATTCTGCGCTTGTGAAGCAGCTTCCATGGTCTGAGAGTAGATTATCCGGCTTCCCAAGAATCGGAATAACTCTCTCTTTCAAGCGTTTCAATACCTGCTTTGAGCAGGTTTTCTGTATGGGGCATAATACTACCATTTTTGAGAATACATCTATGGCTACAAAAATGTGTCTATTGCCTCTACGTGCTCTAGGCAGTGGTCCAAAATTGTCTACGCTCATTAGCTGCCTTGGCTTCTCTGGTAACAACGGAATAGGTCGTTGCCTCATTAAAAAGGGATTTGGCTTTACCCTTTGGCACAAATCGCACGTTCTAATAGCATTTCTCACCGTTTCTCTCAACTTTGGCCAAGTAAATGCTTCTTTCAATAGATCAGTGATCTTGTCCATCCCGGGATGTCCAAACGCTCTGTGTGCTAGCCACACCAATCTTCTCTGTAAAGATGCAGGAATAACAATCCTTTGACGTGTATGATCAACATCATCCCACTTGTGTAGCATCTGATTGTACCATACATAATCTGTTGCCAATGCCTCTGCCTCTCAGTATATTGCAGTTCGCCTTGCTAAGCGTCCCTCGAAGTAATCGATCATCATCTTCAACCACGGGTCTTCGCGTTGTAGGTTGGTAAGATTCCCCAAGTCATCCAAGGTCTTCTGATCTCGATTCTCAATCTGGACAGCTAGCGCTTCCTCTTCTCTTGGGTAACGGCTTAATATGTCCGGTATTACATTCTCTTTCCCTGGACAGTATTCTATTTCCACATTGAATTGCTGAATATACAGGGACCATCTTGTCAACCTCTGGCTAGACAAGTCCGTCTTTAACAAAAATGTTAAAGCTTTATGGTCTGTTCTGAGGACTATTTGAAAGCCATACACGAGTTTACGCCGGTATTGCAACGCGTACAAAATTGCAAGTAACTCTATCTCTGTTATCGTGTAATTTTTCTCATGGGCTTTCAACCTCCTACTTATAAAGGCAATAAAAACTTTCTTTTCGGGCTGGTCAACATTTTCTTGGAATAGCATCGCTCCTATCCCAACAAGTGATGCATCCGTCTGTATGATGAACTTCTGGGTATAATCAGGGTATCCCAGTTTCACGTATTCCAAAAGCATTTGTTTTGACCTCACGAATGCTTCTTGACATTACTCCGTCCAATTCCATCTGCCGCCTTTCTTCAATAAATCCTGCAGGGGTGCTACGGTCGGAGTATAATTTGGGCAGTGGTTCGAAAAGAATCCAATTATTCCCAAATACTGTCGGACGAGCTTAACTTTCGTGGGTCGAGGGAAATTTCGAATTACCTCTAATTTCTCTGGATTTGGCTTAACTCCATTCACATCAATAACGTGCCCTAGGAATTTAACTTCCCTCTGACAGAAGTGCGATTTCTTGATATTAACCTTAAAATTAGCTTCTCGAAGGTCATCTAGCAATTTCTTCAGGTCTCTCATGTGCTCCTCCAGAGATTCTGATGTGAGTAGAATGTCGTCTACGTATCTGATGGTACTCTCTTTTACATCATCTGATAGATTGCGATCTAACGCTCTTATCAGGGCTGAACCAGCTGTTTTCAACCCGAAAGGTAGCCTTAAAAACGTGTATGTATATTGATCAAACATGAATCCTTATAACAGACTAGTTTTCTTCTCTAAATCAAGATGGTGGAAACTTGAAGTAATATCTAAATTTGTGAATATGGTCTTCCCTTTGAACTTCCTGAGGATTTCTTTAATAGGTGGCACTTGGTCGAACTCCGGAATAACCTTCAAATTTAAATGTCTCAGGTCCAGGCATATTCTGACAGTCCCGTCTGTCTTGGGTACGATTACCAATGGACTTACATAAGGCGTAGGTGTTTTCTCAATAACACCGGCCTCCAACATCTCCTGAATTGCCTCTTTCACCTTGGCATAATGCTTTTCGGCTATAGGGGAGGGTTTCTGCCTAAATAGTGTCCAATCACTGACTTGAAAAGCATAAGTGAAGTTCTTTATACGACCAGGTCTCGTGTCAAAGACTTCCTTCTGTTCCAGTAATAATTTCTTCAAATTTTCTTTCTCTTTTGGCCCAATTTTTGTTTCTTCTAATTTTTCCGAAATATGTTCTTCCAGTTCGGGTTCCAGATCTTTCTCCATGTCTGTGGCTAGTGTTTTCAGTTCTTCTTCTAACTGCTCGATAGCTAACACTTCTTCCTCCGCCACGTCTCTGTATGTATGCCATACTTGCTCATCTGACCCTGGTTCATTCTGATCGAGTGAGACCTCTAAGCCTTCGGCTTCCTCATTCACACGGAACATAATTCTGACCTGTGATAGGTCTATTATCACTCTGTATTCCCTTATAAATTCTGCCCCAATAAGTAGGTTAAAAGGCAATTTGTTTACTTGTAGCAAACTCTGTGAGAAAATAGAGCCTCCTATCTGTAAATCTAGGAATACCTGATATTTACATATCATCGTTCTGTCTGGAATTACACCTTTTATTTTGACACTAGAGATCGGTATTTTCAAAACATTCTCTCTCTGGGTTATTTCATTATATAAAGCTTGTGTCATAAGGCACACTGTTGAACCCGTGTCTAACAGACTTCTTATTTTCAATCCTGCCACTCTTACTATTATAATAGGCAATTCTCTCTTGACCATGACCTGTGATCCTCCTGTATCCTCGATTAGCTCTTCTGGTTTGGCTATCCAATTGATGATGTTAACTGACTTCCATCCATCATTTTCGAACTCTTCTAATTTTGGAGTTTTTTTCTATAGCGCCAGTCCCCTTAGAATTTCTTCTCTCTTGTTCGCTGCGCTGTAACTCCAAACTCTTAGCTCCATCCCCATATCTGTCTGGCAACGTCCTGTTCTGCATAACTTCTTGCCAGCGGACTTGTTGCTTCTGGGGCTCATCTTCCCTTTCCTCGAGGTATCGCAAAGAAGCATGATATCGTTCCTCTACCTCGTCATCGAAGTTACTTCTTCTTTCCTGGGGTCTCCAATTCCTATTGTTGCCTTCTTGGCCATTGTTACCTCCATTGTTTTGGTACGGTCTACCCCTGGTATTCTGCTTATTCCACGAATTTCGGCCTCTTTCTCCTCTACCAGCATTCCCTTTGTACTTCGGCTGCCATCTTCTGGGTTCCTGTTCCCATTGACGTCCGTTGGAATCTAACGTTTCAGTGCTCGTAGCTTTGTTGTTCTTTGGAGCTTTGTACTGGTCAGTCTGCGTGTTGGTCACGTGTACCTGTTCCACGGTTCGATTCTGACGCATAGTATTGGCTGTTGTGAGGTCCAGTTGTCTAAGAACTGTCTCCATTTCCATAGCAGTTTTTGCATTTGCCGAGATTAGCAGCCTTTGGATCTCGTATGGAAGCTGCTTGGCGATAGCAATACATAGCTCCAGCTCGCTAGGTTTTTGGTCCAGTTCTTTGAACCGACACATTTGAGAGATGAAGAATTCTGCGTACTTCATTGAATTGTTGGTGCTGTATCTTTTTGAATACAAATCCAATCGTAAATTCTGTTGTTTTGCTGGTTCCCAGTACCGTTTCAAAAATGCTTCCCGAAACTCCTCAACAGTATCGAAAGTGTAGCGGAAACTGCGAAACCATAATGCACATTCTCCCGCTGTTAGTTTCTCTATGG
This sequence comes from Meconema thalassinum, assembly GCA_946902985.2. Taxonomy (NCBI): domain Eukaryota; kingdom Metazoa; phylum Arthropoda; class Insecta; order Orthoptera; family Tettigoniidae; genus Meconema; species Meconema thalassinum. The sequence continues at coordinate 1,395,991,714 of OX336389.2, forward strand.
CTCGTAGCCTGCGCTCTTGTGGTATCCGCGCATCATTCAAATATTCAGACACTTCCTTCAACCAATATTTTGGTGTCATATTAAAGTGGATACCTGAGAATTTCATTGGTTTCTCTTCGCTTGCCCTGATTACGTTTATCACCTGGGTGTGCATAGCATTTTCATGCGGCGTAGAGGCTGCAACTGGTGCTCCTGGCGTCATATAAGTACTTTCGCCTGGGCCTGTAGCATTTCTTATTATAGGTTGGGTTTCTAAGTCTGCCCACCTAGTTTTCCTCATATCTTCCATGCTGCCTTCACTTGACTTAGGGTCTTTCGTTAGGGTTTCCCCCTGTGCGATTATCCTAGTCTCCATTTGATTGTGGCACATCTCTGCTCTTTCCAGTCGAGTAATCACCTCCTTCTCGATTCTGGTAAGCCTATCTCTATTATCCTCGGCCACTTGAAATATTTTCTTCTTGTCTTCTTTCAGGCTTTGTGTGATATGGGAGATTTCATCCTCTACATCTTCCTTAATTTGAGCAAGGGTCTTGTCGCATGCCTCTGTCTTCTGGCCTTCTCTTACTTCGAGTGCTCCTCTCAGCCCTTTAATTTCCTCTTGAATGTGTCCATTGACTTTTGACATTTCATTCCGGACCTTAACAATTTCTCCTCTGTTCTCCTCTTGCCTTTTATTAACGATAATAATGTCACTGTGAATTTGGTCCAATTCTTGATGAACTTTGCTCATCTGACCTTTCATGTTGCCTTCCAGCTCTTTACTTTCATTAGCGATAGCCTTAATCTCGCCTATTTCCTGACATTGATCTAATATGTTCTGATCCTGTTTCTTTAGATCACCGTTAATTGCTCTAGCATAGCTTTTCAATTTCTCGTCCCATTTATTGTCGTTCTCTTCTAACCTCTGATCTACCGTTCTCGTAAATTCTGAAAACTGTTTCGCTTGGCGTTCGAGATTCGCCTCATTTTGGATTTGAATATCCTTAATGTCATTAGACAGCGCATCTAACCTAGTGTTGGTTTCATCCTGCGCATGCTTACACGCTTGTAAATTACTTTCAAGCTTGGCTTCTATAGCCTCGAAACGTTTATCTGTCTTAACCTGCATTTCTGATATAATGCTTACAACAGTTTCTGTTACTTCGGTCTTAATCGTTTCCTGCATTTGACCTAGCTTGTCATTTAATTCAACCTTATTTGCATCCAATCGGTTGTTTATTTCAACCCGATTAGCATCTAAACGGTTACTCAATTCAACCTGATTAGCATTAATTGCCAGCTGATTGGCATCTAACCGATTATTCAATTCACTCTGATTATCATCTAACCGAGTGTTTATTCCATCCTGGAAAGCCTTGGCTTCCAGCTTATTCTGTTCATTCACAGCATCAAAATGCTGTTTCAACCCTGCAATCACCTGCAGAATCTCCTCTGTACCAGACATTCTCAAAACAATACACTTTGAGATGCAGGCAGGCTTCCTGGAAACATGTGTGGATACGTTTTGAAGAGAGACACAAAACACTGTACACATATTGTAAGATTGTACTAAACCTGTGAATTTTATGATAAATTGTGGATTGGGTATGTAGCGCTCGTACCCATGGGTAATTCTCTTCTCAATAGAGAGATTCTGCGTTACATCAAAAGCCTACTGAACTCAAAATTCACTCAAACACAGTTTGAGGCAAAAAATAATTACTTTGGTTTTCCCCATGAAATACCATAAAAAATCTATGGGGTTTCCCTAAATCCCATAAGCTCCACAAACGTTGGGCGCCATGATAAATTAATACACCTCTGCGCCTATGGTGACCTGTATTTAAAACCGGCCCACATACCAGCGCCATGATAAATTAATTGTAGGAGGTGAGAGTGTCCTATGATAAATTAATTAGAGATCGGGTCTTGCAATGCCAAGATATACATATTGCACTACTGAGGCGATACCACGATAGAATAATACCGCCCCATGTTACCTGGATCATGGTAATTAAGGTGTTTATCAAAATTTATATTGTTTGTATCGGAGCTTAGCAAAGGTTAGGCGCGGTCATCCCCTAATTCATGTTACTCGTTACTTTAATAGAGTTGTGGGCACTAAATCTAGACCGACTTTAGTTGTACCTATAGCTCAAATCACTGTACAGGACATCAATTTCCATGTACCCATGTGAGTAATCTCCATGGAAAATATGCTTCCGCCTCCAGCTAGCGTCAGGTCTCAGGCGTGTACCGTTCCCCCATTGAGCAGTTGCATATTTTGGATTTGAGACTAAAAGGTATCAACTCTACAATGATAAGGCACAACTCTATTCTAACGATTTTAATTCAGTACTAAAATCATGGCTTCAAACATATAAAAACAATCACAACAAACATAAAACAAAATCAAACAAAAATTACTTCCACAATCCACTAATATTAACATAATATTATCATAATAAACTCATATCATTACTCAAACCTTTACCCTTATATTGACTTCACACTTCACTCTAGTGCGCTGATGCACATACAACTTTCATAAACAAAACTGTACTTTTACTCTTCTGTCATCTAATGTGACTTCTTTAATTTCACACAATTACATATTCCTTAAACCTCGTCTTACTTTGACAATTATGTGTACCATGTGTGTTTGGTCTCTCTCTTCCCACCAAATGCTTATCATGCATTAGCCTATTCAGGTGTTGCACATCAAATCTCCGTGCAACTCCAGAATTATGTAAATATCCCCTACACTTCTCTCTATTTATATAGTTCCACTGCATGCCGTTGTGATTTCATCTTCAAAACTTTCGTTATCGCTGTGTCGGATGGTATTATTAAGCTACCCTTGCGAGCGTAGCCTGTGGCGTCAAGTGCCCAACTTCTGAAATCCGTGTCAGTGACAGTAAAAATGCAACTTCCAACCATTCGTTAGATTGCTAAAATCCTAAACCATCAGGGTGATCTATAATTACCAATGTGTTCTTAAACCACATGACTTCATTACTCAATATAACAATGTTTCCTTTCATGTTACTAACAGGGTCTTAAATCTGCCCTTTTCTTAAACCTTAACTTTCATGGTTCCCTTGACAGCTCAGCCCCCTTCCGAGCGGCTTGTATGCAATGGAGTGGAGTGAGGTTACCGCAGTAAACCGTCCCCCGCCTTCCTGCCTCATGGCTTATATCTCCCCAAGCAGTAGTACGATTTTAAAGACAATACCGTGGTCACAATGACGCACATATCCCAATGGATTTAAACTGAATGGTATGCAAATAGGTACTGGATGAGCTTAACATTTATTCCTACCCTGAGGATATACTAATAACTGGCACCAATAGGTCCATTTCAACATGAAGGCACGAGATTCATAAAAACATTGGTCGATCTGGATAACCGGTATCTTAATAAATGATGCGGTCAGCCACATGCTGCCGTCAATAAGATTCGCTTCACAAGAGCCGAATCACTCAATAATAAGTTCTCGGGCGATCAGATAGGGTGCAGAGGTGTCCATTGTTCTCCTCTCACCTATCACAGGATTCGAACCCGGACCATTTCATATCCATCATCAGAGTTAGGGTCCAATCACTAAATACACTCTGGCACAAAGTACATGCCCACGGCTATACGAGATTTCATACGTCGAATAGATTACCTGGCTTCCTGACCTGATGCTATGATCTTCGTCCTTTAATTATTAAGATAAATCTATCAATTACTCTATAAGCTTTTACACAAGCTGCAAATTCAATTCACTCGAAAGCTCTTCCATTTCCTTGCATAATTATATTCCCATTAACACAATATATTCTGATATTAAACTCTTTTCTCATCCCTCAATGTAATTTTACTGCTTAGATCGATAAGTCTTCCAATTAGCGTAAATATTTCTTGCTTACAACATTTTACCTGATGTATTCATTCATACCTTTTATTATTTATCATTATTATTATTACTCTTACTAACATAAATTACCATAATCCGACACAACATAACCATCTTAAAAATCGAACATCCGTGTTCGTTACGTTAAGTTTACATAACTGATTTGCCATTTTATTAATAGTGGTAACGATTAATCCACTCTCTGATGTATAACAACATATCAACTCTACTAAAATCAACACAACAACAATTAAACCTGGAGGGTCTATCTCCTACTACTGATTCTTACTGGTATTATTTATAATTCTGAAATCACATTACATGCAGTGGGCTATACTTCTATATAATCATAATTTGTGGGGTACTCAGATTTCGGCTTATCCTGGTGGCTCCAACCACTCACATTCTCCCATGTCGCCTGCCATTTGTAGAGTTAGCGCGACATTTGCATACTGAATATACACATTTTATAATACATTTCTCTCACCATGCACACGGCACTTTCCACTTCTATGATGAAGCTATTGCTTCCAAAACACATGACACTTTATTACACTTATTATATCATTAGTTTAAAAGATTTTTTACATATGATTTCTACTTAACACACGTCACTTTCTACACTTTTCATTGGTTGAAATTCCCTGGCAAGATATCAGAATTACAGGTATTTGACGGCATACTCCCTGCTCCTACCAACTCCTGATTGAAAGTCTGGATCATCTGCCTACGGATTCACCAACAGTCTATCAATTATCCTACGATAAACTTCCTGCTTTGCATAAAGATGCTTACTTTTGTGCTGAGCGTTACTATTTGGTATTCTTAAGACATTTCACCAAATGCATCATAAAGTATCTCCCAGTGCAGTCCGGCGTTATAAGACATGTATAACCAATCAATAAATTACACACTGCGCTTAACATTGTACATAGTCTTTACACAAATTATTACTTTCAATGTTCTGCAACTTATATCACACGGTACTTCCTATGTGAACATTGACAATTGCTCGTACTGCCGACTACACCTGCAGCACGACTGTCCTTAATAAAAGCCTTCTAAAAGTTTTACTGCACGGCTTCCCAAACTGAAGTCCGGGCCTCCTTCCTTGACTTCGGTAATACGCTTTTCACACAATAAAGTTCGTTGATTACCGTACTAATTATTACTTCATGACCATGCATGATTATATTATCACTTGGTGCATTACACTTCACGGCGAATATAATGATTAACACTAAAGTGTTCAAGTCTTAGTGTAAGCGTCCTTTTCTGAGCCAGAGCGACATACGTTCCGCGCTCGAGTCTGTTCCAAAACTGCAAGTTCCAACTGCCCCCTTCTGACTGGGTCCACACCCTTATATCCGTTTCACACGAAAAAGTAGACCTAGAATTCCCGCGCTATATCAACTCCTCTCCCAGGATGATTCTGGTCTCGAAACAATGCTCATCGGGTTCCTTTTTCTTCACTGATCCCAGAAGTATCTGCGTGCTGAAGGATCGATCGGCCAAGTAATTAATATTAACTGCCTTTTCCATAGCGTGGGGACGCGGTTTCCAGTGGAAATCCCCGGTGACATAGTCAAACCCTGCCGCGAACATCCATAGTCATGTGTTCTTACGCACTCCATTAAATATGCCTTGATTTCGCAGTTTAATGGCTCTAAAATTAGCCTCCTGGCTAAAGATTCACCTGTGTGCAACTCTCATGTAATTGCGTTGCTCCAATCACGAGTAATCAATGATTTTCCTTGGGATCTCTCCCCTTCCTTCTCGGTTTTATTCTCAAACGGGGAAGAACTGAGTCATTATTCAACCCCCCGACCTCTTGCAGACGACTTAAGTAGGTCAACGAGATTGACAGGGCTCCATGAGTCTCCTCCCACAATTCTGGGGCTATTAGTAAGCTGTCAAACTCTGCACTTCTGTGTTCCAAGTCCAGCATAGCCTACTCCATGTAGTCCACTAATGCTGTATTCCGCTCATTCCCCCTGCATTATTTCACCAAATAATGCCAGTATCAACTGATATCACACCAGTGATTAAACATATACTTTCCTCTAGGTTTTTTTTTTACAACGAAACTCCCCCAACAGATCTCGCGTTCGTTCCCTAGTGGAACCTTCCTTCTGAGATCACAGTCTCTGAGATCCTACTTTCGATACCATTCAGCATGACCCCCTCGGGTTCAGTATGTGGGTGGGTGGATTTGTTCCGTATACAAATCTACACCGTTCCACCAATCTCAACCAAATTTTGCATACACATAGTTTAGGACCCAGAAGGAACGGCTGGCTACATGGATTTTCGATAGCCTTTCTCATTCTTCTGATTTCGGCCTCTTTTCACTCAAGCAAAGGCTAATACAAGCAGAAAATAAACTGATGAAGTAATAGCAAGGCCGGCCATCTCCATAGCAACAGTAGCTCGAGATGGGACCACCAAGTTTCCATCTATCTTGGTAAGAGGCCATGCTACACCCACTGCCAGCTAGATCGCATCCCTCCATGCTGCTTTAAACTGCCTGTCCATTCAACACAAGATAGGTTACAGCACCAACGCACTGATCGCCGCTTCATTTTCACTCCCAGCCGGATCGCATCCCTCCTGGCTGCTTTAAACTGCCTGTCCATTCAACACAGGATAGGTTACAGCACCAACGCACTGTGATCGCCGCGCCATTTTCACTGCCAGCTGGATCGCATCCCTCCTGGCTGCATGGCAACAGTAGCTCAAGACGGGACCACCAAGTTTCCATCTATCTCGGTAAGAGACCATGCTACACCCACTGCCAGTTAGATCGCATCCCTCCAAGCTGCTGTAAACTGCCTGTCCATTCAACACAAGATAGGTTACAGCACCAACCCACTGTGATCCCCGCGGCATTTTAACTGCCAGCTGGATCACATCCCGCCTGGCTGCTTTAAACTGCCTGCCCATTCAACACTCAGACGCGTAAAGGATATACTGTATATTAATTCACCGTTAGGTTGCAGCGCCAACCTAACGCGGCTTTTGAAGGGGACAATACCTGAAACGAAGGGTTTTTAACTTTGGAGGCTTAATATCGAGATTGAAAAAACGCGAAAACATGGCACTAAGTTCTTTTGTTATTCAATCAGCATAAAGTTTATGATATTAATTCACACACATACTAACGAGTAAATTTTCAATATAAAGAAAAACGATATACAAAACGAAGGGTTGTTAAATTTGGAGGCTTAATATCGAGATCCCAGGCGCTATTTCTGGTGACTTCCTAGAATTCCCATTCTTGTTCGTGGGGTAAACACATATTGAGAAATGAGAATATAATTCTGTCGAGCACACCAGCTGCAATATAATGCAGTCAAAAGGCATCAAATAGGCAATTATACTCCAAATAGGTACAAATCCTTGAGAACGGCATTTATAGTCACAATACAACCAACGAAATCTACTCTAAAAGAACCTAAAACGGATTTATATCTCGAAAGCCTACGTTTCTAAACACAGGAATAAAATAGGCAAATAGGCAAATTCCCATCTCTAGTTATCACCCTAACTGAACATTTAATCAGTATTATTTTTGTAACAAAACTAGATGCAGAGTACGTACTAAGAATCCACATGGATGATAGAAGAACGAGGGTCCACTCAGTCCGACATTCTAGCTGCTGCGCACCTATTAACGCCAGTCACGGAAGTTCTGAAGTCAAGGATCAAGCTTTCTTTTTTAAATTTGAGGTGTCCTAAAGCACGAACCCGTCAACGAAGGGTGATGATAACAAGTGATGCATATTTATACGTAGCGCGACGATGAGTCACGCGCTACACCTGGTCATCAAACATTCTAGATGCTGGTGAGATAAGGGACTACTCTGCTAAAGGACCACATGAGAAGACGGGTGAGCGATTGTTTTTATTCTTGCTTGAGCCATCATTGTGAGATCAGCGACGGAAGAACATATTTTCCGCGCTGATATATAATGTGAAACTAATGAATATCACTTGCCGGGCGTGGTGGCGCTGCGGTCAAGCTATCTGCCTCTCAATAAGGTAGACTGGGTTCGAGTCTCGGTCAATGCATGTGAGATTTTCGAAGTGAAATGCTATGCTCTGTGGTTCGGATTCCACGTGAAATGGAGGTCCCGTGGCTCATGATCAAGAGACTCTCGGTCACGTAAAATTACAAGCTCCCCTTGAATTTCACTACAAAACAAGTAGTTCCGTGAAGAACTATATAGCCTACTTTCATAATCCTAATTATATTAATTGCCTCTATCAACATACACAATTTCAGTGTGATTGCTGTAATAGATCCGTAGATATTAAGAACCGTCTAAATATTTCGGATGGTTGCCATGTTGGATTTTTGTATATGTAGGGCTTAGAGTTATGTACTATTACATGTAGACTATTGTGTAGGTGTAGTATTTAAAATCAATCGCATGATTAGCACACAAGAAATGAAAACCATATTTTAAAATTTCGCAAAGCTGCCATGATTTAAACATTTCCCACAGCTGCCATTTTGTGGTTATGAAAACAATTGAAATAAAAATAAGATGCCAGTGGATTAACATTTGTATAAGCATTTACCGTACCAAGTTTCACTGCACTCGGATTGTTAATCGCGAGAAACGTAAATTTAAAAAATTATATTTTGTGTCGCCGCCATGTTGGATTTATGCTCACCGGGTTATTAAAAGTCCCATAGGTCAATTTACGTTCATAGCCTCTATCAACATACAAAATTTGAGTTTGATTGCTGTCATAGAATAGTAGATATTGAGAACAGTCTAAATATTTCGGATGGTCGCCATGTTGGATTTTTATATATGTAGGCCATAGAGTTATTTACTATTAGTTGACGATTCTCGCGTAGGTTCATTATTCAAACCTTCACTTCGATCGCATGATTAATATACAAGAAATAAAAACTTAATTTTAAAATTGCGCACATCCGCCATCTTGAGGATATGTGAACAATTGAACTAAGTTGTATGCCAGTGCATTACTTACTTACTCCATGGCGCTACAACCCGGGGTGGGTTTTGGCCTCTTGGACAACTGCTCTCCATGTTGGTCTATCCATCGCCTTGCTCCTCCATCCTCTCACTCCCATTGCGACGAGGTCTGCAGTCACACCATCCAACCATCTCTTCTTAGGACGTCCTTTCCTCCTCCTGGAGAATAGCCTCCCTTTCAACATTCTCTTGGGTATCTGGCTCTCCGGCATCTCCTCTATATGTCCCAACCATTGGATTCTCTGTGCCTTTATAAACTTTACGATATCTTGTTTTCCAATCAATTCGTTTAGTTCATGGTTATATCGTATTCTCCATCCATCTTCCTCTCTAACAGGGCCATATATTCTTCGCAGTATTTTCCTTTCAAAACACTTCACAGTATTCTCATCATCCATAGTTAATGCCCAAGCTTCAGAGCCATAGGTCACTACTGGTTTTATCATTGTCATATATATCTTCATTTTGGTTGTTCGCGATATAAGTTGATTCCTGAGCATCTTGATGTTTGCATAATATGCTCTGTTTCCAGCCTGTAATCGATCTTTAATACAGTTTGTCATATCACACTGGTTGTTAATAAGTACTCCTAGATACTCAAATTGTGTCACACCCTCAAATGTCTTATCGCCTATTTTAATATCATGCGGGGCTCTTCTTGTGTTAGATGTGGACATTACCATGCTCTTAGTTTTACTCTCATTCACTAATAACCCAATATTTGTAGCCTCTTTCTCTAATTCTAAATATACTCTTTTCAGTGTACGCTTCTCTCTTTCTATGATCACTACATCATCTGCATAAGCACAGATCTGACTTGATTTGTTAAAAATAGTGTCTCCCTGGTCCACTTTACTGATTGCTTTATGTAGTGCAAGGTTAAAGAGTACTGCAGACCATCCATCTCCTTGTTATACACCCATATTAATTGTAAAGGGTTTACTCAGCTTATTTCCATTTTTCACTCGTGCCCATGTGTTATCTAGTGTCATCTTTAGCAGCCGGATTATCTTTCCAGGTTTCCTCATTTCTCCTAGTAATTCATATAGTCTTTCTCTACATACACTATCGAAAGCTTGTTTAAAATCTATAAAGAGCATGTGGAGGTCAATATCATGTTCATAAAACTTTTCCATCATCTGCCTAATTACAAAAATTTGATCCGTTGTACTCCGGTTGGGTCTAAAACCACACTGATATTCACTCAGAATTTCTTCTGAAAATATCTTCATTCTTTCTTTCAGAATACCTGATAGGATCTTGTAAATAACATTCAATAGAGTAATTCCTCTGTAATTCTCACATGCTAGTTTATCTCCTTTCTTAAATATAGGACATATTATTCCTCCCCTCCATCCATCTGGCATGTTCTCTTCTTCCCATATTCTTTCCAATAGTTTATGTATTCTATCTTCCAATGCCGCTCCTCCATATTTTATCATTTCTGCTACTATACTGTCTTCCCCTGGTGATTTGTTGTTTTTCATTTTCTTCATTACATTTGCCACTTCAAATCTTGTAGGACTCATAATACTTGCATTCTCATTCTCTGATTCTGTAGGACTCGTAATTGTTGCATTCTCATTCTCTGATTCTGATCTAATAACTTCTTGTCTCTCGTTTTGTTGCATATGTTGTTCAATTTCAGGCTCTACACTTTCACTTAGATGTTCCTTAAAGTGTTCAGACCATCTATCTAACACTTTGTTCTCATCATTCAGTATCATCCCTTGTCTATCCTTGCATCTTCTTTCCCTAGGTTGGAAACCTTTCCCCATTTTACCAATTGCCGCATAGAATGTTCTTACTTCACTTCTCTGGTTTAATTCTTCTATTTCTATAATTTTTTTCTTTATGTGTTCCTTTTTCTTTCTTCTACATACTTTGTTGGCATTCAACCTCAGTTGCCTATAATGTTCACAGTTGCTTCTTGTTTCTCTCTAAATCATCTTTTCTCTTGCTCTATTCTTCTCTTCTATTGCTTCCGTACACTCCTGATCAAACCATTCATTCCGGGTTTGCTGCCTCTTTCCGATTATTTCTTCTGCAGCCAGTTTAACTATTTCCCCTATTTTCTTACACTCTTCATTGAGATCATCTCTCTCTTTTTCTTCTTCTAATTTCTTTTGTATTTCTCTCTGATATTCCTCCTTAATTCTTTCATCTCCTAGTCTTTCAAAGTTTATACTGTTCTTCCAGGTTTCAGATTCTGTTTTCGTTTTAGCCAGCTTTTCTCTAAGTACTGCTTTGACTAGATAGTGATATGAATCACAATTTGGTCCTCTACAACTCCACACGTCTATAATTGACGAAGAGTATCTTGCATTGATTAACACATGGTCTATTTGATTCACGGTTGTAGAATCAGGAGCCTTCCAAGTACCTAGATGTATTCGTTTATGTGGGAAACATGTGCTTTTGATCACCATATTGTTCCTGATGGCAAAATGCCCAAGTAGTGTGCCATTCTGGTTACTAACATCATGTAGTGTATGTTCCCCTGCACATCTCATCAATAGATCCTTCCCAATCTTTGCGTTAAAGTCACCCATTATAATCAATGTATCGTATCTCTGTATCTCAACGCATATCTGTTCCAATTGTTCATAGAACTCTTCCTTCTCATCCTCATCTTTCTCTTCAGTTGGTGCATACACTGACAATATGGATATGTTCCTGAATCTTCCTTTGATGCGCAATTTACAAAATCTTTCATTTATGGCTTCATATTCCATAATATTATTCCTCACTGACTTGGATACCATAAATCCTGTACCATGTTGTCCTGTTCTGCTATTTGGACCACTATACAATAGTGAATATTCCCTTTTGTCTATCCTTCCTTGTCCTTGCCATCTTACCGCTTGTAACGCTACAATGTCTAAATTAAATTTAGTTATCTCTTCTCCTATTTCATTCATCTTTCCTGGTCTCAACATCGTTCTTACATTCCACGTCGCAATATACAAATCTCTTTTCCGTAATCCAGGCCGAGGTTGTCTTCTGCTAAATCCGTCCTTCCGAGGAAATTGTCCTTGTTTCGTAACATGTTCTTTTTTATGGTGTGGGGTTCTTAGTCCCACGTCCAACCTCAACCTGGAGGGCCAGAGTATCCCGTTTAGTCTGGATCATCACCTTCGACCTGTCCGGCTTGGGAGACCCTACCAGTAGCTAAGCTACCGCCAGCATAGTTCTCAGGATCATTTGACCACGCATGCTCCAACACCGCGTCAAGGTAAGGATACCATTGGCCAGTGCATTACAATGTGCATAAAAAAAAATGATGTACCATATTCCACTGCCAACATATGATTAAATCGTGAGAAAAGTCTATTAGAATATTTCATGTTCGTTTTGTATTTTACATGTTTTTGGAAGTATCATAGCTGAACTTCTAGTAGTGGCCTTTATCACCGTACAAAATGTCAGGGTGATATCGGTAATAGTTTCGGAGATATAGAATGCCGATGAAATATTTCGCACAGCCGCCATCTTGCGGTTATGTAAACAATTGAGCAAAGGTTAATGCCAGTGCATTACCATGTCTATTAAATTTTGCTGTGTCAAGTTTCTTTGCATTTGGATGCATACATCGCGAGAAAAGTCTATTTAAAAGTTTCAACTTCGCTTGGCCGCCATGTTCGTTTGTGTTTAACAGGTTTCTGAAAGTCCCATAGGTCAACTTGTATCAGTACCCTTTATCACCGTACAATATTTCAGTGTGATATCAGTAATAGTTTCGGAGATATTGAATGCCGGTGAAATATTTTGCACAGCCGCCATGTTGGATTCGTGAGACAATATGAAGTTTGAAGGGCACGATCGGGGTCAGCCAAAATAGTACTATGACCTTACCGAGTTTCATTTCATTTATTTCATTTTCACGGACACACACACACCCACGGACAAGAGGTGATCACATAATCCTATTTGTTCATAAATGAAATAGGCAAAATTTTTGCTGAGCAATGGCCTTCAGGGCACAGCCAGTGTCTGTTTGAACTGTGAAAGGTTCTACTCATAGAGTCGGTGCTATTGTTCTGACTCATTCAGGAAAGCACTTCTCATCTGACCTAGTACGTCTCATTAAAGTGCTGCCTTTTTAGTTAGTACTTATTGAGGACCAAACCAGCCTCTCGGCTGGTTACCTAACAGACAGCTTTATATGGTGGACGCAAATTTCTTTGAATTCGACACGTGAATAGAAGGAAGGCGATGCGCAATTAATGTGTACGTGGCATTGGTTCAAGACGATTTTTACAGAAAGCGGACGAGTACGCACCTATGTTCAACGTGAAGTAGGAGAGGTCTGGGTTAGATGCGGTAATACGTGATACTGAGATGACGGACTTAACTTCATCATGATCGGGGGTAGAACTAGGGCGGCAACTATATGGTATTAATCGATCATCAGTCGAGGGTGCGACAATGGAAATGCACGACAGTGAAACTGAGCGTCGGAAAATGGGATGGATTCCCGAAGGCGAGATGAATAATAATAAAAATAATTTTAATAATAATAATAATAATAATGCTATCGGTTTCACGTCCCTTTTAACTGCTGCGGCTTTTGAAGACGCCCAAATGCCAGAAATTCGCCCTGAACGGGATCATTGATGAGCCAGTAAATCTACTGACACTGCTCCCTCGCAATTAAGCACCCTCAAATACCAACTGCTTGCGCCAGGATTTGATCCTGCAACCTTGGGAACAGCAGGGGGAACATTACCGCTGCTCCACGCAGCCAGTCCGGAAAGTAAGACTTTGCTGGTGGAAGTTAGATCCGATAGGGTTTGGTTCGAGCAAACAACACTACTGTACATTTGACCGACCCATTTGGAATTCAAGCCACTGCAAGTTTAAACTGACGTCTTATGCTCAGCAAGGAAACGCAACACCATGTTATTAGTAGCAATAGTCATTGTGCGTATGGCTTATTACGTGTTTTACTAGCATACATTAATTTTGTGCAGTCTCATCGAATGCATTTTATGACGAACAATAGTGAAATGTTTGAATAAAATTGAATAAATTGAGACAAAGATTTCACAATAAAAGTGCAGCATAAGTGTTGATGGGTAAGCCTGACGTTTAGGACATGATAAAATATTTTTGCTAGATCCAGTGTCGAGAGTAGGCAGCGATGAATGGCACTTATTACTGCTGAAATAAAGTTCTGAAATATACTGTAGTGATGCAAGGATATGATTAGATAGGTAACGTGCAGGTTTATTCATTGACCAGGAGTTCAGTAAATGGAAATCATTAAAGGATGATTGTTGTTGTTGTTGATAATTCATTTTAAGGACTTGGGATATATTGGTCATCGGCCCTGCGTAGTTGGATGTGTAAAAATCCACAGCCTGCTTCCAGTCTCCGACCGGGTCAGGAATGGAATGAATGAAGCCCCCATCTAGCGGCGAGGATATGGACTGTGCCGGCTACCGAAGCCTGACGCACTCCTCTGGGGCAATGATTAATTGAATGACAGATGAAATGAAATGGCAGTGGAGAGTGTTGCTGGAATGTAATTTTGACAGGGAAAACCGGAGTACCCGGAGAAAAACCTGTCTGCCTCCGTTTTGTCCAGCACAGATCTCACATGGAGTGACCGGGATTTGAACCACGGACCCAGCGGTGAGAGGCCGGCGTGCTGCCGCCTAAGCCACAGAGGCTTCATTTTTCAGTTGGATGTGTGTTGAGTTTATTTGAGAGCCTGTGATTTCTGTGGTAGTGTGTGTAACTGTATAAGGGACAGGGATGAGGTAGATGCCCCGGGAATTGAAGTAAGACACTATCCCGGCATTTGTCTGGAAAGAGTGTGGAAAAACCAGGGGGAAAACACACACAGGATAGCCGCTGTCAGTGCCGGGATTTGAACCTGCGATCTCCACAGATGCTTCAACTGCCTGCATGGCCATGGTGCATGATTTGACGAGCATGGCTACGTCACGTTACTGTAAAGAATGTAACTTAATGATGGGAAATATATTAAGAACAATATTTTCCCAAACTACGAATGAAACGTTATCGGTATGTTGACAGAAAGAGTTTCGAGCGAACGTCACTTGTCCTTTGTCCTCGTGACTTTATGGTTATTCTTTCCAGCATTACGATTGAATCTGAGTCCAGGCTGTATTTGATAAAAGGTACTGATAGGCCACGGTAAGTATTTATGCCTACTGTATGCACTGCCACCTCTATCCTCCACCTGAACAACCGATACAGGTAGCACAACTGTCCACCAGCGTGACATAACACGTGCAATGGTAATAACAGACGCAGTGGCAAAGATTTGCGATACCATATTCCATTGCAGTTCCCTGGCTGCAACATTCTAGCATCGAGTTCCTTACCAAAGAACAGACTTCTGCATAAATTATTATCACACAGGTGAACCCAGTTGATTCAGAAACAAACTCAGTAGGTCTTGGCCTATATGGAAAGAAGGAAGAGGCAAGCTGCTTGATCCCAGAGTCATCTCACCTCATGGAGCTTATGATTCTAAAGAGAGTACATTTGTTTGTATCGGAGACCCTCGCTTGCCCGGTCACCCGCGGCGCGAGCCTGTCTCCCGCCAGGCACTTGGCCGTTATGCGGCGCTCGCGCGGCATTGAGTCATTGAGTATAGGAATTTGTAATTCAATGTGATCCTTGACCAATTTTTTTGACGAACTGACTAACGGAGAGCGATTGTCAACTTATTTTCAACATGATTCTGCCACTGCTCACACTGACGAAGCATCCATGACAGAATTGCGTTGCATTTTTGGTACTAGGATTATAAGTCGGAACGTGTGGCTCCCGCGAATCCCAGACTTATCACCATGTGACTTTTATTGGTGGGGGACGCTTAAAAATAGAGTGTATGCGAGAAACACTCGCACTATAAATGAGCTTAAATACTATATTACAGCTGAAATACTGTCAATCGGTGCTGAGGAACTTCAGAGTACATGCCAGTTTCATAAAAAGGTGCCAGCGATGTGTAGCAGTGAATGGCGAACATTTTCAGCACCAGCTGTGAACTAGGTAAGTACAAATTCCTATAGCCAATGACTCAGTGCCGCGATGGGCGCTGCATAACGGCAAAGTGCGTGGCGGGAGACAGGCTCGCGCCGTGGGCAACCGGGCAAGCGAGGGTCTCCGATACAAACAAACTGTACTCTATGTTCTACCACTAGCTCCTACGAGAAGGAATTAAAGCATTTAATCTTCATTCTTTATACTTTGGACAAGAGCCATTTTAAATGTGTGGTTACATGCACATCTCGTTTATTTTCACATTGAGACAGCTCGATATTAGAATCTTAGACAGGATTGCATCATTTGTAACAATGATACATGGACACGTAACAAGCATGACAAGTACATTTTCTGGCTTCGATAGTAATCATCATCTGAATGCAAAATGTGCAATATAAGAAGTTGTATTGGTCACAGCATTTAGTCGCTAGCATAACACAGGACGAGTATTTTGCTCGAACATGGGTGCAGGCTTGCCAGGCACTTGCTCACAATCAAGCAATTGTCCGAGCTACCTTGGCTCGTGGCAGCCACGCTCCTGCTAAATTCTCTGCCTGAATTATACCACCAAATACATGCCACTATTCAAGAGAGCAGGGGTAACTCCTTCTACTTTGCTTACAATCGCGCAATCGGTCCGAACTGTCTAGGTCAATCAGACGGCCCGAGAAGTCTTGGCTACCAGGGGTCAAGCGCGTGCCTACCTAACTTGCGGCCCGAACTATCCTGGCTTGCGGAGGCAAAACGTGCGTCTAACTAACCTGCTGGCCCGAGCTGTCATGGCTACCGGAGGACAAGCACGTGCCTAGCTAACCAACCCGCCCGAGCAATCTTGGCTAACGGAGGCCAAGCGCGTGCCTGGTTAGCCTGCTGACCTGCACTCGTTTGACTACCGGAGGTTATGCGTGCACTTAGGTAACCTGCCGTAACGAGCGGTTTTGACTACCAGAGGAAATGCGTGCAACTAACTAACCTGCAACCCGTGCAGTCTTGACTACCAGGGACCAAGCGCGTGCCTAGCTAACCTGCCAGCCCGTGCAGTAATGGTTACCAGGGATCAAGCGCGTGCGTAGCTAACCTACCGGCCTGCGCAGTCTTGGCTACTGGAGGCCAAGCACGAGCCTAGCTAACCAGCCAGCCCGTTCAGTCTTGGCTACCGGAGGCCAAGCGCGTGCCTAGCTAAACTGCCGGCCCGTGCAGTCTTGGCCTCTGGAGGCCAAGCGCGTGCCTAGCTAACTTGCCGGCCCGTGCAGTCTTGGCTACCGGAGGCCAAGCGCGTGCCTAGCTAACCTGCCGGCCCGTGCAGTCTTGGCTACCGGAGGCCAAGCGCGTGCCTAGCTAAACTGCCGCCCGTGCAGTTTTGGCTGCCGGAGGCCAAGCGCGTACCTAGCCAGCCCGCCGTCCTGAGCTCGTTTGGCTACCGGAGATCTTATGTGCACTTAGGTAACCTGCCGACCCGAGCTGTTTGAGCTACTGAAGGACACGTGATTGTCTAGCTAACTGGCATCCCTAGCTGTCTTCGCTACTGGAGAAAACGCACTCGCCTATCTGACTGCCAGCTGCTCTCCGGAAAAATACTCAACTTATATAATTACGAATCATGCAACGTTAGTTTAGATACTGCACCTTTGCATGCATAACATTCCGTGTTGCTCGGATGCTTCATTGGTGAGCTATTCTCTGAATTACGACAAACAAATTGATCGCGTAAAACGGACATATGATATCATTGATTTTTTACGACTATATTATTTGGCTATGTTACGTGCAGTCAAGTATTCTCCATTTCCCTTGTATATGGTAGTGGTGCATGGAATAGATTGTAAATAATTCTACGTAAAGTACGTACGAAAAATAAAACTCTGGTGCTAAAATAATGGAAAGGATTTCCATATAAATACGTCAATCAATTTAGCATCTTTCCAGAATATGCATTGTGGGGTATTCCATTTTGTATTCAACTTTCAAGGCCATACTATAGTCATTGTTGATGTACCACATAAACACGCCTTGAGCTCACAATTCACTTCTATTATTATTATGTTCTCAAGAAATAAACATCCTTCTGAAGGATGAGCATTGAAATCAATTCTTCTGGGAGAATAAGATTCACTACGCAGTTATAGTGCAGTATGCTATCTTAATTATTAGCATCTCGTATCCGTCACTGACGGCTTTGCGTTGTAACGGTAAGAAAATAGCGTTTACCTTATTTACGTCGTAGGTCTTTCTGTGGCCAACATCCGATACCGTAATTTCGCACTTTACAAGGAGTGCATATTTCTGCTTGGAATTAGGTGACGAAGATAGGCATTAAATTGTTGATAAGAGAAATAAACACTCAGCCAGCTCGGTAATCTTTAAAAATATCACCTTTTTGGAATATTTGTTTGCATTTAATTTCTTTTGAGCCATGCAGCCAACTCCAATATGATTGTTTTTACTTGTATTAATAGTCTTGTTATGTGGAAAAATCATTGTAACGTACGAGTATATATTATAATGTGGACATGTACATGCTCACAAATAAAGACAGAACACATAACCATGCCCCTGGCGGGACTCGAACCGATTATCGAGTGCAATTTCTGTTTCAAGAGCAACATATTACCACTGACCACACTCCAGCAAACAAGAAGGAATTCTAATGAAGTAAGAAGTTTTATTACACGTACTCATACATCGCATTTATCTACATTTACACGTCATGATGCGCCGATGGTTGGTATAATCTTGTCCTTCCCATCAAAGCCAATTCGCCTGTGAGGAAAGGAATTGATTACTGATAACTGATTCTTATTTCTCTGGACAGATTTTGGCATTTTTCTCGGTAAAGGTTCATTTTTAAATACTTTTAGCTGAAATGTTTACAGTCAAATTTACTCACACCACGAACGGTGTGAAGTAACTGATTGCTATATAGCGATTTTTATAGCTTGCATTGAGTAACATGCGATAGAACTGTGTTGTGAAATCCATGTCAGGATATATCACCTCGCGATATTCTCAGATCAGCTATTGGCTCAGGGATCGCAGATATACTGAATTACATCATTTTAACAGAATATACTGTAGTGTTCCTGCAAGTCTATTACTTTTAACAGGTCGTCAAATTCTCTTGAGTTGACTGCCAACACGGTCACATCTCACTGCAAAGCAAGGTGACTGTTCATTAGACTGAAGGCTCTTGTACCCTGACAGTGCGTCTGCAAGCAACCCTTGCCATGTGTTTACCTTGCCTGCGGTCATGAGTGAGCCATGTCACTCAGTGTTTCCCTTCTTCACTCCCCTTGTTTACGAGAGATCTCGACATGAGCTGGCGTCTTCCATGCGTACGTCTAGCTGGGTCTTTATGATACAGTACATGCCTACATTCCTGTCATCTATGCACATACAACGGTGACTCCGTGAAACCCTGAAACAAGATAACTCTTTCGGGAGTGGATTCCGTTGACTGTCATTGACAAGGTGTCTCTTATTTCAAAATATTGATACCAACGACCGATAGTAGTCCTCTCGTTATCTCATCATTTGATTTTGGAATTTAGGAGATATAATACATATAATGTTTCTGTCGGAGAATAAAGGAAAAAACATAATTCCTTACCATTTGAAAATTGAAGTCGTCTTAAAAGATATCCTTTACCTTATTCAGAATAATAATGCCTATTCTGATATTTTTCAGCCAGTTCTGTGGTCATAATTGATAATATAAAATATTTCAAGTTAAAGAATAGAAGACGTGATGCTTCGTGGGTTGGAATGTAGTGAGAATTATTGATAAGATCTTCTCTGCTATTGGCTGAATATCATTACTACTGATTGATTTTAGTACGAACTAATAACTTTAGGGTATTTAATCCTTCATTTATTATTCAGAGACACTGGGAATCTAATCTATAAGATATTTGAGTCCCTAGGGCCTTGTACACTTAGCATAGAAGGTAATATATCCACAATTGTCCTAACGATCTTAGATCGAGGGGTGTAAGTGTGCCAAGGCGCATCAAGTCACCAGCACGATACTTTCTCTACAAGCTGGGAGAATAAGTTTTCAAATTGATAACTGATTGATTTTTGCGAGTATTTGGACAACAATGCCAGTAAGAAACTTCAGAACACCTCGGTTCCCTGAATAAGTGCTGTTAAGTCTATACCATGCAATACAGTTGAGTGTGTAGATGCATTCTATGCTACGCACATAATCTCATCATATTTCATACAAATACATATATCAGAGAAGTTAGTCTCTCTGTTGCTTTCACAGAAAAGAAATTTTACATGGGTAGAGTTTTCATGATCCGCTAACACATAGGACCATTGGGATTTTTATACATTTAACCATTGTAAGAGGGAGGCCATTTTATTTATTTTTTCTTAAATTGTCATGTCTTGTCCACTAAAACCAAACTCAAAAGTAAACTGTCAATCTAATCAGAAAATGAAGTATACATTGCGTACGTTAAGTTCAGTTCCCTACAACAAAGGTTAGGCTATACCGTATGTATTTTCTCCGTAACTCCCTTGGTTTTTTACGAAATTATGACTATTCTTAAACTTGCCAATGCCTTATGTGATAAAGCCAACATAATGAGTAAACGATCAATCCTGTTATGAAATATGACCCTCCACATATGTACTTAAAATTCGCTTTTATACTGTTACGGCTGTGAGTTTGTGTCATCGCTCGCCGCTTGAGTCACAGCTGCCCAAGGGGCTGGGCTGTGGCATGCCTCCTGTATTGCGTGTGCCTACCCAACAGCGCCGGCCGACTTCCTGGAGCAGATAGCGACGCAGACCTTCACCGACGGGCTACGGGACTCGGACACTCAACAGGCGCTGCGACTCGCGCGCAATAAGACCCTGGCAGATGCGCTGAGCCACGCACTCGAATTCGAGACGGCAAAACAGGCATCCAGAATGCACGCGCGGGTGCGTCAAGTGGACGTCGATGAACCAGCAAAAACCAACGAGACCAAGCCCCTGGCCGACGAATTGATGGAGGCGCTAAGCCGTTTCTTCAAGAATCGCAGTACCACCAACAAAAACGTAGCCGAAGGACGTCCGGAGAGGCGGCCCGGAAGAGGACTACCGACCTGCTGGACCTGCCGTAAGAGAGGCCACCTGAGCAAGGACTGTGGTGATCGCCGCCGCCAAGGGTTTCCGTCTGGACAGTCAGTCGTAGGGAAACCGCGCGGCCCAGGAAAGCAAGTATCAGCCAGCCTAGGGGGGCAAAGGTTGGCTTGTGGCAGTCGTCAAGCCCCGGCTGTCCAAGTTCGTGTGACGAAGTTACGGAGGGACAATAGCAGCCTGATGGTCGACGGAGTCGTCAACGGAGAGAGCTGGCCCATGCTAATCGACACGGGAGCATCGAGGACCATCGTCAGTCCCACCGTAATCCCGAAGTGGAGAGTGCAACCCACACAAAGGAACCTCCAGCTAATAACCGCGACCGGAGAGACCGCACCGGTACATGGCGAAGCATCACTGGAGTTCGTCATTGGTCGACGGGCGATAAAGCATCCAGTGCTTGTGGCTGACGTGTCAAATGAAGTGATCATCGGACTGGACTTCCTGGACCAGAACAACATCATCTTGGATCTGAGTGCCAACACTCTGCACTTCGGAGGTGAGGAACTTGCTTTGCAACCAGCACACGAGGCCGTCACCGCACGACGAGTAAGGCTGAGAGAGGACGTCATCGTTCCTGCCAGGACGGAGGTCAGCGCCGCCGTAATTGTCGACGGAACTGCTGAGGGAGTGGCTGCTGTCATCGAGCCAAAATATGAGGACATCCAGGCAAAAGGATTGCTAGTTGCCAAGACGCTCATCAACACGACGCCTCGGCCGTACGTCCGCCTGTCCAACCTGAACGACTACGATATTACGGTTCACCGGGACACCAACCTAGGAGTCTGCGAGCCCGTTACCTGGATTGCCCGCATCACCGACACGACGGACGGACACCTGCAGACGGACAACCGAAGAAGACGCACACTGCCAGAAGAACTACAGAAGCTGTACCAAGGATCCCAGGACCATTTAGACGAGGAACAATCACGCCAACTTCGGGACCTGCTACACGAATTCCAGGATGTCTTCTCCCTGGGAAGCAAAGACTTCGGCAGGACAAGCTTGGTCCAGCACAGAATCGACGTTGGGGACAGCGCACCGATTAGGGCCCCATTCCGACGTGTCCCGCTCGCCAAGCAAGCCGAAGTCGACCGGATGGTTGAAGAGATGAAGGATCAAGGCGTGATCGAGCCATCACATAGTCCTTGGAGTTCTCCGGTCGTGCTTGTGAAGAAGAAGGACGGTTCCACCAGGTTCTGCGTGGACTACAGGCGGGTGAACGACGTCACGAAGAAGGACAGCTACCCTCTACCCCGGATCGACGACACGCTGGACACCATATCAGGGTCAAGATGGTTCTCCACCTTGGATTTGAAGAGTGGCTACTGGCAGGTGGAGGTCCACCCTAAGGACCGCGAGAAAACGGCGTTCTCTGGGGGCAGCGGGCTCTGGCAGTTCACCGTCATGCCATTCGGTCTGTGCAACGCCCCTGCAACCTTCGAAAGGCTAATGGAGTCCATTCTGAGGGGACTACACTGGAAGACCTGCCTGGTCTACCTAGACGACGTCATCGTTCTGGGGAGAAGCTTCGAGGAGCACTACAGCAACCTGAAGGAGATCTTGTTGAAGCTACGGGCTGCCCAGCTGAAGTTGAGCCCCAAGAAGTGTCAGCTCTTCCAGAAGCGGGTCCAGTACCTTGGGCATATCGTCTCCGAGGAAGGGGTGCGCACCGACCCAGAGAAGACCGCAGCTGTGAGGGGGTGGCCAGTTCCGAAGGACAAGTCCCAACTACGAAGATTCCTGGGACTCTGCACTTATTACCGTCGCTTCGTGAGGGGATTCGCCGACATCGCCAAACCTTTACATCGCCTGACTGAGAAAGACCAACTCTTCACGTGGACAGCAGAATGCCACAGTGCCTTCGAACAACTCAAGCAGGCCCTGTGCACCGCGCCTATTCTGGCCTACCCCAGACCTGGAACAAGGTTCATCGTCGATACCGATGCCAGCGACTTTGGCATAGGGGGAATCCTGTCGCAGGTAGTGGACGGCGAGGAGAGAGTAGTGGCCTACTTCAGCAAGGCCTTGTCAAAGCCAGAAAGGAACTACTGCGTCACCAGGAAGGAGCTGCTCGCCATCGTGAAGACCATTGAACACTTCCACAAGTACCTGTACGGGCAAGAATTTCTCATCAGGACCGACCATGCATCCCTGCGGTGGCTCCTGAACTTCAAGCAGCCCGAGGGTCAACTCGCGCGGTGGTTAGAGAGGCTTCAACAGTATAACTTTGAGATTCAGCACAGGAAAGGCCAACTGCATTCTAACGCCGACGCCCTGTCACGAAGACCGTGCCCCGAAGACTGCACCTTCTGTGCCCGAAGGGAGGAGAACACCGGGATACAGTGCCGAAGGACTACCGTGGAACTTCAAGGGAGCTGGAGCCGCGAATCTTTCACGCGGGCGCAAGCGGAAGATGATGACCTGGGACTGATAGCCGAATGGAAGAGGGCCTGTGTCCCCAGACCCGGGTGGAACATTGTGAGTGACTGCAGCCCAAAGTTTAAGTCCTACTGGGCACAGTGGGACTCGCTGATTGTAAGGGATGGCCTCATCTGCCGTACCTGGGAGAGCACCGACGGGAAGACATCTCGGGAACAAGTCGTCGTTCCAAAGGCTATGACGGAGGAAGTCCTGAAGGAAGTGCATGGAGGATCATCTGGTGGACACCTAGGGATAAAGAAGACCCTGGAGAAGCTGAGAGAGCGGTTCTACTGGATCGGATGCCGAACAGACGTGGAGAATCACTGCGCGAGGTGGCACGATTGCGCAGCCAGCAAGGGCCCAGGACGAAGACGACGGGGTCCACTGAAGACCTACAACGTGGGCGGCCCCATGGAGAGAGTGGCCATCGATGTTGCTGGGCCATTCCCGTTAAGCGAGGCAGGGAACCGCTACATATTAGTCGTCAGCGACTACTTTACCAAATGGCCGGAGGCGTATGCGCTCCCTAACCAAGAAGCCGCGACGATCGCAGAGACCCTGGTGAAGGAATTCGTCAGCCGGTACGGAGTACCCCTGGAGCTGCACTCCGACCAAGGGAGGAACTTCGAGTCGCAGGTGTTCCAGAACCTATGCCAGCTGCTGGGGATCCGGAAGACAAGGACAACGCCGCTACACCCTCAGTCCGACGGGATGGTAGAGCGATTCAATCGCACCGTCGAGAACCATCTCCGAATAGTCGTCAGCGAGCACCAGAGGGATTGGGACAAGCATCTTCCACTATTTCTCCTGGCCTACCGCGCCGCCGTGCATGAAGCCACCGGGTGCACACCAGCCCGGGCCATGTTTGGGAGGGAGCTCCGTCTACCTGTCGATCTTGCCTTCGGCCGACCTGGGAATGATCCGATCCCGGTAAGCCAGTATTGTCAAGAACTGGTCGACCAACTGGAGGACGTACACGCGTTCGCGAGGAGGAAACTGCGGATCGAGACCGACCGAATGAAGACCCGATACGACCAGCAGACGGATGCCGGCGGATTCCACGAGGACGACCTGGTCTGGCTCTTCAACCCATTACGGAAGAAAGGCCTGTCACCCAAACTGCAGAAGTCCTGGGAGGGCCCGTACCGAGTCGTGAAACGGATCAACGATGTCGTCTACAGGATCCAGCGGAGCCCGAGGGCGAAGATGAAGATCGTGCATCGAGATCGCCTGGCAGCCTACGGAGGGACACAGACGGACCAATGATTGATCGGGACGATCAGCCTTTTTAGGAAGGGGGTGGTGTTACGGCTGTGAGTTTGTGTCATCGCTCGCCGCTTGAGTCACAGCTGCCCAAGGGGCTGGGCTGTGGCATGCCTCCTGTATTGCGTGTGCCTTATGCAACAGGGCTGCTAGACAAAGGGATAGTCCAGAAGATTCGTGACTGGACCAGCGCTGGAAACCTCGAGAAGCCGTGGACTCTGGATGGATCTAGAAGCATTTATTGAGTCACCGGCCGGCTATATAAGAGTGACCCGTCAAGCAGTGGGGGTTGTTGTGTTCTACGAGCTAGTGTGAACGTTTATTCTGAGCGACAGAAGTGTGGTGACTTGCGAAACCCCTAGTGTAGCGGCGAAGTGAGGAACATACAGGGGACTGCCTGAGTGAGTGTGCTTTCACTGAGTGTCTGAGATATTGTGGTGTAGAAATCCAGTGACATTGTTTCTCCAGCGTGTGGACAGCGAATTAGCCTGCAGCAAGTGAACGTAAGTAATTGTGGTCGGTGAACATAAAAGAGAGGAGCAGGTAGTTTCTCTCAAGGCCACCGTACTCATTAGGACGGATTAACTTCTGTGATCTGTTGACAAGTGGAAGGGCCAAGAGCGCTCAAGGGAGAGACTTGAGGAAACTGGAATAAGGCTCCTAATTGCTTGTATTTGCTGACTAGTGTAATTTTCTGGCCACAATAAAGTTAATTATTTCTTTAAGCTGTAATTGGTGTTGTGCTTTGTACCCCCACCGTAATCCAGTTAACATAAGTGCCACTAGGGGGTGGCACGTAACAATACTATTGGCATAAAAAGTCTTGATTGTATTTTCTCCGTTTGTCTAATTGTTTCGCATGTTAATATTCAGACTAGCGCTGCACGGAAGTTCCCTTCACACATACACACAGTGACGTTACTAAACCGATTGAGCTGAAATGTTACATGAGTGCAGTTTCTCTGGTTGATTAACACATACAATATGCACAATCGAAATTTTATAGTCAACCATTTAAAATGTTAACCATTTATATTTAACTTTTAACTGAAGACGCTCGTATTTTATCTACGCCGTGCCTAAAACCAAATAGTGGATAAACGATTGCTCCTATCTCAAGATGCTCACCAAATGAACTAAAAATTCGACTGAAAGGAATTTTTAAATGGTCGTTCTGTTCATTCCAGAGACTAGGGCAAAGGAAGGGATGTTACAGTATTGTATTCGTAAGGGCTGAAATAGTGGATGAAAACATAGGCACTTCCGAAGATGCTTTGAGACACAAACACTAATACTGGCATGACCGCTCTTTCGTAAAATTAAAAAGACGCCTCCTTGAGGAATTTCTAACTTTTTGTATTTACAGGGTTACTAACCGGAGTTGAAAATTACTTACTACTGAGGACAAAATATGCGGCAGTAGAGTATGCATACAGTGTAATAGTAACATTTCAATCAAATATTTTAATCAAAAAGCTGGCTTATAGTGATACCTGACAAAAATGCAGCTCGCGGGGATAAAAAAAAACACTTGCACCTTATTGAAGTGACAAACTTTCCAACCGAAGGTATAGGCTACGTATACGGAGCTCGTCTATATACTCCTAATCTACCACACATTGAAAAGTCTTCATCGTACGTCGAAACTTTACTCCACATGTGAAATAAACGTTACATATTCAGGTCCTTCAAACGGATAACCGCAGCTGAAGAAGGCAAACATGCTAAAATGGTTGATTAACCCTGTTGTAAACTGGAAATATCTCACACTATACTAGGCTAAACGATATTAATGGAATATGGGATTGGTTACGAATGGCGTAGGCCTACATATAGCGGCGTTTTGTGACCCTAAATATTCTGTAAACAACCAAGATTACCCTTCAGCTGCACTGATTGAGCCTTATCAGACCTAGAACCTTGAAATGGCATTCGAGCATAATATGCACACCTATTGTTCTTAAGAGCGACCATCAGGAACCTCCCTTTTGAATGAAGTGGTGGTATCGGCTGCACTGATTGGGCATTATCGTAACTAGAACTTCGAAATTGCATTCAAGCATAATATGCACGGCCATTGTCCCTAAAAGTTACAATCTGGATCGGTCATACACAAGAAAATAATATCCGAATTGCGTGTGATTGTGGGGCACTATTGAATGTGATACAAACATGAAATTGTGTGCTGACATCTGATATAGTCTAACAGTAAGTATATTTCCCGTTCAAAAGTATAAAATTAACGTTGAGTCATTTCTGATCAGCAGCGAAGCGCAAGTATTAGAGCTAGTCGTCAATGAAATAAACCAAAGTGTGACTGATAAGTAATGTAATAACAACAATAATGATTAATAATAACAATAATAATTATGAAAATGATAATAATAATAACAATAATGAAAGTAATATTAATTATTGTTGTTAATGCTGTTTTAAACATTTGTAAGTAAGGTGGGTAGAGGAAGTCCGTGTATTTTCGACAACTTAACTTTAAACGTCAATAACTTCTTTGACCGTAATTAAACTTTCTCAAATTTTATGGACGATAATTAGTACAATGTATCAAATGATTTGGTGAAAATAAATGTTAATATTATCTCAGCGTATAACTTAAAATTTATGTTTATATCAAAATGTAATATCGAGTAATTTGGACCGATGGCGTGTAACTTAGACAAGGGCGTTGTGTAATTTGCACTGGTAATTAATATAAACACTTGTAAGTTATTTCAGCAATTTATTAGGCAATACTAAACAATAAAATACAATACTGCGAATTCGGATTATCACTTTTGGCATGTAGACCCGGTGGTCTGGGTTAGATTCCCGGCTCTGCCAAGACATATTAGTTCTGGTCTGTGCACTGGAACGGGGTACACTCAGCCTTGTGAGGCAAAACTGGGAAGAGGAGGATTTGATTCCCACTTCAGGCATCTCGGAGGTGAATTTCCGTGGTTTCCCTACTTCTACTCCATGAAAATGCTGGGATGGATACTAACTAAAGGCCTCGGCCGACTCCTTACCAATCATATCCCCAGTTTACAAATACCAACACACTTGTACAGCCATCACAATAACACAGGTTGTCACACAAATTCCACACACACCCAAATACACGGGGATATATGACCACGGTGTCGCAGCCACTAAAATAAGCAACAACAACAATGCCCTTTCAGATTATAAACAACTTCTTCCAGAATCAGAAATAAAACTAATGAAAGTTGTTGTTGTTTATTTCAGGGGCTTTGCGACATCGTGGTCATGTGGCCCCGTTTACTTGTGTGAGTGTGGAGGTTGTGTGATAACCTGTGTTATTGTGATGCCTTACTAGTGTATGTATTTGTAAATTGGGGATAGTATTGGGAAGGAGGCGGCCGTGGCTCTAAGCTAGGACCCATCCCGGCATTTGCCTTTTGTAAAACTGGGAAACCACGGAAAACCACTTTGAGGATAGCTAAAGTGGGAATCGAAACCCGTTTCAGTTCTCCCACCAGAAATACAATTTCTTGGCAGAGCCAGGAATCAAACCCGAACCTCCAGGGCGAATGCCAAGAATATAGCCGCTACACCACGAGATGGTCACTATGATGAAACGTAATGATTACATTTGTTTCAACGGACCAAATTACACACTCTCGGGCAGTCCAAATTACACGTCATGCATATATTTCATCAAAATTCAAATAATATGAAAATTATTTAAAATTTGGTGAATGAAGGTATGTTAGAACTTACCACGATGTTTCAGCAGTACTTGTGAACGCGATACACACTCTCCGTTGAAATAATTACTTCACAGCACACTTCCTCATGGTCGTATAATCTTACAAGGAATGTGGTGACAAACTTATTTTCCCCAATTCCCCCTCAACCTTGTGTCCAAGATTATAACAACTTGCAGGGCGAAGGGAACCCTCAACTGTCTTGCTGACCTTGCCTGAGACAGGGGGTGGCCAAAATTGCAAATACCAAAAGTAGCATCAGTCTGAATTACACGCCGGTCCAAGTTACACGGAATTCCCCTATTCTGTGAAAATTATTGTTTTAGATCCCTTATTTAGGGGTGGTAGGACCTAAAACGGAAGAGTTACTGTATTGATTTTGAATGGAGTGTCTAAAAGGGGGTAGCTGCCTTTGGAGGGGCAAGCTGACCAGTGTGGAGTGTTGTTTAGCGTTAGGAACTAGGGGGCGCTCCTATAAAGACTGTAAATGTGGTTTAAGGGATGTAGCCTTAGCACGCGGGTCGATGTACTAGTCGCCCAGCCGGCTACTTATTATATAATCACCTTGCTAGTGTCAGCGGTTCGGCACGCGCTTCACTTGAGCACGCGAGCCGCTGTGAGGAATACAATGACGTCTGAGTTGGCGTTATTACTACGGTGTGTCACGTCTGACTGTGACGGGAGTAAGGAAGGACGTTGGGACGTGAAGAAGAGTGTAGATCAGTAATGCAAGTGTAAGAGACTGACCAAGTGTTTATTGGTCAGCAATGAGTAACTGTTAGTCCCTTTTAAGGGATCTTGTGATGTTATAATGTGAGTACAAACTGTGGGTGTTAGGTTACAAAAGTAGGATTCTGAACACTGACTGACTGACTCACCTCGGTTGACACTGTCGTTAGCCTCCGGCTGTCTCGTCGAAGCACTGATGATGGAGAGATCCTCGTGACCCACTTAAGGCACCTTTTATACCTTTAGCCTCTGTTCTGTCAGCGCGTTGTGGCATAGTTGAACCAGTTTGTAGTATGTCGCTGTGTGTCATAATTACGCAAGGGTTGAGCTGCTTTATGGAGTAGCCAGCTGCCCTTATAGTATTGATGGATATTGGGTAGGCTTTTAAAGGGTTGCCTTTTATGAGATTTAGACAGATGATGGGGGGGATGATCTCTAAGGGGTGCATACCCCTTGGGTATTGTACAAGCCTCTTCCTCCATTTGGTCGCGTCCTCGCGACCGGGAAGGGCACTTGGGGTTGGGATGTTGTCGTAGTAGTTTTTGAATCCCCCTCGTCTCTTCTGGTGGTGGCGTCGTAAGCGTCGTCGTATGGAACGGGTGTCGTCGTGCAGAAGTGTAGGTGTGCGGTCAGCCCGTGTTCAGAGGGGAGGGTTATGGGGTGTACATAGATATATATGTATATAAATTTTACATTGCATGGTGAAATGTGCATTAACATTGTTGAATAAAGAAAATAATTGCTATTGAGGCACAATCGCCATTGCCGTTGTCGGCATAAAAAAGAAAAAAAACATGGTTATACATGGTTACATAGTTGTGCAGGGAGGAAAAACCCAGGGCCGAACGGATGATTGCGTCGTCCGCCCTATCTTGGGGAAAAAGTGCTCCCTGCAATAAAGAAGATAGGAGAGAATAGAAAAAAAATGGGTGTTCCAGGGTATAATTTAAAGGAAATATTTAAAATGTATTTATTGGTGTGGGATAAAACGGAACACCCTGACAAATGGGGAAGTTAGAAGAGAGAAAAATGAAAGAAAACAATTCACAGACATTGGTTACGTGTTACCTTAGCAAACGAAACAAAACAAAACAAAAATATAGACATCGTGTACACGTGAACTTGATAAACAGACAAAAATATATATAGTGTTTAATGTATTATGTTGCGATGCTGACATTTAGGAATTTCCATTGGAATAATTGCCCGTGGGCGCATGAATATGTATGTAGTTTACTCTTTAAAATTATGAACTACAATGACCTTATGTCTACTTAAGTGCGCTAAACCCTTATAATTCTAGTTTTTGTTTGGATCCTCGCGTGCACGCTACCTGTTTGTACGTACGCTTGCCGTATCACGGCTGATCCTATACGGCCACCTCTTGGCACGGTTGAGTGGTCGTACCGCTTGCAGTGTATTCTTAATACCTAGTCTGTGAAGCATCCTCTGTGGGTGAATGCTTGCACACTTGGCCATGAGGGTCGCCGCCACATGCCGGTTGCGCCCTCATCGCCGTAAGCTGCGTCGCATTTTGACGCTTCAAGTGTTTTTGTTTTATGCAGATCTGCCAGCAAGCCTGATGCCCCACAGGCATCATTCCTGCTGTGCAGATTATTGACGTGTAGCTGTAAAAAAAAAATGTAGTGAGTGTGTAAGTGAGAATGAATGTTAAATGGAGGTTAGTATGCACAGGTATAATACTACAATAAGGGGGCATTAAATAGCATGTTGCTGCTATCTGGCAGCAAAATCATAATTACACGTGTCATATTCTAGGTGACAATGCCTGCAAAAAAAAATGGAGAGGTTAACAAAACATTGAAATTCCCTATTCCATATGCCGCTTCCTGTGGCAGCGTTGCCACAGTCTGAAGCCCCTTTTTACCTGTGAAAAGAATGGCATGGTTATTATTACTCGATATATGGCCGGGCTTACCCTATATGGTGCCGTGACGTCATTTCCTAATGTGTTGTAGTATTGGGCTTACCCTGGCAACGAATTTGGGCCGCCAGGCGCCGAAATTTTACCCCAATATATGTATTAAAAAAAATTGTCTTAAATGTAAGACTATGCTACATTATAATAACTTATCATGAGTTATCGGACTTACCCTGATGACGGATTTGTGGGTCATCAGGCGCCGAACGGCGTTCTCTTATACTACTTATTCTACTTATGGTATATATAAAAAAAAACTACATCTAAGCCGAGAGGGTTGCCTTAATCTATTGCCGAAAGATGCTGTGCTGAATTGCAACAGTGTTCATTAAATTTGCTTAATCCTAGGTTGCGTGTCAAATGCAACCGTCTATAACTAAATTTGGCCTAGGACGATCGCCTGGGGCAATTTGCTTCCCCAGAACACCACCCGCACGAGCCCTGGAAACACCGGTTGTCTCCAGGTTCGCTGGATTCCGTCCCCTTAAGTCTAGTGTCGACGTCTATTACTAGGATTAATCTATCCGCGGGCGGCTTACGGTGCCACTAAGCTAACCGTTCCGCCCGCTGTAACTTCCTTGTCGTGCCCGTTTTGCCGTTCCGATTAGTCGTAGGTGAGCCGCCCACTTGGCTCCTGTGAGGGGCGCGCAATGCCCCATCTCTTAATGCCCTCTGACTGCCCGATGCGTCGTCATTTATGTGGGCATTGGACAGTGTGGTCCAATGGCATAATATCCTCCGGGAAGAAAGCGTCCGGGGAGTCCTCTTCGCCTGTGTCGGCCGCAATATTTGTATTCATGTGTCCTCCGGGAATTGAGCGTCCGGGGAGTCCTCTTCGCCTTAATCGGCATTGCTGGGTTGGCCCACTGAACCCTTTTGAGTGCCCGCTATGCTACTCATTTAAGAACTCTGGCGACCCGTTGTCGTCCATTTACGTGGGCGCAGGACCGAATGAGCGCGTACATTCCATATATATATATTCATATTTCATTCTGCATTATTGATTACCGTCGTGGTCTTCACCTTCACCTCGCGGGGTAAGGACTTGTCGGATCTAGGATTGGTCCTGCTGAACCCTTGGATCCTGCTTCACTCCTGACGAATAGGAGTCTGACTCCCCGCCATGGAAGTCCTACTTACGTAAATTTAACTAACAGTCTAGTCATAATATGGTCGTCTCTAGGGATAGCTCCCGAGGCCGGCGCGGAGTGAGCTATTTCTCCCGCCATTCTCAGAAAGTCTCCCTGCAGGTCTTGGCTTCGACGACCGTGGCTCAAAGTGGGTTTAGCATCCCTTCCTCCCAGGGGCGGTTTATGCGCACCTAGGATTCCAGAGCTTGCCCGACCAGGCCGCGAATGCTTTGACCTTACGTGGTTCGTCTATTTGGTCTAGTCGTCAGTAATTTGATGAGCCAACTGGGGTAAGGGTCCACATCGCCTTCCCCAGCTCTGCTCCTAGTGTTGTGCTTTTGACCTTTGGCTAACGCCGGTATCATCAGCCAGGGTGTTTCAGATTCCCTTTTTTTTTTTTTTTTAAATATAGGTGTAACCTGTGTAAAAAGTGTCAAATGTAAAATACTTCCAGTGTGGTGGGCTGGTAAAACCTCTACATACGTAGACTACTTTAGGCTACCTGTGCTATATCAGCTTCTCCAGCGATAATGCTCTTTTTTAACCTTGATGGAGGTGTTAGTAGGGTCTGTGGCGTCAGGTACCCTGTTATTGTGATCTGGGGGTAGTTATCTGTAGAGTGGGTTAAAGCAGGGTAGGAGGAGGTTGCGCACTTCCGAATTCCGCGTTAGTGGCGG
This sequence comes from Meconema thalassinum, assembly GCA_946902985.2. Lineage (NCBI taxonomy): Eukaryota > Metazoa > Arthropoda > Insecta > Orthoptera > Tettigoniidae > Meconema > Meconema thalassinum. The sequence goes on from OX336389.2 coordinate 1,396,024,653, forward strand.
CCTGGAACCGGTTTTTGTGCTGGGATGCTCCTACAGTGAGTGGAACGGGGCAGGTAATTCCCGGGGTTGCAAAAAATAAAATAAAAATCCATGCCGGTCTGATATCAATATCCCCTGGTGAATGGATGGGATATACATGCATGCGTCTGGATATGAGGCGTTTGCACTCATGTATGGATAGGTGTAGGTTGAGGCATAATACTAATATATTTCCCTCTCATGCGGGATGATTTAAATTTAAAAAAAATGGTTAGTATTTATTACTTATGGCCTCATCTCTCATATGGAGATGTGCATTACGCTTAGTTGGTGTTTGCCGATGCACCCCTCTCATTCAGGTGATAGCGGTGGGGCTCAAGGCGTAGCATGCCCTTTCTGTAAACACATGAAGTTTACCAACCCTTATGTATACTTTGTAGTGTAGTGTAGCTGTTCTGGTCGTGTTCATGTGTCTGCGTTGTTTATGTTTGGACGTGAAAAGGTTATGGGAAGGGAGTAGAGTGGGACGCTGTTAGCATGTTCTCTTGTCATCCTCCCTTGGTCCATGTTGGTTTTCTATCCGCGCTTTGGGATAGCGAAGCTTCACGACCTACTCTGGTCCGTTATAGGGCTAAGTCCTAGTCGCCTGGAATGATTTGTTTCGGGACTAGGGTCGCAAAAAGAAGTTGTTAAGGGGAGGTCCCGTTTCCTCAAAGTCCCTATGTTCGCCCCTGATTGGTGAGCGCGTTTGTGTGTGTGTGTGTGACTACGCTCCGCTACACCACGCGGACGCCTGGTCTGCTGTAGGGCTAAGTCTTACTGTGTATATTGTGTATGGGTAGGAAGCGCCCGTGGCCTGCCAACGTCTTTACGAACGTGCTACTCTGGGCCTGCGACAAGTTTTGGTCTGTGACGTCTGCTTGTTGATAAATGCTTTCGCAGTGTTGAAAAATGTATAGTGTTATGATTGTTCTGCATTTGTTTATTCATGGTCACTGCCACTACACAATCGCGTTTTGTCATCGACAGTGTTGCAAAGTGGCTAAGTCTGCAAGTCATCAGTTTGTGTGTGTAACTTCAGGCCGGGATTTTATGTAGGTTAACCACTGTTACGTGTTTTTCTGCACGTATGCCAGTGTGGTCATTGTGTTAAATTCCTGGCGGCCCGATGTGGTAATCCGCCCTGCTACTATTGCCTTTGTGTGGCCATTATTCCGTAAGACCGTTGTCTTACGAAATTTATATGTCTCTGTCTGGAAAGTCCATTTTCCCTGTCAAGTGTATTTCTGGAATTTTATGCCTGTCATTTGGCCGCAGGAATGTAGTATTATCTGTCTAAGCCGTTATATGGGCCAATTTTGGTGTGATTGGAAGGCCGTCTGCTTGTTTTTCCCTGGCGTGCAATTTTCTCTGGGGTTCGAACCCGTGTTCTATGTAATTCTCTGTGTTATATGTCTGCGTTGTTCATGTTCTGCGGGCATTCTGTCTGTATTTTGTTTGTGTTTCTCGTACCGAAAATACCGTTGTTTAGTTAGTTTTCGGTACGAGGTTTTTGTGTGTGGACATGGGTTCGAAGCCGGTTGTCTGTAAAGATTTGGTGGCCATTTCTGTGCCGCCTACACTATGGCAAATGGGCTGTGTGTTTTTCTATGCGCAACCCCTAGTATACCTTCCTGCGAGGAGTTTGCTTATTTTTGCCCTCTCCTCGTAGTGTACATTTTGAAGATATAGGGTTCTTGGGTTGGCTATGAATGATTCCGTGCAGTGTGCTTTGGGAACTGTCGTCTGTAAGGCTCGCAGTTTATCACTGAGGTCTGCTTTACTGCTGAGTATGGTGGTGTCGGGTTGCAATGTCTTGCGCGCTCGCTTGTTTACTTGTTTCGATAACGCTGTGTATCCGAACATGTGTTCTTAATCAGCCTGCTTTCTGTTAGCGCTCTTCGCATTATAAAAAGGCAAGAGGGGAATTTTGTGGTTTAACGTGACCATTTCTGGAGATCATGTGCCACGGGATTTCCGTTTTACTTGGAATCCAAACCACAGGCCATGGCATTTCACTTCGGAAATCTCATATGCATTGGCCGTCTGTAAAAGAACCTTCCATTGACTACACTTGTGTCCCCGAGTGTTGTGTTATGTATACCTATGTATAAAATATATATATAGTTTATTTGGCCATTTTTCTTTCTTGGGCTAAATGTGTGAAACAAAAAAAATTATTTATGCCCCGCTCTGAATTAAGAGAGCACATTGAAAGAAAATAATAGTAGGTGGCGTTAGTCTCTAAAAATTATGTCGTGAGCACTATGTTTTTGAAAAAAAATGGTGATTGGGACCTGAGTGTAGTATTTACCATTTTGGTAACGTGAGTACTACCGTAATCTGGTTACGTCTCAGGGGAATCTACCGACACTGTCTAGTACACCTTAGGAAGGCCATTGCCAGACGTAACTGATACCCTTGTATCCACGTCACGAGCAAAGCCAGTGCACTGTGGGAGTCAAACCTGCCTATCAAAGTAATTGTAACTCACCAAAATGACAGTGTCTCATCCCGGTGTGCAATTGGGCTTTTTAGTTGGTTAAAGCACACCTCCCAAAATTTTTTTTTTGAAACTAGTTTGAGATTCTTAATTCTTGCCATGCTTACGGTTTTCGCCCGCAACAAGAGAATCTGTCAAACTGTGGAACCATAACGTAGAACGTCTAGTCATTTCTACTTAGAAAGACTCCCTTAAGCTCTATGCTGTGATTTTATGCCTAAGTTGTGTTCAAAATATCTCTTTCCGGCCTTAAGCCTGATGGGCTTTCACTTGGCTTAGTGATGGCCTAATAGAAAGATGCCATGGTTCCCAAAAAAAAAACACAGAAGGATTTAAAATTACTCACTTCTAATTTGGCCATGTTGCCCTGTATATACCTAAAATACGAGAAAGAAAAAAAAATGCGCAGTTTATGTTTACTATGTAATTGTCGGTCTATTTTCTGATATCTCCCGCGTGAAAGAACTTGTGTGGCCATTTATGATGGGGGAAGTGATGTTATTTTATTTCTTTGGCCTTGGTGGAAGTCGTTATCGTCTTTCGAGCTTCAGTGCTCAGAAAGGTGAAGGGTTTTGCCCTGTTACGATATTATAGGCCTCTGAAATCCATTGAGGTGTTTCTTTGCTGTTTTCCGGCGGAATTTCTAGCAAAGTAAGCCTTGCCCTACTTCCACCGTAGCGCGTGTTTCTAGGTCTAAGTGTACCTGTATTTAAGGGCGTTATTGCGCTTGGCGCTATCTTAGCAGATTTTGCGGGAGTGTATGTATGTTTGACTGCGAGGTTTTGTGGGGTGGGTAATAATACCTTTCCTAATCCCCGTGTATTGTATGGTAATGCCTGTTTAATCTGTATGTGCGTGTACCGTGCATCCTGAGGGACTAATGCCGGTGTTCGCCTCCGTTCTGGCAAATTTGCCCTTTGAACTGGCGGTGAGGGCCGCTTAAGTGCCTGTTTTTGTCCTGCCAATGTGGTGTCGTGTAGCCTGTCCGCTTTCTGGCCCGTGGCCACGGCAGACTCCTGCCACTGTGTTATCCTATCTGTGTGAGTGTATGTAGGCTTTATATGTGGTAGGTCAGGATCTACGTCGTCAGCCCATGACGAGGTTACCTCCTGTTGTCCCTCTGTCGTATTATGTGTGATTGAAGGTCCTGGCTTCAACTCCCTCTCGTTCATCCGGTCCGAGGGGATTGTTCCAGGCTCTTCCCCTCGGCTTGGCAAAATTGCCTTCCGATCCGGAGCTGGAGGACGTGTGTCTGTGTAGGATGTATTCTTTAGTATGTTGGAGCCTAACCTGGCCGTCTCCTGGACTGTGGCCACGGCGAACTCCTGCCACTGCGTGGCAGTACTTGTCGAGAGGGACATCCTCGCAAATTGTCGAGTTAGCGTATCTACGCTTATGTCCTCTCTCGGCTGGGCTGGTGGCCCTACCATGAACTCAAAAATGGCCTTGTTGGTTTGGAGTTCACGGTATTCGTCCCAAATTTGGGTGTACTGCCTATTGAGGCATATGGCCTGTTTGCAAGTGCTTATGTGCGCATCTTAATCGCGCTGTCCTACCCTCTGACGGAGTGTATGGCTGTTTGCCCTGTATTGTCCCGATTTTCTGTTTTGAGTGTCCGTATTTGTGTTTGCCTGATCTGTATGTGCCTTTGGCATCTAGCCAATAATGCTACTAATATTGGCATACCCCTATTACCTTCATGGCTTGCAATCTCTTCATGAGGTGCCATTCTGCCTGAAGTGTATGGGCCTAAAGTAACAATAGAGAGAAAAAAAAATCTGTGCGTGTTTGCCAGTGTATTCCTATATCTCTCTGGTTCTGTATGGGGCTAGGGGGTTGGTTTATCAAGCCTTTCCCTTGTGTAGCTAGTTTAGAGCACCAAAAAAAAATATGGTGCTTTCTGTCTGGGGGAAAAAATTTTTCACTATCTGCTTGGCTTTTTGCGGTTCAGAGGGGGTCGTTTTGACTACGAGGGCTCGTTGGTTGAGTCCTGTTACTGCGCGTAGTACCCCGCCTCCACCATCTGTTTTAGATCCCTTATTTAGGGGTGGTAGGACCTAAAACGGAAGAGTTACTGTATTGATTTTGAATGGAGTGTCTAAAAGGGGGTAGCTGCCTTTGGAGGGGCAAGCTGACCAGTGTGGAGTGTTGTTTAGCGTTAGGAACTAGGGGGCGCTCCTATAAAGACTGTAAATGTGGTTTAAGGGATGTAGCCTTAGCACGCGGGTCGATGTACTAGTCGCCCAGCCGGCTACTTATTATATAATCACCTTGCTAGTGTCAGCGGTTCGGCACGCGCTTCACTTGAGCACGCGAGCCGCTGTGAGGAATACAATGACGTCTGAGTTGGCGTTATTACTACGGTGTGTCACGTCTGACTGTGACGGGAGTAAGGAAGGACGTTGGGACGTGAAGAAGAGTGTAGATCAGTAATGCAAGTGTAAGAGACTGACCAAGTGTTTATTGGTCAGCAATGAGTAACTGTTAGTCCCTTTTAAGGGATCTTGTGATGTTATAATGTGAGTACAAACTGTGGGTGTTAGGTTACAAAAGTAGGATTCTGAACACTGACTGACTGACTCACCTCGGTTGACACTGTCGTTAGCCTCCGGCTGTCTCGTCGAAGCACTGATGATGGAGAGATCCTCGTGACCCACTTAAGGCACCTTTTATACCTTTAGCCTCTGTTCTGTCAGCGCGTTGTGGCATAGTTGAACCAGTTTGTAGTATGTCGCTGTGTGTCATAATTACGCAAGGGTTGAGCTGCTTTATGGAGTAGCCAGCTGCCCTTATAGTATTGATGGATATTGGGTAGGCTTTTAAAGGGTTGCCTTTTATGAGATTTAGACAGATGATGGGGGGGATGATCTCTAAGGGGTGCATACCCCTTGGGTATTGTACATTATACTGCAATGTTAATATCACCTTAGAATGTACAGTGTCTGAAAGTAAGAGAATTTGAAACATGGCGTGCAGATATTTAATAAGTCAGAGAAAAAGACTAACTCTATTGACTAACTCTATTGCAATCAAACGGAAGAACCTCAAATTTTCTGATATTTTATAATCTCTACTAGGCAAATAATTGACACTCACAAAACCTGGTAATGTAGACTGGACGCTGAAAAGAACAGCGGTCAATAGTGGAAATGAATGAAATAACTTAAAACAATTGACAGACAAAAGCGCATTTCATGATTGAATTAGCGTGTGCTTAGTCCCAGTGCTACAAATCGACACAAAATAACTTTTTGGAGGTCAATTGTTGAATCATTTAACAATAATTTTTCGTAAGAAAGAGTACATAAGAGCTCAAGTATAATCCCACATTGTATCATATCCTATTTATTCTCAAATTTACGTGCATGAATTCTCTTACTTTCAGACACTGTACATTGGCTGACGAGGTATATAGTGCACATCTGCCTTAAAAGATAGCTCTTGTTACACGCTGGGGCACGCTAATATCAGATCTACTGGTCATACAAAGGTGTGCAAGACCAGATACAAGATCTGACAAAGCTCTTATATACAGGTTTGTTTTTGATGTGTAACATCTTTCCACCCGGTTGCTGGATATTTTTGTGGGAATGATTTTGAAAAATGGGACGGAAGTGGATCGGACGGAAGTGTGTAAGACGCACTGCCAGCTGGATCGTATCCCTCCTGGACATTCATCAACACTCAAAAATCTTTTTTATTTACACACTAATAACACATAACAATTCCAAGACTCACTTTTTTTCTTCACTGCCTACTTGATATTTCTACTCTGGCACTGCCTTCTTGATTGTTTTCGCACTGCCTTCTTGATACTCTGCTGCTAATTATATCAATATGACGCATTTTAACAGAATCCATCTGAAATTACGTGTTGGTCTCTGAATCAAGAGGTCCGGAGACTAGGCAAGCCTTTCATGATCTACTGCTGTGCATATTGCACTTACTCGCCAATTGGCCTATTTATAAGGAATTTCAGGTTATGAGCGGTGTCGCTTCTATTAATCTAGTTGATCCGTATCGTATTCTTTATTTAGGCTAGTGCTGGTGGAAGCTACAAATCATCTAATAAAATGAGTTCCATATTATAAACTACAATAACTGCAAAACACTCCCTTTTACAATAGATTAATATTTGTGCCAATAATATTATAAAATACTGGTGTATCAACAATTTCATGTGAGGTTTCTTCTATGTCAGATGTTACACATGCGACTACTGTAAGGCTCGTAAAGTTTTTTTTATTATTTAAAATTCTCAACATTTCCGATATATTTGTTTGTTTCACATTGTTTTCACTGATCGAATGACAGACAGTATTTATGTACAATACGGTTAAGTTCCGAGCGCAATTTAACTGTATGTATGCAATTACATTAAGCTAAAACTAAAGGAAGTAGGAGACTTATGTTACTTAGGAATCAGAATAACCAGTGATGGACGAAGCAAAGAGGATTTATACAGAAAAGGAATCTGTTGACATCGAATACAGATTAAGGCACTAGAAAGTCATTTTTGAAGCCTTTGTGTGGAGCGTGGCATTCTATGGAAGTGAAACTTGGACAGTTGGGGCATAAGAAAAGAGGAGAAACGTTTGAATTGTGGTGTTACAGGAGAATGATGAAGATCAGACGGGTAGATAGGGTTACAAATGGAGAGGTATTAAGACGGTTGGGAGAAGAGAGATGCTGGTGGCGAGATAGGTTGTATGACACATACTAAGACACCCAGGAAAACAAACATAGTTATGGAAGAAAGGGTCGAGGATAAGAACTGTAGGGGTAAATCACGATTATAATATGTTGAACAGATTGCCTCGGATGGAGGGTGTGGTAGCTAGTTAGAGATGGAACGATAAGCTGAGGACAGGAAAGCATGGAGAGCTTCATGAAAGCAGTCAAACGACTGAAGACTCAAACAACAACAACATCATATCCCGTGGACATCACATTGCTTATTGGAAAGCCGCTGGGGGTAGAAAGGGACGAAGCAGGACATACGAGTGAGTGCCAGTAAAAGGCAAATACTTAACCCCATACTCTTTTTTAAGGTAGAGACGTGCTATAGTACACAAACTATTCCTGTGGGAGTGTAAATGCATTTAAACCCTCTCTGCTATTAATTGCTGTGCATTTCACAGCGTTCCGTATTATATGAAAGCAAGCGAAATTCATTCCAATTGAAATAGCAACACTGGGAGATCTGTAGTATGAATACCTGTCCCTGGTCCAGTAATTACAACCAATCCCGTGGAGGAGTAAAGGAGCAACAATGCGTCACGTGGTCCACTGCTCTAGCCCATTCAGCTCCATGTAACCAATACGACGCAATTCAGTCGTGAAGTCTATATCAGGCAGCCTATGAATAGAGCTAATCTAGCGTATGACATATTGTCATCCTGTTCTTAGACAAAACATGCAAGCAAGACTGCAAACACGATATGCACTGCTGGCTTTGAATAACGTGAAATGTGCTGCAACTAGCAAATGCATTCCACTGAAACATTGCTCACATCCTGTGATAATATCTAGTTATCTTAATGAGTCATTTTCTTCTGGTCTTCAGTGAAGAAAACAGACGTAGCTATCTTGAAATTTGTAATGTTTGTAGGGCAGCTAGTGTCTTACATGAAACGTAAGGAACCTGTAACTTCTACCTCTCGTCTCCGCAGTCATTTGAGACTCTAATAGTCCTTAGTAACAGGGAATAAATAAGCTCTAAGCCAAACAAGCAATTATTACATGACGAGGCATCACTCTTTACCTAATGCCCACTCATATCCAACATACCGGTGAAAATAATTTTGGTAGCAAAGAAGGTAATAGAAGATTGACGTTATATTATAAGAAAGTTCAAACGTATTATAAGGTGCGTTCAAAAAGTAACGAGCCGGAGGCTGTAATGTGCAAACCGGTGACGACATCGGCTAATCGTGGCGTGTGTAACGAGGTGTGGTTCCGACCAGAGAGTGGAAGGAAACACCCTGTCGCTAGAGGGCATGCGTGCACGTCACGTGACGATGCAAAGCGAGCAGCAGCATGCATTAATCGTCCAACCAAGACCAAGACAGTGAGCCATTCAACATGCTTCCTGGTGTGGTTGAAGACTGTGGGGCACCCATTGGGCACACACTTTCCGCAAGTGCAGTCGTTCCTTCATGATGGTGTGCACACTTCCGACGCTCACTCCGACCACGGCGGCTATGGCGTTCACTGTCACTCGGCGGTCCTGGGTAATGGGTGCATCAACCAGCTGGACGTTGTCATCGGTAATGCAAGGGGGTGCCCCAGACCGGGCATCATTGGCTAACGACACCCGTCCTTTCCTGAAGCACTTGTGCCACGCCTTGACCCATGCAAGGGACATGCAGTGTTCGCCGTACACTTCTGACAGTCGGCGATAAATGCCCGTTCCCCCTACTCCTGTCGCTGTCAGAAACCGAACAACACCTCTTTGCTCTTCGTTTGACGCCTCCATGTCACTGTTTGCAATGCGACTGGTAGCGTTGGACGATTGATGCATGCTGCTGCTCGCTTTGTATCGTCACGTGATGTGCACGCGAGCCCTCTAGCGACGAGCTGTGACCTTCCACGCTCTGGTCGGAACCACACCTCGTTACACACGCCACGATTAGCCGATGTCGTCACCGGTTTGCGCATTCCAGCCTCCGGCTCGTTACTTTTTGAGCGCACCTTATACATTCCCCTTAATGCATTTCAAGCACTGACAAAATGAACTTGATACTTCTCGTGATTACTCTGTTCTGAGACTCGAATCATTGAATAGTGTATTAGGTACTAAGTGCACTAAAGTTTATTTTTAAACCAAGGCAATATGTCATAATGTAACACGAGAACAATAAATAGAGCGAGTTCCAGGAATAAGTTTGCAATTGAATTTTATTTGTAATGCAAGGAGTTCATAATTTTACCAGGCTGGGTTGGCTTCCAGAATCTTTGAAAACAAGCACGCATTAAGTTAATTGTGACACGAGCAATGGTAATGAAATACAGTAATTAATAATATTATGTTCCAGAATGGCTAATCAAATTCCCTGTCAAGAATTCAAATCAGATTAGTCACATTAGGTGATTATTCAGTGCAGTTGACTCATATTATAAAAAATTACTCTCTGTCTGGGTACTAAATATTTTCAACAATGAAAAATGACTTAATGTGCAATGAACGAAGCGCGTAAGATTACTTAACATAAATGAATGATAGTTAGGATGCACCTTAACTTATACTGTGCAGCATTTTCTTAATATTCAACCCAATGAAGAATTGGGTTTCTATATGTTGCCTTAAAAAGAACATATAAAATACAACACAACAATTCCATGTGTTGAAATAAACACATTGATGTGCAAATTTAAATTAGGCAACTCCAATACACTTCTTAAACTGATTAAGTTATGTTTATGTGTGGCCCAAATGAAAGAATAGACTTATATACACAACATTGTTCGTGTATGCATCTCTCTTTTCAAATAAAAGGAGTTGCCTAGTATCAAATTCGCTGCTGTGAGACTTGGAATGGTGAAATATTCTCATTTACTGGTATAAGCCTTTAGTTATCATCGTCGTTGTTCTTGTAGAGAAAGTTGATATGTAAGCTTTCTGGTAAGATGTTGTGGAACAGATTGATAATTGCAGCAGCGGCGCAATAACAGGCAGTTGAGGATGTAAATATCAAGGATATAAGATGTACAGAACTCAGGACACAGGAACAAAAGAACCAAAATCACACTGACAGGCAAGATAGCAAGGTGCAAAAACATTACATATAAAAATTTTGGGATATTATAATCACTGCTTCTTAAACGTTCTTTATTATTTCGGTAATTACCTATCGTAGAGATAATCACTATCCGATGAACTCTCCCGTCACAATATTATTGCTAGATAGTTCTTGTAACTGCCAACAGCACATCGTGACTTTGAACAGCCACTCCTTTTGCCCTAACTATGGAACGTTCAGGTCTGTAATGGCTTAGTACCACCTGTTGGGAATTTAAGATCGTTGAGCATATCAATATTTTACCTCCCTCAACATTTTCTCTTATTCCTACTTCAACTCTGTTTCATGAAGTCGTTAAAAGAACTCAATTTGTGTCTGCCTGGAAATAATTCAACAGATTCACAGTCTGTAATTCAATTATATTTTATTACACAGTATTGGGTACTGAGTGACTGAACTATTTAATGGATTACACTAGGTAGCTTTTTATCAATGTCGAATTCTTCATGATGGCTGCGAATGTATGGAGGCTAACGAGGTATGGGTGGTGCTGTTTTATGACGTTTTGAATACAGCTAGACACTGGCAGTGTATTCTCTCAGGACGGTAGTATGGGGAAAGAAATGAACACGGTAGATGTAGCTGATCATATTAGCCGTCTCAGAATGTGGGGTGTGAAGACAATGGGAGGAGCGATTACCGAAGGGGTAGATGAGTTCGGCCGTAGAGGGTAAGGGATGCAGAGGTAGACCTAGAAGACAATGGTTATATTGAGTTTGCAGACTGGACTGTAAACAAAGAGACAAAACTGTCTCTAATGGAAATGTATGTATTGTGCCATTGAGTTCGGAGACCAATATGCGTGAACCTCGAAATTGGTTGAGCATGAGACTCGAAAACTCTCAGGGGAAACTGGGTATGAAAAAAAGGTACTGAACTGAATTTGAGTTCCACGCCTAAATATAGGAAAGGACGAAACACAAAATTCTTAAAAGCACTTTACTTTATTTAATACAAATATCACAAAAACAAAATATAGCACTCCTGCCTATAGCTCAGGGTTCTAAAATTACAGTCCATAACCCATGAGATTCCTAATAAACTAAAATAGTGAACCTTCATTCAAAGAAATGTATTTTTGACCAAATATATATCGTCGTGTTCACACACTCCTATTATTCACTCTCATCATATTCACACGAGTCATTTTGTCACACGCACTTGTTTCAAATAATATTATATTTTCAATTATTATGTTTACTGGTTGCACATAAATTATCAGAAAAACCTGCTTGAAATTATCGGAATTGAGGTAAGTTGACATTCGATTTAATGATATCTCAGATATTTGACTGCTAGATCTATCAACCTCACATCTCACAAAATGATGACATGACTGTACAGGAAAATAATAATTTAGAAAATACTCATTCTTAATAAATCACCTTCGGTGTAGCTAGATTCCATTTGTTGTGACCTCATTACATTAAATGGGCTATAACTCTTCTACTAATAATCACTCGTATTTATTATTCTGCACATATTATTTAACTTTGCTCCAAATAATTAAATAACCACGTTGAATTTCATAAATATCACTCCTGAAGCCATCATGCTTAGCCCAAACGTATCGGTGCCATGCCCTCGACATGCACGTTTAACTGAGGCATCACCTGATTCTACATAATACAACATTACAACTTCAATATTCCTGGTCACATCTCATTCACAAATAAATATCAAAAGCTACTCTAATTCAGCATATTAATTACGTAGCTCATCACCGAATGAAAATTCTAATATTCTAGCGTATGAGGCGAAACTTAAGTCGGTCAACACTTATTCATAACACTCACCATTGTTTCATAATGAATCACTTCAAGCACAGATTATAATTATTATTTCAGATTTCAGAAAACTCTATAATTATTGGCTATATGCAATGGGATATTATAAACATCATTATTATTATTACTACAGCTTGATCCCATTGGAAAATTATTCGAAACAAAAAGCATCAATATCACACAAGAAAAATGGCACGCAAAGTCAAATATGATTTCAAATACTCAAAGACTGATTCAGGAATAAATCCAAAAATACGCTGGGATTAATACCTGATTAAATATATAATGAGCTCAGCCAACATAACGAGAAACTAGGCTTGGATAAGTAGACGAAAATATGGAAAACTACCTAGAATATGCAAAGCTAAATTAAATGGAACTAAGCTTGGATACACATGACTACGCTAAACATAACTACTAATGGTCTTACTTTGAGGTATTCAGGATGGCATTCTGGCCTCCAGATCGGACATGGCTGGCGTAGTCCGGTTCATCCATTATGTGCCCCACTGCACATCAGGCTGCTTCAAATCCTGGCCAAGTCAGCAACGGCTCTTGACAGTTCCCATAGTCTGGCCCATTCTGGATGTTTCTGGCCTCCTTAAGCGGCTGGAAATGTACATCGTCTTCTCTCTTCTTTCTTCGTTTCTTCCTAACCCATCTTCAATATTTAATGGTTGGTCATCTCACTATCGTAGAAAAGTCCACATGATTTATAGCTCAGATCACCATTATATTCCGCACACATGTTTGAAAAATGTTAATACCAGCGCTTGTGACTGTCTTGTACTCGCTAGGCTGGCTGGAATTACAATTGGTAGGCCCTATATGCTTAATTTCAACCGTGTTTCAATCACTCGAAGTATTGCCCACATATATCACGAAGTTGAAGGCTTTTAACTTGAGCGTGCAATCACTCTGGTATTATCACTTCTATTTTCCCCTCTCACAGTTCTTTTGCCACAAAATGTTTCACAGTCAATAATCAGTTCCAAATAGCTAGCGCAATTCAGCGAAAAAGATTTAGTTCAAACACTTACGTGAAATATTTCAAGTTACGTCTGCAGTACTTAAGGACTTTCCTGTCAGATATGGGTGTGCAGCCTAACTTCTTAGGCGCTCACAGCTCGGCGATACGGACTTTGCTCTTCTCGTATAACTTACTGTAGAATTTCAACACGCGCACAGAGATGACTTCAGCGAGGCTGGCTGCGAAGAAGATAATTCCGATAAGATAGCTGTCTGTGGAAAGCCTGCACGCGTCTTTTATACAGCCAATGGCGTGGTTTGCGGTCCAATGACGTAATGCATGTTCGCTTCCTTTCATAATAGCGCTTACATGCTTGACGATAGCAATATAATTCTTTCTGGAATATTACCATAAAATTGAGGCCTGAATTATGAAATAGTTATCTCCTCTGTTGAGCACTGGAATAAGCTGTATCAAGTTATTCTAGCAAGTTCCGGTATCTCGTGATTCACTGCTCGCTCAAGCTTAGCGGCGGGCTGTCTTTCACCTCTCACGGCGCTCATTCAAAAATGCAGCGTGGCGCTTCATTTAAACAGGCCAAAAGGCATGACCTCTGCCGGTCCCGGACGCAGTATATATGTATGTTTTGTAACCGAATACACGTACTTGGTACCTGTCTATATCCGCAGAAGGTTAGGATTGCAGAGGTCATTGGTCCCCAGTTAGAATAAACAATGAATCCTCGCTGACAGGTTGTACAAAATATACGTTTTCTAACAATAAAGGAATGTACTAAGGACTAGCTACTTAGAAATCACAACTAAATACGGTGGGGAGTGAGATCCTATCTCGAGGTGTGACGGTTATGTTTTGGGTAGTAAATGGGCGCCTATAACTACTTCCATAGCACATTATTTACTAACTGTTGAAAAAATAAGTCAAGAGAGTTCTATAAACCAGGACAGGCAATCTTAATGGTCACTGCAAAATGTATTAAGAAAACATATTTACACAATATTGAATTTATCTCCTAACTTAAACTTCAATAAATAAATAAATAATTACTAATATGAATAATAATATCAAGTAATCTCCCCGAAATAAAATAAAATAAATTCGGACTGTTACCTTTTCTGTTCATACATCTAACCATTCTTCCTTCAAATGCTTAAGGAGTTCTCAAAAATAAAACACTCTTTCTCCTCTGCCTACTTCGTCTTCTTTATATTCAAAAATAAAAATACTATTTACTTTTCCAATACTGATTCAACATTCTCCTACTTTTTCACAATACAGTCCTTTTTATCTATACATAAGATTCCTTATCTTCTATACAGCATCCTATATTACTATTTCTACTATTACTTTCTATATTTCTACCTTACTATTATATACTTCAAGTGTACAATATTTACTCATTTCATTTATTTCTCTAGTCTTTCTTCACATATCTAATTCTCCTAAATACATTTCAACATCCTCCTCCTTTATCTTAGACCTAGTCTATCACAGTCATAATCGTGTTACATGTCATAACCAATTAACTTCCCTGCGAATTGGTTAAGCTAAGCTAATTTATGTTTCTATCGCATCCTTGCTAATAAATAAGCATAATAATGATCAATAATCTGTCCTTGATCCATCTCAAACTTAACTTCTATCAATGTTGTTCATAATAATCATAGATTTTTTCTATCAAACAGCAGTTTTGTAACAGCAGCAATTATCAAAGCTTCTCCTCAATTATAATTTCATACAGTTTTAAAAAAACAATAAGCATTGCTTGTTCCCTTATAGCATATACAATTCCTCCTCATATAGTAATTCCTTCACACACTGTAATGGTTTTGGTACGTAACCAGCAACAATACATCCCGTAGTTGGGCGACAAAGGTAATGTTCTGGGCCATTTCGGTGGTCAAATGTAATGTGTTGTGTTACCTCAGCTGCTGAAAAAATACATATATTTATTGTCGGGTGCCAGGCCAGTATTAACCAATAATGAACCATAAAAAAATCGATGAATCTGAAATACAGCAAAAACAAAATCTTTTCACAGATCATGGTGTGACTGAGTCAAATAACCTATCAGTATTCACTTCGGGAGTTAGGGATACCTTATAGTAAATACTAGCTATAAATGACGAAAACCTATCATTGGATTTAGATTGAAATTTATTACGTGAAAAACAACATGTGCAAAAAATTGAAAATCTAGATAATAATCATAATAATAATAATAATAATAATAATAATATACGGACAATGAATTTACTGATTTTACTGATTACGGGGCCCAATACGGTAATGGAGGTGTATACTACGTAAATTTAATTAAAAAATGGTTGAATTTAAGTTGCCCAAATGAATTTCCAGAGTGACTTGAGTGTTACTTTGTTCATCGCTCATCGAGTAGATTCTCTTTATCGCAGATCGTTGCTTCTGTAGACGCATCGTGGTGAAGGTATGTTCCTCGAAGAATTGAATATTATGTAGAATAGAAGTTAATTATTGTTGATTCGACGAGGGAATAAATTCCAGAAATCATCGCAATAAAGTCTTTTGAATTCAACCTAATAGAACCGAAGTTCATTACTGATGTGGTTCTCAGAATGACTTAGTGAAATTTCAAACTAGCCATCTCTTCTGAAGTGCAACACAGAATAATGTTGACTGTGAGGCAGACAGCAATTGCTGCTCAGTATAATCTTTACACGGGGTGTGTATAGAGCGTCTCTACCTTAAAATACAGTATGGGATTAAATATAATATCTGCATGCCACTCGCACTAATATGTCCTGCAATTAGCTTCGTCCTCTTCTACCTCGGTGATGTTGCCATTTCCCAATAATGCAAAGTGATAAATCTCAGAAAATGTTTGCATGGTCTTATAGCGACTTTTCCACTCTTTACTATGATGTAAAATTAAAAGCCATGAATAATTAACACATGTCCCAATTCTCACAATTACGATATTTTAGCGCGAATCTATTTTTATGCACATATAAAACTTATCATGCCATAGCTAATAAACTAATGAACACAACATATTAAGAATTAATGTTTTATTGCCTGATGTTGGTAGAAGATATCCTATTTATCAGGGCAGTAATTCGTTTCATAATAAGAAAGTTACACTTTTTTGTTACACGTTACTTGAAAATTATACGATGGTGTCACAGAAAGGTTAGGTAGCGAGAAACTTTTTTGTTGTTGACTTTACGTCACTAACTAAGCGAGGAGAAATGTTCATTAATGTTTGGCATAGTTTTTAAAACAAACCACAGCTCGGAATCACATAGCATTCATAAGTTATCGCACTTAGCGTAATGCCCCCGCTCAGCACTAGTTGACGCAGCAATAATTTGTTTATTCAGGCGGGCTCGTTATCTTCACGACTACGTTTGATGAGTGTAGGAAAAGATTCTGTGCTACCCCAGAGTTATTAAATTTATTGTGGTGTGAAGTTAAACTGTGCAGTGAAGTGTTCCTTGCGTTTTTTTTTATAAATTGTGTTAATTATTGTGTCGCCTCCGTAGCGTAGCGGTCAGCATGGTTAGCTGCCGCCCCGGAGGTCCTGGGTTCGATTCCCGGCTCTGCCACGAAATTTGAAAAGTGGTATGAGGACTGGAACGGGGTCTACTCAGCCCCGGGTGTTCCAACTGAGTAGAGGGAGTTCGATTCCCACCTCAGCCGTCCTCGAAGTGGTTTTCCGTGGTTTCCTTTTGTTTTCATAAATTTTCTCACTACTCTCTGAGATTAGTTGTATCTCGTTTGCGTCTCGTGTCACGTTTTGACCTGAGCTAGTTTTCTTGTTTGCATTTTGGTTTGTCTTTGCACAATTTAGGTTTGTTGATATGCTCCTTTGTACTTCCTCCTCCGATTGGTGTGATCTGGGGGTTGTTTACAGCCGGGCAGTTTCAGATCCTACGATCCAGTGTTCCTAGAGGGATTCAACAGGTCTTGGTAAGTTATAAAAGGGTAAATCAGATTTGGCGCTAACGTTTTGGGTTTCGAATTGAGAAATCGTGTCTAGCGGGAGTGACATTTAGGTGTTGGGTTCGATTCTGTCGAACAGCACCATTTTCAGATACCTTCGCAACGATCAGTTATGAACACGTAGGATGAGCATTCTGGGCATAATGGCAAACCAATATTTAGGTATGAATGTTGGGATTTCATTGTGATGAATGAAGCAATTATGAGCGTACTCGATCTACATAATTTGTGTAGTATTGCAGCCATTATTGAAAATTTTGATGTTAGGTAATGCCACATGTTGTGTTAAATTCCTAGCGACATGTGACAGAGTAATGGAGGTATGCACAGGAATCTTTTTTCACGTGTCCAGTCGAGTTAAACACTTAATGGGGTCCATGGTGGAACTTCATTTAAGTGGGTTGGGTTTCTTTTGACCGGCTTACGATCATTTTTGCATCGTAGTAATGGTAAATTCTTTAATTTCAAACTAGATCATTTATTACTAAGGTCATTCTTGTGATTATTATGATTTGTGGCTATCGTCTGGGATTTCTGGATATTTGTGGAACATGCTTCGATAGGGTTAATTAGATATATGATAATTTAAGGTAAAGCTAAACGATTGAATATTTCAGGTATTGGCAATCTCGTTACTTCACAATGTCTATGCTCTGCTCTGTAATACTGTGTTCTTGTTATCTCTTTGTATTTCATATTTTTGTACAATGACATCACCGCCTGAGGTGATGACTGTGGCAGATGTCCACAATATGTTTAAATTCGTCCGTGAGACTATAGACAACTTAAATCGGGAATTGGAAGGTATCAAAACGTTTAACAAATCCAGTTTTGATAAACTGCAGGAAAGCAATAAGGAACTCATTAAAGAGAGTGTAGCCAAAAGCATTAAGGGTGAATTAGATCTGATGCAAACTACCCTTAACGATATTCAAGACAGTTCTAAACGAGTAGAATCGAAAGTAAATAATGTTGAGGCAAGTAATGATGAGATTCAGGATGACATTAAAATTATTCATTTTAAAGTGAACAATGTTACTGTTGATGTGAGTCAGGTTAGATCGAACGTGGCTAAAATGCAATCCACAGTAGACAATGTACAAACCTCAGTGGATTCTGTACAACTCGAGGTAGTTAATGTACAATTAAAAGTTGACACTATGCAATTAGACGTGGGAAATGTGCAACTTAAAGTAGATAATGCTAAGTCTGACATGGGTCAGGTTAAATCTAACATGGCTCAAATTCAATCCACAGTAGACATTGTACAGTCTGACATGGGCCACGTTAAAACCGATATGGGTCAGGTTAAATCTAACATGGCTCAAATGCAATCCACAGTAGACAATGTACAGCCTGACATGGGCCAGGTTAAAACCGATATGGGTCAGGTTAAATCGAACATGGCTCAAATGCAATCTACCGTAGATAACGTACAATCTGACATGGGTCAGGTACAATCTACAGTAGATAGTGTAAAGTCTGATGTTAATAATATGCAGATAATGGTGGATACTGTACAATTTAAGGTGGACAATATACAAGCCAGATTAGTTGATTTAGACAAAGAAAATAAACAATTTCAAGTAGAGATGAGGTCAGAACTTGATGCCAATAAAAAGGAGCAAAAAGAGGATGCTGTCCAAACTCAATTTACTAGCGAGTCCATTAAAACTCAGGAATCCTTTGCTCTGCTGCCTTCCTTCTCCTGTTGGTGGGATCAGGGGGTTGTTTTCAGCCGGGCAGTTTCAGATCCTACGATCCAGTGTTCCTCGAGGGATTCAACAGGTCTTGGTAAGTTATAAAAGGGTACAGTACCATCCCGAAGAGAGGGTGACAGTCCCTGCGTTACGTCACTTCAGATGTTGTAAACACAGCCCGCTCTGGTTAGCAAAATAACACCGCGCCATGTAGCGCTCTCTCAGACATCGATAATCGGAAATACAAAAAAGGTCACATCCTCCTCCCGACACAGTAAATAAAAGCGAGAATACCTTTTATTTAAATCATTCAAGATATTCTTAATACACTGGGACGTATTTTGTATCCGTTTACTTGATCTTCTTGAAAAATCGCTTCAAGTTTTTCTACCATATCTGTTTCTTCTGTAGCTACATTTTCCGTAGCCTCTTTAATTCTATGTACATAATTTAACATTGATGGAGTAAAGATGTGAAGTTATCATTGGATATAAGGTCATCAGTACACTGACGCCTTTTTGTTTCCTTTAGGGCTCTATCTTGATTCATCCCCTGTTTACTCTTGCTCGCTTGAGAATCTGCGCCTAATTCCTTTCTCTTACCACACTCATCTCCTCGTGTTTGTTCACTAGACTGATCCCGCCCATTTCTAGGCTGATTATTATCCCTTTTTCCGCGAGCGAATTCTTCGTCACGGTAGTTTTTATACGACCTATATCCTTGTTGCGGCCTATTCTCTGAACGATATGGAGCATCCCTAGAATAATTATATCTAGGCCGTCCATATTCTCTACGTCCATCATTCCTATTGTCGTATCGACGATTTTGCCAAGGTCTATCCTGGTATTCTCGATACTGATTGTTATATCTTCTGTCCCTTTGATAGTAATTCCTAATGGGTCCTGTTTTCTGATTTTCCTGCCCATAT
The DNA here is from genome assembly GCA_946902985.2 of Meconema thalassinum. Lineage (NCBI taxonomy): Eukaryota > Metazoa > Arthropoda > Insecta > Orthoptera > Tettigoniidae > Meconema > Meconema thalassinum. Next base: position 1,396,044,360 of record OX336389.2, read on the forward strand.
ACTCGATCAGTTTGCTGCGCCCTATCCATGACGACTGCATGCACTGTCCTAGGTTCCTGACGGACGTTCTTATTTACAACCATGGTGGAACTACAATGGTGAGGCGGATCGCTCCCTCTCTCTTGTGCGGATGACGTCACAACGGGGGCATTGCGTTCTGTGACACAGCACGAAGTACATGTATTTGACACGGCTCTGGTCTTAAATTGTAGGCATAATTAATAAATAAAATGTATTATAGCACTCAACATACTTTGTATTGTAAACTCTGATAATAATGTTGGTAATTATGAATGCGCCGTACCTCTAAATAATATTAATAGTCCAATAACGAAATCAACTATTTTCTTACATTGATGAATTTACACATTTTGCGATTCAATTTTCTCTGTGAATTGCCGAAACTTATTTTTCTGTTCAAGGCAAGCAACCTAATATATATTCGGGTTCGAGCTAAACAGTGAATAACCTCATATGCAATATTAATATGAGGCAATTTTTACAAGGTCCTGCTGGTTAATTCATTGAATATAAACATTGCGAAATGTCAGGAAATTTATGAAACGCAGCGTCCATTGTTGTTTCAACTTCCATATGTTCATTAGAGGGATACAAACGATTTCCCCTTGAAATAAACTGGAGCCAATCTGGGCCTTCATTACTGGGTTAATGTTCTTGAGATACCGTACAAAGAACACGGAACTACATGACCGCGTTGTCGCAGCCCCTAAATTGAGGAACCAACCAATGTTCTTGAGATAATGTTCGCAAATTTTTGTACTTATCCCTGAATCTATGTGCTACATATCCTGTACTGTATTTTAAACCTTCATGGTTCATTTCATCTTTAAAATCTGAGACATCAAATTCATCCAACATTCTGATGATCGGTCATTTTAAACATACTCATATTCATTTCCACAGTTTCGTAATTTGATTCAATAAATAAACTGGAAACTAGTTTTTCTTAGTCAGGAGCATCCACGATATCAGGAATAGGTTTGGCAACATTCACTAACGTAGCCTGCGAGAAACAGGTATCTGTTTCTGTTTCCATTGGTTTAATCATACACTATTCGTCAATATCCTCCTCTGTGTTTAAATTTAAAGTAAAAACTGAAGCAGAGGGCTTGCCCAAAATGTACCATCTCAATCTACAGTTTATTTAATATCCAGAGGATATTCGTGATCATTGGAGCCTCCCATTCCTCTAATACACACATCAAAAAAAGTTTTGCATCACCTCGGTTCCAAGAGTTCCGGAACCTTTAAATACAAAGGGAATAGAGATCAACACAAACAACATTTCAGCTCGTTTTATTGCTCATGAGACCCACACATTGCATGTTGTACCATCATACAGCTAGACTTTCAGCATTTGTGGTCCAGATTGCAGTACACACCACTACCTCTAATACCCAGTAGCACGTCCTCTTGCATTGATGCATGCCTGTATTCGTCGTGGCATACTATCCACAAGTTCATCAAGACACTGTTGGTCCAAATTGTCCCACTCCTCAACGACAATTCGGCGTAAATCTCTCAGAGTGGTTGGTGGGTCAAGACGTCCATAAACAGCCCTTTTCAACATATCCCAGGCATGTTCGATAGGGTTCATGTCTGGCGAACATGCTGGCCACTGTAGTCGAGCGATGTCGTTATCTTGAAGGAACGCATTCACAAGATGTGCACGATGAGGTCGAGAATTGTCGTCCATGAAGACAAATGCCTCTCCAATATTCTGCCGATATGGTTGCACTATGGGTCGGAGGATGTCATTCAGGTATCGTAAAGCCGTTTCGGAGCCTTCCATGACCACCAGTGGCGTACGTCGGCCCCACATAATGCCACCCCAAAACATCAGGGAACCACCACCTTGCTGCACTCGCTGGACAGTGTGTCTAAGACGTTCAGCCTGACCAGGGTGCCTCCAAACACGTCTCCGACGATTGTCTGGTTGAAGGCATATGCGACACTCATCGGTGAAGAGAACGTGATGCCAATTCCGTGGGGTCCATTCAGCATGTTGTTGGGCCCATCTGTACCGCGCTGCATGGTGTCGGGGTTGCAAAGCTGGACCTCGCCATGGACGTCGGGAGTGAAGTTGCGCATCATGCAGCCTATTGCGCACAGTTTGAGTTGAAACACGACGTCCTGTGGCTGAACGAAACGCATTATTCAACATGGTGGCATTGCTGTCAGGGTTCCTCCGAGCGGCAATCCGTAAGTAGCGGTCATCCACTACAGTAGTAGCCCTTGGGCGGCCTGAGCGAGGCCTGTCATCGACAGTTCCTGTATCTCTGTACCTCCTCCATGTCCGAACAACATCGCTTTGGTTCACTCTGAGACGCCTGGAAACTTCCCTTGTTGAGAGCCCTTCTTGACACAAAGTAACAATGCGGACGCGATCGAACTGCGGTATTGACCTTCTAGGCATGGTAGAACTACAGACAACATGAGCAGCGTACCTTCGTCCTGGTGGAATGACTGGAACTGATCGGCTGTCGTACCCCCTCCGTCTAATAGGCCCTGCTCATGCATGGTTGTTTACATCTTTGAGCAGTTTTAGTGACATCTATGAACAGTCAAAGGGACTGTATCTTTGATACAATATACACAGTCAACGTCTATATGCCGGAGATCTGGGAACCGAGGTGATGCAAAACTTTTTTTGATGTGTGTATATGTGAGAAGGTTCTCCAAAATATCTTGATTTAGACGATAAGTTATTATGTACTCGATTTGGTACATGGGCTTCAAGCATCTAAAAAGGTTAACTAAATACGTGTTGCTGAGTAGAATTCATTTTCGAAATGGGAGTAAGGCTTTATGTCGGTCAACTCTCATGGACGTTATCAACTCATTGACATTATTTAGCACACTGATTTGCTTGTCTAAATCAGTACCAAATGCATTTCATTCAGAATAATTATGATGATGATAATATTTTGTTTTTAGGGGTCTTAACATCTAGGTTATCGGCCCCTAATATTTTTGGTGATAGTGAAAGATGAGATGAGAATGAAAACTATAAGTAATACAAACTAGACTTACATACTGAACGAAGAAATGGTAAACAAACAAAGGATAAGGCAAATAAAGGACAGAAAGGAAATAAATGCCCTCAACCCTCGAATAGTGAGGATTGACGGACTTGGAAGGGAGGAGAGCCATGAAAGGCGGATAGGAAAGAGGAGAGGGCCCATCCCAAGTCAGTGGTAAAAGGGGACAAAATGGACCCAGCTCAGGAATCCCTCGGGATCGCCAACTCCCGAACTCACCAGCCGTAAGCCCCTGAGGGTGTAGCACAATCCAGGGTGCACCAGAAGTGGTGGGGCTACATACACCCTGCCTCCTTGAGGGCCTTGAGCAGGAGGCAGGAGATAACATGAAAAGAAAAATAAGGCTGATCCCTCGCAGAAGGAGGGTATCAGGAAAGATGAGACAAGGGCCAATTAAGGCGGAAAAGGAAGATACTCCCTAGGCCTCGGAAAACCGTCGGGGTTGGAAGAGAACAAGAGTTGACCAAGAGAGGTCGACAGGAAAGAAGATGGAGAGGAGCCCGGCACAAGTAAGTGGAAGCAATGCCGGACAGATGGGGTCCCGTGGTCACCAACCCACGTCCCACAAGTTCTGATCCCCTGGGGGCTTTCAGAATGACTCCCAAATTTGTTTTTAGCATTAAGTAAGCCAAACCAGTCATTTATTAATTTTATACATCTAGCAGCTTCTTCTCAGTCAATGTTTTTAATCAAACCTTTCCCTCCACACCATTCAAGAGCCTTTGATACCTGGTTTGAAAGTAGTCTACTTGAGCTGCAGGCCGAAATTTTTGTCTCTCTGATCCCTTTAAGTTTACATGATATCGGCTAATTTTGTGCGCAATAGTGAGTTCAGAAGAAGACATAGACATTAGTAGTTCCAAAACATTCCTTGCTCACCTTTTTCCCATTGAGCAGTACACATCCCTGGTCTAATTACGGACAAATCTAACAAATGATTTCTCACAAGTTTCAATAAATGAGGAATGTTTGCAAACACAAACACCTTTAAGGAACCGTCGCTTGGATGCTTGAAGACACATTCCTTATTATGCCGTTGACAGAGATTGAAATTCAATACTTTCACTAGCAACGTACACACCTGTCAACATTAACATAATTATTTCAATCGACTGTGGATTCACGCGCTTGACTCCCGCCTTTAGCCACAAGTCACGGCAGCTCCCGTTGTGACGTCATCCGCACGAGAGAGAGGGAGCGATCCGCCTCACCATTGTAGTTACACCATGTTTACAACAGGAATCGCACTTGTACTAGTATAATCCAATTTACGCAAAAGGTCCTCCATGTGCACCAAATCAGACACACCTGATGAAATGAGGTATCTACGGACTTCCACGGGCAATTGACGGGATATAGCTTCAATCAATTCTCCATGCGTAAGAGAGGGCTGCAAAAATCTGAGTTTTGAAAGCTGCATCGCGCAGTACTCAGCGTAGCTCGTTGGTCAACTATTAAAATACTTTTTGTAGTAAATATCTGAACGAATTTTCTCCTGAACCTCCACTGACCAAAATCTCTTAATAAAGGCTTCCTCAAAACTCTCAAAATCTTCGAACGTGTAACGGAATTCTTTGAACCATAAAAGAGGGCCATCCGATAAATAACGTTCCACAATACGTAATTCTCCCTCTGGAGCAATATGATTTTCCACTAAATAATCCCGAATACGTCTCACGAACTCAATTGGGGCCATCCCATCAAGGTTGCTAAATTTTTTAGGTTTTTCTTCAAAATTGCGAATTATCGTGATATTTCGTGATCCATTTGACGATGTATTACCTCTGGCTTACCCTGCAGTTTGATTGCCTGTCGGGATCTTGTACTGATCTCGACGAGATTGTCCCACTTGCAATCCTGATGGAGTATTTCCATCTATTTCCCCAGTTGATTGCAAATTTGAAAAGGTTGGATATAGATTATGGCGAGATTGTTCCACTTGCAACTGTTCCGCCCCATTCGATCTACACGCTTCCTGGAAGTTTGTGTGTCCCGAAGTGTATAAATCATGACCATCCTTAGTCGAAAGTTCAAGCCTAAACTGGTTAATATCCTCTTTCCATTTAACTTTTAATTCTTTCTTTAAAGCCTCTACGTCAATATGTTCAGCTAAATTAAACTTTTCAAGTTTTTTCTCTAACATCATTTAATTCGGACGTTTTTCTTTCTCTTTCCCCAATGAACTCAATTTTGTCCTGTTCCCCTTGGTTTCAATCTTTTTAATCCTATCCTCTAACAGAGTCCTACATTCATTAATACGTGTGATTTGGGAATCCTGATTGATATCTATTCCCTTATTAAATTCTTCTCGAACATCAGCAATATCCTTATTCAACCTTATTTAAGCGTTAGCAAGTTTCAAATCCAATTCGGCTTTGACACCTGCTACAAACTCTTGCTTAATTTTAATAATTTCCTGCCTGAGTACACCAACATTTTCATCCATTATAGCCATTACATCAATTTCAATGTCTGCTCTAAGAAGTGTTGTATGGTCCTTTACCTGCATTTGTAAAGACAACATGTCCTTTCTTAGCAGAGCAAAGGATTCCTGAGTTTTAATGGACTCGCTAGTAAATTGAGTTTGGACAGCATCCTCTTTTTGCTCCTTTTTATTGGCATCAAGTTCTGACCTCATCTCTACTTGAAATTGTTTATTGTCTTTGTCTAAATCAACTAATCTGGCTTGTACATTGTCCACCTTAAATTGTACAGTATCCACCATTATCTGCATATTATTAACATCAGACTTTACCCTATCTAGTGTAAATTGTACCTGACCCATGTCAGATTGTACGTTATCTACGGTAGATTGCATTTGAGTCATGTTCGATTTAACCTGACCCATATCAGTTTTAACCTGGCCTATTTCTGACTGTACATTGTCTACTGCGGATTGCATTTGAGCCATGTTAGATTTAACCTGACCCATATCGGTTTTAACGTGGCCCATGTCAGACTGTACATTGTCTACTGTGGATTGCATTTGAGCCATGTTTGATTTAACCTGACCCATGACAGACTTAACATTATCTACTTTAAGTTGCACATTTCCCACGTCTAATTGCATAGTGTCAACTTTTAATTGTACATTAACTAGCTCGAGTTGTACAGAATCCACTGAGGTTTGTACATTGTCTACTGTGGATTGACGTTTAGCCACGTTTGATCTAACCTGACTCGCATCAACAGTAACATTGTTCACGTTTAAATGAATAATTTTAATGTCATCCTGAATCTCATTATTACTTGCCTCAACATTATTTACTTTCGATTCTACTCGTTTAGAACTGTCTTGAATATCGTTAAGGGTAGTTTGCATCAGATCTAATTCACCCTTAATGCTTTTGGCTACACTCTCTTTAATGAGTTCCTTATTGCTTTCCTGCAGTTTATCAAAACTGGATTTGTTAAACGTTTTGATACCTTCCAAATCCCGATTTAAGTTGTCTATAGCCTCACGGATGAATTTAAACATATTGTGGACATCTGCCACAGTCATCACCTCAGGCGGTGATGTCATTGTACAAAAATATGAAATACAAAGAGATAACAAGAACACAGTATTACAGAGCAGAGCATAGACATTGTGAATTAACCAGATTGCCAATACCTGAAATATTCAATCGTTTAGCTATACCTTAAATTATCTTATATCTAATTAATCCTATCGAAGCATGTTCCAAAAATATCCAGAAATCCCAGACGATCGCCACAACTCATAACAATCACAAGAATGACCTTAGTAATAAATGATCTAGTTTGAAATTAAAGAATTTACCATTACTACGATGCAAAAATTATCGTAAGGCGGTCAAAAAAAAAACAACCCACTTAAATGAAGTTCCAACATGCACCCCATTAAGTGTTTAACTCGACTGGACACGTGAATAAAGATTCCTGTGCATACCTCCATTACTCTGTCACAAGTCGCTAGTGAATTTAACACAACATGTGGCATTTCCTAACATCAAAATTTTCAATAATGGCTGCAATACAACACAAATTATGTAGATCGAGGACGCTCGTAATTGCTTCATTCATCACAATGAAATCCCAACATTCATGCCTAAATATTGGTTTGCCATTATGTCCAGAATGCTCATCCTACGTGTTCATAAATGATCGTTGCGAAGATATCTGAAAATGAAGCTGTTCGACAGAATCGAACCCAACACCTACATGTCACTCCCGCTAGACACGATTTCTCAATTCGAAACCCAAAACGTTAGCGCCAAATCTGATGTACCCTTTTATAACTTACCAAGACCTGTTGAATCCCTCGAGGAACACTGGATCGTAGGATCTGAAACTGCCCGGCTGAATACAACCCCCAGATCCCACCAACAGGAGAAGGAAGTACAAAGGAGCATATCAACAAACCTAAATTGTGCAAAGACAAACCAAAATGCAAACAAGAAAACTAGCTCAGGTCAAAACGTGACACGAGACGCAAACGAGATACAACTAATCTCAGAGAGTAGTGAGAAAATTTATGAAAACAAAAGGAAACACATTGATCTTCCCGGCACAATTTATGTAGTTATTATGAATTATGACTCTCGGATTGAACTGCTGTAAAATAAAATATTTATTCAGTAAAAATGGTACTGAAAGAATCCCTCAGCTGAACATAATACAATAATGTACACGTATATACATATATAATGTTTCTTAATGAAACAAGGTCCAATGGCAACACTCACCATCTACACCATCTTATTTGTTTAAATTGTACAAAAAGGAATCACCACTGAGGACGCTGTTGAGCCAAGAGTAGGAGTTCAGTTAAGTATAAATATGTTTGCACCGTGTCAAACGAAAATGCAAAATTTGAGAAAGATTACCGAGAAATGGCTGTACTTAAAAAGATCTCTCGAAAATCGCCACAGGGCTAATTAAATTTCATAGATATGAAATTTGAAGTAGACCTAAAGTGAAATCACAGTAAATATCCTAGAGATACTATCTCCAATTGATTTGAAAACTAAATGTCACACACGTCACTTGATGACGTATTCTAACAAGACGAAAATTAAGTAAAACAAGAACCACCATTAAACTCCAACGAAACATTTCGCAAACTTTAGTTACACACCACTTGTCAGTCGCACAATATTTCTATCGACTTCATTTTATAAGTTTCACAATCATAATCACTCACAGTGATCCAAAAAACCTCCAGCTTAACAATATATCACGTGGTTCCAATAGTCCACGAGCTCAATTTCACAATCAATTTTACTTCACTAATAACATTAATGTTACAGCTGATTAACGAGAGAAATCTTTTATATCAGTATTTTTCAAGGATCAAATTCCTAAATGGCTTAGCAAAAATACAATTTCGAAAAAACACCAAGATTTAAACATACATCCTTGAGTTCGGAATCAAATAATCTTTTAGAGTAAATGTCAATCAAATACCCATCACGAAACCATGATGCTGAAGTATATTATAACGTCAAACGATTTAAATGTTAAGGAAAAATTTACTTGCAGGGAATTACAGTAACACGACCATAACGGTGCAAAAATCTGATAAAATAATCATAATACTAAAACGCAAATCTTCTTCCTAAATGGTGGTCTTCCCAACGATTGAAAATTTCAGAAAATTACGACGAACGGAAAAACTGACGCAGAAGCAAGAAAGAAATACTAAATCCCAACAAGACATGGATAAACTAGTTCGTCAAACGAAGTCAAAAAGGAAAAAAAACTGGGGTCAAGAAAGACAATGATTTATCTGACTTAAAGCCCCGTCATCAAATAAACTAATTACACAAACTAATTGGCAACTGGATACAACAAATGAAAATGCTCGACTACTACCAAAGATTGTCAGATTTATACCTGAATTTGAGATGATGGAGGTGCGTCATTCGGAACAAAATATCCCGAGTCCGTCTTCCAAAAGGACCTGGCCTTAAGTGGAAAGACTCAACATCCTGTCATAGAACCCAGATTCACGTCTCCCTATGACCACACCCCGGGTGGAACTATGCATCAGATCCGGTATAATCTAGAAGTTCCCACACGAATGTTGTAGACATCATTCTTCATTGACAATCTTGATATGATAGCAGAGAAGTAACTTCAAATTGCTTCCGCGGTTTACGCTCGTCTCATCCATGACTCTGAGTGAGTTACAGTTCATGGCGAAGGTATTCAGAAAATGCTCTAAAACATATCTGGCTAGATGTACTCCACAATTACTTCACTATGTCAGAACTCCACTCGATTATACTGTGCTCCTGTATAACATTTTAAGCGTTCATTTTCGTGGAGCGCGAGCACCAAAGTCTAGTTCCTATCGTCGACCGCTTAGAATGCATGTTAGACTGTGGATAAAGATCAAGCAGCGTTTAATTTCCACAGTTAACTCAGTCCTGTTTTTCAAGGCGAAAAGCCTGAATAGGATATCAGTAGATCCCAATCGAAACAAGAATAAAGTTTAACCAAACTTAAAGAAGGTTTAAACCATACAGAGACTCCACTCGAGTGCGTATAACGAACTTCTCGTACTATGCTATAATGTGGTCACGCCAATCCACGCGGAGAAAATTCCGCCTGCATCACCTTACGGATCACACTCAGCGATCATCGCACACACTGCGGTCCCGCTCAGGTAAGCAAGCCAGCAAGAACAAGTAAGTCTCACACAGAGCTCGCCAGACAACTCACCCCTCCGTCAGCTACTGACGTCACTCGACCTCGAGTCTACCCACAGTCACATGGTCCGATCAGGGCAAGAGAGGGCGATGGCCCCTGCGTTACGTCACATCAGATGTTGTAAACACAGCCCGCTCTGGTAAGCAAAATAACACCGCGCCATGTAGCGCTCTCTTAGACATCCATAATCGGAAATACAAAAACGGTCACAGTACCTTCTTCAAGCCCACGACCGCCTCCTTCCCTCTTCCTTGCCTATCCATCCTGACCATCCATTACCTTCCCTCATGAGGCCCCTGTTCGCTTTGCAGGTGAGGCCGCCTGGGCGAGGTGCCAATCACACCTCACCAGTTGTATCCACTCCGATTAGATGTTCCCAGCTCTAGGACACTGCCCGTAGAGGCGGTAGTGGTGAGTTCCCTCACTTAGTCCGTGGGTTCCACCAACCTGGAGGGTAAACGACTAAGAAAGAAAGAAAGAAAGAAAGAAAGTGTTAATTATTATTAAGTTATTATTATATTTATTATTGTAATATTCGCGATGAATACAGCAACTAGAAAGCGGCGTAGTATTGGCAAATTGCACACTAGAGAACGGATTATAGTACTGAAAATATTTAATTATTTCTTAACAAACATGAACGTTACCGAGGCAGTTGAAATGACAGCAGAAGCTACCGGGTGTTCAAAACGTTTAGGTTATAGAATAAGAAAGGAAAGAAAAGGGAAAGTCCTCTGAGGAAAAGAAGAAAACTTTCTTCGGCTTTTCCCAATTAATTGGGGTCACCGGAACCAACCAGGCTCATTTTTTATTTGGCCGGGGATTTAAAGCCGGATGCCCTTCCTGACGCCACATGACATTTCAGGTGAAAATTCCACGCCGCTGTCACTGGAATTCGAACCCCGGCCGTCCGGGTGAAAGACCAGCAGCTTAGCCACTGCGCCATCACGCTCCCCGAAGGTCCTCTGAGAACCCCAGCAAAATTAAAACCTAATAGAGCGAGTAAACAAAAAAAAAAATGCTAGGTTAATAAAGTATGATGGAATACTACAAAGTGGAGTCCTTCGCATCGTTCATTCATTGTTCTTTGAAAACATACCACCAACATTAGATATAGTTTTGAGCAGGGTAAACAGTGATGATACACTGCCAAATTTTTCGAGGTCCACTTTAAATGGATTTCTTCATGACATAGGGTTTGAAAATGTAAGAAGAGCCAACAAATGTTCCCTGATTGAAAGGGATGATATGATCAGGTGGCGTCATAAGTATCTTAGAGACTTAAGAAGATTTAGGAATGTAGGCAAATTTTTTGTTTTTACTGACGAGTCTTGGGTGATCATGGGCCACACCGTGACAAAAGAATGGAAAGATACTAAAATTAAAAGTGCTGGTCAGGCAGCAATTGAGGGTGTTAGCACATTTATTTATCGTATGGCTTTTAGTGCCGGGAGTGTCCGAGGACATGTTCGGCTCGCCTGAGTCTGTAGCTGCTTCCAGCGGACACCCTTAGGGTGAGCTACAAGTTCCGTTCAATTTCAAGTGGTTCCAACTTTCGCTACAAGATATCAATGATACCTAGTGGTGAACGTTGGAACTTTGATAGAGCGTTCCGACGAAATCTAACCTAACAATTTAGCTGCACACAAGTTTAGTCTGTGGAAGCATCTTTTACATGCCATACATCTATGACAAGTCTTAGGCCACATAGGACTTGTGGGTCGATGTTTGCCTTGGTTCATGCCGGGAATGAACAAGGGTTCGTAAATGGTGCCAAGTTAACTTTTCTGTGCCAAAATAACACGACAGACACCCACGATGAAATGACAGGTGAACTATATGAAAAGTAGTTTGTCGAGCAATTGTTGCCCAATGTTCCCGAAGGATCTATCCTAGTAATAGACAATGCAGGCTATCACAGTCGGAAAAGAGAACTCTTACCTACAACGTCATGGAGAAAAGATCGGATTTCGAAATCCGAAATGATATGCCAAAGCGGGAGCTTCTTTTTATTGTGAATCAAAACAGAGAGATATATGATAAATACATAATTGGCAAGAAGGCGAAATCAGCAGGAAAACAGCTTCTTCGCTTGCCAACATACCCACTGTGAACTTAATCCCATCGAAATGGTATGGGCGCAAGTGAAGTACTATATAAAATTGAACAACGTCTTATTCAAAAACAAGAGATTAAGACTTTAATTTCGGCTGCATACCACCACGTGACCACACAAAATTCGGCAAACTACGTGAACCACACCACACCACACCAAAAGAATCGAAAGTGAACTGTGGAAAGCAGATGAGATTCAAGATGACGAGGAATAATTCTTGATACGCTTGTCATCTTCATCACCACCATCATCATCATCATCATCTTCGTGTTTTCCACTCTCGATGGATCGCTTACTGGTTCCGATGCCGCTGAAACTGAACCATCCCTGGACACGGGGGAATTTATGGAAGGGTTAACACCACTACCTCCGGTCACGGCAACGAAGATTAACGGCCGAGGTATCTGATGCGCTGACCATGTGTCACCCCAATATCTGTAGGCCAAATGGCTGGGCAGCGGTCGCTTGGTAGGCCTAGGCCCTTCATGGGCTGTAGTGCCTTGGTGTTTTTTTAACACCACTACCGGAGGATAGTGGGCAGGCCTGAAGTTATGTGATGTGTTATTTTAACTTTCAATTTTCTGATAATTATTACATTCGTGGAAAATGTCATATTATTATTTACTATAACCTACTGTATGATATTCGAGAAAATGTAATATAACATATTATAATATTATCATATTCATGAATAATTGAAAATTATAATTACCTAATGTGTGCATTAAAATTGCGCTCTGAGGTTTGGTGTATCATATCTAAATTTTATACCGTCGTTCGCTGCAAGGCATGAGGTACAGTTATATACAACAAACAAATATTTCGGGAATTTCGAGAATTTTGCGTAAAATCAAGCCTGTATATGAGTTATGTTAACATAACGTGCCTGGCCTTGCAGAATTTTGCATTTATGCAGCACATCTGGCATCAGCGCGCTCCATTTAAAACGTACTGTCTTTTAAGGTGGAAACGCACTATAGACAGGCTGAACCAAAATGTTTCTGCCAATAGACCCGGTGTAAGGATGAAAAAATGGTACTGGCAATTTATACTGTTTCCCTTGAGCTGCAGTGTCAACAATGAATTCCAGTTGTACAGGATGTCCCCTGCGGGCATGGCTAGAGGTTCCTATGACTTTCTGGGCTAAATTTGTTATATTGTCCAATGCTACCTTGGAAAATACACAAACCGCCTACCTGTGAAAAGGCGTGGGCAAGACAAAGTGTGATTGGATGGCGTTGGTCATATAATTGTTACGTGCAAGAGCCCGTCCCAACGTTTCAAACATGTATCTACCCCTGGAGGGAATTCATGACATTTTGAATCGACCGCCTGGTGACTTGATCCCCTTTGTGAACACGAGATGGCACCTGCTGTCGGACTTCGGGGTTCCTTCAAATGGTTCCTTCTTCTCCGCTAGAATGCGTTAGTTGTGCCTTATTAAACTCTTCCCTTTTCGTGGCATAATTGAAGGAAATTATATTCCACGTCATAAACAAAAGAATATATATACTTCATGATACCGCCAAATTTGTTACTTAATTATGACATTGTTGATTGAGGTGTCAAGCCTTGATTGGACGTTGAATATTTACATGAATGCAGTTCGGTATCTGACGCGGAATTCTCCGCCATCTTGTCGAGTTCATGGTCTGTCGTCTTGTAAACAACAAGCCAACTGGTTGGAACAGTATCTATCCGTTGTGCTAGGGGAGCCTTGGCCCCTAGCTTTTACCAAAAATGAATACAAATTCAAGAAAAGGAAACGCATGTGCTACATAAGGATTTAATTTCATCGTTCCGCCGTGAAGAGGAAATATGCAAAGTAAATCGCATCTGGATACAACAGGAGTGCTTGTGACATCAAAACGGCGCATGGGCGTGTTAGCCATTTTTAAGGCAATCAAGTGCCAGATTATATTTTATTTATATTGTGTGTTAATTATTTTATTTTCATTGTGTCTCCGTTGAGAAGGATGTAAGGTACGTTGAATTATACTTTTTTATTTATTATTGTTATGGAGCTCCGATATCGTCTTATAGTAATGTTTTAATTCTGTACCTTATTTGTTTTATAGGCCTAATATTTCTGTTTGTCAACGTTACCTGATATATAAAAAAAGGTTTTTGTTTTCTTCGTACCTTCTGGAGACACATTTCTAAGGTTATTTTACGTTTTAAATTATTTTTTATTTTCCTTTGGCAATCTTGGAATTGGCATATTATTTATCTGATTTAAGATCCGTGGCTCCTCCCTCTTGTTAATAGTGTTTAGACGTAATTGTTTTCCTCCGTTCTTTTCTTTCTGCTGTTTTTAAAATTTAGTTTTGCTAAATTGTTTGCCGTAATTCGATCAGACATGCAGTCTCCTGTTTTTAGTGGCCATGTTTGTTTTTTGTTTTGCCGAAATGAATTCTGGTCTCGAAGTCAGTCTCTTGGCGCCGACCGCGAAGCTCTAACGTGTTGTGGTGTTAGCTTAATATTTTTTAATTTAATCTTATTGGTTTAACTTTGTGTTTTTGGTAAATGTTCCTGTGTTTTTCTCCGTCATGCAAATTTTGAATTATTTTCTGATCCTATTTTATTTGGTTAATTTTAATTTTTAATTTCTCGTTTTATCGTGGTCTGGATCTCCGCATGTCGGATCGGTATTGCATTCCCTTGTAAATTATCAAGCCCTTTCTCATTTAATCATCCCTGTAATTTTATTTTAATTTTTGGGCTTTATAACATTTTAATTTTTAATTTAATTCTTGTCTTTTTGTTTTGCAAGCAAGCATGTTCTGCTTCTGGTGGAGGTGCTCTTTTAAATTTTAACATTAAATTTTCATTTTCATTTTTAAGTAGCTGTTGAGGCATTATTTCATCGACAGCAGTTCTGTCGGTTATTGGGGGGTGTCTGTAGAATAGCCTGTGCGTTCCCCTTCTCTATTTTCCTTCCACCCCTTTTGGAGCTCTTCTGTTGGGACTTGTCATCTGGAGGTGATTTTGCTGTGGAAGCGACGCGGACCCCTAAATAAAGGTAACGCTAGCCGTCCACGGGTGGCAATAATTATAACCAATTCAACACAGGTTAGATGTGGAGAATGCCATAAAAGCACTACAAAGAAGTGCAGGAAATGTGATGTCGGTTGCCACGCAAATTGGTTCGAGAAGTTCCACTCATGAGTGTTTGTGATATACATTTGCTGCTGAGTAAACTCCCTGCATGGGGGCTGTAGACATGTTAGACCAAAATGTATTTGCTTGTATACATCCTATCAGGATGGTGAAGTTTTCCCTGAGTTGCACTTTCAGCAAGTATATTTTGGTTCTAATAACTTATACGTATTGTTTTTTGTTCTGAATAATATTGTTTTGCATTTTTATTGTCCTTCCTGCGCAATTTCTTGTACACACATCAAAAAAAGTTTTGCATCACCTCGGTTCCCAGATCTCCGGCATATAGACGTTGACTGTGTATATTGTATCCAAGATACAGTCCCTTTGACTGTTCATAGATGTCACTAAAACTGCTCAAAGATGTAAACAACCATGCATGAGCAGGGCCTATTAGACGGAGGGGGTACGACAGCCGATCAGTTCCAGTCATTCCACCAGGACGAAGGTACGCTGCTCATGTTGTCTGTAGTTCTACCATGCCTAGAAGGTCAATACCGCAGTTCGATCGCGTCCGCATTGTTACTTTGTGTCAAGAAGGGCTCTCAACAAGGGAAGTTTCCAGGCGTCTCAGAGTGAACCAAAGCGATGTTGTTCGGACATGGAGGAGGTACAGAGATACAGGAACTGTCGATGACAGGCCTCGCTCAGGCCGCCCAAGGGCTACTACTGTAGTGGATGACCGCTACTTACGGATTGCCGCTCGGAGGAACCCTGACAGCAATGCCACCATGTTGAATAATGCGTTTCGTTCAGCCACAGGACGTCGTGTTTCAACTCAAACTGTGCGCAATAGGCTGCATGATGCGCAACTTCACTCCCGACGTCCATGGCGAGGTCCAGCTTTGCAACCCCGACACCATGCAGCGCGGTACAGATGGGCCCAACAACATGCTGAATGGACCCCACGGAATTGGCATCACGTTCTCTTCACCGATGAGTGTCGCATATGCCTTCAACCAGACAATCGTCGGAGACGTGTTTGGAGGCACCCTGGTCAGGCTGAACGTCTTAGACACACTGTCCAGCGAGTGCAGCAAGGTGGTGGTTCCCTGATGTTTTGGGGTGGCATTATGTGGGGCCGACGTACGCCACTGGTGGTCATGGAAGGCTCCGAAACGGCTTTACGATACCTGAATGACATCCTCCGACCCATAGTGCAACCATATCGGCAGAATATTGGAGAGGCATTTGTCTTCATGGACGACAATTCTCGACCTCATCGTGCACATCTTGTGAATGCGTTCCTTCAAGATAACGACATCGCTCGACTACAGTGGCCAGCATGTTCGCCAGACATGAACCCTATCGAACATGCCTGGGATATGTTGAAAAGGGCTGTTTATGGACGTCTTGACCCACCAACCACTCTGAGAGATTTACGCCGAATTGTCGTTGAGGAGTGGGACAATTTGGACCAACAGTGTCTTGATTAACTTGTGGATAGTATGCCACGGCGAATACAGGCATGCATCAATGCAAGAGGACGTGCTACTGGGTATTAGAGGTAGTGGTGTGTACTGCAATCTAGACCACAAATGCTGAAAGTCTAGCTGTATGATGGTACAACATGCAATGTGTGGGTCTCATGAGCAATAAAACGAGCTGAAATGTTGTTTGTGTTGATCTCTATTCCCTTTGTATTTAACGGTTCCGGAACTCTTGGAACCGAGGTGATGCAAAACTTTTTTTGATGTGTGTATATTACTTGACTACATTCAAAAAATATAATCAAAAGTCAAGCAAAGGTTGTTTTTATTTACCTGCACCCTGCGCCTTTTTGGGGCGCCATTAATGTCAAGACAGGAACACAAAGTAAGTATTTTAACAACGTTTACACAATGAGGGGAACCCTTGGACAAATCCGTGATGATATGAAAGAAATATGAGACGAAAAGGAATTTGGGCATATACGGGTTTGTACTACGACACAAAAATTGCAATTAACTTAAATATATATCACATTGCTATAAATACATATAAGACGGAGGTGAAAAATCGGAAATAATATGATACTTACTGACAGAATATGCATCTACATAAACATATCGTTTACCTAAAAATAAAAAATTAATTTACCAAAACATTCAAGTCCTAGTTATTTAATTTACAATCATGCAGTTTAATATGCATTGGCCAATATTTCTCATTCTTATTAGATACCGGTAACATTTTGAGTTAACAATATTGTACCGATAATCGAGTCATTTTAGAAACGTTGACGTTGATGAGATGTAAATGTGAGTTTCTTCCATTCAACTGTGCCATTCGCAACCTTTCCTTATAAGAGTCAACATTGGTCTGCTTTTGTGAACATCCCTGGAGTTTTGTGTTACGTGTTTCAAACGTATTCATTACGAATCGTACGAGAGTTTCTGTCTGTTGGAACGCTTTGAACTCGACAATGGCAGGGTGGATAATGTAAACTTTGGTATCTGTATCTATTACAGACATGGTGAAACGTTTCTATTATTCTTCACCGTACAACTCATTCAAAGAAAGGATACGGAGAACTCCCTTGAAATTCAACGCGAATCAAAAATCATTGTCTAAAATATCCCAAGAACAAGGCGTTAATATATCGCCCTCGCATTGTAAAACAACATATCGCTAACATAGTCACTTCCAATTTAAATCACTATATGTCAAATGAGCCTGCTACGGCATTGCTCTTATCAAGTAAAGGCAGGTACTTGGAAGGGACGGGAACTTATCACCCGAGCGAAGCCGTGTAAGATTGCTCATAAGAAAATATGTTTGTAACTGAATTAGAACAATCATCTCATTTTGTTTTCATGGCAGGCGACATTGATGTAGCTTATAGGCCTCGTGGTGTTGAAGTAGTACGCCTGCCTCGCACACGGAGGCCCTGGTTTTGATTCCTGGCTCCGTTAGGGATTTTAGGAACTCACGTGAGGGCTGGAACGGGGTGTACTCAGCCTCGTGAGGACAATTAAGTTGCTGACAGGGAGGCAGCAACCAGGTCACGGAGACCATGATTAACGACCAAGGGAGCTCGACGTGCTGACCACGCGTCACCCCATAATCTGGTGGCCAAATGGCTCGGCAGCGGTTACTCTCTAGGCCTAGGCCTTTCATGGGCTATCTCAACACGGGGTTTGGTTTGGTTTGGTTTGGTTTTATATATTGGTCCCAATACCACCGACGAACTGCGTGAGCCCTTTTCAGTCCTCATAATTAAACCAAGGAAGTTAAAAATAGAAGATATATTTATTGGCCAAGTGTACGCATGTGAGAACCTCGTCTGCATTTGATTATTGGGAGTTCCTGCTTCCAGAAGTAAGGTATCGCAACACAAAAATGATTTGTAATAGAAAGAGATTAACCTCGATGTTTCATCCTTTAAAACAATAATAACCACCACCAAGTTTACCTTTCTGTGGCAAATGATGATCTAGGGTTGGTATTGAACACAATAGACTCAGGTACCCACATGAAGTCAACCAGAGTATAATGCCTAAATCATTACATCACGGGTGTGACTGTTAGTACTGATCAACCTTCGTCACTAAACGTAAATAAATTAACGCATGCAGACAGGACGCTGCGCTATTGGGAGTTTTAAGACTCGCTTCCCAATGCTGACAGTGGCTCTTCATTATGAATTTTACCACACTCAATTCAGTCAAGTCCTGGAATAGTGACGTATATCAAGTTTCGAGGCATTTATCCCAAATTTTCACACTTCATCAGAGTGACACATAATTGTAAATATTATACATGAACATTGGTTATTAGACAACTGTTATGTGTCTGGCTGAGAGGCGTATGCTGTTTAGCGACGATTTCAATTTCGATTCCAACTTATTCCAACGGTGCTTAAGGGGTAGTTAAGTGTGTTTAAATGCGACAACCTCGTGTCAATAAATTAACTCGCTTGGTAAACAATTTCTCGATGCCAAAATTTTGGCTTGTAGGTTTCTCTAAAGCAACAGTAGTTAAAATGGCGTTAAACCTATGGCCTTATTATTATTATTATTATTATTATTATTATTATTACTATTATGATAATCATATTTTACAAGCCTATATATGCATTTTCGCATACCTAATTGCCCATGTTAGAAAATCCTTCCACACTTCTAAATAAATCGAAACTTGCATTCTTTTCCACAGATATACATTTCAAGAGATGCAGTTTAAATATTCCTGTGAATTATTGATCTCTTTGGTTCGTCTAAACGGATTCGTTTTCTTATTTTCCTTCCCTGGTAAGTCATAACCCATTTTCAGCCAACGAAAGATATCTTGTTACAAATTTAGAGACCTAACGTGCAGTTAAATAACATAAATGAACCTTCTCTTTGTGATAAGAAAGCAAACAGAAAGAACACGTCTGCAGACAGGATTACATGGTGAGGAATATACAAAGAATTTAAGCTTTTGGTACAGCAGATTTTATATTCATCATCAACAGAATTCTACCATTATGCTTATTGTAACTGCTCTATATTTTAAATAACTCACAAGCTTGGATTTAATGGAACGCTGCAATATTTAATTTAATTATGAAGTACACTGGTCATAGTTTGCTTGCCAGAGAAACAGTACAAACGTGCCTAATGGCCCTGTTATTAATTACACAAAGGATAACATCGGCTATATATTGTTACTGAAGAATGTACATATTTGATGATACAGCAAACATTATATCGAGTTATTCTGTGATGAGAAATTGATTATAACATGTTATATTAACTGCCAGCTGCTGCTTAATTATATACTAACGTAAATTAACTCGATGTAGTTGGGTGGAAATTTAACTAGGACCACTGATAAAACTCAATCATTAATAATATAAACAAATGGATATGTCACAGGAAGCTCATTTTTGTCATTTTCAATCCTGTTCATTATTATATTCTTGTTTAATCACACATTTACTAATACAACTGTAACTGCTTTGTTCAGCTTTGTGATCAGTCGGAATTTGCTTTTATGCTGCTGACCACTAGATCCAGTCATTTTACGTAGATCTTCGTAATTACAAATAGTGGAATAAATAATGAGTACCAAATTTTGGCATATGTCCCCTGGGAACTGAAATATAACATAATGAATGCTTACAACTGCTGTGACCTATAGAGTAAAGGTAAAGCAGATTGTTTCGATTTATCGCTTGAAAGATGGACTCTCAACTCCGGATTTGAGACATTGCAATTTATTTGCTCACAAATTATTCATACAATAGAATCCTGGAAACTTAAACTTTGATGACTTGACATTTCTGAAATCTCGACATCATAATTTCCATTTCAAATACAACATGAAAATAGCATTATTAATCTATTTATTAATCTATTAATTTACTTGCATTGGCCGAGCTTTATCACAAAATCAAGCGATGTTTGGAACAAACTTTGCACAACAATGTTCTTGGTTACACGTGTCTTCATTGAGAAAATTCATATCCTTCTTCATGGTAACTTTTAAAGATGGGACAGCTGGTGTCAAATACTCATCACTCAATGCATTCATATTTATTGTTGTCGGTGCACTTTTCACTGAAAAGTAGATTGTGTATATTCTAAAATTTGAAGGGGATGCATCACCTGCATGAATTTTAATGGTTAAAATTACGTGGACTGGCTAAGGACTTCTATGTGAATGTGGAGCGTTATGAAGAAAGAATGAATGCGGGAAACACACAGCCATCACCAAGTTTTCTAAAAATAAATTAATAAATAAATAAATAAACAAATAAATAAATGAGTAAATATATAAATAAACATATAAAGGAATAAATAAAAGAGTAAATACATAAATATTGGGCTGGATGCGTGGCTCAGTGGTATCGTTCTCGCTTGCTATGCCCAAGGATGCAGGGTCGAATCCTGGGGCAGTCTACTTGCATACGAGGGTGCGCAAATGTGAGGGAGCCGTGTCGTTAGATTTACTCACACGTTGAAGATTCCCTTCGGGGCGAAATTCAAACACCCTGGCGTTCATAAGAGCCGCAGTAGTGAAAAAGGAACTTAAAACAAATAATATTTTTTAAAAATAAATAAATAAATAAATAAAATAAAAGTTCCATATAAATCTGTCGTACGCGTAAGTAGTATCATCATTGAATTATATTTAAGGTCAGGTTTTGTATTTTATACTGATTTATTTTAATGTTAAAACCAGTACGTTATATTGTAACCTGCAACTAAAACGAATTTTATATCTCTTTAACGAGCCCGTAAAACTCAACATTTTCATAACTTGACACCCTCTCAGTACAATAATTAGATCGTGTTTCTGGGACTCCACTGTATAAATTTATTAGCAAC
This sequence comes from Meconema thalassinum, assembly GCA_946902985.2. Lineage (NCBI taxonomy): Eukaryota > Metazoa > Arthropoda > Insecta > Orthoptera > Tettigoniidae > Meconema > Meconema thalassinum. Next base: position 1,396,065,668 of record OX336389.2, read on the forward strand.
TCACTTCGTTGCATTTGGAGCACAGGAAATTTACTTATACAGAAGATGTATACAAATCTTATGTCCTTCGTAATCTAGTAAAATGATTGCGTTTCATTCGGTCTCTACGACAATGCGTCCTAATAAATTGGGTGAGGTGTAACACTTACCTACTCAACTATTAACCTAAAAAAAATAACATGAATTAATTATATACATTTATACACTTCTCGGAGGAAGTTGTTTCGTTCATCAAGTGGACATCATCAGATCAGGTTCACTTTGACATTTTCTTGGTTCATCTGATATACAGGGTGTAATTGATATAATGGAAGTCCATTACACTGGTGACAGAAGAGACTATTCTAAGCTTCCTATGTAAAAGAATTGTCACCTATCTTTAAATTGAAAATTAATAATTAAAAAGTCAATGTTTTTAGTTTTTTCAGAAACTCTTCAAACAGAAGGTGGGGTGGAAGTCGGGGGAACGGGGCGGAGCGAGGTGGGACGACGCGCGGAGGGGAAGTTGTTACGTAATCTGAGCATTAACCTTACCGGTTGAGGGCTGGCATCATCTGTTATGAGGAAGCGATACACGTCTCGTAAGAAAATTTGTATTGCTGTTGTTGTTGAAATTGTACGCAATGGCTTGGGACGTTAGGACCGGTAGTATTGTGTAGCCTACTTTGTAAGAATAAGTATAAAATAATATCGATAATCAGCCCTGGCTTGGCGTCCGGCACGTTAATGAAATGCAGTCGGACAAAATTCCGACATCCCGTAGTATGTTCAGAACTAGCATTTTAGACAGAAGTAAAATACTTGATTTTTTGTTTGAGAGGCTTGGCCATGATTTTGGTCATTTAGCGCCATGTAGTTGGGTGTGTGTAGAATTCGTCTGATAACCTGTGTTTTTGTGGTTTCTGTAGTAATGTGGGTATTTGTCATTCAGGTGAGGATTGGGGAGAAGGCGGCCGTGGCCTTAAGTAGGAACCATCCTGGCATTTGCCTGTGGTAGAAGTGGGAAACCATGGAAAACTACTTCCAAGATTTAATACTAGTACGGTACCACATGTACATAATAATAATAATAATAATAGTAATGATAATAAAGCAAATATACTGAGTTGGTCGTTCCTATCAAAATGCAATGGCATGTAGAACGGGTAAAGACCATACCTATCATTGTCTCAAGTAAGACGGGATCCCAAGTACCTTGATCCAAGGCCTTAAAGAACTGCTTGAAAAGCTTGTTGTGATGGTAGTTGTTAATTCATTTTAGTCGCTTGGGAAATTTGTGTATCAGCCCCGTGTAGTTGGGTGAGTGTTGTATTTGTCTGGTAAACTGTGTTTCTGTGGTGTCTGTAGTTGTATGTGTAGCTGTAGTTATTAGGGTTGTGAATAAGGTTGGTGCCGCGTGACTCCAAGTACTATACTATCCCGGCATGTGCTTGGAAAGCGCGTGGAAGAATCCGAGGAAATCCAATCTCAGGATAGCCACTGTCGGTGCTGAGTTCGGACCTTCAATCACCGGACTTGCTGCGATCGTGGTACACGATTAAACGCGCATGCCTACACCGCAGGGGTAGGACAGAAAGCAGCCGTGGTCTTATGAAGGGACATTCTAACTTTGGCCTCGGGGGACGCCACGGGAAATCTGCCAATGGTGGGAAGTAAGGAAGCTTGTGGTTTTACATCTCCGTAAATTTCGTGATCATGAGCTACTGGACCTCCTTTTTGTGTGGAATCTGAACCACAGGACATGGCATTTCTCTTCGAAAATCTCACATGCATTGATCGGGTGTCAAACTCGTTCCGCCGTGGTGAGAGGCCAACAGCTAGACCGCTGCGCCATCACTCCCCGCCTTGCATATGGGTCGGTAATGGTAAGTTGTCTCAACACTAGCACCACATGTAGATGATGATAAAAATAGTTATTATAATAATTATAGTCTAATAATAATACTAATAATAAGAGTCAGCATGTGTAGCTCTGGTGGTAGAGTGCTAACCTTCCCGAGTCTGGCAACTCGACATACCATAAAAAACACAAAAGGAGTTGGTGTGTCTAAAAGTCAATTATTACTATTATCAGTAGTAGTAGCCTACTATAATAATAATAATAATAATAGCTTATTATTAATAGTTTTACTACAGTTATTGCATTGTCTTCACAAAAAGATAGACCAACAGTTCCTCAAATTAATTTGCCAAATCTTTAGAATTTCCACTTTCTATGCATAGGCCATGAGGCTCGCAAAATCCTCAACAGATCCACCATCACTAGTCATGTAGCCACTCCCCATGAAGGTGTTGTGCCCGATATTCCAACCTTGGATTGCGTGGCCCGACTCATCGCGATCCCAGGTTGAATTTCGATACAACAATTAATAGAAAATTTTACCAAAAGAAAATCGTGGATGAATGGATATACACCGGCATGAAGATGAGATAAAAAGTGAGATCTCAAGTGACCACGGGGTGTGAATGAGGAATGGGATTCATATATTATCGCCTAACGTCATCTCCAATCATCCACGTTACGTTGCGAAGCCACGGAAACGAATTTGCACAAATATAATAAAACTTCCACAGTTTTATTCACCGATGCACTAATAAAGCCAATAAATAATAATCATTCCTAACCTCCTGCACTTGGAGATTGACTAAGTTAAGTCTTGATGTGCAAACAAAAAAAATGAAATGCATTTTAATTGGGACCAAATCTCCTTGTGTCCTGCCTTTGGTATAATTAAACTTACGGAGATCCCGTATATTGACTCCAATGGAGTAAATTTTAGTTACACTTTTATTTTTCATCCATAGCTTAGTATACAATTCATATTTGGATGTTATGAAAAATTGACTGCATCATGAAAAACACAAAAAATATCACTGGGATTATTCCATCAGATCTCCTTCTAACTAAATTTTAACTGGTGCATAGTGGATATTCGTGCTTATTCTATCAACAATTTTACAACATATACGTATACATACACATGTGAATGTTCACATCACATCGTAGCAACATTCTTCTTAACTCAAAATGGACTCAAAATATCCTTGCTTTTATGAATGTTTAGTCATTATTCAAGTTCTAAAACTTATCACAATTAGTTAATGCTGTCTTGATTCACATTTTATTCGTTGTAATTAAATTATTCCACTGATAGCTTTGACTGGGGTACCTCTCATTGATGTTGAGTGATCTTATTTCAGAAAGCATTATAAAAATATTCACCAGGCAAAATTATTGGCTACAACTTTGGCATAGTGACCTTGCACAAAATGCACACACACATATATTAAATGGCCCTCTTGGCTTTGCTTTAAAATGTTCACAGGCTTGTTCTCAACCAAGGCTACCATACTTTGCATATTCGCACTTAATTACGTGCCTCATTATACCCCTGTGACTTTTTAATCACACAATTATTTCTTATTTCTTTACATATTTATGTTATTCTGACCACAACATTAAATCACCACATTTTACCTGCATTAATCCTTTATAGGGCAAAAGACTGGGGGTATAATTTTTTTTTGTATAATTGTAATTGGGGTTGATAGATGAGTATGGATATGTAACAATTTTATGAGTGTGGATTCTATTTTATGAAATATGGGGTGGGAAATTATTATCCCACTGCCCACACCCGACAGTATGTTTTCTTAATTGAGCAATGGGGTAATAATCTCCCACCTCCAAATTATGATGATACTCTGTTTATCACTCTATAATGAGGTTTATTTAACAGGATATAATGTATAAAAACACCCATCACGCCCTATAATTTAAGAAAAACACGTAACTCCCACGCAACACAAGGTCAGTGACCTATATCATCTTTGCCGAAAAATGCACAAAAATATAAAAGTGATTTTGGAATGTTAAAAGTTAGTAGATTCGAATATAATTCAATAATTTCAAAATAGTATTTACTAAAACCACAGAAAATTAATTTTAAAAAACGTCTATACTATGGCAAACACCTTGAGCAGGATAATAATTTCCATTCTAGCTGAAATATATTTACTCAAGTGACCAAAACCATTATTAACATTGTATTTCAGCTATATACCAGCGTTTAAAAATCTCTTATCTTCAATAAAATCACCTTCTTTTGTAAAACAATGCATTTATTTCACTCATCACAACTGAACTGACGAGCACGTGCACTGTGGAGACCACTGGGATATATGCTTCTCACCTTTGGTTTCTGATGACAGTATACATCAAATTCAATATTTTTCTGCATCTAGATTGTGGATGCATGTGGAACTGCTTGAAATGAAATGGGTGGGAAGATTCTCTCCCTAACACCGTTCTAAAATACATGGTGGGAAGATAGTATCCCAAGGACCTATAAAGGGTTAAACTTTATCATCCTAATTACATCATTGCAGCGTTATAACTACCTGTCATTCATCCTCATTAACTGAATCATTGAAGCTGTATAACATCATGTCGCGTCTAGCTCAACCATTCTAAGCTATCAGTGTGTTTAAAGAAAAATTTAAATATCTTATTTAAGTGTTTAAATTGTGTGAACTCTGCAACATTAGGTAAATTTCATTGCATATTTAGATTAAATGATTATTATCCATCAAACATTCCGTACAAATTTATTGATGTTACGGTGTAACTGTGATCAAGTTTATTAACAGCGTCTCCTCCATATCTCACTAATTTAAAGTTTCATGTCTTAGATTATCCACTAATTAACTAGAATTACATTAACTATTTTTGTAAGAACTAGTCATTTCTCTTGAAAACATAAAAGAAAAATGTTTTAATGCACCGCCTAATTGATGACTATAGACCCCCCCCCCCTTTAAGTTATTGCAATAGAACTTGATGAGGGGGCGTGGTGGCTCAGCGGTCTAGCTGTGTGCCTCTCACCAAGGCGGTTCGGGTTCGATTCCCGGTCAATGCATGTGAGATTTTCGAAGTGAAATGCCATGTCCAGTGGTTCGGATTCCACGTAAAAAGGAGGTCCCGTGGCTCATGATCTACAGATTAACGGTCACGTTAAACTACAAGCTTCCTTTTGCTTCCTTTAGAACTTGATGAGTGCAATCCAAACCACTAAAATCTACTTCACTTATTATTCTAGTTATTAAGAACCATGGTGATGTCAACTCTACCTTAGAATTTTTCTTAAGGATGTATGGAGTTATTTTAGGACCAATGACGACTCCCGTCGTCCTCGCCATTTGGTCTTTACCCATATCCAAGCCTCGTGGTCGACTTGCGAGTGATTGTGGGCCTCCTTGCTCGCCTCCAGGAATGTCAGCCGTCTCCGAAATCCCCCATGTCGCGTGCTCCTTAGTGCTCCATCCTACGGTATTGGAAGTCCTTCGCAAGATACGAATAGTTGCAGGGTCTGAGGACCGTCATGTCCAAAATTTCCCAAAATTTCCGACCGTCTAATGTGAACGTTTATAAGTTTCTTGATACAGTCGCGCAACCCGCACTTCGACAAACTTATTGGTTCACGAACTAGGGCCGTTTCCAAAAAGCAAAGAAAGAAATATCCCGTGAGATTTCCGTCACACCCCTCCTTACAACGAGTGTGGCCTCGAAACACAGGTGTGTCGCGTGCGTCATAAAGAGTTGGCCTTTGCCCACATACTGTCTCTCAGTACAACGACCTCGCCTCCCGTAAACAGTGTCTCGCCTCAGGCCGCTTACAGATTGACTGATATCATTGATTTTTCAATGTCCAGCCTGGCCCAAACAGCACTTTCTACAGATCGTAACTTTCGAGAAAACACATAGGCTGTCATCGTACACGTACTGTCCGCACTTTCGAACTAAGAAGCCTCAATGTACTGCGTAAACTCTCTGTTCTATAACTTATTCTGGCTGATTGTATAAATCACCTTGAATGTTTGCCATGTTGGCACAGCGATGCGGTAAGTCCTTTGCCACTAGACTGTACCTGAGTATCACTCATGCGCGTTCCCGGAACTGTCTTGACTAGTCGGCGTATAGAAAGCAAGTGGCTGACCTCTTGTCATGTGCTTAACTCCTCAGCTCGCTTTCTGAGTACAGAGCCCTGTGTAGTGTACTACTTGGCCACGTGGTCTGCTTCTTCCCTTACTGGTCCCACACGTTACTACGTCATAAGAGACTCCTTCACAAATCCTCAAATAATAACGGTAAAATCATGAGCCTTATATCCTTACATAATTCAAGGACATCTTAGAATCAACGTGGCTATAGCAGTGACGTCACAGCTCTCATACACGTCATCTGTCCGCCCTTTCGATCACGTGGTGCGTCCTGACATCTTGACACATGCCATATCGGGGACAGTGTGAATCAGCTGTTCATAGGCTCGGTTCGTGTATTTCAGTGCCATTGGCAGACAAGACGAGGAGGTCACTCAACTTCAGACTCTTGTCATCATTCCTCAGCGTTGGAGGGGAGGACAACGGGGAGAAGACAGCTGTGCTGCTAAGGGGAACGTAGCCTAAACCCTTTTCCAAGACATTGACCGACGATTTTTGTGATTTAATTCCACCTACACTAATTAAGACACGACTAAATTTCTTGAAGATAATTGCTTAGAATAGCCTCTTATATCACCAGTGTAACGGACTTTTATTATATCAATTACACCCTGTATATATAGCAACTGATATTTATAGGCTTTTTAAATTTCTACATGTGTTCAGGGCTGGCATGCGAAATTAAATTAATAGCTGTGGGGGCTAAAATAATTTAATTTTGCCGTGAGCGCGATATTTGGGAGCGAAATTATAATGATTGTCGGCGCGTAATTAAATCAAAGCGAAACTTAATTCGAAGCGAAATTAATTTCGTTCCAGACTTTTAATTTCGCTCCCGGCGCGAAATTAATTTCGTACCAGACTTTTAATTTCGCTCCCGGCGCGAAATTAATTTCGTTCCTGACTTTTAATTTCGCTCCCGGCGCGAAATTAATTTCGTTCCAGACTTTTAATTTCGCTCCCGGCGCAAAATTAATTTCGTTCCAGACTTCTAATTTCGCTCCCGGCGCGATATTAATTTCGTTCCTGACTTCTAATTTCGCTCCCGGCGCGAAATAAAAATCGTTAGAGACATTTAATTTCGTTCCCAAGGCGAAATGAAATTTCCAAACGGTATTTAGTTTCTACCCCCGGCGTGAATTTGAAATCCATGAAACATTTAATTTCGTTGCTGAAATTAAAATATATTCGTTTCGAGAATTAAATTACGTTCGGTACGATGCTCAAAGTCCCAACGTAGGCAACTGTATTATTAGCGTAGACTACCTGCACAAAATGCTGGGCCACAACAGCAACGTGAGTCATTCAATGGTCATCACTCCAGTGTAGGGGAAAATCAGTGCTGTGGCATCAACATCACCATCGTCGTTGACTGAACCTCGGACTCGGGGCCAGCCCTCCCTGACGTTCATAACGCAGGACTTTGTGTACAATGAGACAACAAGTACCTCTACCTTTTCCATAGCGGACAAGAAACCTAATGTGCCGTACGGACAGACATTGAAGGTAAGTGAACAACTCCCATTTGACTGCGTCGTCTGGGGGTGCCGTCCCATTATTCAGGGTGATTCATAATTCCTATTACAAACTTCTGGTGGTTGTAGAGGGGACTAACAAGTAAGTAGATCACATTCTGATTAGGAGCCCATGTCCGGACATGTATCGTTTCGATACCAAATCAGTTTGTCTCGATTGCACATATCCCACTTTGCTACAGACCCGTATGCAGTACAATAGTTGTTCCACGTGGCGACCCTGCTGTTCATTACACAACGTATACCTGCGCAGCATATTGTCATACACACTTCCCACGAGACATGGTGTGTGTTCAATAATGTGCGCTGCCGGAAGAACGCGTGCATCAAGATCTTCTTTTGACTCTAAAGGAGTCTCATAAACAAGGTTCTTCATGTGGCCCCATAGGAAAATGTGGAGGGGAGTTAAATCTGGCAATCGTGGTGGCCACGAAATTGGACCACCTTGAACTATCTATATTTCCCCTAATGTTTGGTCGAGATGTTCTCGGACTGCACGTGCAAAGTGCGCTGGTGCGCCATCATGTAGGTACCACATTTGCTGACGCAGTGCCAATGGCAAATCTTCACAGAACTTAACCAGTACTTCTTCCAGGAAGAGGACCCGTTAGGCAGTACGGAAGAAGGTACGACCCAATCAGATGGCCAGCCCATACATTGATGCCGAACCGTTGCTGAAATGCACGTGGCTGTGGGCATGCGGATTTTCTTCAGCCCCAATATGACAGTTTCGACAGTTAAAAACAGCTTCCCTGGTGAATTGAGCTTCATCGGTGAAAAGAACGTGACGCCCAAAGTGGGGTGCACAGAATTTGGCACGTGGCACGAAATCTGCCGGGCCCATTGCTTGAACGTTCTGTGGGTGGAAAGGGTGCAGTTGCTGGTCTCGCAAAACACGCCAGACGCTCGATTGGGATCCATTCACGGCATCGGCAATGTTTCGCGTACTCGTCGACGGGTCCTCTTCTACGTGATGAAGTACGTCCTCTTCAAAGTCGACAGTGCGACGTGTCTGTGGTGCACCACAATCCGTCCTGCTCGGTTGGAATGTACAATTTTCTCGCAGCCTTTATTGTAGTTTCACAAAACTCTATGTGATGGGGTGGGGCGATACGGAAAACGTTCATGATACATGTATTGTGCAGCTCGACCATTACGTCCAGCTTCACCGTACATTAGTAACATCTCGGTGTACTCATCAAAAGTGTATGCCGCCATCCTGTACCGCTGAATGACTGGATCACAACTGCTGTCAAATTGGACTCACTGTCACTACGGTTTGTAAACAGAAGACACACGTAGCCTACTGTATGGGATAAGGGGACTGTAGAGGTTGCCCTCAGCCAATGTTATTTGCGTTCCGTGAAGCGGGCGATGTAAAATGAAAGCGATCTTCTAACCGATGTGGTATCGAAACGATAAATGTCCGGACAAGTGTTCCTATTCAAACTGTGATCTACTTAGTCCCCTCTACAACCCCCAGAAGTTCATAATAGGAATTATGAATACGCTGTATAGAATAGGGTAGTGTGGCGTGGAAGTCTTGCCGGTTAACCGCTTTAGGTGTCGTCAGTAGGTAGAGACAGAAGAAAACACTCGGTTTAGTCAGGAGTAGATGGTGTGCCATGAAAGGCGCTTGTGGGCTGGGAGGCTTGTTTTAGTGCAGTTTCTGTGTGTGCAGTATATGCATCGACCGTCGTCTGGTCATCCAGTGGGAGATGGTCCGTACGGCGTTAATCGTTGATGTGGGAGCGGTATTCCCGCCAGTTTGCTGTGCAGAAATTCTGTACCATCCTGGGAAGTGATAGTGGAGTATTGCGATGGGGAAGAGGGAAGGTGAGTAAAACGGGAGCGTGATCACCTCCTATGAGGGACAGGACAGACACGTCAAACAGATGAAGGAGGGATTTATGAGCAATGACTGCTTCAGGGGTGGTATTGGAGGAAGGACGGGTAGGTTTTGGGAGAGGGACGATGGTGACGTCTAAGTGACGTAGGTACAGTAGATGTCTAGGCAATGAAGTTCTAGGGCCAAACGAGAATGAAGGTTGAGGTGGCCCATTAGAATGAAATCGAGGAAGACTTCAGCCACGTGGGCAAGGAAGTTTTTGGGGACGGTATGGTAGGGACGGATGTAGATGGTGGCTAGGAGAAATAGACGAAGCAAACAGGGCTTTCGGCGAAGAAAAGACACAGATTTCATTTCAGACACAAAATGAAATGCTCCATGCATTTTAATTTCAGGTCGGGGAGGGACTAAATTCCGTAATTTAAAAGTCTGTGAGGAGTCTCTTAAGAATTTAATTTCGTGCCAGGAGTGACATTAAATGTCAAACGAATTTTACTTCGTGCCAAGAGCGAAATAAAAAGTCTGTAATGAATTTAATTTCGCGCCAGGAGCGAAATTAAAAGTCTGTAAGGAATTTTATTTTGCGCCAGGAGCGAAATGTTATTCCATTGAACAATTTCGCGACGCTAAATTAAATTGATAATACATTTCGTTTCGCATGCCAGCCCTGCTTGTGTTCCGTTAGTTTGTTGCACTCCAGTAAATGCTGCGTTTGTGTTGTTAGTACTAGCATGTTGTTAGGACATGCTGATACCTTGCTACCATTATCTGCAACTGAAGTGAGCCCCTATTCTGATTACATGAAAAAACCTTCTCCTATTCCCTGTACACTAATTCTACAGTCTAGATGATGGACTATTACAAATACTGTTAATTATGTTATTCAACTATACAAAAACATTGGTACAATTAACAGAATACTTATTAAATGTAATATGAAACACCTATATGGTTGCAGAAAGAAACCCATGTTGTCCGCATCCGTTGTTCTGGTCTGTACACTTACGGACTAACTCGAATCCATACCACATGTAGCCTTCACCTATTGGTGCTATTGCCGCTATCTGTTAATGTTCCGTGGAAACTGTACTACTCGCTGCGTACTTGAGTGGTCTACGGACCCTGGCTTTGATTGAGTGTGTGTTAGTGTTTCTTGGACCTTTTCAACTAATATTGACCAATCGCTAGCATTCACCATTTCCTAACACATGGGCATACTCTACTCATCTATGGTGCACCCAGCATTTTAACGTGATTTTGGACTCTAAATTACTGCCTTGCTTAGACCATGGTTTACTGTGAATTCGGAAATTTGCACATCCTCCCCAAATAACATTTTCCTCATCTCGTTGGTTTCCCTCTCCTTATTCATAGCGTCACTTCCTTTTCTATGTCACGGCACATTTGTTATTGGAAATGTTGCCCAAGAACGTGAAAAGGTGTGAGCTCTTCAAAAATGAGTGTTCGTTTACGTTGGATGAGATATTTTATCTTAGCTAAATAGATCTCTATGGCTTGTCTTTTGTTACTTTCCCTGTCTTTTGCCTCGTGGTGCAAAGGTTATAGATCTGGTTCTGTATTATTGAATCTATGCCTAGTATCATGCGTGCACTCGCATACTGCCGAGTGTATTCTGTGTTTAATTGCATGTTTGTGTTCTATATAGCATGTGTCCACCCTCCTTTCATTCTGTCCTAAGTAATTGACACCCTGTTTTTTAGCACGAGATAAGTATATCCCTGAATTTGAATTCACCCATTTAAGTTAGTATTATGTAGGCCTGAGTGTGTTGGCTCAATTTGATCTACCGTATTGGGTGTGAATTTGTCCCCTTTGGCAATTTGTTTGTTTGTTTGTATTTTTTTGTTTGGAGTTATCTGTTGTCATATGTATGCTTAAGTCCCTGTGTACCATTGAATTGAAACCCACTTGCTTATTCGCGCTTGGATGGTTGGACCATATTATCGATAGTTTGCGATGTTTCTGTAGGAAAATCAAATATGCCAAGGTGTTGTCTGACCATTTGATTGTTATATATATGTAACTTATATTTCGCTCAGTTTCTAGTTCCGTGGTGTTTTTGCTGGAATGGTTCAAGCTGTTGGTAGCCTGGGGTAACGCTTGATCGCTTGATAAACCCGTGTCGTATGCACACAATATATCATCAACCTATAAGCATCACTGTGTGATCTATTTTGCCTTCTCCTCCGTCAAAAAAAAATTGTTTTCTGGGCTGTTGATGAAAATATTGGGAACTATTCCGCTGAGGAGTGATCCCATAGCTAAACAATTTGTTCTATTGATCTATTGTTCGTCTCCCCTCCCAAACATTTGTTGAGTCAGGCCACGATGCGAGCTCATGTCTGCATATCGTTCACTAGTACAAGTTGTGACCATTTCCTCATATCCCATGTTTATGCTCATATTAACACTCATCATCGTGTATAAAGCAGCATCTATTAGTGATTACAATCGGCTAAGAAAATAGTTGACATCGGAACCTCTCTTAAATTGGCCCATGAATTGTCTGCAACTAATTTTCAGACTTCCTCTATAGTAACAGAAAATATGTGGGTACAAAAAGAGAGACGTATTAATTAGATTACCTTGATGAACACGGTTAAAACAGTTCATAAATAATTTCAAGGACAACTATGTTCATTAATCTGTATAACCTATGAAAACATTGACAGAAGATTTCAAGTCTCCCAAAATTACTAAAACACTATACCATACATTTATCACTATAACTGAGCCAAACAAATCGATATTAGCGTTAAATAAGACCCATAGCACAATAAATTTCTTCTTAGTGTTGGTGCAAGTGAAAATTAATCTTAAAGTTGTGCCCACATGGCCTATTATGTAATTGGTTCAGTACCTTAAAGTTCATTAGCAGTGAAAACAAAAGAACAAGTACTAAATTTCCCAGATATCTTAAAAAAGGGACACAGCTGCACGTATTAAATCTTTAACACATTCAGTCTGAGCATAGTGCCTCAAACAAACGTCCCACATGTACCCGTAGATTTCAAGTCCGACATGTCCTTTTCATAATTGTCGAAATACTTGACTGATTAAAATTGAAGTAGGGGCTTATTTATTTATGCTCGGCCGCATGACCAGTGGGCTGTGAAAATAAATTGATAAGGTTGATCCAATAACACTGCAGGGCAACTCATACAGTGTCCAGAGACTAAATACATTATGGATGTTCAACTTAACGCTTATTGTTACATATGTACCAAGATCCTTTTGTCAATATTTATGTTGTTCCTCCTTGAACTCCCTGACATACCATTCAGATTACTAACATGTTCCGATAGTTGAAGGTCTCAGTCTTTTGCGAAATGTTGTCAAGGGACTTCTGAAAGTATATCCCACAATTTTGGAGAAGAGAGGAAGGCCACGCCCATTCTTGCTGAGTGACCAGAAGCTCCGCTAATACAGTTCGTGAGAAGATTGCTGTCTGCTATCTGTTGAAAAAATCTGGGTTACGACGCTATTTCCTTTCACTGCAACACTAAAGCGCAATTATTTAGCTGTTACGTCTCCACAAAACAGTCTACGCATCTACGATCATGCTTATACATATTTAAGGTGAATATTTAGTCGGAACTCTTCAGAAACGAGATCGAATCCTTCCCGGCTTGGTAATCTCTCCGTGGTAGTGAATTATTCACAATGTGTGTGTGGTAAATTATTTCATTTCTTATATTTACGTAACAAAATATCAAACCCAAATGAAGGGACTCATTCCACATCTTCTTGCGCATTGTTGTCAGGTTTGGCATACTTAGTAGAAACTCAGTATTTCCAAACTTCAGAAACTTATGATTGGATCAAATTGTGGTATATGAACTTATTTAATAAATACAAATGAGTGAGAAGTGCTTAAAATGTCGCTGATGACACAATCTGGTAAATATGCTACAGGATGGAGTAGTATCATATTCCACAATTGCAGGTTTATAAATATTGAATATTCGAAACTCAATTTCAGCACCGACGTGAAAGTGGCATGGCATGGATGTATTTACTAATGTAAAAGGCTTATTTATACGTATGTAAAGATTATTTTCAAGGCCCAATGTATTTGCAGTCAGTAGAAACACTAGAACCTATTGGATGTTGAGTGATTCAAATCCGTTACTAGCCGATTTATAGCCTACTTTCGATTTTTGCAAAAAATGAAAGTAGACTTATGAGATCAACACAGGGCCAAAAATTGCGTGTCTCTCTGTGTGTCTGTGAGTGTGTATGTGTATGTGTGTGTACTCTGCATGACTACCCCTCCCTCCCCCCTATCAATTCAAACACGGTGAAACCGAATTGAACAAAATTTGGTACAGAGGTAGCACTAGCAATGGGCACCTCAGTGTCATGTTATATATCGCCGCCATCTTGACGGAAACGTAATGGAGGCCACCCAATTGTTAAAAGCTTAAATCACATTACGACCAACCCAATCATCTGATCTATACTAAATTTTGCAACAACATACTGTGCCCGTTTGTACCGAGATCCAACAACCACATTTTGTAAAGTACCGACATCAGATTACCACAAGAAAAAATATCTCAGGGTCTATCTAGGTGAATACTTGGGTCTAATCTGGCATCCCTGATCTCGGTAATTCACAAGTAAGGTAAGGTGAGAAATTGTTTTGAATTAGCACATTCCTTAGAAACTCAATTTATTTATAGATAAATATATGATTTGAATGGCAAAAACCTCAACAAAGATAAAACAAATCACACATGAGAAATCAACAGTCCCTAAGATTATTACTAGAATGTCGCAGATATGATAATTGACACGTGGATGGCCAGCGTGGATGGCCCCTACTTACCTGTCTTTAGAGGTCCGCCTCGCTTCCACAGCAAAATCACCTCCAGAAGACATGCCCCAACAGAAGAACACCCAAAGGGGTGGAAGGAAGGTGGAGAAGAGGGGAACGCACAGGCTATTCTACAGACACCCCCCACTAACTAATGGAATTGTCGCCGACGAAATAATGCCACAACAGTAGCTTAAAAATTAAAAATAAAAATTTAATATTAAAATTTAAAAGAGCACCTGCACCAGAAAACAGAACATGCATCAGCCAGCATAATTCACAAAGAAGGCCAGAGACCGCTTAACATGCTTGCTTGCAAAACAAACAAAAGAAAAGAATTAAATTAAAATTAAAATGTTAAAGCCTAAAGATTAAAAAAAAAGAAAATACAGGCATAATTAAATGAGAACGGGCTTGATAATTTACAAGGGAATGCAATACCGATCCGACATGCAGAGATCCAGGCCACGTCATAAAACGAAAAAAATTTTAAATTAAATTAATTACATAAAATATGATCAACTAAGAAATCCCCGATAATCGTGACTAAGAAAAACACAAGAACATTCACCAAAAACATAATGTTAAACCAACAAGATTAACAAAAGCATATTAAGCTAACACTACAACACGTTTGAGTTTCGCGGTCGGCGCCAAGAGACTGCCCTTCAAGACCACGATGCATTTCGGCAAAACAAAAACAAACATGGCCACTAAAAACAGGAGACCGCATGTCCGATCGAATTACGGCAAACAATTAGCATTATTAAATTTTAAAATCAGTAGAAAGAAAGGAAGAAAACAATTACGTCTAAATACTATTAACATGAGGCTGGAGCATCGGATCGTAAATCAGATAAATAATATGCCAATCCCAAGATTGCCAAAAGAAAATAAATAATAATTCAAAACGTAAAATAAACTAGAAATGTGTCTCCAGAAGGTACGAAGAAAAATAACAAAATTAATATATATCTGGTAACATTAGTAAAACATAAATAAAAAATTAGGCCTACCAGGCGAAACCAAACACAGCATCACAACATACATGCAAGGCCAATATTGGAGCTCCCATAATAAAATAAATAAAAAATTAATAACGTACCTTAAAACTTCACAGTGGAGACACAATAAAAATAAAATAATTCACACACAAACCAAATAACGTAATACGGCACTATATTGCCTGAAAATGGCCCACCCAGCACACGCTTCGTTTGGGTCACAAGCACTGGTCTGCATCGAGATGCGATTACATTTCATACATCCTCTTCACGGCGAAACGATGAAAATTAAAGCCTGAAGAGCACAGGCAATTTCTTAGTAGAATTGGTATTCATATTTGTAAAAGCTGGGGGCCAAGGCCCCCCGGCCCACGAAGAGATACTCTGTCACACCAGCTGGCTAGTTGCTTCTTAGACGACAGACAATAAAGATCACAAGATGGCGGAGAATCACAAGTCAGATACCGAACTGCATTCATGTAAATAGTTATTGTCCAATCAAGGCTTGACACATCAAACAACAATGTGATAATTAAGTAATTAATTTGGCGGTATCATGAATACACAGTCCTTTGTTTCATGACGTAGAATAATAAATAGCCTTCAAAAATGACACGAATAGGATTAGTTTATAAGGCACAACCAACACACTCTAGTGGTGAAGAAGGAACCACGGCTAGCAGCGCCGAAGTCCGACAGCAGCTGCCATCTCGTGTTCAAAATCGGAATCAAGTCACCAGGCGGTCGTTTCAAAATGTCAAGGAACACCAGAATACAGGGAAGATGGATTTTAAAAACATTGGGACGGGCATTGCACGTAACAATAATCAGAAAATTAACTAGTCCATTCTGATGTAAAAAAAATCCAAAACAATATTTACACTGGTAATCACTGTTCAATAAAGAGTTCTGAGTGATTCCTAATATTTACATGTTCGTAGTTCACTTTTCGAAAGATTGCATTTGATTGTTCAAACATTCGTAGCAAAACATCTCAAAAAAAAAAAATCACTTTATTCATTCGGTGTTATTCCAAAATTAGACTTATTTGGAAAAATTATCATTTCACTGAATCGTTGTTTCATAACAATATCAATACTCGACTGACATAAAGTCGAATGTTAATAATTGTTCATAAAGATTTTCAATATTAAAAAAAATTGTTCAAAAAAAACCTTTTCATAATATTTTGAAAAATTAACTTCCTTCTTTTCTCACTTTCATTTGTTTAAATGTCACAAAAAATTAAATTATTTTCATTTGTTATTAAAATTACAAAAAATTGTTGTAGACAATATAAATTGTTGCCATCCACCATCAGCGGATTAAATCATTAACTCTTCACAAAAATTTTATATCATCAAAATTTTCTATCACCACAATTTTCATATAATCTCAATTTTTTTTATCAAAAAGATTTATTATTATTATTATTAATTAATAAATTTCATAATTTCCCTTCACTTTATTTATAACAAGTTTTCTGAACCTCGCACATGATGAATATTTAATTTGCTCTTTTCCACTGTTATTATTATTATTATTATTATTATTCCAAAAATAAAAATTCATTAATTATTTCTTTTAATTCATTTGCACTTTTCATCTTATTATTTTTTTTCTTCTGTCAGGTTCAACAAATCTAAATTCATGTTCTTCAATTATTTATTTAGGCATACCATCGGAACTTCGAGTTGATCCAGAAAAATAATAATTAATATTTGGATTGACAGAATAGTGAAATCTGACAAGAATATGGGGCGGTCCACATTGCCTAACCCTTCTTTTACAATTTAGCCCACATGCTCTTTCAAAAACATAAGCACATCCTTGTGTGCCCACAACTACGGGAACAAAAGCCCTCTTGGATGACCCCCAGGGTCTCCACAACTTTAAGTGTCGACGCACACTAAAATCATCACCAAAATATTCTGCACACAACATCATATTATTATTCTTTTTTACCATATATATTTTTTCTTGTACTATTCTGTCAATTACTAGACTGTGTTCTTCAGTGTTATTTTACCAATAAAATACATTCGCGTCAATCTCTCCTTGCCTCCCATTTACATAAATTCTCCCTGATTTGATACATTAAATACCTGCCGTTTCCTTTCTTTTCATCTGAATATATTTTTTTAAGAGCTTTTGGAAAAAAAATTCTGAGCTCCAAAATCTTACTACTTCATGCTCTTCATCCATAAACTCATTTAAATTTATTTAAACTTCCAAACTTTTTTTCAAAAATAAACAAAGTTATTTAATTTAAGTCCTTCCAACTAATTAAATTCATCCACAAATTATTATTATTACAAAAAATATTTAGGCATCATCAATGTCATAAATGATTATTAAAGCCCTATTTCTTTACTAAATAAATATTTAAATCTCATCTGTAAATGATTATTATTAACATCTTCTATTATTTTTATTTAATGCACTAATTATTTAATCACAATAAACAATTAACAATTAATTTAATTTAGTTCCTAATGTTCGGTATTATCACTCCCTAATTATTTATTACTTTAAATAGCATCGATATTATTTATAATAAAATTAACTTATTCACTTCACACTTGATTATTATTATTATTATTATTATTATTATTATTAAATAAATCAAATTATTTAAATAATCCAAGTCGCAATTACTTCAGCTCTCAAAATAAGAATTAAATGAAAATACACCTATCCCTAGGAATAATCGAAATATTTCATGTCGGAACATGAACGAATGCCTGTCCTGACAAATCGTAGATCGAAAAATAAATAGTCAGACAGCATTTCCATTTGTCATCCAGACAAATACAATCGAAAATCTAGCTACGGTGAAAAATGTGTGTTGATTTCTGATCGTGACTGTTCAAAAATATGGTATTCTGTAATACTACAGGTTAGTGGATAGTACATGAATAGTTGTCTTACTTCATGCTTGATGTGTAGGAAGAGCATGTCCTGCGGTGGACACTATTCCAACAGTGTCTTCCCATGGCCATCTGCTGTATCCGTATACCTCGTTTGTCTCCATGTCCTACCAATCCTACGAGTAGTTTAACGGTGCATGTTGATATCGCAGTCACTCGTTCGAAATAATTCCCGCTATCACCAGTACCGTGTAACATGACGAAAAGTTGCTCAGTCGTATCTCGGCTTCTACTGGACCGATTTTAACGCTTGATAGCTCAAATTCCTTCTCATGTAATTGCCAGTAAAGTGTGCTAGCTTCCATCTCTTCTCCTAAGTCTTGCTCGAACTGATTCAGTACTCTTGTAGATTTAAGAATAAATCTCATATTCAAATAATGCGGTTTCGTTTGCCCGCTAGATAGGAACACCTATTAGCTGCATAAACGAACTGATGAAATAAATAACTTCTCCTGATGAAATTCGAAGTGCCTGATGTATAGTCACCATAAGAAATACATCGTTCTCTAGGCTAACGTCTGTGAATGGTTTCGACTCTACCATCACCTGACTGTAGAATATGTGACCTGAAAGTGAGTGGATATTCTAAGTCCATTCGCTGCCAAAAGTTAAGTTTGTTCACTCGAACAAAAACTAAGTCTTGCTGACCACTGGTACAGCGACTAAGTCCTTCGACCGTCAGAATCTCTTCGTGTATACTGTCACTCCAGGTTACGTAGTTCCGCACATGAGCAAATGCTCCGTTGTAATGATGTAACTATCTTGAGAATCGTGCCCTTTATATAGTCCAGCGAGAAATTGTTCCAAAAACTTCCATCTCGTATCTCGGCTTCTACTGGACCGATTTTAACGCTTGATAGCTCAAATTCCTTCTCATGTAATTGCCAGTAAAGAGTACTAGCGTCCATCTCTTTTCCTAAAGGTAATTCCAGAAAAAAATCTGGTGACCTATACGGGCTCCACGTCACAAACTCACGTGACTCGCCCCTGCGATGCATGCTTCCCTCAGCACTCTTGAGTCTCCTCCGCGCGCTATTCAAACCATCCACTCAATATCTTCAATTAATAACTCTTCTTTCCAAAATAATAATAATTGACACGGGATGGTGGGGGAAGACTTACCTGTCTTCAGAGGTCCGCATCGCTTCCACTGCAAAATCACCTCCAGATGACATGCCCCAACAGAAGAACACCAAAAGGGGTGGAAGGAGGGGAAGGCACAGGCTCATCTACAGACACCCTCCGATAACCAATAGGACTGCTGCCGACGAAATAATGCCACAACAGTTGCGTAAAAATTTAAAATAAAATTTAATTATCAGAAGGATGCAAGAAAAAAAAAGAAAATTTAATTAAATCATTTAAAGAAAGGAAGAAACTCTATGGCCAAGGCACCCTCTGAAGATGCACGTGGCTTAAGGCCAAAATAAGAGAATTATCTTAGAAAACTACATAAGGCTTTACATGCTTGCTTGCTGAACCAAAACGAAAACATTAAATTAAAAAAAAAAAATTAAGCCCAAAGGAAGAAAATCAGTAGACAGGCATTATTAAATGAGAAAGGGCTTGATAATTTACTAGAGTATGTAATACCGACCCGACATGCAGAGATCCAGGCCACGATGCAAAACGAGAAATTTTAAAATTAAATTAATAAAATAAAATATGATGAATTAAGAAATCCACAACATTCGTGACGGAGAAAAACACAGGAACGTTCACCAAAAACACAAAGTTAAACCAACAAGGTTAATAAAAAACAAATTAAGCTAACACCACAACACGTTTGAGTTTCCCGGTCGACGCTTAGAGACTACACTCTCAAGACCAGAATGCACTCGGGCCAAACAAAAACAAACATGGCCACCAAATAGATGACCGCATGTCCGATCGAATTATGGCAAACAATTAGCATAAAACTAAATTTAAAATCACCAGAGAGAACAAAAGGGAGGAAAGAATTACGCCTTAACACTATGGACATGAAACAATTTAGGGTGCAACGGATCGTAAATTAAATTAATAATAGGGCAATCCCAAGGATTGCCAAAGGAAAATAAATAATAATTTACAACGTAAAATAAACTAGAAACGTGTCTCCAGAAGGTACGAAGGAAAAATAATAAAATTTACATATCTGGTAACATTAGTAAAGGAGAAAAATTAGGTCTACCAGGTGAAACAAAATACAAATTTAAAACAATAATATAAGGCCAATATCGGAGCTCCATAACAAAATATATAAAAATTAATAACGTACCTTAAAACTTCTCTGTGGAGTCACAATAAAAATAAAATAATTAACACATTTTAAATAACATAAAAGATATGAAGTGCCTGCACATTGCTGCGGTAGAACACAGAATCCGCTTCGATCATTCAGGAGGCTTTCCTTGTTGTAGGCAGTAAAATACGCAGATCACACGTCATCTTCCAGGCAAATTATAAAATAACAGCCTAGGAGCACATGCATTTCCTTAGTTTTGAATAAAGTCATGTTTCGTAGAGGCTAGGGGCCACAGCCCCCAGCACGACGGAGAGACCCTCTTTCACAACCAAATAGCTAGTTCTTTCTTGACGACAGACTATCAAGCTCGCAAGATGGCGGAGAATTCCAAGTCAAAAAAAGCATTGCATTCATGTTAATGTAATTGTCCAATCACAGCTTGACACATCAAGCAACAATGTGATTATTAAGTAATTAATTTGGCGGTATCATATATATATACAGTCTTTTGTTCCATGACGTAGAATATAATAGCCTTCAAATATGTCTAGATTAGGATGACACCAGAAGGCACCCCAAACACATTCCAGCGGTTGAAGAAGCAACTCCGACTAGGGACGTCGATAGATGCTACCAGCTCGTGTTCACAATCGGAACCAAGCCAACAGGCGGTCGTTTCAAAGGTCGGGAAGTCACATATAGGGGTGATACATATTTAAAAACGTTGGTACGGGCATTGCACGTAACAATAATGTCAACAATGTCACGGACGTGTGAACGATCCAGGTATAATACCTATATGTGGGAAGCACCTTTCGACCAGTCTGCAAGGTCATAAGCCCAATAGTTTGCAGATGGTGGCCATGTATGTGTGCAAATCGATTCCCCCTATCAATTCAAACACGGTGAAACCGAATCAAACAAAATTTGGTACAAAGGTTTCACTAGCAAAGGACACCACAGTGTCATGTTCTATATTGCCGCCAACTTGACGGAAACGTAATGGTGGCCAGCCAAATATTAAAAGCTTAAATCAAATTACGACCAACCTAATTATCTGATCTCTACCAAATGTTGCATCAACATATCTTTATGTGGGAGGCATCATTTAACAAAACTAAAATATAATCAGCCAAATAGTTTGCAGATAGCGGCCATGTATATGTGAAAGTCGATTCTCCATATCAATTCAAATACGGTAATAAATAATAATAATAATATCGTATGGCCTCGGATGTATGAATCATTCAAGTATTATAGCCTAACCGTAACTTACGATTAAACAAGGCCTGCCCTCAACAATTCAGCTTATCGTAGATAGGGAGGTTTAATCTGTCCTCAAAGAGGTGACCGGTAGGATATTAGCATATTATAATAAAACTATCGAACCCGTGCAAGAAATCTCGCATATCCATAAACCACACTTTCCCCAGTAGGTTTTGCAAATCGAACACTTCTTACAAAAACTGATATTTAAGAAATTAGAATGCAATTTGTCACTGATAATGTCATTTGTATGCCGAGTATGCTGTAACACTCACCGGTTATTCGATATTTATGAAATTATACGATCTGAGTACTCATTCCTTTGATTTACTGTTTCTGAAAGCCATGCAAAATGATGAAGGAAGTACCTCATAATGTTAAAATGACATGAAACGGGCCTCACAGCGACAAAAATGTGATGTGGACAGACATTATGGAGCGTATTTTCATACATCAACAGTATCTGCAAATCGCACACTTCATACATATTTATAAAAGTCATTTTTTAAAGAAATTATTGATATTTATGGAATTAGAGTGCAATTCGTCACTGCTATTTTCTATTCTCTTTCATTTGAATGCTCATTTTCACGATCGGTCGCTTGTGAGTGCCGCAGGAGGGACCTATACTACTGAAATAATATATATGATGATATTTAACCGTAGAAGTGACTATCAGGTCAGGCTTACCGTGCCATATCGTTGTGGGCCCGTGCCATCCCGTTATCAACATGGCCGCTATTTTTGCTCGTAAATACATACTATTTCCGCAACTTCGCAAGTATATAACCTTTTAGGAATGTACTGAACAAAATAATACATATTTAGTATCATAACGCCAGAAAACGCTAATGAAACCGTTGATTTCACACAAAATATGATACAGTTATAGTAAACCAGTTGTTTATCAAGTTTATCGTAGCGCTTCCGTGGCGTTATGGTAACGACTTGGGCTTTTAGTCTGGAAGGTTCGTGGATCAAATCACTGCAGGTTCAAATTTCTTTTTATAACTACTCACACTTTATAATGTTGAGCATATATAGTGCACTGTGTATTTGCAATCGAAAATATTATAGCCTATACATATTTATAACACCTCATATTTCAAGACTCGAATACAGCGATTAATATTCGTTGACCTTCATCCGTGGTAGAGACTATTGTTGATTCTTTAGGGGTTTTGCGGCATCATGGTCTTGTATCGCCGTTTACTTGGGTGTGTGTAGAAGTTGTCTGATAACCTGTGTCACTATGATGTCAGCAGTGTGTGTACTTTTATACGAGGAATCATCTGGTTAGTAAGCTGTTGTTGATGCTTCATTTGAGATGCATGGATATTGTTGTACCCCTAGGGTACGCTACCCCATCCCCTATGTAAAATCTACAAAACACCAAAATTACAAAATTCTGATCTAAAGGCCTTATAAAATACCACCTATAAATTACATGAAGAACAATTAGCACATACATGAACTCAAGTAGCCTCGTAGCACAGGCAATGACCCGGGAGAGGTGCACGACTCGGTAGGAATGTGAGGATTCCGCCGATCGAGCACACAAAAGGTATAAGAACCCCAGAGGTCAGATACCTGGGATCATCAATCACTCAGTCCTCACTCAGTGCACCGAATTGTTCAACCTCTGCTGTCTGCTGGACGGGTAAGTGTCTTAGACATCTCCACACTCACCACTACACTACACACTCACCTCCCCCTGTGCTTGGACCATTATTATTGCTTATTAATTGTTATTAGAACTGCTAGCTATATCAGTGTACCTCCAAATCGAGGTACACATTAAACTCATAAATACTAGAAGCCACTGGTCTCATTCTTTTATTTATTTAGCTAGTAAGCTCCTACCCTATTAGATTCCACTTTAGGTAGGACTTAGAATTAGCCTTATTGTGTACTTGCTTAATTGCTGCGTGTTGTCAGCTGAGTGTCCTTGCTCCGCGCTGACACTAGCGAACTCTCCGCTTACTCGCGTGCGCACGACTCACTGTAGACCGCGTGGCGCAGTTGTCGCGCTTTGAATTATAACTTAATAGCTCTTGTAAACTACCTCTTTACCTAGAACTACCCCGTTAAACAGTACATTGGGGAGTTCCCTTGGCTGATCGCACTGTCGATCTCCATTCATAAAACACTCCCTACCTCTTACAGTATTCGCCAAGCTTAACCCCATTTTAGACTAATATCACCCCCTAGATTTATTATTTGTACAGGCATCCCTCACAGGAACCTTACAAATTGGTGGACGCCCGGAGTACCGCGACGTTGTATTAAAGCAACGTCTAAGGGAGTTCAGACAACGAACTTCCGCGGCAAAGATCCCTAGGACCTCGTGATAGCCAAGCAAACGCCACCCAAAATTGGGAAAATTTTTGAGTTAAGGGTTAGATAAAATCTTTATACCCAACCCAAGCCCGCCCCGCTAGGTAATACATTTTTAACGCCACCCTTACCTAGCCATACATAATTTATATCCTTATATAAACGCCCTTACAGAAGGACGTACAGCAAAGATCCATGCTCAAATTCAAAAATCCTAGTAAGGTCAAGCGTGTGTTTAGAGATACAGCACACACCCTAGCCGCTGCCACCAGACCCCTAAGCCCTAAAATCCTGGTTAAAAACCCTGACCTAATAACAGATCATAACGCAGGCCAATTACTTAGCGAACTTGAGGACGCAGTTATACATATTAAACTTAAATACCCAAGGGCAATCAGACAACGTCCCACCACACGAGCACAGACACAGAACGCCCAGCAGTCGCCCCCAGATAACAGTGATAGTGAAGACTTAACCTCAACATTACCACACGCTTTATTACAACACCTTAGTGATACACAGCAGACCTACAACGGGTTGCAGGTCCTATTACAACAATTAGACGAAATTCAACACAATTCTTCAAACGGGAAACTATTTGCAGATATAAACACCATTGCATCAACCCTAGGCGGACAGATTAACAAGGCGCTTTCCGCACTACAGGAGGTTAATATTGAGCACGACTTGTCAATGGATAATATCCAGGGTACGGAGCAATTTAATCCTCAGGACGCTCCACAGTCTACCCCTAACCAACCAGGCACTTCCCACAGCGCAAATACATATATTACACCAATTCAGGTTCATCACCAACCCCTAAGCTACGCACACTCTAACGTTGCATTACAGAACGGCGACTTAGATTCCCCAGTTGAGCGTAACCCCATATCCACCCCCAACACCTCCTACAGCGCGAACATGGTCATGCCTACGAAGTATCCAATGATACAAACCCACTAAATACCCTGGTGATAAAGAGGACCCCGAGGAATAGCTGAGAGCCTTCACTCGAACGGCTAAGATTAATGGTTGGACAGATGCGGACAAGAAACGCCTCTTACCAGCCTACCTCACTACATCGGCCCTCACATGGTATGAACTCCATGAAGCCACCTTGGCCGATGCCACGTGGGAACAATTTTCAGCTGCCCTCTTCAATACATTTCAGTTGACCCCTGACGAGGATGATTTGTATGACAAAATCCGCGCTCATACACAAGGTCCCACGGAAGGCACAGAAGCGTACATTAATGCCAAATTATTAATGTGCGAAAGATACAATAAGCACATGCCAGACAAGCAAAAAGTACGGCTCCTTATGCAAGGTTTGCGCCCTACCTTAGTTGACAAGCTGTGTACACTGCAGAGTAACACAGTGCTTGAATTGCAGGCAAACATCAGATTCATTGAAGAGGGCAATAAGATGACACAAAAAGCCGTGGATCAGCACATCCGTACAGACAATGGAGATTTGCATCAACCGATCCGCGATCTGACTAAACAGATGCAAGAGATGCAAATCACGGCCATCCACGCTAGCCCTAAAGCACGCCCTCAGGGGGATGAACATAGGACTACATGGCGTTTGCCAAGGGGAAAGCAACAGGGTCAAGGTAAACCTACCCACCCCCATTGGCATAATACACCCCCGGTAAGAGAGGCGAATTATTATTCGCAATACCAGGAGGAAGTGCCACGCCATAACGAGTCCCATCCCTTCCCGCGGACACAGTATCTGACAAATACTCGCTCACGCGGCAATCCATCCCCAGACCACACACCAAACCGTCATCCCCAATATAGGGACGACCGAAGCTGGCACCGTGACCAGAACGCCAGATATACACAACCACCAAATGCCCCTCAATATCGTCGGCCAAACACTCCTCCGCAGCAGGAGCGGTATGAGCCTCAATATGAAAGGCCTTCCCCAGTATACCCTCAGTACGTCCCTGTCCAAAAAGAAAGAGGACCGGAGGACTATCCGCTGCCCGACCACTGAGCCATGTTTAACATCTCTCATTTCTTTATTTTCTTTGGCGGCCGTCCCGGTAGACTCAGACGCCATGTGAGATGCTTTCTGTCCGGACGTGCCTTGAGGCTCTCCGCCTTATTATTTAAAATGTAATGTTTTTCCTTTTTATTTAACATTGTTATTATGCCGAAGCCTTCCATTTACTCATGTAAGTAATACATCTAACCTTGTGTCCACTATGCTCATTTCCTAAATTTAACCTTTCTTTTTGATCTTCGTCGTGTGCTTGGATTTGCTGTGGAACCAATCGAAATGGCGGTCTCCTGTTTTATTTTGTTTGAATCTTCGTTTAACCTTTTATTTGTGCCGTGAAATATATCTGCGAGTGATTTTGTGAGTGTATGTTTTTCTTGCTGCCAGGTGCATTGATGCTGTTTTGATTGGGCATATCTTCGAATGGGTCTCCCGTGGTTTGTGGACGTTGGCGTTTCGACCATTCTCCCAACACGAGGCATGACACCATATATTTTAGCCCTTATGTTTTCCCTTCATTCCATGCTTCGGGCAACTGGATCACGGCGGTAACTTTAAGTAGGCCTTACCGTATTCAGCTCGAACTCGGAACGTAAGTTGGGGACCATATAGGTTTAGCATGTTTTGCTAGACTACCTACAAGCACGAGTTGCTTTGAGTTTTATTTCTGCATCGTCGGCTGGCATTTTGTGTGTTTGACTGCTTGTATGTATCTTGATAAATTTCACGGACACCTGACGTCATTTGTTTCTTCTTATAGTATCTTTGGTTTTTGCATTTCTTTTCTCTGGAGACTGCCAGCTCGATCGCATCCCCATTGCTCGCCACAGCCTTTGCGACACGCACACAGCCTCTTGTTTTATCTTTGCTATGCTTGTTATTTGTGGTCGTCATGACAACCATCCATCTCTAGGCAGAGAAGTGATTGTTGTTGACCAGCCACCGGCTCGATTGCCTCTTGATCATTTACTTCCTCCCTTTTTACATCGTTTTCACGGAAGTGAGCACAGGTATGAATTTAATTTGTTAACGTTATTTACTATCGTAAGTTATTTATTGTTATTTATATTTATCTTCCCCGTTTGAAAGTGACTTTATTTGACCCCTAGGTGAAGGGTATTCTTTTTTGTGTGTGTTATTCTGGCCGGGTTTCTTTGTGTGTTCGGTTTCAATTCATTAAATTTCCATTTCTTTACCCATGTGTCTCATTTAGTAGTGTTGGGCGATCGGGCTGCTCGCTCTCTCTCTCTCTCTTCAAACCTAGCCCTAACTTATTCTAGCTTTCTAGCACCAGGAGGGTATTCCTACCACTCGTCGTGGGACCACCTTCACGGAGTCTGGAGTCGCTCGGCACATCTGGCCTGCAAGTACGGGCCCAGCACAGGTCAGAAATTAACATCCATTTCCACTGCGTACTCCTTTCTTTTCTAGTTGGTTCCAGTGATGCAGCTAGGAGGCACGCCAAGAATATGTTTATCATAAGAGGGCGGTGCAGATGGTATCAGTTGCGAGGTTAAGTCTCCTGGTCGCTTAGCCATATCCATTGGATTTTAATATTTCGCTGCATATTTTTCAATGTTGTTTTTATTCTGTTTCATGTTCCCTATTGCATACTATGCAAACAAATATTGAGAGTCAATGTGAACTTCCAAGGAGTATGGACCATAAAAATAACAAACTGTAAGGAGAGTGCAATGAGTTGGACCCTATCAACGAACCCCAGCATTGGTAATGTACTAACCAACCCTACTTCTTGTTTCGTACTCATTTCAGGCGCAGGACGGAGGCAAGACATTTGTAGTTATTGTTTTGAATTGTAGCTAGCAGTACTTCTGTAGTTTAGCCATGTATTCTCTCCCAGGTTGTAACGTGAAGAAGGAGCTCATCCAGTCTGACGATGATCTGCTATCGTTTGAAAGTGTCTGTGGGAAAGACACTAATCCATTGACTGAGGTGAAAGGCCATCGCAAGGGAGGCGTAGCCAATATAGTGTCCAAGTGGGGAATTTCATTTTCTGGTGAACTGGGAGTTTCGTCTGTATTTGAGTTCTTAGACAGGGTCAGTGAACTCTGCCATTGTTATGACCTCGAACCAGACGACATTGTTGTCTGCCTACCGTTATTGTTGAGTGGCTTAGCTTTAAAACGGTATCGACTTACCAACAGATCTTTCATCTCGTGGGTTGATTTCTGTAAGTCAATAAAGGAGCGGTTTACGACTTATGATTTTGAACATGACTTGAAGGCTGAAATTCATCGCCGTACCCAGGGTTTGGAAGAGCCTGTAGACGATTTTGTTATTGGGCTAATGACTTTAATAAGTAGGTTGTCGCAGCCCCTTCCCCTTATTGAAACTGTTGATATTGTGTATAGAAATCTAGCACCTGAGTACAAGTTTTTCATACGCCGGTCCAGTGTGTATAGTGTGGCTGACATTGTTGATCAAGGACGTGAATGCGAGTTCAATCGGCGCCTGCGCAAGTCATATGTACCCCCACCCCTCCCCTCTGACAGTTTGTTTCCAGAGACTGCATGCGCGCAATCCCAGATTCAGAGGACTGCGCACCCATCTTCAATATCTCGTCAGGAGGACCGGGCAGTTAACCGTCCCCACTCGCATATTGTCGGGAGTATTCCCAATGCTACTTCTTCTGCGAATCCCGCTCCTCAGGATCAACAGTTACCTCGAAACCCGAACATGTATAACCGTATAAAATGTTGGAATTGTGATCGTTTGGGGCATCATTTTAATTCCTGCCGTGCGCCCTCTCGTGTGTTTTGTCACACATGTGGTCTTCGTGACGTGACGCACATAGCCTGTCCTAGATGTGCTTCGCGTCAGGGAAACGAGCATGGCTCCCCGGTTTAGACCCGCCGGAGTGGCCATGCAATGAAGTTCGCCGGGAAATGAACATTTCCACGACTGGAAACTTCTGTCCTTGGGTCCCTGTAAGTGTTAAGAAATTGTCGATACCCGCTTTACTGGATTCTGGTGCTTCACGTTCATTTATTCAGCGCTCCATCGCGGAACAGCTTCCTGTTACTCAGATTTGTCCACAAGATGGGGGTTTAAAATTTTATTCTGCGGTGAAGTCATCTATTTCTGTTTCTAGCGTTGTAACATGTCATATTAAGATATGTGGTTATTCTTGGGATTGGAACTTCCATGTGGTGGATGACTTATCTACGCCTATGATCTTAGGTTCTGATTTTATGCACAAAGCAGGGTTGAGGCTTGATTTTTCGGATCATTCCTTCAGTTTTTTGTTTAAATCCAAGGAGCGGTTTCATTTTAATACTTGTGAAGCGAGTGTTCCTTGTAATTTTTCTGGTATCTCTGCTGTTCTAATCCCTCCTACTTTATTCACGAGTCAACGTGACGCTTTATCTGATTTGGTGAATGAATTTCCTGATGTTCTCACGTCGGAACTGGGTTCCGCTATCGGCTACGAGTGTCATATTGATTTGACTGATGAGGTTCCAGTTAGGTCGGCGCCATTTTCGTGCTCTCCACCCAAACTCATTGCCATGAGAGAATATATTCATGATCTTAAGGCACGCGGTGTTGTGCGCCCTTCTAAGTCTTCTTATGGTAGTCCAGCATTCCTGGTGCCTAAGAAAGAGGGTACTTTTCGTTTAGTAGTTGATTATCGTCGACTCAATTCTAAGGTGGTGTTCGACAACTTTCCCCTTCCAACTCTGGAGAGCGCTTTTCAGCATTTTCACGGGGCGAAGTACTATTCCGTCCTAGATTTGAATTGTGCATATTATCAAATTCCTCTCGATCCCGAGAGCCGTAAGGTAACTGCGTTCTCCACTCCGTTCGGCCTTTTTGAGTTCAATAAGTTACCCATGGGCATTTCTATCGGCGGACAAGTATTGAGTAGGGTTTTGGACGAGTTATTTGGAGATTTAAAGTATTCATCTGTGTTTAACTATCTAGATGACCTCGTGATTTACAGTCAGTCTTTTGAGGATCACCTGATCCATTTACGTGAAGTCCTATGTCGTCTTCGCAGAGCCGGACTCACTGTTAACCCGGACAAAATCTCTTTGGCTTCGAAGCAAATCAAATTTTTAGGTCACATTCTTTCGGATGTGGGCATAGAAGTGAACCCTGAGCGTGTGCAATGTATCCAAGAGTTCCCTACTCTCACGAATGTGAAAGCAGTCCGACGTTTTTTGGGAATGGCAGGCTTTTACAGTAGGTTCATTAAGGGCTTTTCGGACATTTCAGCGCCCTTGAATTATTTGAAGAAGAAGAATGTACGATTCGTGTGGGGCCCCGACCAGTGTCTCGCCTTTGAGAAATTGAAAGAATGTCTTTCTTCTGCTCCCGTCCTTCGAACTCCGGATTTTGGGAAAGATTTTATGTTACATTGTGATGCGAGTGATGTCGCAGTTTCTTGTGTGCTTAGTCAGCAGGTGAATGGTAATTTGGCACCCATCGCTTTTGCCAGTCGGATGCTTAATGATTGCGAACGCCGGTATTCCACTTTCGAGAAAGAAAGTCTGGCTGTCGTATTCGGCTGTGAACGTTTCAGATCTTTTCTAGAACATCGGCATTTCATAGTGTATACCGACAATGAAGCTCTGTCCTGGATGCGCTCGCATGTCAAAAAATTGGGACGTATAAATCGTTGGATTCTTCGTCTATCCTCTTTCAGCTTTGACATCATTCACGTCAGAGGCAGTGAAAATGTTGTAGCGGATTGTTTGTCACGCATGTTTGAGGAACCTCCTCCCATTGTTGAGATCCCCGAGCCAGTGAATCTTCTCCAACACATTCCATGGTCTTTTACTGACATCCGTACGTACCAAGCAGATGACCCATTTTGTGTCACATTGCGTGAAAAAATTCTCGGGAAAGATCCTGGTGTATCTGAGTTTTCATTGCGCAATGATGTTATAGTGCATACCGCTCCTCGATCTTCGAAATGTAGGATTTTCGTGCCAGAGAATATACGAAGTATGCTCTTGGCGTATTTCCATGAATCCTGTTTTGGATTACATTTCGGTATGACGAAGACTTTCCATAAAATCTCTCAGGAATTCTTCTGGCCTCATTTGAAAGCGGATGCTTTTGCTTTCGTCCGAAAATGTGTTACGTGTCAACGTTCTAAGCCAGCAAAGAATTCTCGCATTGGACTTCACCACGCTGACACGATGTCATATCCTAATGAGCGCCTGTTTATAGATTATTTTGGTCCCCTAGTTAGGTCATCTTCTGGTCATCAAGCTATACTTACTGTCGTTGATGGATTTTCAAAATTTGTATGGTTATTTCCTGTCAGGGAAATCACGACACGTACCACTGTTAGGCTTTTGACCAATCATATTTTTGGTGTTTTTGGTCCTCCAAAGTTTTTAGTGTCCGATAACGCGAGCGTTTTCCGGTCCAAGTCTTTTAGATCAATGTGTTTTTCTTGGGGAATTGATCATGTCTTTTTGGCACCCTACCACCCTCAGCCAAATCACGTTGAAAGGTTTCATCGTAACTTGAAGGCTTGCTTGAGTGCGTTCCACAACGCAGATCAGTCACGTTGGGACGCAAATCTTCAGTTTTTCTCCTTAGGATTTAACACTGCTCTTCATGAATCGACGAATTCTACCCCTTCGGAATTGTTTTTAGGAAGGCGTATTGTTGATCCACTTCAGCTTCAGTGGAAAATAGATTATCTGGCTGCGCCATCCCGCCGTACCTCAGTCAAAGAAAAATGGGAAGTTGCTGTACGGCATCTGAAAAGGGCACGAGATCGCGTGGCGTCTCGCTATAACAAGGGTAGGCAACCTGTTTGTTTTCAGGTGAATGACGACGTGCTAGTGCGCCTGCACCCACAGAGTTCGGCCAAGAATAAGGAGTCAGCTAAGCTAATGCTTCGCTGGAGCACGCCCAAAACTATCACTAGATTTTTAACACCTGTCACTGTTGAATTGATCTCCAAGGAGAATCCCACCGACGTATCCAGAGCTCACATATCTCAATTGAAACCATTTATTGTGTAACCTTCTTATTTGCTGTGATTAATGTTGTCCTTTTTCTGCGTAGGTTAGCCAATCATAATTTGCTTATGTTATCCAAGGAAGCTAGTATTCATATGGCGTCTCCTTGACCTGCCTATTATTGAACCAATTTTGACCGAGGCAGAGTCAAGTACAAATTTACGAGCTCAAGAAAGAAAATAATACAAGAAGAAATAGGCCTACATACTCTGTGTAACTTAATATTTATTGTAAAAATATGTATTTTTGCGAATTCGGCCAGTAGAGAATTTATATTCTATAAATAATGGACACATTATATCGCTTCTTTGTTATTTTAATAAGTCACTTTCATGATGGGTATAAGGAGAATGGCAGACTTCGGCGTCAAAGGGCGAAAGTCTTTTGTTTATGATTTTCGTCCGTGTCTCTATCTACTTTTCTTGTCATTGTAACGCTCAGGCGAACCGTAATACCATTATGACAAGCCCAGGGATCGTCAAAGGAACGCGCGCCTTTGGGGACCCCGAAGGAGTTCTGTCCTGATATTGCGATCGCCGAAGCGATCTGATTATTTTTATATATTACTTCCTTTTATTACTGTATTATTTCTGATATGGCTCAATTGCTTAAGTGATTGTTATATTGATCACCCTCCCACCCTCATATTTTGTGTACTGTTATAGTTGTTGACAAACCACCTGTGTGATAAGGATGTTGTGTATTTTGGAACACTTGGGACATGTTTGATTTCAAAGCGGTGGTGTTTAGTGATGTAAAAAGAAAAATCTTTTATTATTATAAATAATTTTTCTTTTGGGGGGTGGTGTGGATCCTGAGCCATGTTTAACATCTCTCATTTCTTTATTTTCTTTGGCGGCCGTCCCGGTAGACTCAGACGCCATGTGAGATGCTTTCTGTCCGGACGTGCCTTGAGGCTCTCCGCCTTATTATTTAAAATGTAATGTTTTTCCTTTTTATTTAACATTGTTATTATGCCGAAGCCTTCCATTTACTCATGTAAGTAATACATCTAACCTTGTGTCCACTATGCTCATTTCCTAAATTTAACCTTTCTTTTTGATCTTCGTCGTGTGCTTGGATTTGCTGTGGAACCAATCGAAATGGCGGTCTCCTGTTTTATTTTGTTTGAATCTTCGTTTAACCTTTTATTTGTGCCGTGAAATATATCTGCGAGTGATTTTGTGAGTGTATGTTTTTCTTGCTGCCAGGTGCATTGATGCTGTTTTGATTGGGCATATCTTCGAATGGGTCTCCCGTGGTTTGTGGACGTTGGCGTTTCGACCATTCTCCCAACACGAGGCATGACACCATATATTTTAGCCCTTATGTTTTCCCTTCATTCCATGCTTCGGGCAACTGGATCACGGCGGTAACTTTAAGTAGGCCTTACCGTATTCAGCTCGAACTCGGAACGTAAGTTGGGGACCATATAGGTTTAGCATGTTTTGCTAGACTACCTACAAGCACGAGTTGCTTTGAGTTTTATTTCTGCATCGTCGGCTGGCATTTTGTGTGTTTGACTGCGTGTATGTATCTTGATAAATTTCACGGACACCTGACGTCATTTGTTTCTTCTTATAGTATCTTTGGTTTTTGCATTTCTTTTCTCTGGAGACTGCCAGCTCGATCGCATCCCCATTGCTCGCCACAGCCTTTGCGACACGCACACAGCCTCTTGTTTTATCTTTGCTATGCTTGTTATTTGTGGTCGTCATGACAACCATCCATCTCTAGGCAGAGAAGTGATTGTTGTTGACCAGCCACCGGCTCGATTGCCTCTGGATCATTTACTTCCTCCCTTTTTACATCGTTTTCACGGAAGTGAGCACAGGTATGAATTTAATTTGTTAACGTTATTTACTATCGTAAGTTATTTATTGTTATTTATATTTATCTTCCCCGTTTGAAAGTGACTTTATTTGACCCCTAGGTGAAGGGTATTCTTTTTTGTGTGTGTTATTCTGGCCGGGTTTCTTTGTGTGTTCGGTTTCAATTCATTAAATTTCCATTTCTTTACCCATGTGTCTCATTTAGTAGTGTTGGGCGATCGGGCTGCTCGCTCTCTCTCTCTCTCTCTCTCTTCAAACCTAGGCCTAACTTATTCTAGCTTTCTAGCACCAGGAGGGTATTCCTACCACTCGTCGTGGGACCACCTTCACGGAGTCTGGAGTCGCTCGGCACATCTGGCCTGCAAGTACGGGCCCAGCACAGGTCAGAAATTAACATCCATTTCCACTGCGTACTCCTTTCTTTTCTAGTTGGTTCCAGTGATGCAGCTAGGAGGCACGCCAAGAATATGTTTATCATAAGAGGGCGGTGCACCACCCTCCACGGGATTCACGAAGGCGATCACCCTCGCGGGATAGAAGCGGCTTGCTCCCCAACCCCCAATATCAGCCCCGGCCAAACAACTGGCGAAACGAGGCGCCCAGGGGACAGCCTCGTTATGCAGATAACAGAGGGTATTCCCAGCCAAAAAACTTTTAGCTAGGGAAGGGCCAACACCCACACAATCGGATAACCCTTCCCCGATAACCAATAATCATTCAAGTCAATCCTCGCAAAGTAATTCCCCTGTTAGAGCCAGTAAGCCGAAAGTCCCCCAACTTTCGCCCGCCAGAATGCAGAGCAGGAAATCCCTCCCCGATCGCAGCTCCAGGAACATACGGTCAAAGGGGACGGTAATTGCCTTTTCAGAGCACTTAGTTTCCTGCTCCATAAAACTGAGGACCAGCATAAAGAGCTCAGAACACAGCTGGTCATGTATGTCATGGTACACTGGGACGAATACAAGTATTTCCTCGCCGACGGTAATGATGCCTTATTCCCCAATACATATGCATACGGGGATTATATGCACCGAGATGGCACTTACGCGGGTGCAACAGAGATTACCGCCCTAGGCCACGTCCTTAAGACCAACATCCATGTCTACACACTGGACAAGCTGGAACCAATTTTTTCTACCGTAGGATATGACAAAAACCTACACCTTTTGTTCACGGGGAATCCGAATGCGGGTCACTACAGCCCTCTCACCAACACATCACCTCACAAACCTCAACCAGCCGCCCCTCAGATTGGGAAAAGTACACTAAAGGCATATTAAAAAACAGAAATAACATTACGACCCCTCAAGACGTGTCCACAAACAGCATAGTTAAGGTACCCGTGGTAAGCCCACCCACATTGATTCTACCCGTGGACACAAGCGGCCCGACCACTAAACCAGGTGCGGCAAAGCCGGTGACTTGTATTGCCACTGGCGGAAGCAAATTATTTTCACAGACAACCGGCTGTAAACCCACAACCACTCGCAAAAACCGGCCCTTTAGGACACCACTGCTGAGACCAGGATTAACATCACGGGATAGTAAACATAATTATAGATATTTATCGAGCCACCGAAAGCTCAAGAGAAAGCTTCGGACAATACAAATGGCAGATAGACATGACACAGCTGAAGCGCGAATCCCAGTTTCACGGGACTCAGCAAAGCGTGTCAGGTTCAGTGATCAGGCCACAACACCGCGTTTGCTCGACACACGTAATAGACCGGTAGAACAGACAGTCTCGCAGGATGCGATAGAAGACGATAAAAACGAATCACCGTCCCAAAATCCCACAGTACCAATAATCACATACACTCTTAACAACATGTATACTGCACAAGATGGACACAATATTACAGCCCTCTCTAGCCCGGCCAAAATTAACGGGTACCAAATTCAAATTTTAATTGATACCGGGTCAGCTATTTGCTGTGTAAGCAGTAAGTACATCAACGGCGAGCGCATACGTAAGATGCCTATCAACACTTGCCTTGTGGCTGCTAACTCACAAACCATTTCATGCTTAGGCATTACGGATGTACATTTACAGATAGGCTCCTTTGTAACTAGCTTTCCCATGTTCGTCATTAAGAACCTTTCCGTCCCGGGCATCATCGGCACGAACTTTCTTGCCAAGTTCGAAGCCAACATTAGCTTTGTCACTAATAACATACGATTAGTGAACGGAGACCTTATTACCACACACCCAATATCATACGCCCGGGACACATACAATCCACGAGCGCATCGAGACACGCAAGCGCACGAGGTCTCTCCGTTGGTTACCATAGTACCGCCAACGAACACAAGTGCTGACACAAACACGCCCGCCACTGGGGAAACACAGGTACTAACCCCAGAGCAGAATACAAAACTTGAAAATTTATTACAAGAATATCAGGATATTTTTGCCCATTCCCTTGCAGATTTAGAGGTGACCGACTTAATTCACCACCGTGTTGAATTAACCAGTGATGCTCCCGTTCACCAGGCACCTTACAAAGTTAGCGCCAAAGAGGGACAAGCCATAGAGACACAAATTCAGGAGATGCTGGAAGCCGGTATCATCCTCCCTATCGTGTCCAACTATAGTGCACCGGTACTCCTTACCCGAAAACCGGATGGTTCCCATAGATTTTGCACAGATTATCGGCGCCTTAATAGACTCATTAAGAGTGACAATTACCCGCTACCGCGCACAGATACTTACCTAGAGACCTTGAGCGCAGCAAATTATTTCTCGATAATGGACTGTTATTCCGGATTTTACTCAATCCCTGTCTATAAACCCGATAGGCATCTACGGTTACGCCGTCCTCCCCATGGGTTTAAAGAATGCCAGTCAAACATTCCAAAAATTGGTAGACAAGGCATTCGCAGGCCTCAAATACCGCTCGGTATTAACCTACATAGATGACATAACAGTCTTCTCACAAACCTTCGAAGAACACATTATACACTTGACCGAAGCTTTTGACAGGATTAGGCACGCTAAATTAAAGCTAAAACCATCCAAATGTCAATTTGAAAAAACGAAGGTCCATATTCTCGGTCACATTGTCATCCGCGACGGCATCACACCTGACCCTGCCATAATCGCCGCCATTACCGACATTCCAATGCCGGAAAACATTAAACAGTTACGTTCTTTTATGGGACTCGCGAGTTATTATCGTCGATTCATTCACGGATTTGCACAGATAGCTAACCCTCTCACTGAGCTTACACACGAAAAAACACCCTTTATAGTTACAGAAATACATAGAGAGGCCTTTGATAAACTCAAACACTTACTTACTACACCGCCCCTGCTCCAGCATTTTCAAGAAGGTAGACCCACCTTCGTACACGTGGATGCAAGCCAATTTGGCATCGGGGCAGCCCTATTACAAGAAGCCGATGATGGCAAACAACACCCGATTACATACGCTAGCTGAAAACTTACACCGGTAGAAACTAGATACTCCGCAACCGAGAGAGAAATGCTTGCATTCTCTTGGGCCGTAAACTACTTCCGAACATACCTGTACGGTATACACTTTACGGTAGTTACGGATCACGCCAGCCTTCTTTACTGGGATAAATTTAAAAATCCCAATTCCCGGCTTAACAGATTTATATTTAAATTGTATGATTACACGTTTGAAGTTAAACATAAGAAAGGAAAGGCACACCATGATGCAGACGGTCTCTCTAGACTACCTGTACTCGAACCACCGGACGAGGATACTAATCATGTCTGGGATTCTTTACCCACATTTGCTGTCACTCACATTGATACAAAACAGGAGCAGATAAACCATCCCCAGTTGGGACAAATTAGAATTGCTCTACAGGATCGCGACCAGGTAGATAGTAAAACTGCCCGCTTATCACGTAGATTTCTTTTATCGATAAGGACGATATCCTTAGGTGCGAACCCACGGCCACACATGACGTCACACCCGTTGCCCTTCCCAATACACTCCGAAACCACGTAATGACGGAATATCACTGTCCACCCCTTAACAGCGCACATTTTGGAGTCCACAAAACATATTTCCGCATTCGCAATAAATATTAGTGGGAAAATATGAAAAATGATATTACAGAGTTCATTAAAACTTGCCACACATGCCAAAGATACAAACACCGCCCTGGTAAACCCCATGGGTTACTCCACCCCATCCCTGTAGGTGAACTTTTCCACCGCATAAGTATTGACGTAAAAGGTCCAATTACAACATCAGACAAAGGTAATAAATACATATTGGTAGCAACCGAATACCTCACCCGATACATCATTACTAAAGCAGTCCCAAAAGCTAGCGCACATCAAATTGCAGAGTTCCTCATGGAAATAATTACCAAGTACGGTACTTTCCGCACATTACTATCCGACAGAGGAACAGTTTTCACATCAAATGTTATTACACAGCTTCTTAAATTGCTTCAAATTAGAGCCTACACAACCACTAGTTTCAGTCCTCAGACGAATGGATTAACTGAGGCTATGAACAGAATCCTTGGCAGCGCGATAGCTCGTTTTACTAACGACAACGGCACGGACTGGGATAATTACCTCCCAGCGGTAACATTTAGTTACAACACATCCGTGTCGCGTGCGACCAAACACACCCCGCATTTTCTATTACACGGATATCACCCGCGCAGTCCGATCGACAACATTTATATCCCACAGGATACACTCCCTAGTGTACCCGATACCTAGTTTAGGCTATCGGCTACGCCAGCAGACATTAAGCCGTAGTTGAGGTTTTGGGAAGAGTTAGGAAAAGATAGCGCACCGATCGCGTCAAGAAGAATGTCAAGGTGACGTAGGAGGTCTAGGATCAAGGAGGCACTGACATCTGTAAGAAGATGGAATTATGGATAGAGATGTGAAGCTTTATTGAGATATGTATGGAATATGGTATTTAAACATCTTAGAAGAGGATATATAACATGCATTATATGTGGAAATAATTGTAAGGAAGTTAGATAACCCTTAAGTTATTTTATAACGGAACAGCCGAGATGATGAGGGTTCGTGACTATAATCGTGACGCGAGAGCACTGTGGTGGGGGACTACACCACGTGTCTGCGCCAGGCAGATAAGAGTTAAGACATTGCCAGCACATTCAGTGGAGTTCTGTCAGTCGAGCAAGTAAGGTCGAGCTCTATAGCGCAAGCGAGACGCACGGTGAAGGTCGCGTAGCATACCGAAACTGTCACGGCAGAGTGTAGGCGACAGTTTCAGCATCGCCGAGCAGCGAACGCCAAGCAGGTCATTGATCCAGGCGGACTTGCCGAGCAAGCAATCACAGACGGCCGGGATATGTTAGAACAGCACTGCAAGTAGTTGGAGACTTTCTTACAAGCTACATTTCAACGCAGTTTGAACACAGTTCTTTTATGAATAACTTTATGACTATGCTTTTCTATAACGCATTCAAAGTTACTTTAACAATTTCAAGCAACGGAATGTTGTTAGCATAGGCACTGATGAACATTAGATCGTGCATTAATGAAATTTATTTCTAATGCAGTTTCATGAATTACCAAATACAGACAACTACAGGGTGTTTAATAAACTTGGACACTCTCAAGTAAAATT
This sequence comes from Meconema thalassinum, assembly GCA_946902985.2. Lineage (NCBI taxonomy): Eukaryota > Metazoa > Arthropoda > Insecta > Orthoptera > Tettigoniidae > Meconema > Meconema thalassinum. Next base: position 1,396,105,101 of record OX336389.2, read on the forward strand.
TTATTTTACGAAAGTGAGTAATTACAGTTATTGGAGATTGATCTTTCAATACTCAAACTGAACATTTAACGGAACAGTGGCGTAACTTAGAAGAGGAGTAGGGGGTCCGCTGTTTCCATGAACATTTTCGAGAGGAGTTGGACAATATCCGCTATGGGTAATCCGAAGTTCAACATGTCAGAGTAGACGCAGATAGAGACAAGATGGCACCACAGAGCGATGGATTCGATTCCTGACGAGAGGAGTCCACCAGCTGATTCACTTGGGATTTCGAATGCAATCGTCATTTCATGGATGGAATGATATTCACGACGATCTTTCGAGAAATTCATTATGTAGGGAAAATCGACGATCTTGGAAATTTAATTACAGCTGATTATGAAAGGTACTGTAAGTGTTATAACTACCTGATACGATTATTTTCATGAATACTGGGCACACATGTATATTTTTCTAATAGGAGTGATACGATTATTAAGACATGGTTTGACTTTATATACATCGAATTTGCTAGAATATGGAGTGACCATATGATATGGCAGGCATCATTATACGAAATTCTCACCATTGGTTAGCTTTATTAAGCAGATGTTTGGTCTTTTAGACATTTTTCCAGCTAGGATATTTTTCATAAATAGTTTTTTTTGTGTAACGAGTATTTCGAACTAGTGATCTGCAATGGATTATCTAAAATTACTTCGTCAGTTCATTGCATACTAGCGAGTGTGTATTATTCATCAGTAGGGATTTTTCCATTGGATTGTTTGGAGATATTAAGAAGTTATTCACTTTAGTGAATGAACATCGCTTTTATATGACAACTAGAAACTTGTTGATTCCTATCTGGTACATTCACTCATATAGTATACGAGATGGGGTCTTTCGTATTTATACGATTTTATGGTGGTACTCATCTTACCCATCGTGCAGGGCAATATCATCCAAGTCGACGGGGCGAGGTCTTTCGTATTTATACGACTGTACGTTGGTTACACATCTTACTCGCCATTGAGGGACTCATTTTTATCATCCGAGTGTACACGAGATTGTAAGTGAATCAAACAAGGAACTACTAGTCACATATCAGTCGAGATTTTGTTAAATAAAGTAACGATAAATGTCAGCAGGATTGCATTTAGTAATTCTTGTTTGCCAATCCAATATTTTGTTGCTATACTCTTTTGAGAGTAATTTCAGTTTAACAGCTGTTATAGCTGATGCTTTTGATGAGTTTTATAATTGTGTTTGATACCTTTGAGAAGGATTTAAAGTAATTGAATCTTGTAAGATTAATCATTAATGGTCAGATTTATTTTAAGGCAGATCAGTATTGCAGATTTTGATATGAGAGATTATAGCACATTGGTGTTTTTCTGTGATGTGAGTTATGCAAATTGTAAGAGAATTTATGCTATTTGAAAGCAGATCTTGAATTACTGAGGTAATAATTTTCCAATTGTTTAAGAAGTTGTCTAGATGTGATCAGATTAATTACAGTTATTGGAGATTGTGTGCGTTGATAATTTGAAGCCAGTTATATATTTTTTGTAGATCATGCAACATGGTTAAGTGGAGTTTATGATAGGCATTTTGTGGAAGTTGCCATGTGATAGTTGCAACGTTGATAATGTATTTTGAAGCAGACATGAGGTCGTCGTACCCAGTCTAGCGTAATTGTTGAGATTCATGCTGTATGTGCTGAATATTTATGGAGTTTTGTGGAATAATTATTGTATTCAAATGTGATATTTGAAGTATTGAGGAAATGTAATGTCGTTGTGGATAGTTAGATCCAACGTGATGTCGTGGAGGCAATAATATTTTTTGGCATGATAATTAAATACGAGATATAACTTGGAAGTGGTAAAACTGTAAGACAACGTTCTATAAACCTTATTACACAATTTGTTAGGAAATTAAACAAATAAATAAAGTTGATAATACAAGATTTTCTGAAAATAATAATTAATGAAATAATAATCTGAGATTTAAGCATATTAACGATCTGACCTAATGAAATAAAAATCAGAATGACTAGATGAAATAATAAAATCTAAATAACCAGATGATTGAAATTTAAATAATTTGATAAACTAAATTTTGGAATAAATCAATGAATTAAATAAATGGATGAATTAAAGATTGGAGAGATAAACTGATTGAAATAAATTAATAGACGATTGTGATGATGATGAATAAATGAATTAGAAGGTGATAATTATTTAAAGAAGCTGATGATTAATGAATTTATATGGAATCAAATACATTTAATTGAGAAATAATTTGAAGGAATTTCAACTTGAGTTGAGAATTTAAATGATGTAATGGTGATGAATTAATGATTCTGACAGGAATATGTAGAATTTTGAAGTAAAAATTAATGTGAGGAATATTTAATTTTGATGATGACGATAACGATGACCAATGAGCCATGAATTTTCTGTAATTCACAGATAAGTAATTATGAATGACAATGTAAATAGTGTAAATTAATTATTCGATGTTTAGGAGCATTTGACTAACATGTTCAACAGTTAAATTATGCCATGCAAACCATAAAATACTTGATATTTAATATATGTGATTATAATATGTGTATGTTTAGACAGATTAATAATTTTTTAAATCCACATTGATGATGTTAAATTAAAGAGAAATTAGGTCTCAGGTTTCACAAATGTCAGTGACGAAAGACATAGTGCTACAGTGATCCTGAGAACCCAAGAGAACTTTAGAGATTTTTCTTGTTATGTGGATAAAATAATTTTGGATTAGAAAAGAGATGGTTCGAATTTTGGACAATGACAATTTAACTTTGGCATTCGACCATACTCTTAGGTAGGAGTTATATTTAAAATGTCTGTCTGACTATCAAAGTAAAATAAATTTGTATTTATCTTAGTTGTGATCTGATGATGGTGTGATTTTCCTTTTTCTTTCCTTGTCTTGAGTAAGGCTTATCCGGAAAGGAAGAGGTTTGCTAGGAATTCAGTTGATGGCGCCCATTTATATTTGCATTATTTCTATTAAACTTAAGCCCGTAACGACCCTAGAGATACTTTGTCTCGTGATACCCACTGCTTTTTCGATAACTCAGCTGAATTTCCGACACATTCCTTATTTGACTAGAGGTTCATAACTCCGCTCTGTCCTGGAACTCCAGGAATGCGATGTTATAGCAGATGGGTCATCGCATCCCCAGGACGAACGGGTACAGAGAGAGAGAGGGAGAATTGGCTTTATCCAACTAGTGGGGCTTCGATTTTGTTTATTCTATGGAATCACATCAGATTTAGATTACGGAGAGATTGACCTCAAGTTCATTTAAGTGTGTTACAAAATTTATTAAACTTAGTCAGACAATGTACTTGTGTGCCCATTCCAGTGTTCATGTTAATCGTATTAGTAATATCATGTTAGTTATAAGACATTTTTCCTATACCCAAGTGAATGCAGGAATTGAGACATTGTGATGTGTTGTTGTCTAACGTCTCTATATAAAACGTATATTGAAAATATAATTATGTTGCCGGAAGATTTAGCTAGGGTGTTAGGAGAGTTACAGACGGGTATGTCTGGTATTGCAGAAACTATTTCTAAGATGGAAACTGAAGTTAAAGAACAGATTAATAATTCAGAAGCTAGGTTAGAAGCTAAATGTAAAGAAAATGTGCAATCATTACAAACTAGTAATGAAGAAAATTTAAAGTCATTAGAGACTAGGCTACAGACTAGTACTGAAGAAAATTTAAAATTATTACAGTCAACTAGTGAAGATAATTTAAAGTCATTAGAGACTAGGTTACAGTCAAATAGCAAAGATGAGTTGATGTTATTAGAGACTAGGCTACAGTCAAATAGTGAAGACAATTTTAAGTCATTGGAAGAAAAATTACAATCAAATAGTGAGGATAATTTCAAATCATTGGAAGAGAAATTACAAGCTCGTAGTGAAGAAACTAACACTGAATTAGAAAACAAGTTAACTAGATTAGAGAATAGCTTAACTTTAAAGAATAATGAAATGCTGAAGACTTTACAATTAGACATAATTGCAGTAAACATGAAAGGAGAGGAAAATGTTCAAATATTAAGAAAAAATATTATTGAATTAGAAAGTAGAGGAGAAGAAAATATTTTTACTTTAAGAACAGACGTTATGTCCATACAGAAAGACATTAAATCAGATGTATCGAAGTTGAGATTCGACATCGATGGTTTAGTGGCAGATGTAGGCAAAATTCAAGAGTGGTCTACCGAAGTATCTTTCGAGACTAAGATTAAAGGTCTAGAAACAAATCTAGGTAATGAGATTAAAGATTTAAAGACAGTAATTGGGACCATTAAAGAGGAAGTCTTAGGAGAGGTCAATTCTAATTTAAAATCATTAGAAAATCAATTGCAGAAAGATATTAGGAAGATAGACGACGATATAGAGCAAAAGGTTAATGAAATCTTAGCTTTGTTCAAAAATAGAGTCGGTGCAATCGTGGAAGAACGGTATAGTGAGGTCGATGCCGAAGCAAAAGAGAAACGTGAAGGGTTAGACGAAAAATTAATCGCAGGTATGGCAAACTTAGAAGCGAGGTTTACGGAGAACAAGGAAGCGATGAAGATAGATTCAACTCTATTTAGAACAGATGTTGATCTGTTAAAGGAACAAGTCGCGTCAGTAAAGAACACGTGCGAAGGCAAAATTGACAAGTTAAAAAACGATTTAGACGAGAGTAACAAAACGCAGGATGTTACATCGTTAGATGAGTTGAAGACGCAGGTCAAGAAATTAGCAGAAGACAGGATCACTAGACTAGAATCAATGTTTAACAGTTTCACCAGTCAGAATATAACATCAAGGGAAACATTGATAAATCAGACAGCGATAGACCGCAGTATGACTAATCAAGAAGCTAGCATGGGAGAAGACCGTCAAATGCAACCGAATGTGACATTCGAAAGGGCCAGTTCAACCCCTCAGGATAATCCAAGTTCGAATAGGAGTACGTTGGGTCCAAGCGAACGATACTCAGGTCCAGTCACCATTATTAGGAATCTGGATGACAAGCCGAGAAAGTTTTCGGGAAATACAGGAGTCACACCAGTCGAATTTCTGCGAGATATTCGAGACTACATGGCGGAACATAGGGTAGCCAAAGAAAGCGAGCTAAGGATAGTCGAACGCGCCTTAGATGGGTCTGCGCTAACTTGGTTTAAAGCGTTCAGAAGCAATTTTGCGAACATTGAGCAATTTGCCATAGCTTTCTTGAGGAGATTTTGGAGTGCCGAGGATCAACTTAACGTAAGAGCGGAAATGTACTCAAAGCGCTATTCTACGTCACATCCGACGCATTATGCCAATTATTTCACGTCACAGCTGGCTAAATTACAGTTTCTGATTCCTCCATTGCCAGAAGAAGATCTTTTGCAAGCTATAGCGAGGCAGTTACCGATTGAGGTACAGCGATCACTAATAGCGTCGGGAGCCAATACACTTGAGCATTATGACGACATTTTACGGCGATTGGACTATACAAGCGCTCAAGTTACGCCTAGAAGTACCAGAAACAACAATAGAAACACGCAAGAAGTGAATGCGGTAGTCGTAGACAATGCAGCTCAAACGGACAGAAGAGATTCCTGGGAAAACCGACGGAACGAAGGGAATCGAGGAAACATCCGTAACGCTCGAGGAAATGATCGATATAGAGGACCATATGAGAGGCCATACGATCAAGAAGCAAGAGATAGCCGATATAGAAATTATAACCAGAATTCCAGATATCAAGACAGGAATCGATATAACAATAGATATCGGGGCAGAAATAACTGGAGCCAAGGTCAACAGTATAATGGGAACGACAGGCAGGATGGCCGAAGAAACGATCCTAACGACAGACGAGATAATCGTGGACATGAGAGGTCGAGGCAAGAAGATAGACAGCCTAGTGCACCACTCGAAGAGACAGTGAGAGATGTCAATCGAGCAAGCACGAGTGGCGAAGGAAGAAACAGACATCAGAATAACACGGAATCAAGATGCTAATCATTGGAAGTCAATCATCATTATTGAGAGTCAGAAAATACCATCATGCTGAGTAAGGGAATTGTAGAGATATCGTGTACATGTATTATATATAGAATGCCTGAGAGTGTATTTTTTTCTCAATCCTGATAAAAAAAAGGAGATGTACGGGAGAGATGTACCCGATACCTAGTTTAGGCTATCGGCTACGCCAGCAGACATTAAGCCGTAGTTGAGGTTTTGGGAAGAGTTAGGAAAAGATAGCGCACCGATCGCGTCAAGAAGAATGTCAAGATGACGTAGGAGGTCTAGGATCAAGGAGGCACTGACATCTGTAAGAAGATGGAATTATGGATAGAGATGTGAAGCTTTATTGAGATATGTATGGAATATGGTATTTAAACATCTTAGAAGAGGATATATAACATGCATTATATGTGGAAATAATTGTAAGGAAGTTAGATAACCCTTAAGTTATTTTATAACGGAACAGCCGAGATGATGAGGGTTCGTGACTATAATCGTGACGCGAGAGCACTGTGGTGGGGGACTACACCACGTGTCTGCGCCAGGCAGATAAGAGTTAAGACAGTGCCAGCATATTCAGTGGAGTTCTGTCAGTCGAGCAAGTAAGGTCGAGCTCTATAGCGCAAGCGAGACGCACGGTGAAGGTCGCGTAGCATACCGAAACTGTCACGGCAGAGTGTAGGCGACAGTTTCAGCATCGCCGAGCAGCGAACGCCAAGCAGGTCATTGATCCAGGCGGACTTGCCGAGCAAGCAATCACAGACGGCCGGGATATGTTAGAACAGCACTGCAAGTAGTTGGAGACTTTCTTACAAGCTACATTTCAACGCAGTTTGAACACAGTTCTTTTATGAATAACTTTATGACTATGCTTTTCTATAACGCATTCAAAGTTACTTTAACAATTTCAAGCAACGGAATGTTGTTAGCATAGGCACTGATGAACATTAGATCGTGCATTAATGAAATTTATTTCTTATGCAGTTTCATGAATTACCAAATACAGACAACTACAGGGTGTTTAATAAACTTGGACACTCTCAAGTAAAATTTTATTTTACGAAAGTGAGTAATTACAGTTATTGGAGATTGATCTTTCAATACTCAAACTGAACATTTAACGGAACAGTGGCGTAACTTAGAAGAGGAGTAGGGGGTCCGCTGTTTCCATGAACATTTTCGAGAGGAGTTGGACAATATCCGCTATGGGTAATCCGAAGTTCAACATGTCAGAGTAGACGCAGATAGAGACAAGATGGCACCACAGAGCGATGGATTCGATTCCTGACGAGAGGAGTCCACCAGCTGATTCACTTGGGATTTCGAATGCAATCGTCATTTCATGGATGGAATGATATTCACGACGATCTTTCGAGAAATTCATTATGTAGGGAAAATCGACGATCTTGGAAATTTAATTACAGCTGATTATGAAAGGTACTGTAAGTGTTATAACTACCTGATACGATTATTTTCATGAATACTGGGCACACATGTATATTTTTCTAATAGGAGTGATACGATTATTAAGACATGGTTTGACTTTATATACTTCGAATTTGCTAGAATATGGAGTGACCATATGATATGGCAGGCATCATTATACGAAATTCTCACCATTGGTTAGCTTTATTAAGCAGATGTTTGGTCTTTTAGACAATTTTCCAGCTAGGATATTTTTCATAAATAGTTTTTTTTGTGTAACGAGTATTTCGAACTCGTGATCTGCAATTGATTATCTAAAATTACTTCGTCAGTTCATTGCATACTAGCGAGTGTGTATTATTCATCAGTAGGGATTTTTTCCATTGGATTGTTTGGAGATATTAAGAAGTTATTCACTTTAGTGAATGAACATCGCTTTTATATGACAACTAGAAACTTGTTGATTCCTATCTGGTACATTCACTCATATAGTATACGAGATGGGGTCTTTCGTATTTATACGATTGTATGGTGGTACTCATCTTACCCATCGTTCAGGGCAATATCATCCAAGTCGACGGGGCGAGGTCTTTCGTATTTATACGACTGTACGGTGGTTACACATCTTACTCGCCATTGAGGGACTCATTTTTATCATCCGAGTGTACACGAGATTGTAAGTGAATCAAACAAGGAACTACTAGTCACATATCAGTCGAGATTTTGTTAAATAAAGTAACGATAAATGTCAGCAGGATTGCATTTAGTAATTCTTGTTTGCCAATCCAATATTTTGTTGCTATACTCTTTTGAGAGTAATTTCAGTTTAACAGCTGTTATAGCTGATGCTTTTGATGAGTTTTATAATTGTGTTTGATACCTTTGAGAAGGATTTAAAGTAATTGAATCTTGTAAGATTAATCATTAATGGTCAGATTTATTTTAAGGCAGATCAGTATTGCAGATTTTGATATGAGAGATTATAGCACATTGGTGTTTTTCTGTGATGTGAGTTATGAAAATTGTAAGAGAATTTATGCTATTTGAAAGCAGATCTTAAATTACTGAGGTAATATTTTTCCAATTGTTTAAGAAGTTGTCTAGATGTGATCAGATTAATTACAGTTATTGGAGATTGTGTGCGTTGATAATTTGAAGCCAGTTATATATTTTTTGTAGATCATGCATCATGGTTAAGTGGAGTTTATGATAGGCATTTTGTGGAAGTTGCCATGTGATAGTTGCAACGTTGATAATGTATTTTGAAGCAGACATGAGGTCGTCGTACCCAGTCTAGCGTAATTGTTGAGATTCATGCTGTATGTGCTGAATATATATGGAGTTTTGTGGAATAATTATTGTATTCAAATGTGATATTTGAAGTATTGAGGAAATGTAATGTCGTTGTGGATAGTTAGATCCAACGTGATGTCGTGGAGGCAATAATATTTTTCTGCATGATAATTAAATACGAGATATAACTTGGAAGTTATAGGCAGTGTGGAGATGGTGAGAGCAGCAGGAGAGGTGGGGATACAGTGGCTGTACCGAGTGATGAGGACAGCATGGAAGGAAAGGAAGACCCCAGAGGACTGGAAAAAAGGAATCATTGTCCCGATCTTCAAGAAAGGTAGTAGAACAGATTGCAGAAACTATCGGGGAATAACACTGATGAGTCATTGTGCAAAGATCTTCGAGAAAGTTTTGGAAAAGAGAATTAGGACAAGGATAGAAGGAGGGATGAGGGAAGAACAACATGGCTTCAGAGCAGGAAGGTCCACAGTGGATTTGATTTTTGCTGTAAGGCAGTTACAAGAACAGCACTATGAATATGGAACAGATCTACTGATGGCCTTCCTGGACATTGAGAAAGCATATGACAGTGTATGCAGAAACAAAGTATGGAAGTCCCTGGAGGATAGAGGAGTAGAGAAATGGACTATAAAGAGGATAAAAGAGATGTACAAGGGAAGCGTGAGCTGTGTGAAAGTGGGAGGAGAGAGATCTGACTGGTTGGAACAAAGAAACGGCCTGAAACAAGGAAGTGCACTGTCACCGTTACTTTTCATTGTGGTGATGGATGACATAATGACCCGAGTGGCACAAGTAATTGGGGACGGAAAGATGAAAGCAATGGTGTTTGCAGATGATTTGATGATTTGGGGAAACAAGGAGGAGGAGGTACAGGAACAGTTGGACGTGTGGGAAGGAGTAATACAAGGATATGGGATGAAATTTAGCATAAATAAGTGTGAGATGGTGATCACAACAAGGAAGAAGGAAAGAACCACAACGGGAATAACAATTGGTGGGGAACAGCTGAAGAAAGTGGAGAGTTTTAAGTATCTGGGAAGCCTGATACAAGATAATGGAAGAAACGATAGAGAAATAAATGAGCGGGGGAGGCAGGCAGAAGCATTTCGGAGGAGTGTGAGAAGCATGTTATGGAGCAAGGATGTCCCTCAGAACAGCAAAAAGATCATATATCGGACGTACTATGTCCCTATCCTGACGTATGCCTCGGAGACCTGGGTTATGAAAGAAAGGGAGAGGAGCAAAATACAGGCCAGTGAGATGAGGTTCTTGAGAAGCAGTATTGGAGCTACAAAGATGGACAGAATAAGAAATGAGAGGACCAGAGAATTAATGAAGGAGGAACCATTACAGGATGGTATAGAGAAATCTAGACTTAGATGGTATGGACATGTAAAACGAATGGAGGAGAAGAGGATACCCAGGAGAGTACATGAGACGAAGTGGGAAGGAAAGAGACCGAGGGGAAGACCGAGAGACAGGTGGCTGAAGGGGGTGGAAGAAAGCGTGAAGAAGAGAGGAGAAGACTGGACAAGGGTGGAGGCTGAGAGATGGTGGGAAGACAGAAGACGTTGGAGAGGCTTGTGTTCCAAACAGACCCGGCCAGTGGCTGGAAACTGTGCAAGATGATGATGATGATGATGAACTTGGAAGTGGTAAAACTGTAAGACAACGTTCTATAAACCTTATTAAACAATTTGTTAGGAAATTAAACAAATAAATAAAGTTGATAATACAAGATTTTCTGAAAATAATAATTAATGAAATAATAATCTGAGATTTAAGCATATTAACGATCCGACCTAATGAAATAAAAATCAGAATGACTAGATGAAATAATAAAATCTAAATAACCAGATGATTGAAATTTAAATAATTTGATAAACTAAATTTTGGAATAAATCAGTGAATTAAATAAATGGATGAATTAAAGATTGGAGAGATAAACTGATTGAAATAAATTAATAGACGATTGTGATGATGATGAATAACTGAATTAGAAGGTGATAATTATTCTAGAAGCTGATGATTAATGAATTTATACGGAATCAAATAAATTTAATTGAGAAAAAATTTGAAGGAATTGCAACTTGAGTTGAGAATTTAAATGATGTAATGGTGATGAATTAATGATTCTGACAGGAATATGTAGAATTTTGAAGTAAAAATTAATGTGAGGAATATTTAATTTTGATGATGACGATAACGATGACCAATGAGCCATGAATTTTCTGTAATTCACAGATAAGTAATTGTGAATGACAATGTAAATAGTGTAAATTAATTATTCGATGTTTAGGAGCATTTGACTAACATGTTCAACAGTTAAATTATGCCATGCAAACCATAAAATACTTGATATTTAATATATGTGATTATAATATGTGTATGTTTAGACAGATTAATAATTTTTTAAATCCACATTGATGATGTTAAATTAAAGAGAAATTAGGTCTCAGGTTTCACAAATGTCAGTGACGAAAGACATAGTGCTACAGTGATCCTGAGAACCCAAGAGAACTTTAGAGATTTATTCTTGTTATGTGGATAAAATAATTTTGGATTAGAAAAGAGATGGTTCGATTTTTGGACAATGACAATTTAACTTTGGCATTCGACCATACTCTTAGGTAGAAGTTATATTTAAAATGTCTGTCTGACTATCAAAGTAAAATAAATTTGTTTTTATCTTAGTTGTGATCTGATGATGGTGTGATTTTCCTTTTTCTTTCCTTGTCTTGAGTAAGGCTTATCCGGAAATGAAGTGGTTTGCTAGGAATTCAGTTGATGGCGCCCATTTATATTTGCATTATTTCTATTAAACTTAAGCCCGTAACGACCCTAGAGATACTTTGTCTCGTGATACCCACTGCTTTTTCGATAACTCAGCTGAATTTCCGACACATTCCTTATTTGACTAGAGGTTCATAACTCCGCTCTGTCCTGGAACTCCAGGAATGCGATGTTATAGCAGATGGGTTATCGCATCCCCAGGACGAACGGGTACACTAGCAACGCTGAAAGGTTGCAATATTTATGCACAGCCCGTAATACCGCGCGACATAATATCCGCACATCACAAAACAGACAGAAAAAAACATATGATAAAACTCACAGACACCAGGAATACAAACCCGGACAGCTCATTATGATATGGTCACCCACTCGCATTAAAAACGTGTCCGAATTCCTAATCCCGAAATGGACAGGTCCGTTTAGAATCCAGAGAAAAATTTCGGACCTAAACTACCTTGTCAACATTCGGCACAATCCCAAAATTATTAAAGATACGGTTCATGTACGGCGTATGAAACCATACCATTCACGAAAAACCACCCCCACACCTCACCCCTCCCCCCCCGCGGCTAAAAAACGCAAGCGCTAAATCATCAGCGTCAGGGAGAAAAACATATTTTTTCCCACACACAGTTTGAACCCAGGAACATATAAATGAAAACAAGCGCCCTCGCGCTATGGCACTTAGTAGCCATACTCGCAACTGGCAGTCCCCGGCAAGTCCCAACACTGCAGGGTTCGAGGATTAATTATAGGTTGCATGTTTAGTTGTAAGAGGTATAATAAGGCATACCAGGCTATATTTCTTGTGTACTATGTTTTGGTAAAATAATGAATTTTGTTGTCATACACTAGATGCAAATAGAACATGGCTAGATACATATTTAATACTATATAGGCCCCACACTTCCCATAGGTCCTCATAGCCATAATACGCTATATAAGCCTTGGCAATAGCGCCAAGTATAATGTGGCACCTAGTCACCACAGTCAGAAACAGTGGTCACCACCAATCCCAAGTTGGTCCCACAACATAACTCGTCTTTAATTCTAAAATTTCACATAGGACATACCGACATAATATTTTTGATAATAATTATACATTTATAATATGTAATGTGCACAAAGGTTTTTATAGACAATAGATTGTAGACAGAATATTGCACATGTCCTACACAGCGCACGGCAAACGAGGTCAAGCCTCTGTCGTAGCAAGCGGAAGAAACAGGAAACGGAACGCGCCGTCAGCGATACACGGTCACTGCCTAGCAACACTGATTTACGCTAAGGCACGTAGGTTACCACACTCACACATGGCCGTGCGATGCAAAGGGTCATTTACCCACATGCAGCCCATATGGCCAACCATAGAAGGATTCCTTCATTATAGGAAAATGCCTAGACACTTTACATAAATATAAATTCATTATGGCGCACATTTTTACCTCATTATCCGCAGTTAGATGAACACACACATGGTCACAAACATTAGGCGAGTGATTAAAGATAACATTATCTATCATAAGGAAATATAACATAACGGACCCTTTCCCTATATACGTATAATAACAGAACACAGTTCAGGTACCCTAACATAGAACTTAATTGTTTATACATATATCCCGATTGATATAATAAATACTAGCGATTCCATATATTTCCCATAACACTATAGGAAGTAACACTCCCATGGATCATGAACACTTATAAAAGATTAATACACATTCTTTTACTTGAACAATTTTAGAAAGTGCACGGATTTCAACAGTCACCCCATATTAAGGTGGGATAACGGGCCGATACACTACATTGCCACGAAATAGGCCAATAAAGTAATACATAGGGCCTAATATACTCTATTCCGACACATATAGTACGATTTCTCTAGCGAACGCGATTAGTCCCGTGATAGCGAAAGCACAGACAATACAATAACACAGGTTAGCCGCAGTGCATACACACAATGAACACAGGTTAGCGGCATTTCTAGGATGACACGCCATATTTCTACACTCATGGAGGTGAACAATATTCCACACAGGCATAACAGTAGACACAAAATAACACAGGTTAGCAAATTTCAATGCCAGTGCAGATCAATACTTATTACAGAATTTAGCGACACTTATCATCCCGCCCATAATTGCGATAGCACACAGGTGGAGTATTACCACCACAGCCAATAGGAAGTGACACAATAACACAAGTTATTACACAGTCACAGCAAACACCATATATAGATCAGCTGGACACACACACTTAGGTAAAACTGGAAAAAAGGTTGACGCATACTTACGCGTAATAAATACTATCCAATACACTGTAATCCACAAGATGTTTTTAATCATAAATATCAATTCACTTCAGACAGGATACTTACTAACGCAGCTTCAACACAGACACTCAATTGTGTTCTGAAGGCAAGGCGGATGCTTGCATAGACAAATTACAGACACACGACACGGCAGTACGCCGCGAATCACGTGTTATACACAGCACTCAGGACATCAATACATACTATGTCCCACAGCTTTTTACCCTCATAAGGGATCTTTCAAATATTTATTTTTCTAAATCAAGGTAGAATTGACCACTAAGTACCGTCAAGAAGACAGACGAGATGAACAGTTTCCATATGAAGCAAAACACAATATCATTAGACGACGGAGCAGGGAAATCATTTGAATTACGATTATAATAATGGTCATCACATTTTTTAGCCTACGACCGACCGGACGGCTAGTTAACCTAGACGCTTGGGGTATTCCTCTAACGGTCAACGTATGAACTCATCTATCATCCATACGCTAAGTACAAACTGTTCGTAATTGTCTACTTAATGACGAAATGATAGTCATAATTTTATAAATTAATTCAATATTTTCATAAAAGCCACAAGGCTCATAAAGGACCACAAATCCTTGCAGAGATCCCCTCTAGCTTACATCTACACAATAGATAAACAATTAACAATACGATCATCAGTTGGCCATAGTAAATTTCCATATTTTCGTCTTAAGGCATCGTGATACATCATGGCACATACATATATGTATATCCATTAGTAACACAATAACGCCATGGCCCATAGATGTCCTACAGTAGACCTAAGGCGTAAGAACGTCAAAAGCAGGTGTGTGCCTACCTTCCTGGGTCAAAACACTATAGGATAGATATCAGCCGTGAGCGTATAGATGTAAATATATTCGGCAATAAATACGTTAAATGGTCCATAGCTATTCTACGTTATCCTAAGGCGTAAAAAGTCAAGAGCAGGTGTTTGCCTACCCTCCTGGGATAACGATAAGGAATAAGTATCGACTATAAACATAATCATGCCGAATTTTATAGATAATGATTAGTAAAGGCCCTATGATTTTCTTTAATATATAACAAGTAAATATACACTTGATTTCACAAACAGAATATACAGAATAGGAATACATCATCCTTACACAAATACATCTGGTCAGGAGAATACAATGCGTAATTCTCACTGCCATACAGCAAAATGCCCGATGAAGGTAGCCCGTTATGCTCCTCCACGGACAATATAACATGCGGAATGCAATATTAACTGTGAATACACATATTGCTACACCCCGCCTTATTTTTCATTTTCCCGGAGTAGACAGGGGTAAACCACTGAAACATTTTTCCTACAGGGTAACACCCAATATTGCTACACTCGCAGGGAATCGCCACACGCGTACACACATTCCCAATACACATTAGTACAATTTGTGAATTAATTACAGGTCAAATAAACATATTTTATAGACGCCATTTTCAACTTTCCCACAGGAAGGGGACTCAAAACACGAAAACACTTATATATAGATGGGCACCCAGCATATTAATGCGCCCTGAATTATTTTCCATTTTCCCGAAGTAGAAAGTGCAAACCACTGAAACACTTTCCTAAACAATCTTACATAGAATTTTTACAGCCACAGGAATGCGACATATGCTTCCGGACATGTAAAACACACTCCAGCATACTACATATATGCTCCCGGAGTAGAAAGTGCAAACCACTGAAACACTTTCCTACATAGCATTACCCAGAATTTTTATAGCCACAGGTGCGACATATGCTTACGAACATGTAAAACACACTCCATATATACTATACAAGAAACACATGAGTTATATAAATGTCGCTTGCCACATTTGGATACGATATAATGACAACGTAATCCCATTAGGATTTATCCCTAGGAGAACATGCGTAAATTCCCAATATACAGACGAATAGCTAGTGCCCTTTACCCAAATTATATAATACACCAGCTGTATACCGTAAAAAGATGATAAACAGTACATTACATACATAACACGTGCGTTTGACAATTCATTTACGGAACGATGACAAAGCCCTCGTGGTTCCAACCCACTCCTATAGCTCAGCTCCAATCACAGTAAAGACACGATGAACAAGACCTACTCTAGCCGGACAGCCAATCAAAGGCTACAGGTCACGACTCACACTGGCGATAGTTGATATCTCATACACACACACGTTATCTCCGGACACGCCTCCCACGTGACAGATAACTAGCGAGCAACCATAATTGATTTAGGCCGCATATCGCGCGCCAGATTCAAACGGCACTAGAGGACAGACATCTAATTGTCGCAATACACTACACACAGTAGGGTAACCAGATACTTTTATTTTAGTTCACCCCTATCATCCCTCAATACTTTACACCGGGATAACACATTTTACGGCCAAAAGCCAATATTCTCGGTGATATTTACACAGCGCCGCGTCACACTAAATACACCACATTTTGTATCTTAGCGGATTTTTAATACATTTTTGCCCTCAGGTACACCCTTATATAGACATGCCATCCAATATAAAACAACACGAGTATGTCTCCGTGACCAAATAGGTATATAAATCCACTTCCCAATTAGGTTTTAATTTGTTTTATTTTGAAATACAGCGATATCATACAAAATATTATCTTTCAGAGTTAGACCGGCAGAGTTGTTTCAAGTGACAGCACGTTAATATAACCCCCGTGCATTGTACCCCTTTTGAAATTCATAATTACAACTCCACACTTAGGGGTATGTATGGCCTTGTTTAACGTATAGATGGCATTCATATATACCATCATCCCAGATAATAAAATGGCAATACACACTTATGTACCCCCCTCATTTTCATAGGGTGGATAGTATGTTATTTTTGCAGCGATCAGCCCCATCATAGGAGGGAATTACGGCACATATAGTGCGCTGCAATATAACCTGGTTTAGGATACCTATACATAGTATCTCTAAACAAAATCTATAGACAATATATATAGACAATATCTATAGGCAATAGCTCTAGATAATATATCTAGACAGTAGACCTAAACTGAATTTATAGACAATATCTCTAGACAGTAGATCTAGACGGAATTTATAGACACTATCTATAAGCAATAAGCTCTAGACAGTATATCTAGACATTATCTCTAGACAATACCTCTAATTAAGGACTTATACTATATCATAATAATAGATGACCAGTTTTTCAAGCTAGACTTTATAGATCATAAGTCTAATACACATATTACGAGCATAAACAGCAGTCACATATTATTATGGCGACAGGTGCCATATATTACGCCTAGTGTGTCCAAGATCCAAAGCATATCTCCCTCCCAAGATACACATAAAAACACTATACAGATAACACTTGTACACTTTTCCCCTATTAATGCGAGGCACTTGGTAATCATGCAATTACCAGGGTGTACACCATACCTTATCGCTCGTGGTTGTATGTTAATCAACATTCGGA
Source organism: Meconema thalassinum (assembly GCA_946902985.2). NCBI lineage: Eukaryota > Metazoa > Arthropoda > Insecta > Orthoptera > Tettigoniidae > Meconema > Meconema thalassinum. The sequence goes on from OX336389.2 coordinate 1,396,122,488, forward strand.
ACCTTAGAGCTAACAGCTAGCGTTCCAGGCTTAACCCGCTAACACCAGTGCATGCAATAATACATTTTTATCACCAATGTTTTTACCCTGCATGTTCATTAAAAGCATAAATGCTAACCTACATCCTTCAGCACGGTACCTAACAACCACGCTGAACACCCAGATCCTAGGCAATTAAATCCTCACCCACACCGGTCAGGAACTCCTCCCACGTAACGTTTCCGTACATCCCTATAGGACCACGATTCCTTGGACCTTTCTTACCATCCCGTTACCAATAATTAAAAATTGTAACATACCTACAACTACCCAATAACATGGGAATACCATTCCACATCCCTCACTTACCTACTAACATGTGAGAAGGAATAATACGCAGCTGATATTAGCTGGAAATCCAATTAACCAGGCGCAATGATAGTGCACCGTGCCACCACAATTGTCCCCCCCCCGTATAACTACAACACCATAAAACAACATTAAACCGCTGGACACTTATTCTTCATGGTTTACGCACGGCGATGCACTTAGAGGGATGTAAAAATGTATTCCAGGTGAAAATATATGTTGAAAAATATTTTCCAGGTGAAAATATACGTTGATGTACTAATAAATTGTACCCAGGACATGACATGACGAGACTTCGACGTTGACTACCGACGAGAGGTCATAGTGGTGACGCGTTAGGGTAGGCAAGCGCCTGTGTTGCGGGGATGTACCTAGCCTGTCTCCCCTAAATACAGGGTCCGTTATACAATTTTTACACCCTAACGTCTTCTAAACTATACCTACGGACGGAGGAATAATGGTTCGATGAGGGAATAAGTTACCCCTACATCGGACAGAATACTTTCTCCTTCCTGAGACGACCCCTAGGACTTAACGTTAGTTCGTAAGTAAGATTAAGTAGATGCTCTACAGTGGGAGCAACGTCCTGCAGCGGCAGGTATATAGGAATAAGATGAGTATTGAGGAAATGGAATAATGAGTTAAGGGAATAAGGAGATAAGGAAAGAAGGAAATAGTAACAGAATATGATAATGAACTAAGGGTATAAGGAAAGGATACAAGGAAATAAGGGAATAATAACAGAATATAAGAAAAGAAATGATATAAGAAATGAAATGAAATAATGAACCAATGAAATAATGAACGACTCTCCCTGGCCGAGGTTACAGCTAAGTTACTGTTGTGCCCCAGAGGAGAGGAATATACTGATACATATGATACAATGAAATAATGAAACTACTATGAAATAATGAAACTACGATTCTCTCCCTGGCCGAGGTTACAGTTAAGTTACTACTGAGCCCCAGAGGAGAGGAATATACTGATACATATGAAATGATAAAGTAATGAAACTACGATTCTTTTCCCTGGCCGAGGTTACAGACATTATTGTGCCCCAGGAAGAAGAATATTGATATTGCATAAATGGCAATATAGTAGGCGTCGAGACCGGACACAGCGCGGATAGGGGTGAAATTTGCACATGTAGCATAGACCAAGGATGGCAATGCGCGTGGGAGGTCACTCGATATGGAGGTAACTCCTATCGCAGGCTAAGTAAGAGTAAACCAAACCACTATACGTATGGGTCAACTGGGTAAGCCATTTCAAACAGAATCCGTAGTTTTCGCAAACCACAATCTGCATTCGTAGTCACTCGGGTTACCGATACCACATTGCAAATTGGACGAAGGTCCCTGGATTACTATACGTACTTAATGCCCCATACCATGTTACGTATTTAGCCGGTCCACTGGTATAAGAAGTCCTTCTAGGCTCTCTTAGTTCCGATACCACCCTGCGTATTGGACAGCCCTTGGTTCAAATACACCATCATACAAATCCGTATATTTTTTACGGCATAAAGGCAAAAGACTGTATCTCGTGAGTTAAATTATGCAACCCAGGCATACGATTAGTAATTAAAGATATGAGCGCTGAGTCCGATCTTGCATACGCCAGGTAGGAATAAAGTACACTGAAGTTACACGACACAATGAGTAAGGAAGAATAAAGACACACAAAGGTAAATACAATAATGAACGAAGGAAAAGATACAGCAATGATATAAGACAGAAATAGAGAGGAGGCAAATACAGTAAAGTCATAGGAGATAATGAGTAAGGAAGAATAAAGAAAGATAAAGGTGAATACAATAATGAATAAAGTTAATGGTAGAGAAATGGCATAAAACAAAAGTAAATATGAGTAAACTACGGTGAAGTAATAAGAGATAATAAATGAGAAGGAATAAATGAAATACGAATATATACCCAGTAAGAAATAAAGGTTGAAGTAATACAAAGACTTAGGAGGAAGATGAATGAGAATAAGGAAATGCAAAGGTATAACGAGAGTAAATAAAACATGGCCAATAGTAATTAAGAATCTGGGTATTATAATCATAAACATGTATTTCCTATTCAGCGCAGGTTGAATACCTGAGGCGCTGATACCAGACACAGCGCACATGGAGATGCACACTTTGAAGGCATGCATCGGGAGTGGCTCCATTTTGGGCACTCACCGAAGATAATAATAATAATGATAAAAGGTGATTTAATGAATAAATGTAATGTTTTTTTATATGCCTCCACAGGATTAACCCCACAAAGGACGAGGGAAAATGCCCTCTAAAATAATAATGTTTACATGTGTATTATGGATCCCCAAAAATTGATACAAAATTTTATGCACTAATAATATGTTTTTTTCTTGTGTTACACAAATTCCCCGCCCCCAAAATTTCACACTCACATGCCCCATACACAGCCCCCCCCCACATAATACCCATTTTCAGGCGCATATCCGAACCACAGTGGAGATATACCTGTGGGATATCCTCCACTGAAGGTAGGATCAACGAATAAAATTAGCACCTAAAATGAGAGGTGCATTACGGCCACACAACTCGCGCCTATCTCTGTAAAGGACGAGTTGTGCAGCCAAGATGACTTCGCTCGCCCACAGGGAACAAGCCATACAATAAAATATGTTATACACAAATAGTATATCACCTGCAGGTAATAGGTAATAAGTAATAGGTACTAGGTAATAGATAATAGGTTATAATTACATATTAAGTTAGAGTGCACTCGTAATAATGTTGAAAGGTATTGAATACAGTATTCACAATGGTATAGTTGCGCAACAACAGTAATAACAGAAGGATGATAAATAATTATGAGAATTTGGTTTGTTGTTACAGAAGGTTGATATATAATTAAGAGAAGTTGATTTTACTATTAGAGAATGATAACAGAATTAAGAGAATTTGTTTTGTTGTTACAGAAGGTTGATATATAATTAAGAGAAGTTGTTTTTACTATTAGAGAATGATAACAGAATTATGAGAATTTGGTTTTGTTCTCATAGAAGGTTAATATAAATAAGAGAATTGGGTTTTGTTTTTGTGTGGAATATTGATATAAGTAACAGAGTTTTGTTTTAGGTTTTAATGGTTTTAATGATTATACCTAGTATGAGGACTTGAAAATTTTTCTGAAAATTTTGTTATTATTTAAACAAGAAATGAGAACATATGGATGACTTTATGATACACGTTGTTTTTTCCTTTCTATTCTTCTAAATTCAACATTGTAAAAATGTCGCATTTTCCCCAAACAATAAAACACTTTTAAATTTAACCCTTTAATTACACCCTGCGACATTTATTTCATTCGGTCTCTATACTCTATCCCTTTTACACACATGCAGGGCACGCGAGGGCAGTTTATCATCCACACCGGAGGCAAGTAATTATATATGTATCAGTAACCTCCCCCTTCAACCCTCGGATGTTTTTTTCCTCTCCTGTGTTCCTGCACCCCTTAATTTACATTGTTGCAATTGAAATTTTTTATACTATGTACTGTTTTATTTAGCAAGTTATTTGTTTGTCTATTACACATACAATAAGAATCCATGTTATATCCCATCACGTAAACATATCATATGAAAAAAGTAAGCTTCACACCCCATTGTTGGATTTTAAAAAATAATTGTAAAGAAATATTGTTCCCCTCATCACAAACACTTACACTTGATCGCTAAGCACACCCGGACACCCAATCATTAGAAGGCACACATATTCAGCCTTCAACTTTCGACATTTACCAGTATATCACTAAATTTATATATACCCCCTGACTTACCCCTATCTTCCACGAGGCTACCAACCCACCCCCTACGACGCCAACCATACAACGATGACCTAAATTGAAAGAAGAAAAGAAGAGAAGAACAGAAGACAGAAGACTATCAAGAAAGAAGATGATGTCCTATTTTTTCAAAAACCACCCCCACGTCTTCGTCCAGTTATCGAGGACGATAACTAACCCTACAAAGGGGGTTGTTGTACCCCTAGGGTACGCTACCCCCATCCCCTAAGTAAAATCTACAAAACACCAAAATTACAAAATTCTGATCTAAAGACCTTATAAAATACCACCTATAAATTACATGAAGAACAATTAGCAGATCCATGAACTCAAGTAGCCTCGTAGCACAGGCAATGACCCGGGAGAGGTGCACGACTCGGTAGGAATGTGAGGATTCCGCCGATCGAGCACACAAAAGGTATAAGAACCCCAGAGGTCAGATACCTGGGATCATCAATCACTCAGTCCTCACTCAGTGCACCGACGTGTTCAACGTCTGCTGTCTGCTGGACGGGTAAGTGTCTTAGCGATCTCCACACTCACCACTACACTACACACTCACCTCCCCCTGTGCTTGGACCATTATTATTGCTCATTAATTGTTATTAGAACTGCTAGCTATATCAGTGTACCTCCAAATCGAGGTACACATTAAACTCATAAATACTAGAAGCCACTGGTCTCATTTTTTTTATTTATTTAGCTAGTAAGCTCCTACCCTATTAGAATCCACTTTAGGTAGGACTTAGAATTAGCCTTATTGTGTAGTTGCCTAATTGCTGCTTGTAGGCAGCTGAGTGTCCTGGCTCCGCGCTGACACTAGCGAACTCTCCGCTTACTCGCGTGCGCACGACTCACTGTAGACCGCGTGGCGCAGTTGTCACGCTTTGAATTATAACTTAATAGCTCTTGTAAACTACCCCTTTACCTAGAACTACCCCGTCAAACAGTACATTGGGGAGTTCCCTTGGCTGATCGCACTGTCGATCTCCATTCATAAAACACTCCCTACCTCTTACAGTATTCGCCAAGCTTAACCCCATTTTTGACTAATTTCACCCCCTAGATTTATTATTTGTACAGGCATCCCTCACAGGAACCTTACAATATCATGGTCATTTAGCCCCGTGTACTTGGGTGAGTGTTGAATTTTGTCTGAAAACCTGTGTTATTTTGATGGCTGTAATTAATGTGTGTATATATGTATATATATAATTCAGGCGAGGATTCAACCAATCAATGTTTAATATGCGTATAGCACGTTGCATTTCAACAAGCTACTACAACCAACATTCAATTTTACTCCTTGAAAAGGACAAAGAGTTATAACATTACACATGAATTTAGGAGAGAGTAGGGTGTATGTTCTTTACTGAACATATTGTTTATATTCACTTACTTCCATGTAAGCTGTAGTGACTTGGGAAACGAGTCATTCTTTTCTCATATTATAGCACAACATGACTACTATATTCACCTTTAAATCTGTCTTTAAGACGGATCTTGTAAGTTCAGTAAGCTGTCACAGGCTGAGGCGTAATGAGGAAAGAGGCATGCTTCGTGTTCGCCCAGCTTTTGTCAGCCAAATCCAAATCACTGGATCTGCAGAGCTCATGATAATTTCATGGGATCTGTTCAAATGCTCGTGAGTTACAGTAATTCGTTCATCCTATGAAAAATTCATATCCATCAGCGCTCCATACGATTAGGTTCTTTGGCGTTTCAATAGCACTTGCTCATGGGAGGTAATTTTTTCCGAATGTAATGCCACGTTAACTTAATAAAGCTGGATGTTGGTTATTACGACCTTCACATTTCTTAAACCCAGATAATCCTGTTTTTGTTTTGTTTTTTGTTTTGGAAGAACTGATTTTGCCAAACAAATTTCTTCTGAATTACTGGTAAATATCGATGTGCATAACGATTTTTATTCTCTTGATGTTAGTTTGTACAAAATGTGCCGATAGGACAATACAGGTTCAACTTGGTACTGAAAAACGAAGATGTATGAAAGCATTTCAATTTACAATTTACAGTCATTATACTAACTTGAATGAACAACATTATCAATTCCTAATATACAGCTTTCATTATCTCATTCACTCCTTAGCGTGGTATATTACAAAACAATTTACGTGTAACCGAACATCACATTTTCTGCAGCGATTGTTTGTCTTTTGGTGTCAATAACGGCATCGTGTTTGAACATCTTGCGGAATGACTGAGTGATCTAGTCTACCTAATCTTGAGTCAATGTGTTCATTCATAAAGGGACTTCCTTTCTTAGTTGTGCGTCTGTTAGTTTCTAGGAGTGATATTGCTACATGCCTCCGGAAAGCAAGATGATCCAGCTTACCCCAATTCTTCTTGTGAAGAAGGCAACCATTTTGTTCGGCCATGTCAATGCAGTGCATTAGTACAGAATTGTATCATATATTACCTCTAATAGTTACGCGATTCAGTGAGGTGTTCTGATCTGAGTGATCTACGCCACACATATGTTTGCTGTAAGCAGAGAAGAGCCGAGGCTGCTTTACCTGAATCATTTTATTGTCTTGCCGGGAGAACCTGGTGACACTGTGACGTGAAAGAACGGGAATTGCATTTGAACACCTAGGCACGACGTTGTTATCATTCCATTTGCACACCTCCATATTTCCCTCTGCTGTCTTATAATCGAAGGAACCTCTCGCCACCGTCTTCATCATAGAAGTCTGTACTATGGAACAATCGAGAACCCTGTTATCGCGGACTGTACCAGAAGCCTTAAAATTCCTATTTATTAGTCCAAGCAACAATGGTACAGTGGTAAAAAAAAGTTATCAAAATACAAATGATACATGGCATAAACATTTAGGGCTCGAAGATCATCACAGTACTGCAGAATTACACTACCGCCGAGTCCATATTCTCGATATTTTTCTTCTATTAATGTTAAAGCACCTTGGTATGGTTCAAACCAGATTATGTACCCATTGTCTGTGGACCCTACCCAAAACTTGAATCCATACCGAAGGGCTCATTTTCTGATGACTTGTTTACAGCCATGATGACCGTAATAATTATCATAGCTTCATCCACACTGTGATTCTCTGAATGAGGAGCGAATGATTGAAACTTTTCATTCAGCAGCATAAGTAGAGGTCTAACTTTAGTGCACTTGTCCTCTTTATCATAATATTCTAAGTCGTTTAAGTGTAAATGCCGGAAAATAAAGTCAAATCTATCTCGCGAAATGGCAGTACTAACCAGTGCATTGTAGGTATCAGATGAATTTTCCCAGTACATGCGGCACTGGTCAGGATTCAAGTAACCACTGACAAGGAGCACACCAATGACACATTTAATTTCATCCCCACTTCGATCACCTAACATGTTTTTACGGGCAATATACTTTTTTTTCACAAAAGTGGATAAGGAAATGACCTCATCGGAAAAGAAAGAGGTAAACAACTCAACAGGAGTTTTTTGATGAAAAACATTCTGCGTAGTCTGGTCGCTGCGGATTTGAATCCGCCGACTGCCAGTTCACTACTTTCTGCTTCTTCTTCTGCTTCTTGGGAGGTGGTACGGCGGAACTGCTGCCTTTTTCTTTTTCTCACGGAAGCCTTGGAATGTGAGTTTACAGATCGATGTCAAATACCTAGTTGCGATGACTGTAATGTTTCAGAATATGGTGGTGGACTCGGTGTAGATACTGCAGAATCATGACATGAAGTAACCCCACTAACAGAAGCAGGTGCTCGAATAATACTGCCTGGAAGATTATTGATGTTCACGTCGGTATCGTCTTCACCAGAATCTTCGTCACTGTGGTCTACAGGAGAAATGTAGATATCAATGTCTTGTGATAACCCATCTGTATCTTCTTCCTCCAGAATAGTTACTATCGGGTCCAGAGTAAGGGGATTTTCGTGTTTCAAATAAGCCCTGTTAGTAAAAATTCCACAATATGTATTCTGTAAATAAATAAGAGTTCTTGTATTATCCTATTGACCTACATATAGCACACCAATAATTGGTTGTTAATAAATCCGGATTTTAGGAGTAGGCCTACAGCATCTAATTGCAGATATAGTGTACTGAGTTTATCCCTTAGGAATACGTTAATAACATAATTTGATCAAAGTAAATAGAAACAACAATCTATTACTTACATGTTTTGAGATACTGGCAACTGAAAAAACAATCTTCCAGCAGCTACTGCTTCTGTCTGCCTTCCACCCAACTCCAACAAAGAATGACTGTTGCAGACTTCAAATGCACATTCCTTAGAACCTACATAACAATTTAATACCTGCGGATCATTACTGATATCAGAAACAGAAACTCTCACCGTCCTACATATAGGACGATAGGATTATCTGGGTTTGCTCCTATTGTTATAGGGGCCCAAAAATTCGGCATTTGTGTAATGAATATCGAACGGAAATTTCACAACTAGTTCTTTCATAAAATTGATTGAATTTTTGAAACATGTACCGTGTACTGAGATATAGCTATATATTCCACAAATAATAAGTCACCTAATTTATTTAAATACCATGCACAATCATTATAATTTGCCATTGATATGCCGTAATGAAATGAAAATCCACAGCCTGCTTCCAGTCTCCGACCGGGTCAGGAATGGAATGAATGAAGCCCCCATCTAGCGGCGAGGATATGAACTGTGCCGGCTGCCGAGGCCTGACGCACTCCTCTGGGGCAATGATTAAATGAATGACAGATGAAATGAAATGATAGTGGAGAGTGTTGCTGGAATGAAATTTTGACAGCGAAAACCGGAGTACCCGGAGAAAAACCTGTCTGCCTCCGTTTTGTCCAGCACAGATCTCACATGGAGTGACCGGGATTTGAACCACGGATCCAGCGGTGAGAGGCCGGCGTGCTGCCGCCTAAGCCACGGAGGCTTGATATGCCGTAATAATCAGTACAATTTGAGTGGTGATTTTTAGAATCATACACACCGAAAGACGTAAAAAGTACCTTAAGTCAAAATTGCAACCCAGATATCCTTGACGTCCTTCCTCAAGGACGAATGAATAATTCAAACTCGGTGCGTTCCAATGGTAAAACCAAGTAGCTATCTGCAAGCATGCGTGTATTTGCAGCCCCGCCACTAGTCATCCGTTTGTGGCTGAATGCAATGCAGTGCGGACTGTTACTCCGTTGGCAACAACAGCGTAAAAGATGAACTGATGTTTCTGCGATGGACGAATTGATCAGCATCATTGTATTATGACCACAGTTATCCTGGATGATTTACAAATATTGTCACACCAACTCTATGGGTGTTGGTCGACATATTACCTAAAACTGAGGATCCTTCCAGAAGGACGTCAGAGAAATGCGATGTAGTTTTTGTTGTTTATGAAGGTTCTTATCCTGAATGAACTCCTAGCGAATTTGAAGAGAATGACACCCTTGAACTTGATTCATTTGACGTAACAGCAATTCCTCCTAGTAAAAACATCACAGATGAGGACTCAGGGGTGGAAGATTTTCGTTACGAATGATCATCTTCCTGGTTCCCAACTGCAATCAGAAGCATTCCCCAGCATCTCAAATGTTCCCTCGATGATCGAGATTGTACCTCAACCTCAGTCTTAACCACAAAGGAGTAGGTGTACTGTATCTATAGTACATTTTATGTGCAGAAATTAATATATATTATTTACTTGCTTAGTAGGTACCACTTAATACCACATAGGATATAAATCACGTTCATTTCTTGTTTTAGGTTTGCCAAGCTGTTCGAATCAAGAAAATCAGGGTAAATGTAGGAAATTGAGGAGAACTCACAAACGCCCCAAACCTGTGGAGCGTAAATAGAACAATAATGAGCCAACTGCTCCGTGTGTTGAATGGTTACCCACTCACACTTGTCAGGACCAAATCAAAACAACATTCGAATATTTCAAATTATTCTTTGCTGTAGAAGTTGCGCAAACATTAATAATTTTTACTAATCAGTCATCATCATCATCTTCATTTCCTCTTTTCCAGCTGACACTGGGCGGGGAAAAATAATTATGATTCCTCTCCACTTAGTTCTGTCGTTCCACCATTCCTCTTCCGACACGGTGTTCCAATCCAGGTTCCGTTTTCTAATGCTATACTTCACCGAGTCCATCCATCGCATTCTTGGTCTTCCTCGTCCTCTATTCCCTGTCATCCGTTGTTCCAGTTGGTAGCCTTACTTCTTTCATCCGTTTGACATGTCCAAACCATCTCAATCTGTTTTGCTCCAGTTTGTTATTTAGTTTCTGGACACCCAGTCCTTTCCGTATATCTTCATTTCTCACTCTGTCTCTCCTCGTTTTCTGGACCATACTTCTCAGGAATCTCATCTCAGCTGCCTCTACTCTGCTCTCATCCCTCCTAAACATAGTCCAAGTTTCTGCGGCATATGTCATTATAGGAACATAATATGCTTCGTACATAACTTCTTTAGCCTTAATTAGTATATCCTTCTTCCATACTGGAGCCCGTACCTGATGGTAGAAATCACTCCGGAGTTGTATTCTTCTGCTAGTTTTCAAATCTAGTCTTCCATCATCAGTCAGTTCACATCTACATGCTTGAGGATTGGATTTGATGGAAAATTACTGGCTAGGTGTTCATGAAGCCGCAAGAAGTAACGTTATGATAATCGAGCAAGGGACAACGAAGTTACGAGCATTTTTGTAAACAAACATTGAGCGAAGAGAGCGAGGGCGTGAATCCGGTCGAAGGAAGAGCCGCGATGGTTGTTTTAACAGCGGACCAGGCAGTCTCCAACATCAGCGCAGATGAGAATTTAAGGAGGCGATGCCGTGCTGAATCACAGGCCAGCTCATAGACCGCCACACCCAATCATCCTTATACAGCCCCCAATACTTGCCCTACCAACCTACCAACCTAAAAACAGCATAAACGCCCAATAACACTCCATAATTACACAAACTCATTTAAAAAGAGAACCAAATCAGCACTCAAAACCACTCCAAATAGCCCAAAAACCTACAGCCGATCATCGCACAGAACACAAGCCCTCCATTCAAACTCACCCAATAACAGCCCACCTTCACCAAAATCACTCCACATTCAAACTCACGCATTCTTTCTCCCTCAGAAAAGCGAAGCTAGTAATAATAATAATAATAATAATAATAATAATAATAATAATAATAATTATTATTATTATTATTAACATCATTTAAAAAATAATAATTACCTACTATAGGTCTTTAAGTCCTCTCATACTTCAAACGCTAACCCACTAGTGGTCTTTCTCTTATTTCCTAAAATACCTTAAAACTTAAACATCCATTGCAATTATTAATTTTATTACTCAAACTGAAGCTGCTGCTGCTGTCCAATTGCCTACGACAGCCCACATATAGCACATCGAAGCTGTCAGAACTACGTCGCACGCTAACTCTTTATATTTCAATTAGCAAGCAAACATACGAATACCTTGCAAACATAAAATCACCTACTCACACCATTAACCTGCCTGGCCCAATATTGAAGGATCAGGAGGTTAATAAAAACATATTATTCAATATCAAACTAAAATCTTAACCATCTTCAAGGGTACAAGGAACTTCCATGTGTTCCAGTCCCTGTACACGGCTCTCCCATCATTGGGACTGCCAGCTAGCCAGAGATTAGCGTTAGCTGTGTTCAGTTAGTCTGAACTCAGTCTTCAGTGATTCTACAACAGGCGCGACCTGGTCGTGTACCAAAAGGTACATGGAATATCTCTTTAATATGAGGGACAGCTTTAATGGAAAAGACTGATGATGATGATAATTGCTGTTTTAAGGGGCCTAACATCTAGGTTATCGGCCCGATGGAAAAGACTAGTAGGATATTTATGAAATATGCTATTTAGTCCTTCTTGTAACTATTTGTTCTTGATTGTGATCGGGTAATATAAAAAACAATATTTCTCCAATATTCTTATATGTATATGTAAACAGTACAATGATTAGTCAAGCAATTGTGAAGCACAGAACAAGTACTGGCTGGTCAGCAAACCGCGCCGTCACATCCCGGTCAGCTTAAACCAGTCAGTGCGTCAACTACGCGAGTTGGCATGTATTTCACGAGCTGTGTCTTGACTCAATGAATTGAGCGCACTAAGAAGATTTGCTGACGCATCAAATTGTGGGATACGGGCTAGCATGAATCAAGTGAGCACGTTGCATGTATTTAGCTCCAGTGTGGCAATCTCAGGGTGAACACTTCGATCCAACCTAGCTGAGATATGAAAACCCGTCCAATTAGGAGGTGTTATGGTCCGGGGTGACATCGCAGATCAAATTTGATTTCCTTTGTCATAACTTGAGGACAATAACAGCACAGCGATTGTGCCGTGCATCCTACTGCCACATAACTTGCTATTAAGCCAGAGCTTCCAAGAGTTCTTTCAGAATAATGCTCGACTTCATACGGCAGGGGTTCTTCAGTATTGTATTTGTCAGACTTCCACATTTTGCTGGACTGCCCAATCGCCAGACATACTGCGAATCAATCATGTATGAGACATCTTGGGACGTTCATTTTGTTGGTCCACAAGTGTCCTAGATATAGAATGCCAGTTGTAATATCTCTAGAAAAATGTGCCTCAGGAGGTATTATATGGCGTATTTATGCTTCCCTTCTCTTTCTCATATCTCCTTATTTCTAGCTTAAACACAGCCTATCTGTACACTGAATCGTATTTATATATGTTCCTATTTACCATACTAGCGTAACAATTTGCCTCTCGAAGATAACCACTTTTATAACTCCCCATCACACTTAGAGTTTTTAATTTTCATTTGCTTTCACAATTCTCTTTTCGGTGTGTTATTTTATTTGCAAATGAGGCTTATATTGATTGTTCAGATTATTTCTTACTATAATAACTCCTGAAAATGTATGGACTTCCGTGATTTCTCACCGATTTAAAACTAGTGGGTATTTCTGAGCACATGTAATAATGATTACTTGCTTCGAGTAGGTTGGCATCTCTTTCTCTAATGCCATATAATGAGCATATCACACACCACTTCCACTGCACAGTATTCGCAAATAACTGCTATTACACCCGAATGACATGTTGGCCTGACGAATAAGTACCTTTATTCCTTTTATTAGTCACAATGATTGGTAACTGTATACAAGCGCTGGGCTCACTTGGATCAAATATTTGTAATTCGAATGAACCTCAGGCGGTCCAGCGACGGAGGATTTTCCACCCTGCTTTTACAACCTCATTCCAATTCAGTGCTATCAATGTGCCTGTAAAGAATGTCCTAGATCCCAAGTCGCCTCAGTTACTAATGACCAAATAGCTATGGAATTATTTGTGTTGGGATTTCTGTTTCCTTGTTCCTTTAAGGCAAAGCCGATTTGCTGCTTCTAGACTGTCCGGTTAAAATATCCACTAACAGAGAAGGGATTAACCTAGTGGAACTTTGAATTGAATGAGTTACGTATGAGATATGCTCATGAGAACTAAGCATTGTATGCCTTTTCAACGCTTAAGTTCCTTATATATTGAAAGCTAGAGCCATACAATATGTACAATCCCTGCTACGTGCTGAGGTTAATGAGGACGGCACGTACCCCATAGCTGGGGGCCTTGGGATGGTTTTTCACAGGTCCAGTAATAACAGCTACAGTATTTCGTATACAATCCTTGATAGGCTACATATTATAGTACCGTACTTCTTCGATTTATGTTTTGGCTATAAACCTCTTGTGATAATATCTCAGTCCATTTTTATTCTGTTTATTCCTTCAAAAGTATTCACATTAAATATTTTTGATTATGCTTTCACAACAGCGATAAGACAGCTATTGAACAAATTGAAGTTTTCCTAATGCACAACTCTCCCCGTTGTATGATGGCTCTACGTACGGTATATTTCTTATCATTCAATTTTTACATCGGCAATGAACGTTATTTACAACGTAATTCTTAACTCACCTTAATATGTGGTCAATGAAGGTGAAAATAATAAAATTATATAAAGAAGACACGAATCAACTGGTAAAGCAAACAATACTAGCTCAATAGTTGAACAAAAATTGTGTGCCTCATATCACTACTGGATTGCGAATAGATATTTTAAGAGAAGACTAGCGAGCTAGATTATTCTGCCTTTTCTCTACAATGTAGAACCCTCATTGAATTATGTAACACCATGTGCAATTCCTGAACAAAAAAGAACATTTGTTTCCTAAAGGCTTCATACGAACAAGATCTCCCAATGTTGCCTAGATTGATAATAGATGTGCCAAGAGGAAAGTGTGGAGGGGCACGGAAAATGAATGAAACGTTTGGAAGCACAAAACAAATCACGATAATTGGTCACCTTCCTAAAACCCCTGCCCGTAAAGAGGTAAACAAAAGCACTTAATGTTGATTTGCCTAGCTCAGAAGCACTCAATAATAACTTCAATGTGCATCATGGGCACACGTTGTGTTTAATGAACTATAATTTCAATGACTTCGAATAGGCAACCATATGCTTTCGTATGTACCTCCTAGGTATGATACTTGAGTAAATGAAATAATGAAGAAGTTATTACTAAACGTGAAGTTTGATATAACTGGACACCGTTGTTAAGAAACATTTACCGTAAATTTCAGTGTACATTCATACCTGAACATTGACAAGGTCACCTTACGGGAGGTCGAAATAGCTATAAGAAATCTGAAGCCTAAATCCTGAGCTGGACCAGATCATATCCCGTCATATGTAATTCAGGGCTGTGCAGATATTGTTCAGCACCCTCACTTTTTCATATATAACCTAATTATTATAACCACCACATTTCCATCCACTTGAAAAAAATCTGAGTATGCCCAATCTTAAAATTTTGAAATCCATTGATATTGAGTAACTACCGTCCGTTATGTATATTGCCAGCAGTAGCAAAGATTTTCGAATTCATTTTGTACCAAAAAATATATATTTATATCAGACCTTCAATATCCGAAAAGCAGCATGGTTTTCTCTCCCGACGTTCGACTATCACAAATGTGGTCAAATTTACAGAATCAGTGTCCAGAACACTAGACGCAGGAGGACAAATGGGTGTTGTTTCACAGATTTTCAGAAGGCTATTGACAAAATTTACCTCGATGTCCTGAAAAATCTCAAAATCTTGGGATTCTCTGATTTACTTATATGCCTCTTCAGCTCTTTCCTAAAGGACAGGAAGAAATATGTGTAATTTCATAGAAAAAACTCTCAAGAATTTGCAGGTGATTCGGGAATAGTTCAGGGATCGAACCTTGGATCTTTGGTTTTTCTAATCTTCATAAACGATCTACCTTAAAGGAATAAAGCATTCTAATTGTCTATTGTCTGCTGATGACCCCAAGGTATATAGAATAATTTATATATGTACCGACTGCGACTGAACAATATTATGGAATGGACTAGACGATATAATAGGATTCAACGTAGAACAATGTCTCTCAATGCCGATTTTAGTTACAAGGTAGTTTGCAGTGCCCTGAAATCCGTTAATGAAAACAAAGATCTCCGGGTGTTGCTAGATAGAGAACTAACGTTTACTCCCCATATACTGAAAATGATAGCTGATTCAAATAAGATACTGGGATTTGTTATCAGGAATACAAAATCATTTAAAAACATAAGCACGTGTATCAACTCTTACAACACACTAGTCAGGCCGAAATAAGAATAAGCTAGCATTAAACGGAGACCTAGATGCAAGCCATATAGGCTACCGCAATGATTGAAAATACAGGAAAAAAAACTAAAATATCTTCTGTGCCCGCTGGCCGAAGGTTTCGGGGAGCCACCGGTTTCAAATGACCCTTCCGAGACCCTCTTCCAGTTAACACACTAGTATGGGGGACGATACATTCATAGGCTGGTGTAGCACAAAAGTCTGCACTCGGGGGTGTCGGGAATTAGTGAGGTTCGATCTTTAACCAGCTCAGAGGAATGCATCGATAACAAAACTAAACAAGAAAGAGAGGTCAGTCTTAGGTTAAAATCACAAATAAATTTTATTCAGAATAGATCCCTAGCCTAGCATGAGAGTTGCAAACGGCTTGTCCGATATTATTCTTCCCTGAAAGAAATATAAAAATAAGTCCTAAACAAGATCTAAATTACTCTCATGGTCCTAATACAAAATTCGACAAAATGAACAAGCTAAGAGAATGGCACGTAAGATCGGCCCTAAGTAATTACATCGAAATAACTTACGGGTGGATCAAACATCAAAAGAATTTACAGCAAAGCAAGACATTTACTTGTTTACAAATACTAGAACATTTACATTTAGTAACAAGGGGAAAATTGGTCCTATGCTATGATGGTGCCATCTCTTACATTTATCTTTAGAGTTAAGTTTTAGCTAGTCCTAAATATCATTAATTAATAAACGAGATGCGTTTATTACTAAAAATCAAGCTATGTGTACAATGTTGCTGAATTAAAAAAACTATGCTAATACAACACAAATGCATACAATAATTCAGCACTCCTATGGTTGTGCAATTGGCACTGCCTACATACTCGATTTGTTACTGTTAGTAACAAACGGTCATAGTGTCAAAGTGTTAATAAAATAGAAAATGTAGGAAAGCTTGCAAATGCGATAGTAATTAAGCAATTACATCGACTCATATTGCTACTAATCTGCCGTGTGTGCTTCAGTTATCACATCACCAATTAGTGGTCGACTAATCATGTAAAAATGTATCAAAATGTATCTACAATAGCTTAACAGTATCTAAGCGTTAACATGTGGTCCAGAAAAATAGTTTATTTTTAATGTTTATAAATTTTATTTAGGTTCAGGGGGAATTTATAAGATTTTTTAGTTTTCAAAACCCTATTTTTGATTATTATTAGTGTTTCACACAATTATTTATTCCTGACAGTATTGTTGTTCAGTTTATGGACCTTTAAAAGCGTTCAGTGTATTCAGGTAACGTTTGTATCCAACTTAAGCAAATAACTCAATAGTTCAATAGCTTACGAGACACCCTGTGTCTTCACCAATTTTTCATCACACTTATTAGACATCCTATGTCTTCACCAATTACTTTACTCTTATTTCGGATCCTTTGATCCAGGCGCCTTCGGTTTTGGTACGACTTTAGTCAGTTCATTACCACCGATATAATCAAAATAACAATGTCGGAGGTATTCATCCACCGTCACGACTCATATAATACTCTTAATTTACAAAAGTGTGGAATCCTAATTGATACACGTTTGAATTGCTGGTATTAAAGATAGTGTGTACAAAAACACATCCTGACAACGCTTTAAATAAACCTAAAGGATTCTGATACAAGCTATCTGTGTGTGAGCATGTATAAAATTACCTCTTCCCCGAATAAATCGAACCTGCGTTCATTTGGTTACAAAATACAATTTCATTCATTGCCTGTGTGGCTTCTATTAAAGAAATAAACCTGTTTTCAAGTATTGTTCTGGCCAATAAATATGAGTAACGGAACTCTGCATTCCACTTGTAATAATGTCAAGAATCTCTCAGCCTTCTAAAACAAAATATTAATCCATTGCCTAGAATCGAGTGTGCTGTGTATTGAACTTGGCTCGTAACCTTGGCCTCGATTTAACATTGTCAAACTAGTTTATTTGTCATCAGCCTGACAAAATAAAAGTTGATAATACTTGTTTTTAAATGATACGAATGAGCATTGAAAATCCAGCCTTCCTGGCTTCTATAAATGTTTAATAAACTATTAATTTCCACGCGCGTCTTATAATTAGCTACCTGCATTGTGCACTAAATAAATGAAACCAAATAAACTACTCTACTGTTTTCCAATTCTTACAATACGCTATAAATATTTGATCTGACTTACAGATTCAGCGTCACTTGGTTCGAGTCCCGCCATGAGATGTTGTATGCGGTCTCGTGTATGGCTTTAGGTTACCATTTCATTGTGTCTGGACATCCTCCGTCGCCAATTCCCCACGCATTATTTAGCAATCACATGCCATCGCGCGGTTGGAGTTGTATCTGAAGATCTGCTGGTTTATCATTATTGCGATGTTAGCTTTGGTAAAAATGTAGCACATAATTAAATAAAACTGTCGCGCACTGCAGCTAATATGCGGTAAAAAATTGCCCATTTCACTCCGCCACTGGCTCTAGTTTCTGTCGCTTGTGCGACACTCACTCGTGACTTGCACTGATATTTACACAAGAAAATTTTAACAAAATTAAATAAAATCACTGCCCATCCGGCAAATAAAGGTTATACTTGTAGATATTGTACAGTTATACAGTTAGTTAAATCCACAGTTTATAGAACACTGAAATATGTGTGTGTGCGTGAGAATGAGACCATGTGGTTGCAAAGTTTTCTTCACACAAGTCCTTCATTTCACCTCGGATAATAATAAAAATATTTTACAGTTCTCGTAGTGGTGAATGTCTTCAATCCTTCAATTATTACACAATGCCATGATGGCTATCCATAAGAAAGTTATTCGTAGATTTTTCCTGCCACGTGGTTTCCTTTCACTTGTGCTCCATCATGCACATGTTGTCTCTTGCACAGACGAATAGGAACAGGTGTTACCAAATATGGCGTGCTCTCAGTACATGAGCTGGCCGCGTAAATTGATAGTCTCTTCGATTTACGAAGTATGCTGTACTTCAAATATGCAGAATTACTTAGTTATAATTATTGTTGATTTTTGGAATGTGAAAAATAAGTAAAAATATAATCATAAGTGATATTGCTTTAGCTTCTTCCCGCCGCTCGCAGGGTATGTTCAGTTACATTTCAGCATAAGTTTTAGTCTCTGTTGCCTGAGCAAACATGCGTCAACGGGCGCACTACATTTTAAAAGAGAAGCCAAATATTCTCACTTGATACCATATCAGGAAAAGCTAATACATTTTGATGAGACAGTTTAGAAACACGAAGACAAATAGATGCTATGAAATTTCGTTTGAAAATTATAAAGAATTCAATTGATGATTCCGAATTCCTTCCGCTCTTTATTTTGCGATGTCATCATCATCATCATCACTGGCACGACATCCCTCTGTGGGCCTTGGCCTTCTGAAGAAGTTTTCCCCACTCTTTCCTGTTAATTGCTGAACTCCTCCAATTCTTGATTTCAATTGTCTTTACATTCTCTCTCATTCCATCTTCCCACCTTAGCATTGGTCTTCCGTTTTTCCTGGTTCCTCCTGGCATTGCATTCAATATCCTCTTTATCATTCTGTCATTAGCACGCAGCACATGTCCTGCCCACTCCAAACTTCTGATCTTTATACATTTTACACTGTACCAAGCATCAATTCAAGGAACAAGAACATGCTAGCAGTAAATGTAATTTGAAATTAAGAGAACCAGGACATCACCCCTTAAAAATTCACCGCTGAACCGACAAAGACATCAGCAATGTTGATCGTAAAAATTTTGCCATAAAGCTTAGTACTTCATTGAGAGTATTTTGATGCAACTTCTAATCACTCTCCAGAAAAAATATTTCTAACATTGCAAATTGTAAATCATGATTTTTTACCACTGTGTAATTCTACCAAGCCAACCTTGCAATATATCTGCATTTTTACCACAATGTAATTCTAATTCTAATTCTACCTAGCCAACCTTGTATTACATCTGCATTAAACTGTTTTCATGTCACACCTTATTATTTTAATGTTCACCTCTACTTTTATTTAGTTACTGATTAAATTAAGTTAGTATAAGGTACAATATATCATACTGTGTAATCTTCTTGTCGCTAAAATTGGGATGAAAATCCTGTTGTGTCCCAGTAAATAAATAAATAAATAAATAACAGTTGTGGCCAGTCATCAAAACAAGGTTTCCTTCGACAGATGAACACGAGGACGCTAAGATTCAATGGAGCATCAAACTGCGTGGCTTGAGTGGCATGGCGAGCAGCATTGTTTTATCTTGAGAAGAAATCTCATGGATTTTCGTTAGAAATTAATGGAAATCTTTGTTCACCAACAACTGGCGACTAGCATCACGAATAAACATCATCTGTGGTGATATCAGGTATCACACCATCTGCTCTCACGTTCTTGTCCGTTCCACAACTTTGCATCCCCTTTTACCTCAAGTGATTACGAAAGAATTACTTAAGTCTGTTAGGGAAAATATTTGATTAAAAGCAATGGTGAAAACCTCACGTTTATACGACGGATGGATAGTAAGTTGCAGCCTGCTATACTTGATCTCTTGCAGGACTTATAGCGTTACGCTAAGTTGTAGGCTGTCATCACGCACTGAAAAATATAAGTTGCAACATTTAGAAGTAAAGTATACATCCCAACGTTCATAGTTCGTTCTTTGTCCGGTATATCCTAGCCGAATAAACATGCTTTGGCTATGTAATACTAATTACGTCGGGCAAAGTGGTAGGCAAATCGGAATAGGATATAAAGGATACAACATGCGATTAAACACAACAAACACTAATCCATATGCAAACACATGAATGAAAACAATCACCCTTTTACCAACATAGAAAAAGATCTGAAAATTCTACACCACGAAGCAAAGGGTAACGCTTTCGACCCTAAATAATCCATAGAGAAATATCTAGCGACGAGAGATAATCCAGTGAATCTGAACGAACACATTTTTAGAAAGATCACCACTCTTCACGCCACTAAAAAAAAATTGAAACAAGTAGTTCCGTGAAGAGCAATACAGCCTATTTTCATATATCCTACATATCTAAATGTTCTCTATCAACGTACAAAGTTTCAGTTTGATTGTTGTAATAGATTCGTAGATATTGAGAACCATCTAAGTATTTCGTATGGTCGCCATGTTGGATGTTTATATATGCAGGTCTTAGAGTTATGTACTATGTAACCGCCCCGGTTACAAGGAACCGAGCCCGTGTTCTGGGGAGTTACGAAATTTATTAATGTGATGTGTATATTTTTATTTGAGGTCTTTTTATGTCTTATAATTATCTATCAGAATCTATATTATGACGTGCTTGATTTACAAGTAATTTGTTTAGCGTATAAATATTGTAATTTTAGCAGGATCCGAATCTTGGAAGTGAGGAATATTTTAACATTGGAGTAATATAAAGTTTTGTATCTGGAAAATGTACACGGGCAAGGAAGTAGGGTAGTTGTTGAGAGACAGGGTTAAACCCGAGCGAGTGGGGAGGATGCGTCAGGGGTGACACTTGGCATCAATGTACGAGCGAGGACGATGGACTGTTTCCATATTTGGTAATGTTGATAATCGGGCAGTGTGATTGGTTGGATCCCGTGGCTGAGGCCAGGTAAACCAGTGATTGTGGAAGGGGATGATGACGATTACTTAGATTTTGTGGAGGCAAGTGGAAGACACTCATTTTTGGAACCGCGGGCGGTAGGAACTCATTTTTTCAGACCGCGGGGTGGTGTAGTCTCAGTTTTCAGACCGCATGTGAGCGGAAATTATTCTTCGGTACTCCATGGGAGTACGACTTGTCTTTTTGGTTTTGTGTGTTGAGGAAGAGGTATTACAGTATAACACTAGTCGTGTTCTTGATACAATAACCAAGTTGCTGGCTATAAGTTCTTGATTGAATGATGAGCCTAGTCTTAAGTATATCGCCAAGATTACTTATTTCGAACAGCACGAAGTATTGTAATCTGATATCTGTACATCTGCATTTCTAATATAGCGGCAAAGTATTCGACCATGAATGCTAGTTAAATATGCTATGCATTATTAAATTCACGAGCGGAGTTAATGTGACGATCCAAAACGGATTCCAAGCATTTGTAGGGTACTAGATCCACGACGCAAATTAAATCGTTGGATGCTTGTTACAAAAGTAACAAACATAATAGTCATCATAAAAGTAGAAATGGCTTGTGAAACAAAATTAATTGTGCTGCGAGTAAATAGGGCTAATTCTTTGGGAGCACTAACCCCAGAATTAGTAGACTTAGGTCACAACTGCTGAGGCCAACATCTGTAAGTACCGGTCAACTTTATTCCTGAGGGTCATCTACATCAGGTCATATGTGTATCTGTGTAAATACGATAGGGAGTGTAATTATTCTGTACGAGGAGGATCCTGCAAAATGTGTGTTTTATGTTTGGTATAACAATATATTATCGATGTTACCAGAATCTGAAGGGTTTCATTTATTAAGTCACTTAGGAGCAGTTAGGTGTGAATGTCTATTGCTGTTAGTATTATCGTACATGAGTTTAACCCCCACGCACCCCGTACATATAGAAGTATTTCGAGCCTGGCATGTTACAATTGGTCACCCAAGTGGGCTTGACATATTACAACTATTACATGAAGATTATTGCGTTGGTGTAGTATTCAAACTTCAATCGCATTATTGTGACACAAGAAATAAAAATTACACTTTAAAATTTTGCACAGCTGCCATCTTGTAATTATGAACACAATTGAAATAAATTAGATGCCAGTGAATTAAAATTTGTATAGGCATTTACCGTACAATGTTTCACTGCATTCGGATGGTTAAATCGCGAGAACCGTCCATTTAAATATTTAGATTTCACGTCATCGGCATGTTGGATTTGTGCTCACCCGGTTATAGAAAGTCCCATAGGTGAACTTATGATCATGGCCTCTATTTACAAAAAAAAATCAGTTTGATTGCTGTAATAGATTCGTAGATATTGAGAATCGTCTGAATATAACGGATGGTCGCCATGTTGGAGCGTTATATGTATAAGCCATAGAGTTATGTGCCATAAAATGAAAATTATTGCATATGTTCATTTTTCAAAGGTTCACTTCGTTCGCATGATTACGACACAAGAAGAAAGAACTTAATAACAAAAATGCGCACAGCCGCCATCTTAAGGTTATGTAAACATTTGAACTAAATTAGATGCCAGTACATTACAATGTGTATAAACATTTACTGTGCTCTATTTCTCTGCGCTCAGATGGTTAAATAGCACGAAAAGTCTATTAAAATGTTTGAACTTCACTTGGCCGCCATGTTCGTTTTGAAAGTTACATAGATGAACTTGCAGTAGTGCCCTTTATCACCGTACACAATTTCAGGATGACATCTTTAACAGTTTCGGAGATATAGAATGCCAGTGAAATATTTCGCACGGCCGCCATCTTGAGGTTATATAAACAATTGAACTGAAGTAGATGCCAGTGAATGACGTATATAAACATTTGCTGTATCAAGTTTCATTGCGTTTGGATGGTTAAATCTCTATAAAAGTCTATTTAAATTTTTGAACTTCGTTTGGCCGCCATGTTCGTTTTGTAGCTAACAGGTTTTTGATCATCTCATAGGTGAACTTCTTATAGTGCCCTTTATCACCGAACGAAGTTTCAGGGCGATATCGGTAACAGTTTCGGAGATAAAGAATGCCGGTGAAATATTTCACACAGCCGCCATGTTGGATATTTGAGACTTTTAAAATTTGAAGGGCATGGTCCGAGTTGACCATAATGGTGCTATGACCTTAACGAGTTTCGTCGAAATCGCTCCACCAATTTAGAAGTTATTAGGTTTGGTGGGGTGTGGACACACACACACACATACACACATACGGACAAAAGGTGATCTCATAAGCCTATTCTTTCATAAATAAAAATAGGTAAACATTTTGCAAGGACTGCAAACGGGAATAAGTTTTAGGACATATGTTATAGGATGAGCATGCACTTTGTGTTCATTTTCAACAAAGTTAGAATTTTATATAGGTACAGTAGTTTCGTAAAGTCCTATGCCGTCTATTAGACTGGCAGCAATCGTAGGGACAAATGTCTAAGACACGGCAGATGGATTAATTGCTTACAATAGTAATGAGAACAGTTCCAAAAGTCCTTAGCATACACTTTCATAATTCATTCCATCCTCATTCAGTTTAATTCCGGTGCAACGATAGCCTTGTCTAAACGTTAATTGCATAAGCCCGATAACAGAGGGCGAACAGTTTGACATGTGAACGACAGAAGGCAAGTTAGCTAGCCACGTCAGTAGTGGTGGGGAGGACAATGAGTCAACAGCGTCTTGAGGAGCACCAACACCGGATAAGTGAATGTTATAATTACTTTTCTAATGCATGCCAAACCTTGTTAATTAGTCTATTATTGTAAGACTGTGTTATTCTAAATTGTATACACGTGCATATACACCTTTCTCACGTAATTCACAACAACCTAACGTAAGACTTGATTCAAGCAAATCAGAGTATATTTCACCTAATGATACTATTGTCATACAATAGTGAATTTACATTAGTGAATATTTAAAATTTGAATACAGTGATCAGGATCTGATGATGGCCACTGGAGGGTCAAAACGTGTAATCCTAAATTGCCCAATTTAATTGTGAATATTAACTAATACATCCATTTTTTTCTATGAGTTTATTTATATATTTGTATCTTGTGCCCCGTCAATTCATTGGGCACAATCGTGTTGACCGACTGAAGAGCTACAAGAAGTCAATTATCTAACATATATAATGTTGGCTTTAGGATGGTGAAACTGATGAATCTATTTACAAGTATAGCTTATGTTATAGAGAACATGACTCACCGTATTCCTAGTGCTGCATGAATTTCTTAAAATTAAACAACCTCGAGGTTTAGTGGTTAGCATTCAGGGCTGACGCCCCTGGGGTACGGTTAAGATTCCTTGCACAACAATTACATTTAATTCTGGTTTAAGTGCTGAAACCGTTTACAGTCTGCCCCGTGTGTCATAACTGAGAAGAACTTAGTTCGATCTCTACTTGAACCATCTTAGAGGTGGTTTTCTGTGGTTTCCCACTTCTACTCCAGACAAATTTCGGGATCAGATCGAGATCGATCCTAAAATAGGGATACAGTCATTTTTTTCCTAACCAATGATACATATACACACTGCTACAAACACCTCAGTAACACAGGTTATCAGACAATTTCTACAGATACCCAATTGCATGATGCTGACAAAGAAACTCAATGCCAATATTTTAAATTAGATGTCATGAAAATTAAATAACTCGACTGGTGCTCTATTCTTGTGTACCACCGATTTACAGTATTGTAGGATTACCGCTATAATCCCTGTGACGTGAAACTTCTTCCTTTCTTTAACAGTGGAGCAACCCAAACTTCTCGTGAAGTGAGTCATAGGCCACCTATCTGCTAAGGTGGCGTTTTACAGTAAACTGAAGTGATACAAAAAGAAACAAGGAAGAGAGATGGTGTGAAGGAGAGGAAAATTTTATTTTTCGACTTATTTTTATTTTACGGTACAAGAAGTTAACAGAATCCTCATAAAGTAGCTGAGCTCAGGATTAACAGCTGAAGGGAAAAGTTTACGAATAAAATATTATTGATGTCATGGTGGCGTCAGGCAGAGGTTTTAAGAGAGTTTCTAGTGGCATTGACAACGGTTCTGAAAAGGAATAAAAGATAAATTAAATCAAATGGAAAGGGATTAGGCTGAAAAGGGCTCTAAAATGGAGTAATCATGTGCTAAACGCAGATTGTGATTTCAGGAAAGTGGAATTTATGACTTAAGTAAATTTATCAGTCGTGTATCAATGAAAGAGGCAGCTGTGAAGTAGAACAGGTAGGCTTTGAAGGAGATCTCCCAACATACCATGGGAGATTTGGCACTTGAAAGAGTGCAATAACTGTGCAATAACTGTGCGTTCATACGTACGTTAAATCAGAAAGCAGAGAATAATAGTTTGGATGAATGTTGTTTGTTATCACTGTGTTGCCGTCAGAAATACTGGGGGGAATGGCATCCGCATGTGTTAATTTCTAAAATGATGGAGTTGTGTTAATCGATGCTCTGGTTTGCTCTTTTAACATTCGGCATATGAAAGTAATCCATAAATGATGAAAAATAAAATTTCGTTACATTTATTGCTTCTTGTAGAAATATTTCATCGGCATTCTATATCCCCAAAACTATCATTGATATCACCCTGACATTTGTATGGTGAAAAGAATATTATAATAAGTTCACCCATATTACGTTCAATACATTCATTTAGTCTTTCTTCCATTCATTCATTTTAGCCTACTTTCGATTTTTGCAATAAATGAAAGTAGACTTATGAGATCACTACAAGGCCAAAAATTGTGTGTCTGTCTGTGTGTGAGTGTGTGTACTCTGCATGTCTGCCCCCCCCCCCCTTATCAATTCGAACACGGTGAAACCGAATTCAACGAAATTTGGTACAGAGGTAGCACTAGCAAAGGGCACCGCAGTGTCATGTTTTATATCGCCGCCATCTTGACGGAAACGTAATGGCGGCCACCCAAATGTACAAAGCTCAAATCAAAATACGACTAACCTACCAAATTTTGGAACAACATATATTTAGATGGCGAGCGTCTTTTGACCAAACTACAAGGTCATCAGCCCAATAGTTTGCAGATGATGGTCATGTATGTGTGCAAATGGATTCTCCCTATCAATTGTGGTGTTTGAAGCCATATTTTCAGTGTTGCCTTAGTAAACAAGAGTTTAGTGGTTTTCAGTCGGTCAACACGAATGTACCCAAAAGAGATGGGTTATGCCCTAATCCTGAAATAAATTACATGAGATTATACTCTTGTTCTCCCTATCAATTCAAACACAGTGAAACCGAATTGAACGAAATTTGGTACAGAGGTAGCACTAGCAAAGGGCACATCAGTGTCATGTTTTATGTCACCACCATCTTGACGAAAACGTAATGGCGGCCACCCAAATGTTCAAAGCTTAAATCAAATTACTACCAACCTAATCATCTGATCTCTACCAAATTTTGCAACATTATACCTTGATGTATGCAGAATCTTGTGACGAAACTACAAGGTCATCAGCCCAGTAATTTGCAGATGGCGGCCAGTATGTATGCAAATCGATTCCCCCTATCTATTCAATCACTGTGAAACCGAATTGAACGTCATTTGGTACAGATGTAACACTAGCAAAAGACACCTCAGTGTCATGATTTATGTCGCCGCCATATTGACGAAAACGTAATGGCGGCCACCCAATTGTTAAAAGCTTAAATCAAATTACGACCAACCTAATCATCTGATCTCTACCAAATTTAGGAATATTACACCTTTATGTATGCAGAATCTTTTCACCAAACTACAAGGTCATCAGACCAAAAATTTGCGAATCACGGCCATATATGTGTGCAAGTCGATTCCCTCTATCTATTCAAACACGCTGAAACTGAATTGAACGAAATTTGGTACAGAGGTAGCATTAGCGAAGAGCACCTCAGTGTCATGTTTTATATCGCTGCCATCTTCACGGAAACGTAATGGCGGCCATCCAAATGTTCAAAGCATAAATCAAATAACGACCAACCTAATCATCTGATATCTACTATATTTTGCAAATACATACCTTTATGTGGTGAGCATCTTTTGACTAAACGACAAGGTCATCAGCCCTACAGTTTGCAGATAGCGGCAATGTATGTGTGCAAATCGATTCCCCCAATCATTTCAAACACGGTGAAACCGAATTGAACGTCATTTGGTGCAGAGGTAGCACTCGCAAAAGGCAACTCAGTGTCATGTTTTATATCGTCGCCATCTTGACGGAAACGTAATGGCGGCCCCCTAATATTAAAAGCTTAAATCAAATTACGATCAATCTAATCATCTGATCTCTAACAAATTTTGCAACAACATACCTTTATGTGAGAAGCGATCTTTGACCAAGCTACAAGGTCATCAGTCCAATAGTTTGCATATGGCGGCCATGTATGTGTGCAAATAGATTCCCCCTATCAATTCTTCACGGTAAAACCGAATTGAACGAAATTTGGTACAGGGGTAGCACTAGCAAAGGGCACCCCATTGTCATGTTTTATATCGCCGCCATCTTGACGGAAACGGAATGGCGGCCATCCAAATGTTAAAAGCTTAAATCAAATTACGACCAACCTAATCATTTGATCCCTACGAAATTTTGCAACATACCCTTTTGTGGGAAGCATCTTTTGACTGAACTACAAGGTCATCAGCCCAATAGTGTGCAGATAGCAGCCATGTATGTGTGCAAATCAATTCACTATATCAATTCAAACACGGTGAAACCGAATTGAGTGACATTTTGTACAGAGGTAGTACTAGCATAAGGCACCTCATATTCATGTTTAATATCCGTATAAAACGTTGTATTTCAACAAGCTACTACAACCAACATTCAATTATACTCCTTGAAAAGGACAAATACCCAGGCATTTAGGAGAATGTAGGCTATATGTTCTTAACTGAACATCTTGTTTGTTAATTAATTTGCAATTAGGGTTGTATCTCCGGGTGGCAAATAGGGTATAGCCTACGTAACAGATATACAATTATAAAAAGAAATCCAACAACAATTAAACTATAGTATTTACACAAATCGTCAGTCTTTTCTTAAACATGCCTATATATTTCACGAAAGGGTCTAAGACAGTGGCAGGTATAGAGTTCCAGTTATCAATGGCACGGTTTACGAAAGAATATTTACCAGAATTTGTACGCCCTGGTCGGCTCTTAAGTTTGAAAGAATGATCAATCCTAGTCATGTAAGTGGGCTTTCCCTTATGTTTGCCAAGCTCACCCCATGCTGGTGTACTTGTTGTACATAGCGCAGAGTCTCGATTTCATCCTCCACCCAAGTTCCTTTAACATACGGGTCACACTCCTCCAGGGATTAAAGTCAGTGAGCACAAATCTAGCGGGCTGTCTTTGTACCTTTTTCAACTCATTGATGAGCCCTACTTGATATGGATCGAAAACCGCCGAGGCGTATTCCAGAATAGATCTTTCAATTGGCAAAAATCCTAATCCTTTAGAAGATTCATTTTAGTATCCTCATTACAAAGTGCAGAGATTTGTAAGCTTTAAAATCTACATATCCTATATATCTAGTCCATTTCATATCATTCCTTACTTGAACGCCCAAATATGTGCCAGAATCTTCTTCTACAAGTATTTCCGAGCCATGTTATATTGAAAATCTTGCCCTCGCCCTTTCCCGATTTTTATGAAACTTTAGTTTCTTGTATTTATTTTCATTGTATTTTCAATCGCCGTCTTATAGACCAAGTTCAAGTCGTCTTAATGTAATACGTTGTCTTGTGAGCCACGTATCTTTCGATATATTGCACAATAATCCGCAAACAATCGACAGTCACTGCGAATCCCATTTGGTGAGTCATTTATATACGCAAAAAAAAACTAAGTTCCGACTACGCTCTCTTGAGGGATATCCTTCTTTCACTTCCTGGGAACGACCTGTCAAAAATTGTTGGACCCATAAAATTATTTAAAATTACTCTGCTATCAATCTTCGTTGAAGATAATTTGTGGAGTAGTATGTCTTGCGGCACGTATTCAAACGCCTTCCCAAAATCTATAAATACAGCGTCGACTAAAACTCCATTGGCTAACGATTCGCTAATATTTTGAAAATGTAATAGCATCTAACTCTCGCATGAGTAACCCTGCCGAAATCCATGTTGCCTATCATTAAACCATGATGAATTTTCTAACTGTTCCCTCAAGTAATTGAAAATGAGATTCCCCATCTGTTTACAAACGATGGACGTAAGGCCAACCGGCCTGTATTCGCCTAATTAAAATCTGCTCCCTCCCTTAAATATTGGGACTACCGTAGCATATTACCAGTCGTCTGGGATTTGTGCATTGTTTATGGACGCATTGAACATCACCTACAAGTATCGTGCCTAGGCTCTACCTCTTAGTTTAAGTTATTCACTAACAATATTGTTACGGCTGTGAGTTTGTTTCGTCGCCTCGCCGCGTTATTCACAGCCGCCCCCGGGCTATGCTCTGCCTCTGTGTATTACCTGTGCCTTACGCAACAGGGCTACTAGGACAAAGGGATGGTCCAGAATATTCGTGACCCAGCCAGTGATGGAAATCTCGAGAAGCCGTGAATCCTGGACGGGTCTAGAAGCATTCATTGAGTCACCAGCCTGCTATATAAGGGTGACCTGGCCAGCGCGGTGGACAGTGTTATTTGAGCCAGTGCGTGGTATACCTGAGCGAGAGTTGTTGGTGACGTGACTTGCGAAACCCTAGCGAAGCTGATTCTCTTGACAGCGAAGGAGTGTGAAGCCTACGGAGGAACTGTGCCTTGAGCGAGTGTGTTTTCCAGTGCAACAGAGGTTAGTGTGGTGAATTGCGAAAAAACACCGGGGGCTGTTTCCCTAGCCAGCGGACAGCGAAGCAGAGTGTAGTGGTGAGTGACCGGCTATCGTAAATAACTCTAGCTTGTGTATTCAAGGAAGTGTTGCAGGTAGTTCTACCGAGGCCACGGATCCCATTAGGAGGGATTAACTTCTGTGGCTTATTGACAAGTGAAAGGCAAGTGTTCCCTACAAGAAGAAACTAGAGTGAGATACTAATTGCTTGTATTTGCTATTTGTGTGGTGTATCTTTCTGGCCCGCAATAAAGCTAATTCGTTTCTTTAAAGGAACAATTTGCTGTTGTGTTTCTACCCACGTAATCCAGTTAACGGAAGTGCCACTAGGGGGTGGCACGTAACAATATTATCAGGATACTTCGATATGTTGTAACGTAATTTCTTAATAAGCTTAACGATTGCTGACTGGATAATTTGGAAAAGGGGAACCCCTGATTCATCGTTAAGATTCAACCTAGAGCTATTTGATTTATTGGACACACTACCGTAAAATGCAGTACCAATGGCCTTTTTCACAGTAAATAATTTACCGTCACCATACACTATCATCGACAAGTTATTTAAATCTCCCATTCTTCTCCTATCTAAACCGAGAAAAAAATCCACTCATCGTCTCCTGAACCAAGTAAGCCTAAGATGAGCTTTTTTGATAGGGACTTACATTTCAACATACTGTATATGTGTCACTATCATATCTTTAATTGTATATTTTCCTAATTTTCTGTTTTAGACTCGTGATTTCTCGTGTGTAATAATCAGAATCTGGGTTTTGTATCACTAATATTTAAAAGGGGCAAATTTATCAAAAGCGCTATTTAAAGTTTTCTAAAAGTTAGCCCACAGGATATTAATGGGATTTCCTTCCGATGCCCATCCTACAAATATCTCATTCAAATACCCCTGAAATTTGCCCATATCCGACCTGTGATACTGGAATATGTAATTTTTGTCTATATCATAGTCTAGTATTGTAATGTCACCGTATCTAACATTGAATTCAACCCTAGAATTGCCATTAATTCCCGGTACTTTCAGACAGTAAATATACAGCTCTACAGGTCTTACGTGATAAAAAACCTAAGGTATTATTGTCTCTAATTGGGAAGTCAATACTTGGGGAAATCCCCCTCCCATAAGGCTAAATGTTCCGTTTTTTAGTTTGTAATTCTGCAACCAGGTAGCAGCACGAAAGTGAGACAATATTTTTTTCAGATTTCTCTTGAACGAAGGCTTGAATTTGCGATCTGAAAGCCGCTATGCATACTAGACTGCAATTCAATTGATATTAATTCGATGCATTTTTCCAAAATTCGAAAAACAAAAAAGTTGCTAACAGTTTTGTATATCTCTGCATAAAATATAAAAAACTGCTAATACGAAAACGGAGATTTACTTCTTGATTCCAATGCATTTTTCAGAATTAAAATCGGGTGAATGGAATCGAGAGCATTAGTTTGGGAATTGTTTTGAAGAGGGTGGTAGGCGGCACGGCTTCACAAGATCTCTTGCGCAAGGAAAATGATGAACACGCACAGGGCGGAGGGAGAAGGGAACCATTTGACGACAGGTAGGAGGTATCTTCCTCTCGTCATAAATATTATAGTTTAGTGAGTTACATGTACTAGTGCCTAGTCGTGCAACAATATCTGAGCAATAAATTTATACTGTAGTAGTGTCACAATATGTAACGTTGACACAATCTGTTTGTATAGATTCATTTCTTAATTCCTCAAACGTTCTTGTTGATAATAATACATTGTAGGAGCGTGGGACATCTTGGTCATCAGTCCCTTTGGATGGCTGCGTGGCTCAGCGGTAACGTTCTCGCTTGCTGTGGCCAAGGTTGCAGGATCGAATCCTGGTGCAGCCGGTTGGCGTTTGAGGGTGCGCGAATGCGAGGGAGCCGTGTCATTAGATTTACTGGCACTATAAAGATCCCTTCGGGGCACAATTCCGGCACCTCGGCGTCCCTACTTCACGTACTGTACCATCCCGGCATTTACCTGTAGGGATTGTGGAAAACCGGTGAAAACACACTCAGGATAGATGCTAACAGCCCTGGATTCCCTTCTAGGTAACTGTTTTAGAGTTATTTGAGGATAAACTCCCGAACAAAAACATATTGTTCCCACATTAATAATAATTTGTAGGGCATAATTCTTACCGCACAGAGCAGCGACTGGTTTCACTCGATGTGAAATTGAATACTGTATAGAAAGATA
Source organism: Meconema thalassinum (assembly GCA_946902985.2). NCBI lineage: Eukaryota > Metazoa > Arthropoda > Insecta > Orthoptera > Tettigoniidae > Meconema > Meconema thalassinum. The sequence continues at coordinate 1,396,155,082 of OX336389.2, forward strand.
TGACTGGTTTGTTGTTATTACGTTCTTGATATTTTAGAAAAAAGATCGACATGATATGTTCGTGTTCAGGTTTATTGGGAATATCTATTCTAAAAACCATTCGATGCGGACGTCCAACTCTAGGTATCGTCTTCTAGGCATAACAAATAAGACCAAAGACAGTCAAAAATTCTAATCAATGGAGCCAGCTATTATCGATTTATAAGAGGCCAAATGCGCACGCACACAGACCTACATACATACTTACATAATGTGCCCTTATCCACTTGTGCATATTGGAGATCCCAGGCACATATTTAAAGTCCAGGCGCAAGTTTGAATAGCGCGCGGCTTTTATTCTCGAAGCATTTCGAAGCTTAAAAGGTCTGCGCACACCGGCGCGGGATGCGGGAACGGGAGCGGGAGCGGGAATGTCGCGAACATTTGCGCACTTGGCGGGATATGCATCCACTCACACAGCTGCGTCACAATCCCGCACAGATGGCGGGATTGCTGCGTTACTGTAGGAGTACGCAGCTTGCTGCGTTTTCCCGCGTCCCGCATCCATTTAGCAATGGCGACGGAACTGTTAATAGAGTGTGTCAGGAAATATCCTGCCTTATATCAATAACATGAGTAATGAAGATTAAGAAATATAAGGAATAATGATAAGCTCAGGGACGAAATAGGAAAGGAACTGCAAGTACCTGGTTAGCATCAATTTAAATAATGTCACTCTTTGTTTCTGTGTTCATTTGTCACGTGGTGATTAACCTAAAGAAAACCGAAATGAACTACCCTAAAACTAAATATAAACTGCACTATCGCATCGTATCGCAGATAGCTTGGCAAACCTCTCTCACGATGGCTCCAACAGATTGTGAATCCAACACGAAAACTGTGACCAATTGTCGAGAAAGAATCCCCAGTAGCCAAAAATCTAATAGCAATAGCAAGGCGAGATAGCTTCCCGATAATTGGTATTTTTCCTTATGTTACACTTCATCAGACGAATTCATTTCGGAACTGTTTCCCGCGCTGGTCAGAATACAAAGACGATTTCGCAGCGACTGCGGGTATCGTGTCAATCCCACTCCCGTTACCGTTCCCGCATCCCGCACCGGTGTGCGTAGAACTTTATGCAGGCAACTGAGATGCTAGTGACGCATGCCGCGTCATCATCAAGGCTATATTTTGATTAAATAGTTCCCGATGTTATGGAAACATGGAATGCATATTATTTTACTGGCACGGAGAAAAAGAGATGAATGAACCATATCGGAAGAAAATCGGATCATCAGAAGCCGAGATAGTGGTAGATTTGTGATTGAGGATTTCCTTCACTGTGACGTCAGCGTGTAGCTCCGTGGAGTATAAATTGAGGGCTCGGCCAGACTCAATATGCACTTCTTCGCAGCGCACGGTCGCTGATACTTCGTAAGATTCACTTCTCCATAGCGCACGGTCGCTGATACTTTGTAACAAGCACTTCTTCAAAGCGCATGGTCACTGATACTTCTCCTAAGCACATCTTCGCAGAGCACGGTCGCTGATACTTCGTTATAAGCACTTCTTCAAAGCGCATGGTCACTGATACTTCTCCTAAGCACATCTTCGCAGAGCACGGTCGCTGATACTTTGTAATAAGCACTTCTTCATAGCGCATGGTCGCTGTCACTTCGCAGATACACTTCTTCGCAGTGTATGGTTACTGATACTACGCTACGGTTTAAACTTAGGTGCATGGTCGCTGTTACTTTGTACGAATACTTTAAATTTTTCAGACAAAGTGATGGTGAAAAGTGTTAGTCATTTTTACGTTTAGTGGAACTTGGAATATTTTTCAGTGGAGCTATTTCAAGTAATAGACATCGACATGCAGTCAACAATTTGTTAGTGAAATTCAGCTGCATCAGGACATGGTAGACTTAGTCTACAAAACCACATTTAATTATTTGGAATATTTTATTTCCAATTCACCAGAGACAAGCCTGTGGCTTGGCAACAGTAAGAACAACCACGACATCATATCAGTACTTATTAGATACCAGTCTTGCTTGGAAAGACCATTTAGCCGACGTACGGGACCAGCTCTGTCTAACGCTGTCTGGGGGATGCATAAACTCGCCTGGTAGGAAAGTAGGGCCTGGAGAAATCCTTTCCCAAAGTTAGGACAGCCGACGACTGGAACCAGCTGTGTCTAACGCTGTCTGGGGAATGCATAATTCCACCCATAGGATAATTAAGGCAGGGACATCAGGTCTACACCAAAGCACAACAAGATTGTTAGAGTATCGAAATTGGACTGAATGTGTCACAGTTGCATCAATGTTACATCTGGTTTTTCTTACCATGGATCTCAAAGATCGAGTCCCCTTAATGCAAATAGCCATAGCTAATAAAACATTCATCATGAACAATATCAGTCAAGAATATTTCGAGGCAACGAAGGTACTAGCAGTTATGTCTTGCTCGATTAACCACGAGTAGAATGGAGGCCTATACGAGGATTTAAGTACGGGTCCAAATGGGACCGAAGAATGGGACAATCTGGTTCTAACCAGATTTACATCGTCAACATCTGAATGGCTGGAACAAGGGCAAGTGGGCAAGATGGCTGCCCTAGCTTAACTTAACCTTAGCTAAGCTAACCTAAGCTAAGCAAACCGAGTCTAATTAACCTAAGCTAACCTAACCTAACCTACGAGGTGTGATCAAAAATTTCCAAGATGACGGTTATAGCTTTACTTATCCTAAGCTAACCTAACCAAACCTAATCGAGGACAAACCAATGGTGTAAGTGCAAAACTCAGTGGATGGATGCTCTCATTGGCGAGATGAAAAGGAAAAGGATGAGTATTGTGTCGTTTAACGTTTACCCACCTCTGCTCCACCTCTACCACTCTACCTCTACCGCTCTACCGCTGTAACTTGTCATGTGACATAACAGTCGAGCGCTACGAGGTATGATCAAAAGGTTTAAAAGAATTTTAACATGACGGACATAGCTTAACTTAACCTAACCTAACCTGGTTTCTTGACCGTCCATTCACGATTGATCGACCCAACTATAATATATTTGGCAAATCATATACTGTACAGTGACTCAATGGATGCGTATCCATGTACTTGGAAACTTATTTAGAATGTGTAATCTTGGTGATTATTCATTTTCTTTTAATATTTTAAGCTTGCAATTGTCGCTCTAAATAAACTTCTAAATTAGAATTTAATTCCAAGCCGATGCATGCACAGCCACATAAAACAACGGGAAGACATTAAGGCATTTTATATGTTTCTCACAGTCACAACTGCACATATAAGGATAATCGGGTGCGAGTTGCATGCTCCTGAGATCGATTAGGTAATATAGTTATCTTCATTTTTATGTCACGTATACTATTAATGTGTCTGTTAGGTAGTCAGCCCGAAGGCTGGTTTGATCCTCAAAAAGCACCGCCGTTAGGTTATGTGGGTAGATACCCACAAAAACCCAAGGCAGCGCTATATTGAGGCGTACTAGGCAAGAAGAGGAGTGAGGTAGTTTGCCATTGCTTTGCTCACTGATTCAGAACAGCAGAACTAACCCTATTAGTGGAACCTTTCACAGCATCCACAGGCACTGACTGTGCCCTGAATGTTATTACTAAGCACCGCCCATACCTCGGTAGCTTCCATATAATCACAGCCATAAGTGAGACTGAGCCATCGGTGAAAAGCCACATTTTACTCTAGCCTGCGCCAACGGACAAATGCAAATGTACTGCATTCATCAAGAGATGGCAAACAGGCCCTATTAATAATAATCCCTTACACCGCTGTAAACGTTCTCATATAAACCTTGCCAAAACTCTTACCCGGAGTGTTGTCTTTCTTCTTTTGAATGACTGTACACGATGGAAACTGTGAAATCACACAGACACCAGCCGTACAGGTGCCCGACACCAACGGCTTCCCCTCCATTCGACAGTCAGATTAGTAAAACACTCTTTACGAAATCCCACAGTATGATCCTATCAAAGAAGGGTACACAAAGCTAGAGGTGTATGCCAATTTCTGTCCTCAATTATACGTTCTTGGGCCCCAGAGCACGGTTAACTCCGTAATATTTTGTTGTGATTTCTGCAGATGAAATACGATGTTAATCCCTATGCGTGTTGAAGGAATGCAGAGAGGATTTGTATTCACGCAGCAACACTGTCGGCATACAGCAGGGCTGCGACTCATACTGAAGAGTGATAGCGGGCACACAGAGAATGAAACGAGATTGCATTTTACTAGGAGTGTGAACGAGATAATCACAACTATTCGTTATGACTGATGGTGCGTGCGGTGTCTTGGGAGGTTCCTGTTTCCTGGACGAGACCGCTGGAATTTAAATTCATTTTCATTTCACATCATGCATGGCGTTGAAAGGATTCAAATATCGGTAGTGTAAATATGTAAAGGCAGGTACTCACTTGCATGCTGTAATATTGTAACATGCCCGCTTTTTGAGATCATATAGGCTATTTCATTATTATTATTATTATTATTACGGTATTATTTTTATTCCAACGGCCTGGTCATGCTGAAGCACCGGATCCCATGAGAACTCCACAATTAAGCAGCATTGGGCGTGGTTGGAACTTGGATAGAATGCCGGTTCAGTGGGACCACGCGCTGTTACAGGGAAAGGAGGAGCGGAAAGGCACTGGCCACCCTATCGCACGTAAACTACGGCTGAAGATAGCCTCTTGGTAGGCACGGACCTGCCTTCGAGCAGAATACCAATAATAATAATAATAATAATAATAATAATAATAATAATAATTATTATTATTATTATTATTAACAGCCTCCGTGGCTTAGGCGGCAGCACGCCGGCCTCTCACCGCTGGGTCCGTGGTTCAAATCCCGGTCACTCCATGTGAGATCTGTGCTGGACAAAACGGAGGCAGACAGGTTTTTCTCCTGGTACTCCGGTTTTCCCTGTCAAAATTTCATTCCAGCAACACTCTCCACTATCATTTCATTTCATCTGTCATGCATTTAATCATTGCCCCAGAGGAGTGCGTCAGGCCTCGGCAGCCGGCACAGTTCCTATCCTCGCCGCTAGATGGGGTGCTTCATTCATTCCATTCCTGACCCGGTCGGAGACTGGAAGCAGGCTGTGGATTTTCATTTTTTCATTATTATTATTGTTATTATCAATTGCAAAGTAAAATTTGCATGTACTGTAATAAGAGTAATCTATGGTGCTGATTACCGTGTTGGAAACTTGTATTCAGAGTTGCCTTAGTAATCGAAATGTAATATATTTCAGTCGGTAAACACGATTGTAGCCTATTAGGATGTGTGGCCACTAATCCTGAAAAATTTTACACGAGATTATTAAACATAATATTTTTTTATTGTATTTTTTATTTATTTAGGCAATTTACCCTCTAGGTTGGTGGTTCCCACGGTCTCAGCGAGGGAACTCACCACTACCGCCTCTATGGGAAGTTTCCTGGAGCTTGGAACATCTGGTCGGGTTGGATACAACTGGGGAGGTGTGATCAGCACTTCGCCCAGGCGGCCTCACCTGCAAAGCGAACAGGGGCCTCATGAGGGATGGGAAGGGATGGAAGACTGGGATGGATAGGCTAGGAAGAGGGAAGGAGGCGGCCGTGGCCTTACAGAAGGTATCATCCCGGCATTTGCCCGAAGACGAAGTGGGAAACCACAGAAAACCACTTCGAGGGTGGCTGAGGTGGGAATCGAACCCCCTCTACTCATTTGGACCACCGGAGGCTGAGCAGACCCCATTCCAGTCCTCATACCACTTTTCAAATTTCGTGGCAGAGCCGGGAATCGAACCCAGGTCCTCCGGGGAGGCAGCTAACCATGCTGACGGCTACGCTACCGAGGCGACTTAAACATAATATTAATATGTAAATATATAATATTGAGACCTTAAGGCTCATGATCGATGCCATTATTCACGGCGGTGAAATACGCCACTGACGAAACGATCTGGAGAAAGATTGAATTCACGCCAGCCCAGATAGTTCAATTCCGAGATGCACGTTTATGCTTTGGAATATCAAGAGGATGACTATAGGATGTTTCGCCACAATTTTTATTATGTTATTACTTGTCAAGTATTAAATAAACCATGTGTTGGTATTTAGAGATTTCTAAGATTCAATGATGATTTTCGGCAACATTTACAATTGCACATCGCAGATAAGCGAAATGACATTTTTACCGTCACTAAATCACTTGAGTATTAGGCCAGGTAGTATGTCGGATGGGTGACGTCACACACAAAGTTTCGAGATCGTTTTACGTTCACCACATGTTTGTGAACACGCGATAAATTGGATATAAAAGTTATATCAGTGTGGAGAGGAGTGATTTTCCACCACCCAAGCGTATCGCTTAGTGAATGAATTGTTTGTGTATTATTATAAAGGTGTGGAACAGTGATTTTTGTCATTTTGACGTTTTTGATGAATTTTTATGAGAGTGGAGAAGAAACTAGTACTCGCACATTGTGCTGTGATAAGTTGGAAAAATCAGATATAATATTTTGGAGACTAGTAAAATGTTATTAGTAGAGAGATGAGGCGGTTTCTGCGTCACCTGTTATCTCGCGAACCAATGGTCCTATTTGGATATGTGACATATCATAGGACTCGGGGTGACGCCCCCTTTCCTAGGGAAGACTCGTTATATTAAAAATATAAAATTGAATATGTTTGTTTTTGAAAGCAGGCTATATATCCAAAACTAATCATTATAGTACGTTGTGCAATACCTCAAACAAAACGTCTTTATGTATTTTATCGTTAGAACACAACTTTATATTATTAATTTGTTCCCCAAAAAGTTGAATTTTAAAAATTGGCTAATTCCGGAATTTAGGAATTTTACAAAGTCATGTGTTTGACTTAAATTAAATGTCTTTGCTCCTTGTACCCCCAAAGTAAGTCCCATGTCTCTAGGACAAAAAGTAGGAGTAGATGAGCAAAGCAGATTTAAACCACTGACACTAGGCGTTCGGATACGCTGACCCCTCATGTATATCTCGCGAACCAATGGTCGGATTTGGACATGCGACATGTCGTGGGACTCGGGGTGATGCCCCTTTTCTATGGAGATATTATTTCCACCCCAAGATAAAACCTACCCTCACCTGGTGGTGTAATAGTGTTTTTGATGTGTAACATCTTTCCGATCGGTTGCTGGATATTTTTGTGGGAGTGATTTTGAAAATTGGGGACGGAAGTAGAACGGAACGATCGAGCTGGCAGTGGTGGATCGAACGGAAGTATGCACTGCCCGTTCGATCGATCGAACGGAAGAGTACTAGCTGGGAGTGGTGGAAAACGGAAGTATGCACTGCCCGCTCGATCAATCGAACGGAAGTGTACTAGCTGGCAGTGGTGGAAAACGGAAGTATGCACTGCGCGCTTGATCGATCGAACGGAAGTGTACTAGCTGGCAGTGATGGAACGAACGGTAGTATAAGATGCACTGCCAACTCGATCGATCGATCCAGCGGGCAGTGGTAAGACCCACTTGGCAGTGGTACGAGAAACAATGAGTGCGCGGTATCGGAAATTGATACCATGACGTACTCTCGGCCATGTGGAATGTATATGACATACTGAATGGAAAACGCTCATGTGAACTCTGGTGTCAAGTGATTGAAACAAATGACATGGTACATGTTCGAAGTCTTCGTATCAGTATTTAAATGGTAAAATGCCTTAATATCAAACATTGTAAGTAGTCGGCATTGCCGGTATTATGTTCCCGCACAATGGCTATTCAAATATTAACCCACATAACGGTAATGCAGTCATCAATATAATATAATCGTTGTGGTTATACGAGAATTGAGCAAGCCTTCATGAACTATTACTGAATACATTCTCTTTACTCACAAGAGGGCCTATTCATAAAGCATTTTAAACTCAATTTCATGCAGGAACATTATCGAAACAAGCAAAATATAAATGAAACTTAATTCCGTAATGCAGTATTATTGGAACGTGGAAATAAGTCACCATCTTGTGCACAATATTTGCGTAGTCGAAATAGCCATGGGGTTAGTGCTTATGACTGTGAATCTAGAGATCTTGGGTTCGAATCAGGGACGGGGTAGATATTTTTGCTACCAAATGATCATTTTAAACAATATTTATCACATCAATATGACTCATTTTAGCAGAATCTATATGAAATTACGTGTTGGTCTGTGAATGAAGAGGACCTGTTTATAAGGAATTCAAGGTTATGAGCCGTGTCGCGTCTATTGATCTAGTTGATCCATATCGTATTCTTTATTTAGGATAGTTCTGGTGGAAGCTACAAATCATCTAATAAAATGAGTTCCGTATTATAAACTACAATATCTGTAAAACACTCCCTTTTACAATAGATTAATATTTGTACCAATAATAGTATAAAATACCGGTGTATCAACAATTTCACGTGAGGTTTCTTCTATGTCAGATGTTACACATCATATGCGACTACTGTAAGGCTCGTAATTTTTTTTGTATGCATGTACACTCACGGCATTTTTAAGATGGTGGGCTTTTTAAATCACTATTTATGGATGAGATATTTTTTTAAATTCAATCAAAGGACCCAAAACAATAGGTCAAGAGCTTTTTAATATCTCGCTAACCCATGATCGGATTTGGACATGCGACATGTCGTAGGACTCGGGGCGATGCCCCCTCTTTTTCTATAACCCCGCTAATGGAACCAAAGAACCCAAAACTAATAGGTCATCGGCTATTTAATATCTCGCTAACCAATGATCGGATTTGAACGTATGAGGTGTCCTAGTACTCGGCATGACACACATTTTATATGGCTTAATCAGTTACCCAAAATACCAAAATCTGCAAGGTCATGAACCTGAGATTTTATAAACCGATAATAGTTCATGGGTATGTGGAGTGTCCTTTTGCGCGGTGCGAAACCCCCTTTCCTATGGCGCACTCATTTATTTAAATAATTAAAAAACTCCAGGGTCAATGTACTTTGGTTTTCCTGATGTTTGGCGAACCTGTAATGTTAGCAAAGCTATCTATTGCTCATTTTAAACGGTGAATGATTGTGTTTACCGCGGATGAGTTATTTTTAGAAATTTGTGAAAGGGCATGCCTACCGGATTAGTATTACGTAATAATGGATGGATGGGTGACGAGGCAGAGATAGTTTTTCTAGGCGGGAAGAATGATGGAAGGAATAGTTGTGATGAGAGAGATTTAGGATGAAACACGAGTAGTGTGTTTTGATCGGTTCTGTGACCACCGCCACCGCCAGAGCTGGAATACTAAAATGGCAATATCTCGCGAACCAATCAGGCTAGAGACTTGTACGAGGTGTCAAATTACTCAGGCGAACACCCCCTTTCCATTGGATATTTCCACCCCATAATAAAACCTACCCCTACTAGAGGGTGAAATTGATTTTTTTTGAGAATCTCTCTTTCCAATTGCAACATGTGAGAGTTTGAATGCCGATATGGAATGTAACGTTGTTCTGCAAACCAATAATCAAAGAGGGGCATGTTAGGCCTTGAGGTGAGAGCCCCTGTTATTGTTGACGAGCCCCCTGCTGTCGGGCTCCTGTTGATGGGTTGTTGTTGACAGGTCCTTGTGGACGAGTCCTTGTGGACGAGTCCTTGTGGACAAGTCCTTGTGGACAGGTCCTTGTTGACAGGTCATTGTTGACGAGTCCTTGTGGACGAGTCCTTGTGGACAAGTCCTTATGGACGAGTCCTTGTCCCTTTGGACTGATCGCTTTGGACGGGTCCCTTTGGCCTGGTTCCTACGGACTAGCCCATGAATTTATTTAAATTATGTCAAAGGGCCTAACTACATTTGTGTGTGTTGAACTGACGTTGTTCACCAGTCCCCCACTACTATAATGGGATAACGATATGAAAGGAAAGTGACGAAATACATGTGAACATACAAGGGATCTAACTTGGTAGATGGATGTGTTCTAACGAGTCATTTGTAGTTGAAAGAGAATAATACATGTTCTTAAGATGTTAAAACTGAGGAGATGGCACGTGCAGTAAGATGTCTTGTTACTTCCTGTGTCATATTACAGACATGACAGAGAGCGCGCAGATCTGTTGCTGTGACTAACACTGCAGTAATTTGAAACCGCAAGTGTTCATTAAGACAATGGATGATGATCATGCAAAGTTAGCAGTTATTGGATATTACACAGGTGTTCCTTCCGGTGTCATGTTGCTGACATACCAGAGAGCGCACACTGCTGTTGCTATGACTGACGCTGCAGTAATTTGAAACCCCATATGTTGATTAAGACAATGGGTGATGATCATGCAAAGTCAGCAGTCATTGGATACCACACAGGTGTTCCTAGTGTACTTTGAACTCTCAACTGTATTGGGAACGGAATTGCAATGATCTGCAAAAAACTGCTGACACGAGCAATGAGAGTTTATATAAGAGGGGTGTCATATATCTCCCTACAGTCAGTCTTTATTACTCGCTTTGAGTGAACAGTGCTCAAAGTTGTAAAAAAAAGCCGTTTTGGTAGAAAATCATTAAATTATTTTGCAAGGTAATTACTTATTATTAATGGATTTTAGTCTTTTATTACTAATTGATGTTGAAGTTATTGATTGGAATGTATTTATTGATTGATTGATTGATTGATTGATTTATTTGTTTACAGATAATTGGGTACCTGTAGGTTACCAGATTCCCACAATCTTTTCATTCAGTGACAGCAGTTGATCAATTATAAAAAGGTAAGTGCCCTCTCTAATAACTTTTAAACAGTTAGAGTGATATTTTCCAATGTTCACCCCTACATGTTAGTGAAAATGGTATAATTGGCAGTCAAAAGATGGAACTACTTGACCATGGTGAGTAAAGCTAATTTTTAGGTTAGATTTTGATTACCGCTCTATTAAGTCTGAATGGTCATTGCTAGGTGTCAGTGGCAGAGGGAATATTTAAAGACTTAACCTCAGTTCACCTAACATAACCTAACTTTACCTAACTTAACCTTATCATGTGACATGTTTTACAATTTTAAACTTGTTTTAAGACTGGCTGTGACGCCACACTTAGCTCACTTAACTGGCGACAGCTGGTTTCTACCACTCTATCAAGTTCCAATGTTCACTGCTAGGTGTCAGTGACAGTGGTATATAGTAACCCCCAGTTAGAACTACATAAAGTTAGACTTGCTAGGAGTTCACAGATCGATTTAAATACCCTGCTATAACCATTGACTGGAATATAATTAAACTATTTATATTGTACTTTTTGTTTTATCTTTTATTAACATTGATGATTTCTTTCTTTTATAGATAACTTGGAAAGTAATCATCATGTTCAAGTGTGGTGACTGTAAGAAACAGTTCTCAAGACCTGACAGCTTTCAACGTCATGCAAGTACAAAACATAATCAGAAAATGTTTGTATGCAGTCATTGTGCTACAACATTTAACAGACAGGATAGTCTTACACGACATGTAAATTTAAAACATGTCAGTACTGCACCATTTTCGTGTTCAGTTTGCGAACTTGGTTTTTCTGCTGAAAAGCGATATCAATTCCACATGTTTGAAGTGCATGGAGAACAACAGGAATTGAAATCTGTAAAACCATCAACTAGCACTGAACCTTTAAATGAATGTGATACTCAAAAGCGTAAACGTTCTCAAGATTGTGAAAATAGTTGTGCAACAAAAAGAAAAAAGAAGGGTGAACCTTCAATAACACATTGTAATGTATGTAATATTGATATACCTTCTTCAATCATTCATGGACATTTACGCAGTATTCAACATAAAAATAACACTTGCCATGAAAGAAATTCTGGAAATATTCAACAAATTGGTAGTGCATTTAAAAGTCGAATTGCTAGTTATAGACTTTATAGTAAAGAAAAAACTCAAAGTATTGAATCATTTTTAAAATATGATCAACCTACTGTGTTTGGCTTAGTAGAAAATGTTTTAGTAGAGCATAAAACAATTAAAATTAATTTTGAACTTTTTGGCCTCTATGTAAAAACTGGGAGCGAAGGTGAAATTACGGATATCAAATCCTTTAATACAAAAAACATAATTGTTAGCGAATCAACTAATATTAGTGATATATACCAAAATATTTCAAGTGCTATCATTGTGAAGAGTGAAGAGTTCCAGGAAAGGGAGTCAGGCTGGGCGTTGGTTGAAGTACTTTATTTAGAAACCAACCTGAATAAATACAACCCCCTTCGAGCATCATCATATATTGATTTGCCAGGATGGATCAAACGGAAGAAAGCTGTTGTGAACGTTTGGAATAGTGATCAAGCATGTTTTGCGTGGGCTGTAACCTCAGCTCTCCATTCAGCAGTGGGGCATATGGATAGAACATCATCATATCCTCACTATTCTTCAGTGTTAGATTTAAAAGAAATAGAATTTCCTATGGCGATAAAAGACATTCAACGTTTTGCAGAGCTGAACAATGTAAGTATTAATGTTTATGGAATTGAAAATAAGAGTATAGTTGGTCCTCTATATTATACTCAGGAAAAAAAGGATGCTCATGTAAATTTACTATACATAACCGAAGGTGAAAACGCCCACTATTGTTGGATAAAACATTTAAGTAGACTTGTTGGTAGTCAGATAACAAAACGCGATGGTAAAAAGTGGTTGTGTGATGGCTGTTTGTTGCATTTCAGAAAAGAGGACCAACTAACTCAACACCAAAAATGGGGATGTAATCGTGTGTGTACGGTATTACCGACTCCTAAAAATAACATTCTAAAATTTAAGGATTATGAGAAACAGCTTTGAGTACCATTTGTTATATATGCTGACTTCGAGGCTTTGCTAAAACCATTTAATACATGTTCATCAAATCCAGTCCAACCTTTCACCAACACTACTCACATTCATGAACCTTTTAGCTTTGCATATTATATTAAATGTAGTTATGATGACTCTTTAAATTAGTTTGAGCTCTATAGAGGACCTGATGCACCTAAAATTTTTATGGAAAGGCTTGAGAAAGATGCCATCCGTATATCCTCTATTTTAAATACGATCATTCCAATGGAACCACTAACTTTATTAGAGCAAATGAATTTTGAAACTGAAACTAATTGTTTTATATGTGGTGAATGTTTATATACAGACAGGGTTCGCGATCATGACCATTTAACAGGAAAATATCGTGGTGCTGCTCACCAAGAATGTAATTTAAATTATAGAGTAGGTAAATTCATTCCGGTCATTCTACATAACGGTAGCAAATACGATAACCACTTTGTCGTTAAAGAATTTGGAGCTTCAGATGTGAAAATTGATGTGATTGCAAATAATAAGAAACAATACATATCGTTCACAAAATACATTAAAACTAGCAATAAAAAAACCATTCAACTGCGATTTTTAGATTCATTCCGCTTTATGCCGAGTAGTCTTGATAAGCTGGCTAGTAATTTAAAATCAGATCAGTTTCATGAAATTCAACGTGTCATTCCTAAAGAAGATGATTTTAATTTGATTTGTCAGAAGGGTATATTCCCTTACGAATATATTAACTGTGTGGAACGTCTTGAGGAGTGTTCTTTACCACTGAAAGATGCATTTTACAGTTCCTTAAACACAAGTCATATTAGTGATCAGGAATATTTACATGCACAACGTGTATGGGCACAGTTCCACATTCAAACTTTAGGAGAATTTTCAGACATATATTTGAAGACAGATGTGTTGTTAATAGTAGATGTTTTTGAAAATTTTCGGAATGTTTGTATGAAAACTTATGACCTTGATCCTTGTCAGTATTTCACAGCTCCTGGGTTAAGTTTCAGCTCAATGTTGAATAAAACGAAAGTAAATTTAGAATTAATGACTGATATAGACATGATCAATTTTATAAAATCATCAATTCGAGGTGGATTAAGTCAATGTAGTGGACGGTACTCTAAAGCGAATAATAAATACATGCCTAGCTACAACCCTTGTGAAGAGTCAAAGTATATTGTCTACCTCGATGCAAATTACCAATATGGTTGGGCTATGAGTCAATATCTACCACTGAAAGATTTTCGCCGGCTGACACAACCTGAAATTGATGTCTTACATGTTGACACTCTTAATGATAACGATGATAAAGGATATATTTTAGAGATAAATCTTGAGTACCCTAAAGAGTTACATGATGATCATAATAATTTACCATTTTGTCCTGAGAATATGAAATCTCCATACATCACATCACGAACAAAAATGTTAATTGCTAATGTAAATAATAAATGTAAATATGTAATACATTATCGAAACTTGAAACAGTGTCTACAGCATGGATTGAAATTAACTAAAATTCATCGCGTATTGCAATTTCATCAGTCAGCATGGCTCAAACCGTATATTGATCTAAACAATAATTTAAGAACACAGTCAACAAACGCGTTTGAAAAAGATTTTTATAAACTCATGAATAATAGTGTTTTTGGAAAGACTATGGAGAATGTTGATAAACGAGTTGATGTAAAGCTGATAACAAAGTGGGAGAATGATGGAAAAAGGTATGTTGCGAGCAACTTAATAAGCAAGCCTAACTTTCATAGCTGCTCAATTATTCATGAGGGTTTAGTTGTAATACAAATGAATCGTCTTAAAGTAACTTACAACAAACCCATATATGTGGGTTACACCATTCTGGAATTATCAAAACCACTTATGTATGAATTTCACTATGATTATGTAAAGAAAAACTATCTTGATAATGCTAAATTACTCTACCCAGACACATATTCTTTTATTTATGAGTTTAAAACTGATGATTTTTATGAGGATATCAAAACTGAGCTAAATAGGTTTGATACATGTGACTATCCCGAGGATAATATTTACCATTTACCTCTAGTAAACAAAAAGGTTCTTGGGAAATTTAAGGATGAATCAAAATCTAAATCATACAGCTATATGACAATTGATGATGTAGTAGTAAAAAAAATTTAAAGGAGTGAAAAAGAATGTTGTTAGTAAAGAGTTAGATATAAGTGATTATAAAAACTGTATAGTTAGTAACCCACCTGTATTATATAAGAAAATGAGTTTATTTAGAAGTAAAAATCATCAGCTACATACCAATTTGCTGAACAAAATTGCTTTAAGTAATGAAGACAACAAACGATTCATTATACCCAACACATTTGATACTTTTGCTTGGGGAAACAGTCGCATTGACGACTATTACTTTACTTAAGTCTAATGATCACTATATTGTAATATTTGTAGTGTGTTTTATATTGTAATATTTTTTTGTAAAAAACTGTAAGTAGAATGTATAATGTTAGGCTACTGTAGTTTAGTAAAAATAAGATATGTAATACATTTTAGTGTAAAATGTTTGCTTTTGTATATTACGAAAAAGATTTTTAAAAAATGTACAGAATGTGTGAACTAAACAAGGGAAATGTAAAAATGTAAAGTGGAAAATTGTAAATATCCATGTGTGAAAAAGTGAAATAGTTATCACCATTTTAAAATTAAAAGACATTGTGATCTGGTAAACCTTGTTTTTATATCACAACAACAAAATGTACAGAATGTGTAAACTAAACAAGAAGAATGTAAAAAAATGAAAAGTGGAAATTGTAAATATTCATGTGTGAAAAAATGAAAATAATGAAATGGCTATCACCATTTTAAAATTAAAAGACATTGTGATCTTGTTAACCTTATTTTTATTTCACAACATATATGGCTTTACAAAATAGAATACAAAGAAATACCATTTCCTCAATCCTTTTCAATGTTCATGTCCACTCATCATTAACTTCCTTTTTATAGCAGTAATCACAATGAGGGCTGCCAACCTCTCCCCCACTGAGCCATTATAGGATGTCAAACGTTGCTTTGCTTTTCAACGATACTTTATCCACCACACGTATTAAAGCATAATTGTTACGTGCAAGAGCCCGTCCCAACGTTTCAAACATGTAATTTCCCCTGATGCAATTCTTGACATTTTGAATCGACCGCCTGCTGACTTGGTTCCGTTTGTCAACACGAGATAGCAGCTGCTGTCGGACTTTGGAAAGACTCCAAGTAGTTCCTGTTTCTCCGATAGATAGTGTGTGCTGTGCCTTATTAAACTCTTTATATGCATGACATAATTGAAAGACAATTACATTCTTCGTCATGAAACAAATGCCGGTGTATGCATGATACCGCCAAATTATTTACCAAATAATGACATTGTTGATTGATGTGTCAAGCCTTGATTGGACGATAATGTTTACATGAATGCAGTTCGGTTCTTGACGCAAAAATTCTCCGCCATCTTGTGGAGTCCATTAGCTGTCGTGAAGAAGCAACAAGCCGTCTGGTCGTGAAAGGTGTCACCGCTGATGGGGGCTTGGCAACCACCCTCTACGAAATATAAATATATTCAACAGAAAATATGAATGCCAATTCAACTAGGAAATTGCCTGTGCTCTTCAGGTTGTGAATTTCATCGTTTCGCCGTGAAGTGGACGTGTGAAATGTGGTCGCATATCGATGTGATCCTACGCTTGTGACCCAAAACGAAGCATGTGCTGGGCGGGTTTCTTCAGGGCAATATAGTGCCATATTTTATTTATTTAAAATGTGTTAGTTTTTTGTTTTCATTGTGTCTCCGCTGTGAAGTTTTAAGGTACGTTTTGTTATTTAATTTATCTAATTATTTCATTTTGGGAGCTCCAATTTTGGCCGTGTGTGAATGTTGATCTTGTGTTGTGTTTTGCCTGGTAGGCCTAAAATTTCTTGTGTGTTTTAGTAACGTTTCCTTGTATATATTAATTTTGTTATTATTTTGTACCTTCTGGAGACACATTTATAAGTTTATTTTACGTTTAAATTATTATTTATTTTCATTTGGCAAGCTTGGGATTGTCATATATCTTTTTTAAAATCTAATGTAAGATCCGTCGGGTCTTAAAAACGACTTGCATTAATAGTTTTTAGATGTAATTGTTTTCCGCCTTTCATTCCGCTCTGGGGATTCTAAATTAATTTAATGGTAATTGTTTGCCGTAGTTTCGATCAGGCATGCGGTCTCCCGTTTTTGTGGCCATGTTTTTGTTTTGTTATGAAGAGATGCATTCTGGTCTCGAGGGCAGTCTCTTGGCGTCAACCGCGAAACTCAAACGTGTTGTGTTAACTTAAGATGTTTTTTTATTTAACCTTGTCGGTTTATCATTGTGTTTTTTGTAATTGTTCCTGTGTTTATCTCCATCATGCAAATTAATGAATTGTTTTCTGATACAATTTAATTTGGTTAATTTAATTTTTTTTATTTCTCGTTTCATCGTGGCCGGGATCTACGCATGTCGGATCGCTATTGCATTCCCTTGTAAATTATCAAGCCCTTTCTCATTGTGTTAGGCCTGTAATTTTTATTTTTACCTTTGGGCTGTATAACATTTTAATTTCAATCTGATTCTTATCCTTTGTTTGCAAGCAAGCATGTTCTGTTTCTGGTGAAGGTGCTCCTTTAAATTTTTTACATTAAACCTTTTATTTTTAAATTTTTGATCAACTGTTGTGGCATTATTTCGCCGACGGCAATTCTGTCGGTTATTGGGGGGTGTCTGTACAATAGCCTGTGTGTGTTGTCCCCTTCTCCATCTTCCTTCCACTCCTTTGGAGCTCTTCTGTTGGGACACGTCATCTGGAGGTGATTTTGTTGTTGTGGAAGCGAGGCCGACCTCTCAAACAAAGGTAAGTAGGGCCCCCAATTCCAGGTGTCGCAGTGGTAGCAGACCGCTCTCGAGTTCACTTCCGTAACTATCCCCTCCTCAGTACCCGCAGGTTGTTTTATGGACCCCTCTAGTGCTGATGGGGCGGTTGTTGGTGGGATTTTGTCAGGCCAGTGCACTTGATGTTATGTAAAGCTAATCCTTGTCGTTTGTTTTATTTCATGTTTGCCTCTGTATATCCATGTGGTACGCTGTAAGTGACCAGTTTTGAAGCGAGGCCTTTGCTGCTATATTTTGTCCTGTTTGTGTGCAACATCCCCACTGAAGATGAAGCTCGGTGAGTGACTGACATGTGTTCTTGGCATGGGAAATGGGATTTCTTAATATTCTGATAGCCTACATGCTTCGAGTGGAGGAGTCCTGGAGCCCTGTCAAAAGCTGGTAGCCAGATGTTTTGTGCTTATTTTTGTAATTTAGCTTCCTGTTCTCGAGCCAAGCAGTTGGTGACGTATGCAGTTCTGGGCAGCTTGGTGCATGCTTTTGTGTAGTATGGTGGCTGAGTTCGGGTGTCACTCTAATCTATGGTGGTGGTAATTGGTGGTTGTGGTACTGTTGTGAAAGTGTAAACTGTCCTCGTAATTCCTAAAATTTGTTTCCTTCTATATTGGCTGTCTGCATTCTGTGTTTTTTAAATGGCCGACAACAATAGTGTTTTCGATTTAATTGACTTAAGAGATAACCTTGTGAATATGGAGAGTTCTTCTGGGGTTGAACGTGAATCACCTCTGTTTACTATGTCTGAGGTTTTGGGATCGATTTCTAGTAGTGGTTTGCCTGCCCCTCTTTTGTCTGGTTCTGGCTCGTCCAGACCTCTTAACCCTGCATACGGTCATTCTTCTCAGGTTAGGTCACCTAATGATTTCCTGGGTACTGCCGACCCGTTGCATCCCAGTTCTTTCTCTGGCAATGTAAATGTTTTGTCTCCTGTAGAGGGTGTGCGAGCGGGCTACCCTGGTAACAATGTCTCTTTTCCTAATGCTACATTCTCGCCTACCGTTAATTATGGGCCGATTCCTCACCCTATTTCTGGTTTCTTAACTAAGTTAAAAAGTTTCAACCTGGATGACGTTACCCAAGTGGTCCTATTTTTAAAGCAAGTGGTCGAGTTGGGTAACCATGCCTCGATTTTTGGGATGTCGGAAATTCAGATTTTCCAACTTTTGTATCCAGTTGCATCCGGTATGCTGCGCGATAAGCTAGTTGAAGCTATCCACCTCCGCAAGTCCTTAGCCATGTTTATTAGGGAAGTGTTGTGGTTTTTTGTCCCTGCGAGTGCCCTTAGTGCTCTCGAGAAAAAGTTTTTATATTGTGTCCAAAGGTTGGACGAGTCACTTAGCGACTATGTCAGTGACATTAAGGTGTATGCCCAGGTATTTGCATCCCCTTTAACTGAATGACAGTTGGTATCATCGATTGTAAATGGGTTTTCGCCTCAATATAGGTCATACATGACTATGTGTACCAGGCCTTCGTCATTTGTCGAGCTGAAACAGGTCGTTATAGAGGCTATGGCTGTGAAACATGCAGTTTCCCTTCGTGTAGCTAATGTTCCTCCTCCTTCCTTGATGTCTCGTCCCCCGCCTAAGGTTATGTTCCACCCTAGACCCAACATTAAGTGCCACACGTGCGGTGGCGTGGGGCATGTCAAGAAGGTGTGTCCGAGTAACCAGCCTGTGTATCGCCAATGACGGGATGTTGTGGAGACCAATTCGGGTGTTACTTCCAAGGATATTTCTGTGCATGTGAATTTGGGAAAACCCTGTGAAGTTTCTGGTCGCCCTACCAATGAAAGTCTTGATAACTCGTTGAAAACTAATTCTTCACGTGCTAATTCTGCTTGTATCGCTGACCTACCTAACCTGTCGGCGAGCAATGTCGTGGCAAGTCAGCCTAATTCTAAACGTAATGTGAAACCTGTGGTGCGGGTGTCCTCGTCATCTACTTGTAATCGTTTTAGAGTGAGTAATGATCTTGGAATTTCTCCTGTGGCTAAAGGAATATCCCCGTTTATTGAAATTTGTGTTAATGACGAGCCCGTTTCTGCATTGCTTGATTCTGGTAGTGTCGCATCCTTTATAAGCGAGGACTGGTTTTTATCTATGAAGAGTGTTTGCAAATTTCCTGAGTTAGAGCCTAACAATGAATCTTTTATTTCGGCAAATTGTTCAAACTTAAGTATTTTGGGTAGTATGACAGTCAAAATTCATATTCTAAATTTATCTTGGAAGTTTAAATTTTTTGTTGCCAGAAATCTTTCTTGTTCTGTGGTCATTGGAGCTAATTTCATGTCACACGTTGGTATGCTTCTTGATTTTGGTGCTCGCAACTTATGGTTTAAGTTTAATCCGCAAAGTAAGTTATCGTTTAACCCGGTTTTATCTTCTCCTGCTGTCAATTCTGTTAGTGAACCTGTGACTATTGAGGATCTCGATCTGGAAAATTTAACGAGTCTTCAAAAGGATGCCATTAAGAGGTTATGTCAGGAGTATAGTGATGTATTTACTGACAAGTTGGGTGTAACCCATTTGATGGAATACAAGATTGAGCTAACCGATTCTGTGCCGGTGCGTTCCAGCCCGTATCGCCTTGCCCCACCCAAGATGGCTGAACTTCGTAAGATTATCTCTGCCTACTCATCCCCTGTATTTCTTGTGCCAAAACCTAAGGGTGGTTTTCGGCCGGTGGTCGACTATAGGGCTCTTAATCAAAAAGTTGTTTTGCAGTCCATCCCTTTGCCGGACCTTCACACATGTTTTAGTTGGTTTCGCAACGCGAAGGTGTTCACGATCCTCGATTTAAATTCTTCTTACTTCCAAATTCCCCTCTCTCCGGAATCCAGGCATGTTACTGCTTTTTCCACTGACTGGAACCTGTTTGATTATGCCCGTGTCCCGTTTGGCCTATCCACCGGAGCCGCTGTGTTGAGCAGACTTCTGGACAAGGTGTTTTCAGAAATTAAATTCAAGTTTGTGTACCACTACCTTGACGATGTGGTGATCTATTCTGAGTCCTTCGAGGAATACGTTGATCATCTGAAAATTGTACTTGATCGGTTGCGTGACGCTGGCCTTACCGTCAAATTGTCCAAGGTTTCCTTTGCCAAGCCCAAAATTTCCTTCTTGGGACATATTGTTTCTGAATCTGGTATCTCCGTGGACCAGTCTCGTACGCAGGCCATCAGAGATTTTAAACCACCCAAGAACGCCTAGGGTGTTGCTCGTTACATTGGTATGGTGAACTTCTTCCGTAAGTTTATCAGTAACTTTGCCGACCGTGCTGCTCCTCTAAATCAATTACGCAAAAAGGCTGTGAAGTTTGAGTGGGGTCCCTCTCAGCAAGCAGCCTTCGAAGATCTAAAGCTTGCGCTCTCTAACACCCCTGTGTTAGCCATTCCGGATTTTGGGAAGCAGTTCATTGTGCAGACTGATGAGTCTGGTCGTGGTGTTGGTTGTGTCCTACTGCAGGAATCTGATCTGGGTAGGCAACCCATTGCATACGCTTCTCGTACCTTAACAGACGCAGAGAGGAAGTATTCCATATACGAACTTGAGGGTTTAGCTGTGTTGTTCGCTCTAGAAAAATTCCGTATGTATCTTGAGCACACTAAGTTTCTCCTTGTGACCGATAACCAAGCCTTGAGCTGGGTCTTAGGGAAACCCCGAAAAACTGGTAGGATTGCCAGGTGGGCAACTAGGATTCTGTCGTTCCAGTTCACTGTCCGCCATATTCGTGGGTCCGAAAATGCGGTAGCTGATTCTTTAAGCCGCATGTTTGAGGAAACAGCTGAAGAGGATATTCACGAATGTGAACCCGTAAACCTTGTATCTGCTGTAAATTGTATCAATGTCGTTCTCAGCAATTCCCCTGTGCTGTTTGAAGATGTGAGACGATTCCAGAAAGAGGATCCCTCCTCTTCTAGCCTAATTGACCGAATCAATTCTGGTGAAGTGATCAAGCCCTACTCTCTGAAGGATGGTGTATTGTGTTGTTCCTCTCGTCATGACCGTCTACCTAAAATTGTGCTCCCGTCGGTCCTCATTCCGGAAATCTTTCGTTACTATCACGAATCTCCTATTGGTGGCCACCTAGGAGTATTCAAGACCCGAGCTAAAATCAGACAGTTTTTCATTTGGCAAAGTATGGATGGCGACATCAGGAGGCTCATTAGGAATTGTGCTGCATGTAGTATTAGCAAACCTCCGGTTTCTACTAAGGTTGGCCTGTTGTCGTCTGAACCGGCATCTAGACCCATGGAGAGGCTGTTTATCGACCATGTTGGGCCGTTCCCTCGCTCTGGTCGGGGAAACCAATTTGCGCTTGTTTGCACTGACGGTTTCACCCGATTTAGTTGGATTTTCCCCACCAGACAGGCTACGACCAGTTCCGTCATAAAGTGTCTTAATTCCATCTTTTCATCTTTTGGGCCATGTCAGTACCTGGTGTCAGATAATGCCAAGTGCTTTGTATCTCATCAGTTCCGTCAATTCTTATTTGATTATGCTATTTCGCACGTAACCACCACTCCCTATTTTCCTAACCCGTCTCTCGCTGAGCGAGTCAATTGTAATCTCCGTTCTGCTCTGATTGCTTTCCACCACGACGACCATTCCAAGTGGGATTCTAATTTGCATTGGCTCAATTTTGCTTTCAACACCGCCGTGCATGAGAGCACGCAAGCCACCCCTTTTTCGTTAATGTTTTCCTTTATGGCTAATTCTCCGTTGTCCAATCTGTGGAACCTGCACGATCTCCTTCCAGACAGTTTCACGCCCGAGGATATGAGGGCGAAATTCGACAAGGCTAGAGAGAATATTAAGGTATCACATGACCAACTTGGCAAGCGACACAATGCCTGTCGCAAGCCAACGGATTTGGAAATTGTTGATGTTGTGTACGTTCGCAATTTCGAGCCCAAGGGCGTCAGTAATCTAGTTTCAAGCAAGTTGACCCCTCGTTTCAAGGGCCCATGTTATGTAGAGGCATTTCTGACTCCCGTTACTCTGCTAATAAGAAACCCCAAGGCAAACAAAATTTCAAGAGTGCATCTGTCGCACATTAAACGAGGTGGAGAGGTTTCTAATGAGGAAATGCTACCGTAAATTTTTGTACAACGAATTTTGTATAATGTAGAGTATCCCTAACCTTCATTGAAGCCTTCAGGCATCTGTTCCTCCTGGAATTTTGAACTGGGTATGCAAACTCTGATGGGATACAAATTGTAAATGTTGGGAAGTTCCCATTTTAATGGTAAATTGTAAAAGTGTACCTAATTTTGATGTTTCATAGAAGATGCTAGCATGTAAGTTGGGCTCGGTGGAAGACCTAACTCATGGTAACCTTGTATTCCTGTTCCCTTTGGGAATTTAAGTGGCCACTCCTATACCGTAGTTCCTTCTAAATGTATAGTCGTTTAACTCGTGTAATCTTGAAAGGTACTTCTAGTGTGTAAAAAGGTAAATTTTTAAATGAAATTTTGTAAGCACGGATCTAGGTCATTGTCAGAAATATTTTCTTCATATAAATTCAACCTTGTTTCTCTTTTGTAAAATTTAGTAAGAATTAGTAATTCTGTAACCCTTTTTTGAAATTAGATTAACTTCTATTTTGTAAATGGCTGCCCACGCGTCGAATGATATATGGCACATTGCTTCCACCTACTTCGTCTAAAGCGACCTACTTTGGACTTGTTGAAAATTTTCCTAACGTGTCTCGGATTATGAAAGCACTGCAGGTGCTGGTGTTCTGCGTTTCTGAAGAATTATGGACACAGGGAAGCTGTTAACTAAGTGGTTTGCGAGGTGATCAATTATCCATTCCCTGATAATCTGACCCTGCACTCTTCCTAACCAAAACGATGCGGTTGTTATCCATCAATTGGAGTTAACTGGTGAACGTTATCTTCTGGAAACATGCTTGGTGAATCGACTAGTTAAGGAGTACTGTCTATGCCTAGGCATATTCGTGAACCGTGTTCACGATTAAGGGAGGGAGACTGTTACGAGCAAGAGCCCGTCCCAACGTTTCAAACATGTAATTTCCCCTGATGCAATTCTTGACATTTTGAATCGACCGCCTGCTGACTTGGTTCCGTTTGTCAGCACGAGATAGCAGCTGCTGTCGGACTTTGGAAAGACTCCAAGTAGTTCCTGTTTCTCCGATAGATAGTGTGTGCTGTGCCTTATTAAACTCTTTATATGCATGACATAATTGAAAGGCAATTACATTCTTCGTCATGAAACAAATGCCGGTGTATGCATGATACCGCCAAATTATTTACCAAATAATGACATTGTTGATTGATGTGTCAAGCCTTGATTGGACGATAATGTTTACATGAATGCAGTTCGGTTCTTGACGCAAAAATTCTCCGCCATCTTGTGGAGTCCATTAGCTGTCGTGAAGAAGGAACAAGCCGTCTGGTCGTGAAAGGTGTCACCGCTGATGGGGGCTTGGCAACCACCCTCTACGAAATATAAATATATTCAACAGAAAATATGAATGCCAATTCAACTAGGAAATTGCCTGGACGTGTGAAATGTGGTCGCATCTCGATGTGATCCTACGCTTGTGACCCAAAACGAAGCATGTGCTGGGCGGGTTTCTTCAGGGCAATATAGTGCCATATTTTATTTATTTAAAATGTGTTAGTTTTTTGTTTTCATTGTGTCTCCGCTGTGAAGTTTTAAGGTACGTTTTGTTATTTAATTTATCTAATTATTTTATTTTGGGAGCTCCAATTTTGGCCGTGTATGAATGTTGATCTTGTGTTGTGTTTTGCCTGGTAGGCCTAAAATTTCTTGTATGTTTTAATAAAGTTTCCTTGTATATATTAATTTTGTTATTATTTTGTACCTTCTGGAGACACATTTATAAGTTTATTTTACGTTTAAATTATTATTTATTTTCATTTGGCAAGCTTGGGATTGTCATATATTTTTTAAAATCTAATGTAAGATCCGTCGAGTCTTAAAAACGACTTGCATTAATAGTTTTTAAATGTAATTGTTTTCCGCCTTTCATTCCGCTCTGGGGATCCTAAATTAATTTAATGGTAATTGTTTGCCGTAGTTTCGATCAGGCATGCGGTCTTCCGTTTTTGTGGCCATGTTTTTGTTTTGTTATGAAGAGATGCATTCTGGTCTCGAGGGCAGTCTCTTGGCGTCAACCGCGAAACTCAAACGTGTTGTGTTAACTTAAGATGTTTTTTTATTTAACCTTGTCGGTTTATCATTGTGTTTTTTGTAATTGTTCCTGTGTTTATCTCCATCATGCAAATTAATGAATTGTTTTCTGATACAATTTAATTTGGTTAATTTAATTTTTTTATTTCTCGTTTCATCGTGGCCGGGATCTACGCATGTCGGATCGCTATTGCATTCCCTTGTAAATTATCAAGCCCTTTCTCATTGTGTTAGGCCTGTAATTTTTATTTTTACCTTTGGGCTGTATAACATTTTAATTTCAATCTGATTCTTATCCTTTGTTTGCAAGCAAGCATGTTCTGTTTCTGGTGAAGGTGCTTCTTTAAATTTTTAACATTAAACCTTTTATTTTTAAATTTTTGATCAACTGTTGTGGCATTATTTCGCCGACGGCAATTCTGTCGGTTATTGGGGGGTGTCTGTACAATAGCCTGTGTGTGTTGTCCCCTTCTCCATCTTCCTTCCACTCCTTTGGAGCTCTTCTGTTGGGACACGTCATCTGGAGGTGATTTTGTTGTTGTGGAAGCGACGCGGACCTCTCAAACAAAGGTAAGTAGGGCCCCCAATTCCAGGTGTCGCAATAATGACTATGACGGTAAGAAAGGTCGTGTTCTTTACATGCTTAATCCAAAGAAATAATAGGTATTTACTTAACACAGGGTCTTGAGTCCATGAGTTTGGTACATGTTGCAAGATTTCTTTCACGGCATTGACTGTCACAAAATAAATGAAAACTTGGAGAGCACCAATAATTCATCTTTGGTAAGACTATCCAGGATCTTGAGTCCATGATTTTGGTATAAGTTGCCATATTTCTTTCACGGCATTGACTGTCACATAATAAATGAACAACTTGGAGAGCACCAATAATTCTTCTTTGGTAAAACTATCTGCATATCAATGACAGATAACCTTTTAGTTCCACCCTTAAAACAAAAACACTACCTCTTGCATAATCTGCGATGTTGATGGCTCTTGAGACGTGAAAGATGGATTAAACATAACTTTTACATCAACAGGAGTTAGACTTTGCTCAGTAAACAATGCACTGTCATGAGCCACAGTATTTTTTTTCTTGGACTTGCTTTTTTCTTTTCTTTATAAGTGTTTGAAACGGTGTATTAAAAGAGAATGATAAACATCCAAAGGGTAAATAGAGTAACAAATAAAGAGAAATGAAAATGATACTTCCATATCAATTGTCAAGCATGAACTAATCTCTAGCAAAGTTCACTCAATTCTATAAATAATAGTTTAAAGTGGGTGCAAAAGTGGATGCAAAAGTGGGTGCAAAAGTGGGTGCATAAGTGGGTGCAAATGTGGGTGCATAAGTGGGTGAAAATGTGGGTGCATAAGTGGGTGCAAATGTGGGTGCATAAGTGGGTGCAAAAGTGGATGCAAAAGTGGGTGCAAAAGTGGGTGCATAAGTGGGTGCAAATGTGGGTGCATAAGTGGGTGAAAAAGTGGGTGCATAAGTGGGTGCAAATGTGGGTGCATAAGTGGGTGAAAAAGTGGGTGCATAAGTGAATGCAATAGTGGGTGCAAAGGTAGGTACAAAAGTGGGTGAAAAAATGCCCCCCTTTTTGAATCTCGCTAACGCCCCCTTTTTAATCTATTTTTTGAAATTTTGACAAAGGGTCTAAGTGCACTTTTGTAAATATCTCGCGAACTCCCTGTAGCTTACCATAATGATGGATTGAGTGTAAGAAAACGTCTTTTGCTGCTTGATGTCTCTACTAAAGTGATACTCTTACAACAGACAAGTGAGTTCATGTTTCGCTGACGTAATCTTATGTTTCCATGCACTTCCTGTGTTGAGCGCGTCATAGTGGCTAAATTTAAAACTCTAGATGAGATGTTTTTGCTGACAGGACGGGTCCCTGTTGACGGGACCATGTTGACGGGTCCCAGTGGGGAGGGTCCCTTTGACATAATTTTGGATAAAATGCAAGGGCCAGTCCATAGGGATCAGTCCAAAGGACCCGCCCCACTGGGACCCGTCAACATGGACCCGTCAACAAGGACCCGTCCTGTCAGCAAAAACATCTCATCTAGAGTTTTAAATTTAGCCACTATGATGCGCTCAACACAGGAAGTGCGGGAAAACATACGATTACGTCAGCGAAACATGAACTCACTTGTCTGTTGAAAGAGTATCACTTTAGTAGTGACATCAAGCAGCAAAATACGTTTTCTTACACTCAATCCATCATTATGGTAAGCTACAGGGAGTTCGCGAGATATTAACAAAAGTGCACTTAGATCCTTTGTCAACATTTCAAAAAATAGATTAAAAAGGGGGCGTTAGCGAGATTCAAAAAGGGGGGCATTTTTTCACCAACTTTTGTACCTACCTTTGCACCCACTATTGCATTCACTTATGCACCCACTTTTTCACCCACTTATGCACCCACATTTGCCCCCACTTATGCACCCACTTTTTCACCCACTTATGCACCCACATTTGCACCCACTTATGCACCCACTTTTCAACCACTTATGCACCCACATTTGCACCCACTTTTGCACCCACTTTTGCATCCACTTTTGCACCCACTTTAAACTATTATTTATAGTATTGAGTGAACTTTGCTAGAGATTAGTTCATGCTTGACAATTGATATGGAAGTATCATTTTCATTTCTCTTTATTTGTTACTCTATTTACCCTTTGGATGTTTATCATTCTCTTTTAATACACCGTTTCAAACACTTATAAAGAAAAGAAAAAAGCAAATCCAAGAAAAAAAATACTGTGGCTCATGACAGTGCATTGTTTACTGAGCAAGTCAAACTCCTGTTGATGTAAAAGTTATGTTTAATCCATCTTTCACGTCTCAAGAGCCATCAACATCGCAGATTATGCAAGAGGTAGTGTTGTTGTTTTAAGGGTGGAACTAAAAGGTTATCTGTCATTGATATGCAGATAGTTTTACCAAAGAAGAATTATTGGTGCTCTCCAAGTTGTTCATTTATTATGTGACAGTCAATGCCGTGAAAGAAATATGGCAACTTATACCAAAATCATGGACTCAAGATCCTGGATAGTCTTACCAAAGATGAATTATTGGTGCTCTCCAAGTTTTCATTTATTTTGTGACAGTCAATGCCGTGAATGAAATCTTGCAACATGTACCAAACTCATGGACTCAAGACCCTGTATTAAGTAAATACCTATTATTTCTCTGGATTAAGCATGTAAAGAACACGACCTTTCTTATCGTCATAGTCATTATGCTTTAATACGTGTGGTGGATAAAGTATCGTTGAAAAGTTAAGCAACGTTTGACATCCTATAATGGCTCAGTGGGGGAGAGGTTGGCAGCCCTCATTGTGATTACTGCTTTAAAAGGGAAGTTAATGATGAGTGGACATGAACATTGAAAAGGATTGAGGAAATGGTATTTCTTTGTATTCTATTTTGTAAAGCCATATATGTTGTGAAATAAAAACAAGGTTTACAAGGTCACAATGTCTTTTAATTTTAAAATGGTGATAGCCATTTCTTTATTTTCATTTTTTCACACATGAATATTTACAATTTCCACTTTTCATTTTTTTACATTCTTCTGGTTTAGTTTACACATTCTGTACATTTTTGTTGTTGTGAAATAAAAACAAGGTTTACCAGATCACAATGTCTTTTAATTTTAAAATGGTGATAACTATTTCACTTTTTCACACATGGATATTTACAATTTTCCACTTTACATTTTTACATTTCCCTTGTTTAGTTCACACATTCTGTACATTTTTTTAAAATCTTTTTCGTAAATTACAAAAGCAAACATTTTACACTAAAATGTATTACTTATCTTATTTTTACTAAACTACAGTAGCCTAACATTATACATTCTACTTACAGTTTTTTACAAAAAAATATTACAATATAAAACACACTAAAAATATTACAATATAGTGATCATTAGACTTAAGTAAAGTAATAGTCGTCAATGCGACTGTTTCCCCTAGCAAAAGTATCAAATATGTTGGGTATAATGAATCGTTCGTTGTCTTCATTACTTAAAGCAACTTTGTTCAGCAAATTGGTATGTAGCTGATGATTTTTACTTCTAAATACACTCATTTTCTTATATAATACAGGTGGGTTACTAACTATACAGTTTTTATAATCACTTATATCTAACTCTTTACTAACAACATTCTTTTTCACTCCTTTAAGTTTTTTTTACTACTACATCATCAATTGTCATATAGCTGCATGATTTAGATTTTGATTCATCCTTAAATTTCCCAAGAACCTTTTTGTTTACTAGAGGTAAATGGTAAATATTATCCTCGGGATAGTCACTTGTATCAAACCTATTTAGCTCAGTTTTGATATCCTCATAAAAATCATCAGTTTTAAACTCATAAATAAAAGAATATGTGTCTGGGTAGAGTAATTTAGCATTATCAAGATAGTTTTTCTTTACATAATCATAGTGAAATTCATACATAAGTGGTTTTGATAATTCCAGAATGGTGTAACCCACATATATGGGTTTGTTGTAAGTTACTTTAAGACGATTCATTTGTATTACAACTAAATCCTCATGAATAATTGAACAGCTATGAAAGTTAGGCTTGCTTATTAAGTTGCTCGCACCATACCTTTTACCATCATTCTCCCACTTTGTTATCAGCTTTACATCAACTCGTTTATCAACATTCTCCATAGTCTTTCCAAAAAACTATTATTCATGAGTTTATAAAAATCTTTTTCAAACGCGATTGTTGACTGTGTTCTTAAATTATTGTTTAGATCAATATACGGTTTGAGCCATGCTGACTGATGAAATTGCAATACGCGATGAATTTTTGTTAATTTCAATCCATGCTGTAGACACTGTTTCAAGTTTCGATAATGTATTACATATTTACATTTATTATTTACATTAGCAATTAACATTTTTGTTCGTGATGTGATGTATGGAGATTTCATATTCTCAGGACAAAATGGTAAATTATTATGATCATCATGTAACTCTTTAGGGTACTCAAGATTTACCTCTAAAATATATCCTTTATCATCGTTATCATTAAGAGTGTCAACATGTAAGACATCAATTTCAGGTTGTGTCAGCCAGCGAAAATCTTTCAGTGGTAGATATTGACTCATAGCCCAACCATATTGGTTATTTGCATCGAGGTAGACAATATACTTTGACTCTTCACAAGGGTTGTAGCTAGGCATGTATTTATTATTCGCTTTAGAGTACCGTCCACTACATTGACTTAATCCACCTCGAATTGATGATTTTATAAAATTGATCATGTCTATATCAGTCATTAATTCTAAATTTACTATCGTTTTTTTCAACATTGAACTGAAACTTAACCCAGGAGCTGTGAAATACTGACAAGGATCAAGGTCATAAGTTTTCATACAAACATTCCGAAAATTTTCAAAAACATCTGCTAATAACAACACATCTGTCTTCAAATATATGTCTGAAAATTCTCCTAAAGTTTGAATGTGGAACTGTGCCCATACACGTTGTGCATGTAAATATTCCTGATCACTGATATGACTTGTGTTTAAGGAACTGTAAAATGCATCTTTCAGTGGTAAAGAACACTCCTCAAGACGTTCCACACAGTTAATATATTCGTAAGGGAATATACCCTTTTGACAAATCAAATTAAAATCATCTTCTTTAGGAAAGACACGTTGAATTTCATGAAACTGATCTTATTTTAAATTACTAGCCAGCTTATCAAGACTACTCGGCATAAAGCGGAATGAAACTAAAAATCGCAGTTTAATGGTTTTTTATTGCTAGTTTTAATGTATTTTGTGAACAATATGTATTGTTCCTTATTATTTGCAATCACATCAATTTTCACATCTGAAGCTCCAAATTCTTTAACGACAAAGTGGTTATCGTATTTGCTACCGTTATGTAGAATGACCGGAATGAATTTACTTACTCTATAATTTAAATTACATTCTTGGTGAGCAGCACCACGATATTTTCCTGTTAAATGGTCATGATCGCGAACCCTGTCTGTATATAAACATTCACCACATATAAAACAATTAGTTTCAGTTTCAAAATTCATTTGCTCTAATAAAGTTAGTGGTTCCATTGGAATGATCGTATTTAAAATAGAGTATATACGGATGGCATCTTTCTCAAGCCTTTCCATAAAAACTTTAGGTGCATCAGGTCCTCTATAGAGCTCAAACTTATTTAAAGAGTCATCATAACTACATTTAATATAATATGCAAAGCTAACAGGTTCATGAATGTGAGTAGTGTTGGTGAAAGGTTGGGCTGGATTTGATGAACATGTATTAAATGGTTTTAGCAAAGCCTCGAAGTCAGCATATATAACAAATGGTACTCGAAGCTGTTTCTCATAATCCTTAAATTTTAGAATGTTATTTTTAGGAGTCGGTAATACCGTACACACACGATTACATCCCCATTTTTGGTGTTGAGTTAGTTGGTCCTCTTTTCTGAAATGCAACAAACAGCCATCACACAACCACTTTTTACCATCGCGTTTTGTTATCTGACTACCAACAAGTCTACTTAAATGTTTTATCCAACAATAGTGGGCGTTTTCACCTTCGGTTATGTATAGTAAATTTACATGAGCATCCTTTTTTTCCTGAGTATAATATAGAGGACCAACTATACTCTTATTTTCAATTCCATAAACATTAATACTTACATTGTTCAGCTCTGCAAAACGTTGAATGTCTTTTATCGCCATAGGAAATTCTATTTTTTTTGAATCTAACACTGAAGAATAGTGAGGATATGATGATGTTCTATCCATATGCCCCACTGCTGAATGGAGAGCTGAGGTTACAGCCAACGCAAAACATGCTTGATCACTATTCCAAACGTTCACAACAGCTTTCTTCCGTTTGATCCATCCTGGCAAATCAATATATGATGAAGCTCGAAGGGGGTTGTATTTATTCAGGTTGGTTTCTAAATAAAGTACTTCAACCAACGCCCAGCCTGACTCCCTTTCCTGGAACTCTTCACTCTTCACAATGATAGCACTTGAAATATTTTGGTATATATCACTAATATTAGTTGATTCGCTAACAATTATGTTTTTGTATTAAAGGATTTGATATCCGTAATTTCACCTTCGCTCCCAGTTTTTACATAGAGGCCAAAAAGCTCAAAATTAATTTTAATTGTTTTATGCTCTACTAAAACATTTTCTACTAAGCCAAATACAGTAGGTTGATCATATTTTAAAAATGATTCAATACTTTGAGTTTTTTCTTTTCCATAAAGTCTATAACTAGCAATTCGACTTTTAAATGCACTACCAATTTGTTGAATATTTTCAGAATTTCTTTCATGGCAAGTGTTATCTTTATGTTGAATACTGCGTAAATGTCCATGAATGATTGAAGAAGGTATATCAATATTACATACATTACAATGTGTTATTGAAGGTTCACCATTCTTTTTTCTTTTTGTTGCACAACTATTTTCACAATCTTGAGAACGTTTACGCTTTTGAGTATCACATTCATTTAAAGTTTCCGTGCTAGTTGATGGTTTTACAGATTTCAATTCCTGTTGTTCTCTATGCACTTCAACCATGTGGAATTGATATCGCTTTACAGCAGAAAAACCAAGTTCGCAAACTGAACACGAAAATGGTGCAGTACTGACATGTTTTAAATTTACATGTCGTGTAGGACTATCCTGTCTGTTAAATGTTGTAGCACAATGACTGCATACAAACATTTTCTGATTATGTTTTGTACTTGCATGACGTTGAAAGCTGTCAGGTCTTGAGAACTGTTTCTTACAGTCACCACACTTGAACATGATGATTACTTTCCAAGTTATCTATAAAAGAAAGAAATCATCAATGTTAATAAAAGATAAAACAAAAAGTACAATATAAATAGTTTAATTATATTCCAGTCAATGGTTATAGCAGGGTATTTAAATCGATCTGTGAACTCCTAGCAAGTCTAACTTTATGTAGTTCTAACTGGGGGTTACTATATACCACTGTCACTGACACCTAGCAGTGAACATTGGAACTTGATAGAGTGGTAGAAACCAGCGGTCGCCAGTTAAGTGAGCTAAGTGTGGCGTCACAGCCAGTCTTAAAACAAGTTTTAAAATTGTAAAACATGTCACATGATAAGGTTAAGTTAGGTAAAGTTAGGTTATGTTAGGTGAACTGAGGTTAAGTCTTTAAATATTCCCTCTGCCACTGACACCTAGCAATGACCATTCAGACTTAATAGAGCGGTAATCAAAATCTAACCTACACAATTAGCTTTACACACCATGGTCAAGTAGTTCCATCTTTTGACTGCCAAATATACAATTTTCACTAACATGTAGGGGTGAACATTGGAAAATATCACTCTAACTGTTTAAAAGTTATTAGAGGGGGCACTTACCTATTTATAATTGATCAACTGCTGTCACTGAATGAACAGAATGTAGGAATCTGGTAACCTACAGGTACCCAATTATCTGTAAACAAATCAATCAATCAATAAATACATTCCAATCTATAACTTCAACATCAATTAGTAATAAAAGAC
This sequence comes from Meconema thalassinum, assembly GCA_946902985.2. Classification (NCBI taxonomy): domain Eukaryota; kingdom Metazoa; phylum Arthropoda; class Insecta; order Orthoptera; family Tettigoniidae; genus Meconema; species Meconema thalassinum. The sequence goes on from OX336389.2 coordinate 1,396,188,606, forward strand.
TACAATCCATTAATAATACGTACTTACCTTGCAAAATAATTTAATGATTTTCTACCAAAACGGCTTTTTTTACAACTCTTGAGCAGTAATAGAGCACTGTTCACTCAAAGCGAGTAATAAAGACTGACAGTAGGGAGATATATGACACCCCTCTTATATAAACTCTCATCGCTCGTGTCAGCAGTTTTTTTGCAGATCTTTGCAATTCCTTTCCCAATACAGTTGAGAGTTCAAAGTACACTAGGAACACCTGTGTGGTATCCAATGACTGCTGACTTTGCATGATCATCACCCATTGTCTTAATCAACATATGGGGTTTCAAATTACTGCAGCGTCAGTCATAACAACAGCAGTGTGCGCTCTCTGGTATGTCAGCAACATGACACCGGAAGGAACACCTGTGTAATATCCAATAACTGCTAACTTTGCATGATCATCATCCATTGTCTTAATGAACACTTGCGGTTTCAAATTACTGCAGTGTTAGTCATAGCAACAGATCTGCGCGCTCTCTGTCATGTCTGTAATATGACACAGGAAGTAACAAGACATCTTACTGCACGTGCCATCTCCTCAGTTTTAACATCTTAAGAACATGTATTATTCTCTTTCAACTACAAATGACTCGTTAGAACACATCCATCTACCAAGTTAGATCCCTTGTATGTTCACATGTATTTCGTCACTTTCCTTTCATATCGTTATCCCATTATAGTAGTGGGGGACTGGTGAACAACGTCAGTTCAACACACACAAATGTAGTTAGGCCCTTTGACATAATTTAAATAAATTCATGGGCTAGTCCGTAGGAACCAGGCCAAAGGGACCCGTCCAAAGCGATCAGTCCAAAGGGACAAGGACTCGTCCACAAGGACTTGTCCACAAGGACTCGTCCACAAGGACTCGTCAACAATGACCTGTCAACGAGGACCTGTCCACAAAGACTTGTCCACAAGGACTCGTCCACAAGGACCTGTCAACAATAACCCATCAACAGGGGCCCGACAGCAGGGGGCTCGTCAACAATAACAGGGGCTCTCACCTCAAGGCCTAACATGCTCCTCTTTGATCATTGGTTTGCAGAACAACGTTACATTCCATATCGGCATTCAAACTCTCACTTGTTGCAATTGGAAAGAGAGATTCTCTAAAAAAAAATTCACCCTCTAGTAGAGGTAGGTTTTATTATGGGGTGGAAATATGTTGTCCAATGGAAAGGGGGTGTTCGCCTGAGTAATTTGACACCTCGTACAAGTCTCTAGCCTGATTGGTTCGCGAGATATTGCCATTTTAGTATTCCAGCGGTGGCGGTGGCGGTGGTCACAGAACCGATCAAAACACACTACTAACACGGTTATGAATTGTTAAATTAATGTATGATTACTTTGCTCGCCAGTCCCCCCAAAACGACCTGATAACGATATAAAAGGAATGCGCTGAGGTATGTGAACACGTGTGAGATGACATCAATGTCTACACTTGTGAAACATAATGCAAACTAGCAAGTGCCATCCTGTTCGGTTTGTACGTGCGAAAATGTAGAGTCTCTGTTGCGAAGCTGGAGTCGACACTTTATACTTGAAGCATATCACGCAGGTGTTGGCCTTGGACGTAACTTGTACAGTGGTGGGGAGTGACTTAGAAATACTGTGTTAAATAGTACTACACTTATTGTTTTAGCGAACAGACATATAATGTGGAGCTATATACTGTGCTGCGAACTGAACTTTGGTATAAGATCCTTTCGTTTCCGGTAAGTACGTATTAATGATTTTTTAAATGATGTAATGCTAATTAACCTTAAATTTGTAGTTATTGATAAGGTAATTAATGATTTTTTATTTATTAGGTTGCAGATAACCTGTATACCATTGCACCCTTGAGCCCACGAGAAGGAAAAAGCAGGAAATTACAAAGCATTGTTTTAATAACTTGTTTGATTTTTTTATATCAACTTTTATAAAATGCGAGTATTAACCTGAATTTATGTATTTATGGTGGTTTACTTTATTTCTTTTAGATATTTGGAAGAAAAAGCTTTACGGCTAAAGTCGCTGAAAACCTTAGACCCTCTAGAGTGGAACTATTGCCGGGCAGTGAACTTTTCAAAACTCAGGTAAGGCTCACAATTATGTCCCCTAGACAAAATTCATTACCTGCACATTATTTGGGGAGATGACGGCTTTCTTGGTTGATGGCTGTGTGTTTGCAAGGCCATGTTTGATTATTTAAAACAACATTTAAATTTAACTCACGTGTCAATGTCTATTGACTTAACTAATATGAATAGGTTTGAACAGGATAATCCTGACCATTCTTTTATGGTTTGTGGCCTTGATGGTGATGAAATTATGAGTCCTCTTTATGGTACAAAAGAGTAGAAGTGACACGACATTCATTTTATTAATATTTGCTTATGGGGGATGTGAATTACAGCTGCTTTATTAAACTTTTAATTAGATTGGTTACTGTTAGTGGTGACATACAGTTTATTTTTAAAGTAAGTTTATTAATGGTGTTTTGCTCTTTTAATGCTAATTAACGTTAACGTTTTATTTACAAGTATTTATTGATTGATTGATTGGTTATTTTGTATTTTTTTAAGTGTGGTAATGCGCCACTAACGTAGTGAACAGATTGTGAACAAGCATACATGATACTTTAAAGTACTCTGTGCTATTGTGCAACGTTAATAACTTACAATAAAAAGCTTTTTATAACATATGGCTTTAATGCCAAATACCAAGAATTGAGCAAGTGGGTTTACCACCTGGGTTAAATATAAGATCCGAAAACGATCGTTGGTTGACATTTGAATCTTGGCCTGTACGCTTTCTGTCAGCACATAAACTTGCTGCAGCTGGTTTTTATTATTTGAACCGAGAAGATGTTGCACGGTGTGTGTTTTGTTGTGTTGAACTTTCATACTGGGAAGAAGGGGATGGTTCCTTTCGAGACCAGTTGGGATGGTCTCCTCTTTGTCCTTACATGCTTCGAAAGAAAGTGGGAAACATACCAATGTATCCATTTTACCGAACCACAAGTCCATCCGCTACTACTTACTTCGCTCAATCACAAATAATAATAAAAATAATGATGAATTACCAGCCAACAGTAGTGTCGATATATGTGGTCAATATCGAATAGACAGTGTTGAATTGTCATCTGCTTTTGAAAAATTGGGAGTCCGCAAACCTAAATCGATAGCACATCCAGAGTGCTGGTCTGTTGAAAGACGTTTAGAATCTTATAAACATGTTTGTCCATTAATATTAAAACACCTTGCAAAAGATCTAACTGAAGCTGGATTCTTTTATACTGATGGGGGCAAAATAATATGCTTTCATTGTGGAATTGGTTTAAAGGATTGGCAGAAAAAGGAAAATGTTTTTGCTTAATAAAAGTCATGTCCAGCCTTACACCCCCATCCGTGACGTCATAGCCAGTCTCAAAACAAGTCTAAACTTGTAGAAAATATCATGTTACAATGTTAGGTTAGGTGAAGTTGGGTTATGTTAGGTAAGCTGAGGTTAAGTTAGGTTAGCTAGCTCTATCTCACTCCTAGTCAATCATTAACATTAAAGTACACTAGAATTCTTGGAATCTGTTCATGTAAATATTATTCTTGACAGTACTTGCGAAATTCCACCTTGAAAAATATCGATCCACTTTAATTTTTTACTGTTATTAGTACTCAGATGACTGAACTAAAAATTAATTCAAGTGTATTAGTTGATATGAAAGTCTCAACAACCAGCCTTGGTAAGCCATGTGCCTTGCTTCAAACGAAGGGAAAGATTGACATTCTTCCAGCATAAACAGTGAAAATAAGGGGAGTTATTCCAGACAGAATCATCAAATGTAGACAACAACTTATGTTGAATATGATACTTGCAGGAAGGCAAATGCAACACATATTTCTGGTTATATCCAATTCAAATTTTGATATGATCATCGGAATAGATTTTATTACCGATAATGGAATGATAATTGATATGAAGAATAGGACTTCCACCGAAGGAGATAATGAGGAAGCACGTGGAAACAATTAATTGGAATCTGGTAATATGAACATTCTGGATGAAATGGTCAACAAGATTGAAGCGGAAGAAGAACAGCTATCGAGTAGCAGGGATAGACTCCAACCGTGTAATTAGGGATTACAACTCAGAGAATCTCAGCCGTTATTTATAGAGAGTAGAATGAGAGGTTAATTCATGCTAGATTTCTTCACATTATTAAGAAGATTATGATTTATAAGTTCTATAACTATTACTTATAAAACTACGTGAGGGGAATAAGCTACCCCAGCTGTGAACGGGAAGTATAGGGTGTAGTGTTGGCTACATCTCCCTGGTAGTTCTTCAAATAGCACACATAATAATTTCTTGATATGAAAGTGGACTGTATAATTAGTTATTAACACTGGCGCTGAGGCCTGAAACAGGGTGTTGCCATGCTTGCTAGAACACAACAACTATGATACCAGCACTCTCGCTAGAGAAGCCACTACCACACTAGTCAAGAGACCAACTACAACAAACAGATTATTAAATTGACAAATACGACATAATACATAATACATAATAAATAAACACTGATTAGCGACCTTCAGGACGCAACATACCGGCCGCCAAGAAATGTCCAATTTCTTCAAATACGCAAAATTGTTCATAAAACACATTAATCATACATAAAAGGAAACAAAAAAGTTGATACACTATATCAAGCACTATAAATCACCATCCTTTGGCAATAAGCACAGTTTTGTTATTGGCCTTTTGAAAAGACCTTGTGGTGTTCGAATGGTCACCACACGCACCAAACCGTCTGGGCATGGATGAACTCCTTCGATGACTGCCAACTTCCAGCAGAGAGGGCGCACATTATCCTCCTTCACGATGACAAGTGCACCAGGCTGCACACTCGAGCAGGAACTAGTCCATTTGGATCTTTGCTGGAGATGGTGAAGATAGTCACAGGACCATCTACGCCAGAACAGTTGGAGCTGCTGCTGTAAAATATTCCACCTTGACAGCAATCCAAGCTTAACATTCCCTAGATCTGGCTGGGGAATGGTGGTGATGGCAGCGCCAATTAAGTAGTGACCTGGAGTGAGAGCTTCAGGGTCATTGGGATCACATGGCAGAGGGATTAAGGGTCGAGAGTTCAAACAAGCTTCAATTTGACAAATGAGTGTTGTCATTTCCTCTAATGTAAGACACATGGTGCCCATGGTACGTCGTAGATGGTACTTAAATTATTTTACACTCGCTTCCCAAATACCACCAATGTGAGGAGCTCTGGGTGGTATGAAGTGCCAACTGATGCATTCCGAAATGGGGAAACTTCTTATATGACCGTGTAGCTGATCATGTCCGAGAAGGGATTGTATTTCTCGCAGTTCCCGTTCAGCTCCCACGAAGTTTGTTCCGTTGTCACTGAAGATATTTCCAGGTCTTCCACGACGCGAAATAAACCTTTTCAGTGCAGCCAGAAATGCCTGAGTAGACATGTTGCTGACTACCTCCAAGTGTACCGCCTTCGTTGCCATGCACACGAATACAACGACATAACACTTTTCCTCTTAGACCTGCGTGAGCCTGATTTTATGTAAAATGGTCCAGTAAAATCTGTGCCACAATTGGAAAATGGTCTAGTAGACTCCACTCGAGGACGAGGTAGTTGTCACATGAGCTGATGTGTGGTTTCTGCCTTTAACTTATGGCATGTCAAACAATGGTACAATATATGACGAACAGTAGTTCTGCCTTTCACAATCCAGTATTGCTGGCGTAGTGACGAAAGCAAAAATTAGCAACCTGCATGAAGCATGTGCTGATGTTCATGTTCAACAATTACCTTTGTCAGGTGATGTGGTGGTAGAATTATCTGATGCTTCTGTTGATACATAAGATCGGAATGCTGCAGTCTACCTCCAACGCGGGGTAGGTGCATCTTGGCCAGGAAGGGATTCAATGATTTCAGTTTACTATTACCATCAAGAGGCACGTTGTGTTCCAGTTGATGAATCCCCTTGGCGTATTCAGCTTGTTGAGCCATTCTAATGCATTGGTGCAATCCTAATTGCAATTCTTGAAGGGAAAGACCATTCAATGCTCTCTCATCGCGAGCTTTTCTACAATCAGCCACGAATCTGTTGCAGTATGCTACAACCCGTTGTAATCGAATCAGCTTAGAGAAACGGCCAATAATGTCATTTTGGCAGTTCGTTGCAACGTGACATATTGTCTTCGATTTCTCGTCCAGTACATGTTAAGAAGCGGGAACAACATACAATTTGGGCCATGATGAGGAGTGTTGAGTCAGCCAAGAAGTTCCTTCCCACCATGATTGATTGTCAATGAGGCCATCAGGAAAGATTCCACGTGAAATCATATCTGCTGGATTGTCGAGAGAAGTCACATACCGCCACTCAGCAGTTGTTGTAGCGTCTTGTATCTCTGACGCTCTTTTCCCTACAAAGGTCTTCCAACGAGTAGATGGCGCAGCCAGCCATGCTAATACGATAGTGGAGTCAGTCCAAAGATAGACGTTGCTTAACTTCATATTCAAGGCACTGACAACCTTCTTGTACAGCCTGGCGAGAATAAGAGCTCCGCAAAGTTCTACGCGAGGGAGTGATGTTTTCTTCAAGGGGGTGACTCTTGACTTGGAGCATAACAATGTTAATGTTGTGAGTCCTTGCTCGTTAGTTGATCGTATGTAGATGCAACAACCATATGCCTTCTCAGAGGCGTCACAGAATCCATGGAGCTGAATATCGTTGACTGGCCCATCAGTCAAAATTCTTCTATTGATGCGTATGGCGTCTATCATGGGAAGTTGATCGCAGAGTTCTTGCCATCAACGTGAAAGTTCTGGAGAGAGAAGTTCGTCCCTGGTAAGTTGTTGTTGCCAAATAATTTGGAGGAACATTTTACATAGAATTACAACGGGGCTAATGAAACCCAAGGGATCAAAAATAGAAGAAATAGCTGAAAGCACACAACGTTTAGTGAAGCTATGGCCATTTACAGCAGATCTAATGTTATTTACAATTTGGAACTTGTCAGCTACTGGGTGCCACAAGAGACCTAATGTTTTAATATCATCGTCAAGGCAAAGAGGAAGTTGGGATTCTCTTAGTTCAGGTGAAATGCTCTCTAACAATTCAGGGCTCTTGCTGCACCACTTACGAAGAGAGAATCCGCCCTTACTAAGCAGGTCTATCATGTTTTTCTGTGTCTGGAGTGCTTCCTCCAATGTTTGGGAACCTGACATGCAATCATCAACATGAAAATCGTTCAATAAAATATCCGATTCCTTCGGGTAAGTTTGAGCTTCATCCTCAGCGAGATGTTGTAGGCAACGTGTGGCAAGAAATAGAGAACATGCCATTCCATAGGTGACGGTCTTAAGTTGGTATTCTTGTAGTGCATCAGTCTGCTTCCTTCTCCACAGGATTCGTTGGTAGGCACAATCTCTGTGGTCCATTTGTATCTGTCGATACATTTTTGCGATGTCAGCAGTAAACGCTATAGGATGAGTGCGGAATCTAACATTGATATAACAGAGGTCTTGTTGAATCGTAGGTCCAACCAATAGTAAATCGTTCAAAGAAGTGCCACTGCTGGTTTTGGCAGAACAATCAAATACAACCCGTGTCTCGGTTGTGGAACTGGAATCCTTGAAAACAGGGTGATGGGGCATGTAGTAAACTGGGGTAACAGTAGAGTGGGTTGTTTCTATGAGACCCAGATCTTCATATTTATCCATAAAATTTGTGTAGTATTCTTTCAAGTTTTGGTTTCTACTCATTTTTCTTTCATGTAAATAGAACCGCTTGGCTGCCATTTGAAAGGGATCGCCTAATTTCTTGGGATCTTCTCGAAATGGTAGTCGAACCACAAACCTTCCTGAAGAGTCTCTAATGGTGTTCTGATCAAAATGAGCTTAACATTCCCTTTCATCCTTGGTTCTAGGAGTCAAGTGCAACTCTTCTAGTTCCCAGAATTTCTGGTGTTGAGTATGGATATCAGTGTCAGTTTTGGCAAAGCATGAGAACACCGGCCGCCGTGAAATATTGGTGCAGGATGCATCACCCTTGTACCTTCCAGAAAGGATCCAACCAAACTCAGTTTCCTGTAAAACTGGATGATTGAGGTCTCTGGTTAGTTTACCTGACCGCTGAATATAAGAACAGACTTCTGTACCGAGTAGAATGTCAATCTTACCAGGCTGAGAGTATGCAGGGTCTGCTAGTGGGAGGTGTGTGGATAAATTCCAGCTTGATGAATCAATGAGTGCCCGGGCAAGTCGTCAGTAACCTTGGGAAGCACTAGGCAATCAACTGACACCGTAAAATTACTTGAGCATGAACTGATTTCAACAGAGATTGTGTGTTTTTTTTTCGAAGTAGTGTTACCTACGCCTTGAATTGGTACCGTACTGGGCCTTCTACGAAGTATCAATCGCTGTGCACACGATTCTGAGATGAAGCAGGATTGTGAGCCAGAATCCAGTAAAGCACGACATGTCTGTAGTCTTCCGTTACTGTCCTTGACCTTCACAAGAGCTGTAGATAAGAGGATTTGTTTACTGGCTACTACCTTTAATGTGCAATAACTAGCAGTCATATACTCTGATTGTTGACGACAGTCATTGACACCATTGTTACGGGAAACATCTTGTTGATAATGACGAGGTTCTGATTGTTGTGAAACATCTAGATGAATAAGAGTATGGTGCCACTTACCACAAGCACGACAACCAACAGATTTGCACGTATTTACCTAATGATCCGATTTCAAACAATTGAAGCAGAGGTTTGCTTGTTTAACAATGTCTCTGCTCTCTTGGACAGAAAGTCGGGTGAAACCGTGACATTTATATAATGCATGGGATTGGTTGCAGTAAATGCAACTTAAAGCAGTTGACATATACGATTGCTTTACTACTGTAGTATGCTTACGGTTTGAGGAATCTTGGATCCTGTTACTAGTCAAGTTGTTTAGCCTTGCGGGAGGACTAGAATTTATAATTTCAATCGATTTACACTTGGTTTCTAAAAATTCATAAAGCTGTTGAAGCGTAGGAAATGTTTTAGGGTCTAATGTAGATTCATACTCCTTGCGAATTGACATCTTTGTTTTTTTCTATGATCAGTTGAGACATCAACAATTCTTCTAGTGGGACCGTCAACTCAAGGGCCTTAATAGCATTCATGTTACTCATGGCTTGATTTACCAGAGCACAAATTTCACTCCCCGAAACTTTATTCATAGAGGGCAAACTGTGTAATTGTTTCATATGAGCAGATGCAATTAAACGTGCATTGTTGTAGCGAGTACAAATGCTGTCGAAAGCTACTTGAAAATTAGCATTTGTGACTGGGAGATTTGCAATGACATTGTGGGCCTCGCCAGTTAGTGAGCTGAGTAAATAATGGAATCTTTGTATATTGTCAAGAGATTCATTATTAACAATGAGGCTGACGAATGTGTCGTGAAAGTGTCTGAACTGAGTTACGTCGCTGGCAAATGACGGTCACTTAATTGTAGGGAGCTTAATTGAACGTTTACTAGCACTAGTGCTTGAAGAAGGATGTTGATCAATTTCCTGATGACTATGAATGAACACACGTCTGAGCTGGACATGACTAATGAATTCATTCTAGCTTCTGCGTCAAAGAACATTGTTTCAAAACAGTCCCTGTCTTGAGCAAACAGTTCAAAGTCCTCAAACATTTCTAGCTGAGATTGGGCTCCTTAAAATTTATCACGGATGTTGGATAATTCTTTCAGTCTTACTATTATACCCTGGATATCAGAGCCTACAGAGAAATCACCAATATATTTTACGAGACGCGTGAGCCTGGCTTTGGCAACTGCGCGCGTCGCAATCAACGTTTTTCTATTTGTAGCATCCATGGTAAGAGTGATTGGGAATATAAACAATAGGACAGGATAACAGAAAGATAGATAGCATAAATAATTGCCAGATCTAGGTACTTAGCTCAATAATCCAAGTCGTGGCCATGCGATACGTCTGACGAAACTTCATCCAATAAATCCGGTTCCGGATGACCAAAATGTAGGCTGTAGTGTCGGCTACATCTCCCTGGTAGTTCTTCAAATGAAAATCCACAGCCTGCTTCCAGTCTCCGACCGGGTCAGGAATGGAATGAATGAAGCCCCCATCGAGCGGCGAGGATATGAACTGTGCCGGCTGCCGAGGCCTGACGCACTCCTCTGGGGCAATGATTAAATGAATGACAGATGAAATGAAATGATAGTGGAGAGTGTTGCTGGAATTAAATTTTGACAGGGAAAACCGGAGTACCCGGAGAAAAACCTGTCTGCCTCCGTTTTGTCCAGCACAGATCTCACATGGAGTGACCGGGATTTGAACCACGGATCCAGCGGTGAGAGGCCGGCGTGCTGCCGCCTAAGCCACGGAGGCTCACAGTTCTTCAAATAACACACATAATAATTTCTTGAAATGAAAGTGGACTGTGTAAGTATTTATTAACACTGGCGCTGAGGCCTGAAACAAGGTGTTGCCATCCTTGCTAGAACAAAACAACTCTGATACCAATACTCCCGCTAGAGAAGCCACTACCACACTAGTCAAGAAACCAACTATAACAAACAGATTATTAAATTGACAAATACGACATAATACATAATAAATAAACACTGATTAGCGACCTTCAGGACGCAACAGGAAGGAAGCGTAGGATCGCCGGCCGATTTACGATGGGACTCTGAGAGCGAATCTCCGAACCCGGCCACAATTTATTTTGTATGTACGGCATGAGATTCCCTTTTTGGTGACATCTGAATGATCATAGTTAATTAAAACATTTTTAATCGAATCTGCGTCTCTAAGTATTGTCGAATAAAGATAAAGGAAGATATCAATCGACTAACGATTAATTATTATAGCAGAAAACCGAGTATTACTTATTAATTAAAGGTGTCAAGCTTCTCATTAGAGAGAAGGAGGATCTCATTTTACCCTTTCCATCCGATGTGATAAGGAAAAGAGTCTTCGATAGCTTGTCGCAGTAGACTGCACTTCATTCGAGGACAATCAACGGCTAAAACATCAAAACTGTTTAGCCGAGGTTCGGATTTCAGATCGCGTACGCGAAAATTAAGTTCGCCAGTGAACGTGAGTTCGATTATAGATGCACGAACGGTAACTTGCTTTTATGCAAGTGGTAAACTCAGTGTAAATAAAAAACGTGCGTAGGGGCAGAGGTTGATGTGAGTACATTTTACTACATTATGTCACACCACATTGGACTACTATTTCAACATGATTAACGCCAACTGGACAGTATAATTCTACATATCAGCGCAGTTATGCCATGCGAAGTCATACGTTTCTTATAGCCAGATATTTAAACAATAATATTCAAAAATGTACTCTTCAACTCAACATTTATCAACAGAACACAATTCAATGAACAATACAGTTATCCTAATACAGCACAACAAGATTCATAAAATGTGGAATATTATGTCAGCAGTGGTGGACAATCAGATGAAATTTTGGGGAATCAGACTTTACATTATGCAAACTTCACACATTATTATCAACGTGGGAACACCCAAGAACATTTACTCAGTCAAGATTATGATGGTTTAAATAAATAACGGGAAACTTATGTACATATATAGACACCAGGATCAGAAGACATATTTATAAAGTGCGTTCAAAAACTAACGAGCCGGAGGCATAATTACCGAAACCAGTACCTGTATGTTAGAAGTATTGGCCTTGGCTGTTGAGGCACGTGTCCCACTGTGACACGAGGCAGTGAATGGCTGTCTCATAAAATTCCCTGAGCTGCGATGTGAACCAGTTCCGCACGTACAGCTGGACGTCGGCGTCCGAGGTGAATTGTTGGCCCCGCAGAGCCCTTTTCAGGGTACCAAACATGGCGTAATCACAAGGAGAGGGGTCTGGACTGTTTGGAGGGTGGCCGAGAACCTCCCATTTGAATTTCTGCAGGAGTGCCGCGACTGTGTTGGCCGTATGAAGTCGTGCATTGTCGTGGAGCGACCACGGCGGCTATGGCGTTCACTATCACTCGGCGGTCCTGGGCAATTAGTGCATCAACCAGCTGGACGTTGTCATCGGTAATGCAGAGGGGTGCCCCAGACTGGGCATCATCGGCTAACGACACCCGTCCGTCCCTGAAGCGCTTGTGCCACGCCTTGACCCTTACAAGGGACATGCAGTGTTCGCCGTACACTTGTGACATTCGGCGATGAATGTCCGTTCCCCCTACGACTTCCGCTGTCAGAAACCGAACAACACCTCTTTGCTCTTCGGTTGACGCTTCCATGTCACTGTTTGTAATGCGACTGGCAGTGTTGGACGATTTATGCATGCTGCTGCTCGGTTTGTATCGTCAGGTGACGTGCACGCGTGCCCTCTAGCGAGGGGCTGTGACCTTCCACGCTCTGGTCGGAACCACACCCTGTTACACACGCCACGATTAGCCGCTGTAGTCACCGGTTTGCGCATTCCAGCCTCCGGCTCGTTACTTTTTGAGCGCTCCTTATACATCACACATTCAACACGTAGATGATGGCGTTTAATGAATTCATAAGGCGACGGTCTCGCAAGTTCAAGGCGCGTTGATGACCGCTGATGAGCCAGCTTGGTGTCCTAGGCAAAACCCCACACAAGACACGGCACAAACTTAGAAGAATTGCTGAGTTTTATTTCACTGGCCGTGAAAGCCAATATACCATCTTTTGGAAGCCATCATAGGGAGGTTATGGCTGCTTGAGCTTTTAGTTCTCGCCGTAAAGAGGCGCAGGAGCGCTTTATATAAGGGAAGGTAGCACGTAGTTCGCTACTCCTGTGGGGGTCCGGGCGTGGACACCACGAGGCCGCTGATTAGCCCCTTTGGTGTCCCAGGCGAAACCCCACACAAGACACGGCACAAACCTAGAAGAATTGCTGAGATTAAATCACTGTCCGTGAAAGCCAATATACCATCTTTTGGAAGCCTTCATAGGGAGGTTATGGCTGCTTGAGCTTTTAGTTCTCGCAGTAAAGAAGCACACGAGCGCTTTATATAAAGGGAAGTAGCGCGCAGTTTCCTGCTCCTGTAGGGGTCCGGGCGGAGACAGCAAGAGCTCGCTGATGAGCCAGCTTGGTGTCCTAGGCGAAACCCCACACAAGACACGGCACAAACCTAGAGAAATTGCTGAGTTTTACATTTTTATATTGTCAACGCTTTACTTGACTTGCTTTGCGGTACGTTCAAGGTGCGATTATCGTTATTTTTCATTGGATTTTAGTAGAGAGATGGTGTTGCTTCTGCTTCCCCCACCACCACTCATAATTCAAGCCGATATCTCGCGAACCCATGGTCGGATTTGGACATGCGTCATGTTGTAGTACTCGGGGTGACGCACAGAGTGTCGAATCCCAATTCAAGGAGAAAAAAAAATTAATAACTTCGTTAATAGTGCTGGGATTCCATTAAAAGTTGGCAATATACCGTTTTCGAGGTCGCTGAATTCATTTCTGGAATCGTCTAAAGTGTACGATCTTCGGAGGTAAATATATAGGGGTGAGGGCTAAGAGGAGGTGTAAAATATGACCGAAAGCAACAAAAGAATCGTCCATTTTCGGTAGTACAAATCACGATTTGGATGAGTATATTATAGTTGATGACAGTGGTAAACATACTATTTATAACTGGATAAAATATGAATAACAATGAGACTTGCAGTCCAGTATTCTTGTTACACCTTATTTGAGGGAATAGACGGAGTCACTGTATGTAAAATCATCCAGATTATAAACGTATATTAAATTGTTATTGAACATAGAACAACGAAATTGCACAAAAAATAACATTTATTTTCTAAAAATTAAAAATATTCGTTAAAATCATACAAACAATAATTCTTTAGAACAAAATGTAATTTTACAGTCCCAATAATGACGTAGCTTTAGTAAACACACTTCACACTCGAAAACAAAATTATTTCTGTAGAAAAGCGTGGAAATAAAGACAACATAATTATATTGAGTATTAGGCCTATTTTCCCCATTGCAAATAAAAATAAAACGTCGATTCGTCAAGTAACGTTCTCATTAATCTCATTCCCCTTAATAATAACAAAATGACTAATGTTCATTCGTCACATGATTCTTCTGTAGAGTCAATTGCATCGTAGCAATTGCTGTACTGGTCTTCATCATTTGATGTCAAAGGTCCTTGGGAGTCAGAAAATAAGTCAATGGCATCCATAGATCTATTACCGGGAGTTTTACGTGACACTGTTCTTCCCGCACTCTCCCATTTTGTTAATACAGTATTATGAACTTAATTTTGTTTCTTAGCTCCTAAACCTGAGTGTCAGTAAGAGATGTAGGATCACATTTATTCATAACATATTGAAATATGACGTCTGTACGCCCCTCTTTACGACACGACCGCCACTCGTTGAAAAATTCCTCTCGCGGTAATGCCACTGAAAATACGAAAATATACCACCATGCACATGCCTGCGCAACCAAATCCCTACATATCCTGAATCTACATTATATTCCCCATCGAATGACGTTTAAAGTAAAGTGGCACTATGATGCACTCTTTAAGTAAATTATTTACTTAGCTCAGAAAGCTTGTATTGGGCATAAAAGTGAGAACACATACCTCTTTTCACTATTCCATGAGCCGCAGAAGACAACACCTTGTTGAACTCTCTAGAATCACAACGTTCGGTTCACTCCAACACCTCATATCAAATGAGCTGATAACTGCCAGGAAGACGTTTCAGCACCTATCCTCTCCCTCCCACGCACCCGACAGCGGAAAGGAGGACCGAAGGTCACCATCACCATCACCATGAGCCAGTTTTCGTTTCCATTTGCGGCAGTGAATTTTTTCCACCCAGTTATGAGTTTCGACACTCTGTGTGACGCCCCCTTTCCTATGGATGTCTCGCTATATTAAAAAAAGATTTTTTTGTAAGTAGGCTATATTTTTTAAAATAATTATCCTAGAACATTGTACAATCGGCTGAACGAAAGGTCTTTTTATCCTTTATCGCTAGAAGAAAACTTTATAATTTTAACATTTTTCCAAAACAGTTCAATTTTTTAAATTAGCTATATTTTGGAAACTGAAAGTTTTACAAAGAAGTGTGTATGACTTCAATTAATGGTCTTTACCGCCTTTACCACTAAAATATATGTCAAGTCTCTAGGACAAAAGTAATAGTAGTGTGAGAAGGGGGAGTGTCTACAGCACTTAGGATGTTGTGAGCCCCTGGCGACCTTGGGTTAGGAAGGAGTGGTGCTAGGAGGGCGTGCTTGGTGTCATTCCTTTCGTCGCATTGTCCTCTTTATGATGACGAATGGATTAAAAATGTGTGATAAAGGATTTCGGGTCAAAAAGATGATTTTTAGACTTTTTGTTATATCTAGCGAACCAATAAGGCTAGAGACGTGTACGAGGTGCATAGAACACGTAGTGACGTCCCCCTTTCGAATGTATTATTTGAGGAGCATTGTTTCAAAACGTATTATGTGCGTATGCCAATAAGTTTCAATCTGATAGGCATCTGCTCTCGAGAAGTGCGCCTTAGTGACATAGGCCTGTGCATAGAATATGTTTTGAAACAATGCTCCTCATTTATTTTTCCAAGAAAAATAATCACAATGGACCTAACGAGACATGTTGAAAAACATTTAATTTGTTCGACTTTTCTTAAGTAATTTTAATTAAGAGTGTTGGTAGAGAGTCAGACAGTACCGGTTGTGTGTGTTTAAACGTGCATGTCGCCGGCCACGGTGGCCGTGCCCAATAAATCAATCGATATTTCGCGAACCATTAGTCGCAGATGCATATACGACGGTTCGTTTTAAGGGTATTGTTTCGGATCATTCCTATGGTGGACGCATTGAATCAAATAAACCAAAACTGCTAGGTCATCAACTTTGGTTTCCCTGATGTTTCGCAAACTTGTTTTGTAAGAAAGGTATGCTATTGCTAATTTCCAAACTGCAAATGAATTATGTTTAGCAATTTGTCAAAGGACACGACTGCCAGATTATAATAAGAATAATTATCATTATTATTATTATTAAGTGTGATTGTATTTTTGTTAGACGCTCGGCAGCTATGCGGAAAAAAGGCTAAGAAGAAATAGTTGTGATGAGACAGAGTTAGGATGAAACACAGCTTTGAAAGGTTAAATGAAATGTATGATTTATATATTGCAGCTGGTAGCCCTCTTGCAAGCCCCAAGTGTTTTGTAGCTTGAAGGCACAACAGAACATACCTGCTCTGCTAGCCGGCCACTCCTCACCACAACTTGATAACGCTATC
Organism: Meconema thalassinum; assembly: GCA_946902985.2. NCBI lineage: Eukaryota > Metazoa > Arthropoda > Insecta > Orthoptera > Tettigoniidae > Meconema > Meconema thalassinum. Next base: position 1,396,204,982 of record OX336389.2, read on the forward strand.
TTAGAAATGTGCTGAGCTCACCCGGCAACAGTGCTGGGGTGGAAAAGTACTGGGCTAGCGCAACACATCCCTCCACTGCCATCACTACTCTGGTGAGAGGTGTGAACAGCAGTGTAGGGCAGGAAGGGAGGGGAGGGGAAGGTAAGATAGGTGGGGAGAGAGGGATGAGAGAGAGAGACGTGTTGCTGATAACAGTTTACTCTTAGTTACAAGTTTTTGACCATTTAGAGCTTGAATCTGGACCTGAGTGCAGTATAGAGGGAGTATAGGTTTAGTAAGCATGATTGAATAAATAAATAATAGACACATGGGTTCACACAAAATCTGATTTATTAATCCAAGAATTGAAGGCTGAGCTAAATCCCAGCCATTTCATATACATTTTGTTTCAACACTTTTTCCACAAGGTAATATTTTTGAAACGCTGTCTATTGGAGTTCTTGGTGATAAAACCTGCCTTGTATTGGTTGATGGTTTAGGTCCTCGAGTAAATAGGTGACTGGGCTGTCCAGGGTGACTTGACGAATACGAAATAGTTCTGTCCCCCAATTTGGGGTGTAGACTTTGTCAGATACAAACTTGAATTTGCTCACACTAACATGGTCACCGATATTAAGGTGGTGACGTTTAGGATCAGTTGTTTTGATGGGGTTAAACAGTCTATCCAGCCGCAGAATATTTTTTGTTCTCACCAGTCGGGGTTTTGTGGCATTCGTTCTGAGTATGGTATCGTTGTAACGTGTCACTAGCTTAGGTAATAAGTCTAGCCAGCGATAGGACCCCCGAGCAGTAAACTCTTTCCATACATTAGTTTTTAGCGTGCGAGTAAACCTTTCACCAACACTGGCATTTAGGTTGATAAACGTGGTGTAATGGTGAATATTCAAAGATTTGAGAAAACTGGAGAATTCCTTGTTGAAAAGTTCTTTCCCTTGATCTGTTTGCAGCAACTGGGGTTGACGTTTGGATTGTTGAATAATACATTTAAATGCCTTGGCGACTAAAGGGCTGGACTTGCGACTCACAGGTTGAACAAAGGCCATTTTGTAATACACATCAATCACGGTCAACATATAGCGTACACCATCGTTAACGCTAGCATAAGTTAGCATCTCAACCAAGTCAGCCTGCCACAAGTAATCCACACCCCGTTAAATAACCTTGAGTCGCTGATAGTTACGCCAAGCAGGGCGATGCAACTCGCGAGATATTTCCACTTTGATGGGTGAGGGTTTACACAATAATTTTGGCATTTCGAAGTTCTTGTTCAATTTCTTTGGTATCCCAATCGTGACTGGTGTGGCCAGCTGGCGTGATGCATGAAAGAGCTGTAGCTGCTGGACTAGCTTACTGGTATTATGCCAGTAGGTAACATCCACAAGGTGTTTTAATGGTTTAAATGTCACTCCCGAAGCTGACACTCAACGAAAAACACTTTGAACTGTTGGAAACATTTTCGCAATGATGGATGTATATATTTTTAGATATATTGGCATTCACCTGTTAAGAGGGTTTATACTGTCTTTTGTGGGCATGGGTTTCCAATAAAATGGATTTATATTTGTCACGATATTCTGACGCATAATCCTCTGAAGGTGGTGTATGATAAAATAACAGCTTTAACAGGCCTGGCGTTAATTGATAGTTTATTCTTTTAATGATGACACTATTACGAGAAAATTTAATAGTTGAATTACCAATTTTAAAACCATCATCATCATAGCGAACACCATAGGTAGTATGTGTTTATCCGGTAAATAGATCTGTCAGATAGGGCGCCAGCTTTGATCCATAATATTTTATTGAAATGTGTTTTAATTCTGCAGTATTTGAGGCGTGGACACAAGTTGTGTCAACGTACGCTGCTTGGAAGTTGAGGACGTTTCAGCAATGACCGTTTTTTTAACTCTGGAATGGGTGACGATTTTTTTAAAGAAGTAAACACTTGATCATCCTCATCCTCAACATCGCTAGAACTATTCAATTCCACTTGCTCCTCTTCCACAAGAACCTCTTGTAGAGTCTGCGTTGCTTGTGAAACTGTGGATAGCGTTTCAGATTGCTTGAAAGAGGATTTAAACATGGCTTTTAGAGGAGGTGCTAAATGTTGTTGAAAAAACAAAGCATTATCTGCACGTGATCGTTTCAACTGGCGAAACTTTTGGCAAATATTAATTTTTGCCCTAATAATATGATTTTTATATTGACTCTCTGCTAACGCCATGGTGTCTCAACAAATGACTTATGAGAAAATGAGACAGACCCTTAAATAGTAATGAAATGATCAAACCCTAAGCGATAACGTCATTGGTAAAGTTCACTTTGTTTGCCAGTAACCAAACAGGCGTGGCGTTGTGTGTTCCAGCACTTGGCACACAATTCAGTAAACATTTGAATGGTAATAACTGGATTGAAATGTTCATTATAAATGTGGCGACTATTCCGCTCATCCTGGCGAAATAAAACAATGACATTGTTATTGTCGCGAATAAGTTGTTTGGACATTTTAGAATACGTTTGTTCGAGATAAGAGCAATTGATATGTTTGTGACGACCCATGCTGAAATTGCTCTGAATGATGGCTTGTCGTTCAGTGGATACATCATCGAAAATCATCAGCGAATCGGGCCTCACAATATCCGGGGCAATAAGATTTTCTTGCATGGAAAACGTAACATAACCCATATTCTCGGTCTGTAATTCAGACATGACTTGATCCACGAACTTGTAGAGTGGCTCGTGGAGGGATTTTGCAAAAATATAAATATTTTGGAAACCCAGACCGTTTGGCGCTGTGGTGAGCGTGAGCAAAAGATTGGTATTTCCTCTTCCTGAAGGCTCCACTATGATTCAGCGAATGGAAGACGGAAACAGTGAACCGTGGCGTTGTTCACGTGATGTTGGATAAAGATGGGAAACCATGGCCCCCACGGGGAATGACTCTTGCTGCTTACTAATCTTCATATCAGCTAAGGGTCAAAGAGTCTAGCGGGCTGTCTATATACATGTAACCAAGCCTTGTGACAGGAATAGTACACTAGTACTATAATATGATGGCGGATTCTCTGGACGTGCCTTAATGGCTACAGCCAAGACAGTTCCCTTACATGATCCTAAGCAAGAGACAGACCCTGCCAATAAACACTATGTGGATAGGTCAGTGGTGCCACGCACTAAACAGGGAGATTATGACTTTAAGGGGAAGTGGTTAACCTATGTCAAACATCCTCAAGTGTCTACGGATGCCACCACAAAAAGTATGTGGATAACAAGGTGCGAGAGTTATATGACAAAGTGCTCCAGCTCACTGTGAATGGCTTTACGCCTAATCATAATCGCATTATTCATGTGGCTGACCCTGTGGACCCGCAAGATGTTTGTACGAAACATTTTTTAAACTTCGGAAATGAACAAGTGGTGTGAAGTTAAAGAAAAGTGTTTACACATGAAGCGAAGACGACTAGCCAACTTCATAGAACCCCCATGAGGTAACAACCAAACAATTTGTGGAAGACAATATATATCCTCCATGATCCTCTTCCTTTGCACCAATCGTATGAGATACTTCTCTTCTCCGTTGAATTCCTTCTGCTGTAGCTCACTTTGACCAGCCACATTTTTCTTTCTAGATGAATTACTGAACCGCAGTATCCAACCAATGACCCTTACAACTTTCTCGTAATCATTGGAGATATTGTAGAACTGACCCATATCACTAGCGTTGCATAGATGTGCCGAGGTGATAGCTTTCCTACTCTCCAGCCTTACCATTTCTTCATCTAGTTCTGGTGCTTCCGAAGGCCACTCTCCCTGTGGCAGCTTCAGCCATGGTGGCCCCTCCCACCATTTAGACTCCAGCAATTGTCCATCAGAGCATCCACGACTAGGAAGATCAGCATGATTCATATTGCCTGGTACGTGCCTCCAAGCTTCCTTCGCCGTCAGACTCTTGATCTCTTGGACCCTGTTCCATACAAAGACACCACAATGATCTTCCCGCTGTATCCATGTGAGGACAGTAGTCGAGTCAGTCCAGGAAAAAAATCTGGATATAGTTCTTCAAATTCTTTCTTCAAAGATGCCATTAACCTAGCTCCAATGGTTGCAGGTAACAATTCCAGCCTTGTGATAGTCATTCCTTTGAGCGGTGACACTCTAGACATTGCCTGTATCAGCTGTACATGTACAAAGGAATTGTATTCCAAGCGTAAGCACACTGTTGTGGCATATACAATGGTCAAAACAATTAGGGCACCAATTGAGATATCTAGGTTCTGACGTATTGTCATCGGCAGAATGACCTAAAATTGTTCTACGTCTTTCTGTCGGTTCTACGGAGTGGAAACATCAACATCACGGCAACCGAGATAGTGGTAATAACAGAAAGTTGCTGCATAGGGGGTTGGTGTGGACGTGTGTTTACTCTACCAAACGAATGAAACAAGCAGTTGGGTGCAGATGGTGTAGTGAGCAGGTAGTGCAATGCAACAACAACGTGACTTACCCGAAGGTATGGCATAGAGAGCCATAGGAAGGTTGGAAGCGGGACAGACACAGAGGAAGGGGACTGCAGCTATTGGAGTGTCCCAAATTGTAATTTCCAGGATCTGGACGTGATTTCAGACAACAGGAACCGTTAAAAGAAGGCCAGGCAAAGGTCGTCCATGGGTAAAATCAGCAAGAGATGACCGTTATCTCCGGTTAACAGCCCGTCGAGACAGGAGGCTGAATGCAACTCAGCTGCAACGCACCCTCCAGGCGGCAACAGGACGCGCAATATCAACACAAACAGTCCGAAATCCTTCGGGAAGGTGGCCTCGACGCACGGAGGCCTATGGTGTGTGTCCCAGTAAACCACGCCACCGATTATCCCGCAGAAACTGGGCGGAGGAACATCAGGATTGGCGTCGTAAGGAATGGCGCCGAGTTCTGTTCACAGATGAGTCAAGATTTTGTGTTCAGGCGGACAATCGTCGTTCCCTCATCTGGAGAGAATGTGGAACCGGAACAATCCCGCTTATGTGCAGGAAACAGCACCATATCATAGTGGTGGACGAAAGGTGTGGGCTGGAGTCAGTATTGGCGGACGTACGGACCTCTATGTCGTTCAGAATGGCGCTTTGACTGCTCAGAAGTATCGAGACGAGATCCTTCGACCGTATGTTGTGCCCTACGCTGGGGCCATAGGCGATGGGTTCATTCTGGTGGACGATAACGCACGACTCCACAGAGCTGCACTGGTGGACAACATGCTTGACGACGAGAGCATTGAACGAATGGAGTTGCCAGCTTGTTCACCGGACTTAAACCCGATTGAGCATATCTGGGATGCACTTGGCAGATGCACTGCAGCCAGACCAGCACCTCCCACAACGGTTGCCGAGCTGGATATTGCACTCATGGAAGAATGGCCAAATATCCCTCAAGAGCAGATTGATAACCTCATATTGTCCATGCCACGCAGGTGTGCCACTGTCCTGGTCGTCCGAGGTGATCACACACCATATTAGAGGGCAACGAGAATGCCTTTTTCACTATTATGGTAGCCCCCATAGTGCCTCGCTCTAAGTAAACGCCATGTAAACCTCCAGTAAAGAGTTGAGACAGCACAATATTGTACTGTAGCACACACAAATTACAATTGTAACCGAATTCTGAATAAAAGACGTTACCATATGTATCTTGTGTATGATATCTCACCTGATCCCCTAATTGTTTTGACCAGTGTAAAAGGTTACTGGCATCACAAAAGGTATGTACCGAGCACCTTATTACCTTATCGCTAACTCCCATGAGACAGCGTGGTATCTTCACATCTTCAAGTACAGGAAGTTCTTGTAACCATAACGAGAATGCATTTCTCACACCATCTGGAACTTCTTTATCCCATCCTCCCTTCATGGCCCAACACTGCTGTAACAAAAGCATTGGACATACCGAAACAGGGCATGTGAAGCCAATAGGATCAAACACTCTCTGTGCTATTGACAATATAGTTCTTCGATTGATCGCCTTAATATCAATTGGCTTGTAGCCACTCACAGCTTGAGTATCGAATTTTCTGTCCCAAATAAGGCCTAGGACAGGAGTAGCTGCCTTATTTTCTAGGTTAGAATCTGAATATTCCCAACCTCTAAGTCAAATTTAGCGTGTGCCTGTATTATTTTTGCTTCTTCTTATTGAAAACAGTGCAATTCCTCAGTTGATTGTAATCTAGTTCCACAGTTATCCACGTAAAAACTCTTTCTAAGCTTCTCGATGGTATATATAGAATACCTTCCATCTCCAATACGGTCAAGATGTTTCAAATGTAAATCGATCACTGCATCCAACAAGAATGGGCTGCTAGTCACCCCAAACACAACACGTGTATGGTGGAATATTTTCAACTCTCCCTCAATGTCAACCCACAAAAACCTGAGGAAGTCCCGGTGCTCTTCACATAAGCTGATTTGCAAGAATGCTTTCTTTATGTCTACTATTACTCCAGTTTGGTAGAGCCTAAAACGAAGAAGTAATGTAGGTACAATTTCAATTAGATTAATGCCCTTCTCTCAACACTGGTTCAGCGAAGGAGAGCCACGCTCTCTTGACGAAGCATTGAAAACAGGTCGAACTCGCGTTGTGCTGTTTTCTTTAAAAATGGGTCGATGAGGTAAATAGTGCCCTTCATCCCATTGAGACACAGGTACTTCTTCAATGATTCCTTTCTGTGTCCAGTCCTTCAGAATTTCATCACATATTTCTTTGGAATCACTTTTTTTTTAGCTTCTTGATGGTGTGTACCATTCTTCTTTTCTCCAAATTGAAATTTCTTGGAACTGGTGGGTGTCCTTCAATCCATGGCAACCTCACTCCATAGCGCCCCTCTTTATTTGTGCTGTTTTCTTTAAAAATGGGTCGATGAGGTAAATAGTGCCCTTCATCCCACTGAGACACAGGTACTTCTTCAATGATTATGGATAATCAACCAGTGGTTCAGAAAATACAAGAGGAGGAGGTAGTGTATCAGGAAACAAATGGAAGTGAGATCATAGCAAAAGAACGAACAGAAGCAAGAAATTGTAAGGACATTGTTAGGGATGTAGTTGCTGACGATGATAGGAAAGCACAAGACATCGATCAAAACGATGAAATCAGTCAAATTCCATGGACAGAAGTAGTGAGATCAACATGAAAACGCAGGACGGAGGTTAGAGGAGCCAAGGAAGACCAGAAGTGCATCCTTAAGGCTGCGGAAAAATACGGATGGATGTATGTAGGAAGAGTACATCCCTCAATGAATAAGGAAATCTTGATAGAACATCTTAAGAGTAATGGAATAAGGGAAATAAAGGAATGTCATCAGATGGAATCCAGGGGTTACAACAAAGCCTTCAGAATTGGAGTTCCATTAAACAATCTCCCACTGGTATATAACCCTGATTTCTGGCCAAAAGATGTAATAGTTAGACAATTCAATTTTCGAGGCCCAAGGTACAGTGGGGCCATCCTGGACAGCAACCACAGGACATCCTACAATGGCGACATGCATCAATAAGGATGAAACGACATCAATACTGCTATGGAATATTGAAGGCCTAAAAAATGCCAAATCAATATTGCCGATCAACATACTAACACAAGACATTATAATATTAACGGAAACTTTTCTAACAAAAAATATTCACACTGACGGTTATTACAGCATACATACCCTAGATCAACAACACCTCCATGGAAGACCCAGTGGGGGAATCACATGCATGTTCAAAGCAAAACTGGCCCCCATTGATGTTATTTATAGATCGGACACTGTGTTAGTCATAAAACATAAATACGTGACAATCATTGGAGCCTATTTTCCACCAGATGTTCAACCAGAAGACATTATAGACACATTAAGTGAAGCCATAACAAAAATTTCGAGTAACGAAGCAGTGATCTTAGCAGGAGATTTAAATTGTAGAATAGATAAGCCAAACAGGAAGAGCAATTTAGTCATCTCTTACTTACAAGAAGATGGTTTTAATTTAATTAATTCCAACACAAACCCAACGTATTTCTGCCACATTGGCAGCAGTACAATAGATCTGTTATTCTCAAACAATCTAATTGTAGTCCACTCGTGGAAAGTAGAGGACAGATGCTTAGTAAGGAAACACCTCCCAGTAACAGCTATGTTTACAACGCTAATCAAATACAAGCCTCCCAAACAGAAACAAACAGGAAATTTCTCTAGGAAAATTGAATTAGAGAAGCTTCCAACGTTAGAAGAACAACAGACCCTCATACAGAAGATACGTCAGAATCCGTTAGATGAAGCTACTAAAGAAATAGAAGATAAACTCAAACAAGTTCTTATACCATCCAGGGAAAACACCAGGAGAGCTCAAAGGTGGTTTGATCAAGAGTGCTACATGTTAAGGAAGTCGGTCCTCGAGTTCCTACATAAAGCAAGAGAGAAAAATAACACAATGGACCTAAACCTATTTGCAGTAGAAAGGAGAAAGTACAAACATCTTTTGAAAGAGAAGAAAGAGGCATTCATTGATAGAGAAGCAATGATAATCGCTGAAGTAGCCCATAAAAACCATTCATTTCACAAACCGCAAAAAGACCTCATTTCCCAAATGATATTCCAATGGAAATTTGGACAGAACACTTCTCACACACACTAAGCAGAGATAACCGGTCAGTGGCTGTGGAAATGAAAGAAAACACGGATAAACACGTTGTGTTTCAGGATTTTACAGAAGAGGAAGTTAGAGAAACCATAACACAAATGGCAAACCAAAAGGCAGCAGGTTCAAATGGTGTCCTAAACGAACATATAAAATTGTCTATAAATGCATTTATTGGAATATGGGTGTCATTATTCAACACCTGTATGGAGAAAGGAAACATTCCCTACGAGTGGAGAGACTCTAACATTTAAGTTCTTCATAAAGGAAAGGGTGATACAGGTTCCCCAGATTGCTACAGAGGTATAGCGCTAGAAAATAATATGTTGAAAATATTCACCAGGTTATTGAAAAACAGACTGGAAGAAGAAATCAATGATAAGATTCCGGATGAACAATTTGGCTTCCGGAAAGGAAGATCAACACTACACGCAGTCGTAAACTTGCTGGATAACATAGATGAAACACTACGGCAACCTAAACAGAAATTATATGCAGTCTTTATTGACTATAATAAAGCTTTCGACTTAATAAACAGGGAAATTCTAATTCGCAAACTGGAACTGATGATCGGAAGAAACAACAAAATGGTGACTATTGAAAATAATATTCTGACATCAAACAGAATTATGATAGATGATGGGACAACCAGATCAGAATACATCACTCAAACCAATGGAGTCTTGCAAGGTGATCCATTAAGCCCACTACTCTTTAATGTAATCACTTCGGATATTTTTAAAATAATACCTCGGAATTCCCCAGTAGTACTATACATGTATGCTGATGACATGGTTCTAGGAGCTAGTAATAAAGAAGAATTACAATCAACAGTAAATAAATTGGAGGAATGGGCAACAGAAAATGATTTTACTATTAACAAGAACAAGACTGTACAGATGGTATTTAGAAAGGGAGGAAGACTAGCCAAATCAGATAACATACTTATTGGAAAAGAAAAATTGGTAATTGTCAACCACTTCAAATATTTAGGAATAAGTCTACAATCCACCAGAACGTCATTTAGATTACATATAAAGGAAAGAGCAATAGCAGCTATTCGTAGTATTCAAGATATCACCAAACAAGAACTACTGGATATTAAAACAGCTATGTTCTTATTTCACGCAAAAATTGCACCGATCGCAATATATGGACTACATTTAATATGGACACATCTTAAAGGCAGAGACCTTGAAGTATTAGATCGTGTAAAAGCAAGTTTTTTGAAAAGGACACTCGCTGTTTCAAAATTCACTCCCACACGACAAGGCAGAGACCTTGAAGTATTAGATCGTGTAAAAGCAAGTTTTTTGAAAAGGACACTCGCTGTTTCAAAATTCACTCCCACACGACTGCTATATGAACTTACAGAGGAAAACTTCTTCATTGAGGAACTTAAAATAAAATTTCAACTACCAACAACACCAGCCTCAGAAAAACACCTAATTGATAGGAAGGAGAAACAGGAAAATATCTGGGAAGAATTCTACAGCACTGACTCAATGGTAAACAGGGAATGGACTCAAACAAACTACACTCTCAGGCACACGGTGACTCGTTTCGCTGTACATGGGTTCCATCATTTGATATGCAAAGTAAAGTCTTTTCATTCACCGGACGAACACTGCTTTTGTGAACTCTGTGATAAGCAATGCGGAAGATATCATCTACGGGACTGTTCGAAAAGATCAAGATCTATCACGAGTTATAGTGAAGGAAATTAAAATGTATTTATATACTGTATATATTGGCCATTGGCTGTAATAAATCTATTAATTAATTTATTTGTCTTAACAGCATCCAGAAAGTAATCATGAGTTGCCTGTTCTCTCTCTTCTCTATTCTTCCTTTCACCTGGATCATGAATACCAAGAGCATGCAGCTCCCAAAGTTTGCTTATAGATTCGGTATGAACAAACATTGAAAGTGCTGTAATAGAATTGGAAGATTTCGGCCCCTTTATCTTTCTTGTGACAATCCATCCCAGATAAGTCTCAATTGCAACAATCTCACATTGTAAAATCTTCCTTTTACCAGTGAGAAGGTTTCCATATATATCCGCTCCCTCCAAAACTTCAACTGGCTTATCTTCATTGAAGAGCTGGATACTTTTTTAGTGGTTTCAGTCAAACATGTTCCAGGCTCAATGACAGGGATGCGAGAACAAATGTTTTCTTCAACCAGTACTTCGAAATTACAAGCATAGGTCCCCTCGAGGCTTTTTAACCTAACCTTGTAACAAAGATGCGGTTTTGGATTAGTCACTTTACCCCCAAACAAACCATGGATCAGTGTCTCTTCACCGATGGGCTCATATCCCATACACTGAGCAGTGTCCTTCTTATGTAGGAACGTTGCGAGTCTGGGTCCATGAGGACACGGACTTATTTTCCTGCCCTCCTCAAATGGTCACCATGAGCGTTTGTAAAAAGAACTGACTGGAGTTCACATTTGATAGGGAATTATCAACCGTTCCTCCTTCTTTTGGAGTTTGCTGCCTGTGACTTCTGGGACACATAACTGGGACATGCTTTTCCTCACAAATAATACATTTTAACAATGTTTTACATTTTCTACTAATGTGGCCAATCTTAAGACAAGAAAAGCAACAGTTCCTTCTTGTCATCAAGCTCCATATTCTGGGCCTTAAAACAAGCATCGCTTGAGTGATTACCTTCACAAAAACACATACTTTTTTGTTTGGCTTAAAATTGACAAGACCAGCTGCTGTTGGAATATTGGTACCGGTAGTATGACTGTTTGACTCTGCTCCTAATGTTTTCATGCTACCCTTGGAGTGGTTTCCTATCTTGAAGCCTTGGACTACCGTAGAGATTCGCTCCTCATTTTCAACCTCGCATTTCAAAAAATTCATGAGGCTATCAAGTCTGGTTTTACCATCAGTTTGAGCCGAACAGGTATTGTAACTTCTCTGCCAAGCTCTCAAGACTTCTTCAGTGAGACACGACTCACCAAGTGGAAAGAGCTTAGCAGAATATTTATCTGCAGCTACTCCTAAAGTTTCCAAAGCCCTTAACTGTGTCTCTATTTTGTCATATAGGGAGAAAAGACTGACTTGATTGTGCTTCGAATTCATCGCTAGAGTCAGTTTGAGCAATTCCCTGACATAGAATTCAACCAAAATGTCTTCGCGACCAAACCTAGCTTTCAAGCGTTCAATAGCCTTGCTATAGTTACTGCCTGTAGGGGGGAAACTTTCCACCACTTCCCTAGCTGTAGTGTTTGGCTCCATACCTTGTAACAAATACTGAAATTTGTCAGAATCATCTATGTCAGAGTCGTCATTTATTTTCTTAAATTGACCCCAGAAAGTTAACCAGTCCGTGATTTCCCCTCCAAATTTATCTAACTCAAGAGCAGGTAGTTAAAATTTTCTCTTGGTTATGATTGAAATAGACATACTCTCATCAACAGCATTTAGGCTCCTTTGCAGAAAAGACTTATTCTTTTGTACTTGCCTGAGTATTTATCAGCGGTCTGTACCTAGATATCCAAATCCTGTGATTTGGTAGTCGTATTTTGCAGTAGCAAATCAAAAATTTCTGCATCCATACGCGCCAACTCCTCGAATTTCTCGCGTAGCAAGTTTAGATCCGCCATAACCTCCATATCATCTTGCTTTTCTGTGTTCACTCTTGAGTTTCTTCCTTCTTCCAAGTTGTTATACACGCGACTAAATGCCGCCCGCACTACCGTTCGTTTCTTTTTCAATGTATCCATGGCCACGTGTTCACAAACTGGATAAAACACTTCTGATATATGTTGCGCTAATATGCAACCCACAATTTAACACAATAATCCTTTCACGGTCGCCATATGTTTTTTTCTAAAGCCTACCCGGCGTTCTCAGATTCTTTTTATCATAATTAATAACAGTTTTAAGTGCAAGAGATTTATTATAGCCCACATGCTTCCATCTTGGATTACAGAGAATACTACATTTCCAAAGAATACATACAAAGAGCATTAACAAGAAAAGATAGTTGTTACATAAAGGAACATACTTACAAAAGATATCCCGATATTCAACAGTGGTTACTGTAACTAAATTCACTAGTGAATATGCAAATAGATTATTTCCTTCAGATCGTAAAGGCAAATATTTTCCAATTATTCTAAATACCGGAAATGGAACAACAAACAACAAACGCACTACGAGTTCTCGATCGGGTGTAGTTGAAAATATTTTCTTTAGATCCGATGGAATGTGTTATAATGTCATAATGCTTTCACTGAAGGAAAAGGTGCCATTGCCAAGCAAGAAATATAGAATATTATTCTTGATTTCTGTCTGACTACAGATTTCGGTAGATTCAAGTAATTTTATTCGGGTTTTTCCTACAGGCTGCTGGCTTTTAGCAATCCGCAATCTAAAATTCATCCTTGAGCACTAACAACATATGGAACCAAATAGATCTCACCATTCTTTGAGTATCACTGGCTGTTACTGTTAAACTTTCCCCATTCCACCTCCAGCTATCACATAGCTCAGTCCTCCATTCACATGAACAACAGTTTACCAATCCAGGTTCTAAGATCGCTCTGCTTGACTCTGGAATGACCTGCCTCATGCAATAAAATACCTTTTACCATCACAATTTTGTCACAATGTAAAGGCTCTAAAGCTACTTAAAACGCATGCAAATTGTATTTATATATCATTTTATTTCGGCTGTGCCCAAGAGTTTGTGTTTGCATAATAATAATAATAATAATAATAATAATAATAATAATAATAAAAGGCAACAAAAGTTGGTCTTCAGATCTCTTTGGAGAAAACACACTTCATAACTAACATCAAGCCAGCACCAAGGGAACTAAAAGTAAACCAGGGGAAAATCAAACGGACAGATAAGTTTAAATATCTTGCGAGTGGGTAGAACCCAACGTATGTGAGAAAGAAACCTTCACTTCGCGCATGAACAAAATGGAAATGGCGTACCAACTCACCAAGGAAGTTTACAAAAAAAAGTCAATATCCCTGAACGCAAAACTTAGGCATTATTGCACTGTCATACGACCAGAGGCTCTGTACGCAGCGGAATGCCTCACCATGAACAAGAAAGGCCTGGTAGAAAAATTGGAGATCAAGGAAAGAAAGATCTTGAGGAAAATTCTTGGCCCGATTAAAGACAACGGTGAATATAGACGGCGGCATAACTATGAGCTGTATATTCATGTCCAGAAGATCTCTGATGTAATGAGGAAAAGGAGGATTGCATTTTATGGCCACTTGCTTAGAATGAAACCCACACGATTGACGAACCGGATCTTTATCTATTTTAAAAATAAGAAGACCAAGCCAGCCTGGTTCGAAGAGGTGGAAAGTGACCTGCAAGAGATGGAAATTACCTGTGGGGATATTCATGAACGCAATTCCCTCAGGAAGAAATTACACGACCACCAGGGTTTTCAGGAGAAACCGAAGTTGAAGACGGGAAAGATGTGGACGGAAGAAAGAAAAGAGCAACACCGGCAACGTATGAAGGAACACTGGGCAAAGATCAAAGCCCAGGGAAGCCAGTTGAAATAACGTGGTCCTTAGTTGGCCGATACGATTAAAGAATAATAATAATAATAACAATAATAATACCGCAATAATAATAATAATAATAATATAAATGTTATTGGTTTTACCTTCCTTTAAACTACTGTGGCTCTTAGAGACGCCAAGGTGCCAGACATCTCCGAAGGGGAACTTCATCGTGCCAGTAAATCTACTGACACGGTTCCCTCACATTTACCAACCCGCAAATGCCAGCTGACTGCCAGGATTTGATCGTGTATTATTGGACACAGCATGCGAGAACGTTACGGCTGAGCCACGTAGCCAGATTTGTGTGGGTATGCTTATGTGTATGTGTGTAAATGAAAGTGTGTGTGTGTATATGTGCCTCCACGATCGCTTGTTTGTGTTTTTAATCTTCGTATTGATTTAAGAATATTATGTTGTAAATATATATATAGGAGTATATGTGTGCATAACAATGTAAAGTTGAATAACCTGTAAATTAGATACATGTAACATATGCAGGCTTGTTTGGATCAGGCCATGTTAAACAAACGGAGATTGAGACACTGCCGTGTTTGCCGTCCATAAATTGTATATAAAATATTTGGAAAATGTTTAATTATAATAATAATTATTATGTCGTGTATGTAAGTGAAGTTGATGTTGGCAACCGCTGTAGAATGTAATACAACACTGCACTGCCTTGTGTAATACTAAAAAGTATGCTCTAGTGTTGAATGAACACTGCATGCCACCTTATGTCCCAACGACAAGTAATGTTACTGTCACGCGGGTCAATGTTCTGAGCCAGGGATGTATTCGGCACGATCCCCGCACCGTTCCACATCCCTCTCCTACCGATGATCCCTCAAGTTCAAGTACGCAGCTAGTAGCCGGGATCTTTTCAATTAGTGGATCACACGTGAGCTATCACGTAACACAATTTTGAGTAGGTACCGACAACCGCCCATTCGTTAGAATGGAAATTACATTCATCGTCAAGTCTGGGAAATACATAGTTTCGAAGAAATAAGTTTTAAAAGTGATAGGAAACTTCTAGCCTTCAAAAGGCGGGGAGCATGACTGTGTGAAACCTTAGTCGTCACGATATCGAATATGTGAGCGGTAGAGTGACCTGTGGTGCGTACAGTAATTAACAGTTGTATGAAGAGGATGCTCGTTGTTATTACAACTTACAGTACACTGTTTGATTCTCAGCCAGAATACGTCAAGCTAAGGAGCAACATCTACATTACTGTATACATTATGGCAATCGGTTTACATAAGTTCGCGAAGACTGCATGCAGGCAACCAGTGATATCACGAGCTGCCACATTGTGATCCTCCCTACACTTTCACGATTTACAAGACCTTGATGCTGTATTGTTAAGTAAAACATTGCGCTATAAATGAGCCGGCGTGCTTATTATGGACATGTAATGCAACATTTTTTTAAATTTCATATTCAATCATACAAGACATATCTACAATTTTAAGCATGCTCTAAGAGCAAAGATCTGACGAATTTTGTCCTCATTTTCACACAATTAAATATCTCTTCTCACTGGTACAAAACATTGAGCTGTGCTAGCAGTCTACTTATTTAGCATTCACGGTAACTTCATTACCTCTGATTTAAAATGTGTTAATAAAATATATTTTAGCGAGTAATTATTTTGCAGGATTACGTTCCCTTTTGTACCGCAAGTTACTGTATAATCATTTAAATTCAGTCAAAGAGATAATGGGAATTTTACTTAGTTAAGTTAAATTAAGACCTAGCAGGCAACAGTAGGCTACAGCAATGGATAACCAAGCAAAGCTGATAACTCAGACATTAATTGTTTGGACGAGTAAGAGAAACGTGTGTTAATGAAAGGGAACGTGCCGGACTAACGATCATCAATTAACTCTGTGCGTGTAATGTGTAGGCAAATGATTTGACTTCAACTCTAACCGCGGGCAACATTCCTTAATTAGCCTTCGCATCATCCGTGTTAAGTGCATTTCGTGACACACATTCACAAACGTTGTGCCTTTAGTTGTCTGAAATATGCCACAATCATAGCATTAAACCAGGCTCCTCATTGACAGCACGCAAATCAATAACAGGACCAGATAATGGGTTGGATGACCATCATTAGTATTTGGCTAGGGCATAATTACAAAAGAGAACGATATACCTAATAGAGAACATAATATGTTCTGGTCCAGGAAAATATCTCCAGACATATGTTTTATAAACAAATATAATTTGTGAAATTCAGAGATAGTAGTGCCTTGATTAAGTTATGTTTAATTGTCATCCCCAAGCACATTCATGAGTTACAGTAAGTCAACTGGAGTATTACATTACACTAAAAACAGTTGAAATCACGTAAGTTTGGTAATAATAATTCAGTTTATTCCCGTGAACATGATTACGGGATAATTGAATTTGCCGTTGCCAAATATGTTACTATATGTGTCGTGTCATACATGAATATTCTTCAAAATTGGACAAAATTAGAAGAATAGTAACATTCAAATACGTGGGACTAGATTCGAAGTCTTGTTTCTAAAATATGTGAATAGATGTTGTACCAACACACCAAATAAGATATTCAGTAAAGAACATGTGGCCAACTTTCTCTGAACGTTAGTAGTATTGCGCTATATAAGACTCCCCGTTTGCTTGGTTCCAATGTAATTCCGCTCCTTCATCCAGAGGAATTGATTGGAACATTAGGACAGTACGCCCACCCCCCATCTTGAACGTTTGGAATCGTGTATCTTGCGTCTTATGAAAATAAAGCCTTTTACGCGAGACTACATATTTGTTGCATTTCGGCATTGGATCTGTAATAAATAGGGGACTGTCGATATTAATGTATTGTGTATAAAAATGGCGGCTGCGTGCTATAGGCAGTGTGATTGTCTTATACCTAAGGTAAACGTGGTATCATATCTGTTTCTCCCCTCTCACAGAGTTCCGTGTTAATTCAGCAATTGGATCCTGACTTATTCATTTTGAAAAATGGTACGCTCAGCCACTATCATGAATACATGGCAGTGGTGCATTTTTGCCTTCGTGCATACAACGCCCATATGTGGTTCTACTTTAAAACTAACTTAGGTTATTGCATGTCTAAAATACGAGAGTATATAGAGTAACTTATTTTTGCAGTCCACAATTTCAAGATGGCCACTTCATACCGATTAAACGCCATTAGATACCATTATACTGCATTTACCCCTAAGAGATTTCAGGTCTAAAATATCACTGCACTCGGATGATTCAATCGACAGTAGAGTCATTTTAGATATATGTAATTCGTGTTGTCAGCATGCTGTTTTTGTGCGTACTAGGTAATTGAAAGTCACATACTGTATGTTATCTTATTTCATAGTCTTACTGTATACCAACATACTTTAAGTTATAGGTTATCTTATGGTGGCAGAGTGAAGATTGTAGATTTTTTGTGTGAAGAAATTTAAGTTAATTCTCGTTTAAACAAGACGAATAGAGACCAATTGTGAGTACAAGCTGAATCGGAGTGGTAAATATTACAGCAAACTCTAAGGGTCTGCCATCTAGGTGTGTTCTGTGTGCTAGTAAGTATAATTTGTTCGATAGTCATATTCGTTTGAGGTTATGGGCAGAGATAAGCAAACTAATATAAAGAGCAGGGAGTAAGCTGGATCACAGCGCAGCACAGTGGACAAAAAAGTAAACAATGGTCCCAAACTCCAGCGTGGCCTAGCGGACGAGAAGGTGGGTAATATAAACACCATCAGTATTGGCTCAATGCATCTTTATGATGTCGTTGATAAAATATTCCGTGAGTCAGCCTTCCTGGACTCGATAATAGACCGATTGGTTGATAAAGTCATCGAGAAATTGAAGGATAGTATTGGCTTCAATACTCAAGTTATTTGTGACCTAAGATCAGAGGTTAATAAGCGTGTCGAAACCATTAAGGAGCTCCGGCAGCAAATAAACTCCATGAAGATGGAAACACATGATGATGTAGATCACCTAAATTAGTATCTGAGAAGAAACAACGCGGAGATCCATGGTGTGCCTGAGTTATCAAACAAAGACATTTACAGGGTAGTGACCAAGATAGGACAACTGATTGGGTGTGAGGTTCTTAAATGTGACTTAGACATTGCTCAAAGAATTCCATCAAGTAATAAGACATTCCCAAGACCAAACATTGCTAAATTTATCAAGAGATGGAAAAAGCAGGACTTTATGTCAGCTAAGGAAAAGTTTCGCCAACTGCCATCGCTTGCACTGGGAATAAACGCTCCAGACCAAGTAATTTATATAAATAATCATCTCACTCCTGAAGCCAAAGGATTGTTCAAGCGAGATAAAGATTCACGAATGAAGGTCTACAAGTGTGTTTGGTTAAGGGATGGTAAAATCGTTTCAAAGAAAGTTGATAACTCCAATGTGATTAACATTAAAATCATTGAAGATATTGAACCCGCTGAGCTAAGGTTCATGTGATATTTTTCATGACACCACATTTATGATGGGATGTACTACCTTTGAACACGCCCAGAAAGCTACGAGAAGCTGAGAGCTTATACTATTCTCTTTGAAGTAGCGGAGAATCGCACTTTTGACTTTGGTGAATTCTGCTAATAATTTATCTGAGGTCTTATTAATCAATTTTATCTTTCTACGAGACTCAGAATATTCCATTTCGTCATTCAGTATTATTGAAACATTTTGGAGAATTTTTTTTCACTTTAAGGTATGGTAATATCATTGCAGATACGCAAATAGGAATGTAAGTAGTCGCTCAACGACTTAGTTTGATGACTTGCTTCCACGAGGAACGCAGTTCCTTGCACTACGTCTGGAGAATCCGCCCTGTGTGGGCGTGTATTTATATCCGTCGCATTAGACCTGGCAAACAGTCCGCTTTTCAGCGAGGAATCATTATCGAGTGCCATCGAGCACAATTGAACTAAGAATCACTGTTGTTGATGTGCAGTGATCAACACGAATTGTATAGTGAATTATTTGGCAAGTATTGTGAAATTTACGACATTACTGTAGCACCACATTTTTACACCCACGTGTTTGTGGAGGGCCGAGAGCCTGGTGCGAAAATATACAGGTAAATGTGATATTATTACTTTGAACAAGTGTTATAATAAAAGTACATTATATAGTAATTGCTACAATGAATTTATCCGTAATAAAACGACGCCCAATTCACGGATGCCACGTGATAGAAAAAGTAGCGTCTGTACACGTGTGGAACCGCAGAACAGTGCATGGCCATTTATCATTTACATCTGCAAAGTGTAGAGGCTGTGTTATCAGTTATATTTAAAGCCTGTGATATCTACGATGAATACTTTAATTGTCAAGTGAAAATAATGAACTACTACAAGTCTTATTCTACCGCCCACGTGGTCAACTTTTTCAACACCATGTTCGAGGCCGAGACCATGGGCTAATACCATTATGGTATGAGGGAGATGTCTCGGATGGGACCAGCTTGATTATGGAGTTTCTAGAACATCGAACGAGAAGGAAGGAACCGAGGATGCCTTTCCTAGGCATGTCCAGTCCATTCACGAGGTCAACTACAGGGACAGATCGAACCCTGGTCTTTGGGAGAGCCCAGATGGAAGTTCTGATGAGGACGATGCCAATCCTGAAAGCCAGAGGTGCTTTTGTTCAACCCTTGTCGTTAGACAGAGAGCTAAGTGTTGGCTCCTTCATATCGTGAGTTTTGTTCACCCTTCCTTGTTCTAGTTTCTGGTGGTATAGTTAGATTAGTGTAGTTTGTGAACCAACCGAACTTAGTCACAGCCATTTCATAGGTAGGGAATGAAATTAGTCTAATTAGATGTTATTTATCTACAGTGATTGTGAGTCGCCCTTGGGTCTGACATTTTGGTCAACCCTGGTGCAGCTTGATGGACGTCGTGGGACGCCAATTTCTGCCTATTGCTAAACGTGACTGTAGTCATTTTTAGGCTTCTTTGTTTAACCCTATCTGGGGTGATTTTTCCAGTCTTTGCTGACTTTAGTTATGGCAATCTGATGCCATGGTTATGTTTTCTTTAACTGCATTTTTTTGCAGCCAGTCTATGTTACACCCCTGACTTCGTTAGAGTAGTCGTATCATTTGGGTAATCGACTGTAATTACCAGTTTTGTAACTGCATTATATTTCATTAGAGATGAGCTCAGAAGCCATCCAGGTCAAGTGTAGACCTTATAAGTAAAAGGGATGTTTCGTTGCCCAGCATCGAACTCAGTTCCCAACGTATCATTAAGCAGATCCAGCAGAGAGTGGTATTTGCGCCACAATTATTATTTTGTTAGTGTCATGTGTGATGACACGTATTTGTTTGATGTTTGATACAAGTCAGAAATAGAGTATTTTATCTTTGAGAGCAGAGAGCTCCAGCAATGAGTGACATTGCTACCTTTTAAACGTCTTTGTTGTGAAAGACAGAGTTATATGATTGTATTCAGATTTATAGCGTGATTTTCATGCACATATTCTTCGAGGTTTATAACCTATGGTAAAGGTATTATTATGAGGCCAGTTTTACAGTTATTATCTTGCTTAAATTGCCGGCCTAGTTAGTGTGTTGTGTCATTCAGCGCAGGAATCTTGTAGCCTGCGGCGACACGAACAGGTTTTGTGTATTCTACCCAGCGCCCGTGTGAGAGCGCATGCTTCTAAGTGAGACAGACTCATGTTAACATAGGACAGAATGCTGTTAGCATTCACTTTCCCTTTCATTGCAATTATAGCTCATGGAACGCAGTATCTGTATCTGATCATATGTTCTGTAGATTGTCATTTGTTAGTTAAACGCTGTAGCGTGTACCGTTGTTTTAACGAGTACAGTTATGTCAGGTTTCTATAGTACGTTGTAGGCTAGCCCCGCTAGGGAGGTTTTTCATGTATGATGGTATTTTGTGTACCATGTCCGGGATTGTTCCCGTTGACCAGATATTTAGGGAGGGTAACTGATTGTGTCCAGGCCCGTCCCAGAGTTATTGAACGCGAGCTGTGCGCCGCTGGTAACTTGTGTTATTGTGTGTCCGAGTTGTTATTGCTCGTTGATTGTATTCCGACTTTTGAGTCGAGGCTTTTTGGCAGAGATGATCTCAAGGGAGACGCTCCGTGCCCAGGCTTGTCAGTATTATTCGCCATAAACCAACGATAACCTAAACCGACATCTTAATAATAAAACGCATAATTTTGATAAACAAAAGCTAACTAACGAATTCTTTCTGCTTAACTTTGTTCATTTGCATTTGGAATCTGCTGACATAGCCGTGCTAATGAAGGTATTTCCTGGAGGAAATGACTTGAGGACAGCTGACACTTTTTGTTGCGACTGAAGCTTGCTCGAACCTTGAGTCCGTAGCTGGTGGGGCGCAGGCCATACGATGTTAGACGTAGTCTTCACTACGCAGTCGTCACCGTAATTACACACATTAGATGACTATGGCTTACAAACAGTAAACCAAGGTGTAGGCAGGCATTTGAATAAAACTGTGGTCTCTTATTTATTTATTTGATGATGTAAAAGTGTATGAATCCTCTATGTTACCCTTTTGTGTGCTGATTAGCACTTAGATTATAAGAATGACTTAGATGTTTTTTTCTATGGCTGATCACTTAGCTTTGAATGTAATTGTTTTTATTACGGACGTCACCGCCGTAATTTTTGTTATTAATTGATAGGACTTAGCTAGATGAATTAACGTTAAATGTAAATGTTGAGATGGTATCATCCTAATTTAGATTTGCTTTGCTACCCTGTTAAATGTAAATTCTGATATTAGCTTGATCTTGTAACTTGACCTAGGGATTTGTATCATACCATTTTCCTAGTGTTGCTGTTGTTGCTTTATTATTGTGAGACAGATCTTTCGCGAGGGTTTACTGTATCTTCTCAGGTACCTGCTCTTTATTTTTGATTATTTATTAGCGTGCGGATTAGCCGATAGAAACCCTCCGAACTAGGCTAGGGGTTTGTAAAATTTATAATAAATTTCCACGGTGTTTTACATAAGTCTGGATGTTTCTTTTCTCAGTCTAGTTTTTAAGGTGAACCTTTCCTTAGGCAGTCTATGACCTTCGTCACTATGTACCACGATCCCCGTGGACTACAGTTTCTCGTGCCGCTTTGGCCTATTTGGAAGTTCACCTGATCCTCCCGGCAGTTAGGTCCGACGGATGAGATGTTAGGGAAGTCATTGCGGTTGTTGGCTATCCTGGCAGCTCCTCTGACGGGCTCATACAATATATCTTATTTAAATTTAAATGGCGCCCAACTCATGTGCCGACGTGAACGTGGTGACCGTCAGTTCCATGTTATTTAAGAGGATCTTAATGTTGATTAATGGTAAATTGACCGGACTGGGACGAACTTAGAAAGTCGTACTGCAGATCAATTAACCGCATGGCATTCATGTTTGATACAAGTCCATGGAGTGAGGCTTTTGTGTTAGATAAATGATGGATAGGATTTTCTTTGATGATGCCTCATCCTGAGTAAATGTAATACCTTGCTTTGATTACCGTTGTCTTTGTAAATGTTGAAGCACTTAGTTTGCATACTCCAGCTGTACTCGTGATGTTTATTTAATTGAAACAAGTTTTATACCACCAAGTAACTAATCATAGCTGTAAGTTCCATTAGAGATTGATCCCTCTCTTTCTCAAATAATTTCTTGCCATGGATGAGGAAACAATTCGTCGTGTGTTTGGGGAGATGATGGCAGGTGTCAATGCCAATCTCCAGCAGATTACTGCTGACTTGGGTGAGAATACACAAGTTGTTAATAATGTGAGACAGAACTTAGAAGTTAACATCCAATCGATTAACAATGTAAGTAGTCATGTGGACCAAGTTAGACAGGATTTAGAAGCCAACACAGAGTCAATCAATAATATTAGGGCTGATCTAACGCAGGTCAGGGCCGACATGGACGCTTATAGAATAGAGGCTAGGAATGATCTTATGGCAGGTTTAGCAGCTGTTAGGTTTGATAATATACGACACCATCAGGAGGCTAACCAGCGTATCGATAGTTTAACTGATCAGATGAATAGAGCTAGGGAGGACGTGCAGACCCGATTAGAGGAGCACACCGCTCATATCCAGACAACGATTAACAGAGTCCAGATTGATATGAGGGCCGACTTGGAGCATACTCGAGAAGAATTTGGGACTCGATTAACTCACGTCGAGGGATTCATGGACACCGTCAAGAAGGACATGGCTACCATGAATATAGGTCTCATACTGATGAGAGGTGCAGCGAATGCAGTCAACAACAACGTCAAGACCTTCGTCGATGGTATGATCGAGGTCAAGGACGAGTTGAACATAAACAGAAAGAATATTACGGAATTAACTGAGACAGTAACAGGGCTACGTGAAACGATTGATGTTCATCGAGAGAAGAATAAGATCGATGTCATGATGTTGAGGGGTGACCTCAATGAACATAAGACCACTATGCAGGCAAAGGTAGCCGAGGTCAAAGATGACGTTGGTAGGATCCAGGATAACATGTCTAAAGTCGAGGAAGAAATCGACTCCCTACAGAAACGATTCGAGGAAGACGCGATAACCGAGAGGTTAGACCTCAGTTATAACTTGAGGACGGCTATTCGCGAAGTCGACACCAACCTCAAAGGCAAAGTTGAAAGGACAGAATTGCAGCTCAACGATCTGGGAAATAAGGTCGCAGCTAAGACTATCCCAGGGATCGAAGTTATCGAGAGACGTCTCGACCGACTGGAGATGCATCCTAGAGAGACACATTTACCTTCACAGATGGGAGACTCTCAGGCAACACCAGGATCGCAATCCGCAGGGATAATGCCTGCACATTTTCAACCGAGCGCACCCATGGAACCGCAACCATCTCAATTTACCGGTTCAGCGCAGAGTCAAGCGTTAAACTTTGACGCACATCCTTTCCAACCCGTACCCAATCGACAGAGTCAAGAGACGAGTACGCCAACGCATAACTATATGCCGAATTCTTTCATACCCGCGCACACGCAGGGGAACGTGACTATCATCCGTTCGAGAGAAGAGCAACCAGCTCGATTCTCAGGCACTGGAAGTGGTATCACTCCAGTAGAGTTTTTGGCAAATGTGGAGAGCTACTTAAGAGACACAATGGTAACTCCGGAGAGAGAACTCCGAGTCATTGAGCGTTTGCTTGAGGGGCAAGCCAGCACTGGTTTAGAGCCTTCCGTTACTCATTTTTAGGCTACCAAGATTTCAGAGAAGCCTTGCTGAGGACTTACTGGTCAAGCGACATCCAGCAGAGTATCAGAGCTGAGATGTACACTCGCCGATACAGCTCAAACACTCCGACGCGCTATGCGAACTACTTCGCAACCCAGCTTGCGAAACTCCGTTGCTTACAACCCCCACTGTCAGAGCAAGACCTGGTAAACACCATCGTTTGGCAATAACCGGCAGACGTGCAACGTGTATTGATCGATGCTGGAGCATCCACTTTTCAGCAGTGCGATCAAATCTTGCGACGATTGGACGCTAACACCGAACAGTTTCCGACACATCGTCAGCAGAAGGCTGACAGGCGTGAAGAGCGACATGTCAACTTGACAACTGTGGACAAAGTGTGCCAGACGCCACAGCAGACACAGACTCAAGAGAGCTCTGGACAGCGCAATGACTATAATCGTGGTCGGAGAGAATGGAACAACACTCCATATGCTAGAGACCAGAGAGATGACCGTCGTAGTCACTGGAACCGGCGCTTCCATCGAGGGACGAACGACGACCGTCGTCACGATAACGACCGCCGAGGGAATAATAGCCGGAACCCACAACACGGAAGTATCCGTAGGGATTACCGCTATAGCAGAGGTTACAATAGAGATCGAGACCCTAGATACCAGACCGATCGAGACTGGAGAGGAAGAGCACGGGAGAGTCGTGAATATCTTCAGCAACTCCGAGAACTTCAGGAAATACAAGAAGGGGGAGATCAGAACCCGACTTCGAGGGAAACACGTACTTCGGCGGAAGAAACGGAGCGAAACCAGCCCGGTACTTCCCGCCAAGAAGGAAAAAGAACGCCGAAAAACCAGTAGATTCTTACCCGATTGACACAGAGTAACTGCCACCATCTTACTCAGGGAGCCAATTCAGGAAGTTCTATTAGACGAACGACGAACGACGAACCACAACTACGAATTGACGCGTTTACCGAAGATTGTAGCTACCCTGAATGGATGTAACGTAGTCATTCTCATCGATACTGGGGCGATGATAAGTGTCATTTCCGCCGATTGCCATGCCAGACTGAAAGCAAACTCTGAGGTGACAGAGCTGCCAGTTTCTGCAGTAAGAGTCAGAGGAGTCATACCTGACCGTGTTGTACCGTGCAAAATCCAGATTCTATGCACTTTGGAAATTTCGCACCACTGCAATGTTTACTGAAGAAGAATTGCAGATGGGCTTGGAACGACGAGTGCGAGACAGCTTTCAGGAAAGCTAAACAGATGCTAGTTGATTCGATTCAGTTAGAATATCCAGACTACTCCCAGAATTTTATTCTAGAAACTGATGCATCTGCGATTGGAATAGGTGCCATCCTACTGCAGGAGGATGATGAGAAGAAACGTCATTACATCGCTTTCTTAAGTCGACGCTTGAGAGCGCATGAATCTCATTATTTCACCACTGAGATTGAAGCACTTGCGATTGTCTACGCACTTGAGTACTGGCAGAAACTTTTGTTAGGCCAGAGGATTATTGTGAGGACCGATCACCATGCGCTGACCTTCATTTTACGAACAAGACTGGCAAACGACAGGATCACACGTTGGACGCTGTTTCTCCAACAGTTTGACTTGGAAATTGTTTACCGACCAGGCAGAGTGAATGTGTTGGCCGACATTCTCAGCCGGAATCCTGAAGCCACTGTGAATGCCATTGACATCGAGGGAGAATGCGAGGAACACCTTCGCCGACTTCGTCATCTACCTGAAGGACAACGACGTGAGGAGGAACTCAGGCATATTATCCGTTTCCTGGAACGACGAATGGATCCACAGGATGCTCGCTATGCGAGAACTGCTGCTGTTGCAGATGACTATTTGATCTATCATCGTGTCTTGTACAAGTTTGTGGACGAGGACCACACTCAACTGAGTGCAGTCATCCCGAGGAGATATCAAGAATCTGTTATTCTTATGGTTCATCTATCCATTGGACATGGTGGGACTGACAAGACCATTGCAACCATCAAGGAGTCTTTTACTTGGAAAAGGCTAGGAACCACCGTTAAACAGTGTTTACGTGCTTGCGACGCATGCCAGCGGAACAAGTACACGTCACACTTGTTGAAGGAACCACCTAGACCAATACTCCCAACTCAACCTAGAGAGTTATACGCACAGGACATTTATGGCCCAATACCTAAGGCATGTCGTGGGAATCGCTTCATTGTTGTAACCATTGATGTGTTCACGAAATATACGATGCTTCATCCGATTCAGAAAGCTACCGCACACCAGATTATCCAGAGAATTAGACGACAAGTGATACCGGAGGCAGGAAAGCCACAGTTCCTGTTGACTGACCATGGATCACAGTACACCTCCGCAGAATTTGCCAACGGTATGAACGAGTTGGAGATAGGTCATGTTTTATCGTCTATTCGCCATCCAGAGAGCAACCCAGCAGAATACGTAATGTCTACTATCGCAAAATTCTGTCGATTGTATTGTCAGGAAGAACACTGTCGATGGACCGAAGTCCTAGTTATCATGGCGAAATGTATTAACTCAACAGTCCATGAGAGCACTGGTCAAATACCCATGGTTTTGCATTTGAACCAGATGCCGATGAGAATATGGAATCGTGTGATTGTAAATCCACCTTGTTTACAACCATCACACGCCAGCAGACTTTTATCTGCAAGGGACACCTTGGACAGGCAAGCTGCCAAACGCTTGAGAAGAACTAGACGCCAGAGATTCAGAGAACCACAAGTTGCGGGAGACCTTGTCCTTTTAAGGAGACCCGGAATTTCAAGTCCTATAGACCGCATATATGGGAAATTTCTGTCTTTATATTATGGCCCCAGTCGTATCCGACTACCTCTGAACAATGGAAGTTATGTGATTGAAGACATTCGGACAGGACAGCGCATTGGAACCTTCATCGCAGCTAATCTAAAAAAAAAATCACTTATGAATGAACTTTGAGTCAAATAAAAATGTCGTCCCTACATTTTATTTGAAATGACGGAGAGGCAGATGAACCCGCTGAGCTAAGGTTCATGTGATATTTTTAATGACACCACATTTATGATGGGATGTACTACCTTTGAACACACCCAGAAAGCTACGAGATGCTGAGAGCTTATACTATTCTCTTTGAAATAGCGGAGAATCGCACTTTTGACTTTGGTGAAGCCTGCTAATAATTTATCTGAGGTCTTATTAATCAATTTTATCTTTCTACGAGACTCAGAATATTCCATTTCGTCATTCAGTATTAGTGAAACATTTTGGAGAATGTTTTTTCACTTTAAGGTATGGTAATATCATTGCAGATAAGCAAATAGGAATGTAAGTAGTCGCTCAACGACTTAGTTTGACGACTTGCTTCCACGAGGAACGCAGTTCCTTGCACTACGTCTGGAGAATCCGCCCTGTGTAGGCGTGTAATTATATCCGTCGCATTAGACCTGGCAAACAGTCCGCTTTTCAGCGAGGAATCATTATCGAGTGCCATCGAGCACAATTGAACTAAGAATCACTGCTGTTGATGTGCAGTGATCAACACGAATTGTATAGTGAATTATTTGGCAAGTATTGTGAAATTTACGACATTACTGTAGCACCACATGTTTACACCCACGTATTTGTGGAGGGCCGAGAGCCTGGTGAGAAAATATACAGGTAAATGTGATATTATTACTTTGAACAAGTGTTATAATAAAAGTACAATATATAGTAATTGCTACGGTGAATTTATCCGTAATAAAACGACGCCCATTTCACGGATGCCACGTGTAATTTTCAAGTGAAAATAATAAACTACTACAAGTCTTATTCTACCGCCCACGTGGTCAACTTTTTCAACACCATGTTCGAGGCCGAGACCATGGGCTAATACCATTATGGTATGAGGGAGATGTCTCGGATGGGACCAGCTTGATTATGGAACTTCTAGAACATCGAACGAGAAGGAAGGAACCGAGGATGCCTTTCCTAGGCATGTCCAGTCCATTCACGAGGTCAACTACAGGGACAGACCGAACCCTGGTCTTTGGGAGAGCCCAGATGGAAGTTCTGATGAGGACGATGCCAATCCTGAAAGCCAGAAGTGCTTTTGTTCAATCCTTGTCGTTAGACAGAGAGCTAAGTGTGGGCTCCTTCATATCGTGAGTTTTGTACACCCTTCATTGTTCTAGTTTCTGGTGGTATAGTTAGATTAGTGTAGTTTGTGAACCAACCGAACTTAGTGACAGCCATTTCATAGGTAGGGAATGTAATTAGTCTAATTAGATGTCATTTATCTACAGCGATTGTGAATCACCCTTGGGTCTGACATTTTGGTCAACCCTGGTGCAGCTTGATGGACGTCGTGGGACGCCAATTTCTGCCTATTGCTAAACGTGACTGTAGTCATTTTTAGGCTTCTTTGTTTAACCCTATCTGGGGTGATTTTTCAAGTCTTTGCAGACTTTAGTTATGGCAATCTGATGCCATGGTTATGTTTTCTTTAACTGCATTTTTTTCAGCCAGTCTATGTTACACCCCTGACTTCGTTAGAGTAGTCGTATCATTTGGATAATCGAATGTAATTACCAGTTTTGTAACTGCATTATATTTCATTAGAGATGAGCTCAGAAGCCATCCAGATCAAGTGTAGACCTTATAAGTAAAAGGGATGTTTCGTTACCCAGCATCGAACCCAATTCCCAACGTATCATTAAGCAGATCCAGCAGAGAGTGGTATTTGCGCCACAATTATTATTTTGTTAGTGTCATGTGTGATGACACGTATTTGTTTGATGTTTGATACAAGTCAGAAATAGTGTATTTTATCTTTGAGAGCAGAGAGCTCCAGCAATGAGTGACATTGCTACCTTTTAAACGTCTTTGTTGTGAAAGACAGAGTTATATGATTGTATTCAGATTTATAGCGTGATTTTCATGCACATATTCTTCGAGGTTTATAAGCTATGGTAAAGGTATTATTATGAGGCCAGTTTTACAGTTATTATCTTGCTTAAATTGCCGGCCTAGTTAGTGTGTTGTGTCATTCAGCGCAGGAATCTTGTAGCCTGCGGCGACAAGAACAGGTTTTGTGTATTCTACCCAGCGCCCGTGTGAGAGCGCATGCTTCTAAGTGAGACAGACTCATGTTAACATAGGACAGAATGCTGTTAGCATTCACTTTCCCTTTCATTGCAATTATAGCTCATGGAACCCAGTATCTGTATCTGATCATATGTTCTGTAGATTGTCATTTGTTAGTTAAACGCTGTAGCGTGTACCGTTGTTTTAACGAGTACAGTTATGTCATGTTTCTATAGTACGTTGTAGGCTAGCCCCGCTAGGGAGGTTTTTCATGTATGATGGTATTTTGTGTACCATGTCCGGGATTGTTCCCGTTGACCAGATATTTAGGGAGGGTAACTGATTGTGTCCAGGCCCGTCCCAGAGTTATTGAACGCGAGCTGTGCGCCGCTGGTAACTTGTGTTATTGTGTGTCCGAGTTGTTATTGCTCGTTGATTGTATTCCGACTTTTGAGTCGAGGCTTTTTGGCAGAGATGATCTCAAGGGAGACGCTCCGTGCCCAGGCTTGTCAGTATTATTCGCCATAAACCAACGATAACCTAAACCGACATCTTAATAATAAAACGCATAATTTTGATAAACAAAAGCTAACTAACGAATTCTTTCTGCTTAACTTTGCTCATTTGCATTTGGAATCTGCTGACATAGCCGTGCTAATGAAGGTATTTCCTGGAGGAAATGACTTGAGGACAGCTGACACTTTTTGTTGCGACTGAAGCTTGCTCGAACCTTGAGTCCGTAGCTGGTGGGGCGCAGGCCATACGATGTTAGACGTAGTCTTCACTACGCAGTCGTCACCGTAATTACACACATTAGATGACTATGGCTTACAAACAGTAAACCAAGGTGTAGGCAGGCATTTGAATAAAACTGTGGTCTCTTATTTATTTATTTGATGATGTAAAAGTGTATGAATCCTCTATGTTACCCTTTTGTGTGCTGATTAGCACTTAGATTATAAGAATGACTTAGATGTTTTTTTTCTATGGCTGATCACTTAGCTTTGAATGTAATTGTTTTTATTACGGACGTCACCGCCGTAATTTTTGTTATTAATTGATAGGACTTAGCTAGATGAATTAACGTTAAATGTAAATGTGGAGATGGTATCATCCTAATTTAGATTTGCTTTGCTACCCTGTTAAATGTAAATTCTGATATTAGCTTGATCTTGTAACTTGACCTAGGGATTTGTATCATACCATTTTCCTAGTGTTGCTGTTGTTGCTTTATTATTGTGAGACAGATCTTTCGCGAGGGTTTACTGTATCTTCTCAGGTACCTGCTCTTTATTTTTGATTATTTATTAGCGTGCGGATTAGCCGATAGAAACCCTCCGAACTAGGCTAGGGGTTTGTAAAATTTATAATAAATTTCCACGGTGTTTTACATAAGTCTGGATGTTTCTTTTCTCAGTCTAGTTTTTAAGGTGAACCTTTCCTTAGGCAGTCTATGACCTTCGTCACCATGTACCACGATCCCCGTGGACTACAGTTTCTCGTGCCGCTTTGGCCTATTTGGAAGTTCACCTGATCCTCCCGGCAGTTAGGTCCGACGGATGAGATGTTAGGGAAGTCATTGCGGTTGTTGGCTATCCTGGCAGCTCCTCTGACGGGCTCATACAATATATCTTATTTAAATTTAAATGGCGCCCAACTCATGTGCCGACGTGAACGTGGTGACCGTCAGTTCCATGTTATTTAAGAGGATCTTAATGTTGATTAATGGTAAATTGACCGGACTGGGACGAACTTAGAAAGTCGTACTGCAGATCAATTAACCGCATGGCATTCATGTTTGATACAAGTCCATGGAGTGAGGCTTTTGTGTTAGATAAATGATGGATAGGATTTTCTTTGATGATGCCTCATCCTGAGTAAATGTAATACCTTGCTTTGATTACCGTTGTCTTTGTAAATGTTGAAGCACTTAGTTTGCATACTCCAGCTGTACTCGTGATGTTTATTTAATTGAAACAAGTTTTATACCACCAAGTAACTAATCATAGCTGTAAGTTCCATTAGAGATTGATCCCTCTCTTTCTCAAATAATTTCTTGCCATGGATGAGGAAACAATTCGTCGTGTGTTTGGGGAGATGATGGCAGGTGTCAATGCCAATCTCCAGCAGATTACTGCTGACTTGGGTGAGAATACACAAGTTGTTAATAATGTGAGACAGAACTTAGAAGTTAACATCCAATCGATTAACAATGTAAGTAGTCATGTGGACCAAGTTAGACAGGATTTAGAAGCCAACACAGAGTCAATCAATAATATTAGGGCTGATCTAACGCAGGTCAGGGCCGACATGGACGCTTATAGAATAGAGGCTAGGAATGATCTTATGGCAGGTTTAGCAGCTGTTAGGTTTGATAATATACGACACCATCAGGAGGCTAACCAGCGTATCGATAGTTTAACTGATCAGATGAATAGAGCTAGGGAGGACGTGCAGACCCGATTAGAGGAGCACACCGCTCATATCCAGACAACGATTAACAGAGTCCAGATTGATATGAGGGCCGACTTGGAGCATACTCGAGAAGAATTTGGGACTCGATTAACTCACGTCGAGGGATTCATGGACACCGTCAAGAAGGACATGGCTACCATGAATATAGGTCTCATACTGATGAGAGGTGCAGCGAATGCAGTCAACAACAACGTCAAGACCTTCGTCGATGGTATGATCGAGGTCAAGGACGAGTTGAACATAAACAGAAAGAATATTACGGAATTAACTGAGACAGTAACAGGGCTACGTGAAACGATTGATGTTCATCGAGAGAAGAATAAGATCGATGTCATGATGTTGAGGGGTGACCTCAATGAACATAAGACCACTATGCAGGCAAAGGTAGCCGAGGTCAAAGATGACGTTGGTAGGATCCAGGATAACATGTCTAAAGTCGAGGAAGAAATCGACTCCCTACAGAAACGATTCGAGGAAGACGCGATAACCGAGAGGTTAGACCTCAGTTATAACTTGAGGACGGCTATTCGCGAAGTCGACACCAACCTCAAAGGCAAAGTTGAAAGGACAGAATTGCAGCTCAACGATCTGGGAAATAAGGTCGCAGCTAAGACTATCCCAGGGATCGAAGTTATCGAGAGACGTCTCGACCGACTGGAGATGCATCCTAGAGAGACACATTTACCTTCACAGATGGGAGACTCTCAGGCAACACCAGGATCGCAATCCGCAGGGATAATGCCTGCACATTTTCAACCGAGCGCACCCATGGAACCGCAACCATCTCAATTTACCGGTTCAGCGCAGAGTCAAGCGTTAAACTTTGACGCACATCCTTTCCAACCCGTACCCAATCGACAGAGTCAAGAGACGAGTACGCCAACGCATAACTATATGCCGAATTCTTTCATACCCGCGCACACGCAGGGGAACGTGACTATCATCCGTTCGAGAGAAGAGCAACCAGCTCGATTCTCAGGCACTGGAAGTGGTATCACTCCAGTAGAGTTTTTGGCAAATGTGGAGAGCTACTTAAGAGACACAATGGTAACTCCGGAGAGAGAACTCCGAGTCATTGAGCGTTTGCTTGAGGGGCAAGCCAGCACTGGTTTAGAGCCTTCCGTTACTCATTTTTAGGCTACCAAGATTTCAGAGAAGCCTTGCTGAGGACTTACTGGTCAAGCGACATCCAGCAGAGTATCAGAGCTGAGATGTACACTCGCCGATACAGCTCAAACACTCCGACGCGCTATGCGAACTACTTCGCAACCCAGCTTGCGAAACTCCGTTGCTTACAACCCCCACTGTCAGAGCAAGACCTGGTAAACACCATCGTTTGGCAATAACCGGCAGACGTGCAACGTGTATTGATCGATGCTGGAGCATCCACTTTTCAGCAGTGCGATCAAATCTTGCGACGATTGGACGCTAACACCGAACAGTTTCCGACACATCGTCAGCAGAAGGCTGACAGGCGTGAAGAGCGACATGTCAACTTGACAACTGTGGACAAAGTGTGCCAGACGCCACAGCAGACACAGACTCAAGAGAGCTCTGGACAGCGCAATGACTATAATCGTGGTCGGAGAGAATGGAACAACACTCCATATGCTAGAGACCAGAGAGATGACCGTCGTAGTCACTGGAACCGGCGCTTCGATCGAGGGACGAACGACGACCGTCGTCACGATAACGACCGCCGAGGGAATAATAGCCGGAACCCACAACACGGAAGTATCCGTAGGGATTACCGCTATAGCAGAGGTTACAATAGAGATCGAGACCCTAGATACCAGACCGATCGAGACTGGAGAGGAAGAGCACGGGAGAGTCGTGAATATCTTCAGCAACTCCGAGAACTTCAGGAAATACAAGAAGGGGGAGATCAGAACCCGACTTCGAGGGAAACACGTAATTCGGCGGAAGAAACGGAGCGAAACCAGCCCGGTACTTCCCGCCAAGAAGGAAAAAGAACGCCGAAAAACCAGTAGATTCTTACCCGATTGACACAGAGTAACTGCCACCATCTTACTCAGGGAGCCAATTCAGGAAGTTCTATTAGACGAACGACGAACGACGAACCACAACTACGAATTGACGCGTTTACCGAAGATTGTAGCTACCCTGAATGGATGTAACGTAGTCATTCTCATCGATACTGGGGCGATGATAAGTGTCATTTCCGCCGATTGCCATGCCAGACTGAAAGCAAACTCTGAGGTGACAGAGCTGCCAGTTTCTGCAGTAAGAGTCAGAGGAGTCATACCTGACCGTGTTGTACCGTGCAAAATCCAGATTCTATGCACTTTGGAAATTTCGAGCCACGTGCACTTGCACGAATTTCTTGTGATGAAAGGCTTGCATCATGATGCCATATTGGGTGCAGACTTCATTCGGAAGTATGATGGAATCATTGATATGGGACGTAATACGGTCGAGTTTAAACCGAACGAACCCATTCAAATGAATTTAGTAGAGGAAGAACCGGAATTTGAATCCGAAGTCAACGTTGTTGAGAATTTAAATGGCAAGGGAATTGAGGAGACACAAGATGCCGACGAAGAGGCAGAACAATTATCAGCACCCATACGAGAGAAACTAGATGCAATATTAAGCGAATACCAGGATATATTCGACACCACACCTGGTGAGATATTGGACTACGAGTACGATCTTGTACTACTGGATGATTCCCCATTCCAGAAGAAGATTTATCCTATCGCAGAGAAACACCGCGAGGAAGCTGCTAAGAAGATCCATGAGATGGAAGCAGCAGGCACAATCAAGAAGTCACCGACTCCTTTCTTGAATCCTATAACACCTGTGGTTAAGGTGGATGGAAGCTTGAGACTTTGTCTCGATGCAAGGGCCTTAAATGAACGCTTAGCTCCTGAGCATGACAGACCGCCCAAGATTAGGGACATCCTCAGGAAGTTTAAGGGAAAGAAGATATTTTCGTCATTGGACTTGGTACAGTCCTACCATATAAGATTATCTGAGCATACTCAGAAGTATACAGGGTTTCTGTTCGATCAGACCACCTATGTCTTTGGAAAATTACCCTTTGGAGTGAAAAATGCCGGAGCTGCATTAATTAGAGCACTTGATGCGAAGCTGACTCCTGAAGTGAAACAGAAGGTGATATGTTACGTGGATGACATCATCATAGCTTCGGAAACAGAGGAAGAACATTTAACAACCTTACGCCTTGTTTTTGAGTATCATCGACAGGCCAATTTTAAAGTGAAATTCGACAAGTGTCGATTCTTCCAGAGAGAAGTGAAATTTGTGGGACACATAATTAATGGAGATGGATACAGGCCGAATCCGGCAAATATCAGAACCGATGCGGCATTTCCAACGCCAACCCGTGTGAAACACGTGAGACAATTCCTGGGAATTCTCCAATTCTTTGCTGCTCATTGTGAGAAGTATTCTGAGACTGTCGCACCACTGCAATGTTTACTGAAGAAGAATTGCAGATGGGCTTGGAACGACGAGTGCGAGACAGCTTTCAGGAAAGCTAAACAGATGCTAGTTGATTCGATTCAGTTAGAATATCCAGACTACTCCCAGAATTTTATTCTAGAAACTGATGCATCTTCGATTGGAATAGGTGCCATCCTACTGCAGGAGGATGATGAGAAGAAACGTCATTACATCGCTTTCTTAAGTCGACGCTTGAGAGCGCATGAATCTCATTATTTCACCACTGAGATTGAAGCACTTGCGATTGTCTACGCACTTGAGTACTGGCAGAAACTTTTGTTAGGCCAGAGGATTATTGTGAGGACCGATCACCATGCGCTGACCTTCATTTTACGAACAAGACTGGCAAACGACAGGATCACACGTTGGACGCTGTTTCTCCAACAGTTTGACTTGGAAATTGTTTACCGACCAGGCAGAGTGAATGTGTTGGCCGACATTCTCAGCCGGAATCCTGAAGCCACTGTGAATGCCATTGACATCGAGGGAGAATGCGAGGAACACCTTCGCCGACTTCGTCATCTACCTGAAGGACAACGACGTGAGGAGGAACTCAGGCATATTATCCGTTTCCTGGAACGAAGAATGGATCCACAGGATGCTCGCTATGCGAGAAC
This sequence comes from Meconema thalassinum, assembly GCA_946902985.2. NCBI lineage: Eukaryota > Metazoa > Arthropoda > Insecta > Orthoptera > Tettigoniidae > Meconema > Meconema thalassinum. Next base: position 1,396,241,111 of record OX336389.2, read on the forward strand.
TGCTGCTGTTGCAGATGACTATTTGATCTATCATCGTGTCTTGTACAAGTTTGTGGACGAGGACCACACTCAACTGCGTGCAGTCATCCCGAGGAGATATCAAGAATCTGTTATTCTTATGGTTCATCTATCCATTGGACATGGTGGGACTGACAAGACCATTGCAACCATCAAGGAGTCTTTTACTTGGAAAAGGCTAGGAACCACCGTTAAACAGTGTTTACGTGCTTGCGACGCATGCCAGCGGAACAAGTACACGTCACACTTGTTGAAGGAACCACCTAGACCAATACTCCCAACTCAACCTAGAGAGTTATACGCACAGGACATTTATGGCCCAATACCTAAGGCATGTCGTGGGAATCGCTTCATTGTTGTAACCATTGATGTGTTCACGAAATATACGATGCTTCATCCGATTCAGAAAGCTACCGCACACCAGATTATCCAGAGAATTAGACGACAAGTGATACCGGAGGCAGGAAAGCCACAGTTCCTGTTGACTGACCATGGATCACAGTACACCTCCGCAGAATTTGCCAACGGTATGAACGAGTTGGAGATAGGTCATGTTTTATCGTCTATTCGCCATCCAGAGAGCAACCCAGCAGAATACGTAATGTCTACTATCGCAAAATTCTGTCGATTGTATTGTCAGGAAGAACACTGTCGATGGACCGAAGTCCTAGTTATCATGGCGAAATGTATTAACTCAACAGTCCATGAGAGCACTGGTCAAATACCCATGGTTTTGCATTTGAACCAGATGCCGATGAGAATATGGAATCGTGTGATTGTAAATCCACCTTGTTTACAACCATCACACGCCAGCAGACTTTTATCTGCAAGGGACACCTTGGACAGGCAAGCAGCCAAACGCTTGAGAAGAACTAGACGCCAGAGATTCAGAGAACCACAAGTTGCGGGAGACCTTGTCCTTTTAAGGAGACCCGGAATTTCAAGTCCTATAGACCGCATATATGGGAAATTTCTGTCTTTATATTATGGCCCCAGTCGTATCCGACTACCTCTGAACAATGGAAGTTATGTGATTGAAGACATTCGGACAGGACAGCGCATTGGAACCTTCATCGCAGCTAATCTAAAAAAATATATCACTTATGAATGAACTTTGAGTCAAATAAAAATGTCGTCCCTACATTTTATTTGAAATGACGGAGAGGCAGATGAACCCGCTGAGCTAAGGTTCATGTGATATTTTTAATGACACCACATTTATGATGGGATGTACTACCTTTGAACACACCCAGAAAGCTACGAGAAGCTGAGAGCTTATACTATTCTCTTTGAAGTAGCGGAGAATCGCACTTTTGACTTTGGTGAAGCCTGCTAATAATTTATCTGAGGTCTTATTAATCAATTTTATCTTTCTACGAGACTCAGAATATTCCATTTCGTCATTCAGTATTAGTGAAACATTTTGGAGAATGTTTTTTCACTTTAAGGTATGGTAATATCATTGCAGATAAGCAAATAGGAATGTAAGTAGTCGCTCAACGACTTAGTTTGACGACTTGCTTCCACGAGGAACGCAGTTCCTTGCACTACGTCTGGAGAATCCGCCCTGTGTAGGCGTGTAATTATATCCGTCGCATTAGACCTGGCAAACAGTCCGCTTTTCAGCGAGGAATCATTATCGAGTGCCATCGAGCACAATTGAACTAAGAATCACTGCTGTTGATGTGCAGTGATCAACACGAATTGTATAGTGAATTATTTGGCAAGTATTGTGAAATTTACGACATTACTGTAGCACCACATTTTTACACCCACGTATTTGTGGAGGGCCGAGAGCCTGGTGAGAAAATATACAGGTAAATGTGATATTATTACTTTGAACAAGTGTTATAATAAAAGTACATTATATAGTAATTGCTACGGTGAATTTATCCGTAATAAAACGACGCCCATTTCACGGATGCCACGTGTAATTTTCAAGTGAAAATAATAAACTACTACAAGTCTTATTCTACCGCCCACGTGGTCAACTTTTTCAACACCATGTTCGAGGCCGAGACCATGGGCTAATACCATTATGGTATGAGGGAGATGTCTCGGATGGGACCAGCTTGATTATGGAACTTCTAGAACATCGAACGAGAAGGAAGGAACCGAGGATGCCTTTCCTAGGCATGTCCAGTCCATTCACGAGGTCAACTACAGGGACAGACCGAACCCTGGTCTTTGGGAGAGCCCAGATGGAAGTTCTGATGAGGACGATGCCAATCCTGAAAGCCAGAAGTGCTTTTGTTCAATCCTTGTCGTTAGACAGAGAGCTAAGTGTGGGCTCCTTCATATCGTGAGTTTTGTACACCCTTCATTGTTCTAGTTTCTGGTGGTATAGTTAGATTAGTGTAGTTTGTGAACCAACCGAACTTAGTGACAGCCATTTCATAGGTAGGGAATGTAATTAGTCTAATTAGATGTCATTTATCTACAGCGATTGTGAATCACCCTTGGGTCTGACATTTTGGTCAACCCTGGTGCAGCTTGATGGACGTCGTGGGACGCCAATTTCTGCCTATTGCTAAACGTGACTGTAGTCATTTTTAGGCTTCTTTGTTTAACCCTATCTGGGGTGATTTTTCAAGTCTTTGCAGACTTTAGTTATGGCAATCTGATGCCATGGTTATGTTTTCTTTAACTGCATTTTTTTCAGCCAGTCTATGTTACACCCCTGACTTCGTTAGAGTAGTCGTATCATTTGGATAATCGAATGTAATTACCAGTTTTGTAACTGCATTATATTTCATTAGAGATGAGCTCAGAAGCCATCCAGATCAAGTGTAGACCTTATAAGTAAAAGGGATGTTTCGTTACCCAGCATCGAACCCAATTCCCAACGTATCATTAAGCAGATCCAGCAGAGAGTGGTATTTGCGCCACAATTATTATTTTGTTAGTGTCATGTGTGATGACACGTATTTGTTTGATGTTTGATACAAGTCAGAAATAGTGTATTTTATCTTTGAGAGCAGAGAGCTCCAGCAATGAGTGACATTGCTACCTTTTAAACGTCTTTGTTGTGAAAGACAGAGTTATATGATTGTATTCAGATTTATAGCGTGATTTTCATGCACATATTCTTCGAGGTTTATAACCTATGGTAAAGGTATTATTATGAGGCCAGTTTTACAGTTATTATCTTGCTTAAATTGCCGGCCTAGTTAGTGTGTTGTGTCATTCAGCGCAGGAATCTTGTAGCCTGCGGCGACAAGAACAGGTTTTGTGTATTCTACCCAGCGCCCGTGTGAGAGCGCATGCTTCTAAGTGAGACAGACTCATGTTAACATAGGACAGAATGCTGTTAGCATTCACTTTCCCTTTCATTGCAATTATAGCTCATGGAACCCAGTATCTGTATCTGATCATATGTTCTGTAGATTGTCATTTGTTAGTTAAACGCTGTAGCGTGTACCGTTGTTTTAACGAGTACAGTTATGTCATGTTTCTATAGTACGTTGTAGGCTAGCCCCGCTAGGGAGGTTTTTCATGTATGATGGTATTTTGTGTACCATGTCCGGGATTGTTCCCGTTGACCAGATATTTAGGGAGGGTAACTGATTGTGTCCAGGCCCGTCCCAGAGTTATTGAACGCGAGCTGTGCGCCGCTGGTAACTTGTGTTATAGTGTGTCCGAGTTGTTATTGCCCGTTGATTGTATTCCGACTTTTGAGTCGAGGCTTTTTGGCAGAGATGATCTCAAGGGAGACGCTCCGTGCCCAGGCTTGTCAGTATTATTCGCCATAAACCAACGATAACCTAAACCGACATCTTAATAATAAAACGCATAATTTTGATAAACAAAAGCTAACTAACGAATTCTTTCTGCTTAACCTTGTTCATTTGCATTTGGAACCTGCTGACATAGCCGTTCTAATGAAGGTATTTCCTGGAGGAAATGACTTGAGGACAGCTGACACTTTTTGTTGCGACTGAAGCTTGCTCGAACCTTGAGTTCGTAGCTGGTGGGGCGCAGGCCATACGATGTTAGACGTAGTCTTCACTACGCAGTCGTCACCGTAATTACACACATTAGATGACTATGGCTTGCAAACAGTAAACCAAGGTGTAGGCAGGCATTTGAATAAAACTGTGGTCTCTTATTTATTTATTTGATAATGTAAAAGTGTATGAATCCTCTATGTTACCCTTTTGTGTGCTGATTAGCACTTAGATTATAAGAATGACTTAGATGTTTTTTTTCTATGGCTTTTTTTGTCGTGTAGCCTCCTGAGAGGCCGAGTGCAGGTCTTACTAGTCGACGCCCGTGGGCGACCTGCGCGTCGGGATGAGAGATGGAATGGATGAAGATGAATGAAACTGGGCAAGGATGTGGAAGGAAACGGCCGTGGCCTTTCAGAAGGTACTGTCCCAGCATTTGCCTGGTGTTGAAAATGGGAAACCACAGAAAACCATTTCAAGGACAGCCGACGGTGGGGCTCGAACCCACGCGTCTACCGAGTCAGCAGAGAGCTTGGCCCCTTGACCTAACGCAGCGCTTTAGCCCGCGTATCCACTACTGTCGGTTTTCTATGGCTGATCACTTAGCTTAGAATGTAATTGTTTGATATTACGGACGTCACCGCCGTAAATTTTGTTATTAATTGATAGGACTTAGCTAGATGAATCAACGTTAAATATAAATGTGGAGATGGTATCATCCTAACTTAGATTTGCTTTGCTACCCTGTTAAATGTAAATTCTGATATTAGCTTGATCTTGTAACTTGACCTAGGGATTTGTGTCGTACCATTTTCCTCGTGTTGCTGTTGTTGCTTTATTATTGTGAGACAGATCTTTCGCGAGGGTTTACTGTGTCTTCTCGGGTAGGGACCTGCTCTTTATTTTTGATTATTTATTAGCGTGCGGATTAGCCGATAGAAACCCTCCGAACTAGGCTAGGGTTTTGTAAAATTTATAATAAATTTTCACGGTGTTTTACATAAGTCTGGATGTTTCTTTTCTCAGTCTAGTTTTTAAGGTGAACCTTTCCTTAGGCAGTCTATGACCTTCGTCACCATGTACCACGATCCCCGTGGACTTCAGTTTCTCGTGCCGCTTTGGCCTATTTGGAAGTTCACCTGATCCTCCCGGCAGTTAGGTCCGACGGATGAGATGTTAGGGAAGTCATTGCGGTTGTTGGCTATCCTGGCAGCTCCTCTGACGGGCTCAATATCTTCACTCTTGAAGCATTGTCATTTGGTTATACTGGCATGGAATATTCAGAAACCCAGTTATATAGATTAGGTGACCTTAAATGCACGAATTATCAATATAGGCGATGGGTGCAATAACCAATTAGTCGTTTTTCCTTGCCTATTTTCATTCATAAAAAAGAGGCTTATGAGATCACCATGTGTGTGTTTGTGTGTGCACGCGCGCGCCTAAGTGTGTGCCCCCCTAATAACTTCTAACTGACGGGAGAGATTTCAATGAGACTCTGTGAGATCATAGTACTGTTTACGCTCACCCCTACATTGCCCTTCAAATTTTTATTACAGCTCACCAATCCATCATGGCGGCTGTGCGAATTATTTCACCGGCATTCAATAACTCCGAAACTATTACTGATATCACCCTGAAATTTAGTACCTTCAAACACTTGTTATCTACGAAACGAACATGATGGCCAAGCGAAGTTGAAACTTTCAAATATGCATTTCGAGCGATTTAATCATCCAAACGCAATGAAGCGTGGTGCAGCAAATGTTAATACACATTGTAATGCACTGACATCTCATTTAGTTCAATTATTTACATAACCTCATGATGGCGTATGTGCGAAATATTTCACCGGCATTCTATATCTCCGAAATTATTACTGATATCACCCTGAAATTTTGTACGGTGTTAAAGGGCACTACTACAAGTTTACCTATGAGTCTTTCAAAACCTGTTAAACACAAAACGAACATGGCGGCCAAGTGAATTTGAAATTTTAAATAGTCTTTTCTCGTGATTTAACCATACAAACGCAATCAAACTGGATACAGAAAATGTATATACACATTGTAATGCACTGGCATATAATTTCGTTCAATTTTTAACATAACCTCAACTTGGCGGCTGTGCGAAATTTAAAAATTTAGTTTTTATTTTCTTGTGTATTAATCATTTGATGGAAGTGAACGTTTGAAAATGAACGCACGCAATTATCGTCATCTAATATTACATTACTCTATGGCGTAAAAATGTAAAATTCCAAAATGGCAACCATCCGAAATAGAAAGATAGATAGATAGATTTATTTTGTCTGGCAAGATTAGGGCCATTGGGTCGCCTCTTCCATCTAACCAGATTATACAAATGATAAGTAATGAAAAAATATATATAACTTAAATCTAACAATATTACAATGTTGATATAATATAAAATATATACGAAATGGATTAGCTTGATAATGAACAATACAAATACAACTTAAATCTAACAATTTTACAATGTTTATATAATATAAAATACATATAAACTGGATTAGCTTGGTGGTGTAGGCGGTAAATTGTTGCATTGCTAGGGTGAATAACTAAGATTCTTAGAAGTAAGTTTAAAATTCCAGGAAGGTAAGAAAATACAGAAAAAAAGTAGACTAATGATTTAGACGGTTCTCAATATCTATTAATCTATGACAGCAATCAAACTGAAATTGTGTATGTCGATAGAGGCTATGAACGAAAGTGCACCTATGGGACTTCCAATAACCTGGTGAGCACAAATCCAACATGGCGGCGACGCGAAATTCAAATATTTAAATGTACTTTTTTCACGATTTTACCATCTGAATGCAGTGAAACTTGGTACGGCACATGCTTAAACAAATTTTAATCCACTGTCATCTAATTTATATCAATTGTTTTCATAACCACAAGATGGCAGATGTGCGAAATTTTAAAATCTCGATTTTATTTCTTGTGTCTTAATTATGCGATTTAGATTGAATACTATACCTACACAATAATCTTCATGTAATAGTGCATAACTCTTAGACCTACATACATAAAAATCACACATGGCAACCATCCGAATTATTTAGACGGTTCTCAATATCTTCGAATCTATTACTGCAATCAAACTTTAATTTTGTATGTTTATAGAGGCAATTAACATAAGTAGGATATATAAAATTAGGCTGCATAGTTCTTCACGGAACTACTTGTTTAATAAAGCAGGAGCCATCTATCGTTGCCATAACGAAATAATATTTGAAGTGTAGACACAGAACACATTGAGTAATATAAATTAAAAACTCAGACATTTACAGTGTCTCAAAACTTTGAAATTGATTTCCTCAAAACAGTGTTATCTGACTTAAGTTGGTACTGCACCCATCGCCTCAATTTGGTACTTTATACACTAATTCGCAAAGTGTCCGAAATAAATGGCAAAGGTTATCCAATCTAATTGCAGACTCAAATATGCCAGAAATTGTGTTCATTGTAGAAACTTGGTTATCTCCCGAAGAGCAAAGGTTTTTCAATATTATAGGCTATGAAAGTCAATTTTTCTCCAGAATGCAGGATAGAGGAGGTGGAATTGTAGTTCATTTAAGGAACCCTATTATGCTAACTATTGATATCAGTTAACTCTCCTGATATCCCTTACAATTTATTATTGATTCAAGTGAGTGGATTGGAGAGCAACATTATCATTCTGGCATGCAATAATCCACACTTAACATGTTCAATGGAATTTCTTAAAACTCTGGAAGATATCTGTCATAAATACAGTAATTACATGCGTTTCGCTATTAGTGATTTGAATATAGATAAACTTATGCTATGTAAGGAGGCCACTGAATTGAACAGATTATGTGTTATAACCAAAAATGATGTAATACCATCTATCCCACAAGAATTACTAACAGTGCAGCCTTGTAGGTGCTATTTATGTATTATATTTCATGATTTTAGTGATAATAATTTATTGGTCTGGGATGTAGACATGGTACCAAAAATCAATATTCCACGAGTATAAGTAACACCAAGAAAACACCGGGTGAGTTAGCCGTGGTGGTTACGGCATGACTGATGGCAGTCGCTCACATCCGGGAGGCGAGGAGGTTCGAATCCCCCCGCCGGCAACCTTGAAGATGGTCTTCTGTGGTTTCCCATCTTCCTTCCAGGCAAATGCCGGGGTTGGTCCCTAACTATAGGCCACAGCCGCTACCTTCCAACTCCTCGTCCTTACATTCCAACTTCCCTCCTTCCCTCCCCAACGGTACTTGTAGCTCACCCATTGGGTGTCCGTCTCGAAGCAGCTACAAAACTGGCGAGCCGAACATGTCCTCGGACACTCCCGGCACTAAAAGCCATACGCAAAAAAAAAAAAAACCAACCAAGAAAACGCATGAGTACCTTTATGTATAAAAATCTGTTGATTATTAATGAATATGATAGCTGCGATACTGTAATAGACAAACTTAATAATTATATCATAGAAGCTAGTACTACTCGAAATACTAAAGAATGGAAGATTATAGTTTTACGTGACCGTTAATCTCGAGATCATAATCCACGGGACCTCGTTTTTACGTGGAATCCGAAGCATAGGACATGGCATTTCACTTTGAAAATCTCACATGCATCTACCAGAAATCGAAGCCGGTCCGCCATGGTGAGAGGCCAACAGCTTGACCGCTGCTTCACCACGCCCCCGAAAACACTCAAGATGAAAACCAAAATTCAAAGACGAATAATCATAACAATAACAATAAGAAAATTAAGCAGAAATGTCCGTGGATGACTGCAATGCTATCTAAGCTAATTGAACAAAAGTACAACTTTTACAGTAAGCTAAAAAGACAACAGGTAATGTTCAAAATGGGATGTGAGTATATCTCGCAACAATTGGTAAGTGACTATCAACAGATATGTAAGAAAGTGACTAAACTTAAAAGCGACCTGGAAAATGCTTATTTCATAAATCGACTAAATCATACATATAATAATCAATGGAAGATCGTCAATGAGATCCATACATTTAATGTCAACAAGACTAACAATATTCACTTGCAAGACAACGAAGAACTAGTCAAACGGCCAGAAGATGACTCCACATTATTTAATGATTATTTCATGAATATAGGAAACAAATTAGCTAGTAATATTCCTGTGCAGGAGAATGAAAATCATGGAACAGGACCTCATAATTCATTATTTCTAAGTCCCACAAATGACAACGAAATTGCTCTAATTATAAGAGGGCTAAAAAACAGTAGCAGCAATGATGCATACAACATAAGCAATAATTTAATACAAAGTCTAGCTGTACACCTAACACCATTTATAACAGAATTAGTCAACAAATCATTTAGTGAGGGCAAAGTCCCAAAAAAGTTAAATATTGCTAGGGTTATACCGTTGTATAAAGGGTCAGATAAAGTTGATATTAATAATTATAGACCCATCACAATTGTCCCAATTCTATCAAAAATATTGTAAAAAGTTGTCAAAGATAGATTACTGTGGCTTCTTAAGAACAATGGTTATTTCTATCTCTATCAGTATGGGGTTTTGCCCAACGCAAGTACCAGTAATGCTGTTGAAGATATACTCATCAAACTACCGGAATATCTAGTCTCAAATTTGCTGGCATCAGGTATCTTTATTCATCTGAGGAAATAATTTGATACAGTTGACCGTGCCATATTACCACGCAAATTGGAAGCAGCAGGGGTTAGTGGCCTAGAACTTAACTGGTTCGTAGATTTTTTATATGAGAGAGTTCATTTTGTAAGTTGCATATGCGTAGAAAGTACTCCTCGAAGTATTACAATTGGTGTGCCTCAAGGATCTGTATTGCGACCAATATTACTTTAGTATCGATTAATGACATAAGACAACTAAAATGTTATGACAGACTGTCATAATTCGCGGAAGATACTATTTATTTACACTTGAAAATGCATTTATAACTTTCAACAAGAAATGCAGCACGATATGAAGTTAATACCGATATGATTCACAGTAATTCGAATAAGAGTTAATCATACTAAAACTAATTACATTATATTTCTTAAACCTTCATTCCATCTTCCACATGGTATAACTTTGAAACTTCATTATGTCATAATACCCCGAGTTCAATCAACATAATTCGCGTGTCTTACCATAGATGAATCACTATCTTGGAATGAGCACGTTGCAACCATTTGTGGTAAGCCATTCGCATTTTAAGTCGACTGAAATAAACATTTTCTCTAGGACTATTGAAGAGTATTTTTCAAGCACTCATTGAACCCCATCTCATATACATAATTCAATTCTGGGCATGCTGTTTCAAGGATTGCTTTGAAGCGGTCAACTTGTTGCATAGGAGAGCACTGAAGATACTCTTTAATCTACCTATTTTCACACCAAGCTAATTGGTAAACCAATATATTAATGTACTTTCTCTAAATAATCTCCGTAATAATGCTTCAGCAATCATGCTATATAAAATGAAAAACAAGATGTTCAGTAAAGAACATATAGCATACTTTCTCCTATATGCATGGGTATAGTTATAACTTTCTGTCCTTCGCAAGGAGTATAATTGAATGTTGGTTGTAGTAGCTTGTTGAAATACAACGTGCTATACGGATATTAAACTTTGATTGATTGAATCCTCACCTGAATTATGTATACATACATACATACATACATACATACATACATACATACACACACACACACTAATACAGCCATCACAATAACACAGGTTATAAGACAAAATTCAACACTCACCCAAGTACACGGGACTAAATGACCATGATTTCCATGCATCACAAATGAAACATCAGAAACAACAACTTCCTACCCAAATCCTTCCTCGTATATAAGTACACACACTAATAAGCCTACAGACATCACAGTGACACAGGTTATCAGACAACTTCTACACACACCCAAGTAAACGGGGCTACAAGACTATGATGTCGCAAAACCCCTAAAGAATCAGCAACAAAAATAACTCTCTACCGCATATCAAAGTCAACGAATATTAATCGCGGTATTCGAGTGTTGAATTATGTGGTGTTATAAGCATATTTCCGATTGCAAATACACACTACAGTATAAGATACTATATATTATATGCTTAACATTATAACGTGTGAGTAGTTATAAATCAATAAATACCAAAAAGAACGAAGTAAAGAAATTTGTACCTGCAGTGATTTGATCCAAGAACCCACAGACTAAGAGCCCAAGTCTTTGCCATTACGCCACGGATGCCCTACGATAATGCATGATAAACAACTGGTTTAGTATAACTGTATCATAGTTTGTGTAGAAATCACCGATTCCATTAGCGTTTTCTGGCATTTCTAAAAACCATTTGATACTAAATATGTATTATATTGTTCTGTACATTCCTAAAAGAATGTAAACTTAGGAAGTTACGGAAGTATATGTATTTAGGAGCATATATAGTGGCCATGTTAACGATGGGACGGCACGCGCCCACAACGATATGGCACGGTAAGCCTGACCTGTTAGTCAGTTCTACGGTTTCATATTCTATCATAAGATGCTAATATCTCACCGGACACCTCTTTGAGTACAGATTAAACCTACCTATGTACGATAACTGAATTGTTTAGGCCATGCCTTGTTTAATCATAAGTTACGGTTAGTTATGATTCATACATCCACCACCTTGCAACTATTTGGCTGATGACCTTGTAGTTTGCGAAAAAGATGCTTCCTACATTAAGGTATATTGTTGCAAAATTTGGTAGAGATTGGATGATTAGGTCAGTCGTAATTTGATTTAAGCTCAGAACTTTTGGGTGTGCTCCATTCCTTTTTTGTTATGATGGCGGCGACATACATTATGACACTGAGTTGACCCTTCCTAATGCTACCTCTGTGCCAAATTTCGTTCAATTCTGTTTCACCGTGTTTGAATTGATAGGGGGAATCAATTTGCACACATACATGGCCACCACCTATAAATTATTGGACTGATGACCTTGTAGCTTCGGCAAAGGACTCTTCTTACATAAAGTCATGTTGTTGAAAAATTAGGTAGAGATTAGATGATTAGGTTGGTCGTAATTTGCTCTAAGCTTTTAACATTTGGGTGGCCTCCATTATGTTTCCGTCACGATGGCGGCGATATAAAACATGACACTGAGGTGCCCTCTGCTTTTGCTGCCACTGTACCAAATGTCGTTCAATTCGGTTTCACCATGTTTGAATTGATAGCTGGAATCGATTTGCACCCATAAATGACCACCATCTGCAAACTATTGGGTTGATGACCTTGTAGTGTAGTCAAAATATGCTTCCCACATAACGGTATGTTGTTACAAAATTTGGTAGTGATCAGATAATTAGGTTGGTCGTAATTTGATTTAAACTTTTAACATTTGGGTGGCTGCCATACACACTATGAGGGGATAATATTGGAATATAAACCGAAATGAAATCATTTGAATGAATTGAACTAAACCTACGAAATGATCAAACGACTAAATAATTGATGAATTTTCTAAACTTTAACTATTATGATTATTATTATGACCGACATTTTGGAAGCTGATTATTAGGGTACACAAATCATAGGACGAGCTAACACGACCTTCCAGACTAAAGTCGTAATGTCACGTGATCCCAGTAAACGTGAACATTTAACAACCATGTGGGGCAAAGTGCTGTGCAGCTATGCCACTACCAACGTTGTAACATGCACTCAGATGACGATCCAAGGCAAAGAGCATTCGGATTCGCGTAGGGAGGAGTGTTATTATTTAATTAAAAATATGTTTAGACATAAGAGTGTCCATTTATTTATTGAAACTGTATAATGTGTGCATCAGATTATTGTTTTTTATATTCATTCAGAACGGTTGCTTTATTAGCTTCGAAATTTACGTTGCCACAGATGCTTATCATCTTGTGTTAATTTCAGGTAAGATTTAGATAACCACCAATTAAAATAGATTTAAATGTTGGAAGTGACACCATCATAGCTTAGCATACCCGGTATTGGTGCCTTAAATGTAAAAATGAACTTAGCCTTGTGAGCGAGTTAAATGTTTTGTCTTGCTGTAGATTCACTGCCAGTAATTATTCGTATCTTTAATGACTTTTGTAATTGCTTAGGGATAATTCTCGCGTGTCACATTCTTAGCTTTGATTTTGAACTTAATTCTTTCTTTTTTTATCAGGACTCTCGCGAGGGTTAATTTAACTTCAGTTTAGGGAAACGTTGTTCATTTATGTATTTTTATTCTTACTAGCTTTGCGGATTAGCCAAGATTTCAAACCCTCCGAAGTAGGATAGGAATTTGTTTTATCTGAATACATTTTTAACGAAACTTACTTAAGCCTGGACTATTCATTTTTAGACTTTGTTTCTTTTGGAGGTTTGTTTCCTCGGCACTTCATTGACCTTTTCTCGCACCATTCCCGATACACTTGGGGTTATTGGTCTTGTGCCGGAGCTGGTGTGAGGACACATCCCAGCCTCTCAAAGTGTGAGCCTGAAGGTTAGGGAAGTCGGGAAGACTATTAGCAACAGATAGACTCCCGATGACATTGTCTGACGGGCACAGTATATAGCCTTTACTCGTCTATATACGTATTTATACTGTACATTATGTGTGTATATACCTGGTGATGTGCTCTTCTATGCTAAAGCGAATGATGGGGATTCGGGAGTTGATAAGGAATCTCCAAACGCCAAGCTATATAGTCCAATTTACTACCTGTTTTGTGCTATAATAGTATGATACTAAGATAATATTGGCGCATACAGATGTGCAGCTGTGCTATTATTTGAACATGATTGAGCAACGATCTGACCGTGCGAACACTCATAATGAACTAAGGTTACGCCTGAATCAGGGTGTATACTTACAAATATTGTACTTCGATTTTCAGGTGGGTTAGTGATGTGAGCACATTGTGTAACAGGGTTTACGCTTGGTTGTGATACATACTACTTCAGTTATTTTAAATAAATTACAAAAACAATTAATATAGTCGAGATAATCCAACAGATGGGTACCATTGATAGTAAGGATACATGAGAAAAAGACATAGCCTGCCCTTCTTTCTCCTAAATGTGTGGTTATAGTTATAACTCATTGTTCTTGTCAAGGATTATAATTGAATGTTCTTGTGATGAACGTTAGGTGTTGTATCCTACATAAGAGATCCCGTTTCCTCAGTTTCATTATAATTCTGCATTTTCATCCAGAGGAATTGATTTAATCATTGGAAAAACACCCATCGACCATCTTGAATTTATGGCATCGTTTATCATGCGCCTTTTCAATAGAAAGCTTATGATGTGAGACTACTTATTTGCTGCGTTTCGTCATTGTAACTGTAATAAATAGTGTATTGCCGATATTAATGTCTTACGTATTCAAGATTGCAGCTATATACTACTGCAGTGTGATAGTCTTATGGGTAATGCAAGCACAGTATCTTATATTTGTCTCCCTTCTTACACATTTTCGTGTTAGTTGCGCAAATGGATTCTGAGTTATTTATTTTTAAGTTCTAATAGTAAGCTCAGCAACCATCTTAAATATATGGTAGGGGTTTTCTTTTGCCTTTGGCATAAAATGCCCTTACTTGGTTCTGTATTATTGCCAATGATGGATATTGTATCTCAAAATTAAATGGATGATGTGTTTATTTTATAATTCCAAGATGGCCACTGTGCGCTAAATTCAGTGCCATTTTACTTTGAACAATGGCAGTGAGATCGTTTGTATGATACGTCACTCTCGTCAGATTTCACGTTAATTGTACTATTATATAGTGACTTAATTATATTCAAATTTTAAGAATACGCCTAGTCGTTATCATGAACATATGTAGTCGCTGTTATTTTGACTTGGTCATGGGAAGACACTCACAATGTTGCACATTACTGCTAATTTTGGTTGTTGTATCCTAAATAAACTTTGAGTTATTCATTATATTATTCCATATTTTCAATGTGGCCGCCTCGCGTTGTACTCAGTGTGATAATTATGGAAATTTCTGCAAAGTCTCTCTCATGGTATATCTTTCTTTCTTTAGTAAGTTTCATTTTAATTGTGCGATTACATTGTGAATGATTCACTATTACCTATTATATATCACACGACTCCGTCTTGAAAATTTAGAGTCACTGTTATTTTCCTTGCGACATACTACTTGTATACTCCATACACGTTGCTACCTTATCACTATTTTTAGCCTACTTTTCACATTTTGCAAAAATGAGGAAAAAGTAGACTTATGAGATCGATCCGGGAAAATGTGTGTCTGTCCTTCTGTCTGTCTGTCTGTCTGTCTGGCTGTGTGTGTGTCCCCCTCTATCAACTCCTAAACGGCTGCAGCAATCGAAACCAAATTTAGTATGAGTAAAGATGTATACCGGAATATCTCACGCCCATATTTGAAAATGATGTCAGAGCTACCAAGTGCTGAAAAACGCACTAGAAATTTGAGCTCCACGTTGGATATCCTGGAAGGTATGCATGGGAGCTATTCCGAAATTGGCACACATGTAGATAATACTATTTCAGTTTAATTTCCAGGAGGCCATACATGGCAGTGTTGCCAAAATAATTTTAAGCCTTCTGATAGGTCCAATTTTTAAATGCATATTACTTCTACACTATCAACTGGATTTCAACCAAATTTTGAATGTAATATGTGTACATAAACAGACATAACAGAGCGTATTCTAAAGAGCCACCATGGCTGCCAACTGTTAATAATTGCTCTCTCTATTGTCTTTATCCAAATACCAATATATCTGAAAGTATGCAAGCCGAAAGCTTTAAAATATGCACACTTATAGTACCTGACATTTTAGATTAATTTGGCGTAACTTATATACTTCAGTTCTACCAACATGATTCTAAGCCTGCTGATAGAACCAATTTTAAATACATGTAACTTCTATACTATCAGTTGGATTTCAACCAAATTTCGTGTGTGCTATGTGTAACATAATAGATATGACTCTCGGTATTCTTAAGAGCAATCAGGGCTGCCATTTGTTAATAAATGCTGTCTATAATTTGTTTACCCTAATATCAATATATCAGAAAATATGCAAGCCAACAGCTCTATACATTACACACGTATAGCACCTGACATTCTAGATGAATTTGGAGTAATTAATAGAAGTCAGTGCTGCCAACTTGATTCTATGCTTGCTGATAGGTCCAATTTTAAAGTACATGTAACTTCTATACTAACAAATGGATTTCATCCAAAATTGGCACAAGAAGATATCATAATATTTCAGATTATTACTAACCTGCACAAGCATGACATTGTTGCCAACATCCTTTTACGCGTGCTGATATATCCAATGTCTAACTGCATGTAACGTCCATTGGACTTCAACCAAATTTTTATTCTATACATTTAGAGATGGAACTAAGAATATATTCAGTCACCAGGGCTGCCAACTGTAGTGCTCTATTAGGCTATATTATACCAGGAATACTTGGAACTAATTAGACATTTCGATATTACCAACTTAATTTCGTCATTATTTTAGATAGGTTCATATACTGTAGATTAATCATTGGCATGAAAAGTAGGCTCTTTAGTTCGTTACGGAACTTCTTGTTTCTAATTGTGGTTTAAAAACATAGAAAGTTGTTTCTTTCCGAAGTTATGAAACCTAACCATGACCGCTGCACCTCATAGTCAGTGTGATAAATTTATCAGTAACGCTACTGACGGTTCATATAGAATACAAAGGTTCACGGTAATTGTGCAACGACATCCTGGGTTACTATTTTTTTATACTTTAATAGTTCGCCTGTCAACCTACTTCTGTCTATGGAATCACTGGTCTTTTACTTTGGGCATACGGAGCGATATATGTGGTGCAATTTCATTGTTATGTGTCGTTATTATAGCTCTAAAGTACCGAAATTAATTAATTAATTAATTTATTTATTTATTTACTTATTTGTAAATACCTAGATGGCAGATTTTCGATATTGTCAGTGCGATAATCTTCTGATTAACGCACATGAGAGCTCTGATAAGATCCTCACCTCTTCGCAAGATTCGTCTTCTTTACCCAATTTCATTCGGAGTTGTCAAGTTTAATGTTCTAATATTTCGCAAAGCTGCCATCGTGATTGTATGGAGAGTCTGTTTTTGGCCTTCATCATGCAAGGTCATATATACGTTCCTAATTTGTCACTAATTTCCGTTACAGTAGCTCTTTAATGTTGGGATTTATTTACTAGTATACTTTATAATTTCATGATGATGGCGACGCATATTCACTGTCACATAAATGTCACGTTGATACCAGTGGATCCTTATGTAAATCCACCTCAATAATTTGGTATAGATCCGCTGATTGTAATAATAATAATGTTATTGGTTTTACGTCCCTTTTAACTACCCTGGCTTTTAGAGACGCCGGGGAGCCGGAATTTTGCCCCGAAGGGGATCTTTAACGTGCCAGTAAATGTACTGACACGGCTCCCTCGCATTTGCGCACCCCCAAATGCCAGCTGACTGCGCCAGGTTTCGAACCTGCAACCTTGGGCTCAGCAAGCGAGACCGTTACCCCTGAGCCACGCAGCCAGACGATCCGATGATTAGTTTAGTTATAGTTCTATTTAAGCATTAAACACTCAGGTGGCCGCCATTTTGTTTTCGTTAAGATGGCGGCGATATATAACATGCCAGTGAAATGCTCTATACTAGTGGTATCTCTATAACAAATTTAGTTCAATTTTGTTTTGTAGGAATTGATAGGGGTTGGGGGCTACATACATGCGTACACATACAGGCACATGGACATTAAGCTTCATTTTAAAAATCGAAAGTACGCTAAGTGAATGGAGACTCTTCCATAGCCCATAGAGAGAGAGATGCAGGTTACAATATTGAGCGGCATAACAGTCTACCATGTCTGGTCGGGATAGTTTCATGAGTTAACTCTTCTGGCCTTAACATTTCAACCGCCACATTAGAAACTCATCTCATGCCATCTCTAAATCCGTAGAATCACAGCCGAAATACAATAACAGTCTACAATGAAAATTAATGAATGAGTGAATGGATGGATGGGCGGATGAGTGAATAATTAACTGGCGGTTTAGTTGCTGCGGATCAGGCGGTTATGATGTATCTCGCACATTAAATGTTAAACTTGTGTGTGCGGTAAATGAGTTATCACTACTGAAACCAGAAGGCTTGAATACGAATGATATTCCGCGAAAATGAACTGTCGATCCAGTTTTAATAAGATGTTTCAAAAACGTATAATTCCAGGGCCTGTTCTGTGAGACATGTGCGTCTAAATTTTACATCTTAACCTGAGGCGTAGCCCTGTGCGTTTAGTCGCTCATCACGACCATGACGGGAAGGAGCAGCAAGTTTGGACACAGGAAGTTCGAATTTCGGCGCAATCAGGGGCTATCGTGTGAGGTTTGTCCACACTATCTTCAGGAAAAAGCCAGGTTAGGAAATGTAAAGTTCCAGGGCGCCTACCCCATTCCTGAACCAAATAATTACAGTTACAGACTAGTACAATAACCACAGTAACACAGGTTATCAGACAAATTTAACATGTCCCAATTACATGGGACTGGTGACCATGATGTCCTAAGTGCCTTCAAACAACGCAAAATCTGAGATCACAACCTCCGCAGACTGGTATACAAGGCTTCAAACATACCTTCACATTGATACTAAAAGCCGAGTCTCCCGGTATAAAAATAACAGCTAAACATACCAAGTTCCTTGTAGCATGTAAGCTCAGTGACTGACAAAATGCTTGTGACATCACGCCAATTAAGTATTACCTATTCATAACTTCGCCGTGTACACGCCATATTTAAGTGATGGCCTTGTGGTTGCTCGTATGATTATTTTGTGTTTCAATTATAGTTACAATAATTACATTATCATAAATTATCTCAAATAGGCGACATAATGCCATAAAACCATTGGATGTGGAACTGCATTCGAAATTATAAAAATATACCAGCATTGGTTGTGTTCTCTTTCCCTAAGGATATGACCTTGGGTAGAAGTAGGCACAGGGAATCAATACAGATTTTCAACTTACGTATCCGAGTTATATTACTTTCTCTTGTTTTAACCTACATCTTACCTCACCTTACAATTTGGGACTGTACAATAATATAAGGTGGTGTTTATTACTGAATTTAAAAATGCGTGTGTATAGGTTCAAGGAAAATTAAAGTACAGGAAAAATGCATTCCACATAGGCTGAACAATTTTATTTCTATGAGAAATTATTTTTCATCATGAATCTGCTTGTTCATAATAATTGGTATAAGTCACTGCTACTATTTATTACGTAAATATCTACATTCAGTCACCGATGGACATAAAAAGGATAAAGAAATATCGTACCAATTCATTTTAGTGAGATTTACTTAGGCTATTTTACATATATTACTAAAGATATCTTCCTGAACACAATCTGGTTATAATATTGGGAATATTAATGAAAATGAAAATCATTAATAACTTTATAAAATCTCAAAATAAATATACGTACCATAAAACGTAAGTAACATAGTTATCTCATTCCAACTCTTCAGCGAATTGCTGCACCATGCCAAATGTTGAATATTTTATCACATTTTTTTTTTGGCATTTGGGATGTTAGTGCTTTGGAACGTCATGTACACACTGTATTAGAAATAATTACCAAACAATGTTTCAAATGTGATGTACAGGTTTTCTAACAAAAGATAACGACTGGAGAAGTGTTTTGTTAAATCCAATTTCAAACAGCAAGTGAAAAGTTGAGTATATTCCAGAAGTATTTCTAAACGTCGTAATAGCTGTGTACAGCTCTTTCTATGTTAATGGTATATTTAATTTATATTTTATACATGTTTTTGAACCATTTAGAAAACGTACAGACAATATCAGATGCTTACATGCAAAGAAATAAATTACATCAATACTCTGGTTAAAGGTCATCTTCAATTATCGAATGATTGATAATCCATCTGGCACTCCTACTAGTGCAAATGTCAAGTCATGGAGGAAATACTTTACGTGTATTTGGCTGTATTTGGAGAAAGCCTGTTCAATATTTAAATTGTTCCTTTCAATTTGACTTAATACTACACATATCCTGCACCTAAAATCGTCACAGTGTGAACACTGACAAATGTGTCCATAACGGCATGTAACGAATGATTTCCCACAAACATTATAGTTTGAGGCATGTGTTCTAGTCCATATAATAGTTGTGGATTTCTGACAGAAATAAAATTACAGTAGTAACCTAGATATGTGTCAAGTGGTGAGGCTGTCTTAAAGTTCGGGAGATAGCGAAGCTGTAACTAGAGGCAGTTACGTATCAGTGGGCTGAATCGGCCTTCTCTCTTGGTGGTCATTGCGTGCCATGCCATTTGAACATCGAGCGAATTCTTCAGTCGAAAGTTTCCGGTACAAAAGTGTTTCACTACAGTATTATCCTAATACATGTCACCACTCCACAGCGTCTGACAATCGTAGTAGCAACCAAAATGTCAGCAAACATTGCTGTCTTTCGATTCTTAAATGGATATAACTTTTGTTGTACCGTTTTTGCAAGCTCCAGACCTGATGGTAGACAATGGCACAGGAGATAACTTCCAAGTAGCATGGTATCATTAGGGTCACGATCTGAATATACAGTGCGTTTGCTTACGGGCGGGGCCGAGGGTAGCATTGCTTGAAATGTTTGTAAAAGATCCATTTGAACTGTGCAAAAAGGCATCTTCCCTAAATAGTTGCCATCTCTTTATGAACTCTGAAAGTTAGGTCTGTGTCAAACACCCAAAGGGAGGTAAACAATTCGAAAATTTCTCCTCAACAACGCTCCCTAGACCCTCTCTATTCTAAATAAAGGCAAATATTACTTTATAGGATAAGCCCTGAAGAACCATTACCATAGTTTTTGATGCACCCTGTGGAACACCTGTGCGATGGTAATTACTCTCCATAATTCTTGTTGAATCATATTAGGGACTAGAGTCTTTCGGTTACTAGTCTCATGTGCTTGAGTGCTTGTGGACATTAACAGAAAATATGTGTTTTCCATGACTGTGGCAGTTTATCCATAGAAGTAATTTATCAGAAAAGACAGTACCGAGACTTGGATTTACCTAGAGTGAGTTTGGAAAATCCCGGGATAATTTAAACTCACAGTGGCAGCTGTAAACACCGGCATTCAAACCTCAGATCTCCGAAATTCAGTTTCTCAGTTCACTCGTGGAGTTGACCTTAGACAGCTCAGAAAAGCCAGTAGCCTATGTCCTCAAAAATTATTAATATACATAATGATTATATTTGAAGCTTGCTCTGCATTAAGTAAACATTATACACAAACCAGGATCTTTGTGTCTGTCAATTGAGGGTAATTGTATCCAAGCATAAGCAGTTATAATATGGAAATAGGAGTGTCAGGTTTGGCCTGTCAGATTAACCTGTAGGGTCATCTCGCGTGGGGATTCGTAGCCTCTTAGTTGACGCATATAAGAAAAATACGGAGGTCAGTTTAGGGTCAGTAACATGAAAATGAAGACCCATTAATTTTGACGAGTGTGAAGACGGATTCCCAAGGGTTAAGGTCGAAGGTTGAAGGGCGTGATGGAGATGAGCCCCAACCTGCCGTATTCGATGGAGCGACCGTGAAACATAGAGGTTCCCTGAGACGTCAGGCCATGTACGAGACAGTCTTGAGCTTGTATATTGTATCTATATTGGAAGGGTTCAAAGGCATACAAATATCCCTATGCGTTTGGTTTTATAAAACAAAAATATGAACAAAATGTTCAGTAAAGAACATGTGGATCATATTCTCTACAAAGTGTGGATATAGTCATAATTCTCTGTCCTTATCTATACTAATATAATCAAGCTGAAAAGTTTGTGTGTTTGTTAGTGAGTTCAAACGCGCTAATCTCTGGAACTACAAGTCGGATTAGAAAAATTCTTTTTTTTATATGATAGCGAGATTCAAGAGGAATAGTTTAGGCTATGTTAATTTTCAGACAGACCACCCCCATTCCCTGCACTTACGCCCTTTGGCTCAAATCTACACCGTTTCACCGATTAGAACCAAAATGTGTACACTTACGCTTGAAATTTATGACAGACCGGTCCATTTCCAGCTTTTAGGCCCTTTGGCACAAATCTACTCCTTTTCACCGATCTGACCCAAAATTTGTATACTTACCCTTTGGAACCCTGCAAGTAACACAGTCTGCATGAACTTTCGGACAGACCACTCCATTCCCTGCATTTTGGCCCATCGGCACAAATCTACACCGTTTCACCGATCTGAACCAAAATGTGTATACACACCCTTTGGAACACTGCGGGTAACACCGTCCACTTTAAATTTCGGACAGACCACTACATTCCCTGCATTTAGGCCCTTTGACGCAAATCTACACCGTTTCACCGATTTGAACCAAAATGTGTATACTTATCCTTTGGAACCCTGCGAGTAACACTGTTCACATGAAATTTCGGACAGACCACTCCATTACCTGCATTTAGGTCCATTGGCACAAATCCACACCGATTCACCGATCTGAACCACATTTTGTACACTTACCCTTTGGAACCCTGCGGGTGACACTGTCCACTTTAAATTTCGGACAGACCACTCCATTCCCTGCATTTAGGCCCTTTATCACAAATCTACACCGTTCCTCCTAATTGCACCAAATTATACATACATTTTGAAACCCTGCTGGTAACACTGTCCACTTGATATTTTGGACAACGCTCTCCATTCCCTACATTTAGAATAATAAACAAACTGAACTTGAAAACCATGTATTAAGGCCCTAGAATCATTCATATCCGTTGTAGTGTAACTGTTAGAGTACTTAAATACTCTATTGTTGACTGGCAATTCGGGCTGCATCATGTCGCCCCCTACCAATGTTCTGGTGCAGAATTGCGAACATTGTTAAATCTTGCGCTGCTTATAAATTGCAGTCACGGGGAGTAATTAGTGCTAAAAGATTTCTTTTGCCCCATAAAACAGTTATCATCATGAGCATATTATGCACCGGTATAAGTGCAATGGTGTTGGTGCAATACATTGAGGTTATCAGCTGCAATAAGCGTTGACGCTTTTAAATTTACCTTAATCTATTCCGAAACTTATCGTTGAGCGCTATGTGGCGATAAATGATACAATTGCTACCTCAGGAGTTCGGGACAGCCGAAGTTTTCCAGAGTGTTCTGATTGTTTTCCTACGGCGCTATGCGACAAAAGACGACACTATTGGTCTCTACATTTCTAACAGACAATGAAAAAAGGAAGCTTGTAGTTTAACGTGACCGTTAATCTGTAGATCATGAGCCACTGGACCTCCTTTTTACGTATAATCCGAACCACAGGACATGGCATGTCACTTCGAAAATCTCACATGCACTGACCGGGAATCGAAAACAGACAATGAGATGTAGGCCCTAGGCAGTGTCTTTTATTTTACTTACTCCTCTTTTCAATCATTTTTAGAATTTTGTTTGTAAATTACATGTGTCAGTGCTGTAGTTAGAAAATAGCCGTTTCCCTATACATTATTACCATTATTATCATTAGGGGAAAATTACCTAAATGGTACGTCCATTATACTGTATTGCTTATCACCTTCACTATAACCACCACCTCAACCACCACCACAAAAAGATATATCTAAAAAAATCTGGTAGTTTACGTATCATGAGCCAGTTCTGTAGTAGTATTCATTATCATCCATAAAACAAATAAATCCACCGGGCGAAGTCGGGCACTACTGCTAGTCAAGATATATAATTGAATGTTCTTGTAATGAACGTTAACAATTGTACCGTGCGTAAGACTCCTCGATTAGTAACTTTCGGTGTAACTCTGCTCTTCCATCCAGAGGAATAGGTTCTGACATTGTAAATGAACGTCCATTCTCCATCTTGAATATATGGATTCGTTAATCTTGTGCCTTCTACAGAGAAAGCCTCGTATGTAACACTGCATACTTAATGCGTTTCATCATAGTAACTGAAATAAATGGTGGATTGTCGATATATATATATTATAATTTCAAAATTGTGGCTGAGTTCTATATGCAGCGTAGTAATCCTATGACGAATGCTAGCGAGGTCTCTTACATGTTATTTCTCTCTTAGAAAATTTCGTGTTAATTTTTCTCATTACAAAAGAACTCCAGCCTTCGTGCCGTATCGTGTGGCGTAGCCTTGTTCGTTAAATCATGCACCACGGCCATCAGGGCAGCTGCAGCAAGTCCGGAGGTCGCAGCTTTGAATCCCAGCACTGACAGCGGCTATTCTGAATATGTTTTTTCTGGGGTCTATCCACACTATTTCCTGGCAAATGAGAGAACAGTACCTTTTTTCAAGTCCTGGGGCACCTACCTCATACCTGTTCCTAATGTGGTTACACACGCTGCTACAGTCATCACATCAATACAGGTTATCAGGCAAGTTCAACACATACCCAACTACACTTAAATGATGACCAAGTTGCCCCATGCTCCTTAAATGAATTAACGACAACAAGCTTTCAGCCTTTAATATCACATCATATTTTTCAATAACCTAACTGCTATCATGGAAACCGGAAGGCCTCTCTGTCACTGGAAACAAATGTATGTATTTTGATAAAATGGAAGCAAAAAAATTATATTTAAAAGGGCCAAATGTCCGTGTGTGTATATGTTTTGTCCCGCCCCCCCCCCCCCCCCCAAATCAAGACCTAAACGACGAAAGTGAATTGAAGCAAATTTTTTACAGAGGCAGAGTTAAATTTGGCACCTGAGTGCCCTGTTTCATATCGCCACCGCCTTAAAGAACTGAAAATGACGGCGAACCAAATGTCTACTGTGACTATGTATAATCTTTAAAGAAACCGAGGCTGCCAACTGTTGATAAATGCTCTGTACATATTTTAGCCTATTTTCATTTCAAGCGAGTTAATCAATGCATAGCAAGAGAATATATTGTTCTGCCTTTCGGAGAACTGAGGTACGAATCCCAGAGCCGTCACAATCCTAGAACGTAATAATGCACGTACTACTACAAACGTCACAATAATACGGATTAGCCAAAGACTTGTGCTCGTACACTCAAATGCACACACAGACGATCTAAACACAGAAGTACACGACGGTCAATATTATCCTTGTCTCTAATGAAGCTGTTGCAGGAAACTAAAGGAATGTTTACCTGTCTGCTTGACACGACTGAATCATTAATTGGATTTCTACTGGAAAATAAAGAAATCGTGTAAATACGTCAAACGCAACGCTACTGAGTGCTTGTTGCGTATTACTTCCATGAGTAACCACTGCAAGGAAATTAACCGTCTGTGGATCACAACCGATCTAACTGAAACAGACCTCAGACACACGCTGCTTGTTCTCCAGGGGATGAAGTTAATTAAGTATCTTGGGTTAGGTTGTGTACCTTACGTACAAACCGTATGGTTGTAATGTAGTCAAATTTTCTTGAACTTTGTGGGCAGATTTTATATAAACAAAATAAAGTGTGTTGGCATGCATGTTGAATTGATTTTCATATCTTTAACATGAACTCGATACCAACCTAAGTCATACTGGAAGTGGTTTTCCGTGGTTTCCCACTTCTATTCCAGGTCAAATGCTGGGATATTGCGAAATTCAAGACTTGCCACCTCCGCACTCCTAACTTCAGTTACAAATACACAAACTAATGACACAGTAGGCTATTAGACAAATTTAAACACTCACAAGAACACAACAATGTCCAAACGATGTCCAAACCCTTGAACTTTAAAAATAAACATCATATATTGACACCACAGGGAACAGCCAAATTAAGGTCACACGTGCTTTGGCCCATGATTCATGCACTGTGAACGTTCCACTTTGTAACTGATTGTTCTATGAAGCTACTCTATTCCGAATATTGGCTACGATAGTGAAACCACACTTGTAACTGGACAATTTTCAGCCAATTTTAGCTACTTAAAACTCAGATTTTGTACTTGAAATCAATACCAATTTGAGGGCGAGTGTATAATAATCATGCCAGTGAAAACACCGGCCAAATATACGACAGTTTGGGTGCAAAGAGTGCGATGGCAGTTGCAGTGAGAACATAACGTAATGTTGTTTCCGCTACCCGTGACGCAGTGGATAGACACGTGGTTATGGAATGCTATCTAGCTGGCGGTGGTTTAATCGAATGGCTGCAAATTTTAAAGCCATCACATCAAGAGGAAAAAATGAATCTGATCCTTGAACGTGAACAGTACTTTTTAATATTCCCGACGACTAAAATGTAGTAATCGGACCGATAATGACGTTTTGGTAAAGAAAGTCAAGTGTCCAACGCAAAGGTTCTCACTTTCTAACTTTGCGATGTGCTCTGCACTAACTTCAGTATGTAAGCCTCTGAAATGGTAACGCGGTGGACTCCGGATTGAAAGAATACTTGTAAGGTAGAAAATGTTTAGAATTTGTTTTCGTTGCGTTTTACCAAAGTCATACTACAGAAATGATACGAGATCACAGTTGATTATTAGGTAGAGGGAACTAGTAATATAACGAGCACATGCATACTCAGGTTGGATTCCATGAAAGTTACATGCATAGTATTCGAAAGTGATATTACATAGAAAATCTTAGTACTTGGACGTATTTTTCTTAAAATTTAATTTTAAAATAACTTAATGGCCGACCATAAGAAATTCTAAGGAATACGTAGGCTATACTTCGATGCGAGCATTGCAGATCAGAATCTCCTTCTATATGTCATTTTAACATCCATGCCAGGTTTTTAAAGCATGGTTTACGGTGTTCATTTAATGTTCTGCCATTACAGGTCACGTGGCATAACCTACTAATTCGATCGAAATCTCTATAAATTAGCACAATTCAAGGTACTCTTTACAGAAATACACTCCATGTGAATAAATGTGGTAATGTGACTTTGTGACTTAATATTATATCCCACTAATACGGGGCATGGGCTGTCGTTCAAGAAAATATGCCTACCGCTTGATTCAAACCACTATTCTACCCGTTCTCGCGCACCTCCTCTGACCGGACGTAACCGATTCAGCCACAGTTACAACATAGATACTGCGCGCTACACGTTTACTAGTTAACTACGGTCGTCCCACCTCAAATGTCAAAGTCTTTAATCATGATTTATAGTGTTCATTTTACTTTCTACTATTGCAGATCACGTGCCATAACCTATTATTTCGATCGTATCACGTGTACGTGCGTACTTTCAAGGAGCAATAAATATGATATAATGTTTACAGAATGGTCCTTATTATTTTGCGGGAAAGTGTTCATGGTCGGTTATTCCTTGCTAGACCCATATGCTCAATTACATTGCTGTCACACAGGCAGGGTGGAGAGCAACATCGGTCATCCAGAGAAATGTAATGGGTTTCATAAAACTAAAAAGTAAGAAACTGGTGAACCCCTCTACATAAGTGTTGCCAATGAGCAAGCGGGAACAAAGGCTACCACTGTGCCAATTAAAGTTCAACACTGGCTGTAAACCACTCGTAGTTCTTATCCTAGCCATCGGCAATCATATCACAACGCTTTCATCAATTTATGCTTCTAATAAGACTAAAATGTTTATGTTCTCCAAAAACCGATAGGCGCACACGTTGCAAGAAATATTAAAAAACATTTTTATTTTAATTAATGTTGAGAACAAAACATTTTGTAAATTATGTTCATTGAACTTGCTAATGTCTTTATTATGTGATTAAAACTTCACATTTTCATAAATAGGTTTCAAAATGAGTATAGACACAGGCGCATTGCTACACTTCATGCAATGCGACTGATGTTGGGTTAAACGAGAATAATGCAAAGGAGAAACGTGGTACCCATTACAACCAGGTCATGTACTTATAAGGGTTGTTATTTGAATCAAGCGCGAATGATGGTTATAAAAGCCGCGCCCGAATGGTGATCAGCTGACCGATGACGTAATAGAAACATCAGCATGTACTGTCATCGCGGCAGGAGATGGCAGTCCAACACGCTGTGACGGGGTGCCGGGGGTCTTGCAGTACGCATGCGCGGTCCACCTATTCCAAACTTAAATATATCGGCTCCCCGCATGTCAATGGTTATTATTGCTGCAGACGACACGCAGCCAGTGAAAGAAGGAATGTGCTGAGTGAGTGAAGCAAGTAGTGACAAACGGAATGCTTTTGGAATGTGCGATATGGAGTGAGCGGGAAGACCTCTGCAGTTCAAACCCGACTGCCATCTCCTGGCGCGATATCAGTATAAAGCGCTCCGTGCTCCCTGGCCATTTTGTTTCCAAGAGATGACCGAACTGTAACCAACACCTACTGCAATTTCTCATGTAATTACGGCTAAGTTGCAATTATTCCTCGTATGTAATAACAAACATGATGTACAACTGCTGGTATTACTTAAAATCAAAATATTACGATATCAATGCATAAAACAGACCAATATTTTTGGGGAGATTTTCTTTAATTTCTCGGCAACTATGAAATCAATTTACGTAAAATTTACTTTGTATCAAGTTTGAGTTTTTCTCTAGGGACTTTCCCAAGGGCTCACACAATGTTGGACGTGGGTTGGCGACCATGGGACGCCAGCTTAGTCCGGCATTGCTTCCAGTTACTTGTGCTAGGCTCATTTCTGTCATTTTTCCTGTCGACCTTCCCTGGTAAACTTTCGTTCTCTTCCGACCCCGACAGTATTACAGTAACCGAGGCCCAGGTAGTCTTCCCTCATCATGCCTTAATGGGCCCTTTGTCTCATTTTTAGTGATCCATGGTTCTTCGAGGAGTCAGACCTCTTCTTTTATTGACGTGGTATCTCCTGTCTTCTGATCAAGGCCCTAAAGGAGGCAGGGTGTGTGCATTTATGGTGCACCGTGAATTGGGCTACATACTCAAGGGCTCAGGGCTAGTGAGTTCAGGAGTTGGCAACCCCGAGAGATTCCTGCGCTTTGGTGGGAAGCATCGTTTGACTGAACTACAAGGCCATCAGCCTAATAGTTTGCAGATAGCAGCCATGTATGTGTGCAAATTGATTCACCATATCAATTCAAACACGGTGAAACCGAATTGAATGAAATTTTGTGCAGATGTAGCACTAGCAAAGGGCACCTCATATTCATGTTTAATGTCCGTAGAACACGTTGTATTTCAACAAGCTACTACAACCAACATTCAATTATACTCCTTGAAAAGGACAAAGAGTTATAACAATACCCAAGCATTTAGGAAAAAGTAGGCTATATGTTCTTAACTGAATATCTTGTTTATTTCCAGTTTGTGTTTTAATTCTTAATTTTATTAATCTTGATTTGAAATGTCGTTGATTCATTTAGGGGCTTTGCGACATTGTAGTTATGTAGCCCCGTGTAGCTGTGTGTGTGTGTGTGAAATTTGTGTGATAACCTGTGCTATTATAATCGCTGTATTGGTGTGTGTATTTGTACTTCAGATGAGGAATGGATAGGAGGCGACCGCGGCCTGAAGTTAGGAATCATCGCGACATTCGCCTGGAGTAGAAGTGGGACACCACTTCCAGGATGGCTGAGGTGAGAATCGAACCCATCTTTTCTCATTTTTGCCTTACGCGGCTAAGTGTATCGCGTCACAGCCCTCAGATCAGAATTAAATTTCTTAGCAGAGCCGGAAATCGAACTCGGACCTCCTTAGTGCTAGCCAATACGCAACGAGGTGGAAGAAAATATGTCTTGACGTACACGAAAGATTGATGCTTTTCAGTCGGTCAACATGATTGTACTCAAATGAGATGGGTTATTCCCTAATCCTGAAACAAATACCTGAGACTAAAGAAATTAACTTGGATGACCAGTTTCGATCGTCAACCGAGCATCATCAGATCCATTACACTTAGGCTGAAAAAAATTACGTACCTTACAGTAGTCGCATATGATGTGTAACATCTGACATAGAAGAAACCTCACGTGAAATTGTTGATACACCGGTATTTTATAGTATTATTGGCACAAATATTAATCTATTGTAAAAGGGAGTGTTTTACAGATATTGTAGTTTATAATACGGAACTCATTTTATTAGATGATTTGTAGCTTCCACCAGCACTAGCCTAAATAAAGAATACGATATGGATCAACTAGATTAATAGACGCGGCACCGTGCATAACCTTAAATTCCTTATAAACAGGTCCTCTTCATTCACAGACCAACACGTAATTTCATATGGAGTCTGTTAAAATGAGTCATATTGATATGATAAATATCGTTTAAAATGATAATCTGGTAGCAAAAATATCTACCCCGTCCGGGATTCGAATCTAGATTCACAGTCATAAGCACTAACCCCACGGCTATTTCGACTACGCAAATTTTGTTCAGAAGATGGTGGCTTATTTCCACTTTCCAATAATACTGCATTACGGAATTAAGTTTCATTTATATTTTTCTTGTTTCGATGATGCTCCTGCTTGAAATTGAGTTTAAAATGCCCTCTTGTGAGTAAAGAGAATGTATTCAGTAATAGTTCATGAAGGCTTGCTCAATTCTCATATAACCACAACGATTATATTATATTGATGACTGCATTACCGTTATGTGGGTTCATATTTGAATAGCCATTGTGCAGAAACATAATACTGGCAATGCCGACTACTTACAATGTTTGATATTAAGGCATTTTACCATTTAAATACTGATACGAAGACTTCGAACATGTACCATGCCATTTGTTTCAATCACTTGACACCAGATTTCGCATGAGCGTTTTCCGTTCAGCATGGCATAATACATTCTACATGGCCGAGAATACGTCATGGTATCAATTTCCGACACCGGGCGCTCATTGTTTCTCGTACCACTGCCAGCTGGGTCTTACCACTGCCCGCTGGATCGATCGATCGAGTTGGCAATGCATCATTTACTTCCGTTCGTTCCACCACTGCCAGCTAGTACACTTCCGTTCGATCGATCGAGCGGGCAGTGCATACTTCCGTTTTCCACCACCGCCAGCTAGTACACTTCCGTTCGACTGATCGAGCGGGCAGTGCATACTTCCGTTTTCCACCACTGCTAGCTAGTACACTTCCGTTCGATCGATCGAGAGGGGCAATGCATACTTTCGTTCGATCCACCACTGCCAGCTCGATCGTTCCGATCCACTTCTGTCCCCAATTTTCAAAATCACTCCCTCAAAACTATCCAGCAACCGAGCGGAAAGATGTTACACATCAAAAAATGTCAGAAAGTATGGGTGAGAATATTTACAATATTATTTACACTTCTTTAGTTGCGGTGTTAGTTGAGATAGTTCAACTCGTGAATACTTGTTGTTAATAGTCTATGTGATGTTTAATCATTTGCAAATTTCTGTACTTGACTGAGATTTTTGTCTGTTTTAAAATGAATAGCCTATAGTATTATCGTAATTTCAGTCAGTGCCAGAAAATATTGAGTCATTATGACGAAGAAACCACAATTGTCGATAATTACGTAAGACATGCCAGTTTTCTATGTTGATTTGTCCATGGACTAAACACCATTGGCTTGACTAGCACAACAAAGGCATCGTTTCATGGATTATGTTCGTCGACGTTATGTATCCAGAGGTATTAGTGCCCATTCCAAATGCAGTGAATCACTAATGTCCCTCAGTGTAAGAGGCTTGGGCACAGACAGGTGAACCTAAAAGTCAAAGTGTTATCAGTTCTTCAAATTAGGTTAGTTAGTAAGACAGAGAAGATATTAAATTCATTATCTTGCTACTGCTTGGTGAAGCGATGTGTTATCCTGTTGATAGATACAATTGCAAGGAGGGAAGAATCTCCTGGATGCCTCTCCATTAATGGATGTTAGCGACCACATGATGCATATTTTGCTTATGAACTGCGATGTGGAATAATTTATCGATGCTGGGCAACCCTGTCCACTGTTGTATATTATCCACCCAGGAAATCCTTCTTAGGCCCCTTTTATTTGTCCTTCGATCTTTCCTTCCAGTATCAACTTGAGAAATCGATATTTGTTCTGCAAGATATGTCCCAGGTATGCAGTTTTTCGTCTTTTAAAGGTGCATAATAAGTTTCGTTGTCTGTTTATTGTATGCAGTAATTCAATATTAGTTATTCTTGCAGTCCATGGTATCTTCAGCATTCTGCGGTATATCCACATTTCAAAGGCCTCTATCTTCTATGTTGTTGCCACATTTATTGTCCATCCTTGAGACCCATATAGAAATACAGACCAAATATAGCAGCTTACAAACCGAAGTCTTAGGGTTAGATTTAAATCCGTACTTGTGAGGATTTTTTTGAATTTCACAAAAGCATTACGGGCGTTCTCTATACGACATGTTATCTCCATATCTGATCTCGAATCCACACATAGCCATGTTCCCAGGTATTTGAATTTATCTACTCTTTGTAATGGGAAGCCATTAAATTGGAGATGTACATTTTTTAAAAAGTGAGGCTGACGTGTGGCAATCATGAAATGCGTCTTTTTTGTATTGATGGTCGGACCTATCATGTTGCTGTATTCCCCTACCACGTTAACTAGATGCTGAAGATCATCTAAATTATCTGCAATCAAGACTGTATCATCTGCATAGCGAATGTTGTTGATGAAGGCTCCATTAGCGTTTATGCCTATTGCTACATCACTAAGTGCTTCTTGAAATATACTCTCCGAGTACAAATTGAATAACAGAGGTGACAGAACGCACCCTTGCCGGATTCCCCTACAAATATTAACCAAGTCAGTGATCTCATTATGAAACTTAACTTGTGCCGTCAGATTCCAATAATCATTTTCTATACAACGGATGCGAACATAAATAATGCGCAAGATTTGTTAGGATTCCTAAGTAATGGTTGGGTATATGCGACTCGTGTATTTGCATTCGTAGTTCAAAGCCATGCCAGAAAAATATGCTTCAGACTAGAACACTGTCATTATCACCCTCAATTTTCTCTCAATTATCTCTTAGGTGGGAATCACGCCATGTATACCAGCGTCCGTTCTCTTCTTCTATATAGCACAAACTGCAATTTATGGGAGCAGCCAATGTTTTGAAGTCTATTAAGCTACTCCTAAGCAAACTGAGTGACTTGTAGTCCACATAGGCATATCGATTCGTACTTTACTCTTTACCGGAGTTATCTTTCACCTCATGCAGAAATGGTCCATAGTCACCACATGTATGCCCCTGTGAGGTACTGAATCTGTAAACAGTGTGTTTTTGGTCCACGTTCATTATTGGGGCTCGCAAACATCGAACGAAATAAGCAGTATCTGCCCTTAACTCGTTACCCTAATAATATGGCACTAAACTTGCAGTACTGCAAACCAAAAAGTGTAATACGGGAAAGGGTACACCCCTCTACATGATTCGATTGTATTTAGACAAAGGGCGCTGCGCTGCTAGCAGTAAACGTTACGAAATAATAAATGGGAGCATGTTATCACGTTTGGTGTTCCTATAATTTTTATCTCTATACTTTGTTCCAAATGGAAATAGAAAAGTAGAATAGAGCAGAGTGATGATACAAAGGGAACACAACATTAATTAAAATTATACACTATATCACACCGACAGCATGCGAATGACAATTTGAGAGTGTCTACACTTATTCATCTCCACTATTCAGGCAACTGTCCCAACGATGAACAATTTTTTCGCCAACTGCCATGAAGAAGGACGCTAGTATTTTAGTTCCCGAGTTATATTTATTTGTCCAATTCATACTAATATATTTGGGGTGCTCTAAAAGTTGTTGAGACCTGATGAGAGTTATATAATGGTTCAATTCCCTGTTGTTGCAGACATCTTCATTGATATAGTTGTGATGGATACAAGGGGAAATATTTATTGGTCAAACATCAATTCCCCTCGATTTTCCTTAATTCCACTCGGTCCTCCAAGGGACCCAAAATAAGTTCCTCAACTCCGCTCAGGTTTTTGCAAGGGGTCGGCAAAGGGGTTATCCCCAATGACATGTCATAAACCTCCTGCTCGCATACCAAGGGCCGGATCAAACACCTTCTGCAGCGCTTGACCGATGGCGTGGTGGTGTTCGCAAGACATTGTTGTGCCATTGGTCAACCGCTCTGATGGCAAGTCCGCTCATTCGTTAAATCAGTTATAAAGTGTTTGGCACATTATAACATATATGCCAGAAAATACAAATGATTTAAAATTAATCATAATATTCTTTTAAATAAGTCTGCCAAGTTTTCTATATTTTTCTACAAATTGTATGCATTGTTTTTAACTTGTGCATAATTAAATGTTTGTATGTTTTTTTTAACTTAGTCAGACATTATAAATTTAAATTTAGATAACAATAGGTGTATAATTTGTACCTAAAAATATTCTTTCGATATCAGCTGCGGATGCTGAAAATACTGTTTTCCAGCCTAGAACGGAAATATCAGCTCCATTCAAAAATTCGCTCATGCACTGCAGAAGGTGTTTGACCCGGCCCTTGGTATGCGAGCAGGAGGGTTATGACATTTGTTTACGTCATTGGAGATAATCCCTTTGCCGACCCCTTGCCAAAGCCTGAGCGGAGTTGACAAACTTATTTTTGGGTCCCTTGGAGGACCGAGTGGAATTAAGGAAAATCGAGGGGAATTGATGTTCGACCGAGTGGAATTGATGCCCGCCCTATTTATAATATTCCTGAAGCCGTAACCGATAACAATCTCTCTATCTACTGTGTGCAGATATAAATTTGACTGTTGTTGCTGATACAATACACGCCAGGCGCTGCTTGGTGACACATTACTAGCACATGGAATGGTTGGAGTTCTCGTAGACGGTTATCCACTCTCAATGTAAGATCTCCTTATTAACGTTGAGAGTGCAGCGCGTCCTTAGAGGTCAGTTAATTGTGTAGGTATCTGTTCCATGCAGCTCTGAATGCATTCTGGAAGAAATGATATGTGATGGAATGGCACAGTGCAGAAACAGCTCTTGATACAGGCGTTGAGCAGTTCTAAAATTACGTCAAGATTCGCCGTACACCAAACACATCTCGGTGTATTCAATCATCCTGATCCCTACCGTCTTCCTCCACGACTGAATAAAAAGTAACGTGCTATGCGTCGCAGTACATCCGATTTCAAACAAATTATAACTGACATAAGGAGGCTACCGATGGTGCTTACCGACTGCCAACCACACAGAAAATCAAGTGGAACGACCACCGAATCCACATGGGAGTGAATATGAAGATACACACTACACTACCAAAATAAAGGGTGTGGAAAATTGATTCAACTTTATCATCACTGTAGCATCGAAACGGTACGTTTTCGATATGGGTTCCTAATGCAGATGTTTTACTGTATACTTGGACCATTCTGCAACTTCTGGGCGTAGGTTAAATCTCACCTCTTGTCATTTGTCTAATAGGTTTTCATTTTACTTGTAAGATGGTATTAGTCTACTATCGATTTTTGCAATAAATGGAAGTAGACTTATGAGATCTACAAAAGGCCAAAAATTGTGAGTCTGTGTGTCTGTAAGTGTGTGTGTTTTGGTATGTCTGTCCCCCATATCAATTCAAACACGGTGAAACCGAATTGAACGAAATTTGATACAGAGGTAGTACTAGCAAAGGGCACCTCAGTGTCATGTTTTATATCGCAGCCATCTTGACGGAAACGTTACGGAGTCCACCCAAATATCCAAAGCTTAAATCAAATTACGACTAACCTAACCATCTGATCTCTGCGAAATTATCCAACGGCGTACCTTCATGTGGGAAGCGTCGTTTGACCGATTTACAAGGTATCGGCCTAATAGTTTGAATATGGCGGCCGTGTATGCGTGCAAATCGATCCCCCTGTCAATTAAAACACACCGAAACTAAATCGAACCACCATTCGTACAGAGGTAGCACTAGCAAAGGACAACTCAGTGTCATGTTGAATATCGCCGCCATCATAACAAAAAAGAAATGGCACCAACCCAAATGTTCCGAGCTTAAATCAAATTATGACTAACCGAATCATCCGATCTCTACCAAATTTTGCAACAATATACACTAATGTGGAAAGCGAGTTTTGCCAAAAGTACAAGATAATCAGTCAAATAATTTCAAGATGGCGGATGTATGAATCATGCACGTATTATAGCCTAACCGTAACTTACGAATCATCAAGTTTGCTCATCGTACATAGGGAGGTTTAAACTGTTCTCAAGGAGGTGATTGGTAGGATATTAGCATTTTAAAATAGAATATGTAACCGCAGTAGTGTCTATCAATTCAGGCTGACCATGCCACATCGTGCTTGTCCGTGCCATCCCGTTGGGTCACAATGGCCGATATTGTTTGCTCGGAAATCCATATGCGTCCGTAACTTTGTAAGTGTATATCCTTATAGGAATGAACTGAAGAAAATAATACATATTTAGTATCAAATGGTTTATACAAACGGCAGAAAACGCTAATGAAATCGTTCATGGCAAGGCAAATAGTCTAGGAGGCAGTTATACTGAAACTGTTATTAACGCAATGTTATTATTGCTCGTGTATGGCGTAATGGTAGAGTCTCTGACTCGATAGACTGGAGGTTCATGGTTCAAATCCCAGCAGGTTCAAATATTTTTACTTCGCTTTTTTTGGTATTTATTGATTTATAACTACTCGCACGTTATAATGTTTCGAATTATTTGCAATCAAAAACCTATAATATCAATACTTATAACACCACATATTTCAACAGTCGACTACAGCGATTGTAATTCGTTGTCCTTGATCCGCGGTAGAGTCTATTGTTGTTGTTGTTGTTGTTTTTGTTGTTGATTGTTTCGGGGTTCTGCGGCATTCTGGTCTTGTAGCCCCGTGTACTTGGGTGTGTGTAGAAGTTGTCTGGTAAACTGTGACACTCTGATGTCTGTAGTCTTACTAGTGTGTGTACTTATACACGAGGAAGGATTTCTGTAGGAAGCTGTTGTTGTTGTTTCATTTGACATAAATGGACATCATGGTCATTTATCCCCGTGTACTTGGGTGAGTGTTGAATTTTGTCTGATAACCTGTATTCTTGTGATGGTTGTATTAGTGTGTGTATATATAATTCAGGTGAGGATTCAATCAATCAACGTATAATATCCGTTTAGCACGTTGTATATCAACAAGCCACTACAACCAACATTCAATTATACTTCTTGTAAAGGACAAAGAGTTATAACTATAGCCATGCATTTAGGAGAAAGTACGCTATATGTTCGTTACTGAACATTTTGTTTTATCTATTGTTTGGAACCAATCCATGTATATATTCTACGCAATGTTGTATGTATAATCTAGTGACACAAACACGGGTTATTAAGAAGATTTTAAATGGACAGTTATCACACTAGACAGATAACTGCGATTAATCTCACCCCGAAATGAAATAACAGTACATGAGTTCGATACTAATGAATGGAGTTTTATTTATATCTTAAATTAACTTAAACTGTGTTTAAACAATCCAGAAAATAATTAATTTTATAATAATTGAATTTTAATTTGTGTATAATAATTCAAAACGAAGCCAACCTCCCATTGGCCGAAGCTATCTCCTTACACATAGAATTGTCCCTGAATGCAAGCATTAGTTAACGGGATCTACCTCGTGATTTTCCTAATGATAATCACTAAATTCGTGTTCGTCAATCCATAATTCAACGCTAGTGCCAGGAAGAATGTGACGGCGTAGTCAACGCGACCTAGATTCCGTTGCGGCAGCATAACATCCGGCACCAAACTCATATGCAAGTATCATGTCCCCTCATCTGCATTTGGGCATGTTGCGCCACAACCCGTCATCCTTACACTGAATAGCATTTGACTGTAAGAGCGATGTTTTGAGACTAGATACCGTAGAGAATATCAAGCTTATATCAAAAATTGAAGTAAACATCGAGTTGAGTTATTGCACCAACCTAAGTTTTCAAATACTACCTACGAAGTACACATTCTCAGTAAACTCTCTTTAGTAAGTCACACGTTTCCATGAAATCTGATACTAATGACTCATAAATAAATAAATAAATTATAAACCTCTATGGACATCAGATTGGTAGGTGAAAAGCTCAAGGTAGTAGGAGACTTCTGTTACTTAGGAAGCAAATTAACCAGTGATGGACGAAGAAAAGAGGATATAAAAAGTAGGCTGGCTCAGGCAAGGAAAGCATTTATACAGAAAAGGAATCTGTTTACATCGAATATACATTTAGGTATTAGGAAGTCATTTTTAAAAGCCTTCGTCTGGAGCGTGGCACTATATGGAAGTGAAACTTGAACTATTGGTGCAGCAGAGAAGATGAGAATTGAATCTTTTGAAATGTGGTGTTACAGGGGATTGATGATGATCAGATGGGTAGATATGGTTACAAATGAAGAGGTATTAACACGAGTGCGAGAGGAGAGATGTTTCTGGCGACTGCTAATGAAGAGAAGAGATAGGTTGGTAGGACAAACACTAAGACACCCAGGAATTGCAAGCTTAGTTATGGAAGGAAGGGTAGAGGACAAGAACTGTAGGGGTAGCCCAAGGTAAGAATATGTTAAACAGATTGCCTCAGATGTAGGGTGCTGTAGCTACGTAGAGATGAAACGATTAGCTGAGGACAGGCAGGCATGGAGGGCTGCATCAAACCAATCAAGATGTGAAGAATCTAACAACAACAATATCTCATCTTTTCAATGCAATAACCAGTGTCACTTACTAAAGATAAGTAGCTGAAACATCACGACATATATACGTACTAGCAGAAGTACCCATTCTTCGAACGGTCTTCGGTATTAATAACCAGATGTTATCAATTGAGCTACTGTTGCAATGTTTAGGGGCTTGGAACCTGTTTGTTGGCAAAGAAAAATTATTAGTTAAAATGTGCTCTCAAACTAAATTTACCTAACGTGTTCTTCCTGGCGTGAAAATAAAATTGAAAACCTCGTAGACGAATCGCAATACACGTCACATACGAACTGACTCTAATCGTTGTGTCAAGTGGCCAACTACAGGAAGACCCCTTTTATAAATTATAATGGCTTGTGGTGCATGAAAATTCATTTTTTTTAGACTCCAATGGCCCAAATTCCTAAAATCAGCAAAAAAGAGTCTACTATTTCAAATCAGGAATTTTTGAAAATAATGTTGCTGTTTGGAGATATAATAGACCTTCTGTACGACATATCGCACGTGTAAGTCGTGTGAAAATTATCTAGAGTACTCCTTGAACCCCTTAAGCTCATTGATGAATTTTACAGTTTTAGTTGGTTCCGTGATAACTTTATAGCCACTTGCAACCTTTCACAGAAATGTAATAAATGGAGTGGCATTACTTATTCCAGAAATAGATGGAAAGTTGGATGCCACCTCTTGAGATACTGTTGTCATAGTTTGTGGCTTGCATTCCTTCTTTAGTTTATTAAACGAAATTAGTTTTCTGGGAATATCTAAGAAACTGTTGGGTTTAGAGCCTTAAAATATAGTTTTCGGGGACCCTTTACGGCTCTTGAGGGGCCCCGAGTTTTGTTTCTGTCACCAAGGGTTTGAAAATGAGCTTTGTCTCGTCGTTGTACGCCATAATAATGATAATAATTAAAAGAATAGTAATAATAATAATATAACAATATAGGGATAGGTATATAATAGACCTTCCGTACCATACCCGC
Source organism: Meconema thalassinum (assembly GCA_946902985.2). Classification (NCBI taxonomy): domain Eukaryota; kingdom Metazoa; phylum Arthropoda; class Insecta; order Orthoptera; family Tettigoniidae; genus Meconema; species Meconema thalassinum. The sequence goes on from OX336389.2 coordinate 1,396,280,796, forward strand.
ACGTGTAAATCGCGTTAAAAAATTCTAGAGTACCCCTTGACCCCTTAAGCGCATTATATGTATTGATGAATATTTCAGCTTAATTTGGATCCGTTATAACCTTATTGCCGTTTGCAAACCTTCACGGTAATGTAATAAATGGAATTGCATTGCGTCTTACAGAAATAGATGGACCTCTGAGATTCTGTTGCCATTGTTACCGGCATGCATTCCTTCATTAATTTATTAAGTGAAATTAGTTTTTGGGAATATCTCAAAAATTGTTGGTTTTTGGGCCTTAAAATGAGGTTTTCGGGGTCCTTTTAGGGCCCCCGAGTTTCGTTTCTCACATTGAGGGGCTGAAAATGAGCTTTGTCTCACGCTTATTTCAGCATGTATTTTAAGGGGGTAGGCCTCCTGTTATGAGAGGTACGGAGAAGAGTTACATCGATGATTAGTGTCGTGCCTCTGATGGATATCTGTATCAAATTTTACGTTAATCCACCCAGCCGTTCTCGAGTTATAAGGATACAAAAAATTATCCACAGACAAACAAACAGACAAAAATATATTTTTGCGTGCATCCGTCACAAAACAGTCTAAAACGGGCAAATATGTCAAATTACCGTAGAAATGCAGAAAAATCAGACAAACATTCATTTTTATATAATAGAGAAGGGATATAATAGACCGTCCGTACCACACCCGCACGTGTAAATCGCGTGAAAAAATTCTAGAGTACCCCTTGACCCCTTAAGTGCATTGTATGTATTAATGAATATTTCAGCTTAATTTGGATCCGTTATAACCTTATAGCCGTTTGCAAACCTTCACAGTAATGTAATAAATGCAATTGCTTTGCGTCTTACAGAAATAGATGGACCTCGGAGATTCAGTTGCCATGGTTACCGGCATGCATTCATTCATTAATTTATGAAGTGAAATTAGTTTTCTGGGAATATCTCAAAAACTGTTGGTTTTAGGGCCTTAAAATGTGGTTTTCCGGGTCCCTTTAGGGCCCCCGAGTTTCGCTTCTCACATTGATGGGCTGAAAATAAGCTTTGTTTCACCCTTCTACGCCTATTTCAGCATGTATTTTAAGGGGAAGGGCCCCTTTTATGAGAGGTACGGTGAAGAGTTACATCAATGATTAGTGTGGTGCCTCTGATGGATATCTGTATCAAATTTTCCGTTGATCCACCCAGCCGTTCTCAAGTTATAAGGACTCAAAGAAGTTGTCCACAGGCACACACACAGACAGACAGACAGACAGACAGACAGACAAAAAAATATTTTTGCGCGCATCCGTCATAAAACAGCCTGAAACGCGCAAATATCGCAAATTTCCGTGGAAATTCGGAAAAAACAGACAAACTTTTAATTTTATATATAGAGAGATACTAGCAGAAGTACCCATTCTTCGAACGGTCTTCGGTATTAATTACCAGATGTTATCACTTGAGGTACTGTTGCAATGTTTAGGGGCTTGGAACCTGTTTGTTGGCAAAGAAAAATTATTAGTTAAAATGTGCTCGCAAACTAAATTTACCTAACGTGTTCTTCCTGGCGTGAAAATAAAATTGAAAACTTCGTAGAAGAATCGCAATACACGTCACATACGAACTGACCCTAACCGTTGTGTCAAGTGCCCAACTACAGGAAGACCCCTTTTACAAATTATAAAGGCTTGTGGTGCATGAAAATTCAGTGTTTCTAGCCTCCAATGGCCCAAATTCCAAAAATCAGCAAAAAACAGTCTACTATTTCTATTCAGGAATTTTTGAAAATAATGTTGATGTTTGAAGATATAATAGACCTTCTGTACGACATATCGCACGTGTAAGTCGTGTGAAAAAAATCTAGGGTACTCCATTTGCAACCTTTCACAGAAATGTAATAAATGGAGTGGCATTACTTATTCCAGAAATAGATGGAAAGTTGGATGCCACCTCTTGAGATACTGTTGTCATGGTTAGTGGCTTGCATTCCTTCTTTAGTTTATTAAATGAAATTAGTTTTCTGGGAATATCTAAGAAACTGTTGGGTTTAGAGCCTTAAAATATAGTTTTCGGGGACCCTTTACGGCTCTTGAGGGGCCCCGAGTTTTGTTTCTGACCCCAAGGGTTTGTAAAAGAGCTTTGTCTCTTCGTTGTACGCCATAATAATGATAATAATTAAAGGAATAATACTAATAATAATAATAATAATAATAATATAACAAAATAGGGATAGGGATATAATAGACCTTCCGGACCATACCCGCACGTGTAAATCGCGTCAAAAAATTCTAGATTATCCCTTGACCCCTTAAGCGCATTATATGTATTGATGAATATTTCAGCTTAATTTGGATCCGTTATTACCTTATTGCCGTTTGCAATCCTTCACAGTAATGTAATAAATGGAATTGCATTGCGTCTTACAGAAATAGATGGACCTCTGAGATTCTGTTGCCATTGTTACCGGCATGCATTCCTTCATTAATTTATTAAGTGAAATTAGTTTTTTTGGGAATATCTCAAAAACTGTTGGTTTTAGGGCCTTAAAATGAGGTTTTCGGGGTCCTTTTAGGGCCCCCGAGTTTCGTTTCTCACATGGAGGGGCTGAAAATGAGCTTTGTCTCACGCTTATTTCAGCATGTATTTTAAGGGGGTAGACCCCCTGTTATGAGAGGTACGGAGAAGAGTTACATCAATGATTAGTGTCGTGCCTCTGATGGATATCTGTATAAAATTTTACGTTAATCCACCCAGCCGTTCTCGAGTTATAAGGACACAAAAAATTGTCCACAGACAGACAGAAAAAAATATATTTTTGCGTGCATCCGTCACAAAACAGTCTGAAACGGGCAAATATGTCAAATTTTCGTAGAAAAGCCGAAAATCAGACAAACATTCATTTTATATAATAGAGAATGGATATAATAGATCTTCCGTCCCACACCCGCACGTGTAAATCGCGTGAAAAAATTCTAGAGAACCCCTTGACCCCTTAAGCGCATTGTATGTATTAATGAATATTTCAGCTTAATTTGGATCCATTATAACCTTATAGCCGTTTGCAAACCTTCACAGTAATGTAATAAATGCAATTGCTTTGCGTCTTACAGAAATAGATGGACCTCTGAGATTCAGTTGGCATGGATACCGCCATGCATTCTTTCATTAATTTATTAAGTGAAATTAGTTTTCTGGGAATATCTCAAAAACTGTTGGTTTTAGGGCCTTAAAATGTGGTTTTCGGGGGTCCTTGGGGGCCCCCGAGTCTCGCTTCTCACATTGAGGGGCTGAAAATGAGCTTCGTTTCACCCTTCTACGCCTATTTCAGCATGTATTTTAAGGGGCTAGGGCCCCTTTTATGAGAGGTACGGAGAAGAGTTACATCAATGATTAGTGTGGTGCCTCTGATGGATATCTGTATCAAATTTTACGTTGATCCACCCAGCCGTTCTCAAGTTATAAGGACTCGTAGACGTTGTCCACAGACACACAGACAGACAGATAGACAAAAATTTTATTTTTGCGCGCATCCGTCATAAAACAGCCTGAAACGTGCAAATATCGCAAATTTCCGTGGATATTCAGAAAAAACAGACAAACTTTCATTTATATATATATAGAGATAGAGATTCCCGTGAGAGGTACAAAACCCGTTATTTGGACCTTATATCCTACCTCTCAAATGTCTTACTTCCAAGAAAATAATGTTTTCCTCCTTCACCATGAGAGAGAAATCCCACCCTTAGGTGGGGTAGCTTGCTTTCCAACCGTGCAAAGGTAAGAGATACCCTGAAGGAAATGATATCCGAACAAGTGATCTTCGTAAATGTTGATGCCCGGAAGAATGTGAAGTGGTATTCTACGTGATAATATGTTACAACCCTCACAGAGAAACATAACTTTCCAAATAAATAAACGTAGAGGCGTGATGGCGAAGTAGGATATCTGCTTCAATACCGCATAGGTGAGCCAGGTTGGACTCTCGGGTGATACCTGAGGGAGTTTCGAGTTAAAATCAGATGTACCGTTGTTCGAATTCCACGTAAAAATAAGAATGGCAAGTGGCTTATGTTCACGGGGTAAATGGTCTTGTAAAGCTCCTTCCTTCCTTCCTTCCTTACTTCCTTCCTTTCTTGTAAAGGAGCAATGATTCAATATGGGAGAGTGTGCTGGTAACTCCTGTTAATTTGAGTCATGAGAGGTGTGACACGGGGCAAAAAAGTGTTACTGAGTTCAGTTCAAGGAAATAGGATAACTTATACGATTTGCCGAGTTCGGCAATCATGATAACTATAGCTACATTTTGAATAGATACTTATATCTTGCGTGCAGAGCTAATATCCTAATCCCTACTTTCATGTGAATTTGCATGTTCAAGGAGTTCTTATATCCTTGTGATTTGCATGACGGAAAATATTACATATTCACGTTTCAAAATATAATTTTGCACAGTTTTATGTGTGAATTCTCTTTGCTTCACAGATAGAACGAATATGCATAGAAAGAAATTGAGCTTGATTTCTGATGACGAAAATGTTGTTGTTTGAGTCTTCAGTCTCTTTACCGGTTTGATGCAGCCCTCCAAGCCTTACTGCCCTGAGCTAATGGTTTCATCTCTATATAGCTAGCACACCCTACATCAGAGGCAATCATTTTCACATATTCTAACATTCGTCAACTCCTACAGTTCTTGTCCTCGACCCTTCCTTCCATAACGCAGTTTGTTATTCCTGGGTGTGTTAGAAAGTGTCCTACTAACCTCTCTCTTCCCTCCATTAACAGTCACCAGAAACAACACTCCTCTCCCACTCGTCTTCACACCCCTTCATTTGTAACCCCATCTACCCATCTAATCTTCATCATTCTCCTATAGCACCCTATTTCAAACACTTCAATTCTCTTCTTTTATACTGCACCAATAGTCCAAGTTCAAAATATGTCGAAGTGACTGCTTTGACAACTTGGAGTTGTACTGACCTGATTGTGAATTGGTTTGCTGTCACTATCCCCGGCACAGTATCCACAAATTACTTATTTCAACTTCAATTCTGACGAATTTAGTTAGTTAGTTAGTTATAGAGGCTTTGAGAGGCAGAACAGTGAGGTTATCTGCCCATAATTCTGATGAATATCCATGGTCAATTGATGAGTCCACACCTGCTTATACATTTATAGGAGTACAGTAATACAAAAATGAAGATTTGGCAACTGAATATATACTCGGCCCTTTGTTAGGGATGATCTTTTAACAACTTAATCAGTATGTTACATCTGTATTGCAAACCACTCAATATTGTATGACTAGAAAACATGCAGGGTACTACCTACAAACAACAGTAAATATAAATGGCATGACTATTCGTAATCTGATGTTCCCTATGTTGAATTTTCATCTGGGCTAGTTTGGTAAACTCATTTTACAAGTGGGTCTGGACTTGAAAGGGCTTGAAGCAGAGAATGGATCGTACAACCCGTAAATTGGCTGCCTCATGAATTCGAAAATAAATCCAGATCAAACCCAACCATCCAATGGACAGAGTAAACTTCCTAAGCCCCAAGTCATGCAATATTTCTTTTTTAATTCTCATCACAAAGTGATTAAATTGCTCTAAATCGTTTGAAAGGGTTTTATGGAGCATATCCATTTTTTAACAAATGTTTCCGTGTTTTTCAGTCGGTCAACACGAATTTACACAACGGGCAACACAACCGGTAGGCACCTGCAAAATAGTAATCTAAATAAACAAGACCCGTATTCAAAGTCAGTGGTATATTCTATTACGTGCCAAGATACTGGTTGTCAAGCTAATTACATCGGAAAGAGTGGAAGACGAGTAGATACACGTTACAATGAACATAGGGATGCGATAAAATACGGAACACATTCAGCCGTATGCGAACACATGTGTGATGTGGGGTACAGTTCCACTAGCATTGAAACGGACCTAAAATAATTCATCACGAATCGAAAGGCTGAGCTCTTGACATAAAGGAAGCAATCGAGATACACCTAGCCAAAAGAAACAACCCTAACAATCTAAATGAACACACTTTCATGGAGAGCTCCCCCCTCTTCACTCTACTAAAAACACAACCTGTCGGAAACAAGACACAACTTAGCGATACAGCCAAACCAGATAAAAATGGGGGGCGGGGGGTGTTAGGGGGATTTTAATAGGTATATGTTTTCTGGATCAGGAGTACGATGTAGGCTACATTTTTCTTCAATAAACCTAGGCCGGCATTTGCGGCAGTATTAAAGGTGCCGGGACGTCCTCAAAGACCGGGTGCGCTTAGTATGAATGGCTAATAGTCTACGCGAGGCGAGGACTGATCCACGATCTTTGATAGTTGAAGACCTTCCTGAATTCAATAACATACATCTTATCTAGACTTGGCACCACTCCACAAGTACACATGCACTGACTACAGACAGCACATGGATTACGGGGTGGGGGGAGGGAAAACCAGTTCAGTGAAATAACATTCCAATTCAGTCGACAGTCACTGCGCGGAAGACATCCAACCAGATAAGCAGTAGCCTCTCCTATACAGTACATCCATAGTTGACTTTTTACAACCATATAGTCACTCCAAACAGACAAATTCCGGTTTTCTATCACCATTTTTGCATTTCACCTAACATCATATATACTACAACTAGCATACACCGACAAGTTGCAATACCAATACGGCAACTAAATAATTGTACATAGGAAAATATTTTCACCTGTATTTTCAAACATAGATTTTATAGCCGAATTATTGTAATGGATCTGATGATGATCTCTTGACGATCGAAACTGGTCATCCTCGTGTATTTATTAAACTCATGTAATTTATTTCAGGATTAGGGTATAACCCAACTCTTTTGGGTATATTTGTGTTGACCGACTGAAAAGCACCAAACTTTTGTTTACCAAGGCAACACTGAAAAATGGCTTCAAACACCATAATGTCCATTTTGTTAGTAGTACCAAGAATTTTGGTCGACATGATTATGTTCTCAGGGTAACTCGGTTGCCTATTAGTATGCACAGATTAGCTTTTATATTATGACAATCCCGCTCTGGGAACTATTAACACGTGGAACATGGTGGTTTCTACGTGACAAGCTGCTAGCATTGTGTATACATGTGAGGTCTACAGACTTATAGTTTTGTAGTGTTTTAATGTCTCCACCGTCAGAATAGAAAAAATGACCGATCACTCCGTATTTAATAAACATGAAATTATGATGGCAAGCCACCTGGATAGCAGCATTTCTGAAACGGCATAGTTTGATGGCTGCTCGTGTGGTATTACTGTGAGCACGTATCTTTAGTGTTATAACAATGAGTAATCAACTACGCTTTTTTCAACCGTGGACGGGTAATGGATTAGTGATGCCAAGGCTAGTTCAGGCTGAAATGCATTGTTTCGAATGATCGTAGTGCCTCTGTTTGAGAAATAACCCTCGCGTACAACAGAGGAAACAGAACATTGTATCAAACCACACAGTTCAGCGATAACTGCTGCGCATGGGACCGCAGAGATGAAGACTCCGACACATTCCTATTTTGTCTGTGCTCCAAGAAAAGCAATACTGATTAATATATCGTAATATTGATGATCGATGTGGTTGCACCGTGGGGTAAAGTTAGTTTGTTGGATGAGGTGCTGTAATCTGGGTGATGTCTTCCTGAGACACACCGGGATCATCAATTCTGTACATCAATCTCTGACAGCTATACGGTGTGTGGATGCTACTAGAATCCAAGTCCATCATTTCTTGTGAACCTTGTTCATTGTTAGTGGCGGCCTGTTCCAACAAGGTAATGTTTCACGCCTCATTCTAATGATAGCAAAGGGTTGGATGGAGGAACGTGGCAATGAAATTTTTCTAGTAGTGGGTCTCCCTAATAGACCGGATATGAACCCAAATCAAAACTTTTGGCTTGATGGGTGAAGGCTGTTCATACTATACCACTGCTTCCTCACAACGGAGGAACTTTCCGCCATCTCGAGAAATCCACGTCATGGCAAGTCCCATGGTTCTGCGGAGAAAAGGTGGCCCTACACCGTATTAGGTGGGTAGTCATTTCATTCTTCATTCGTGTATATTTGAAAGCAGCACCATATCTGTGATAAGAAATTTAGCATACTAGGGTAACAAAAACTCTGCTATATCTGAAATGCTTATGTAATACTGTCAGATAGTGTATACGACCTTACAAAAACCAAAGTAAAATAAATAAGAAACTAAACTGTGTCAACTGGTGACGTCTAAGTCATTGAGAAGCAACTTTGACGCATACAAAGTGCGGGCCAACCTAATGTGGCTCCAAATTGAATTAAACATTGAGTTGTGAAACTATGTTCAGCGTGCTAATGAGTCTTCATTTTGAAAAATGAAACCATGTAAAATTATTTAGGTCTGAGTTGTGCATTATAAGCAGGAGAATGTCCGCATGCTCAGAAATAATACTTGCTGAGGTTCAAACGCGTTGTTGGAAATCTCATTTCATGTTTGTATTTTAAGTGTGTAAATTACTGTTTATTTAGTTATATCGTTATTGTTGTTTTATCTTGTGAACCGTCAAGTTATGTTCTACCCTGGAGCTTGGTAGTTGGTGATATCCCAGCGTTTGCTTGACTTGAGAAGTGTAAGAGCTTATGGCTGAAACTGTATTTGGGCCGCCACGTCATATTACATTTGTCTGGAATTGTATAATACAACATTCTTGTCCTAGTCTTCTCATTCAACACGCCTTACCATTCAGAGCTACTGACATATTATAATAAAAAGGGTAAAATACGAACAATACATGTATATTTAAAGTTAATGTATTACTATGTGCTTCCTTACAGGGATGTGGGAATATATTACAACTTCAAGATGAGAAGCGAGAAGCCTCCAGAAGTTTGGAAACAGATAGCTTCCTAGAAAGTTACACTTAAATACATTACAAGAACGTGGTGAGTTTAACGAAACAACGTAACACGTGCCTTTCAGTGTCGTAGCAATCCTGTACAACTTCACCTGTATCAGAATGCAGTCACGATTCACGTGGCTCAGTGCACCACAGTATAAAGTCTACCTTCACAGTGAGAACTGATGAAACCTCAAATTTATTTCAGTAAATTTCAATGTAGATAAAATGAGGCACTAAAGGAACATAATTACATATAACTGTTAATTGTCATTGTAGTAATTGTTGTTAATTCATTCTAAAGGCTTTCTACGTCTTGTTCATCAACCCAGTGTACTTATGTGTGTGTTTAACTAGTCTACTAACCTATCATGGCTGTAGTAGTGTGAAAGAATAATTGAAAGGAAATTATAGATCAAATTTTCTATATACTGTATTTAGCCGACTTTCAATTTTCAGAAAACGTCCTTTGATCAAAGCATACACAAGCATTTCAATATACTTATTTCGTTGAGATTTGGAACGTTAGCACATTATTTGAACAGGAGACCATGAGCAACGTGTACAGAACGCACCACCAAAACACGATGTACAGTATTAATGTTGGATGAGGTTCCTGTTGCCAACCTTATTAATATGTTGTACCTTCTTACAGTTACCAATTCATCAAGGAATTAGCAGACGCTTGGCCCAGATTTGACCTAAATTTGTACAAACATAATTCACTCAACTAGTACAAAATTATAGAAATTGTGTCGTTCTTGTATTTCCAACAAATGGTAATACGTTATAGTTACCTTACCAGTTTTCCTAAATATTTCATTAACGGAGACCCCTACTTGGACTAAACTTTGTATGTATGAAATTCGCACTAGTTACGTAGGTATATCCGTTTCCAGTTTTGCTTACTGTTAATAAAAAAATTTACCAAGATTACTTTCACATCTTACACACGATTTTGTCATTGGTATTGTGCCCGTTTACACGGATGATGATTAATCAGCACTCGGCTTTTGCTCTTGCGGTTTCGGGGTATGGTACGTTCCCTCCACCGCTGATTAAATATCTGATATTGAATACTCAAGGTTCACAAGGATTTGAGGAAAAACACAACATTATAATTTTACAGAATTTAATTCATAAAAGAAAATTATATTCACTCAAAAACATGTAAGAAAAATCAATCACTTGGCATAGTTCCTTCAAGTGTCACTCAAAATATAAAAAAAAGAAAATCAATCACTTGGCATAGTCTCTTCAAGTGTCATTCGAAACTAAAAATTTATCACTTTGCAAAATTTTATCAAGATCACTATAATATCATTTCATTATTCTATGAACTTTGTAACCACTTTGTCTTGCTTAAATCTAATTATAATTATTTGTAGTATATTTCACTAAGGCGTCAAGCGCGCCTATCATTCAAGTCATACAACTTTCCAAGGCTTTGGACATTTATATTCATTTCAATCTTTACCCTTCTGGGTTTCTTTAACGTTACATAATTATCATTTATCTATCACTTATTTAGTCCTTTGGACCTTACTGGTAATTCCCCACAAAGCCTTAGATTTTACACATTTAAAATACTGTACAAGAAACATGCCATGTCTGTGAATCGAACCCTTGTTCTACCAGTTTCATTCTCATGCATCAGGTGATCTTTCTTTGCAGCGTACCATGCACTGTGTTATTTATTTTTGTGGGATCTTTATTCATCTTTGAACTGTATTTTTCACAACCGGTTCATTCATTCTTTTGAGGAAGGAATCCTTTAATTTACAATAAAAATGATTGACAAAACCCGTCAAAATTCATGTAAATGCTTCAAACGTATATTCTGGAGAATGGTCTCGATCCCAGCATTGTGATTTTATAAGTTGATTTCAGCTTGCATCTTTTTATAAAAACTTTTACATAATGGCCTTTTTATTTTTAGTCTTTAACAGACCTTTACTTTACCACGGAACCCATTAACTTTCTGTCTCACTCACTCATTACGGTAGGTCGGGCGCTAGCAACTGCCTCGCCCCTCTGGTGATCCTTCGCTTGATTTATGGCGTCTAGCCAGCCACCACGCTTACAACTTTGTTTATTCATTAACCATGTGATTTACCAAGACTTTCGTTTCCCTTCTAAAACAACTATTTGTTCCTGTTTTTAATTATTATTATTATTATCATTATTTATATTTCGTTTTTACAGGATATTTATAACTTATTCCGGAGAGGATGCCTAATAGTTGACTACACCAACTTTAATCACAATTTGTGTGACGCCTTCTAATAATAATATTTATAACAATGCCGTTATCGGTCTTACTTGCAAATTTCATTCGACGATTATTGCCGACAACCTTTATATATAACAATGCCTCATGGTCTCACTTGTATATTCACTTACAACGTGTTATTTCGACGATTATGGCCTATAATATTTATAACAATGCCCTCATGGTCTCATATGTATATTTCATTCGACGATTTTGGCCTACAATATTCATTTAACACAGCCTGATCGGACTTACAATGTAACTATTATTTTCAACGCTTCAATATGGCAATAAAGTTTATGGGAATTTCACCTACCCAATACAACACGACGTTTACATACAACAACAATACAGAAAGGGGAACCTTTCACCCACAATATTTCGATGAGACTCTCCATCTCCCGATTAATTATATCCTGATTAACGCACATTTATTAGCTTTTAGCTTCATTTATTTATTATTCGACCCTTTTGGCAAAAACGATTTCTTGCTTGGTTATTCGCGGTTTATTTAATATCACAAATTAATATTTCATTTATAGCGGTAAGACCTCAGCCTTCCTATCATTTAATCTTCATAATTCTGGCTCGCAATCCTGTGATAATACATTTTCTTTGGGTGTTTTTATTCACCAATTACTTTTAGAGATTTATAAAATTGATCATTTGACAACAATGCGTCAAGATATTTTAATTTGTTTCGTTCCGTGTTATTACGTGAGTTCCTTATTACGTTTCTTATTATCACTTTATTTTTAGAGTATCACAACTCGATTATATTTATTTTTATTATTTTCATTTCGAACTTTCAATTATTTTTCATTTCAACTTTTTGTTATTTGCCATTTAATTATAAGATCAAACTATTTTATATTTTTCCTTTTCATTATTTATTTTAACAACTTTATTATGATGCATATTTATTTCAATATCTGCTTTTACTATGGCGAAATTTTAAGCCATTTAAATTCTATTTTCGATTCCTTCCTCCAAATCATTTATCATTTGTTATTTCATTTCTTGGGTTTTTATTACTTTACATTACTGATCCCATTCATATAATTATTTTGCGAAGTCATTCTGGCAATTATTTATTATTATTATTATTTCAACATTTAAAAGCCTCCGTGGCTTAGGCGGCAGCACGCCTGCCTCTCACCGCTGGGTCCGTGGTTCAAATCCCGGTCACTCCATGTGAGATCTGTGCTGGACAAAACGGAGGCAGACAGGTTTTTCTCCGGGTACTCCGGTTTTCCCTGTCAAAATTTCATTCCAGCAACACTCTCCACTATCATTCCATTTCATCTGCCATTCATTTCATCATTGCCCCAGAGGAGTGCGTCAGGCCTCGGCAGCCGGCACATTCATATCCTCGCCGCTAGATGGGGGCTTCATTCATTCCATTCCTGACCCGGTCGGAGACTGGAAGCAGGCTGTGGATTTTCATTTTTCATTATTTCAACATTTCAGTTATATAAGTGCATTCAACTACCCGATGAGTTCGATCGTTAAACTCCCCAGTTACGACCGATCCCATCGGGCCAGTACATCGTACATCTGCAATTTTAATGAAAAATCATGACTCACCAGTGTGCTCCGTCTTCGGATCCATCCTTGGGAAGGATTCACCCACCTAACGACATAATTAATACTCTTCCATGGCACTTTCTATTGTGAGCGACACCTCACTTATGTCCAATCGACCTTCACTTAAATTTAAACACATCATTAATTTGTAAACTACTATATTAACACTAAAACACATATATCTTGTAGCTTATTTACATTGCACTAATTTTCACCACATCTCAGTGACTCTTGGCACGTCTTATCGGTGATCAACGCCCTGATGAGATCCTCGGACCCTGCATTGGTCGTGATGCAAACTCGAACGGCTCCTAATTCTTCACTGGATCTAGTCTCTGCCCTGTCCTTTAGATAGTCTATTTTGACTTCTTTTATCGTCCTTTTATTAGCGATTTTCAATTTTTACTTGCCCTACGTTTACGAAGCGGTCTATCGAACCAATGGCACGCTTACTTCGAGACCGTATTTTGTCCTTGTCTGCGAAAAGTTCCCTTATTTCTCCTACGAGAATGTCTTTATTGCTACGTTCCTATTAGACACACTGTAGCTTCGCTAAAGTTCACTATATTTGTTCTTGGGTCTCAAACCCGTGTCCATTTACTTGAATTATTGGATTTCGTTCCAACATCGGTCTCTTAATACTGTGGTCTATCACTTCACTTTCACGGAGACCTGTCTGTATTATCGAAACGACGACCTCCAGCTTAATGTCTCTACTGATCTGGACTGCTGTATTCTAGCTTATTACTGTTCTAGAATTTGTCGCGGCGCAATTTTACTTCGTCACTGTTTTCGAGTAGCGTATAATTTATCTGATCCAGCACAAGTGCATTAGTGATCACTTATAAATAACCGTAGCGGATTTATATTACCACGCACATACAACGTTTTGTTATTACCGCGGATACTGATGATTGTTAATTCGTCTTAACACGATCCACTTTTTGCGGTTGGTAACGAACTGCGTTACTTGCTGTGACTTCTCCATACAGGAGTACGATGAGTCTTTACTAGTGCGAGGACGGACTTCCGTCCCGGCAGTTTGATAATACTGCGTACTGTATACTTATATACTGTGCGGAATTGCGCTGAGCCTCCCCGGGCTTAACTGACTTGCGACGAGTATAATGCAGCGCTTCTGCATTTTATGAGACAGCGTGTAGCTTCTCCCCGCTTACTTCTGGCGAACTGCTTCTGTCACAGCCTGTAGTCTCACTTGGCTGACGGATACTGCATTCGATGTAACACCTCCTTACGAGGTCTGTAGTGGACTGTACTTGATGCTCCAGCGTCACACCCCTCTCGGGCTGACCGAAAAACTGCATGCTCTGTGGTTGAAACCTGGGCTATTTATTGGGAACTTGCAAAAATAAACTACTTTTGTCTTCTTCCTGGAGCTAACTTCTGAAATAGACGTCGCACGTTTTTGAAAAGTATATCATTATGTTCCCTATAATCCAAACGTCTCATTACCATTTCGTTTCCTGAAAATCGATCGTCTCATTAATTTAAATAAAATCTACAAGGCTTCTCAGCAGTGTGGGCGACTGAGTTTTTTCTCTTCTTCCCACTACCTCCGCTTGGCTCCGCCTAATGACGTAGTTGCTGACTAAGTGCTTTCTTCCTGGGCCTAAATTATTCACTTTTAACCTTGCTTAATTCATAATTTCCTGGATAATTCTGATCCCCGTAAACCTATTGTTGTAATTTTGCATTGTTTCCGCGAAAACGGCTTATTTCACAACTTTGCGGTGTTGATTCGCAATCCAATGTTGCCAGAAAAGTGCTGATCTTAGCACTCTGTGGTGATTCCCCCGCCAATCTGCTCTGGCTGATTCATCCCAGCGTGACTGCTCTCGTGATTCACATATCGCTTGCACCACGTATCTTCAGATAAAGCTGTCAATGTTCGGCGTCATGGCCTGACTCACTTCCTATTTCCTCACTGCTAGCTCATAGCTGGACCTCTTTTCATCTTAAAGATCAGAAGTTCATATCCTGTACCAACCCAGTTGGGTACAGTATCAATAATAAGTAATAGAAGGTACGAATTTACCGGTTGCCTTTCAATAAAATGTAATTAGCTTATCCAATAAAAACGAAACTTTTGGGGAACAAAGCAAACACTAACGTCACATAATGAATTGTTTTCACAGGTTTCATTTCTGAAACTTATGGTTGATAATTGGTATTAACTTAAAGGGTATCCTGGATAAACACTTTACAGGTGGGGAAAGTAGGCTGCTTAGTTCTCGTTGAAATGAGAGATCTGAAATCTTGAATGAAGAGCTGAAAGGATATCTTCCTTTGTAACCCAATTAACCAGACATCTCCATTCATCAGCTTATTCGGCTTCTCTTTAATTCACGGGATCTATCCTGCTACGGAAATTAGTCAAATAACAATCTTCTCCTTTTGCTTTAATTTCCTCTTGTACGAGAGCTTTGTCATACTCTAAAACTGAAACTCCAACCTCAGCCTCATATCAATCCGGCTTTATTAGCTTGTCACGCAGAATTATGCTGCTTTCGCACACTACGCGACACGTTATGCCGCACCCAAATTGCTCCTGAAATCAGTTAATTTTCTTTGTGGTCTGCCTGCCACATGCTCCCCTCTCTCGCGTAATGAACTTCGCCACAATACCATCTCGATAATGTGTCTAACTCTCATGTCGCAAGGGAATGTCATGTCTCTCTGCACAATTTATTTAGATGTTAAGCCGCTTAACCCCTTAGAGGTTAACGGCCAAATATGTAGCCATATCATTCTTGTCCACCTCGTTGCGCAGTGGCTACCATTTTTGGCTCTCACCGTGGAAGCCGGGGTACGAATCCCGACTCTGGCAATAATTGTAATTCTGGTCTGAGGGTATTAACGGGTTACACTCTGCCTCGTGAGGCAAAACTGAGAAGAGGAGGTTTGATTCCCACCTCAGCCATATGCGAGGTGGTTTTCCGTGGTTTCCCACTTCTACTCCAGACAAATGTAGGGATGGTTCCTAAATTTGGGACACGGCTGCCTCCTTCCTTATACTTATATGAATTCCAAATACACACACCAATACAGTCATCACAATAACACTGGTTACCTGAAAAAACACATACACACACACACTTACACACGCACCCAAGTACAAGGTGCCACATGACCACGATGTCTCAAAGACCCTAAATGAATCAACAACAACAACAACATATATTTTTTCTCTGTAAGCTCAACTTAAATTTTCTCTCTGTTCTGCAAATTATTATGTTTGATGAGTTTGCATAGGTGTATTTGCATCAGTCAGGTGTGCTTTACAGATACGAATGGTGGCTTCATATATTGCAACTAAGGGTCTATGAATATCAATCATGCCACTAAGTATGGAATACAGTGTAATTTATCACATATCCTCTTAGTCATTAATAGAAGTGGTTGCATATGTAGCCACCAACCATTCAGCAAAATCAACTCCAAAAGCGTTGAGTGTTAAAGGTTAAAAGATAACAATTATCATCATCAACAACTTATTTACTGTTTTTTTGGATAGGATAGACGTATCCCTGTGAGTGACGGTAATAATACAGCCACTTATGAGGCCAATTGTTAACGTCCCACGGCTTGTGAGACAAGAATATCTCCACCGAAAGTGCAAAGATCAACACAACGGGAATCCGAACTGAGTTTGTAATTTCCCGAGATATCTTTTACCCTTTCCCACAAGTTTCAATAGAAGAGAGTGTTATGACATGCTGTATGTTCAGTATGGATATCCGAGCTCCTAATTCTGCCACTGAAATTGACCGGTCATTCCCCGTTTATTGCAAACTCACCATCTAGTTTTAAATACCATACTTTTAATAGTTCATTTGGAAATCTGAGGTTCGAACCCGGGGTTCAAAAACTCTAAGTCTTTCCCCGATCATTCTAAACTTATCTGTGAAAATGCTCGTATAGAGCTAACGTTAAACAAAGGAATGGCGAAGAGTGCAGCTCCTTTATCTTAAGTTCTTAACCGTAGTAAAATCAGAGATCTGGGCGAGGGGCATGTGAGTAATATGGCCACCAGCACATTGATTGAATTTTCAAATAGAATTACTCAAATGTCTTTCATAATTATTTTTACGAAATTCGTTTGTTTTTATAGCGAAACCTTGTTTGAAGTCACCAAAAGGATTTCATATAATTCTGGGATGGTAGATGGCGTATCAGTGGTTAACGTAACTAGAAATTTACACCAGCTTTCTGAGCGTGAGACAGTGGCGGTAGTTTGTCCCTAAATGTTTAGTGAATTTTATTTTCCAGTTTTCTTTGTGATTTTATATAGAGGTTGGTGAAAGGCGTACTCGTGGTTGACGTTAGCATTTTGATGATGCGTGATAGGAAGGGGGCTATGGCGTGTGGGGGAAATTTAAGTTGCTCTGTATTTAGTCGCAGGGGATATATACTGTACCGTGGACGACTTTTTCTTCCCAGGTAATCCTTACATCCTTTGTATAAACCTACCGAACCAAATGTCCACGGTTGTGTGGATTATAATAAATATAATAAATAGCCTTACAAATCCCATAAGGGCTATGGCCTCCTGCTTTGCAGGGAATTGCTCAGTTTTAACTCATCAGGTGAGCAAGTTCTGAGGAGCATTCGGGGTCATTCTTTCTGATTGGGCCTTCTATATAGATGTGTAGCTGATTAAAAATTAAGTGAATTATATTGCGCTGGTATAAAGCCTCCGTGGCTTAGGCGGCAGCACGCCGGCCTCTCACCGCTGAGTCCGTGGTTCAAATCACGGTCACTCCATGTGAGATCTGTGCTGGACAGAACGGAGGCAGACAGGTTTTTCTCCGGGTACTCCGGTTTTCCCTGTCAAAATTTCATTCCAGCAACACTCTTCACTATCATTTCATTTCATCTGTCATTCATTTAATCATTGCCCCAGAGGAGTGCGTCAGGCCTCGGCAGCCGGCACAGTTCATATCCTCGCCGCTAGATAGGGGCTTCATTCATTCCATTCCTGACCCGGTCGGAGACTGGAAGCAGGCTGTGGATTTTTCATATTGCGCTGGTATAACATTCGCTACAACAATCTGTTATATAGAAACATATTCGTTCATTGAGTCTGGCGATATCAAGGCCTCAAATATCCATTAGTATTACGAAAATCATAATAGCCATCAAACAATATCTGGGAGCTTCCCATTGCCACTAAACACACAGCTTACCCTGTCTAAGCACTAGAACAATGACAGAATCTGCCAAGTCTTTGAATTCCTTGTAACCGGTGATGCAGTAAGGTTAATCCTTCCCCAAGTGAACACGATGATGTTTCCTCAAATTAGAGCGCGAGATGAATCGCTTTGGGCACAACAAACAAACATGCGGTCTCTCCCCTGAGTTAACGACAAAATGTTCCATGAGCTTTGTTCGCCGTGCAAATGACTTCTCACAAGCGCTACAAGTGTATTCCTTCACTCCAGTATGAACAACGCTGTGCTTCTTGAGGGCACTGCTTTGTGAGGAGCCTTTATTGTACACCGGACATATGTACCGTTTTTGCTGCATGTGCACCGAACGGTGTCTTTCTATTTGATGCATTATTTTATTGGTCACTGCATGCGAATTTCCCTAGGTCTTTCCACTCCTGCCTCATCTTTGCTGCTCTTGTCCATTGTTTTCCTCTCCATTTTATGAACATGTCTGCCCATCTGATTCTTTGTCTCGCAACGTTCCGTCTTCCCGTTCTTGGGTCCCATATCGTCATTTTGTACGTCCATCGGTTGGGATCTAATCTCGCTACATGTCCACCCCATTTCCATTTGAGCTGGTCTGCTGATGTCATAGCGTCTTTCATGCCGGTTCTCCTTCTTATATCTTCGTTCCGTATTCTATCTCTCAGTGAGACATGCAGTATCTTCCTTTCCATTTTTCGTTTACATCTCTGGATCATTTGTCTTTGTTTCGATGTTAATGCCCAAGTTTGGCAACCATATAGTAACACCGGTATCACGCATTTTTCCAGAACTTCAGCCTTTATGGTGAGTTTTTGGGTCTTGTCAGCCAGTATAAACTTTAGCTCTTCCATGCTTGTCCTATTCTTCGTTTGACCTCTTTCTCTGAACGACTTGAAAATGGCATGTTCTGACCGATATATACATATTCTTCAACATATTCCAGTGTTTCTCTGTTCACATTAATTGGGGCTTCTAACGCATTGGTCATCAGCTTCGTTCTCTTCGGGTTCATTGTAAGGCCCACTTCTTTACTTGTTTTGTCCAATTCCTTTATCATTTGTTCTAGCTCTTTCGATAATTCAGCCACCAGAACAATGTCGTCTGCGAACCGGGGGTGTAAATGTGTAAATGTTTTGTTATCCTGCTTCTTCTTCTTATCTTGTTCGCCCTTAATGTACTGTGTCCATGTGCACTCTGTCAGAAAGTGTACTGAAAAGAGGTCGTGTTTTCCCTATACCAACAGCCCACTTCCTATAAGCTTGTCATGTTTTTCACAATGTTGAGTTCCAAGCTTGTGGACTTGCTGCACGGTTATACAATCCCTCAAAATGGTGCCTGGAGGGAAAGACTACCAACTAGGCTCAAGTTTGGATTGTATTCTTTCCTAACTGGAACAGTACCGTTCACATACAGGTCACCCAAGTGGTGTCAATTTGGTAGATTTTTATGAAGCTAGAATGGCAACATGGCTATAGCCTGGCTTAATAATCACGGAAAGCCCCTTCCAGGTAAGCTGAGTAGGAATCAAAACCGCCTCTCCTCAGTTTTACCTTACGAAGCTGATTGTACTCTGTCCAGCCCTCAAACCAGAATTAAATTTCTTGGTAGAAACGGGAATAAAACCCGTGCAACCACAGTGACAGCCAAGAATGCTAGCCACTACGCAACGAGGCAGACTGAACTACAGATGTAATAGACTAACTAACAAGAAACTGGTTAAAATGTCAATGCTGTACTGCGCAATCCAGAAAAAAATCACACGGTAATGTGCAATAAATTTTATCTGAAAAAGTGAAACTTAGCACGTACAGTAGTTAAATTCATATAGGAGAAGGCAGTAGGTACAATATTATCAAATTCATATATTCAAGATGGCGTTTGGAGCTACTAATCGTTCAACACAATCAATTCCTCTGTATGCAGTTGCAAAATAAGCACAAAAATGCGTTAACTAAATTATCTTACTACCGCTGCTTGCGCAGCTGCAGCATGTCCGGAGGTCACAGATTCAAAACCAGGTGCTGACAGCGGCTATCCTGAATGAGGTTTTCCCGGCTTTTTCTACACTTCCTCCTGGCAAATGCCGGGATAGTACCTCACTTCAAGTTCTGGGGTGCCAACCCATCCCTATCCAGTCAATTGAAGTAATAGAAGCCATTTTTTAGTGTTGCCTAATTCTATTTAAGGATACATTCCATTCCTTCAACACAAATTGCAACCAGTTGCATTAAGCGGGAAACAAGTATTTACATGTTATTTCTTGGCTTGACAATAAGTACACCACTGATTTTGAGTATGGGTTTTGTTTATTTAAATTACTATTGTGAAGGTGCTTATCGAGTGTGTTTTATGTTCTGAATGCCACTTTGTCTCCTTTTTTTTGCAAAGATTTATGATTTAGTTCGCGTTTGCATTCATTTCAGCAATAGAAATTCATTTAGCAAAATTAAACCCCTATTTGCTTTATTAAGTAACAATCCCATCAACAATAAGGTAATAATATAACGAAAGAAGCCAGACAATGAATAATGGGGGATAACAGGGAAACATGCTAAACGAGAACGATGTACATTATGATTATACCATATTCTCAATAAACCATGGCCTAAATTAGGCAGTTTTAATGAGATCAAGAAGTCCCTATATGCCCTGGAGCACTTAAGTATGACTCATCAGATTATGCGACTCGGGGAAGAGATTGGTCGTTAATACAGTAGTTGAGATCGTCCTTTACAATTGGAGTGTTGGCGAAGTGAGCCAGCTAATCTTCCGAGTGGATCATTCTTATCTTGTCATTCCATCGCACAGTCCTTTCTAGCCACTTGCCCCAGGCCAAGTTCTGGTTCTTCCGCTGAAATCATTTTCCTTTCGGTCCCCCACCGCTACCATTGTGAAAACCCAAAAGATAAGATAGTTTATATGATCTTGCAGAATGACCGGCTGGCTCTAGAATTTCCTGTAAACACACTTCCATGTAGGATTGTACAAAATGGGATCTATCACAATTTCAGTGAGACAAACATCATGCCTTTTTCCTTTTAAAAGGCCACAACAGTTAAAAGGTACCTTAACCCGTAACATTATTATTGTTATTGTCCCCCGTAGTGTACGGATAACGCGCTTTTCTTTTACCGAGGAAGCTCTGGGTTAGATTCCAGCCAGAAACTTGTGATCTATAGACGCCGGGGTGTCGGAATTTTGTCCCGAAGGGGATTTTTAACGTGTCAGTAAAAATACTGACACGGCTCTGGCTCCTTCGCATTTACGCACCCCCAAATACCAACTAACTGCGCCAGGATTCGATCCTGTAACCTTGGGTACAGCATGCGAGAACGTTACCACCGAGCAACGCAGCCAGTCATACTTAAGATCTGACGTGAGGGCTGGAAAGGGGTACTTTTTGTCGTTTATTCATTTTGAAGGCTTTGCGATTATGTAGTACCTTGATGTATGTGGAATCTGTCTGATAATCTGTGTTATTGTAACTGCTCTAGCGTACTATTGTGCACTTGTAATTGTTCTAGGATATGGTTAGGAGGTGTCCATGGTCTTACTTTAGGTACAATCTCGGCATATGCCTAGAGTAGAAATTAGAAACCATGGGAAACCACTTCCAGGATGGCGGGGGTAGGAATCGAACCCACCTCTTCTCAGTTTTACCTCACGAGGATGAGTGTACCCCATTCTAGCCCTCATACCAGAATTGAATTTCTTGGCAGAGCAGGGAATCGAACCCAGGCCTCCGCGGTGACAGCCATTACGCTATGAGACGGACAAATAATGCTCAATGAAATGTAATCTGAAAAAGACTATAAAAATGAAAGAAAATGAATTTAAAAAAATATTCGATCAAACTGAAATATGGCGACAGTTTTACCAAGGATTCATAAAAGCAATCCTGCTTTATTCACTACTCAATCACCTACTCTCATTAAAATATATTTGAATTCAATATAGAAATGGCAGTTAAAATGTTAGGCCTATTCTTAATCCTAATGGTTTTAGAACCAAAGGCCTATTAATTAAAATCTCAATAAGACAAACTTCCCGGATGGACAAAATGAAAACGATTCGTTGGAGTAATTTAATACAGCACTTCTTTGGAATTAATTCAAATGGTTTAGAACACTTATCTCATTTAATTTAAAACAACTCGTTTACTCGTTGTGTCAACCGTAGGATTTTCTTTTATATAATCATTTACAAAACCAACTTCAACCCCTAACAAGTCACTTTACTTGCCTATGAAGAATATTTTAACATATTTCATCGTATGAGAAGAACAAGCAGTTCCGTGAAGTATTATACAGTCTATTTTCGTACATCCAACTCATGTTAATTGCCTCTATCAACTAACAAAATTTCAGTTTGATTGTTGTAATAGATTCGTAGATATTGGGAACCGTCTAAATATTTCAGATGGTCGCCATGTTGGATTTTTATTTATGTACTATTACATTAAGATTATTGTACACGTGTGGTATTAAAACTTGAATCGCATGATTAGGACACAAGAAGTAAAAACGAGATTTTAAAATTTCGCACAGCTGCCATCTTATGGTTACGAAAACAATTGAAATTAATTATATACCAGTGGATTGACATTTGTATACGGTAAGCTTTTACCGTACAAAGTTTCACTGCACTCGGATGGTGAAATTGCGAGAAAAGTTTATTTGAAAGTTTCAATTTCACTTGGTCGCCGTGTTGGTTTTGTAGTTACCAGGGTTTTTGAAAGCCTCATAGGTGAACTTATATTAGTGCCCTTTATCACCGAACAACATTACAGGCTGATATCGGTAATAGCTTCGGAAATATTGAATGCTGGTGAAATATTTCGCACAACCGCCATGTTGGATTGGTGAGACGTAATAAAATTCGATGGGTAAGGTCGGGGTCAGACGAAATTGTGCTATGACCTTACCGAGTTTCATTGAAATCACTCCAGCTGTTTAGAAGTGTTTGGACACACACACACACATACGCACACACATACACGCACACAAGGTGATCTCATAAGCCTATAATTTCATAAAATAAAAATAGGCTACACATATGATGCATTAAAATTATGTGAAAGATTATTATATTTGTAAATACTGTCGTAATATTGTCTAAAAAGCATGAAACATAAAATGGCTAAAATATAAAATAATGTTGAATTGAGCATGTGCTATTCCCCTTCGCTACTGCGTAGAAAGGATTTCTGCAACAATTGGCGTCGTATTACTGTAATTTGAAAATGAAACGGCAAAAGGATTTCTAAGGTAGAATTTATTTGGGATATCTAACTTTTCTCGATGGGAATGAGATGCCATGAATTTCTATGTGGCGGGTATTTTTGACGGCCAGATGCCCTTCCTGGAGCCGACCTCACAACATGAGCTAATGAGAGAAGAAATTAATGAACGTAAGTAAGGAGCAGGAAGGAAGTGGCCGTGGTCTATTAGAAAGGACAATTCCTGGATTTGTATAGAGTTGAAAATAGGAAAGCATGGAAAACCATTTCAGGCTGGCTGCACGATCGAAATATAAAATTGCTATATAATATTGTGACCCTTGTTTAGTACTGCACCCGAATTCCGCATAGTCATAGCCTATATCCGCTGAGATGGAAAAGGATTGTAGGGAGGTCGATACCCAGCCAGATTAACCAACACTACCCTACTAGGATAATGACTAGGAAACTTTCGATACATTCCGGTCATGCAACAACACTACTGATTAGTTACACATTTACTA
The DNA here is from genome assembly GCA_946902985.2 of Meconema thalassinum. Taxonomy (NCBI): domain Eukaryota; kingdom Metazoa; phylum Arthropoda; class Insecta; order Orthoptera; family Tettigoniidae; genus Meconema; species Meconema thalassinum. The sequence goes on from OX336389.2 coordinate 1,396,304,503, forward strand.
GATATAAAAAACCCATAACATGATGGTAGGACGAGAATCTCGGATCTCGGGCATGAACGGTGAAAGTTGAGACTACGTGAATTCTAGTAACTAATTCACAGCATTATCGCATGTCGATTGCAAAATGAAAAGGAGATCAGATTTATAAAAAACGAACAGGCAAACCAAAAATAGTGCCTGGGATTTATTACCAAAAATCACAAACAATAAAAAAATCTCTATCACCAATAAAAATATATAAGCAAGTTGAAATTAAATATCTCACACGTCAGATAGTCCTACTATCTGTAGAATAAATGTTCATAAACATTATCATTACAACAATGTAATTATATTAGAAATTATTAAAATGTTTACGCAATTTATAATCACCCTGTGACTCTGTCATTGAAACAGTCTGATCAGCATCAGCTGTTCAATCATCAAAAATTACCTTAACACTGCAAAAACCCTACATTATACACATACGTGTATAATATCTATCCTAATAATAATAATATAAATTAAATATGGTTTAAATATATACATTATATACAAATTTTCCATGTTTAACACGGTATTAAAATTACTATTCGCACTATCAGTCGCGATCTGACAGTCTTATAGTGTCTCTGTTAAATAACAGTTTTCTGAACAATGTTTCACACAACAATGAATTCTCAGGTATCTCTGGTAATTAGTCAACATAAATAAAGCTTGTATATCAAACACTGAAGTTAAATATAGCTTAGAATATGTCGAGTCAATGAATAAAATCAATAAAATAAAGAGCGATGCGAAACTACTTAAAAACCAACAAACATTTCGTGTATCATATACTGATACTCTCTGACATAAACAATACAAATATTAACCTTTATGTAAGCGCTTTTTACACATACTGTAACAATTCGTTGCTCCACATGGCAATACATTCCTTTCACTCGCTATACAGTGAACAATACTCATAAATGGCGTTTATTACGCTCCAAACAGAACATACTTCCAACCTTTCATTACTACCAACAATCTTCAATACACCGCACGGCATTACTTCAATAAAAACCCATCTTGCAACAGACTTGTAGAAGAATAAGTGACTTTACTGGGTAAATACGCAATTGTATATTACCGTTCAGAATGCACTCCTAACTCCAACTCTCCCCTAAATTATCAAACCTCGTGCATCAATAACAACAATTACATGTTCGTTCACAACAATTCACCTCACACAGTATTTCTTATTTCTATCATTAGCGCTTTTCGTTCACATAATTCCATAATAGATTGTTTTCCCACGTTATCAAATGTTAACAATACTAGCTCGTAGTTCACTCGTCTTTAGTAGTTAATAAAAATAAATACATATCCACACGCTTCTGGTGTACATTTAAATAAATAAATTATGCATATTTAAGCTTGTTTTAGAACATACTAGACCTCAGGTAGACTAACAAATCTCCTGGTCTATTATTTCAGTTTAACAATGTTCCCAATTTAATTGTTAATAAATATAGGCATCATTTGACCTCAATTGCCACTAACATATCCTACTTTATGGTGTACTTTCGTAATAACAATAGTCCAAGACTATATCGTTATCAAATAAATTGTATTCCGCTTTTGGAATTTTATAACATCCATGTTGTTATAAATAAATGTTTCAGTTGTATTCCGACATAATAATGTCCGATAAACAATGTTACACCATTTTACAATAATGCTCTCCTTTATAATGATGTATTATAAATATACAAATGTATTCTGTCGCTGTTACGCATTTGTAACTGTTAATAACTATTTTAATGTTCAAATGTTCTTACAATTGGAGAGTATTTTCATTGAAATATGTCACTATCGAAGCAATCTCTTCGAAATACGGTACTATCGAAGCATTCCTTTAGAAAACGAGTTTCGTTCGAAAGTGAGTATGTTAAAATGATTCCTTCAAACATAAATATATCAAACGAAATATCTAAGTCAAAAATGCATGAAATAACGTCTTAAACGACACACGAAGACGTATCAAAGAATTACAATGAATCTCAAAATTTTAGCTATAATAAACATAGGGTAAATATAAGAATACCTACAATGAAGTTGGTCACTCCTTAGTAGATTTCAAATACTACTGCAAAACTACAGATTTTAGAGCATTCAATTTTTCTACCTTTGAGATGGCTTCTGGTGTCGAGAATACCTCCATAAGATGTATTCGATGTTCCGTTGAGATTGCATGAGCGCGCCGTCTTCCCTGGAAACCAGTTCCTGGTGGTCGCGTGCGAAACAGCTGCGCGCTTAGATGGTGATGCGGTCACCTGCACTCCTACTCGGCTGTGGCGGCTAACGGCAAGTCTTCTAGCTTCACGGTCAGCGACCTGGGAACTGCGTCTCTTGGTCCAATCCACTGCTAGCGTTCGTCTGCTTCTTATCTCCGTATAACAGAGTGGCATCTTCAATGTAGATCTGAATGTCCTGGGTTGACATCTCCCCCTGATGGTAATGGATATCTCGCTTGTAGTACTGAAATTCATCTTGGAATACTGCAAGTTGTTGAGCAGCTGTAGATGTATCGATTCTCGATCTTCTAAGTCACTCTGACTTTCCAATCCATGGTATGGACTAACCTCCTTTCATTGATTCAGTTACTCATAATAATCTTCTCAGTTTTCGTAGAAAAAGTTTGTCCTCCCTGACTCAGGATCGCTGCGTTCATGTTGACTATATTGTTGAACCGTAGAATAGATATTGTAGCAATACTTTAGATGTTGTAAGTAGTTATTGCTTTCCTGTAGACTAGCGCTGTATTAGTGAAGTCTACATGTGATAATTTTGTTACAAAATAAAATGCTGTTCTATTGAATATTCAGCGCATTTGCACTTCACCGGCTCCTCTAATATCTTCCTCGGTGATTGGTCGATCTCCTGGCGGTACTTCCTCGCCTGTGCTCCGTATAACTTTTTCGTATACAAGTGCGCTCTGCTGCTGCTGCTGGTCGAGTGGCTGACACGTCCGTCCGTTTCAAGTAGCTGGATAAGAGTCCTTGCTCGATTCTCCGCGATAGCGCGCGTGCCATAGCTAGCCTTCCCTCCTAGCCTCGCACGGCTGCATTTTAATAGAAATATACTCATAGTTTCTCTCCTAGCCAATAATTTATATTTCTATTTAACCAAATAAATTCCATATTGCATTCTACATCTGTAGATGTGTTCATTTCGCTTTATATTTGCCAAATTTATATAAAAGCAATTCCCACAAAATGTATGTGCCTCAATCTGATTGGCTGCTGAAGTATCGTGATAGAAGCTCTTGGAACTAGCCTCTTATAAACGGGTCGTGTGCATAATTTTGTTATTGTCGCCTAGCTAACCAAAACTGGTTTTCTGCTGCCGAACATGAAGCCTTGTATAATTTCCAGCGTCGAATGATCCAACACTTCCTTGGTTAAAATCTCATTCACCAGAATATTTCCAAATAATAATTCCTTAAAATGCTCCAAAATGTTCCAAAATAGTATCATTATGCATCATTTACTTCCCAAAATGTATATATATATATTAAATTATTTTAATTCCATATCTCCAATTTTTCTCTCCCATGGTTCACAAGTCGGTTCGAACCTCGGCTCCGTCAAAGTCCTAAGCTGGACTGAATTCGAGTTCAGTACAGTATATAAATACTGTAGGCTATGTAATTTACACCATTTAAAGATTCTTAACACGGGGCTGATTGTCAAGCTTCCCCATCCCCTAAAATGAATCTCCAACAATTAATTACTGGTATTAAGTATGTTTTAATTTCATCTAATAGGTTAGGCAGTTCAATGAAAATTGTTCACTTGTTTTTTTTTTATTAATTTTTTTCATTCATTAGTTTATGTAATGAAGATCGGGTAAAATGATAGAGCTTACACTTAGGTTATATTAACGCTGTCAGTTTATCGAACACAATCTCACGGATGTCCATATTTGTGAAACTATTGAGGACATATCGTACTCTTTGTATAAAGCTCCTCCACATTCAGTTGTTACCATATCCTGAACGCTGGGTCATTCATATGTGACATTATAGTAATTTACACCCCTGGGAACGTCAAATTGAGAGTCACCTCCCCTCCAAGGAGGAAAGGTTGGAACGTGTGTGCAATATGGTTTGTGTTGGCTGCAGAGTGAGCGAAGAGAGGGGAGATTGCTAATGAGCTATCACAGGCTAAATCGGACTATGAATTATCAAAAGGGGCAGATCATGGTTGCGAGAAAAGTCTGTCCGATCTTATCAGTGTAATTACTGGCCCAATTGGACTGCGTCCTACAACTGGCATACATAATACATATAAGGTCATAGCCGTAAGCGACACAAACTAATAAAGCCAAGTAAGTAGCAACAACAGATGGCGCTGAAATTACTTAAATGTAGCATAATGACATAGTACTCAGAATATCAAACAGGACGCACGACATGCGGTAAATTTGATGCTAACATATTCCCGCAGCATTCAGTCCGAGTAGAACTTGATACGAGGACGGACGTCACAAGTCTCAGTTTCTAAAACCATATAAGGTGACATAATTTTAATCCATTTTTGTGCAGTACATCTTTTGTGTATTCGCCACAATGAGATATTACAATACAATTAATTAGGCCACTAGTTTAAGTAGGAACATTCTTTCATTCATTCATTCATTCATTTATTTGCAATTGAGGGGGTGTCCCCCAGTGGAAAACTGGTTATACATAACAAATACATAATTATACATAACAATTACATAACAATTAAACTGGAGTATTTACACAAATCGTCAGTCTTTTCTAAAACACACCTATATGTTTAGGAAAAGGCTCTAAGACTGCGGCAGGTAGAGAGTTCCAGTTATCGGTTGATTATGAACATATAACAAAATAGAGTAGGCAACACCATTCCTGAAGTTATTGACAATAATTCAATAGATCACAGGCAACTTACTTAAACTACATTGTTATTAATAATAATAATAACGCAACAACCATAGAAGGGAACAATACTCTCTGTAAATAATGTTGACGCTTTACGCAAGTTTTTACAAACTTATGTAATCTAAACATTGCAAATATATATATATATATATATATATATATATATATATATATATACATGCAGAAGTGTAATTCGTAAACATCGTACACTAATTAATCCTAAGTGAGCAGGATCTGAAGATGAACGCTTGACGTTGGAAACATGTCATCCAATTAAGTATCCCATATTTTATGTAAAGGCGCGTTATTTTGTAATAATATATCGTTTAATTCAGGTTATTATTTTTATTATTTTTGTTATTCTGCCCGAAGGGAGGTCCGTGCCTCTGAAAAGGCTATTTTCAGCCAGAGTTTACGTGCGGTAGGGTGGTCATGGCCTTTCCGTTCCTCGTTTATTTCCCAACAGCGCGTGGTCCCACTGAACCGGCATTCCATCCAAGGTCCAACCACGCCCAGTGTTGCTTAACTGCAGAGTTCTCATGGGATCCAGTATTTCAACATGGCCAGGCCGTTGCTTTCATTCAGGTTAGGCCATGTAAATACTTGTTTTCCGCCTAGTGAAATTGGACACAATTTGTGTCGACCGGTAGGAAAGCCTTCTTTAATCGAGTACAGTTACACACTCTACTGCAGTCATCGCAGCAATACAGGTCATTAGATAAGTTCAGTACACACCCCACTACACGGGGCTGATGACCAAGAAGTCCCAAGACCCTGAAATGAATTCCTGCTCCTTGTAATATTTCCGCTTCATGAAACACCTGTAGAGGACGCGAGTAGTGGTTTTGTGGGGGTTCTATACCCTCCTCCTCCTCGCCCTCCTCACAAGATGGCTACGGCGCGATATCTCTCGAACGCATGGTCGGAATTTGACGAATGAGGTGTTGTTGAACTTGGGCTGACACCCTCTTTCCAATGAACAACATATTTCCACCCCAAAATAAAACCTACCCCTACTAGAGGGTGATTTTTTTTTAGAGAATCTCTCTATCCAATTGCAACATGTGAGAGTTTGAATGCCAATATGGAATGAAACATTGTTCTACACATGAGACATGTATACGGTGGAAAGCAACTATGAATTAACATGCTTGTTTTTTGTTTTTTACACATGCCCACTCATGGCTTTTGTAAGAGGGTGGGGGAGCGGATCCCTGTGGATGGGTTATTGTTGACGGGTCCTTGTTGACAGGTCATTGTTGACAGGTCATTGTGGACGAGTCTGTGTGGACAAGTCCTTGTGGACGAGTCCTTGTGGACAAGTCCTTGTTGACAGGTCATTGTGGACAGGTCATTGTGGATGAGTCTGTGTGGACAAGTCCTTGTGGACGAGTTCTTGTGGACGAGTCCTTGTGGATGAGTCCCTTTGGACTGATCCCTTTGCACCGGTCCCTTTGGCCTGGTTCCTACGGACTAGCCCATGAATTTATTTAAATTATGTCAAAGGGCCTAACTACATTTTGCGTATAAAGCAGTGTGATGAACTGACGTTGTTCACTAATCCCCCACTACTATAATGTAATAACGATATGAAAGGAAAGTGATGAAATACATGTGAACACGTGTGAGATGACCTTATTACCGTCCTCCTTGTGAAACAAGTCACATCCTGTTTTGGTTCATACGTGAGAAAATGCGAGTTCATGTGTAATATGATCTAACACATAGGTGTTCACCTGTACACGCGCATGATAAGAGCTAACAAGTCACAACCTGTTTTGTCAGTGGTGGGAGGTGAAGGGGGGAGAGGGGGAGAGTCGGTGTAAGAGAGAACACAGGTGAAGAGAGAAAGAAATATGTATTGCTCATAATACATGTAGAGCTGAGGACTGTACATAGGACTGTAGGTTAAGTACAACATGAGTGAATAAATAAATACAAGGCACACAGGTTCACACAACATGTAATTTATTAATCCAAGAATTAAAGGCTGAGCAAAATCCCAACCATTTTACATATAGTTTATTTCCTTTTTGTTTCAACACTTTTTCCACAAGGTAATGTTTAGGAAACGCTGTCCTTTGGAGTTCTTGAAGATAAAACCTGCCTTTTATGGGTTGATGGTTGAAGTCCTCGAGCAAAAATAGGTGACTGGACTGTTCAGGTTAACTTGACGAATTCGAAATAGTTCAGTCCCCCAATTTGGTGTGTAGCCCTTGTCGAAGACGGACTTGAATTTGCTCACACGAACATGGTCCCCGATGTTAAGGCGATGACGTTTAGGGTCTGCTGTTTTTATGGGGTCAAACAGTTTATCCAGTTGTGGAATATTTTTGGTCACAAGTCGTGGCTTGGTCCCAATGGTTCTGTGTTTGGTGTCATTGTAAAGTGACACTAGCTCAGGTAACAAGTCCAACCAGCGATAAGTGCCCTGAGCGGTAAACGCTTTCCTCGTATGGGTTTTCAATGTTCGGTTGAACCGCTCGACCACGCTGGCTTTGAGATTGCTGTACGTGGTGTAATGGTGAATATCCTTAAATTTGAGAAAACTGGAGAAATCCTTGTTGAAAAATTCCTTTCCCTGATCGGTTTGTAGCAGCTGAGGTTGACGTTTAGATTGTCGAATAATATGTTGAAAGGCCTTGGTGACTAGTGGACCAGACTTGCGACGCACAGGTTCAACAAACGCCATTTTGGAATAAACATCAATGACCGTCAACATATAGCGTACACCATCGTTAACGCTAGCATAGGGAATCATTTCAACCAAGTCTGCTTGCCAAAGTTCATCCACACCCTGTGAAATCACTTTGAGTCGCTGATATCGACGTCTAGCTGGACGATGCAACTCATGAGCAATACCCATTTTAATGGGTGAGGGCTTAAACAATAATTTTGGCATTTCGAAGTTCTTCCTCAATTTCTTGAATTTCCCAATCGTGACCAGTATGGCCGGCTTGACGTGAAGCATGCAACAGCTGTAGTCGCTGGACGAGTTTATTTGGATTGTGCCAGTAGGTAACATCCACAAGGGGTTTTAATGGCTTAAATGTCACCTCTGAAGCGGACATTTTACGACGACCACTTTGACTAGTGGGGAACATTTTTGCAATGATGGTTTTATATTTTTGAGATATATTGGCATTCACTTGTGGAGTGGGATCATACTGTCTTTTGTGGGCATGGGTGTCCACTAAAATGGATTTATATTTACCAAGGTCCTCTGGCGTATAATCTTGAGATGAGGGAGTCCGAGAGAATAGTAGCTTTAACAGTCCTGGTGTTAATTTATAGTTGATCTTTTTAATGACAGCTTTAGTACGACTAAATTTAATCGATGAATCACCAATTTTAAAACTATCATCCTCATAGCGAACACCATACGTGGTATCTGTGTTTCCAATAAATAGATTGGTGAAATAGGGTTCCAGTGTTGATCCATAATATTTTATTAAAATGTTTTTCAGTTGAGCTTTATGTTGAGGGGTGGCCAAGAGTTGCGAAAATGGAGACGATCTGGAAGGGCAAGGTGTTTCAACCATGACCAAGGATTTCCTTTTTCTTAAAAACTCTGCAAGGGGTGATGCCTTTTTTTTGAGGCGTAAACACTTGTTCCTCATTATCCTCAACTTCGATAACACTAGTTAAATCTTCCTGTTCCTCTTCCTCTTCCTCAGGGTCCTCGTGGTGCGTCTGAGTGGCTTGTGAAACGGTGGGTAGCGTTTCATATGGCTTGAAAGAGGGTTTCAACATAGCTTTTAGCGGAGGGGCTAAATGTTGTTGAATAAATAAAGCATGATCCGCACGCGATCGTTTCAATTGACGAAACTTTTGGCGAATAGTATTTCTTGCTCTAATAATATGCTTTTTCAATTGACTCTCTGCTAACGCCATGATGTCGTGACAAATGACTTGAGAGGGGATGATACAGTGCCTTAAATTGCAATAAAATGATCAAACCCTAAGCGATACCTCCCTTTGTTGAGTTCACTTTGTTTGTCAATCACTAAACAGGCATGACGTTGTGTGTTCCAACACTTGCCACACAATTCTGTAAACATTTGAAAGGTCATATCCGGATTCACATGTTCATTATAAATGTGACGACTGTTCCTCTCGTCCTGGCGAAATAAAACAATGACAATGGCATTGTCACGAATCAACTGTTTGGACATTTTAGAATACGTTTGTCCAAGATAGAAACAATCGATATGTTTGTGTCGACCCATGCTGAAATAGCTTTGAATGATGCCTTGTCGTTCAGTGGATACATCATCGAAAATCATGAGTGAATCAGGCCTTACCTCATCCGGTGAAATAACATATTCTTGCGTGGAAAATGTAAAATACCCCATATTCTCATTTTGTAATCCAGACATCACTTGATCCTGAAACACGTAGAGGGGTTGGTAGAGAGATTTTGCGAAAATATAAATATTTTGAAAACACAGACCATTGGGCGCTGTAATATGTGTCAGGAAAAGATTGGTCTTTCCACAGCCGGAAGGTCTCACAATGAAGCAGCGAATGGAAGATGGAAACAGTGAACCATGGCGTTGTTCACGTGATATGGGGCAGAGATGGGAAGCCATGTCCCTCACGGGGAATGACTTTTGCTGCTTAATTAGCTTCATTTCAACTAAGGCTTAGAGAGGCTAGCAGGCTGCCTATATTCATCGCACCGAGCCTTGTCATAGAAACAGTAGACTCGTACTACAGGTTGACGATGGATGTCTTTGGACGTGCGTTGATGGTCAAAGCTAGGTCTGTTCCCATACATGATCCTAAACAAGAAACAGATCCTGCTAATAAACACTATGTGGATAGGTCAGTAGTTCCATGCACAAAACAAGGAGATTATGACTTTAAAGGAAAGCGGTTAACCGATGTAAAACATCCTCAAGTGTCTACAGACGTTACTACAAAAAATATGTGGATAACAAGGTGTATGAGTTTTATGATAAAGTGCCTCAGCTTACGGTGGATGGCTATAGCGCTAATCATCGCCGCATTATTCACGTGGAAGACCCACAAGAAGATGATGATGTCTGTACCAAGCGATACGTGACCTATGAAATGAAAAGGCTTTATAAATTTATCCCATCTGTAATTTTTGTGCATCTGACAAATGTAAAACCTGTGAATGAGAGAAACCATACACCGCTAGTTCATGACCAGCACTTGACCTATGTGCTTGCTTCGGGTTTAAGGCACTATCGATTACACTATAATGGAACCATTCACATCAAATACGCCATACCTGATGAGAACCATTTACAAATAGAGATAAATGGTCATAGGATGTTGGTCCATAACCATGAAATGGTCAATGCAGGAGACAAATTATCCTTTCATCTCATGTTGACATGGGATGAAAAGCAAGCTGGAAAAACCATAAACGATTTCCCACTTTATGTAGAATTCGAATATACAGCCATGAAATAACAATCTGACGTTAGTTGTGACTTAAACCTTCTTGTGAAAGGTTGTTGGTCATCATCATCATGGTGAAACAAAGATATGTGGTGAGAAAGATTAAAAATTTGACCCTGTCCTTGGCAAAGCCTGGGCTTAAGACATTCGTGGACAAGCCCTTGCGAATGAAAAAAAGAAAAAATAATGTGTTGACCATAAGGAAAGCTCTTCGAGCAGCACAGAGGCATGTTATTCCAAAACGTCAGCGACAGGGTTCAAAACAAGGGCGAGTGATTCCCGTTCCCAAACGAGCGGGATTTTTACCTGCATTATTCGCTGGTCTGGCTGCTCTAGGTTCACTTTTAGGTGGCGCCAGTGCAGTGGCAAAAACTATTAAAGCCGCGCAACAGGGTAAGCAACAACTCAAAGAAAGTCAGCGAAACAATGAAACGATGGAAGCCATTGCTATGGGGGTTAGAAATGTCAATTAGAAGCCAGCCTTTTATCAACAAGGATTTGGAATTTCACCTTTTCGAAATAAAATAAAACATCTTTAACCTCAGCCATAGCAAGACATGCCCTGATGCATCAACAAGTGGAAAGCTATGCTAAACAACTGAAGCTTTCTCATTTTCGAGGTGTGTTTATGCGAAACCAATTACCCTCACAACCCTGGAAACATGAATGAGCTGTTGTCAATTTGGATGATCACCGAGGACCTGGAACACATTATGTAGCTTATGTCAAAGAGGGATCCACTGTATGGTACTTTGACAGTTTTGGGAATTTTCCCCCGCCCATGGAATTAGTGACCTATTTTGGAAACAAGATCAAGATATATTATAATGTGAAACGTGAGCAAACGTTTAACAGCTAACAGCGTGGACGTTTGTGTTTATTTTTTGTATATAAGACGCAGCGTTAGCAAAAACGTCAACAGTATGTCGGTGGAAAGTAAGACGTTTACGCTGCATGGACGTGGACCTGAAGTGAGCCTAGACTTTTACCCACCTATCGAATTGAGTGAAAAACCCTATGGTTTAGGACTTGTTTCTCTTGAAACGTACAGTCGAATATACAACATACGTGAAAATGTGAACAACAAGTTTTACTATGAAGATCCTGTGCTCACCCTGAACTCTGGTGGATACACGATAGATGACATTTATGAACACATTTATGTGGTGTTGATCAATGAATATGGTTTAAAGTCATTTCTCGATGGAACGCGCAAGTTTGAACTTGTAGGAAATACCAACACTCATCGCTGCAGTATTTTTTTCTACATTCAAAATTGACTTTAAAACACACCCCGATTCCATTGGTCCATTACTAGGATTTAAACCACGCGTGTTGGAGCCCAACAAAAAACATGAATCAGACCAAGAAGTGAAATTCATTGAGGACCATCATGTGTCGGTGACGTGTAATATTATTAGCCAAGTGTACACCAATCAAGAACCGTCGCATTCGCTTTATGACTTTATTGTAACATCGCCCAATGGCTATATTATTCGTGAAAACCCTCCAGTGGTGCTTTTTCATTTTGTGGCTGTCGATGGTATTAGTAATATAACATTAAGACTGATCAATAGAGAGCAACAACTCATTGATCTAGATTCTACCACACCAGTGACTTACAAGTTGGTGCTAAAGCCACTATGAAGTTTGTATATAAAGCAACAACACCGTCTAGGAATGGTGTTAGTTGTTTACCACGTGAATACACGTTAACATCTCACAACAAGCAGATTTTACAGCATTTGGGTTACCACGTCAACCCCCGCGATGAATTATATCCTAAAGGTAGCGAACCACATCGAGGAGCAACCAGGAGTGGTAAGAATTGATCTCCATTCTTATCAAGCTCAAACACCTGGACTCAATAACAATGATGAAATTCAATTTGTTATCAACAACCAAGATATTTACACTCTACCGCATGAAAGTGTTATTCAGATTGAAGGTCGGCTCACCAAAGCCGATGGCTCTACACCCACCACATCCAAGTTAGCCAACCATGCTTTCGCCTTTCTGTTTTCTGAAGTGCGTTACGTGATAAACGATATCGTGGTGGATAGCACTCGAAATGTGGGTATTTCCAGTATCATGAATCTATATCCCTCTCATAGTGATGAAGAAGCTAAAACACTTTGCATGGCGGGTTGGTGCCCTGACATACTCAAAATGGTAAAGAGAGATATACCTCTACCCATGGAATTTAGAAGCTGGGCACACCATGAGTACCCGCTATTGCCCACCACCAACACACACAGTTGGTCTATAAAAACAGCCCGCTATACAGAGAGACCTCTCTACATGATTGTGGGTTTTCAAACAAATCGCAAATATCAACAAACCAAATATGCCACGCAATTTGATCACCTGCAATTGAGAAATGCACTTCTTTTCCTCAACAGTGCTGTGTTTCCCTATGAAGGGCTGGATTTAGATTTATCAAAAAATAAGTTTGGCCCCCTGTACGACTTGTTTTCTAAATTTAGATGGTCGTATTATCAAAAAGAGAATTGTCCAATGTTGTCACCCCAAGCTTTTAAGACAAAGGCGCCACTGATTGTTTTTGACTGTTCCTACTTGGAAGAGTCTGTCAAACCATCCAATATTGACATTCGGCTAGATTTTGAAACGCATGACAATGTTCCAGCCAATACCACGGCCTACTGTTTGATTAATCATCACAAACAAGTCAACTATTATCCACTGTCCGACCAAGTGACAAGTGTATAAATAGCAGGTAAACCCACATCAAACCGCTCAGTCATGTCTTGCTTTCAAGCCTCAAGAGTAGTTACATCCATGAATTTAAAATCTGAGGAACAACGTTTCAAGACCTTTGCGACGTGGCCGGTGCCTTTTATAAACCCTCAAGCCTTAGCGGCCGCTGGATTCTACTACTTAAAAACAAGAGATGAAGTGAAATGTGTGTTTTGTCCCATCATCTTAGACCAATGGCAAGAGAGCGATGAACCCATGCAGGAACATCAGCGCTGGTCACCTGCCTGCCCCTACCTGTGCAGAATGGAGGTGGGTAATATACCCTGTCATTCAAGTTACCCCTCACTAGTGCCTCTAAGTGATGAAAAATGTTATGATACGTGTGGTCTTAATGGTGTCAACAGTGTTTCAGTGAGCAGCTCACAGTCAAAAACACCCAGTTTAGAGACATTAGAATATCATCGGTGTTATGGACATTATAAACACAAAAGACTTTTTTGTTGTATGAGATGGTACCGCCTCTATCCTAGAATGAAAAAGGAATGTAAAACTTGTTATGCTAATAAAATAATGTAATAAAAATTGGCTGTTGTTGTTATATTATTATTTCTTATGCCCCCCTGTCATATCCTAACCTCTATAGTGACTACTCGATGTTTTTATTTTCTTTTACTAGAATGGAATGTAAGTAAATGACATGGGTACAACTTACTGAACAATTTTCAGTCTGTGGTCAGTTGGAATTGATCCAGACAAGAGTGAACATGTTGCGTACACCGATTGTCGACTGTCAAGGGTTTAAAATTGGAGATAAAAAAATTTATATTTAAAGAAGTGGCCATTATCGATTGTTCCACTTTTTGGATATCGCAAGCTATCCATTTGGTGTTTAAACCACCTTATGCGTTTGATTTGTTGTGTGCTAAAGACCGTAAACAAACCCAGTGGATTGAAACTCATATGCAATTAGACTGGAAGCAAGGAACCATTTCATATAAGCACCTGGACATGGTCATGAAAGCCCACTTGTCTTCTGACCATGTAGTATTTGTGAAAGGTAGTGAAAAACGTCAATGGCTACAACCATTTTTGGCGTCTTACTGTCAATGTATCGATTTAATGGACATGGGCTGTCCCTCGCTGCAAACACTCATGGACCGCTGCCCCTGTGACAACATTACCCATAAAGCCATGGCACAGGTGTGGCAATTGTTTCATTGGCTAACCACCAATGCCTGCTGGGAGTTGTTAAATAAAATTAAAACTGAAGGTTTACTTGTGAATACCACCAGTGAGATTTCTACGAGCGACGTGTAAACATCAACGTGATACCATGGAGAAAGGGGATGCTACCGATAAAGCGATTGGAAAGTTCTTTGTGTGCAAAAAGAAACTAGACAGTTTTACTAAAGATGAATTATTGGCTCTCCCAAAATCGTTCATTTATTATGTGGCAGAAAATGCAGTGAAAGAAATCTGGCAACATGTACCAAAATCATGGACTCAAGAACCTGTGTTAAGTGAATTGCAACCATGTACGGATTATGATCACCATAAGCAACTGGCTATGGTAAAAATACCATCTATGCGACAGTGCGCCACTTGCCAGCTGGTCAAACTGTATCATGGTCATAAAAGTCCACGTAAAGACTTTGTTTCTTCATTCCACGGGTGTAATGGAGATAAAAAGCAGCAACAACAAACATCATCCACAGAGAAAGAGGAAGATCAAACCTTTTCTCCTCTTATGGAAAAGGATATGCCTGACCTGTACTGGCAATGGCGTCATTGACAAAGTCATTCAATACTTGACTTTCGAAATCTACCTACCTGGTTATTATTTGTGTGGTCCTGGAACTTGTCTTGAAGAACCTTTGCAGCGTGGTGATATACCTATTAACCCTTTTGGATCGAGCATGCACCTTTCTTATCACCACAGTCATCCTGCTTAAAGACGTGTAGTGGGTCAAGTATCGTTGAAAAGCTAAACAACGTTTGACATCCTGTGATGTCTCAGTGGGGGAGAGGTTGGCAGCCCTCATTTTGATTAGTGCTATAAAAGGAAAGTTAATGATGAGTGGACATGAACATTGAAAAGGATTGAGGAATTGGTAATTCTTTGTATTCTATTTTGTAAAGCCATATATGTTGTGAAATAAAAACAAGGTTTACAAGATCACAATGTCTTTTAATTTTAAAATGGTGATAGCCATTTTCTTCATTTTCATTTTTTCACACATGGATATTTACAATTTCCACTTTTCATTTTTTTACATTCTCCTTGTTTAGTTTTACACATTCTATACATTTTTGTTGTTGTGAAATAAAAACAAGGTTTACCAGATCATAATGTCTTTTAATTTTAAAATGGTGATAGCCAGTTCTTCATTTTCATTTTTTCACACCTGAATATTTACAATTTCCACTTTTCATGGTTTTTACATTCTCCTTGTTTAGTTTACACATTCTATACATTTTTGTTGTTGTGAAATAAAAACAAGGTTTACCAGATCACAATGTCTTTTAATTTTAAAATGGTGATTACTATTTCACTTTTTCACACATGGATATTTACAATTTCCACTTTACATTTTTTACATTTCCCTTGTTTTAGTTCACACATTCTGTACATTTTTTAAAATGTTTTTCGTAATATAAAAAAGCAAACATTTTACACTAAAATGTATTACTTATCTTATTTTTACTAAACTACAGTAGCCTAACATTATACATTCTACTTACAGTGTTTTTACAAAAAATATTACACCATAAAACACACTACAAATATTACAATATAGTGATCATTAGACTTAAGTAAAGTAATAGTCGTCAATACGACTGTTTCCTCAAGGAAGAGTATCAAATGTGTTGGGTATAATGAATCGTTTGTTGCCTTCATTACTTAAAGCAACTTTGTTCAGCAAATTGGTATGTAGCTGATGATTTTTACTTCTAAATACACACATTTTCTTATATAATACAGGTGGGTTACTAACTATACAGTTTTTAAAATCGCTTATATCTAACTCTTTACTAACAACATTTTTTTCACTCGTTTTAATTTTTTTACTACTACATCATCAATTGTCATATAGCTGTATGATTTAGATTTTGTGCCTACAAAGGTGTCTATAATAACACCAGCACATTCATCCTTAAATTTCCCAAGAACCTTTTTGTTTACTAGAGGTAAATGGTAAATATTATCCTCGGGATAGTCACTTGTATCAACCCTATTTAGTTCAATTTTGATATCCTCATAAAAATCATCAGTTTTTAACTCATAAATAAAAGAATCTGTGTCTGTGTAGAGTAATTTAGCATTATCAAGATAGTTTTTCTTTACATAATCATAGTGAAATTCATACTTAAGTGTTTTTGACAATTCCAGAATGGTGTAACCCACATATATGGGTTTGTTGTAAGTTACTTTAAGACGATTCATTTGTATTACAACTAAATCCTCATGAATAATTGAACAGCTATGAAAGTTAGGCTTGCTTATTAAGTTGCTCGCACCATACCTTTTACCATCATTCTCCCACTTTGTTATCAGCTTTACATCAACTCGTTTATCAACATTCTCCATAGTCTTTCCAAAAACACTATTATTCATGAGTTTATAAAAATCTTTTTCAAAAGTATTTGTTGATAGTGTTCTTAAATTATTGTTTAGATCAATATACGGTTTGAGCCATGCTGATTGATGAAATTGCAATACGCGATGAATTTAAGTTAATTTCAATCCATGCTGTAGACACTGTTTCAAGTTTTGATAATGTATTACATATTTACATTTATCATTTACATTAGCAATTAACATTTTTGTTCGTGATGTGATGTATGGAGATTTCATATTCTCAGGACAAAATGGTAAATCATTATGATCATCATGTAACTCTTTAGGGTACTCAAGATTTACCTCTAAAATAAATCCTTTATCATCGTTATCATTAAGAGTGTCAACATGTAAGACATCAATTTCAGGTTGTGTCAGCCAGTGAAAATCTTTCAGTGGTAGATATTGACTCATAGCCCAACCATATTGGTTATTTGCATCGAGGTAGACAATATACTTTGACTCTTCACAAGGGTTGTAGCTAGGCATGCATTTATTATTCGCTTTAGAGTACCGTCCACTACATTGGCTTAATCCACCTCGAATTGATGATTTTATAAAATTGATCATGTCTATATCAGTCATTAATTCTAAATTTACTTTCGTTTTTTTCAACATTGAACTGAAACTTAACCCAGGAGCAGTGAAATACTGACAAGGATCAAGGTCATAAGTTTTCATAAAAACATTCCGAAAATTTTCAAAATTATCTGCTAATAATAACACATCTGTCTTCAAATATATGTCTGAAAATTCTCCTTAAGTTTGAATGTGGAACTGTGTCCATACACGTTGTGCATGTAAATATTCCTGATCACTAATATGACTTGTGTTTAAGGAACTGTAAAATGCATCTTTCGGCGGTAAAGAACACTCCTCAAGACGTTCCACACAGTTAATATATTCATAAGGGTATATACCCTTTTGACGAATCAAATTAAAATCATCTTCTTTAGGAAAGACACGTTGAATTTCATGAAACTGATCTGATTTTTAATTACTAGCCAGCTTATCAAGACTACTCGGCATAAAGCGGAATGAATCTAAAAATCGCAGTTTAATGTTTTTTTTATTGCTAGTTTTGATGTATTTTGTGAACGATATGTATTGTTCCTTATTATTTGCAATCACATCAATGTTCACATCTGAAGCTCCAAATTCTTTAACGATAAAGTGGTTATCGTATTTGCTACCGTTATGTAGAATGACCGGAATGAATTTACTTACTCTATAATATAAATTACATTCTTGGTGAGCAGCACCACGATATTTTCCTGTTAAATGGTTATGATCGCGAACCCTGTCTGTATATAAACATTCACCACATATAAAACAATTAGTTTCAGTTTCAAAATTCATTTGCCCTGATGAAGTTAGTGGCTCCATTGGAATGATCGTATTTAAAATAGAGGATATACGGATGGCATCTTTTTCAAGTCTTTCCATTACAACTTTAGGTGCATCAGGTCCTCTATAGAGCTCAAACTTATTTAAAGAGTCATCGTAACTACATTTAATATAATATGCAAAGCTAAAAGGTTCATGAATGTGAGTAGTGTTGGTAAAAGGTTGGGCTGGATTCGATGAACATTTATTAAAAGGTTTTAGCAAAGCTTCAAAGTCAGCATATATAACAAATGGTACTCGAAGCTGTTTCTCATAATCCTTAAATTTTAGAATGTTATTTTTAGGAGTAGGTAATACCGTACAAACATGATTACATCCCCATTTTTGATGTTGAGTTAGTTGATCCTCTTTCTGGAAATGTAGCAAACAACCATCACACAACCACTTCTTAGGTTTATGTTTTGATACTTGACTACCAACAAGTCTACTTAAATGTTTTAGCCAACAATAGTGAGCATTTTCACTTTCGGTTATGTATAGTAAATTTACATGAGCATCCTTTTTTCCTGAGTATAATATAGAGGACGAACTATACTCTTATTTTCAATTTCATACACATTAATTCTTACATTTTTCAGCTTTTCAAAACGTTGAATGTCTTTTATCGCCATAGGAAATTCTATTTCTTTTAAATCTAACACTGAAGAATAGTGAGGATAAGATGATGATCTATCCATATGCTCCACTGCTGGATGGAGAGCTGAGGTTACAGCCCACGCAAAACATGCGTCATCATTATTCAAAACGTTCACTACAGATTTCTTTCGTTTGATCCATTCTGGCAAATCAATGTATGATGATGCTGGAAGGGGGTTATATTTATTCAGGCTGGTTTCTAAATAAAGTACTTCAACCAATGCCCAGCCCGACTCCCTTTCCTGGAACTCTTCACTCTTTACGATGATAGCACTTGAAATATTTTGGTATATATCACTAATATTAGTTGAATCGCTAACAATTATGTTTTTGTATTGAAAGATTTGATATCCGTAATTTCACCTTCACTCCCAGTTTTTACATAGAGTCCAAAAAGTTCAAAATTCATTTTATTGTTTTATGCTCTACTAAAACATTTTCTACTAAGCCAAACACATTAGGTTGAACATTTTTTAAAAATGATTCAATACTTTGAGTTTTTTCTTGACTATAAAGTCTATAACTAACAATTCGACTTTTAAATGCACTACCAATTTGTTGAACATTTCCAGAATTTCTTTCATGGCAAGCGTTATTTTTATGATGAATACTGCGTAAATGTCCATGAATGATTGAAGAAGGTATATCAATATTACATACATCACAATGTGTTATCAAAGGTTCACCATTCTTCTTTCTTTTTCTTGCACAACTATTTTCACAATCTTGAGAACGTTTACGCTTTTGAGCATCACATTCATTTAAAGGTTCCGTGCTAGTTGATGGTTTTACAGATTTCAATTCCTGTTGTTCTCCATGCACTTCAACCATGTGGGATTGATATCGCTTTACAGCAGAAAATCCAAGTTCGCAAACTGAACACGAAAATGGTGCTGAACTAACATGCATTAAATTTACATGACGTGCAAGATTATCTTGTCTGTTAAATGTGGTAGCACAATGACTGCACACAAACATTTTAATGTCATGTTTAGCATTTGCATGTCGTTGAAGGTTTTCAGGTCTTGAGAACTGTTTCTTACATTCACCAGACTTGATCATAATGATCACTTTCGAAATTACCTATAAAAGAAAGAAAACAAAAATGTTAATAAATGATAAAACAAAGTAAAATATAAATATTTTAAATACATTCCAGTCAATGATTATAGCAGGGTATTTAAATCGATCATCTGTGAACTCCTAGCAAGTCTAACTTCATGTAGTTCTAACTGAGGGTTACTATATACCACTGTCACTGACACTTAGCGGTGAACATTGGAACTTGATAGTGTGGTAGAAACCAGCGGTCGCCAGTTAAGTGAGTTAAGTGTGACGTCATAGCCAGTCTTAAAGCAAGTCTAAACTTGTAGAACATGTCACGTGATAGAAACCTGCGATCGCCAGTTAAGTGAGCTAAGTGTGACGTCATAGCCAGTCTTAAAGCAAGTCTAAACTTGTAGAACATGTCACATGATAGAAACCAGCGATCGCCAGTTAAGTGAGCTAAGTGTGACGTCATAGCCAGTCTTAAAACAAGTCTAAACTTGCAGAACATGTCACGTGATAGGAACCAGCGGTCGCCAGTTAAGTGAGCAAGGTGTGACGTCATAGCCAGTCTTAAAGCACGTCTAAACTTGTAGAACATGTCACGTGATAGAAACCAGCGATCGCCAGTTAAGTGAGCTAAGTGTGACGTCACAGCCAGTCTTAAAACCAGTCTAAACTTGCAGAACATGTCACGTGATAGGAACCAGCGGTCGCCAGTTAAGTGAGCAAGGTGTGACGTCATAGCCAGTCTTAAAGCAAGTCTAAACTTGTAGAACATGTCACGTGATAGAAACCAGCGATCGCCAGTTAAGTGAGCTAAGTGTGACGTCATAGCCAGTTTTAAAACAAGTCAAAAATTGTAAAACATGTCACGTGACAAGGTTAAGTTAGGTAAAGTTAGGTTAAGTTAGGTGAACTGAGGTTAAGACTTTTAAATATTCTCTATGTCACTGACACCTAGCAACGAACATTCAGACTTAATAGAGTGGTAATCAAAATCTAACCTACAAAATTAGCTTTACACACCATGGTCAAGTAGTTCCAACTTTCACTACCAAATATACCATTGTCACTAACATGTAGTGGTGAACATTGGAAAATAGCACTCTAACTGTTTAAAAGTTATTAGAGGGGCACTTAACTTTTTATAATTTATCAACAGCTGCCACTGAATGAACAGATTGTAGGAATCTAGTAACCTACAGGTACCCAATTATCTGTAAACAAATCAATCAATCAATAAATCATTAAATACATTCCAATCAATAACATCAACATCAATTAGTAATAAAAGACTACAATCCATTAATAATAAGTACTTACCTTGCAAAATAATTTAATGATTTTCTACCAAAAAGGCTTTTTTTACAACTCTTGAGCTGTAATAGAGCACTGTTCACTCAAAGCGAGTAATAAAGACTGACAGTAGGGAAATATATGACACTTCTCTTATATAAACTCTCATCGCTCGTGTCAGCAGTTTTTTGCAGATCATTGCAATTCCTTTCCCAATACAGCTGAGAGTCCAAAGTACACTAGGAACGCCTGTGTGGTATCCAATTACTGCTGACTTTGCATGATCATCACCCATTGTCTTGATCAACACCTGGGGTTTCAAATTACTGCAGCGTCAGTCATAGCAACAGCAGTGTGCGCTCTCTGCTATGTCAGGAACATGACACCGGAAGGAACACCTGTGTAATATCCAATAACTGCTAACTTTGCATGATCATCACCCATTGTCTTCATGAACACTTGCGGTTTCATATTACTGCAGCGTTAGTCATAGCAACAGATCTGCGCGCTCTCTGCCATGTCTGTAATATGACACAGGAAGTAACAAGTCGGTTTACTGCACGTACCATCTCCACAGTTTTAACATTTTAAGAACATTTATTATTCTCTTTCAACTACAAATGACTCGTTAGAACACATCCATCCACCAAGTTAGATCCCTTGGGTATGTTCACATGTATTTCGTCACTTACCTTTCATATCATTATTACATTTTAGTAGTGGGGGATTAGTGAACAACGTCAGTTCAACACACTGCTTTACACGCAAAATGTAGTTAGGCCCTTTGACATAATTTTAAAAAATTCATGGGCTAGTCCGTAGGAACCAGGCCAAAGGGACCGGTCCAATGGGATCAGTCCAAAGGGACTCATCCACAAGGACTCGTCCACAAGGACTCGTCCACAAGGACCTGTCCACAATGACCTGTCAACAAGGACTTGTCCACAAGGACTCGTCCACAAGGACTTGTCCACACAGACTCGTCCACAATGACCTGTCAACAAGGACCCGTCAACAATAACCCATCCACAGGGATCCGCTCCCCCACCCTCTTACAAAAGCCATGAGTGGGCATGTGTAAAAAACAAAAAACAAGCATGTTAATTCATAGTTGCTTTCCACCGTATACATGTCTCATGTGTAGAACAATGTTTCATTCCATATTGGCATTCAAACTCTCACATGTTGCAATTGGAAAGTGAGATTCTATAAAAAAAACACCCTCTAGTAGGGGTAGGTTTTATTTTGGGGTGGAAATATGTTGTTCATTGGAAAGAGGGTGTCAGCCCGAGTTCAACAACACCTCATTCGTCAAAATCCGACCATGCGTTCGAGAGATATCGCGCCGTCGCCATCTTGTGATGCTGGTGAGGAGGAGGAGGGTATAGAACCCCCACAAAACCACTACTGACGCGATTGGGAAAGGAAAATAGAGGCCAGTTTTTACATGTTAAGAGTGGATTGGAGCAAGAAGGAAGTTGCAGAACTGTCTGCCCATTCATAAGCAAGCATTAAGCGTCAGGAAAAAGTGAAAGTAGGGAATATATTTTTTAACAGAAACCTAGGCAGTTACTTTATATGCTACATATATTCATTCATTCATTCATTTATTTGCAATGGGGGGTGTGTCCCCCGGTGGCAAATTGTATATACATAACAAATAAATAATTATACATAACAATTCAATAACAATTATACAACAATTAAACTGGAGTATTTACACAAATAGTCAGTCATTTCTTAAACACACCTATATGTTTGGGAAAAGGCTCTAAGACTGCGGCAGGAAGAGAGTTCCAGTTATCAATGGCACGGTTTACAAAAGAATATTTACCATAATTTGTTCGCTGTGGTCGGCCCTTAACTTTGAAAGGATGATCGCTCCTACCCATGTAAGTGGGCTTTCCCAATCGTTTGCTAAGCTCACCCCATGCTGGTTGATTTGTATACGTGTTGTACATAGCGCAGAGTCTAGATTTCATCCTCCTAGCCTCCAGTGATTCCCACCCAAGTTTCTTTAACATACGGCTCACACTGCTCCTGGGATTAAAGTCACTGAGCACAAATCTAGCGGCCTTTCTTTGTACCATTTCCAACTCATTGATGAGCCCTACTTGATATGGATCCCAAACCGCCGAGGCATATTCCAGAATAGGTCTTACAAGTGACAAATAGCCTAATTCTTTAGCAGAGGTACTACTTCCTTTTAATACCCTCATTACAAAGTGCAGGGATTTGTAAGCTTTTGAAACTACACATCCTACATGACTACTCCATTTCATATCATTCCTTACGTGAACGCCCAAATATTTGCAAGAATCTTCTTCTACAAGTAATTCCGAGCCAATGTTATATTGAAAATCCTTCCTTCGCACTTTCCCTATTTTTAAGAGACTACATTTTCTTGTGTTTATTTTCATTTTATTTACAATCGCCCACTTATAGACCAGGTTCAGGTCCTCTTGAAGCACTGCATTGTCTTGTGAGTCATGTATCTTTCGATATATTACACAATCATCCGCAAACAATCGACAGTCACTGCGAATCCCATTTGGTAAGTCATTTATAAACGCCATAAATAACAAAGTTCCGATTACGCTGCCCTGAGGGATACCCGACGTTACGGTAATTTCATCCGAGAATATGCCTTCGACTTTCACTTTCTGAGAACGACCCGTCAAAAAATCTTGGATCCATAAAATTACTCTTCTATCAATCTTCGTCGAAGCTAATTTATGGAGTAGCATGTCATGCGGAACGACATCAAATGCCTTCGCAAAATCTATAACCACGGCGTCGACTGAAACTCCATGGTCTAACGATTCGATATGCCTTACGAAGTGTGCGTCTACCAAATGGTAGCCGGATATTGCATATGACAAGGGGGAAATCCTTTCGTACTGCTCTCCTAGGCCTGAGAGAAATCCTTCCTGCATGTATTCATGTCCGAGTTGCACCTTTTAAATGGAAATGCTCTTTTACATTTTTGGGAGCACCTTTTATTCTTTAAATAAATGTAAATAAATACCACATCACTGCCAAGTGCGTGGAAATGAGAGCGGGCCAAACTATGAAGCCATACTGGAGGAAGGTGCAACTCACCGAACATTTGTTTGATTGAAGGAGATTTGTTCGTCATAATTCGGTGTAAGTAAGTACTTATTGATTTACTAACTAGCTCCATGATTAAGATGCAGATCGTCTTAAGAAGCTGGAAAAATCCGTCTTTTCAACATAAGAGGGGCATTTTATACACGTATCTACCTGCATTAAACATTGCTTAGCTTCTACTTTTGACACCTTAACATCAAACAGTAGATAATAATATTAAATAATTGAAGCTTTTTGTTGTTGATTGATTGATTGATTGATTGATTGATTTAGGGGCTTTGTGACATCGCGGTCATGTAGCCACGTGTACTTGTTTTTGTGAGTGTGTGGAATATGTCTGATAACCTGTGTTATTGCGATGGCCGTATTAGTGTGTGTATTTGCAATTCAGGTGACGATCGGGAAGAAGGCAATCGTGGCCTTTCGTTAGGAACCATCCCGGCATTTGCCTGGAGTAGAAGTGGGAAACCACGGAACATCACTTCCCAGATGGTTAAGATGGAATTGAGCCCTCCTATTGTCAGTATTACCCCACGGGGTTGAGTGTACCCCGTTCCAGCTCTCAGAACAGAATTAAACTGAAGTTTGGACAGTCTTGCAGAACATCTATTAAATTGATATAGGATATCATTTTTTAAGCAAAATAATAAAAGTAAGTAACCTAGTAGGCTGTGATTAGCATTCTTGGCTGTCACCGCTCACTCTGCCTGGTCTAGGGGCTGGAATAATGGTACACTGAGACTCGTGAGGCAAACCTGTAAGAGGTGGCTTCGATTTCCATCTCAGTAATCCTGGAACTAGTTTTCCGTGATTCCCATTTTTACTCCAGGCAAATGCAGTGGTGCTTCCCAGTTTGAGGCCATGGCCGCCTCATTCCCAATCGTCTCGTGAATTACTAATACTCACACTACTACAGCCATCACAATAACATAGGTTACGAGAAAAATTCTAAGGATAAGGATAAGGATGAGGATGAGTTTTCTTCGACTGCCTTCTCGACTGAAAGACGCTTGGGCTTGCTGTCAGGACGGATCAGTGCAACGCATCGAGCAGTTGTCGTAGGTTGTGCCTTGTAGGTTTAGGTAATAGGTAACGATTTAAATAACGAAAACGGTATCAATCAGGACAAGTATTTCGAGATTTGCTTACCAGAGGAACCTCCCGCTTCCCTCTGTTGTAAAAATCCACATGTGGGAGGCGGAAATTTTAAAGATGAACACGAATATACAGTACTGGAAGTATCTCAGATTATTTAGGGCAGACTTTTGGACAGCGAGTAAGATTGTTTGATAGTCGCCTTGTTAAAATTTTCACGAACAAATAATGGTCTCAGCAGTACAAACTATCCCTACCCAATGGGTTGCGTGGAGACATGTTGAATTAAAACAACACACTTCGTTTCTTCTTTACGATGGAATGATACGGTGGCCCGGTAGTTTTTGATAGACAAGGTAAAAAGTGGTTTTTAATGCAACTCACCATCTGAGTTGTACGTGCCCATTTCACGCAAGCCCTATGGTAAGTTCAGAGCACAGTTGCTCTGTTAATCCGTTATTCCTCAGCGTAGAATTCAATAACACAATAGAAGAACAACAGAAACATGAAAAGTACTTCCCTCCGTTTTGCAAGCAGGCCCTCACAAGACAACAAGCAGTGGTAAGCACAGTAATATACCACAAACACTAGCGTGACTTCAGACCTCCACTTATCTGAATCAATCGCAAGTGTACAATGCACACATGTGGATAATCAGGCCTAAATTTAGGATGGGACCATCTCAGTTAAATAACAGAGTAGTGCTTCATTCACAATGTAATGTGCACTATGTGTCAAAAGCCAAATTAACTTTCGCCAAGCATGATATATTTGTAGATATCACTGGAGAACATGCATCACTCCCAAGAAGTACAAATGTATAGAAGGGTATATAAATGAAATCAGGAAATCCATTAAACAGCAATTGCTGAATGTTATGTGGTGATCCATTACAAACCACTTTGAATCTGACCCCCTTATCGTTCCATCACGAAACAAGTAGTTCCGTGAAGAACTAAATAGCCTATTTTCATATATCCTACTAGTCTTACTTACGACACGAGAAATGATAACGAGTTTTTTAAAAATTGCAGAGCCACCATTTTTAAATTCTCATAAAATCCCATTAAATTAGACGTCAGTATATTAAGGCTTGTATGAATATATACCGAGCCAAGGTTCACAGCGATCAGATGAAAAATCGCGAGAAAAGTCCATTTCAATATTTAAATTTCGCGTCAGCGCCATATTCTTTTTTGCTCACCAGGTTATTGCATGATCCATAGGTGAACTAATGTTAATAGGGTTTATCAACATACAAAATTAAAGTTTGATTGCTGCAATAGTTTCGTAGACAATGAGATCTGTCTATATATTTCGCATGGTCGCCATGTTGGATTGTTATATGTGTAGGTCATAGAGTTAAGTACCATTAGATGAAGAGTATTGCATAGGTTAATTATTCAAACGTTCACTTTGATCGCATGATTAGGACACAAACAAGTAAAACTTAAATTTTAAATTTCATACAGCTGCCGTCTTGGGGTTATGGAAACAATTTATTTAAATTGGATATCAGTAGATAAACGTTTATATGAATATTTACCATTCCAATTTTCACTACGCTCGGATATTTAAATCGCGAGTTAATTCCATTTAAATGTCTAAAGTTTGCTTAGTTTTGTGATGACAAGGTTATTAAAAGTCCTATAGATGAACTTAAGTTACTAGCCTCTATCAACATACAGAATTTCAGTTAGATTGCTGCAATAGATTCGTAGATATTGATAGCCGTCTAAATATTTCGGATGTTCGCCATGTTGGATTCTTATATAGGTAGGTCATAGAGTTATGTACCATTAGATGAAGATTATTGCGTAGGTTCATTATTTAAACGTTCACTTCGATCGCATGATTAGGACACAATAAATAAGAACTTAATTTTAAAATTTCGCACAGACACTTTCTTGAGGTTATGTAAACAAATGAAATAAATTAGATGTCAGTGCATTATAAAAAGTATAAACATTTTTTGTACCAAGTTTCACTGCGCTCGGAGAGTTAAATCGCGAAAAATATGTATTTAAATGTTTCAGCATCGCTTGGCCGCCATGATCATTTTGTACCTAACAGGTTTTTGAGAATCACATAGGTTCACTTTAAGTGAGCAAATCGATTCCCCCTATCAATTCAAACACAGTAAAACCGAATTGAACGACATTTGGTACAGAGATAGCACTAGCAAAGGGGACTCCTGTGTCATGTTTTATATTGCCGCGATCTTGACGAAAACGTAATGGCGGCCACACAAATGTTAAAAATTTAAATCAAATTACGTCCAACCTCATCAACTAATCCCTACTCAATTTTGCAACATTATACCTTTACGTATAGAGAATCTTTTGACCAAACTACAAGGTCATCAGCCAAATAATTTGCGGATGGCGGCCATGTATGTGTGCAAATCGATTCCCCGTATCTTTCCAAACACGGTGAAACCGAATTGTATGAAATTTGGTACAGAGGTAGCACTAGCAGTGCGCACCTCAGTTTCATGTTTTATATCGCCGCCGTCTTGACGGAATCGGAATGGCTGCCACCCATATATTAAAAGTTAAAATCAAATTACGACCAACCAAATCATCTGATCTCTACCAAATTTTTCAACAACATACCTTTTTGTGGGAAGCATCTTTTGACTGAACTACAATGTCATCAGCCCAATAGTTTCCAGATAGCGGCCATGTATGTGTGCAAATCGATTCCCCATATCAATCCAAACACGGTGAAACCAAATTGAATGAATTTTTTTTACAGAGATAGCACTAGCAAAGGGCACCACATTTTCATGTTTAATATCCGTATAGCACGTTGTATTTTAACAAGCTACTACAATCACATTCAATTATAATCCTTGAAAAGGACAAAGAGTTATAACAATACCCATGTATTTAGGAGAAAGTAGGCTATATGTTCTTTACCGAACATCTTGATTCATAAATGAATATAGGCTAAAAACAAGGTTTGTTGTATGAGTTCAACATAAATCCGCATATCCATTGGGTACGGGGAGTTTGTACAGCTGTGACCAATATTCGTTTGTGGCAAATTTTAAGAGAACTATTTTTAGACAAGTGGCTTCATATTTTATCATTGGGTACTTTTAGGAGATTTTCATACAATCTTACTAATGAATGTTGTCTTTAATCTTATTCATAGTGCATGTGTGTACTTGTAGGATTGGGGAGAAGTAAATCATTTAGGATGTGATTATTTAAGAACACGCCTTACCCTGTGAGTGCCTTCTTTTTGGTGTACTACATTTCACATTATACCACCGGGGCAGATGTGTATGTGTGACTGTCCTGTCTGTGATTGCGTGTGTCCCTATCAACTCCTATGCTGCTGCTGCTGCTATTGAAGCCAAATTTGGTATGAGGAATGATCAATACTGGGACTTTTTTTTTTTTTTTTTTTTTTTTTTTTTAGCGTATGGCTTTTAGTGCCGGGAGTGTCCTAGGACATGTTCGGCTCGCCAGTTTTGTAGCTGCTTCGAGACGGACACCCAATGGGTGAGCTACAAGTACCGTTGGGGAGGGAAGGAGGGAAGTTGGAATGTAAGGACGAGGAGTTGGAAGGTAGCGGCTGTGGCCTATAGTTAGGGACCAACCCCGGCATTTGCCTGGAAGGAAGATGGGAAACGACAGAAGACCATCTTCAAGGTTGCCGGCGGGGGGATTCGAACCTCCTCGCCTCCCGGATGTGAGCGACTGCCATCAGTCATGCCGTAACCACCACGGCTAACTCACCCGGTTAATACTGGGACATCTAATGGCCATATTTGAAAAAGACGGCAGTGCGAGAAACTGCTGAAAATTCTGAGGTCTATGTTGGATATCTCAGAAGGTATGGATGGGAACTCTTCCAAAATTATCACACATATAGATAATAATATTTTAAATTAAGTTTCTTGAGCTCATGATTCTACGCCGCTGCCTTCAACGTACAGTATAAATATTGAACAGCCGTTACGTATTATGACATCCATCATTGTTAGCCTACTTTTCACATTTTGCAAAAATGAGGAAAAAGTAGACATGAGATCGATCCGGGAAAATGTGTGTCTGTCTGTCTGTCTGTCTGGCTATGTGTGTCCCCCCCCCCTATCAACTCCTAAACGGCTGCAGCTATCAACACCAAATTTGGTAAGAGTAAAGATCTATATTTGAATATCTCACGACCATATTTAAAATTGACGTCAGTGCTACCAACTGCTGAAAAATCGCAATTGAAATTTCAGCTCTATGTCGGATATCTCAGAAGTTATGCAGGCGAACTATTCCAAAATTGGAACACGTATAGATAATAACATTCCAGATTAATTTTCTGAAGTTCATACATGCCAGTGTTGCCAATATGATTCTAAGCCTGCCGGTAAGTCCAATATCTAAATGCATGTAACGTCTATATTATCGATTGGATTTCAACCAAATTTCGTATGTACTATGTGTACTACAACACATATGACTGTGCATATTCTAAACAGCCACCAGGGCTGCCAACTATTAATAAATGCTCTCACTATGTTTCAACCCTAATGTTAATATACCAGGAAGTATGCAAGCCAACAGCTCTAAACTTTGCACACGTATAGTACCTGATATTCTACCCAAGTTCGGTGTAACTTATGTACATCAGTGCTGCCAACACGATTCTAAGCCTGCTGATAGGTCAAGTTTTTAAATACATATAACTTCTATACTAACAAATGGAGTTCAACCAAATTTCGTATGCTCTTTGTGTACCATAACAGTTATGATTATGCTTATTCGTAGGAACCAGCAGCGCTGCCAACTGTTAATAAATGTTCTCTCTATTTGTTTAACCCTAATGTCAATAAATCAGAAAGTATGCAAGCCAACAGCTCTAAACTTTGCACACTTATAGTACCTAATATTCTACCCAAGTTCGGTGTAACTTATATACTTCAGTGCTGCCAGCACGATTCTAGGCCTGCTGATAGGTCAAGTTTTGAAATGCATATAACTTCTATAATAACAAATGCATTTCAACCAAATTTCGTATGTGCTTTGTGTACCATAATAGTTATGATTATGCGTATTCGTAGGAACCAGCAGGGCTGCCAACTGTTAATAAATGTTCTCTATATTTGTTTTTTAATCCTAATATCAATATATCAGAAATATATGCAAGCCTTCAGCTCTAAACTTTGCACACGTATAGTACCTGACTTTCTAGATTAATTTGGAGTATCTAATATACCTCAGTGCTGCCAACATGATTCTAAGCTTTCTGATAGTTTCAATTTTAATTAAATGTAACTTCTATACTAACAATTATTACCAATTGGCACTAGGCTATAATAGATCGTATTATTTCAGATTAGTTCTGAGCATCACATACATGACATTGTTCCCAACACGATTTTACGCGCACTGATAAATCCAATATCAAGCAGCATGTAACGTCCGTACTATCCATTAGTCTTCAACCAAATGTTGTATGTGCATTCTATACCTTAAGAGATGGAGCTCACTATATATTCAGAGTCACCAGGGTTGCCAACTGTAATAAGTTACTGTATTAGGCTACATTATTTTAGGTGTATATCAAACTGCAGTACTTAGAAATGTTGGTATTAGGAACTTGATATCGTTATTATTGCAGATAGGTCTATATAGATTGGCATGAATCTTACATTTTAAGAAAGGTAGGCTGTTTAGTTCGTCACGGAACTACTTGTTTCTTTATTATCATCATCATCATCATCATCATTATCATCATCATCATAATCATCACCATCATCATCATCATCATCATCATCATGATCATCATCATCATCATCTTGAACAGTTTCCAGCCACTGGTCGGGTCTGTTTGGAACATAAGCCTCTCCATCGTCTTCCCACCATCTCTTCGTCACCACCCTGGTCCAGTCTTCTCCTTTTTTTTCGCACGCAGTCCTCCACACCCTTCTTTATATGGTTTTAATTTTGATGAACTTTCTCAGTTCTTTTAAATATGGTAATTTTTCTGTATAATGTTTATGATTTTTAATTGTTTCTTTCAAATAATTTACTGGGAAGTTACATAACTTACAGATAACTCCAGTTTTGATTATATTATGTATTTTTCCCGTCAGACGAGAGTTACGGGGACTGCCGGTCTTCAACAGCCCTTCCAAGACCCTCTTCTAACCAACACACACCACAGGGTGGAAGAATGCATTCCTAGACTGGCTCAGCACAAGAAATTGCACTTGGGGGTGTCGGGATTAGGAGAGTTCTAATTTATGACCAGCATAGGGGAATACATCCCCAAAGAAAAATCAACCCATGAATGACATGTTATAATCACTCTAAATTTATTGATAAAAGAAGCAGATACCTAGCCTACTTCTGAGAGGTAAAAATCGGCTAATCTGCCCTGGAAAAGAATCAATAATGTCTCCTATGTAATGCCTATCTTGAGCCTCTCACAGTCATATTCACAAAATCAGAAAGAAAATAATAAACTACTAAGAGAGTAATATGTAACGGTTCCCTGCGCAACTACATCGGAGAAATGAAGAATAATAATAATGACTTCCATGAATCTACGGCAAAGCAAAATATCTACTTGTTTACAATGCAAGAGTATAATTACGTTAATAGTTGACACAATAATGATAGCTAAGCTATGATGGTATTATCTCCAACATTTAATATTACGTTAAAGCTAAGCTATTCCTAACTGTTTTTTTTTTAAAGAGAAGCGTTTATCAAAGAAAACTAAAGGACACAAAATCTAGGCACATTGTCGTCCTGACTCAATAAAAAAAGGACAAATAGCAATACAACACAAATGAATAAGATTGGTGCAATTGGCGCTCCTGCATGCTCCACATTTCACGCTCTTTGCGTAGAGATGGTCATGAGTGTAAGGAGGGAAAATTATGTCGGCAACTGTAATTACTGGCCGTCTCTACTCACGTTGAATTATCAACTAACGATCGAGTTTTCCAATTATCTCGCCATTAATTGATCGTTGTCTCAAAATTGGGAAATGTCAAGAATATATTAAAAATAGTCGAAAATTGCAAGCTCTAAGATATCGGTCACACAAAGGAAATTTAAGTTTAGCGTTTCATTATGATTAGATTTCATAACTATTTAGTTCACATTTAGTTCCAGGAAAGAAAATCCTGCCATATTATTATTATTAGATTCTGATTGAAATTGTCTTTGCTCCTAAAAGTATCATTGTAATTTCTTGCAGGGATTAAACAGCTAATAATACCCCAATAGCCAGCGGATCTCAGTTCACTCAACTCATGTGCACCCTTAAGTGCGTGTCAATAACACATGGTGGCTCGTATGTCCCTATCATCAGTCGACACAACACAGGCGTTCAATGTCGCTGGAAAAATTTCATATCCGCTCAAAAATACAAGCAATAAAGCCTCCCTTATAGTGTTCACTGCTAGACAGCACAATATCATGATTCACTACACAATTGTTCCATTCATGGACTTAAATCTAATGCTTGGAAAAAATGAATGTTCACTCGTGAACATGAATTCCATATCCAATTACTCTGTAATAATGACTGAAATTTTACCATGTCTAATACAATGTATTCGCTTTACGTCAAAATAAGTTTCAATAAGTTTCCAGACAAGACCTCTCTCGAACCTATGATATCTAGCTAACAAACATTTATTTACATTGTCGTTTCAATCGTCTGTAATGTCAAAAAAATAAACAAAAGAAATCCTATAATCTAACTAGCCCATGTGGCTTCAAGACAGGTATACAGCTGGCCACCGCCAGTCCGCATTCTCTCCACTGCCATCAAAATTTTATACGAAAAGTTTTCTATGAACTAAGCTAGCAGTGCATTCTGCTTTAAACTATCTTATCACGTAACCTTGGCAAATATGTGGTAGCCTTCCAGTCCTACCGGGTTATTATAACGTAGCTTCCCAGCGTTTTAAACTTTACAACAGGCAGTCTGACACTTGGCGCGCAAGAAAAATGATACACACAATTTACTTAGAAATCTGCCTTATTCCAGGATTTCTTTAAAATGATACGATAATTATTGTGACCCGCTTTTAACTAATAAAAGTTGCCTGCCTATGACCATGTAAACTACTCTACTCATATGTCCAACCCTTACACCACAATTAGTAAAGCATGTGGTTTCACTTATATATCACTCTATTGGTATTTGTTCGAGACCCGCCTGGGTCAAGTAGGAGGGTAATGGCGTCCATCCTAGCCATTTATATTAAGGGCCCCAGGTAACTTAAGTCCTCCGCCCTCGTATGTCTTGGTTTCCTACTCCATATTAGCTCCACGTGCCACAGAGCATCCAACGTTCAGAAAAGACTGTGGAGCCTTATGGCGACAGTGTTGCTAACTCGAGGGAGAGGTAGCGCTGACGTCTTACGTTAACTTCACCCGCTTTTAGTACTGTGCTTTCATAAGGTAGCGACACAACACAACCCCAGCAGCTACCTGAAATAGAACACGCCATGTGTTAACGGATTGGATCAGCATTAATGATACGTGAAGAGAACCAATAATGACATTCATTTCGTTGCGATATGACGCATTACTGATTGACAGATGTCGAGAGCACAACAATTCCTTCCTTCCTTCCTTCCTTCTCGGATGTATGCTGACGATGTTACTGATTTTAACGTCAGCAATACTGTTGATCATCACCTATATGGTTATTAGTTACGCTATAATTTAGTTTCTTTCAATTTTATTCTTGTTGCTTTGTTTAGATTCATATTTTTTAATATTGTAGCGAGTTAGCCGTGTTGTTAGGGGCGCGCTGCTATGAGCTTGCATTCGGGAGATAGTGGGTACAAACCCCACCTTCGGCAGCCCTGATTCGATCGAACAGAAAATAAAACAGACACACAACAGTAACACCAATGATGGATAGTGCTTCATAACTTATGTTACCGGTGGAACTGAACACGTGCTCCATTCCGGTTGAGCATGCAGCACAGGACGAGGCTCTTCTTTCCACCGTGCTTACATCGAAAAATTTTAAATTACTAAGACGTAATATAAACGATACTTGTATGCAATAACAAAGGTAATCAATTGGATGATAATTGTAGGAAGCTATTATGACAAAAAATATATACGTTGCGAGTTCCTTCATGATAACATATGAGGTAACAAAACCAGTGTAGGAGGGGTTATCGTTAAAAGTAAAAGCCCATAAGACCCATAGTCGTTTCTCAACGCAGTATGCTCTGTAGTAAAGGATATAGTTTCAGGTGGGCTAGGCTTCGATTCCATATTGTAGACTCTTTGTCGCAGTCGGGTTTTCAATGATTTTTCATAGCTTGGAGTAGCCTAATTATTCAATACTGGCAATCACTGACGTTACACAGGTGCGGCAATAAAGCAAAGATGACCATACACGCCGCAACAGGCGTTACAGATACCATAAGAATGGCATGAACTCACTCAAAACTGGTATAATTTTAATAATTCACGTTGCACGTGATCGCATGTTATCGCGACCACCCACATTTTTTTTCAGTTCCTTCTCTGCACTTTAAATACAACGTTACTACTCAAGATTTAAACGTAGGCGTGGTATTAGCCTCACATTTACAAAACGTGCTAGTGGCCATGTGGTCGCATGAGAGTCCTGAGTTCTTTCAACTCGTATAAAAATGCAATAAAAATGGCAAATATTGCCTCACTGTTAGTTCGTAAGCGCGAATTACGTTCTCCTTTGTTAAACCAAGCAGGGATGCAAACTTTACACACATTTTCACTCAGATACAGCTCTGATATAAACGTAACCACGTTTTCAATCCGCAAAATACAAAAACGCGTATCGACCACGAGACTTCACCAAATCGAGCGCCAGCCAAAGTAGCGGGCGGAACTCATGTCGTCACCACTCGAGTCAGGAGTTCAATTATTAATCCGGATCGCATCTCTGCGAGGTCATACCTTAATCCAAAAGCATTAAACAATCCCATAAAATACAAGATAATGATTCCAGATGGTTCAAATATCTTCCATAAATGTTAGGACTGAAGCATTAATGAAAATAAATTTGCCAGCAAAATCAAGTCAAATAAGGGTACTCCAAGGAGACGATATCGCATGCAGACAAACTCAGCGCTGATCCAGAGCGGTCACTAATTAGTCGATTTCAATGAGCGATCGATCCTCTGGTCGAAGATGCGCATTCGGGCGCAGTATAATGCATACAATTTGGCAAAGGAAATATTTAAAGGAAACAAAAAAAAACCTCATATATGGATTAATTTCCTCAATAATCTTTTTGAAAAAGCAAAGGGTAATAATAAAATTGTGTGGAATAAAACATGTCTCCATGTGAATGTAAAGTTGTTACATCGGCCCATTTGCCCACATGAGTTGCTGAGTTTCCTCTTACCAGTTAAGTACTTATACGTTACACAAAAAATCAGATTCAATTTGTCCATATCGTGGCATAGTGGCTAGAATTCTTATGTGTCACCTTGGAGTTTCGGATTTGACTCTCGGTTGTGCCAAAAATAATTCTGGTCTGAGGGCTGGAACAGGGTAGGCGGAACAGATGGAACTGGAAAGTGAGAAGTGGTGGGTATGAATTACATCTCAGCCATCTTAGAAAATGTATTCAGTGGTTTCCCATTTCTACTCCATGCAAATTCAAGAATTATGCCAAAATTAAAGCCAAGGCCACTTCCTATCTTATTCCGCTTCGTTGTGTAGTGGCTAGCATTCTTGGTTGTCACCACGGAGCCCCGGATTCGATTCCCAGCTCTACTAAGGAATTTAATGCTGGTCTGAGGGCTGGAACGGAGTACACTCAGCCTCGTAAGAAATACTGAGAAGATGTGGGTTCGATTCCTGCATTCCTGGTTTCCCACTTCTACTCCAGGCAAATTACGGGATGGTACTGAACTCAAATTTGTAGTTTGAGTAATATTATTATCTCCTTGAAGAATGCATACATTTTGTAAAATTATAGTAGTTGGATTTGGTAGTCAAACTCAGGGTAGCGCGAAGTCGTGAGAGGACTTGTTGTCTGTAAAAAACCGAACCAATCTGAAAATTACTAGAGGAAAATAATATATAAGCTGGCAGAATCCGGTTTTGCTTGATCTTGGCCAAGAAAAGCAATTCTCAGAGCAAGAAAACGTGTATCGATGAAAGGAAGGGGCGAGTTGGCAATTCGTAGAGAAAGAAAAGGTGTGGATGACACGTGCCTGGTATCCAGGGGTGCGCTGAGGATGTCACGTGACAACCCCGAAGCCAATAGGAATATTCGATGGAATTAACTACCAATACTTCTAATGATGTAATAGATATTATGATATATTATGAATTGAGAATCTACAGTTTATTAAATGAAGATTTATCAGAGATACCGTTTTGGAGAAATATGTTTCAATAAGGCAGAAAGAGGATTGGAAACAATCCCGCCTAAGACACGCGCGGATTCTCTTGATAACGTCAAAATGTGAGTGGAGAAGGGGGAACGAGCGAGGGAATTGCGGCTTCTTGTTCGGGAGACGTGATAGAGAATGGACGTATCGAACCTCGGTCTCCGGATGCGCGCTTTTCGTGATATAACACAATTGTTCGATAAAAGTGTCGCGATTCACAGTGAGGTGTATTTTCTTGTATGCAAATGTGTGAGTACAGTTTTACACAAGTGTGTCGAGATGTAGTGAAAATTTTTAGAAAATTGGAAACGTGAACAAGTTAACAGATATTATTTCTACGATTAACATTTCTCCGATATAATTATGAAAATGTTGTTACAGTCGAGATTGAGAGGGACATTGCCAAGCATTATGAATGTTGTGATGCAGTGCTAAATATGCAGCGGGAAACCTATAAGATGAAGACGAGGATATCAGGAGTTACTTAGAATATCGGTGACGATATTTTCTCGATATTTCAATAAATATTAATCTACGAAAATAAAATGGACAAGGCTTAGAAGAGATTTTAAAAAATCTACGCAGAATACATGAAGAACAGAAGAGCAGAAGAGGTCGGAACGAGAAGAAGAACAAGAGTGGAGATCCTAAACCTGGAATCGAACAAGGAGGAAGATTGAAGACAGGGAGATGCAGTTCAGATTGGTGTTATATCTCGGTCCAGTCAGGTGAAATATCCTGAAGCTCTAAGGCGTAACAGCTTGGTAGAGATAGGCAACAACTTGGAGCTGTAAAGTGAATACTAGGATGGAATTAGAATCTACTAAAGTACGAGGCGGACGAACTGGGTTATGGAAACTAGTTCATGCTCCTCTACTAGACATCTATAAGCGACATAAAGTATGAAAAGAATTCTCTTACGTATGCTTGGAATATATTTCTATAGCTTTGCGTTATATTTCGTAATAGTGGGGCTAAGGTAAGAATGCTATAGTAGTAGAATAGTGGCACAACTTATATCCCATTCCCGTTACGCCAAGATTCGAAAGTTTCTCGCTCTCCAGTGTTGTTAGTTAACCAAACCCATTAGAGTCAAACTATAGCATTTCTTTAGTCGGAGTGTTCCTTATTCCAGTTTGTGTTTGCTAGTAGCTATTTGTGATTATTTCTAGCTGGGTACTACAAGTTGCTGCGATCCTCTTTCATCTTCGGATTTTGGCTGACATTTCACATGGAAATAAGTGTACAGTACCTAACGTAAGGCCACGGCCACTTCCTAACCAAATTCCACCTCAATTAAAAATACACACACTGGTACAGACATCATAGTGACACAGGTTATCACATGCATTCGAAACACAGAAATTCACGGGGCTGCCTGATCACGATATTGCGAATCCCGTTAAGTATCAACATCAACTTTCTACCCAGAAGCTAACCCCTGTTACACACAGACACACACTAGTATAGCCACCACAATGTCCTAAGGTAACAGACGGATTCCACACATACATCAAAGTACAGAGGTTTACACGACCACGATGTTCCTAAGCCCCGAAGTGAATCAACAATAGATTCCATTTTCCCATACATTATTTATCTATTGTGCATTATATGATGTCACTGTCGGCATGACTATGGAAATCAATTTACGTTGCAACCATGTACTTCTACCAACATTCGATACACGGGGCTCTAATCGTCTCCACAAGGTAGCGTCAAGGTTCAGACTGTCCATTCTTTTCTGGCCACGCGCGCAGCATAAATGAATCACTTTTGATAGTGTATTAAAACTATGTTCTGTGGATAATTGCAGCTAATATAATGTATACTGGCATCAATTTACAAATACTATGCGTGGACAAAAGAGTGGTGCTTTTCAGTCGGTCAACACGAATGTACCCAAAAATAGCTGGGTTATGCCCTAATCCTGAAATAAATCACACTAATCCTAGTGTATTTATTAATCTCATGTAATTTATTTCAGGATTAGGGCATAACCCAGATCTTTTTGGGTACATTCGTGTTGACTGAACTGAAAAGCACCACTCGTTTGTTTACGTAGGCAACACTGAAAAATGGCTTCAAACCCCACAACTATGCGTGGAATAAAATGAGGTGGCGTTTTGATACAACCTCATTGACTGTTTTAGAATAAGGGAAGTTGCTGAGTGTTATACTTTATCTATTTATCGCATTTGGCAGATGGGATGAGAAATAAAGTTAAAAAAAGCCTCGTGCTTTCAGCAGTTACTGATCAGACTCATCTCAACCCACATCCAGTATATTATGTGTTGCAGACGTTTCCGATAAAGTTGCTCTGATCTTAAATAAACTTCCACCTAGAAGTAAAGAACGTATGCATACAATTTGAGGCAGGGTTGAATGATTGTGCTTTCACGGCTGCAGTTTCAATAAAGAGTTAAAGATAATTAAACTCCCTTGTATGGCAAACATTTCATCACGCTACATGAAACAGCAATGATAACATTCCTGTTAGCTACGTATCATATTTGTTGAAGTTAAAATATTTAATACTACATGAGTGCTTGCCTAGTATGGTTCAGTTTCTCTTTCATTTTGTGGCAATTGGTTTTAAATATTAATTCAAAATTTACTACAAAGGGGAAATAAATTAAATTTCAATTCAGTTTCTGAAAGACCGGTTTGTTCTGATAGAGTGCTTGGATGCAAGTCCGGCCCATTATGTTCCAACCAATGAAGCGAGTCTGTCTCCCATAACCAGGCTCGCGAAAAGCATGGTAGATCCGCAAAATTCATTTACATAACTACAACGGTTTCTCTCATCAAACACAACATGTTTCATTACCATAACACAGTGTTATCAACCGAGTTTGAAACTAATAAAAATATAAATGGACAATAAAATTGAGGTGAGTCATATAAAACTCAGCAATTCTTCTAGGTTTGTGCCGTGTCTCGTGTGGGGTTTCACCTAGGACACCAACCAGGCTCATCGTCGGGCTCTTGGTGTCCCCGCCCGGACCCCCACAGGAGTAACGAACTGCGCGCTACCTCCCTTTATATAGAGTGCATATAGCTTGTACTTCATTGCTAATCTGTCGTGAACAATGATCCATAATTCTGGCTCTGACTACTCATGGGATTCATATGCTCCCTTGTAGAATAACTTAGGACCGAATATAATAATGCATATTTGTATAATAGCACGGCGATCACAATGCGTACATATCCTTTTTGTGGATATCTGGATAAAAGCCATGTGATGGCTGAAATATATTCTGTAAAACAGATGAAAATATGTGTATTTGGAAGAATATTGTTGCTGGCTTTGTCTTCAACTAACCTATCTGAAATGTATGTAATCAACGTCATAAACACCATTCACGTGATTCCCAAGTGAAGGAGTTTCTGATGTGAGATCCTGTAGTCTAGACATATCCAATCATAAGTCATGAACCAATGATAAGGAAACAACAGTCACTATGATATAACAGCACTCACCTGATCCTCCTCGTACTTAGGCAGCTACGATCATGAAAGTCATCAGATTGTGCTGAACAGTAATAGCTGAATCAGTAGCAGGCAAAATGCAGAAGAACTCGCTCGTTGTCCGTAGTGTTGTACGGCGAAGGAGGTGACTGGGTATACTGAGGAGGAAGTATGGTCTCAAGAGCAAGTGGCTTGAAACCAGTATTTTTGAACTCCAGTCCATTTCTCACTATATCGCACACATTCCGCAGATTATCTTCATTGGCCTGTTCCTAAAGATGGGTGTAAACAGAAATGGGATGTATTTTAAGCCATACGGAAATTTAAGTCGAAGGATGTTATCGCAATTCTTAAGCAAATTTATTTATTGAATTAATTCGATACTTGTGAGAGAAAGGGCGTGTTGAATCTTACAACTTTTCAAGAGTGTCCATATCTGTATACTGGGCCATTCGATAAGTAATGTCAACACTGCTATAACATCACAAACATTTCATTTGGTTAATTTTGACATTACGAACTTCATTGATATTCTCCTTTCATGTCAAAAATACGTTGGCAAATCCTTGGAAGACAGCGCACTCCATCTGCAGCACCATTTCTGGATATCTCTGTCACCGATCGATCTAGATGACGACTCTAGAAAGAAATTGAACAACTCGTAGATGTTATTTGATCTTTGAGAATAAGTCGTAATCACAAGGGCTCATGTCAGGTGAATTTGGTGGATTTTCGAGAACTACGCTGTTCTAACTTGTAAATAAATTCCTCACTGTTGCGGCTACATGGAAACGAGCATTGTCATGCTACACAATTGGATTCTCAATAGCCTGAGGTCGATTATGACGCCATGTTAGGCGCAAACGATGTTCCAAGTAACGCAAGTAGTAGTCTGCATTTACTTTTAAACTTCAGAATCATAACACTCAATAATCATCAGTTTCAAAGGATCCTCTAATGCTCGACATATCCTTGGGCGTGGTGATTCTGTATGTCACCATTCGCTTGATTGTATTCGAAGTCTCATCCATTGTGATAACGTGTTTTATTA
Organism: Meconema thalassinum; assembly: GCA_946902985.2. Lineage (NCBI taxonomy): Eukaryota > Metazoa > Arthropoda > Insecta > Orthoptera > Tettigoniidae > Meconema > Meconema thalassinum. Next base: position 1,396,345,709 of record OX336389.2, read on the forward strand.
GGTTCGAGTGTGCGGAAGCCAGAGGGAACAAACAATTCGCATCTTCAGCTGCAATACTAAGTTCCTTGAAAATCTTCACACATGTCCACGACCTGTATTTTTCCCAATAATGCCCCTGCATCTTGAACATGGAGATCGTCAGTTGCAGCAACGGGTCTACCAGCACGTGCTCTGTGTTGCCATTCCTCTCTTCCTTGACGGAAGGCTTCCACCCATCTTGCATTAGTTCGATAAGGTAGAACTTCTCTCCCGCGAGCTTCTTGGAATGCTCTGACGCAATGAGTTGCACTCTTTCCTCTTGCTACTTGGATTTTAATGAAGTACCTTTGTTCATATCTACTGAACATCTTTTTGGGCGGTATTACTTACTGAATGTGAGAAACAAATAATGTATTCACAAACATCAGCTATTTCGATACTTTCAATATTATACTGTATAACAAAAACTGCTTAACAATATGCTACAAGATTACAATGGTCACCACTAGGATAGCTGATTGACAACGGTGATGACTTAACTTATCGAATGCCCTAGTATTTGCCGCTCCACGGAGCATTTCATGAAAGTCACCAGACCAACACCTTTCAGGTGAGGTTGAAGCAGTAGCCGGGAACCGAATCCAAGACCATTGGATCAGGAGTCTCTATACATACCTCAAAACCATTGAAGGTGGCAGGATAGTTATTATACAGGGTCATCGAAAAAGGTGGCCTTAATTTTGATTTGTGTTAAAGATAATTTAATTACTTTTCACCAAAAGATCCAAGCGATATCCCAACTCCGTCCAAGTCCGCCGAATCATGTCAGGAGTCACAGTTGCTATCGCATCGGTGAATCGTGCCACAGGCGGAGCTCACATCGAAACATACGAGGGCGGATCAAAAAATAAGTTGCACTTCCCAGTTATGGCAATTTATTACACCACCTATACAACAGCAACGCGCCTATAACGGCATACAATGTAACGTCACTTTTCCACATAGTTTCCAAGAGACTCCAAACATTTCTGCGAACGCACAACCAACTTGTTGATGCCGGATGTATAGAAAGTTCCTCCAGCGTTCTGCAACCACACGGAGACAGCGGCCTTCACCTCCTCATCGGTCTGGGAATGTCGACCACCGTTCTGTCTAATAACCGCATTCACACTGTTGACATTTGCACGGGTTCTGGACGTTGCGGGCCTGCCCTTGCGATATTCGTCTGTGATATCCGTGCGTCCGGCTTCGAATTGCTGACACCACTTTACGATCCCCTGCCGGGAAATGGCCCGCTCCCCACACACAGCACTAATTTCACGATGAATGTCCGTGCAATTCTTCCTCTTGGCCCATATGAATCGGATTGTCGCACCCACCTCATATTTGGAGTGAACGTCCAGTCGACGCGCCATTGCTTTTGGCTGTTATTCACACCATACAAGACGAGACACCACAGCGACCTACCTAACAAACGTGTGGGCAGTGTCTGTCCCTTTCTCCGCTGTGCCCACGTTTGCGACACACCTTCGTACTAAATAGGTAAACAAAACTTTAAGATTTTCTCTATCTTTTGGTGTAAAATAATTAAATTACAGCCTGAGCTATTACAAATCAAAATTAAGGCCGCCTTTTTCGATGACCCTGCATATCCCATTCAGTGCTATTAAGGGCGAATAAGAGCACCCAAGTGTATCCCGAAAGTTGGAGTTGTAGAAATTCATTATGCATAGCCTTTGAGTCCGGAAGAAGATCCGAATAAATAAATAATCCAAAATAAACCTGAGATGAGGATGCACAGAATATGAATCCAACTGACGAGTTTTTCATTTTCTTTACACGTTAACTGGTAATTGCGATTACTTCTTTACTTCTAATTTATGATGTAGTGGTTATCTTTTTTGGCTGCCTTATGGAGGCCCGGGTTCTCTCTGCTCTGTCAAGGAATTTAATTCTCTTTTGAAGTATTCGAACTGTATCGGTTGACAAGCAAGTCATCCAAATGGTGTCAATTACCAAGACTTGCAACAAGCTAATGGGCTACACGAATTTACTTTTATATTAGCCAAACAGGACACGAGAGTAGAGAAATATTCAAATAGGCTACATTTTCATATGAACGATAAAGTCAATGAAGCTCATATCCTAAAGCAAATTAATTTCATAATCCTCAATTCTCTATACAATTTGATACATTGAGAATTGAATGCCACTAACAGGCTGTCATAATCAAGCTTCACTCCACAGGATATGCCACAAATTGAATTCTGCTGTTCAGATTAAAACCGCTCTAGATGTCTGTTCCACGTATTTGGATTTTGCAAATTGATTTTACACTATTTTAACTGACGCATGATGTATGAATACTATGAAGATAATGGCTACGCAGTAAAATGTGTTGTTATACACAAACATACGTCCTTTTACTACTTGATAGGTTACCAGTATCCACTAGTCTTTATAATTTATTTGTTAACCATATTCAATGCATAAGCGATTAAGAAAAATAATTTTTAATTTTTAATTAGTTATTTACAGCAGTTATCTCCCTTTGGTGCCATTTCTCTGTATGAATGTGTTATTGATATATCATAATGTATATCTTCTTGATATCGGTATGTTTTCTTTATGAGTAGTGTAATATGATTACACTAAAAAGTACAGTTGTGCCCCAAGGGAGGTAATACAATTGGTCAAAATTAAATATGATCTTGATCCTATGCACAGTAGTCACAGTAATAATAATAAAAGATATAAGAAGAAGGTTAACAATAATAACTGTAATAATACCATCGTCTGTCAAGGCCAAGTAATTAAGCTGCAGCAAATATTGTACCGCACTATCAAAAGGTCACATTTCTGAGGAGCATGATATTGCAATTCATTAAAAGACGAGTTATACTTATTATTAAATTCATTTTTGGAATCTGATAAATTTACCAGGAAATGAGGAGAGAAGTCCCTGAGCAAGGCAGCGTTCGAGTAAGTAAGACTTTTTATATTAACAGTGTTTATTGCAGCCAATGGCCATTGCATAAAAACAAGTACACTAATTAAAACGTGTGTCATTCAATGCTTAGTTCTAATAAGTATAATCATAATGTCATTGTGGGGCATTATCTGCCATTACTCGCAGGTGAATGCACTTTTCATACAGATCTTGTGACACCGTTCGTAGTAATGTGATGACATCACGGCATCATCAGAATATGAATTGATCGGGATTTTGGTTTTCTTCTTTTTCTTAATTCCAGGGTAAAACGTTCAGGGTACATTGTTCGATGTAATAACTCCAACTCATGATCTTTGATATTACAGAGGTGTACAAATTATTAGATTCAAATACGAAATTTAAATCAGTCACCTGTAATCAAAAACATTTTTGGCTTCATTTGTTACCCTTCTTGGTTATGTGTTCTCCCCTGTGGACTTACAACTTTACCCATAATGAATTGCTTCTGGAAAAGTTTTAGTATTTCAGATTCCGTGGGAAACCTGAGTTCAGTCTGTTTTTTTTATTGCCTTTGGAGGGTACCCTCTAAATCAGGTGATTTCAATACATGGTTCGCAAAGCTTTGAATAGTTCAAGATCGGACCGTCAGTAAAAGGAACATCCAATTCTTCTGCTTGATATTCACACAAACAGTAGATTAAAGTAACCAAAAAGAACGTGTCGCAATTTGCATTAACAAGGCTCCTCATTTAGTGAAGATTCTAAACAAACATTTAACTGTCAGTTGTTTTTAGAAAATATAATTAAGGCTGTTGGATAAACAGCGTCTTGCAGTCTTTCAAAACATGTTTACTGCATTAAATCATGAGAAGTCTAAGTGAGGTGTTGGAAAACTGGCATTGAACCTAATTATAAAAATGAAATTATTAAAAAATATCAATTTATAATTAGGTTCAAATAATATTTGCACACTTCTGTATCAAGACAAATTCCACAGCTCTAAAATTCTGTTGGGTGTAAGACTTCTAACTTTCAATTTCCGCCCCTGAAAGAATTGTTTTATATGACGGTGGTCATTTTCCAATAGAGCATTTAAATTTATGATCGTTAATCTAGACGTTGGTCCCCGTAAAAACAATCAAAACCACTACTTTAGATGGAAAGCTAACATATCAGTCTTTGAACAGAAATGTGAGGAGTGTGGTGTGAGGATTAGGAGGTTAGCAGCAATTGCCGCCAAATCACTTCAAATTCAAAATTACCAACTAATATGTTGAGGTCACTATTACACATATTATATTGAAATTACGTAAATCAACATGATGGAACCTGTATAGCGACAAACAGTACAAACAATTACCCGTAACGAAAATTACACAAGATCATTTGAAAAGAAAGAAACCTGTACACGTGTTTTCGTAGAATTGTGAGACTCACAAAACCTTTTAAGACAATTTACTGATACTTCATACAGAGTCTTGTGACATTTGGTTATTAGTCACTTCTAGTTGAGTGTGTCTGGAATCTGTCTGGTAACGTGTGTCAGTAAGATGTCTGTAATAATAATTGTTTCCAGTCTGGACTTTGCATAGAGTAGAAGCGTGAAACTAAGGAACTACGGTAAGCCACTTCTATGATGGCCTAGATGGGAACCACACCCGCCTCTCCTCATGTACTCTCACAAGACTGAGAGAACCCCCCTCCTGTGCTCAAGCAAGAGTTACGTTTCCGGGCAGAATCGGGATTCGTATCCAGATCATCTTGGACGGAAGTCTCAAAGTATACTGGAAAACATATGTATAAACTAAGGCGCACAGCGATAACACCATAATATTTTTCGTTATATGTAAGATTCATTTAGCTACATGAACTATTAATATTATCCGCTGATTTATATAAATAAAGTAATGTTGTGATATAGGGCAATGTAATTCATAAGAAGAGCACAGTGCGGCTGAAACAAACATCATGTGTGACCTACTGGTGGCTGGAACAAAATCAGATAACAATTGAAAATTGAAAGCTATAAATCTTACAAAACGTACCCGATGGATGAATGGGATATTCCACGAGCTTTATATTAATCACTTTTTTTTTTATTAATCTGCCTCCCACGCAGCTGCTGCCATTGTTTGCAAAAGGCAGCACAGGGGCGAAGCTGTATTGCCTTCTGATTACTGACTAACCTACAATCCAAACACTTTCCATTAGATAAAAAACGAAACGTAAAATGTGTACACGAGAGAGTCAAAATCAAAGACAAGTGCGTTCTCCCTCTTTAAAACGTATCCTGAAGATACTGCGGAAGGGTGACTAACAAGGGAATGGATTGCGGTGTAAAATTCTAATCTGGTTTAAATTTTAGTACACAATATTCCTAAAAAGGTGTCCAATGACGTAGTGAAAACCGCACGGGCCACTTTCAATTTTGAACGCCAATATTGATCGCCGAAAATCTGCTGGGCGTCGGCTTGAGCGTGTACGTGGGAATCGGTAAAGCTGGCCTTGAATCGTAGCAGCACGCGACGATTCCCGGCCACCGGGCCGTTTTATTTATTTACAGTGTGGTCAAGCGCAAAACATCACATTATGTTGCATTGTATACTCTAATTGATGATGATAATAATTGTCGTTTTAAGGGGCCTAACATCTAGGTTATCGGCCCATTCTCTAATTGAGTGGGTAGAAGAGTGAGGGGAACATTTAAGGGAGGGAATGCAACGCAGCAAGGCAGCTCGCTATCTGGTGGCCGGGAGCCATCGCGTGCTGCTACGATTCAAGGCCAGCTTTACCGATTCCCACGTACACGCTCATGCCGTCACCCGGCAGATTTTCGGCATTCAATATTGGCGTTCAAAATTGAAAGTGGCCCGTGCGGTTTTCACTACGTCTTGTTCACCTTTTTAGGAATATTGTGTACTAAATTTCAACCAGATTATAATTTTACACCGCAATCCGTTCCCTTGTTAGTACACCTGGTGGTATCTGGGCCAGTCATTTCGTGTTGACCGACTGAAAAGCTGTAAGTGGCAGTTTGTATAGGCAATACTGAAAGAATGACTTCAAACATTTACAACCGAGATATGAAGTAAGAGTAAGAGACGAGTATTAGAACTATTCTTAAACCAAAGGTAAATAAGAGAAAATGCTCAGGAAGAAAACCGTCTTAAATAAATGTAATTATATAAAAATCTTTACATTTTGAAAACCTTTGTGTATTTAATGAAGAGAAAAATACAGTCGTAACTTAACACAACCAAAAGAGCATTCAGCAACTTAAAAGAAAGCCTGAAACAGTAACAAAATATTACCATGCCCATTCCGATTTATCTGTGACACCCCGGATGTTATTTTGACTGAATCTCTTACTTCATAAATACAGTAAGCACTTACCTAACCTACAAAAGACAACTGCCACTCATAATAACAAAGCACAATATTTAGTTAAGTAAGTTTTGAAACGTCAAATGTATTGTCATCAACTGTACAGCCCTTCTACGAACTAGAACTATTTTATCCTATCTGTTGGCCCTGTGATGTAGTGCTTAGTTAATTCAGGATCTTGGGATATCATGACTTTTATCTATGTATAATTACTGTATGTCAGAAGTCGGTGTGATAATTTGTGTTATTGTGATGTCTGCATCTTAGTATGTACTTAGTATGCATACAGGATTGGGAAGAAAGGCTCCTAGTCAGTATATTATTTTAATGCCGTCTCCATTTTAACTCTGATTAGGATGTAAACCACCTTTCACTTCAAATGGCGTTGCGACGGTGGTTCCAATTGTTTACAACACTTAAACCAGGATATACATTGTCCGTAGCAGAGCAAGGTATCGAGCATGGGTTTGCATTGATGAGACCTGCTTACCCCTAGACCACAACGTTATCAATGGTATAGTGAGGCTAAATAATGAGTTTTATTTTTAGTTTAGTTTGGTTCATATTGTTAAATATTAATTGTTGTTTCTGGGCATCAGAATAGGATATTTGACAAAATCTTCCTATTTTAGAATTCCGCGTCTGAGAAACATGTTTGCCCACTACAAAATAAATATCAATAAACTGTACTAATAAAAATCAATTTAAACATGTTCATACATTATTCTGTGGGGTAAAACACTATTAGCGAATTTCAAAATAAATGCTCACCTTAACTGTTCTAAGAAGTCAAATGTCTGTCTATATGCTATTTGTACTCTAAAAGACTGACTATGACTATTATGTTACATATTCACGTGCATCCTGGTACTATTCCAAAACTTTAAAGAGCCTTGTCCTATTGATAATCCAATAGACTTCATACCAACGGTTTTAAGAGATTACTGTTATGCAAAGTATCAATGCAATAACAAATGTACCGGTGGTTAGGTACAGAACCGTTCAAAATATTTAAGTTATAGCTCTCCCACAGCTTACTGGAGAGTGGGATGGCTGTTGATATCAAACATGTAGCTGCATTGATAAGGGAAAAGAATGACAGGGAGAAGTAAAGTTACAAGAAATGGAATTCAGATTTTAAATGATCCAAGAGAGGAGTAAATAAGAATAGAAGGAATGATCCATTAAGTTCCAATATGCAATGCAGTAATCATTGCCATATCCTTTTTAAATTGAAGCACCCAGATGAGAACGTGTAACTTTGGGTGGAATGGAATGATTGCATGTATGATTTCTGCCAGCTAGCATATAGGACGAAACTGAAATTACCTGAAAATCATTTTAGCCCAAGAAGGTAGCTACGGTAGGAACATAGCTTAGCATAGACGAAAGCAACAACGATAAAAAAAGAGCAGCTGTGGAATCCAGAATGAAATGGGTGAGGAATGTTTCCGAAAACTGTCGACACTTTAGATCAAAATACAGGGAGACCAAATTAGAATTGGACCGACTGAAAGGATGTGGTGCAACCTTGGTTAACGGTGAGAAGCGTATCTCGTATCTAACAGGTCTGAGACTGGTGATTCCGAAAGGATTGCTGATGGGTATCTTCTCTTTTCCATATTCTAAGCTAGATACTTTTGAGTAAATTCTTTTTTCACTGTCTCCTTCAACTGGCCAACAAATTCCGAAGTCTCTGTGTTAAAAATGATGTGACATTTTGATAAATTCATTGGAAATATATAAGATTCGTTCAAAAATTAACGAGCGGAGGCTGGAATGCGCAAACTGGTGACGACATCGCCTAATCGTGGCGTGTGTAACGAGGTGTGGTACCGACCAGAGCGTGGAAGGTCACAGCCCGTCGCTAGAGGGCATGCGTGCACGTCACGTGACGATACAAAGTGAGCAGCAGCATGCAACAATCGTCCAACGCAGCCAGTCGCATTGCAAACAGTGACATGGAGGCGCCAACCGAAGAGCAAAGAGGTGTTGTTCGGTTTCTGACAGCGTAAGGAATAGAGGGAGCGGACATTCATCGCCGAATGTCACAAGTGTACGGCGAACACTGCATGTCCCTTACAAGGGTCAAGGCGTGGCACAAGCGCTTCAGGGAAGGACGGGTATCGTTAGCCGATGATGCCCGGTCTGGGGCACCCCCCTGCATTGCCGATGACAACGTCCAGATGGTTGATGCACTGATTACCCAGGACCGCCGAGTGACGGTGAACGCCATAGCTGCCGTGGTCGCTCCACGACAATGCACGACCTCATACGGCCAACACAGTCGCGGCACTCCTGCTGAAATTCAAATGGGAGGTTCTCAGCCACCCTCCATACAGTCCAGACCCCTCTCCCTGTGATTACGCCAAGTAATGTCCCCTGAAAAGGGCTCTGCGGGGCCAACGATTCACCTCGGACGCCGACGTCCAGCTGTACGTGCGGAACTGGTTCACATCGCAGCCCAGGGAATTTTATGAGGCAGCCATTCACCGCCTCGTGCCACAGTGGGACAAGTGCCTCAACAGCCAGGGCCAATACTTCTAACATACAGGTACTGGTTTCTGTAATTATGCCTCCGGCTCGTTACTTTTTGAACGCACCTTATAGTTAAGTCTAAAAACTAATAATTCAGAGAGTTGCTTAAGGTGATAAAATAACTCTGCAATGTCAGCCAGCAAACAATACATGATCAGATGCATCGATAGATATTTATTTGTTTGTTTGTGTGTTTATTACAGGTGCTAGAAAAATCTATAGGGAATGAGCGCCTTAGTGTTTGAAAATAGCATTGTGGTTGAAGGCGGAACAATATTAGGTAGTGGTCCACACATCAGTCACGATGAGAATGTAATAGATTCTGAAATGCTAGCAAATTATACTCCTAAATCATCGGAGACTTAGTGAAAAATTAAACTATTAACTTCACATACTCTGTTGCCAGTCTCAGTATCTCAATTTTAAAATTGCATAAGTCTGTCATTTTGAGCTTGCAGTTGCCGTGTATTTCACGCTTTAATCGACACTAGCGTAACACAGAGCTCAAGTGAAGACACCTTTCATTTATCACAATCTACTCATGCATACAGACATGGTGTGTGTCTTTTTGATGTATCCAGTCACATCACAAAAGTATGCCTGGACACTGGTCACTCTAGTAGTGGATAGAATAGGCAACTTATGATCCTTAGAGGCGCACTTATCCTAGGTTCTTATTGCATAATACAGTAGAATCTGTTTCTTGGGTCTCCTCACAGGCCTCCTTGTTCTCCTAGGTAAATGATTCCCTTAAGTGCCTACCCGTTAGATTGTATTTAGATCTGGAAGCTTGCTGCGTGGCATAGCACCATTGTTCCCGCCAACTGTGATCAAAGTTGCGGAATTGAATCCCAGAGCAGTTAGTTATCATTTGAGTGTGCTTAAATGTAAAATAATTTGTCGGAATAATAGTTGGCATACCACGTTGAAGATCCCCTTGTGGGAAATAATCAGGCAACCCGGGGTCTAGCTGTGAGAGGAAGTTACTGGCCAGTCATTCATGGGATCAGTCACATGTTATGACATTTGTGAAAACCAATATGATAGGTTTCCTCAGGACAAAGTTTCTGATTTGTATTTAAGTCTCGATGAATGTTGCATTTCAATACAATGACGGAAATATCTGGGTGATTCAGAGGGAATAAGCGTGTGCAAATTTTACTCAGGCACCCACTGAAATCCAAGCAATTTACAGAAGGTTTATTTTAACTGTACATTGAACGATTATAGCATATGCCTGCTTCTGTAAATGAATAGAATTCTTTACTAGTAAAATTATTCGAATCGATTTCCAAGAAAGTTACTAACAACTGAGGTTGAAAGCAGTATTTGTGTACGCAGGGTGCTTATTAGGATTAGAAATCAGCGGAACGCTAGAATAGCTGGGCTGGCTCTTATTTCAAAGATGCAGCCAGGCTTGTCTTATACAGTACATCGCTAACGGCTTCACTGCGAAGGGTGGCTGGTGACGTCACCGTGGTCATATCGGAACTATGGAGCTTGACAGACACGTCTCTCGCAGCACCCTGGGTTGGCTAGGCTGGCTGTGTGAAGGGTGGTAGTCAACCTTGCCTTGATGAATCCACTAGGCTTGTTCTGATACAGTGAGCCTTTGATCATTTACGTGAGACATATTTGTTTTATTCTTCTATAAATATCGTAATTATATTATATTTTTATCATTTGGGTGTTTGGACTTCTTCGTCGTCAGTCCCGCATAATTAGATGTAGGTGGAATTTGTCTGATAGTCTCTTTTAGTGTGGTGTCTCTAGTTATGTGTGTACTTGTAACTGATGCCCTGTTCCTATGCTAGAGACAGTTTTTGCAATTGCTGGAAGTAGAACCATGGACAAACCCCTTCTACGATGTCTGAGGTTGGAATCGAGCCCAAGCACTACTCAAATAATACTCACAGGTCTGTGTGGATCACGCTTCAGCTCTCAGGCTAAAAATGAATTTCTTTTCGGAGCCCAAAATCGAACACAGCTCCTCAGGAATGGCAGTCAACAACGCTCACCATTACACCGTACAGTAATCCTAACTATAAGGACCATGTATCGAATTTCTTGAACAATAATACCATAAATATATTTCGATTTTAACCCCTTTTTCATCATGTGAAACAAGCAGTTCCGTGAAGAACTAAACAGTATATTTTCATATATCCTACTGGTCTTTTCCAATAAAAACTCTCCCAGCTATTAAAATGATTTTCCATGTGATGCGTATTAAATAGCTTTTGATACGCAAACTATGTCTGCACAAACACTATTACATTGATAAATGATGTGCTAGACTATGTAACTTTCAGTATGGGTGATTCAGACTCCTACCGAAAAATGGCATCTTTCTGTAACGGGTCAGGGGAATTAAATTTAATGAAAGTCAAATGCATGGCTTCTATGATTTAACAAATGTAAGCTATAGAATTTAGTACCATTATATTAACTTATGATTATTATAAAAGCCTATCACACGAATCTTCTCTTCAATCGCTTGAATAGGGTACGAGAAGAACGTTTTAAAATTTTGAACTGATGCCATCTTGAAGTTTTGAATACAATTGAACATGAGATATCTCTATACTAAGCTCTGAATAAAAATTCGATGTTCTTACTACCATTGCCCTCGGGTGATTAGATCACCAGAAAAATCATTTGAAATATTTGAAAATCACTTGGCCGCCATGCTGTTTTTGGTGTTTCTCAGGATTTTGAAAGTCACATATAGGCTGTTAGTTAATAGGTCTCTTGCACCATTAAAGATTTCAGATTGATTGCTTAAATAGTTTCGGAGATATTGAGAACTGCTGAAATATGTTGTGTGGCCATCTTGTTGGATTATTTCCTGTATAGTCTATACTCTATAGAATTATGTGCCAGGAGACGAATATTCTAATGATAGCCAATATTGCTTGATTAGGACACGATAAATAAAAGCGAAATGTAAAAAAATTTGCACAGCTGCCATTTTTAAGTTGTCATAAAATTCCATTAAATTAGACGTCAATAGCTTTGTAAGAAGATATACCGTGCCATGTTGCACATCTCAGCTATGTTCTTAGTTATGATAGCGACCTATTGGATGGTAGATCAAAGCAAATCTCCCGGCAGTTGTCACTGTGATTGGTTTTATACAGGTTCCGGAGAACGAGATCATCCATTAGTAAAACGTTGTGGGTTATTGGTAGAATCACTTATGCCGGCCGCAGATTAGATTCATAAATACCTAAACTGGCAGCCTATATCCTGGATTTTATAAGTACACAAGCCGACCCATTGTGATACGGTGTTACGTAAATAAACTGTCTATTGAATCATGTCTAACATAAACATATAAAGTAATGTAACTGCTTGATTCTAATTGTGATCATTATAACTTATTACTAATTATTATTATTATTTATATTATTATTGGAAGTCTATTTATTATAATACCATCATTGATACCCCCTAATATTTGTCAATTTATTGCTTAATTATTACATCCCTTGGCACAAGGAAGTCCAAAATTTGCATACGTTCTCGGTAATACAAGATCACCAGGAAAGTTTGTTGCTATCAATATTCGGAGTACAGCGGTTGTAATTCTCACACTAAGCAACGCGACAATGCATGTTAAGGTTTATCGGCACAATGGTCCGCACCCGCTCCGTAATTATGCTAGTAGTGCCGTTTATCTCAAATCCTAGGGCTCATAATACGATCTTAAAAGCTAATTACATATTAGAAGTGACACCATTATATGGTACGAAACTAGAACCATATAGGCTATATCCATGAACACAGGACTCATGATGATGATATCTGTAGTATGTGAAATAAAACAACACCAACGATTATGTACGACAGTAGCATTGTTGCTTGAAGTTACACTAATAAGTAAGTGCTATGAAATAGTGATCAGGTGAATCATAAGCATACAAGAACCATCATGACACACATTTTAACTATCACCCCTCAAATGCTATTGAGAATGCTTGTGCAGCGGTTGTCTAGCTTGGTGGCGCGTCAATTAGTAGAGCAAGGCGTGGGTTTGTACGAGTCATCTGCGCAAGCGTCAGAGCATACTATCGTATCTTCAATACCTCGGCCGGCCTAACTGGATGCCTGGTTGTGGCTCACATGCCAGCTACTGCGGTGAGACCCAATCTTCGAGCTTCCACACGGTTCATCACCATCCTTTAACTATAGGTAATATGACACAACGCCACACGCTAAGGCTACTGTCACAGCCGGAATAGACCAAGAGGACGTGACATAAACTACTTCAGGGTGCTTGGACCGTGCGTCAGACAACCATTGTGATTCACGTCAAGTAGGCTATACTGAATTACAACAGTGTTTTAAAATAAATCGCAACAATTATAAATAATTCAGGAGAACTGCATTTTATCCAGTGGCAATTAAAATGTAAAATTTATTGTTTCCTGTTTAATATTCAATGCACTTGTTTATATTTGTGTCCTAATTTTTACGAAAGACTTGGTATATGTAACAGCTCGTCCAAATTTTGTATTCATCCGCTGTATCTCGCACTGACAGCATGCCACACGCTACGGCTACAGTGACAGCCTTCATGATTGTCATTGTGTACATTTGGGGATTCTTAAAGTTCCCTTCTGCGCATTTGGACCACATTTGTATTCAACTGAGTTTGAGAGGTTTTACACGTGGCTCTTAATAAGAGGGCATATTTATTCCAAAATTTTCTCATAAATGGAAGAGAAATTGGCTACGGTCGTTAATGTTGCAGGAGGCAGCAACTGCGCAGTGGGATCCACTACTAGCAGAAAAGGCTACGGTTAGCCTAGAAACAGGGATAGACCTGTAGACTGGACGTTTTACGAGAGAATGTGAGAAACCTGTCACAATAGCTGACAGAGCGATAGCTTCCTGGCGGATGGATAGTATTCATGTGTGGCATGGAATGTCATCACCGTCCAACCCATCGGCAATAAGGTCGAGAAGGGATTTGCTACGAAACCATTTTTCGCATGGAAAATAATGATCGACCAACAGGTTTAAAACGTAATGCTAGTGAGATAAAACTTCCATCATGAGTATTTCTGCGACACGCTGGACTTACCTCTAGGATAATGGATCGTTTTGCGATATCCATAACCATTTATATAGTTAGTACCTCATCGCCGTAGTTATTTACTATGAGTAGTGGCTTTGTGGGATTTTCGGGACCAACGCCACAGCTCTCACCGCTGGGTAGCTTAACTTAACCGAGCCTAACCTAACAAGATAGCGGCTGTAGCTTAACTTAACCTAGTCTTACCAAACAAGATGGCAGCCATAGCTTAACTTAACCCAACATAACCTACTAGGGGTGATCAAAAAGTTTTAAGAATTTCAAGATGGCGGCCGTAGCTTAACTTAACCTAGCTTATCTAAGATGGCTGTCGTAGCTTAGCTTTACCTATTGTAGCCTAACAAGATGGTAACCATAGCTTAACATAACATAACCTACGAGGCGTGTTAAAAAAGTTCCAAGATGGCGGTCATAGCTTACCTTAACCTAAGCTAACCTAGGCTAACCTAACCTAATCGAGGGCAAGTCAAGGGCCTAAGTGCAAAACCTGAGGGAGGATGCTCTTAAACGGAGGGGTGAAAAGGAAAGGGGTGAGGAGGGTGTCGTTTAACGTTAGTAGTGGTTTTGTGAGAGTTCTAGCCCCACCACCACCGCTCCACCGCTGGAACACTAAAATGGCAATATCTCGCGAACCAATCAGGCTAGAGACTTGTACGAGGTGTCATTGAACTCGGGCTGATACCCCCTTTCCTATGGACAACATATTTCAACCCCAAAAATAAAACCTACCCCTACTAGGGGGTGAAATTGTATTTTTTAGAGAATCTCTCTTTCCAATTGCAACATGTGAGAGTTTGAATTCTAATATGGAATGGAAAGTTGTTCTACACAAGAGACATGTGTGCGGTGGAAAGCCACTATGAATTAGCATGCCCACTCATGGCTTTTGTAAGAGGGCGGGCTTTTTAAAAGATGGCGGCTGTAGTGTAACCTAACCTAACCCAACCCACGAGTGGTGATCAAAAAGTATTTTAAGTGACGCTTGTCGATTGGCAAACCAATAATCAAAGAGGGATATGTCAGGCCTTGAGGTGATAGCCCCTTTTGATTGATCCCTGTTGATTGATCTCTGTTGATTTGTCCCTTTGGACTGGTCTCTGTTGACTAGCCCCTTTTGGACGGGCCCTTTTTGACAGGGGGTCATTTTTGATGGATCCTTTTTGACAGGTCCTTTTTGACGGGTCCCTGTTGACGAGTCATTGCTGACGGGTCCTTGTTGATGAGTCCCTGTGGACGGGTCATTGTTGACGGGTCCCTATTGACAGGTCATTGTTGACTGGTCATTGATGACAGGTCATTGTTGACGGGTCATTGTTGATGGGTCCTTGTTGACAAGTCCCTGTTGAAGGGTCCCTGTGGAAGGGTCCCTTTAGACCGGCCCCTTTGGACTGGTCCCTATGGACCGGCCCATGAAATTTATCCAAATTATATTAAAGGGCCTAACTACATTTGTGCGTAAAGCAGTGTGTTGAACTGACGTTGTTCACCAGTCCTTACTACTACAATTGGATAACAATATGAAAGGAATTGATTAACCAGACATGAGTTAACTACCAACGAAACACTTTGGCGACTCTGCTTGTTATTGACCAATGAGTAGGGTTTTAGGAAAACTGTTTGCTATTTTGGGTTATATACAAAAAATGCTTAGACCATTTGAGTGACTATGTTTGCTAAACAAGACATTATACCAGACACGAATAGGATTCTTATGTAGCTCAGAAAAGGAAAGCATTTCTACAGAATCTGTTGACATTGAATATAGATTTAGGTATTAGGAAGTCATTTTGAAGGCCTTTGTCTGGAGCGTGGCACTCTATGAAAGTACAACTTAGACAATTGGTGTAGCAGAAAAGTGGAGAATTGAAGTGTTTGAAATGTGGTGTTACAGGAGAATGATGAAGATTAGATGGGTAAATAGGGTTACTAACAAAGAGGTATTAAGACGAGTGGGGGAGAAGAGATGCATCTGGTGACTGTTAATGAAGTAAAGAGATAGGTTGGTAGGACACGTACTAAGACACCCAAGAATAGCAAACGTAGTTATGGAAGAAAGGTTCGAGGACGAGAACTGTAGGGGTAGACCAAGTTTAGAATATGTTAAACAGATAGCCTTGAATGTAGGGTGTGGTAGCTATATAGAGATGAAACGATTAGCTCGGGACAGATAGGCGCTGAGATCTGCATCAAACCAGTCAAAGGACTAAAGACTCAAACAACAACATGTAAGTTCACTGAAATAATGTTGTGTAACAGTAAATGTTAGTCAACGAACAGTAATGCATTACTAAAACCCATGACACGATACCTAAGAGCTTTTCTAAAATGATTTTAAAATGCCTTTAACCCTATATTGAACACCCAGTTCACAAGACTCATAACTGCAATGTTATGGTAAAACAAAACAAAATCTATATTTCAAAACAAGCAAGTGGTTTAGTCAATGTATACTGGAAAAAGTTTTGTAAACACTGAAGTCCTCAAGACTAATTAAATTAGTAACTGTCAGGTTGACCGAGTGGTTTAGGTGTTTGATTAAGATCAAATTTTCTGTATATGGAAGCAAGGGTTCGAATCCCTTACCTGACATAACTATTGCCTTAACTTGGCTTGGCCACACTGCATTATTATGATACTCGGTACACAAACCATAGATATAGTGTATTGTTTAAGGCCACTCTCTTTCTGAACATAGTCAGAGACTGTTGATGGTTAACAATTGTATTAATAGTGGGACATGGGGATAGTAATTAAGAAAAACAGACAATAACCATACAATATTTTTATTAAATTCATTTTATAATAGTTACACACACTGAATTCAACTCTATCTCTTTACCATTGTTCGATATAGATTTTTAAACACAACGCTTGTTGTAGATTCTTTTACAACTTTCTCCAGGTACTCTTGCTCTTAAAAAATGGGGAAGCCGCAATGGTTTTATAAACATAAAACCCTCATCCTCTTCTTTTTCATAATTATCATCATCATCATTATGAATATTATCATCAAAATTATTATAGTCATTGTCACCATCATTATCATCATCATCATCATTCTCAACATTACTAGAACTATCAAATTCCTCTTGTTTGTTTTCCACAGGGACCTCTTGTAGAGTCTGCGTTGCTTTTGATAGTGTTAAGGGTATTTTGAACGATGGTATTTGTCCTAACATGTCTTTTTGAGGTGATGATGAATGCTTTTTAACAAACAATGCACTATCTTGAGCAGCAATATATTTTTCTTGGACTTGCTTTTTTACCTGGGTTAGAGTATTTTGCGTATTTAAATGTGTATTAATTTGAGATTCACAATGATGTTCTTTTGAAGTAAGTACGTTGGAGTCTTTTGTTTTAATCATTCCTCGACACTTTTTGGATCGTTGTTTTGAACATCGCCAAATAACAGTTCCATCTTTATTGGTTGTTTTTACAATATATGTATATCCTTTATAGAAGACACATGGCTTGCCATGACTGGTTGTTGAGACTTCCATATCAACTAATACATATGAATTAAATTTTAGTAAAGACACATGAACAATCTTTAGATTACACGTGATTTACACACACACACACTTTCCTAAATGTCAAGATTTATGGATGTTGTTTTCCGCCAACAGCTGCTTACTGCGTATGACAAGGCTGGAGACTGGTAGGTGAGACGGTCTTTCAAGATGTGAACACTGTAACAGGCAGTAGTCATCTGACAATATTCTTATACCCTAGTCAAGGTTAACAGGTACTTACTGCGTATGACAAGACCATACACTCGTAAGTTAGACCGTATTTTTTTTTGTTTGTTGCTAAGGGTCCCATATATACACCCTAGACATGTTAGTTCTGAACACTTAGTGGTTAATTGTATATATTGAATTTAAATACACAGCTTATACAAGCACGTTTTGCAGATGGGAGGGGTGAGAGGCTGGCAAAAAAGGAAATGTTTTAGTTTAATGAAACGTCATGTTCTAGTAGGCGTGATTTATAGTAGACGCAATTGATAGTAGACGTAATTGATAGTAGGTGTAATCGATACTAGACGTGATTAATAGTAGACCAAATTGATACTAGGCGTGATTGATAGTAGGCGTGATTTGTAGTAAGCGCAATTCATAGTAGGCTCAATTGATAGTAGATGCAATTGATAGTAGGCGTGATTGATAGTAGGCGCGATTGATAGTAGACGTAATTTGACATGGGCGCAACTTAGATCATTTTTGATATCATAAAGTTACAGTGTCAATGTTTATACAAAGTACAAGGTAGAGAGGGGGTATTTTAAGACTTTACCTCAGCTCACTTAACATAACCAAACTTTACCTAACCTAACTTTGTCACGTGACATGTTCTACAAGTTTAGACTTGCCTTAAGACTGATTATGTCGTCATAGATTGATGGGAGGGGTGAGAGGCTGGCCAAAAAGGTAATGTATTAGTTTAATGAAACGTCATGTCCTAGTAGGCGTGATTTATAGTAGACGCAATTGATAGTAGACGTGATTGATAGTAGGTGTATTTGATACTAGACGTGATTAATAGTAGACGCAATTGATACTAGGCGTGATTGATAGTAGGCGTGATTTGTAGTAAGCGCAATTCATAGTAGGCTCAATTGATAGTAGATGCAATTGATAGTAGGCGTGATTGATAGTAGGCGCGATTGATAGTAGACGTAATTTGACATGGGCGCGACTTAGATCATTTTTGATATTATAAAGTTACAATGTCAATGTTTATACAAAGTACAAGGTATTTTAAGACTTAACCTCAGCTCACTAAACATAACCAAACTTTACCTAACCTAACTTTATCACGTGACATGTTCTACAAGTTTAGACTTGCTTTAAGACTGATTATGTCGTCATAGATTGATGGGAGGGGTGAGAGGCTGGCAAAAAAGGAAATGTTTTAGTTTAATGAAACGTCATGTCCTAGTAGGCGTGATTTATAGTAGACGCAATTGATAGTAGGCGCGATTAATAGTAGACGCAATTGATAGTAGGCGTGATTGATAGTAGGCGTGATTTGACATGAGCGCGATTTATAGTAGACGCAAATGATAGTAGGCGCGATTGATAGTAGGCGTGATTGATAGAAGACGCGATTGATAGTAGGCGCAATTTGACATGGGCGCGACTCAGATCATTTTTGATATTATAAAGTTACAGTGTCAATGTTTATACAAAGTACAAGGTAGAGAGGGGGTATTTTAAGACATAATCTCAGCTCACTTAACATAACCTAACTTTACCTAACCTAACTTTGTCACGTGACACGTTCTACAAGTTTAGACTTGCTTTATGACTGATTATGACGTCATAGATTGATGGGAGGGATGAGAGGCTGACAAAAAAGGAAATGTTTTAGTTTAATGAAACGCCATGTCCTAGTAGGCGCGATTTATAGTAGACGCAATTGATAGTAGGTGCGATTAATAGTGGACGCAATTGATAGTAGGCGTAATTGATAGTAGGCGTGATTTGACATGAGCGCGATTTATAGTAGACGCGAAAGATAGTAGGCGCGATTGATAGTAGGCGTAATTAGACATGGGCGCGATTTATAGTAGACGCAATTGATAGTAGGCGCGATTGATAGTAGGTGTAATTGATAGTAGGCGCGATTTGACATGATCGCGATTTATAGTAGACGCAAATGATAGTAGGCTTGATTGATATTAGACGCAATTGATACTAGGCGTGATTGATAGTAGGCGTGATTTGTAGTAAGCGCATTTCATAGTAGGCTCAATTGATAGTAGTTGCAATTGATAGTAGACATGATTGATAGTAGGCGCGATTGATAGTAGACGTGATTGATATGGGCGCGACTTAGATCATTTTTGATATTACAAAGTTACAGTGTCAATGTTTATACAAAGTACAAGGCAGAGAGAGGGTATTTTAAGACTTAACCTCAGCTCACTTAACATAACCTAACTTTACCTAACCTAACTTTGTCACGTGACATGTTCTACAAGTTTAGACTTGCTGTAAGGCTGACTATGACTATGACGTCATAGATTGATGAGAGGGGTGGGAGGCTGACAAAAAAGAAAATGTTTTGGTTTAATGAAAAGTCATGTCCTAGTAGGCGTGATTGGTAGTAGACGCAATTGATAGTAGACGCGATTAATGGTAGGTGCAATTGATAGTAGGTGTGATCAGGTACTTACTGCATATCAAAAGGCTGTACACTCGTGTGTTAGACACTCTATCTTGTTAAGGACCCCTATATTCCCTATACTAGGCTATACATGTTAGTTCTAAACACTTAGTGGTTATTTGTATATTAAATTTATATACACAGGTTATACAAGCACGTTTTTTCACACAGTAAAACTTTGTCAAATAGCCACATGCGACACGCAAAGTATGTTTCCGCTATCTAGCGGTGACTATGGAAACTACCTGAACATATCCTAATCTAATCCTAGCTAACCTCACCTGCCGTGACCATACCGGTTTGTAAGCAACAACAACAACACACTAAGATTCCATGAATTCCAGAGTACTTTTAGATTAATTATCGACTCTCAACTCTTATAACTATGTCTATCCCACTCTGTCAAAAACACGATATATTTTTTTTAAATTTTTGCTTGATGTCAATACTAAAGTGATAATGGGTTTTCCGATCCTATCACTATAAATTCACGACCCCCCACTCTTATCTCGGTCTCGACAACAACCATGCCTATTTTTATTATGTCAGATGATGTAATGTTCGAGTGCAAAGTGGGTGTAAAAGAGAGTGCAAAGTGAGTGCAAAAGTGAGTGCAAAGTAAGTGTAAAAGTAGTTGTAAAAGTGAGTGCAAAAGTGAGTGCAAAAGTGGGGTGTAAAAGTGGTACCCTATTTGTAATGGCTTATTTGACAAGTTTTTTTGTGGTACCCTATTTGTAATGGCTTATTTCACAAGTTGTTTTTGTCAATGTATTTAGAGGATATTTCTCTTGTTCATGGAAAGTATCTCAGCCCTTTTTATGATAGCATAATGCTTACCGTTATGTTTGTAAGCAACAACAACACACTAAAATTCCAAGAATCCAAACTACTCTAAGGTTAATGATGGTCTCTCAACTCCATTCCACGCCTAGTCAAAAACATTATACATTTCAATTTTTTCAAAAAAGGTAAATTGAGAAAGTAGGCTATATATTTAAACTAAAAATCATATGCTAACTCCACCCCCTACGTCTATCCCATTCTCAGTCAAAAAAAAATATATATTCTTTACATTTTTCCAAAAAATATTTGGAAAGTAGGCTATAATTTGAAAACTAATCATCCTAAAAAGTCATATGTAGACTCAAACCAATGGCTTTTATGTCCTTAATCGTTAGAACAAAACATGGAATTTGACCTTTTTCCAAATATTGATCATTTTTAAAATATGGGCTATATTTTGTAAACTATAAATTACACCAAAAATGTGTTTGACATAAATGACAGGTATTTACCCATTCTACGCACAAACCAACTCCCAGATATCTGGGACAAAATCCAAAAAGGTTCAATTTTGAAATTAGACGATATTTTTAAAACTAATCATTCTAAAAAGTCATATATAGACTCAAACAAATGTCCTTTAAGTTCTTTAACGTTAGAACAAAACTTAACATTTTTTCATTTTTTTTTAAGTCCAATCTTCAAAATTGTCTATATTTTGGAAACTACGAATTAGTTCCAAAATGGCGGTCGTAGCTTAACTCAACCTAACCTAACCCTACGAGGTGTGAACAAAAAGTTCCAAAATGGCTGCCGTAGCATAACTGATTGATCCCTGTTGATTCACCCCTTTTGATTGATCTCTGTTGATGTATCCCTTTGGACTGGTCCTTGTTGACCAGCCCCTTTGGACGGGTCCTTTTTTGCATTTTTTTACGGGTCCCGGAGGACGGGTCCTTGTTGACGGGTCCCTGTGGGTGGGTCCCTTTGACATAATTTGGATAAAATGCATGGGCCAGTCCATAGGGATCAGTCCAAAGGACCCGCCCACAGGGACCCGTCAACAAGGACCCGTCCTCCGGGACCCGTAAAAAAATGCAAAAAAGGACCCGTCCAAAGGGGCTGGTCAACAAGGACCAGTCCAAAGGGATACATCAACAGAGATCAATCAAAAGGGGTGAATCAACAGGGATCAATCAGTTATGCTACGGCAGCCATTTTGGAACTTTTTGATCACACCTCGTAGGGTTAGGTTAGGTTGAGTTAAGCTACGACCGCCATTTTGGAACTAATTCGTAGTTTCCAAAATATAGACAATTTTGAAAATTGGACTTTTTTTTTGAAAAAAATGAAAAAATGTTAAGTTTTGTTCTAACGTTAAAGGACTTAAAGGACATTTGTTTGAGTCTATATATGACTTTTTAGAATGATTAGTTTTAAAAATATCGTCTACTTTCAAAATTGAACCTTTTTGGATTTTTTCCCAGAGACCTGGGACTTGGTTTGTGCGTAGAATGGGTAAATACCTGTCATTTATGTCAAACACATTTTTGGTGTAATTTATAGTTTACAAAATATAGCCCATATTTTAAAAATGATCAATATTTGGAAAAAGGTCAAATTCCATGTTTTGTTCTAACGATTAAGGACATAAAAGCCATTGGTTTGAGTCTACATATGACTTTTTAGGATGATTAGTTTTCAAATTATAGCCTACTTTCCAAATATTTTTTGGAAAAATGTAAAGAATATATATATTTTTTTTGACTGAGAATGGGATAGACGTAGGGAATGGAGTTAGCATATGATTTTTAGTTTAAATATATAGCCTACTTTCTCAATTTACCTTTTTTGAAAAAATTGAAATGTATAATGTTTTTGACTAGGCGTGGAATGGAGTTGAGAGACCATCATTAACCTTAGAGTAGTTTGGATTCTTGGAATTTTAGTGTGTTGTTGTTGCTTACAAACATGACGGTAAGCATTATGCTATCATAAAAAGGGCTGAGATACTTTCCATGAACAAGAGAAATATCCTCTAAATACATTGACAAAAACAACTTGTGAAATAAGCCATTACAAATAGGGTACCACAAAAAAACTTGTCAAATAAGCCATTACAAATAGGGTACCACTTTTACACCCCACTTTTGCACTCACTTTTGCACTCACTTTTACACCCACTTTGCACTCGAACATTACATCATCTGACATAATAAAAATAGGCATGGTTGTTGTCGAGACCGAGATAAGAGTGGGGGTCATGAATTTATAGTGATAGGATCGGAAAACCCATTATCACTTTAGTATTGACATCAAGCAAAAATTTAAAAAAAAAATATCGTGTTTTTGACAGAGTGGGATGGACATAGTTATAAGAGTTGAGAGTCGATAATTAATCCAAAAGTACTCTGGAATTCATGGAATCTTAGTGTGTTGTTGTTGTTGCTTACAAACCGGTATGGTCACGGCAGGTGAGGTTAGCTAGGATTAGATTAGGATATGTTCAGGTAGTTTCCATAGTCACCTCTAGATAGCGGAAACATACTTTGCGTGTCGCATGTGGCTATTTGACAAAGTTTTACTGTGTGAAAAAACGTGCTTGTATAACCTGTGTATATAAATTTAATATACAAATAACCACTAAGTGTTTAGAACTAACATGTATAGCCTAGTATAGGGAATATAGGGGTCCTTAACAAGATAGAGTGTCTAACACACGAGTGTACAGCCTTTTGATATGCAGTAAGTACCTGATCACACCTACTATCAATTGCACCTACCATTAATCGCGTCTACTATCAATTGCGTCTACTACCAATCACGCCTACTAGGACATGACTTTTCATTAAACCAAAACATTTCCTTTTTGTCAGCCTCCCACCCCTCTCATCAATCTATGACGTCATAGTCATAGTCAGCCTTACAGCAAGTCTAAACTTGTAGAACATGTCACGTGACAAAGTTAGGTTAGGTAAAGTTAGGTTATGTTAAGTGAGCTGAGGTTAAGTCTTAAAATACCCTCTCTCTGCCTTGTACTTTGTATAAACATTGACACTGTAACTTTGTAATATCAAAAATGATCTAAGTCGCGCCCATATCAATCACGTCTACTATCAATCGCGCCTACTATCAATCACGTCTACTATCAATTGCATCTACTATCAATTGAGCCTACTATGAAATGCGCTTACTACAAATCACGCCTACTATCAATCACGCCTAGTATCAATTGCGTCTACTATCAATCAAACCTACTATCATTTGCGTCTACTATAAATCGCGCTCATGTCAAATCGCGCCTACTATCAATTACACCTACTATCAATCGCGCCTACTATCAATTGCGTCTACTATAAATCGCGCCCATGTCTAATTACGCCTACTATCAATCGCGCCTACTATCTTTCGCGTCTACTATAAATCGCGCTCATGTCAAATCACGTCTACTATCAATCACGCCTACTATCAATTGCGTCCACTATTAATCGCACCTACTATCAATTGCGTCTACTATAAATCGCGCCTACTAGGACATGGCGTTTCATTAAACTAAAACATTTCCTTTTTTGTCAGCCTCTCATCCCTCCCATCAATCTATGACGTCATAATCAGTCTTAAAGCAAGTCTAAACTTGTAGAACGTGTCACGTGACAAAGTTAGGTTAGATAAAGTTAGGTTATGTTAAGTGAGCTGAGATTATGTCTTAAAATACCCCCTCTCTACCTTGTACTTTGTATAAACATTGACACTGTAACTTTATAATATCAAAAATGATCTGAGTCGCGCCCATGTCAAATTGCGCCTACTATCAATCGCGTCTACTATCAATCACGCCTACTATCAATCGCGCCTACTATCATTTTCGTCTACTATAAATCGCGCTCATGTCAAATCACGCCTACTATCAATCACGCCTACTATCAATTGCGTCTACTATTAATCGCGCCTACTATCAATTGCGTCTACTATAAATCACGCCTACTAGGACATGACGTTTCATTAAACTAAAACATTTCCTTTTTTGCCAGCCTCTCACCCCTCCCATCAATCTATGACGACATAATCAGTCTTAAAGCAAGTCTAAACTTGTAGAACATGTCACGTGATAAAGTTAGGTTAGGTAAAGTTTGGTTATGTTTAGTGAGCTGAGGTTAAGTCTTAAAATACGCCCTCTCTACCTTGTACTTTGTATAAACATTGACATTGTAACTTTATAATATCAAAAATGATCTAAGTCGCGCCCATGTCAAATTACGTCTACTATCAATAGCGCCTACTATCAATCACGCCTACTATCAATTGCATCTACTATCAATTGAGCCTACTATGAATTGCGCTTACTACAAATCACGCCTACTATCAATCACGCCTAGTATCAATTGCGTCTACTATTAATCACGTCTAGTATCAAATACACCTACTATCAATCACGTCTACTATCAATTGCGTCTACTATAAATCACGCCTACTAGGACATGACGTTTCATTAAACTAATGCATTACCTTTTTGGCCAGCCTCTCACCCCTCCCATCAAACTATGACGACATAATCAGTCTTAAGGCAAGTCTAAACTTGTAGAACATGTCACGTGACAAAGTGAGGTTAGGTAAAGTTTGGTTATGTTAAGTGAGCTGAGGTAAAGTCTTAAAATACCCCCTCTCTACCTTGTACTTTGTATAATCATTGACACTGTAACTTTATGATATCAAAAATGATCTAAGTTGCGCCCATGTCAAATTACGTCTACTATCAATCGCGCCTACTATCAATCACGCCTACTATCAATTGCATCTACTATCAATTGAGCCTACTATGAATTGCGCTTACTACAAATCACGCCTACTATCAATCACGCCTACTATCAATTGCGTCCACAATTAATCGCACCTACTATCAATTGCGTCTACTATAAATCGCGCCTACTAGGACATGGCGTTTCATTAAACTAAAACATTTCCTTTTTTGTCAGCCTCTCATCCCTCCCATCAATCTATGACGTCATAATCAGTCTTAAAGCAAGTCTAAACTTGTAGAACGTGTCACGTGACAAAGTTAGGTTAGGTTAAGTTAGGTTATGTTAAGTGAGCTGAGATTATGTCTTAAAATACCCCCTCTCTACCTTGTACTTTGTATAAACATTGACACTGTAACTTTATAATATCAAAAATGATCTGAGTCGCGCCCATGTCAAATTGCGCCTACTATCAATCGCGTCTACTATCAATCACGCCTACTATCAATCGCGCCTACTATCATTTGCGTCTACTATAAATCGCGCTCATGTCAAATCACGCCTACTATCAAACATGCCTACTATCAATTGCGTCTACTATTAATCGCGCCTACTATCAATTGCGTCTACTATAAATCACGCCTACTAGGACATGACGATTCATTAAACTAAAACATTTCCTTTTTTGCCAGCCTCTCACCCCTCCCATCAATCTATGACGACATAATCAGTCTTAAAGCAAGTCTAAACTTGTAGAACATGTCACGTGATAAAGTTAGGTTAGGTAAAGTTTGGTTATGTTTAGAGAGCTGAGGTTAAGTCTTAAAATACCCCCTCTCTACCTTGTACTTTGTATAAACATTGACATTGTAACTTTATAATATCAAAAATGATCTAAGTCGCGCCCATGTCAAATTACGTCTACTATCAATCGCGCCTACTATCAATCACGCCTACTATCAATTGCATCTACTATCAATTGAGCCTACTATGAATTGCGCTTACTACAAATCACGCCTACTATCAATCACGCCTAGTATCAATTGCGTCTACTATTAATCACGTCTAGTATCGATTACACCTACTATCAATTACGTCTACTATCAATTGCGTCTACTATAAATCACGCCTACTAGGACATGACGTTTCATTAAACTAAAACATTTCCTTTTTTGCCAGCCTCTCACCCCTCCCATCTGCAAAACGTGCTTGTATAAGCTGTGTATTTAAATTCAATATATACAATTAACCACTAAGTGTTCAGAACTAACATGTCTAGGGTATATATGGGACCCTTAGCAACAAACAAACAAAAATACGGTCTAACCTACGAGTGTATGGTCTTGTCATACGCAGTAAGTACCTGTTAACCTTGACTAGGGTATAAGAATATTGTCAGTTGACTACTGCCTGTTACAGTGTTCACATCGTGAAAGACCGTCTCACCTACCAGTCTCCAGCCTTGTCATACGCAGTAAGCAGCTGTTGGCGGAAAACAACATCCATACATCTTGACATTTAGGAAAGTGTGTGTGTGTGTAAATCACTTGTAATCTAAAGATTGTTCATGTGTCTTTACTAAAATTTAATTCATATGTATTAGTTGATATGGAAGTCTCAACAACCAGTCATGGCAAGCCATGTGTCTTCTATAAATGATATACATATATTGTAAAAACAACCAATAAAGATGGAACTGTTATTTGGCGATGTTCAAAACAACGATCCAAAAAGTGTCGAGGAATGATTAAAACAAAAGACTCCAACGTACTTACTTCAAAAGAACATCATTGTGAATCTCAAATTAATACACATTTAAATACGCAAAATACTCTAACCCAGGTAAAAAAGCAAGTCCAAGAAAAATATATTGCTGCTCAAGATAGTGCATTGTTTGTTAAAAAGCATTCATCATCACCTCAAAAAGACATATTAGGACAAATACCATCGTTCAAAATACCCTTAACACTATCAAAAGCAACGCAGACTCTACAAGAGGTCCCTGTGGAAAACAAACAAGAGGAATTGGATAGTTCTAGTGATGTTGAGAATGATGATGATGATGATGATAATGATGGTGACAATGACTATAATAATTTTGATGATAATATTCATAATGATGATGATGATAATTATGAAAAAGAAGAGGATGAGGGTTTTATGTTTATAAAACCATTGCGGCTTCCCCAGTTTTTAAGAGCAAGAGTATCTGGAGAAAGTTGTAAGAGGATCTACAACAAGCGTTGTGTTTAAAAATCTATATCGAACAATGGTAAAGAGATAGAGTTGAATTCAGTGTGTGTAACTATTATAAAATGAATTTAATAAAAATATTGTATGGGTATTGTCTGTTTTTCTTAATTACTATCCCCATGTCCCACTATTAATACAATTGTTAACCATCAACAGTCTCTGACTATGTTCAGAAAGAGAGTGGCCTTAAACAATACACTATATCTATGGTTTGTGTACCGAGTATCATAATAATGCAGTGTGGCCAAGCCATGTTAAGGCAATAGTTATGTCAGGTAAGGGATTCGAACCCTTGCTTCCATATACAGAAAATTTGATCTTAGTCAAACACCTTAACCACTCGGTCAACATGACAGTTACTAATTTAATTAGTCTTGAGGACTTCAGTGTTTACAAAACTTTTTCCAGTATACATTGACTAAACCACTTGCTTGTTTTGAAATATAGATTTTGTTTTGTTTTACCATAACATTGCAGTTATGAGTCTTGTGAACTGGGTGTTCAATATAGGGTTAAAGGCATTTTAAAATCATTTTAGAAAAGCTCTTAGGTATCGTGTCATGGGTTTTAGTAATGCATTACTGTTCGTTGACTAACATTTACCGTTACACAACATTATTTCAGTGAACTTACATGTTGTTGTTTGAGTCTTTAGTCCTTTGACTGGTTTGATGCAGATCTCAGCGCCTATCTGTCCCGAGCTAATCGTTTCATCTCTATATAGCTACCACACCCTACATTCAAGGCTATCTGTTTAACATATTCTAAACTTGGTCTACCCCTACAGTTCTCGTCCTCGAACCTTTCTTCCATAACTACGTTTGCTATTCTTGGGTGTCTTAGTACGTGTCCTACCAACCTATCTCTTTACTTCATTAACAGTCGCCAGATGCATCTCTTCTCCCCCACTCGTCTTAATACCTCTTTGTTAGTAACCCTATTTACCCATCTAATCTTCATTATTCTCCTGTAACACCACATTTCAAACACTTCAATTCTCCACTTTTCTGCTACACCAATTGTCTAAGTTGTACTTTCATAGAGTGCCACGCTCCAGACAAAGGCCTTCAAAATGACTTCCTAATACCTAAATCTATATTCAATGTCAACAGATTCTGTAGAAATGCTTTCCTTGTCTGAGCTACATAAGAATCCTATTCGTGTCTGGTATAATGTCTTGTTTAGCAAACATAGTCACTCAAAAGGGCTAAGCATTTTTTGTATATAACCCAAAATAGCAAACAGTTTTTCTAAAACCCTACTCATTGGTCAATAACAAGCAGAGTCGCCAAAGTGTTTCGTTGGTAGTTAACTCATGTCTGGTTAATCAATTCCTTTCATATTGTTATCCAATTGTAGTAGTAAGGACTGGTGAACAACGTCAGTTCAACACACTGCTTTACGCACAAATGTAGTTAGGCCCTTTGATATAATTTGGATAAATTTCATGGGCCGGTCCATAGGGACCAGTCCAAAGGGGCCGGTCTAAAGGGACCCTTCCACAGGGACCCATCAACAGGGACTTGTCAACAAGGACCCATCAACAATGACCCGTCAACAATGACCTGTCATCAATGACCAGTCAACAATGACCTGTCAATAGGGACCCGTCAACAATGACCCGTCCACAGGGACTCATCAACAAGGACCCGTCAGCAATGACTCGTCAACAGGGACCCGTCAAAAAGGACCTGTCAAAAAGGATCCATCAAAAATGACCCCCTGTCAAAAAGGGCCCGTCCAAAAGCGGCTAGTCAACAGAGACCAGTCCAAAGGGACAAATCAACAGAGATCAATCAACAGGGATCAATCAAAAGGGGCTATCACCTCAAGGCCTGACATATCCCTCTTTGATTATTGGTTTGCCAATCGACAAGCGTCACTTAAAATACTTTTTGATCACCACTCGTGGGTTGGGTTAGGTTAGGTTACACTACAGTGCCATCTTTTAAAAAGCCCGCCCTCTTACAAAAGCCATGAGTGGGCATGCTAATTCATAGTGGCTTTCCACCGCACACATGTCTCTTGTGTAGAACAACTTTTCATTCCATATTAGAATTCAAACTCTCACATGTTGCAATTGGAAAGAGAGATTCTCTAAAAAAATACAATTTCACCCCCTAGTAGGGGTAGGTTTTATTTTTGGGGTTGAAATATGTTGTCCATAGGAAAGGGGGTATCAGCCCGAGTTCAATGACACCTCGTACAAGTCTCTAGCCTGATTGGTTCGCGAGATATTGCCATTTTAGTATTCCAGCGGTGGAGCGGTGGTGGTGGGGCCAGAACTCTCACAAAACCACTACTAACGTTTACCCAGCTCGGCTGTACCTCTACCACTCTACCACTCTACCTTTTCCGCTCTACCTGCACCGATCTTCCTGTACCGCCCTACCTCTACCGCTCTACCTCTACCGGAAATGGTCTGCGATGTATAATTTTAAACAAGCAGAACCTTGTAGCGTATGACGTCACGCGATGCAGGTGTTACAACCGGATACGAGGTGCAGCGTTACAGAAAGCAAGCGTGCGAAACATGATTCTTGCAGACACAAGCAGAATATTTCAGCGTATGACGTCACGCGATGCAGGTGTTAAAACCGAACGCGAGGGACAGCGTTACAGGAAGCAAGCGTGCAAAACATGATCCTTGCAAAAACACGCAGAATCCTGCAGAGTATGACGTCACGCGTTGCAGGTCTTACAACCGGATGTGAGGTGCAGCGTTACAGGAAGCACGCGTGCGAAACATGATTCTTGCAGACGTATGACGTCATGTGATGCAGGTGTTTATTAACAACCGTGAGAACGCTGATTCAACTGGTATTTGGTACGACGCAGGTGTGCTCGTGGTATAAAAAGCTAGGAGAGAGGAAGGTCTTTCTCACTGTATAGTTGAATCATGTGAAAGATAGTTAACAACACGTTATATCTACAGCTTACTTGTGTGGTGGAAGAGGACTTGAAATACATTACAATTCTGGTAAGTGTGTTCTTTTAAAATCATAGTTAAGTTTGTTATAAGCGTTCTGTTAAGTTCCAACGTTCACCGCTTGGTGTCGGTGACAGTGGTATCTGGTAAACAAACTTGGAAATACTTGAAACTAGACTTGCTGGGAGTCCACAGACGTTCAATAAAAATACCCTGCGGTGACCATTGGCAGTAATATATATATATATATATATATATATATATAAACAATAAATACAATACATATTTTTTCTTTTACTTTGTATTACCTTTTATTAATATTTATGACTTCATTCTTTTATAGGTAATATGGAATGTGATTTGATAATCATCATATTCAAGTGAAAAACAGTTTTCATGACCTGACATCCTTCAATGGCATGGAAGTACTAAACATAACCTTAAACTGTTTGTGTGTGGTCATTGTACTACAACATTTAACAGACAGGATATTCTTACACGACATGTACATTTAAAGCATGTCTGCTCAGCACCTTTATCGTGTTTTTCTGGTGTGAAGCGATATCAATCCCTCATGGATGAAGTGCATGGTGAACATTAGGAATTGAAATATGTAAAACCATCAACTAGCACGGAACCTTTGAATAAATGTGATGACGTAGGGGGTGATCGTCTTGAAGTAAATGATCAAAAGCCTAAAAGTTCTCAAGATTGTAAAAATAGTAATTCTGCAAAAAGAATGAAAAATAGTGAACATTTGATACCGCATTGTGATGTATGTAATATTGATGTACCTTCTTCAATCGTTCATGGTCATTTACGTAGTATTAATCATTACAACAACGCTTGTCATGAAAAAAAATCTGCGAATTTTCAACACATTGGTAGCGCGTTTAAAAGTCGAATTGCTAGTAACAGACTTCATAGTGAAGAACATACTCAAAGTGTTGAAATGTTTTAAAAAAATATCAAGCCTAATTTCATCGGCTTGCTAGATAATGCTCTAGAGAAACATAAATCATTTAAATTAAATTTCGAACTCGTTGGGCTATATGAAAATACTGGGAGTGAATGTAAAATTATGGATACTCAATCCTTTAATACAAAAATCATAATTGTTAATGAACGAACTAATATCAGTGATATGTACCACGATAAGTGTCATCATCGTGAATAGTGAAGAGTTCCAGTAAACGGAGTCAGGCAGGGCGCTGGTTGAAGTACCTTATTTAGAAACCAACATTAATAAATATAACCCCCTTCGAGCATCATCGTGCATTGATTTACCTGTATAGATCAAACGAAAGGGAGCTGTTGTGAACGTTGTCCTCTTCCACCACACAAGTAAGCTGTAGAGATAACGTGTTGTTAACTATCTTTCACGTGATACAACTATAAAGTGAGAAAGGCCTGCCCCCTCCCTAGCTTCTTATACCCAGAACACACCTGCGTCGCACCACATATCTGTTGAATCGGCGTTCTCACGGTTGTTAATAAACACCTGCATCACAAGACGTCATACGTCTGCAAGAATCATGTTTCGCACGCTTGCTTCTTGTAACGCTGCACCTCCTATCCAGTTGTAACACCTGCGTCGCGTGACGTCATACGCTGCAAGATTCTGCTTGTTTTAAAATCATACATCGCAGACCATCTGCGGTAGAGGTAGAGCGATAGAGGTAGAGCGGGAGAGGTAGAGCGGTAGATGTACAGCCGAGGTGGGTAAACGTTAAACGACTCCCTTCTCACCCCTTTCCTTTTCACCCCTCCGTATAAGAGCATCCACCCTCAAGTTTTACACTTAGGCCCTTCACTTGCCCTCGATTAGGTTATGTTATCTTAGGTTAGCTTAGGTTAAGTTATGACCGCCATCTTGGAACTTTCTGATCACACCTCGTAGGTAGGTTTAAGTTAAGCTATGGCCACCACCTTGTTAGGCTAGAATATGTTAAGTTAAGGTACGACCGCCATCTTGTTAGGTTAGGCTAGGTTAAGTTAAGCTACAGCCGCCATCTTGTTAGGTTAGGCTAAGTTAAGTTAAGCTACCCAGCGGTGAGAGCGGTTGCGGTGTGCCCAAACCCCTACAAAACCACTACTAATGTGAAAACTTTAGCTACCTTTTCACATCAAACGACCCACTGTCCGCTTCCATAAGGGAGAATGTTATTCAACGTACGTTTATTGGCCGAAAAAAAAACCACGAAAATAAATTTAGACGTCTTCAATAGGACGATAAACTTGAAAATGCAAATGTGTCCTAGTTTGAAGGTGTTACTTCTGCGCTTCTAGAAAGCTATCTGTCAAACTAGAGATATACAATTATATGTTTGTTTGTTGGCAGAACAATCATTTGGGGAATTATTAATTCAAACATGGTTTGAGATGAAGCAATAAGGCATGGGTATCATGGTAACACTATAATTTCATCGGAATTTCCCGCTGTAGTTATCGGTTATAATTCTAAATTATAAGTAAAATCGAAATTGTGTCATGGTAGTAGCTGTTTGTAGCCTAAATATGGCACTGAAGCCATTCCTCAGTGTTGCCTTATTAGCAACTAGCAACCCGACCCGGCTTCGCCCGGGAACAGTTAGGAATGCATTACGTGATAAGCGCTTTTTTTTTCAATGTCAATGAACAACGACCAATATCCGTTTTGCGTCTCGGCATGATGGGTTAAAATCACTGACTGGACGATTAATTATATTATCATGGAGATGCATGTGCAACAAATTCTTGTCAGACGTAATTTAAAACTGGCGAGGTGCATGAAACACAAATCCCCCTTCCGTCCAATCTTAACTTGACTGTGAATTTTGCGGAACGAAAAGTTCACAGGCGAAATGAAGAAAAGCCGAGTTGCACTTCCAGGGAATCGTCAAACACAACCACTCTTCTCTAAAGTTTTTAACTCAACACGAATCGACAGTTTGCTGCTGGCTGTACCTGGGGCAATAAGCTCGTCTGCTAGCACAGTTGTAACTGGGGTGATAGACTCGCCCCTAGCTAGTTCGTAAACTGTCGCCTCAGTAACTGAATGGAGATTGTTGGAAGCAATTAAAACGTAAAAACAATTATAGTGGGCGATGTATTGAAGATATACATATGCTTTCGGGGATTTTTTGTAGAACTTTTCATGCTGAACAATTCTTACACTCATGGTATTTAGATATTGTTAACGGTTTGCCCAGCGTATGCTTACAAAGCGCTCGGGCGCCAGATTTTTTTCGATTTTTCCACTGAAATCCTTACTGCTCGGCTTCCTTTGATCATAATTAAGTTATTTTAGAAAAAAATCATCCTCGATATATCCTTTACAGATTGGTAAAATCCGCATCAAAATACATCCAGTGGTTCTCGAGTTTACCCGTAACATCCAAGAATTGGGGAATTTGTTTTTTACCAAGTAGAGATTTCTACTGTAACTTTCATTCGGTCAACATGAAATAATTACAATTACTGGAATATGAGAAAAAATAAATGTTAACTACCATCCCTCAAATGCTATTGAGAATGCCTGTTCAGTGGTTGTCTGGCTTAGTGGCCCGGGCAATCGATGATGCTCGCTTGGCGAGCAAAACATGTCATCCTTTAGTTTGTTCCTTTTTCAACAGTCCATAACAATTTTTTTAATCGCATGTGATTTATTTCAGGTTATTTTTTTCACATATTACAGTAACTGGAATTACCTTGTGTTGGTCGACTGAAAGTAATATCATTAGCTATTGTGTTACTGCAGTCTTCTGTGTATTACTGGATAAGGTAACTGCTGGTGTTTTCAGTGCATCTCCTTGTTAATGTGCAGTAATATTGCTCAATTTGAGGATAGTCATAGGAGAGGCTACCCACATCTTGATATATAAGGTGCGTTCAGAAAGTAAAGAGCCGGAGGCTGGAATGCGCAAACCGGTGACTACATCGGTTAATCGTGGCGTGTGTAACGAGGTGTGGTTCCGGCCAGAGTGTTGAAGGTCACAGCCCGTCGCTAGAGGGCACGCGTGCACATCACGTGACGATACAAAACGAGCAGCAGCATGCATCAATCGTCCAACGCTGCCAATCACATTGCAAACAGTGACATGGAGGCGTCAACCGAAGAGCAAAGAGGTGTTGTTCGGTTTCTGACAGCGGAAGGAGTAGGGGGAACGGACATTCATCGCCGCTTCAGGGAAGGACGGGTGTCGTTAGGCGATGATGCCCGGTCTGGGGCACCCCCTTGCATTATCAATGACAATGTTCAGCTGGTTAATGCACCCAATACCCAGGACCGCCGAGTGACAGTGAACGCCATAGCTGCCGTGGTCGCTCCACGACAATGCACGACCCCATACGGCCAACACAGTCACGACACTCCTGCAGAAATTCAAATGGGAGGTTCTCGGTCACCCTCCATACAGTCCAGACCTCTCTCCCTGTGATTACGTCATGTTTGGTCCCCTAAAAAGGGCTCTGCGGGGTCAATGATTCACCTCGGACGCTGACATCGAGCTGTACGTGCGGAACTGGTTCACATCGCAGCCCAGGGAATTTTATGAGACAGCCATTCACCGCCTCGTGTCACAGTGGGACAAGTGCCTCAACAGCCAGGGCCAATACTTCTAACATATAGGTACTGGTTTCTGTTATTATGCCTCCGGCTCGTTAATTTTTGAACGCACCTTATAAATAACCATCCCAGCGTTTGATCGAAATGTGAGTGGGAAATCTCGTACAAACTATATCCTTCATCGAATGGATTGGAGTATTGGATATCCCTAATGTAACAATCTTATCGTTGGAACTACGCCAGTGTGGAATAAATCAAATATAATGCTACCCAGACAGTAAATGCAGAATGTTGTCCGGAGCTTCGTTCCATTTGTTGTTGATGCAGAGTCTTTGTGACATCGTAGCCATTTAACCCCTGTGTAGATCAGTGTCTGACTGTGTGTAATCTGTCTGAAGACTAAACTAGGTTCCACTTGTAAGTACAGTACCTGGGAAATGCATGTAAATTAACTTCTATCTCTGTACTCCTTTTCTCACCTCATGGGAAATGACACCTTACCTAATCATTGAGTTAGAAAGTACGATGTTGCGTGTTTGAGGTAGACTCGCGTGTTTACAGACAACAAGATTGTACCTGCGTGCACTCCCGATATGATGACAATTGTGTCATGAGTATGTTATCAGCATTTAGGGCTGATAACTTGATACAAACTATCACTTTCAGTAATGGAGTAATTGTACACTACACCGCAATACGAAGTTGTTTGGTAACACCTCAATCTAAACTAACTTTAGAAGTAATGTTAACAAAAGTACTTGTAACAAGTCAAGTAATTTACAGCACTCTTGCATGCTCGATTACAGAACTCCGTAGTCAACGAGACACACATTCATGGTTTCTCATTTCCTTGGAGTATTTGGTACGTACGAAAACAGCCCCTTGTCTCTATACCAAGATATTAAGTACTACGTACACACTTCCATGCTCGTTGCTCTATCATTCGCTTGGAGAACTATGTGCGTACGCATACAGCCCCTTGTCTCTATATTCAGATATTAAGTAATACTGTATGTGAACACTTCTATGCTCTATGCTGTACCATTCGCTTAGAGAATTATGTACGCACGGAATCAGCCCCTCGTCTTGATATCCAGATATTAAGCAATATATGCGCACTTATATGCTCTATCATTTGCTTGGAGAACTATGTACGTACTGAAACAGCCCCTTGTCTCTATATCGTAATATTAAGTGAAAATGAATGAAAATCCACTCCCTGCTTCCATTCGACCGACCGGGTCAAGGAATGGAATGAATGAGGGCCCCATCTAGCGGCGAGGATATGAACTGTGCCGGCTGCCAAAGCCTGTCGCACTCCCCTTGGGCAATGATTAAATGAATGACAGATGAAATGAAATGTAATAATAATAATGTTATTGGTTTTACGTCCCTTTTAACTACCCTGGCTTTTTAGAGACGCCGGGGTGCCGGAATTTTGCCCCGAAGGGGATCTTTAACGTGCCAGTAAATGTACTGACACGGCTCCCTCGCATTTGCGCACCCTCAAATGCCAGCTAACTGCGCCAGGTGAAATGAAATGGCAGTGGAGAGTGTTGCTGGAATGAAATTTGTGACAGGGAAAACCGGAGTAACCGGAGAAAAACCTGTCTGCCTCCGCTTTGTCCAGCACAAATCTCACATGGAGTGACCGGGAGTTGAACCACGGACTCAGCGGTGAGAGGCCGGCGTGCTGCCGCCTAAGCCACGGAGGCTCGTGATATTAAGTAATACGTACAAAGTTCCATACTGCTTGTTTGAGTGATAGAAAGTACGTATGACGACAATAGTATGTCCACACGTTCCCTCTGTACTTGCCATATTGAATTTAATCATCGCATATCTCTTACTGCGTGCAGAATAATCAATTATCTACCGCCTTCCGCTTTAGTTTGTTGTTGGTCTAGGATTAATGTGGCCATCAGTAATGGAAAGTACGCATTAGCTGATACTGATTATTATGCTCCTGTCTGTATTGTGAGTATACAGTACATGCAGTGTGAATGTGCGAGTAGTGTGAGAAAAGACACAGAGACGCACCCATTACGAAGGCTGCTGCAACGACAGTCCAAACATTTGTACACTTTCGCCGACATATGACGCGGCTTCATCCTGAAAGCCTTGATAATAAAAATGTATTGAGGTTGTTGATGGGTTTTGGAAAGAAGGCCTCATCACAATTACGGCAGAATCTTAGCATACCCATTGAATGAAACCGGAATGCTCCATGGAAGTAATAATAGACGTAGCCTGTTGAGGATTTAATACTCGTATTTTGAGACGTATCTTGACACGTTCAAATACCTACGAAGTTAATTAATGCCAACTGGTAGGTTGGACATGGACATGGGCAGGAGGGTACAGCAGAGCTATGCATTCTATCAATGAGTAAGAAAACTTGTTTGGGATAAGGAAGTACCAAGGAAAAGCAGAGAGGTAATATATAAAGTGTACTATGTACCCATATTGACCTATGCAGCTGAGACTTGGACCTTGACAAGCAGGCAAGAGAGTAGAATTCAAGCCAGTGAAATGAAATTCCTAAGAAGTATGATAGGAAAGACAAGGAAAGACAGAGTGAGAATGAAGATGTTAGGAAGGAAGTGGGGATGGGAAAACTAAATGAGAGAATTGAGAAGAATAAACTAAGGTGGTTTGGACATGTAAAGAGGATGGAGGAAAATAGAATACCAAGGCAGATGCTGGAGGCAAAGTGTAAGGGTAAGAGAGCAAGGGGAAGACCTAGAACAAGGTGAATTGATTCAGTGAAAAACAGCATAAGAAAACGAAATCTGGACTGGGACAAGATCGTGGAAGAAGAATGGTGGAGGGAAAGAGGAAAGTGGAGAAGTGCCATAAATACCCCGACCTGGCAGGAGCTGGAAAAGGGGAAATGTTGTTGATGATGATGATAATGATGATCTTGAGACGTATTCAGGGAATCTGGCATGTTCTCAAACCCAGTTATAATTGAAGGGTCCTCGGGAAGAAGGGGGAATGTCGAATAAAGTGAACTGTTAAGGAAACTAGTTTTAAAGTTTCATTACTCATATGGACTTGTATGTACGCGTCAACTTGAAACGTCATTTTCTCACGACCCTCATTGCTCGTAGCCAGACACAATTGTCCCTTCAATACGTCACAAGCGTATCGCGCTGATATCTCGATTTTATATTTTGAGTGACATTCCCCCTTATTCCCGTGGACCCTTCAATTACAGATGAAAGATTTGTTTACAGAGAGGACAGCTGCGTCAAGGACTGTCAATATAGTTTTCAACCAAACTTTACTAAATTGACACCTACAGTATGAACCACCGCGTCAAACAAAATATACTTTCTCAAACCTAGACGAAGAGTGACCGTCATCCTTATGTTTCACTCATTGAAACACTACCCGTCTTAAAATCAAATTAGAAACCTTCTTTTTTACTACTAAACAACAGCAGGTAGATTGTGATGCACGGTATGTCAGTGCCAGGGTGATATTATCCACCAACTTGCTTGTAGCTTGGGGGTAATATGGTGAAGCATCAAGGTCAATCTGACGGGTCTGGGCAGAAAGGTTTCAGTGGTGGGGGAACGGCGGCCGCAGTCACTCTCCGTCCGCCGTGCTGTCGACATCTAACATACAATCGTCTTGAGCTTGGCGTGGCTACGTGTCTCCTCCATCGCTGCAGATCCCCAATACTCGTACTATGCTTGGACCTTGACGCTCTTCACCACATATTGTCCAAGCTATACTGTGCCCAACTCTAGGAATGGGTATTCCAAGTTTCAGACACCTAGATATCAAGGGAAAGGCTGTAGCAGCGTTTGAAAGTTCGGATATTTGAATATCGCGCTACATTGCTTCTCGAAGCCATTCGAAGGAAATTACCGATAGTTGGATGGTAAATGACGTAGCGAGTCACAGCAGAGGTGGAGACTATTTATTGATTAAATAGTTAACTATGGAGCAGAGACTTGAGACTGGGATCAGATTACTGGCACGGCCAAATGAAAGAGAATGCAATTAGTATCAAGTAAATCGGACCAGGGATTCAAGAGATATGAGGATTTTTAGATATCAGGCGATGACGCGTGACCCTGACCGTTTTTGTATAAAAGCAAGCAGGAGCAAGCTTAGTTAGCTCACTTCATCACAAGCACTTGGCGAACAAGTTGCGTCTACGCTGAGCCAAGGCACATGGTTGCCACGTCTACGAAGAAGTACTTTTCAAATCGTGATAGTCACGAGAAGTGCTGCGCAAACGAGTTGGAACTTAGTAAGTTTCTGGTGAGGAGAATCACTGAGGTGATTGTTTTTCTACAGACATTGGTGGAAATATTTATATTTCCAAAAAGGACATATGCTAGACTTGGTCTAGAAAATAGTATTTGTCACAGTCCAATAGTAAATTAATACTTGGATGTTTAGATCCATTTAAAGTCAGTTTCATATTTTGTAACTATTTAACCACTTCGATCCGTCAGTACAATGAAGAATAGTCTATAACGGTGGCGTTCATTAGTCTACGCAAGGGAAACTGCAGGTTGCTTAGCGCATGGCAGATGGTGATATTAATAAACCATGCC
Organism: Meconema thalassinum; assembly: GCA_946902985.2. Taxonomy (NCBI): domain Eukaryota; kingdom Metazoa; phylum Arthropoda; class Insecta; order Orthoptera; family Tettigoniidae; genus Meconema; species Meconema thalassinum. The sequence goes on from OX336389.2 coordinate 1,396,385,659, forward strand.
CAGGGAACGATCTTCAGAACAGCCGTTAACTGCTTAGACTGTCAACGTTTTTCTTGTAATGATGAGATTACAGTGAGTTAAGTTACAACTGACACATTTAAGAAGAGATCGCTTAGATCTGACCCTTTTCAAACAAACTGTTATGGCTTTGTTAGAAGCCCATATTAAAATGGAACTACAGTCATTTAAAACGTCGAAAGATACTACCACTATGTCTGACTAGACGATTTGTGGGTCTACAATGGCGGCCGATACAAGGATTATACGTGCTTGTCCGATAGGGCATATCTACGGATAAATCTGGTATAGACCAGGTTTACTACACTTCAAGAACATCAAGAAATGTAAGCCACATTTGAATTATTTTATGCCTAGCTAATTGGAACAAACTATTTTTTCTGCAGATGACCAACACATTTTTTTCGTCATATTTAAAGCTTGTAATGATTTACGCAAGACTAGTAAGATTTATTCTGAGCATTTTCAGCACTCAGAACAGTTTAGGATCGATGACCGAGCATTTTGAGCATTTATTTGAATTTTTCATATTTTTGGGAAATCACGGTAATCAGCCGATGTAACTGTAAAAGTTAAATTTATTTTTGTTGAGGAATGGATATTTTTTTTCCATATTCGAAGGTTCGAACATGTGGATTCTCACATAATGAGATGATAATTCAACATATTTGAAATAATAATAATAATAATAATCCACCAATAATAATAATAATAATAATTTTCATAATTTTTCTAAATAATTCTTGGATATTATTTTTTATAATAATCATATGTATTGAGAAAGAGCCTATGAAGTAGTTGAAACATTTCTAGTTTGGAACAGGAGATTTTACGAAGGAGAGTGGTTAGCGCAAGCCCGCATTCAACCAACATTTCAGTTCTGGTTGAACAGTTAATATTTGCTATGAGCAAAGTATATGTTTCATATAACACGGAGAGGCATGAAACGGGAAGCAATTGATATTTGTATCAAATAGGATTTCTGTATTTATATAAAATCATGACGTAAATACACTTCGAAAGTGAAATGAAGCTTTTCATAAGTATGGTAAATTCACGGGTTGAACTGAATGGTAAAATAAAATAAACTTGTAAGTTTATTAATCTTCCAGTGTTGATGACAAGCAGAGGCTTGATTTATTGTATAAATTTTGGGAAGATAATTTATGTGTGTGGAGTAGTTGTAATGCCATTCCCAGGTGCGCATGTTAAGTCGCAGGAATGAAGGTTTTTTCGAGCATCAATCAAATAGCAGGTTCGATGGCTCAGGTTTATAGTTGGAGTATTGGAGCCACACATTTCGTCGTATGAATAACCCGAAGGTTATTTCTTTGAAACCATCAGTTCTTATTTCAACCTTGTTTACGAATTCCATTTAGACTTTGATTTTGCTAGAACCCGGATTTGTCATGATAGTAGTTTATTCTTCTTCAGAGGAAGACCTTTGCCGTTGTTGTTGTTGTTATAATATTGTGTTCTTACACAAATAGTAGAATGGGCCACTGCCAATTTAAAATAATTCTTTAACCACGAATAATTTGAAGGATATTTTAAATCCTAGTGCCATGAACTAAATGAATTCATTATAAGACTACAATTCTGATTTCCGCATTCTGTCGAAGAATTGCAAGTTGTAAAAGTTGCTAAAAATGGCCATAAATATAAATATTTTTTTCATAATAATTCCAAGTGGAAAAATCAAATAGTTGAATGGTTCAACCATTTATTGATCAAGTTAATGATTCAGAAATCATATATTTTGTTTGGAACTTGAAGTTCATAATCGAGTCACTTCTCGAATGTTTAATGTCAGAAGAACAATTAATTGTTGTTGTGCTTCGCACAGTTCTTCGATGCTATGCTCAATGGTCAAATATTTTTTCAGATGTTGTTAATATGTGTTAATAATTTGTGTTGCTACGATGATAATAATAGTTTCAACGATATATTTTGGAAAACTGGAAAACAAATGAAAGTCTAAGAAATTCTATAAACATTTATTCTACGAGTGTTAATATCATGTAAATAGTCAAACAGTGATCTACGTTATTTCCAGTATGGACAATTCATTTTGCACTGGAATAAAATGTTAATAATTTTGGAACACAGTCCACAGGACTAACAATCGGACTTGTGTTTTCAAAAAGATTGTCAAATGTGTTTGGAAGATTTCTGTATATTGTGTGTAAATAAGAGTGTGGATCGCCACACGTGGATGATGCTGCTTTGAGCATTATTCTTGCAGTCAGATTTTAACTTTAAATAAACTGAGATAATTTTACCAGATGTGTTTCACCCAATTAAATCTCCTTCTATCCTTATTGTTGCATTGAGCCAAAAATCAGCAAAGCATTTTTATAAATTTGATGTCGTTTTTGCGATTTGCTTTAACCCATCTGGCGCTCCGGGATATTTTGATTCTCGTGCTGACTGATTATTGGTAAGATGCATATGTGGTCGTGCGGACTCCGGTCTAAACGGGCACAATACCTGTGCCCATACATCCCCACAGTTGCGTCTAATAGGGAGAGCAAATTATAAAATGGGCACTTGTCGATGAGTTTGATGTTTCATTGAGGGGCTTGGACATCGTGGTCTTTTAGCCCCGTGTTCTTGGGTGTGTATTTAGAATTTGTCTCATAACCTGTGTTATTGCTTTGTATGGAGTGTGAATATTTGTTCTTCAGGTGAGGATTGGCAAAGAGGCAGCCGTGGCCTTCAGTTGGGAACCATTCCTGCATTTCCTGGAATAAAAGTAAGGATAACCACTTCCAGGATAGCTGAGGTGCGAATCTAACCCACCTCTCCTTAGCTTTGGCTCAAGAGGTTGAGTGAACCTTGTTCCAGCCCTCAGACCAAAACTAAATTCCTTAGCAGAGCCGGGAATCTAATCCGGACCTCTGGTGCGAAAGCCAATAATGCTAGCCTCTACACCAGGAAGTGGACGAAATATGCCATAAGTGCGATAAGAAGCACTATTGTTGCTTAACTTAAATGGCATATGATAATGTTTTTTTTCTCCGCCATGTACACTCCATCAGTAAATAGTCCAGGTACTCTGTGCTATTTTCAGCTATTGACCATTTTCTTAATTCAAGGCAAATCCTAAGAAATCAACATCCTCCTTTCCAAGTATTTGCCCAGTTTCTCCGTTGACTTGGAAATTATACGAGTTAGATACAAATACATTGAAATATTATAGACCGGATAGAAATATGTACCTAGCTACTTCAAAAGCGTACCCTTGTAATATTGGCTTCCAGTGACTGATTAATGCTTGGAAGAACCCACTCTAAGAACGTCTCTTGAATGTCACCATTATTTCTTACTGAAACTTATTAAATACCGTTGCCATCTGTGCTGATACTGCATGAATTTTGGACATCAGTTCTGTAAATACTCTGAAATGTGGGTCAATTGACATACAACGAGTTCACTGATTGGGCTGACACACCAAGAGGAACGTCGTGTATGCCCTGATATAGTATGCGGAGTGTAGCCTCGTGGTGAACGTGACAACATAATGGCACAACGACGCCATTTCGACCCCGTTCTGCAGGGTAGAATACTCGGTGGCCGGGAAGCAGGCCAGACAAATACTGAAGTCGCCGTATCCTTGAATGTGCCACAAAGTGTCATGTCCAGGCTTTGGAGACGATCTCGAGACACAGGAGATATTAGTCGTAGGCCAGTACCAGGTCGACCAAGAGTAACCACACCACATCAGGACCGATATCTGGCCTTAACCGCCCGACGAAATCGGAGTGCACCTACAAGACAATTGTCGGCGGAACTTGCAGCCATCTCAGGGGTTGCCATTTCCCGGCAAACTGTGTACCGGAGGCCTCAGAACAGCAGGGTTGTTTGCTAGACGAACAGCGGTGTGCGTCCCGCTCAGTCCAGCACAGAGACAGGCCCGTTTACTATGGAGCCGTCACCGTCGAATCTGGACCACGAATGAATGGAGGCATGTGCTCTTCACAGATGAATCCCGCTTCAGTTTGCAGAACGATTCCCGTCGCACATTAATCTAGAGAGAACCAGGTAGTCGATACAACCACAGGAACATCGTGGGATGGGACCAGTATGGTGGTGGTGGCGTCATGGTGTGTGTGTGGGGGGGCATTATGTTGAATGGCCGTACTGACCTGCACATCTTCATGGGTGGTCCGAGGAACACTGTGAACGCTCGGAGTTACAGGGATGAGGTACTGAGACCACATGTTTGACTCCTCAGAGTTGTGGTTGGGCCAGACTTCCTCTTAATGGACTATAATATCCGACCGCACCACGCTGCTCTGGTGGATGAATTTCTGGCTGGCGAAGACATTCATCGCGTGAACTGGCCAGCGAGGTCTGCGGATCTCAATCGTATAGAACAGCTCTGGGATGCATTGGGGAAATGAATTGCATCCCGTCTTCCTCCACCAAGGACCCTCCAAGACCTTCGCATTGCCTTTTCGGAGGAATGGGATTGACTGCCACATGATCTCTTGAACCATCTGATAGAGAGCACGCCACGTCGCTGCGAAGCATGTGTGGCCTTTAGGGGTAACCATACACCCTATTAACAGCATATGCTGTTGTGAAAGACATTGCCAAATTTTGTTAGTTGTTGTCATAGGTGAACCTTAGCTATCAGAATCTTTCTGAAACTGCTTTTTGGACAATTTGTGTGACATATGATTCAGCGTACGTTTATTCAGCAATCCGTCTGACATTCCTATCAGGCGGTATGGCCTCGTTTACTGATTATGCTTAACTTGTGGACACTGGTGTAATTTATGGCACAATTCCGAATTGCGGTAGTGAGATCTAAGTGTGGAGCATGCATTAGTTGTAAGGCCTTATTCGTTTGATAATTTTACCAGACAGGCTGGCGTGTACAGAACTCGAACCTGGGTTCTTCGGAATTACCGGCTTGGTATTCAAACGATCGTGAAGCATAAACGTTGATACAGTGCAGCTGCGACGGCAGTAATAGCAACCACAGTTGATGTACCTTTGCCAATCAGAGAGATAGTGTCTGTTGGCGGTGGCTCCGTTGAAAAGAGCATCGTGCTGAAAATTCATTTGTCCCAAGTTCGAGACTTGATCGCGCATGACACAATGGTCAAAGTCAGTTCACGCTGGCCGGGTTGGAAGGAGCTTCGGGCTTGATAGCCGAAAATCCCAGTTTGGAGCCCTAATAGTACCATACTGTTCCGTGCCACCCCCCTAGTGGCAGTTTTGTTAACTGGATTACGGTGGGTACAAAGCACAACACAGGTTGTTCCTTTAAATGAAATAATTAACTTTATTGCGGCCAGAACATACACCACTCATCAGCAATTACAGACAATTAGAACCTTACTCCAGTTTCCTCAAGTCTCTTCCTTGAGCGCTCTTGCCCCTTTCACTTGTCAACAAACCACAGAAGTTAAACCGTCTTAATGAGTCCGGTGGCCTTGACAGAAACTACCTGCACGTCTGCCTCATGTACACCAACTCCAGTTACTTACGGTAATCCGCTACCCGCTGTTTCGCTGTCCACAAGCTGGGGAAACAATGTCACTGGATTTCGTAACTCGCACGGCACTTCGTCACCACACTTCTGTCGCACTCGCTCAGAAACACACACCCACAGAAAACTCAGTCCCCTCACTTTGAGGCCGCTTATATTGCAGGCTGGTGACTCAAAGAATTCTAGAATCGTCCAGGACACACGGCTTCTCGACATTTCCTTCGCTGGCGGGGTCACGAACATTCTGGACCATCCCTTTCACTTCGCAGTCCGTTGCGTAACGCGCACGTAAAACACGAGGCAGGGCACAGCCCAGCCCTGGGGCAGTTGTGACTCATGCGGCGAGCGATGACACAAACTCACAGCCGTAACAATACATTTTTACTTTCTGGTTAACATCTTGATGACTTGTGCATCATGTAGGCTACACATCACGATGAACTAGCTGAAATATTGCATTCGGTATTCAAAGAGTCATAAAAAATACGAGCAGACCAGCAATCTTCCACTTTCTCCATGCACTGCTGTGTAGTCATAGGGTTAACAGTAAGCCTACGAGATGTCTGATTTCGCAACAAAACGTTGACGGTGAAATGTTAATATTAGCATTCAAAATGCTCAAGGAAACTCCATAAGGTATTGTCAATACCATTATTCGTGAATGGAGTCCAGCCATGAGCTTGCGATTGAGAACCGCACGGTATAGGCCATTTACAGTACATCTGCTGTGCTTGAACTTCGTGATCTACGTAATGAAGGGGGATGGGGGTAGGAGGGTTACAGAGTGGGGTATTGGGGACAAGAGATTCAAAACGGCATTTTCTGTAATTGCCCTTTATTTAGAGCAAAGGTGATTCTGCTCAATGATACGCCACTACGAGTATTACTAGCCAGGTTGCTTGTAAGCGAAAAAGCTACACTCATGAAAATGAAAATTGCAACATCATTGAAAAGTAGTGATGCACAGCTGCAATTGATTAGACAGGACGAGTGTTATGCTGTGATACGGTAATAACTCCTTCTGATCACTCTGTCCTCAAATATGTTTAAATCGCGATACATAATGAGTCTGCCACGTAATGCAATACAGAGCTAAATTCTTCGAGGAACGGTATCAATAAGGCCCTCTATAACTTCCTGAAGAATATTGATGCATGATTTTTACCCTACACCGGTCATTCGTTCTTGAGTTGTGGGTGGCTTAGGCAAGTTGGACAGTTGTCGAACCATCTTGTCCCACACATGCTCAATACGGCTGAGGTACTGGTATGTCGTCACAGACGATTGCTGTGATCACTGTAGGCAAGGTAGAGGCGTATTTCATCGCTCAGTACACCACCATACACTTCATTGGCCCACACCGATCTCTCTTGACTCCACGTCAGCCGTCCTCATCGATGTTGTTGGGTAAAAGGAGCAGCTCCTGAAGCAACATTGACTCTCGATCCACCTGCACGCAGAAGATTCGAAAGTGGAACGTGGGGTGTCTCTGCCGCTCGAATATGAGGGGGGTCTCATCCGGACCATCCGAACTCTGCATTGATGTTCCCGCAAAGTTGTCCGTCCAGTCAGCTTGTGCCAGGTCTATGAGTGTACGAATGATTATTTGATACGTAGTACAACCATATCCGTCGTACCGTAGAATCTTGCCAGCCATCACGAGCAGCTACAGCTGTAGAGAAAACCCACCTTCACACAAACTAATTATCTGAGCTCTCTCAAAGTGCGAGAATTGTTGAGAGCGTGCACTTCTTTTTTAGTCGAAGAGTGTTTGATAGGGAACATTTCACTGCACAGATTGCGAGTCAATTATGCTATACATTGGTCCGTATACTGCTGGTCGTTCCTCTGCTGCCAGTCACGTGCAGAGACCTGTATAAAATATTTAGCGTTCTTGAAAATATCCTCATTACATATACGAGTACAAGCACACACATAACAGCTACACATTTCTCTACTTACAAGAGAACCTTGCAACGTGCCGCCCCCCCCCCCTTGAATTAAAGGGTCCAGTGCAAAAATGGGTTAACTCTATTTTTACAAACTTGTGGGAGACAACAAAAACTTCGCAGAAAAATCAAATGTTAACAATTCATTGCTACTTTTTCACAGCACATATTATTGAAGTAGACTTCCATTACATCATGTATTCATTGATCACATTCATACATTTATATTGTTAAAATGTAGCCTAAACAAAGTTTGATGCCTATCAATTGAGAGCACAGAATTGAACGTGTTTCCATATCGTGGTTGAATGGGTGTGAAATCACTTGTCGTCATGCACTTTGTATCTATAAAAGTACTTCAGCTGCATTTAGTTCAATCATGGCTTTGTGCACGCATGAAGTAGAGATGTTTCAGTTGACACACGATATTCAGGCACGGATATTTGAAGTTTACTTCATTGTCCATAGGGGGCAAATACAAGTGGAAACACCAGAACGCTAGATCAGAGGGGAAAGGCATCTCCTCCTGGTGCACACTACAGCACAACCATGCACATCGAGTCACGCACTACGGCTGCAAACTGAGCTGGAAGTTCAGTCATTTCGAGTCCAAGCGCCGGCAGCTTCCATTCTCTTTGTTGTGTTTCCACGTGTTCTTCCACAAAGTCTCCAGGCAAATACCGGGACGGTACCTTATTTCAAGCCTCTGAAAACCTTTTCAATTCCTAGATCCTAATAGTGCATGTCCCGCAGCGTAGCCGTGCTCGCTAAATCGTGCACCATGGCCGCGGGGGCAGCTGCAGCAAGTCCGGTGATCACAGGCTCAATTAATACCAGCGCAGACAGCAGCTGTTCTGAGTGTGGTTTTCCCGGGGTTCTTCCTCAATCCCTCCAGGCAAATTCTGGGATGGCACGTTACTTCAAGTCCCGGGATACTTACCCCATTCCTGTTCCTAATACGGATAGACACACTACTACCGTCATCACTGAAATACAGGTTGTCAAAAGAGTTCAGCACACACGTAACTATACGAGGCTGATGACCAAGATGTTCCTACCCTTCTCGTGAATGTACAATAACAACCTAATAAGGTTTACTTGTTACACAAGTTATTACCGCCACCACAGGCACATAGGTTATCATACAAATTCAACGTTCAGGCAAGTTCACGGAACTTATGGCCAATGCGCCCCTAAAGTGAGTAAGCCTCAACAAGCTTTCTGTTTCCTGGGCGTATTGAAATACATTTTATTTCAGCCTCCATATGACTGGCCTAACCAGTGTTTTTGAGGTAGAGGAACTGTCTGATCAACACTAGTGCTAATCTTCAGCATAATTTGTCTTCTCACGCTTGCAAGGCTTCCTTGTCAAATAAGGCCTTCCTCTCCCTCATCCGGTCGTGACCTCGTGTTTAAAAACTACTCTAATGAGGGGTTCATTTGCTTGCTTTAAGGGTAACGAAAGAATGAAGTGCACATATAGGACTTAACCTCCTCTGCCCATATGTCGCCGGCTTGTTCCACAAAGCTAGTGATTAACATACATGTTGAAAGGTAATGGCTTCTGTCATGTAATAATGCACTGGTTACGGAGAATGACAGCAATTCTGGAAGCTTAATTCACCACTGGCCAGCTGCTTTTTGATTCTCTCTCCTCGGCACCCGCTGGGCTTGAGGATAACCTTGAGGGAACACGTGGACCACTCTTCACTTAAGAAGAAGCCGACGTTTAGATACCACTCCCTCCGAAACACCCAACAATTACATTGTTTTTCAAACTTTGTCGAGCTATCCCGCATCGTGTTGATGGTACAGAATGGGCTAATTTACCTATGCTACGTGAAATCAGGCCCAGAAGCCGCAACCTTCTCAATACTCCTAAAATGGTATATTATTTCTACCCGTTACCAAATGTGGCCATTTAGATGTTATCCCATCACATGAAATCGTGACGAAACAAAGAAAGAAGAAGCCTCGTCATAAGAAATATAACAATGAAAAGTGAGGACTACATTGTCATTGAAATTGGGACCATTCTTTTGTGCCATAACAGATATCGCTATATGAGCAATGACTTTCAATTTTGGCAGATTCATGCTCGTTATGTTAATGTTACTGAAAGTCTTAACGTGCAATCTGAAATATCTGATCAGTAATTATTATGACTCAAGCATGTCGGTGCAGTCCCGATTACTCACACTGGACGTAAAACGAAATGAGGGAGATATTGTTCATTTTCCCTATCACTGTGTCCAATTTCAGCTATTTTGCGGATAGATTTACAGAAATAGTGATTTACACACTAGAGAGAGGAAAGAAGGCAAATATGTAAGTACCCTCTATGTAATTCATGGGGACACACGAAGAACTGGCTTAAAGGAAACTACCATTCTTAATCGAAGATATGGTCCGTACCGTATACCTCGAATTTAAGTAGAAATTATGCATTTATTTAAAAAGAAATTAATAATTGTTTAAAAACAAACTTTCAGCTTTTGAGGAAGTTTGTATCCATTAGGTATTGTTATGGTATAGCTTTTCGGTAATGTGGCTAATCAAAGAGTTGGGAAAAACCTATGAAGTGGAAGTTTAGATAATAGCCTCTACATTTCATTGACATACTGGATTAATCCATCTGTGGGTTGAACTTGTTGAACGTTCCCCGATGGGGCGTGATGGTGCAGTAATCTAGATGCTTATCTCTCTCAGAGGCGGATCGGGTTTGATTCCTTGTTAATGCATGTGGGATTCAGGAAGATTCAAAGCAACGTCCAGCGTTACAGATTCCACTTCAAAGGAAGTACCGTGGCTTATGATCGCGAGGTTAATTGCCACGTAAAACTACAAATCGCTTGTTACTTTCTCTAACTGGGTGAAGAAAAATATTGCTCGCTAAAACTATGTGTGTGTTTAGGGGGCGTCGTGGCACAGCGGTCAAGCTGTTTGCCTCTCACCAAGGCGGACTGGGTTTGATTCCCGGTAACTGTAAGTAAGAGTTTCAAAGTGAAATGGACTCCTAAACGGCTACAGCTATCGACACTAAATTTGGTATGGGGAAAGATCTATATCATGACATCTCTTGGCCAATGACATCAATGCTACAAACTGCAGGAAAAAAAAAACAATTTCAATTTCATACATAAGTTGGATATCTTAAGATGTATGCCTGGAAACTGTTCCAGAATTTGCACATTTATAGATAATAATATGTAAGAATACTAGTCAGAAGCAGACATATGACAGTGTTGCCAACATGATATTACGCTTGCTGATAAGTAAAATCTTTGAATGCGTGTATCTTCTGTATTATTAATTGGATTTCAACCAAATGTGGTACGTGTTTTGTGTACCTCGCCAGATATGATTATGCGTGATTTTTGGAGTCTCCGTGGTGGCCAACAGTTGCTAAATGCTCTCTATAATATTTTATCATAATTTCAATACATCAGAAAGTATGCACGCCAACGGTTCTAAACGTTGCACACGTATAGTACATACAATATATTAATTTTGAATAACCGATATACGACTGTTCTTCTAACATGATGCTTTGGGTTCTGATAGGCTACATGTTTAACTGCATATAACTTCTATACGAAATAACCGATTTCAGTAAATATTAGCACATATATAGATATTAATTTTCAATAATTTTGAGCTACCCTTACATGGAAGTATTGTCAACATAACTCTATGTGTGCTGATAGGCTCAATGTTGAACTGAATGTAACGTCCATACTATATATTGGACCTCAACCACATTTTGTATGTGCATTGTGTACCATAAAAGTTGGAACAGATAATATAATAGAGTCACCAGGGCTGTGAACTGTTGATATAAACTCTGTATAATTTTGAGCCCTAGTCTTAGTAGATCAGAAAGTATGCAGGCCAACAAATCTAAATTTTGTAAACCTATAGTAGGCCTACATAATATTCCGGATGAATTTTTAGTAAACTAGACAAAGCAATATTGCTAACATGTTTCTACGCGCGCTTATATGTTCAATGTTTAACTGCATGAAAGTTCCATAGTAACGAATGGATTTCATCCTTATTTTGTACGTGCAATGTATGCTTAAGGACATACTGTATAATTGTGCTTAATATAAGAGTCAGCTGGGCTGCCAACTGTTCATAACATTATTAAGTCTTTTGAACTCTAGATTCAATTTATCAGAATATGTGTACGGAACACACTTCAAATTTAGCCAACTGCAAGTCCAAGATATTTTAGATATATTTAGAGTAAACTGCTCAAGTCAGTGCAACAAACATAATTCTCAGTTAGCGTATATGATCAACGTTCATCTGCTTGTAACTTCTATACTAACAAATGAATTTCAACCAAATTTCGTATGTGTAATGTATGTCTCAAGAGATATAACTCGACATGTATTTGGAGTATCTGGGCTACCAACTGTTGATAAATGCTCTGTATAATTTTGAACCTTAGTCTCAATGTATGCAGGTAAACAGTTCAACATTTGCACATGTGTATAGAAGATAATTTTACATATCCATTTCGAGCAAATCGTACGCAGCAGTGTTGCTAACGTAATTATATGCGTGTTGATAGGATCATTGTTTAACTGCATATAACATCAATAACATTTAACGAAAACCTAATAAATATATATATTGGGTGTATGCGGTGATTGATATACAGCATTTGTACACATTTTTCGAGGCAACAGACTTACCAATTACCTAATTACTCTCTCCGACCATTTGAGCCGTAGACTGCCAGTATCTCAGAATCCATGGAAGGAAACTCTTGCAAACAAACTGTTGTGTTGTGTTAGGATACAATATGTTCAGGTATATTTCGAACAAAACGTAAATGCCAGTAAATCTAACTTACTGAAATTTTGTCTTTATTCTAGATACATCTACATAGGTCAATATTTGGTATGAAGCATACATTAAAAAAAAATAAGCTCCTTAGTTCGTCACGAAATAACTTACGGCACATTGGCCCAAATTCTACATAGCATCAACTTATTAACAACTGATAGTTCAGAGCAAGAACACTTACCTTGTACGAGTAACATAACCACAATCAGAGTAATAGTTCAAAATGAACTCGAATTATGCATTTCCGTAAATTCATTTCCTTACATAAAATACTCTTTTAGACTTCCTCTACTATCTGTATAAGTTTAGACTGAAAGTTTGGAGACACTTGTATGACTGTAAAAATATGAAAAGAAAGCTATTGACACGACTATATGTACGAGTATATGGAAGTTTTCTTAACAGTACCTCATTGTCTGTGTTCCCTCTAAAACACGATATACAGAAGAAATCCACGTAATTTGTAAAATAATTTAAAATAATAATACTATAAAGAAAAGTAGTCACAGAATTTGAACCAGGAGATGCTGTACGGCCTTAAGGACTGCACCTTACCTCTGAAGTCAGACATGTGAGTGCCAAGGTCTCCAGTTAATGTTCATTAACATGAATTAAATTAAAACTCAAATAATTGATGTGTGTTTCAAGCATGTTCAAAACTTAATGAAGAGGATTTTGTTGCTTATTTACTCAGTTATTTAAAATTATTATTGATATTTAAGTAAGGAAGTTGATATTAATCCATTGTTTTTACTTGTGGGATTTCCATTCATGACAAAAATTGGCTTATGTGATCAGTTTGTCCGTGTGTGTGTGTATGTGTGTGTGTTTACGTATGTGTGTGTGTCAGTGTGTGTGACATTCCCACCCCTTATAAAATCTAAACGGCCAAAGCGATTTCATATGAAACTCCGTAAGTACATACCGGTACTACTACATCGTCCGATTTTGACCGTGTCTCTCAAATGTTATTACCCTTCACCAATCCAACATGGCAAGCGTGCGAAATATTTCGGTGGAATTCTATAGTGCGCCGAGGAATTTTGTCCGCAGTGCCTACAAGCTGCTGCGAGAGATCACGTCACCAGTTACGTTGGCAGCACGGCTGTCGCTTGTATCATAACAAACAATCAGTAAACTTTATACTCACCACAGCCATTAATAACTGATGCTAAAGGTGCTGATGACACACATTCTCGCTTATTGAAATACACACTGAGGAATTCCACAGCCCACACATGTAGCCTTCACCCTATCAAGGACACCGTGCTACCAACTAAACTGATGACGTAACCACTCGCAGCTGCACATAGCCGCTGCGGAGAACATTCCCGGGCGCCCTGTATATCTCCACAACATTAACAGAAACCACCATGAAATTTCTCACAGTGATAAAGGGTACTACTAGAAATTCATCTATGTTACATTCATAAGTACCAAGACGAAAATGGCGGCCAAGCATATTTGAAATATTTAAATAGACTATTCTTGCGATTTAACCATCCGAGCACAGTGGAACTTGGTACAGCAAACTTTTTACACATTGTAATGCACTGACATCTAATTAAGATCAATTGTTTATATAACCTCAAGATGGCGGCAGTGCAAAATTTTAAAATTAAGTTTTTATTTCTTGTGTCCTAATTATGCAATCAAAGTGAAAGTTTGAATAATGAACCTACGCAAATCTAATGGAACATAATTCTATGGCCTAGGCCTACATAGATAAAAAACTAACATGTTGGCCAACCGAAATATTTAGACGGCTCTCAATATCTACAAATATATTACAGCAATCAAACTGAAATTTTGAATTTTTATAGAGGCTAATAACGTAGTGTAAGTTTGGCTATGGTACTTCTGATAACATGGTTTTCACAAGACTTACATGACGGCCAAAGGAATTTTAATCATCATAATGGAATTTACTTGCAATTTAATCATGCGAGCGCAGTGGAATTTGATACGGTAAATGTTCTTATCAAATTTAAACTGCTGACATCTAATTTATTTCAATTGTTTTGATAACCCCAATATGGCAGCTGTACGAATTTTTTAAATCTCGTTTTTAATTCTTGTGTACTAATCATGCGATCAAAGTGAACGTTTGGATAATGAACCTTAACAATATTCTACATATAATGGTAGATAACTGTATGGCCTATACAGTTAACAATCCAACATGTTGATCATTCGAAATATTTAGAAGGTTCTCAATATCTGCGAATCTATTACAGCAATCAAACTGAACTTTTGTACGTACAAAAATGCTATTGACATAAGTTCACCTATGGATTATTCAATAACCTGGTGAGCCCAAACCCAACATGGCGGTGACGCGAAATTTAAATATTTAAATTGAATTTTAACGCGACTTTTCATCCGACCACTGTGAAACTTGGCATGGTACATCTTCATACCAGCCTTAATACACCGATATCTAATTTAATGGAATTTTATGAGAATTTGAAAATGGTGGGTGTGCATTTTTTAAATCTCGTTTTCGTATCTCGTGTCCTAACCCTTAACTGCCCAGATTATTCTCTTTATATTTCTGTGGTATGTTTTAGGATATGTGACTTCAAATGCTTCTAAATGAACTAAAACTTCGTAATTTTAAAAATTATTGCACAGAATGGGCAAAATTGAATGTGTCCATTTGGACACACTGGGAACTTAGATAGTCACTATATCATGCTGATCATGTGTTACCCCGGGTTGATTCAAAGTATAATACAGAATTTCCATTATGAATTTATCACACGAGTCTGTGAAAATAATACACTAAGGAGACATTGTTAGCAGAAACAACAGATTGTATATGTACGGTATTCTGAGAGTTCCCTATTATTGTAAAATCAAATAAGAATTGATAGAAGATCAGGAGAACTTCTAGCTGCCTGTATTGAAGATCTGTCACACAGTCAGTTCATTGGCGTTCTTAGTACATCGCAAAACATTCCACACAGATTCCAACATCACATTTACCGCATTTGGTGCGCACAGCTGATGATTTCTTTGCCCAGCACTGTCCTACATACCTTCTCCTATTTTCAATCTTCACAATGTGGTGTTTGTAGCTACCATACCTGATGTCGATTGGAAGTCGCTTCTTGGATGTGGAACCTAAGCTAGTAGATGGCTTCTCTGTGGCACTGATGGGATTCTTGTATCGGTTCAAGTACGTAAGTACAATTTCTCGTCTGAAATCTAGCTGCGTTATCGTGATTCCTCCGCTTCTTTTTAACTGCCAAGCATTATGGACCGATACATCAATGAGCCAGGACAGAATCGGCCAGTATCATTTCTTATTTCTAATGTTTACCCTGTACATGACAGTATTCTGATCCATATGGTCCACGCCACCCATTCATTTGTTGTATTCTCCAACCATATCAGGACGTTCAATGCGGATAAACAGTTTATTGTTTACCGAATATCTCTTCGCTGAAGACAGTGGATGTACAGCAGCACAGGTTGACGCCACGGCCACAACAGAGTTATCCACCCATTTTACTACGGGAATCCCATCATACTTGCACAGAGACTGTTCAAAATATCCCCTCTATTTCATGTTCATACTTTCATTGTGAGGTAAAGGACAGGTTTTGGGATTCCTCAAAACCTGTAAATAGGTTATAAAAGAAAAACTGGAAGGGTAACCTTTTCATTTTGATACTGAGGTCATCGATCATTTGAACCGATGGCATGGCTGCCATTCCAAAGTGGTGCACAAATTCGGTGTTTCGATGGGGAGACATTCCTTGAAAATAGAGCAATTAACCAAGTATCCAGACGGTTTGCAAAAATACCAAGCCTTGTAACCAAATCTGATTGTTTTGCCCCTTACAAAATTGTTTGAGGGAATTTCTTCCAAAATATTTTATCATCGACTTATCGTACGAGAATTGATGTTCAGGGACAAAGTGTTCCCCGCATTTTAGCTGTATTTTGTCAAGGAGAGGTCGAATTTTCCACAGCTTGTCATTTAGATCAATTTTGTTGCTGTCTATACAGTGGAGGAACCGAGGGATTTGATCAAATTGGTTTATTCTCATAGCATTCGTCACAAGCACGTTTTGGTATCATAGTTAGAATCCAAATATATTCTTTTACTAGGGAGAGGGTTATAACCACTTGAAATAAGGATACCAATGAAGCAACGTATTTCTTCACAGGTATCAAAATATTTGGACAGTTTTTGAAAAGAGCATAGTTGTTTGACTCTTCAGCCAAGAATTAACCTACATCATCATCAAAGAATTCTCCGAAAATCTGAACTGGTGTTTTTCCACAATAAATAGGCTACTTAAGTCAGGATCAGGAAAAGTCATAAGATTACACTCTAAATCACCATCTACCCATTGTTTTTGCCTATGTGTTGTCAAGTAATGAAGGTTTCGTAGCTCAGTCTCCACTTCCTTGTCAATTAGTCTCACTTCTGCTTGTGAACGAAGTTGGTGAGAATTTAGGTTGTCAGGTATTCCTCCATCCTCATCCCCTGAATCTGCATCTGTTAAAATTGCTGGGTCAGTAGGTGCTATGTAAACGGTATCTACTTCTGGGGTACTGTCATCTCCTTTGAAGAGAATGTCGGGAGCCTCCTGAACTGTTAGATTAGAATATAATATCCTTGACAGCGACCTACGGAGATAATAGAACAATAGTTCAGTACTTCAGTAGTACTTCGTCATGTTCATGATAATAATAAATTTTACATGATTATGTGATCTGTTATATTTATAATTAAATGTATATAACACTTCTGCAATGAATATAAATTGTGACGGTAGGATAAACGAGGTCCTGAACACTAGACTAATTGATCATTTGCCATTTAGGCAAACAGACTGTAATAACCGTAATGTTTTATACTGCCACCAACAACTAAATACGAAACTTAAACAAATATGAACTTAGAATGTCACTTATTCTGTGTCAATGTCCATCATGTGCACATCAAAGTTTAAACTCCCAACTCAGAAGCTCATAACTGCCACACAACAATTAAACCACAACGGGAAATGAAACATTAGATAGCTGAAACAGCCCCCTTCTATTTTGCATTGTTACCAACCCAAATAATTTAGGACAAAAATTACCAATGAAGAATTAGGATGCTATTACGAGGGCTGATGGCCAGTTATGGCCATTTATTACACCACCTATAAAACAGCAACATGCCTATAACGACATACAATGTAACGTCACTTTTCCACATAGTTTCCAAGAGACTCCAAACATTCCTGCGAACGCACAACCAACTTGTCGATGCCGGATGCAAAGAAAGTTCCTCCAGCGTTCTGCAACCGCACGGAGACAGCGGCCGTCACCTCCTCATCGGTCTGGGAATGTCGACCACCGTTCTGTCTAATGATCTCATTCACACTGTTGACATTTGCACGGGTCCTGGACGTTGCGGGCCTACCCTCGCGATATTCGTCCGTGATATCCGTGCGTCCGGCTTCAAATTGCTGACACCAGTTTACGATCCCTTGTCGGGAAATGGGCCGCTTCCCATACACAGCACTAATATTTCGATGAATGCCCGTGCAATTCTTCCTTTTGGCCCATAGGAATCGGATTGTCGCACGCACCTCATATTTGGAGTGAACGTCCAGTCGACGCGCCATTGCTTTTGGCATACAAGCATACAAGACGAGACACAACAGCGACCTGCCTAACAGATGTGTGGGCAGTGTCTGTCCCTTTCTCCGCTGTGCCCACGTTTGCGACACACAGCGCGCTGCTGCAGCGCGTTACTGCAACTAATTTTTTGATCCACCTTCGTACATACGTGTCCATATGGACACGCAGGGAATTGAAAGGCTAAGTAAGATCAGTAGGATATATGAAAATAGGCTATTTAGTTCTTCACGGAGCTACTTGTTTTAAGATATTGTAATTATATCCACATCATATTTCAGCTCATATGGTGGAATATCTGATTATGTTCCAGTTACTCCCAGCGTCAGGGACTAAGGGGGATTTCCGAAATTGGGTTACTCTTTTGACGATCATTAAGATCATTCATCCAAACTGAAGAAATAAATACGTAGAAACTTTAGATCAGACTCGCAGACGGTGTATGGCAAATACATGGGGAGTTTTGTGAAGAAGAATCTTAATAAAATGGATTATTTGACAAATAAACGCTTGTTACTAAACGGAGTACGACGACGAACTACGAAACATTCACTTTAACCTGGTGAAGTCTATGCCAAATTGTGATTAGTTAAAGGAGGCCACGCTACTTATTAATGTTCATTGTTGTTTCAATTTACGGGCATTGCAACATCGTGGTCATGTAACCCTGTGAACTGGTGTGTGTGTGTGAAGTATGTCTGAAAACATGTGTGAATGCGATGACTGTACTATTATGTGTATTTGTAACTGAAGCAAGGATGTGGATAGGAGGCTGTCGTGGTTTAATTTAAGCATTATCCCTGCATTTGTCTCGAGTAGAAGTGGGGAAACCATGAAAATTCGCTTATACAATGGCAGTGGTAGAAATCGAACCCACCACCTTTCAGTTCTGCTTCATGAGACTTAGTGAACACCATTCAATGCTTCAGACCAGAAGTTAATTATATAGGGCCGGGAATTGAATCCGGACCTCCTTGGTGACAGCCAGGAAATCTAGTTACAACGCCGCGAGGAGGACTTGGTGTAGGAAAACTACATTATAGTTATAGTACTAAACTAATCGCTCATTTTGTTACTTTTTCTTGTCCTATTCAATATGTGCACTGTTGTATGTGGGAACAAGTAATTCAAGACATGGTAGGATTTCACTTCAGGTATACAAGTTATACGCACATTGCCATTATTTTTCTCCAACTCATGTATTTATAATATTGTGATTACGATTTGTATTTGTTTTTACCAGGACACCAGACACCGTCCTTTACTTAAGGGGATGATCTGGTAAAAAATGAAACTTTTTTCCTAATTTATCAATTGGTCTCAAATTTCAAACATATAATTTGTGAGTAGTATTAAATACAATTACAAACGTACAACTTAACTGTTCGAACCGTTTTTGAGAAAAATATTTTTATTTAATTTTTAAGGGTTTTACGAAAATAATCTTTTTATAGTAAATTTCCTTTAATGTGCTTAAAAATTTGAATTTTGTGTAAGTTTTTTTGGGTATCTTGTGTGGCGACCCTTAAATTAATTTTCAAAATTTTGAATCTTCTTATCGAAATAATTAAAACATATACTTATCAATATTTTCGTTTCTAAATACGTAAAAAAATGATATTCAAAACTGTTAGCACTGTTAGTAGGGGTAATCTCCGAAAATTTCATCAAATTCAGAAAATATTTACTTGGAAAAAGTTATATTTAAAATGTTCAATTTCACAACTTAAAGATAAACGCAGTCAAAGTTACACAACACAATCATCCGCCGATCCTTGCTCTAAAATCCACCTTCCTTCTTTTCCCTTTCGAGTTTCCTCAGTGTGTATGGCCGTCAATATTGATGCATGTCGTCTCCTTTATTCGAATTATAAGCACCGTTTTGCCTTTTGTTTCCTTCGTCGCTTGTCTCTAACTTTGCCCAGTCGCTTCCTTATTGCTAACAGTGGAGTGGTCTCTGTTGTTCTTGTTGCTTCTGTCAGATAGCACCCTTAATTGAACTGTGAAACAGCTTCTGTCACAGTTAATTCTACATTTTTCTTGGATACAAATACATCCTTTGGGCACATTGACCAGGTTATACTATGTATACACTCATTTGTTTACAAACGACTTCAAAGACCTTATGATCACTGAGCATAAATAAATACCTGCTTCTCAAAGAACACTGGAATACCTGGAATGCTCAAGAGATGGCACCAAAGTCCAGATTCACTCCTTACATTCATATCATATTTTCAGAGCAAACAAGTAACACTGTGACAGTTGTTATATGATGCCACGCCCACTCATCAGCTGCAGGCTAGTATTTAATTATATTTTTCTACATTTCTTTTTGTAATTTCACAAAATCCTTTTGTACTATGAAAGCACTTATATGAATGAACATATTTAGGGGGAAAAGAAGAAAAACACAAAAATTCAATATTTTTTGCCAGACTATCCCCTTAAATGAGATACACTTCTTGGCCACCAGGGACATACTGTATGCAAGCTTCCTCAGCTGTTATATCATATTGGGTTGTTTCTGAAGTTGAAATATAAAACAAACGCAGATAATTAAATATGATCCTAGCCAACACATAAAAATGAATAAGTAAGGGTCGTAGTTATCTCATTATTATCTGCTAACCCTGGTATCACATGAATATTGTATACGTTCACCGTGAATGAATTGGCGTATAAAGACGATGAACATGAGTTAATTTCTGTCGTACGTAGATCCATAACATGGCAGGCCAATCTCGCTAAGCCAGTGCAGCCATGCTAAGTCTACCTTCAGCTTAATCTCATCTGAAACTCACAGGGTTCTAAGCAGTGAAGTATTTCATGTTCGAGGCAAAGATTTTGTATTGAAAAAACTCATTAAGGAAATAACGAATCGTTTTATGAACTTCAATTCACCAGCAAATGATATCTGCTATAAACCTCTCGTCGGGAGCAAATGATCGTATATTGATGATGATGATGATAATTGTTGTTTTAAGGGGCCTAACATCTAGGTTATCGGCCCCTGAATCTTATATTAACTCTACCTGGTTGCATAAGTGTAGATGGAAATTTTACACTCACTCTCGGAAACCCATTTTTACCTTTGTGTATATTTACTTTCATTCTGAGCTCAGCGTTTTTCGTTTGATGCGAGGTAGAATTCCTGTGATACTACTTTCCGACATTATTGTTTTCAAGCTTTCTAATTATGATTGCTTGATCCATTGTCAGCAGAACACAGACAGAATACTTCATTATGCTACTAGACGTATTGAATCTGCTGTCATAGTAAGGGAATAATTAGAAGGCTTGTGCTGTATGAGGGGTGTCAAGACAATATCTCATAACAAATGGGGGTTTTATCCTCCAGTATTACACAAATACTACTAGCCAATTAGATGTGGGGTACAGAATTGATATGTCTGTCAGAAGTGGGACACAACTATTTCGTCATATTTGACCTCTCCTGCTGCACCAACTGACCTAACTTAAGAGACATCTTTGTGGGGTTTGAAGATATTTAGGTTGGCAACACCCCACATAAACACATCGCACTGACTCCACAAAGCACATATGAACAGGGGGGAGAGAGGGAAAAGCCAGTGTCGTTGAGATAACAGCCCATCTCAGACGACCAAACTTGGAGTAACAGTGAACACGAAACTGCGCGTACCTCCAGCGAAGAAGACTACCAGATAAGTAGTAGCCTGTAATATTACAGTTTAACCATAGTTGATTTTTAGCCTACTTTTCACATTTTGCAAAAATGAGGAAAAAGTAGACTTATGAGATCGGGCAAATGTGTGTCTGTCTGTCTGTCCGTCCTTCTGTCTGTCTGTCGGTCTGGCTGTGTGTCGGTCCCCCCCCCCCTATCAACTCCTAAACGGCTGCAGCAATCAAAACAAAATTTGGTAAGAGTAAAGATCTATACCTGAATATCTCACGGCCATATTTGAAAATTATGTCAGTGCTACCAACTGCTGAAATATCGCAATTGAAATTTGAGCTCCATGTTGGATATCTTGGAAGGTATGAATGGGAGCTATTTCAAAATTGGCACACGTATAGGTAATAATATTAAGCCTCCGTGGCTTAGGCAGCAGCACGCCGGCCTCTCACCGCTGGGTCCGTGGTTCAAATCCCGGTCACTCCATGTGAGATCTGTGCTGGACAAAACGGAGGCAGACAGGTTTTTCTCGGGGTACTCCGGTTTTCCCTGTCAACATTTCATTCTAGCAACACTCTCCACTATCCTTTCATTTCATCTGTCATTCATTTAATCATTGCCCCAGAGGAGTGCGTCAGGCCTCGGCAGCCGGCACAGTTCATATCCTCGCCGCTAGATGGGGGCTTCATTCATTCCATTCCTGACCCGGTCGGAGACTGGAAGCAGGCTGTGGATTTTCATTTATAGGTAATAATATTGCACTTTAATTTCCAGGAGGCCATATATGGCAGTGTTGCCAAAATGATTGTAAGCCAGCAGATAGGTCCAAATTTTAAATGCATATAACTTCTGCACTATCAATTGGATTTCAACCAAATTTCGTATGAGCTATGTGTACATAAACCGATATGACTGAACGTATTCTTAAGAGCCACCAGGGCTGCCAACTGTTAATAAATGCTCTCAATTGTTTAAATCCAAGTACCAATGTATCAGAAAGTATGCAAACCGACAGCTGTAAACTATGCACACGTATAGTACCTGACATTCTATATTAATTTGGAGTAACTTATATACGTCTGTTCTACCAACATGATTCTAAACCTGCTGAGAGTTCCAACTTTACATATACGTAACTTCTATTCTATCATTTGGATTTCAACCAAATTTCGTGTGTGCTATGTGTACCATAAGAGATATGACTTTGCGGATTCTTCAGAGTAACCAGGGCTGCCAACTGTTAATAAATACTGTCTCTATTTTTGTTATCCTAATATCAATAAATCAGAAAGTATGTAAGCCAATAGCTCTAAACTTTGCAAACGTATAGTACCTGGCATTCTAGATTAATTTGGAGGAACTAATATAGGCCTACCCCAGTGCTGCCAACATGATTCTAAGCCTGCTGATAAGTCCAATTTTAAAATGCATGTAACTTCTATACTAACAAATGGATTTCATTCAAAATTGACACAACAATAGATCATATTATTTCAGATTATTTCTGAGCAATACATGTAAGGCATTGTGCCAACATGATTTTACGCGCGCTGTTTGATCCAATGTTTAACTGCATGTAACGACCATGCTATCCATTGGACATCAACCAAATTTTGTATTCTACCCTAAGAGATGGAACTAAGAATATATTCAGTCACCAGGGCTGCCAACTGTAGTTTTCTATTACCCTACATTATGCCAGGTATACAGTATTTCGAACTAGTTAGAAATTTCAATATTACCGACTTAATTTCGTCATTATTCTAGAGAGATCCATATAGATTAATTATTGTCATGAATCTTACATTTTAAGAAAAGTAGGCTCTTTAGTTCGTCACGGAACTTCTTGTTTACAACCATATAATCACTCCAAATATACAAACTCCGGATATCTATCACCATTTAGCATTTCACCTAACATCATATATTTTCACTTGTATTTTCAAACATAGATTTTATAGCCTAATTGTAATGGATCTGATGATGATCGCTTGACGATCGAAACTGGTCATCCTTGTGTATTTATTAATCTCATGTAATTTATTTCAGGATTAAGGCATAACCCAGCTCTTTTGGGTACATTCGTGTTGACCGACTGAAAAGCACTAAACTCTTGTTATGAGACGCATTAATTCCTAAGGCTGAAGGTGTTCATCAAAATCCAGTTATTGGAATTTCTCAACGTTGGACTTTCATCGGGACCTCGAGGAACATTGCGATTCACTATACGGTTCTTGCTCTTGTACGTGATTCGTTATGCAGGGTGAAATGAAACTATGCGGTTTGAAAGAGTGGACCTAGGCAAACAGTAGGAGACAGGATGCTATTGTTCGATAATGACGGCTAAGTATATAGCGTGTATATTTACTCTGAGGCGTGATGTGCATTACTAGTTGGATGTACGGGGGGTACTTAAGATGAACTTTAGCTCGAAGCTTTGATTGGTATTGTAATCAGAGGCATTCATTGCCTGTGGCTCTCAACTTTTGAAATGTTGTTGGGCGACTATGGGTCTTCATGCCAGGTCAAACTATTTGTCCAGCTCGTAACTTTGTTATTCAACCTTCCAAGTATCCATGTTGCAAAATGGTCATGTTTGTGTCGACAGAGATTGTTTGTTACATTATTATGAGTCGTGGTTTCATTGTGGTTTTGTGTTAGTTGAGAACGCAGCACAAGTCACACGGCATTAGGTGATTAAGCAATCAAAGGGAGGTAAAATTATAGGGCTCAAATGACAGTCTACTGAAAACGGTGAGAAAGTAAAATTCATCTTCTCTTCCGAACATTTCACCTTTAGTGAATAAAGGGGCGTAGAAGGGCTGATGGAGATCTGGAAGAGAGTTTAGTTGCTCGATGAGTTGGCTGCGGCAGAGTTGTGACGTCACTGGCTTGCTCTGGCCTCTATCGCAAAAGGCTAATGGGCAAGGTGGCGGTCATATGTGACGTCACGAGGATTTCCAAGTAGGGTTGTCAACCTATGGGTGTGAAATATCTCTGTATTCCCCCAGGGTTTTCAATTTACTTAGATTTTTATTTAGCGCGACATTGTTCATGAGATAAACAAAATGTGTTGGCATGGTGACTCAGTGGTGGTTATTTTGAATATTTATGCGGGTACCAATCTGTGAGTAACAGCATTTCTCGAGATTTGTTTCAAAATTCCCTCAGATTTGAATTTAGTGCTAAATGATTCACGAGTTAAACAAAACGGATTGTCATAGTGACCGTTTGGCGGTCATTTTGAATATTTGTGTGTTTGGGGGTGGGGTACTGACCTGTGTTTGGTGAAATACTCATTGATTTGAAATCTGGCACTCCATGGCCCACGCTGTACACAAAATGGGTTACCATAGTGACCACCCATACCCACAGCAGTCATGTGTTGACTAAACGCATGGTTCTAGATACGTGGTATAATGAGGGCACTGACCGTGGGATACCACGCGGCTTAACATACAAGTTGATACTTCATTGAGGCATCGTAGAAAGTTACATTATGACAGTTTGCAATCTCAGCTTTCAGGTAGCCTGGCGTTTTGACGTACCCATGGTCAGCGATTTGAAGATGATAGGATGGACCAACATGTTGCTGGGTTGTAATAAGATGCATTCACTTGCTTAAACGGTGGTTTTTACCAGATATACCGTGGCACCAGATGTAACCTTTATGATTTAACCGTCATGATAGGTTACAATGACCCTAACTGTGGTAGCCTTTCTCGATGAGAATAACTTTGGGCTGTCACCGCGGAGGCCCGGGTTCGATTCCCGGCTCTGCCAGAAAATTTAAATCTGCTCTAAGGGCTGGAACGGGGTATATTCAGCCTCGTGAGGCAAATCTGAGAAGAGGAGGGTTCTATTCCTAACTCTGCCATCTTGGAAGAGGTTTTCAGTGGTTTCCCACCTCTACTCCAGGCAAATGCCGGGAAGGTTCCTAACGTGAAGCCATGGCCCACTCCTTCCCAATCCACACGTGAATTACAAATACACACACTAATACAGCCATCAAAATAAAACAGGTTATCATACAAATTCCGCACACATCCAAGTACACGGGGCTACATGACCACGATGTCATAAAGTCCCTAAATTAAAATCAACAACAACATTATAAGGTTGGTATATATTGTTTGTAATCCGGATGTCGACTGTTGTATGACACTCAACGACCATGATGAAATCCCAAATCCAGTCAGGCATGGGGTCTGTATTCAGCATTAATTTTCGACGTGTCCTTTCCACGTTAGCTGGCTCAACTTGACTCACGGATGGATTTAATACCCTGATATTTAATCTTATTCCTTGAGATTTTACCTTAAGTTTCATGAAGGAATGTCATTTCCTATATTGCTGTTTATTGGTTAGCATCCATGCTTCACAAGTATTGAGTTAATTTCTTGTCAAAACGTTTTCATTTTAAAATTTGCAAACAGTCCTGACTCGTTTTCTATCCAGCATTGATGTGAAGTTTGCTCATTAATGTACGGCAAAGTAACAATTGTCAGCATTTCTCAAGTCGCATCTTTTCCCACTGCATAGTACATGAGTTTAGTATGTCAGCGTCGCAAAGGAATGCACACACAGCCATATGGCTTACTCCTACAGTACTTGCAAGTCTGGTTGGGCAGTGGTCTGGGCAAGCTTTAGGCTTGCAGGCTCTAGGCTTGTCAGTGTCGTATGCATTACATCATCATCATTATCTTGTACAGTTTCCAACCCCAAGCTGGGTCTGTTTGGAACATAAGCCCCGCCACTTAGTCCTTTCTTCCCACCACCTCTCCGCTGTCACTCTAGTCCAGTCCTCGCCTCTCTTCTTGACACATTCCTCCACTCCTTTCAGCCATCTATCTCTTGGTCTTCCCCTTGGTCGTTTCTTTTGCATCTGCATCTCATGTATCCTCTTGGGAATCTTCTTCTCTTCCAGTCTCTTTAAGTGTCCATACCACCTCAGTCTTGATGTCTCAATCCTACCCTGCAAGGGCTCCTCTTTCACCATTTCTCTGACCTTTCCATTACATGTTGCTGTTTATTCATTAAAGAGCGTTGCGGTATCGTAGACATAATGTCCCTTGCACTTGGGTGTGTGTGTGGAATCTGTCTGATAACCTGTGTTATTCCCATGCCTGTATCAGGATGTCCTTCTGTTATTAAGAATATGAATGCGTAGCAGGTAGCCGCGGCCTTAAGTTAGATACCATTCCGGCCTTAACTTGAATAGAAGTGGGATGCCATGTAAAACCACTCGTGGGATGGCTGAGGTGGGAATCTTATCAGTTTGGCCTCACGAGGCTGAGTTTACCCCATGCCAGCCCTCAGGTCCAAATTATATTTTTGGCAGAGTCAGATATCAAATTTGGACCTCAGAGGTCACATCCAGTAAAGCTTCTCATTGCGTCACGAAGTGACTTACATAAATTACTCAGGTCAGACTCGTGACAGAGTGCACACAGGGCCGTGGTTTTCTCTTATTTGCCCACCTGGCCAGGCAGTGCCGTAGATCGTCACACTCTTATAGCAAGGCTAGATAAACTCGCGAATAAAACCACATTAAGGAGACCTATGATTAGTGTTTGCATTCCAACCATTCATCCAAATAGTAAGGCTATCCGATCATCAATAAACGTTTAAACGCACCACATGGAGCTGGGTATTTACAAACCTCAGTAATTTGCATGGGCCAACAATGTCCAAGAACCTCTGACGTGCTTCTGCTTGAGCACGTACTGCTGTGGTCAGTTAAACTACTTGGCGAACATCCTATAGTTCACATTGTCATTACTGAAGTTGTCTTCTGGCTCCTTGCCAAGGCGCAAGTACAAAACAAGCGGCCAAAAGGCAAGAGTCGAGGCGCACCTCCTGCCCGCCTGGTCAGCTCTCTCTGATATATGGTTATATGAGACGACCGCAATCGCTGCTTATAATGCCCAGCTCTACTGCTGTTTAGGAGTGCAGTAGAAGAACTTTTATCTAACAGTTGTGTCGTCATAGATTTATTTAGGGTCTTTGCGTCATCGCACTCATGTAGTCTCGTGTACTTCGGTGAATGGGGGATCTGTCTGATGACGTGAGTCATTGTGATGGCAGTGTGTGCGTTTTCAAATGGGACTAAAATGTTGGTAGGAGGTGGCCGTGGTCTGTATCTAGGTATCAACCCAGCATTTATCTGGAGTAGTAGTGATAAACCACGGAATATCACTTCTACGATGACTGGGGTGGGACCCAAACCTACCCCTTCTGAGTTCTGTATCGCCAGGCTAAGTGTACCCAGTTCAAGCCGTTGGACTAGAACCAGGATCCGAACTCGGACTTGCATGGTGACAACCTAAACCGGTCGTCACTATGCCACGAGGCGACCAACTAGTCCAAGTGTCAACTTGGTGTTTGATCTCAATCCTCTATTGTACACGCATAATTTCTTGTCGTTACTGACTCACTTATTTGCTGGTGAAATCGTGATCATTCATTCCCGTGCCCTTGAGTTTGTGTAGGATTTATATTGATGATGATGATAATTGTTGTTTTGAGGGGCCTAACATCTAGGTTATCGGCCCCTAATGGTCTGGGTGATATTGAAAATGACAATGAAATGGAAACCATAACGAAAATTAAGTGGCACTGAAAATACTTACAAAATGGAACTCAGATTGAAACGACTCACTAAATGTAGAGAAGAAACGGCAGAAAACGCTAAAGAAATCGTTTATTGCAAGACAAAATATGGTGGAGTTATACTAAACCAGTTGTTAACCATGTATTACTGCACGGAATGTGTGGCGAACTGGTAGCGACCTGGACTCATAGTCTGGAGTTTCGTGGATCAAATCCCCGCAGGTTTGACTTTTATTACTTTTTTAATTTATTGATTTATAACTACTCACACGTTTTATTGTTAAGCATAATATTGTGTATTTGCAATAAAAATTATTATTATATATACTTATAACACCACATACTTCAACACTCAACTACAGCGATCAAAATTCGTTGCCATTGATCCGCGGTAGAGTCTATTGATTTTAATGTTGATTCTTAAGGGATTTTGCGGCATCATGGTCTTGTGGCCCTGTGTTCTTGGGTGTATGTAGAAGTTGTCTGATATTCTGTGTCACTGTGAAGTCTGTAGG
The DNA here is from genome assembly GCA_946902985.2 of Meconema thalassinum. NCBI lineage: Eukaryota > Metazoa > Arthropoda > Insecta > Orthoptera > Tettigoniidae > Meconema > Meconema thalassinum. Next base: position 1,396,414,417 of record OX336389.2, read on the forward strand.
CTTTCTAGTGTGCGTACTTTTATACGAGGGAGGATTTGGGTAGGAAGCTGATTTTGTTGTTGTTTCATTTGAGATGCATGGATATCATGGTCATTTACCCCGTGTACATGGATGAGTGTTGCATTTTGTCTGATAACCTGTGTTATTGTGATGGCTGTTTTAGTGTGTATATAATTCAGGTGAGGAATCAATTAAAATATAATATCCGTATAGTACGTTGTATTTCAACAAGCTGCTACAACCAACATTCAATTATACTCCTTGAATAGGACAAAGAGTTATAACTATTCTCATGCATTTAGGAGAAAGTAGGCTATATGATCTTTACTGAACATCTTGTTATTTCTTGTGTCCTAATCATGCGATTGAAGTTTAAATAATAAACCTACGCAATAAGCTTCATCTAATAGTAGTCTACGTAACTCTATTGCCTACATATATTAAAATCCAACATGGCAACCATCTGAAATATTTAGACGGTTCTCAATATCTACGAATGTATTTCAGCAATCAAACTGAAATTTTGTATGTTGATACAGGAAATTAACATAAGCAGGATATATGAAAATATGCTATTTGGTTCTTCACGAAACGACTTGTTCAGTGTTGCCTTAGAAATCGAAATGTATTGTTTTTCAGTCAATCGACACTATTTTACCCAATTACGATGGGTGGTTCGCCAATCCTGAATTAAATTCACACGGCATTAATAAATACACACGGATGACCAGTTTCAATCGTCAAGCGTTCATCATCAGATCCTTTATACTTAGGCTATTAAATCTATGTCTTCAAGTAAGGGTTATGAAATTTACAAAATATACACTTATTTAGTTGCAGTAGTTATAAAACTTGCAGATTTAGTCAGGATATGTGATTTTTCTTGAGGTGTTTATATTGATGATTTACCTTTACGTTAGCTTGCTTAGTGTGATTGTGTGATTTCTATTTAATGGTCAGGTTACTGTGGATTGTGCACTTAGCTGATTGAGCGATGTGTGGTCCGTTTCCGCGCAGCTGCAACCTACAATGCCTGCACTGAACCGTTAATATTGTAAATATCATAACCCATACTTGTAGTCATAAGATGTATTAGCTTAAGTTTAAAGGATCTGATGATGATCACTTGACGATCCAAACTGTTCACCCAAGTGTAGTTATTAATCTCAGATTTATTTCAGGATTAGGGAAACATCAATTACAATTGGGTACACTCGTGTTGACCAATTGAAAAACATGAAATTTCTAACCAACTTTTTGGGTAGACTGTCTGAAATTTCTATGCTCGTAAAGGGAAAGATATATGAGAAAGAGCAACAGGCATAGTAAAAATGAACGAAGGAAAGAGAGGAAGTAAAAGAAGAAATCGCATTGACACTGCTTTAAAAAGGGGAACGACGCGGTGCTCCGACTGAGGCCAAAAAGGTGCATGAACTACACAATATATGTTGTGTCGTAAGATCATTTATGTTAACAATGAAATGTATACTCGGAGCATCACAGTAAAAGAGGGGATAAAAAGTCGAGCACACCGCTCCACTTATGATACAGAACGCTCATTATACACCACCTCATGCAGCCTACAATGACATAATCTGATCGTGCATCTAGCACTCGAGAAAACCGCACGCACAGTGGCAAGTGCAAGAAACTCCATCATGGTGTTAAAGTTAGGTGTTAATTGCATGCAGCTAACTAACATACTTCTCATATACCAGGATAATTTCGATGATATAAGTACATTATTCTATGCTTTAGGAACTAAATACACTATAAATAAAGAATAAAACCCCATATTTTCCGCGGCTACTGAGACACTTATTATGTCCCTTAACTAGGTTGAAAAAGACGATCACTTTAAATAACGTGGATTTCGAAAGAAGGCATGTGCGGCGCGTTCCTAATTATAGCTCACGTAGTTATGGTTTGAGCACAGCCACTGCTTGGAGGCTGAAGGGAAATGTAAATTCGTGAATATCAGAGTGGAACTTTATCGCTTCCTAGATATTAATGGCAGTTCCTCAATTATTGTACGGTTAAAATTTACAATACATATTTCGCATATTGCATGAGATGTATTTACGGATTATATTTAACTTATCCACATTCGAGCCTCAGTAGGAGAGTTTATGCTAATATTACCGTACTGGGTCAACAGAAAATATAAAAGAACACCTGTATCACCACAGGGTGAATGCCCACAGGGAAGCAGCGCTATGAGCGAGTAGATTTGGAACAACGCCCCAAGAATTCAGTCACAAATAAATGAATGGGAAACTTAACAATCTGATAGTGACTGCCATGATTACACAAGAATTGTTCCAAGCACCAATCAGATCTCAGCAGGTTGTGTTTGAGTAATTAAGGTTGCATGTCGAGAAATGCACTCCTTCTATTGTCTTGCATTTTCAATTTTTATTTATAAGTGGATAGTCTGCAATTCGTGGGTGTTGATGAAGAAAGAGAGTCCTTGTGACCCAGTATCATTCCCAGGACTTGTAGGGGAGGGTGGGAAGCAAAGTGCACTTTGTAGGTTTCTAGTTATTAATTTATTCCCTTAGTTGTTCGTTTATTTAAAATAAATATATTATATACAGTATATGTTACGCTGATTGAATGTGATATACTTTCCCTTGTAGTGAATCAAACTAGGTGCATGCTACTTCAAGCATTTCATATTTTGTGAAGACAGAAACCATTTTCAGAAAGACATCGCCACAAGAAAGTCAACACTTACAGTGATCTATCCACTGAGTGTGTCACGTGGTCAATGGCAAACTCGTGTTATTCGACCAAGTTCCTTGTTAAAATGAATTATCAAAACATTTATTACTATATTTAAGTGGTGTAGTCAAAACGTTGTGTACAGGTGAGCACGATACAAGATAGTTGAATTTGATATTTATCATGTCATTATAGACGTTCAATCTGGTATTAAATCACTACGGATCGCATTCAGTAATTGCTCAGCAATGTTATTCTTCGTAGAGAATTATCCTATCGCCTATTCCCGCCTTCTCAAATCGAATGTCGCTAAACGAGATGGACAAATGTAACTACAGGCAGTGCAGTTTCTCCGTAGGCTGTGTAAATTTCCTTCTGGAACGAATGCTTTGAATTATTTGTTTAGTAAATCATCTACACAGATACACACTTCAGCTCAATACAGTGTATTCATCGATTTACTTGGTTGTTGATATAGATTGAATCTTTTCTCTGGAGTTATTGGGCGCCACTCATTCACACTGTCAATTGACCTGTGAATGAAATATATAGTTACGAATTAACACGCCAAGTTATGATCACGTACTGCACCCGTGACCGGGAGTGGCCATGTCAATTGAGGAGTTTGAATGAAGCGCCACGCTGCATTTTCAAACGAGTGGCGTGTGAGTGGGGGACCAATCCGCTGCTGAGTGCGAGTATGCAGCGAATGACGAGCCATCGAAGTTGCGAGAATATCTAAAATAAAGCTCATCCCGTTGCCCAACAGAGGAGATAACTGCGCTATAAAATAGGCCTGATTTTTACGATCAATTTACAAAAAGATTTTTTTTTCTATCGGCCCACCTTCATGGGGTAGGCCTATGAATGAAAGAATATTTGGAGCATTACGTCATCCGGACCTTAAGCCACACCTCCGGGTAGTATAAATGTCACAGCAGCGATCGTTGAGACAGCTCTCTTTGCCTCAGTAATCTGCGCGTGAGCATTATTGTCCCTAGCAGTCTACGAGCTGTACTAAGTCCGCATCGCCGTATTACCAGTGCGTCTGTAAGATAGGCCACGCAGGCCACGCCGGCAGCCAGTACGCAATAACTTAGTGCAGAAAACATAAGTTTGTGCCGGTGAGTGTGAGTAATTGAAAACTGTTTATCTCAGTCTTTTCCAGAGGATGTGTGCTTGGCTTTTTGAACTTATTATGTTATTGTGGAAATATTAATAGTGCACTAGGGCTGTGTGAGTTACCATTTGAGACTAGAATTTACGAATAGTGACGCAGTGATATCACAGGCACTAGAACATTCTGTTGGAGTGTGCGCCTGTTACAAGCCAGTAACATAGTGCAGAAAACTAATCAAACAGTGTCAGCAAAATATTTTACGTGACGAACTCACAGTGGATATTGCAGCTTATGTGGCATACCACTTAGATAACGATTAGCCAAGCGAGTGCAGAACTTTCGAGAACTCCAATACATTGACATTTCCATCATGTGTGCGGAACATTACGGCATTCTGAAGAATAGCTTTTCTAGATCTTTCCACGCTGTGAAAATTGAAATGAATATGCACTAAGCACCTGAGATGGGTTAGCCCAGAAGGAAGAGAGAAGAAAGAAGAAGATGGCGATTCCATTAAGGGGACCATGAGCATTCATAATGGGCGAGCGAGTGGAAAGCTGTCCGAAGCCGTTGCCGACTCCAACCGGAGATCGAAGCAGTCGTGTGTGCCATGGGGTGCACAAACCAACTAACCAACTAATGGAGGAACCGGACCACACCAACCACAGCCGAGCGGAAAGCCTCAATTGATGTCCAGCAGAACCTAAATTAAGACCGTCACCATGTCTTGGTAGTTTTGCCTAGCGTAGTCATGCGTGTCCACACTTAGTTCGATTTAATATAGTTGAGCAATATCCAAACTTAGTTCATTTTATTATTTATTATAGTTGAGCCGTATCCAAATTTAGTCCTATATATTATAGTTGAGCCGTAACCAAGCTTAGTTCTATGAAACCAAGCTTAGTTCTATCCATCCGTGTTTAGTTCAATTTATTCTAGCTCAGCTAATACCAGGTGTTTATTCAAGTATTTCTTTTCAAATATTGCTCAAGTGTCTTTCAGATATTCTCAGTCTTATTTGGTTTAATGCGGTTTTGCGACAATCATCGCATGCGTCATTTTTAGCCTATTTACATTCATGGAATATAGGGTTATGAGATAACCTTTTGTCCGTGTGTGTAATTGTGTGTGTGTGTGTGTGTGTGTGTGTGTGCGTCCGTCCGTGTGTGTTTTCTCCTAATAGGTTCTAAACGACTTGAGCGATTTCAATGGAACTCGGTAAGGTCATAGCACTATATTGGCCGACCCCGACCGTGTCCATTAAATATTATTATGTGTCACCAATCCAATATGGCGGCTGTGCGAAATATTTCACAGTCATTCTATATCTCCGTAAATATTACTCATATCACCCTGAAATTTTGTACGATAATAAACAGCACTACTGAACGTCCACCTATGTGAATTAAAAAAAACTGTAACGTAAAAATAGAAACTGGCGGCCAAGCGAATTTGAAATATTTAAATAAATTTTTCTCGCGATTAAACCATCCGGACGCAGTGGAATTTGGTTCAGCAAATGACTATACAAATTGAAATTCACTGACACCTTATTTAGTTCAATTGTTTACATAACCTCAAGATGGCGGCTGTGCGAAATTTTAAAATTAAGTTTTAATTTCTCGTGTTCTTATCATGAGATTAAAATCAACGTTTGAAAAATGAACGTACACAATAATCCTCATGTAAGAGTACATTACTGCATATACTAAAATCCAACATGGCGACTATCCGATATATTTAGACGGTTCTCAATATCTACGAATCTATTACAGCAATCAAACTGATAATTTGTATGATGATAGAGGCAATTTACATATGTAGGGTGTATGAAAATAGGCTATTTAGTTCTTCACTGAACTACTTGTTGACCTTCAAATACGCCTCGTGATTCAATCTAGTTCTGTGTAAATATATTTTTGGATCTATTCCTGAGTTAAATTTTAGTAAGATAACTCGAAATGTTGTCTTCGGGATATTTCTCGCGTTCATTTGATCCATCAGTATCAGTTTACCTTCGAATGGGGTCAAGTGATAATAGTCATAATTATACTGTTTATGGCATACAGTAAAATTGTTATAACACTTATCTGAGACATGACGTATTGAGATATAATGATAATATTCATAGCTTGCAATTATTCATTACAAATCAGTGGTGAGATCTGTGACTAATAGCTGACCGACTGAAGATTTCCATATTCTGGTACACTTAATTTCTCTTTTTGTGGTAAACCAGAAATTCATATAACGAATGATGGAGTAGATTTTGATATTTTTTAGGATAAGTTGTGACAATGATTAATGGTGTTAAATATTTTGTATTCTTTGGAGGCAGTTGAATCCTCAGTTGAACGGGCATTTCGAGGACATGGCTTCGTTATATGAATAATAGAGCTCAGGCAGAGGGGCTTGGGCAATTGATATTATAAAAACGATGTTGCTATTTGATTATATGAGCTGTTTTGTATAGGTGTGCAAATTCCTGAATAAGAGTGTTTATTATTAGAAGGAATATGGTATATTTGTTGTAAATGATGTCACGACGTAATGAACTCAAGCTACTAAGAAGGTGGTCATTTTAATATTAAGAATGAGTATATCTAAATGAGTATATTTTTCCAACACAGTCGTGTTAGGATGGAATGTGATTTGAGATTGAGCAACCTATTAGCCCAATATCTGAAATACCAGATAGAAGGTTATTGTTGAGTGTCAGCTTGCATTGATATCTGATTTCATGCTGGTTTATTATTATGATTTCTGTGCAACGATTTAATAAATGGTAAATAATTAAAAACCAAATGCGAGTGTTAAAGAAATGACCCGTGTGAACAATTAGATGATTAGATTGTGTGGACACAATTTTAACACTTATTTAGTAAATAAAACATTTTATTTTGAGTGAAGGTTCACCATTTCATTTTTGAGTAGGAATCTCAGGCTAGAAGGCTCAATTTTTATAACCCTATTGATTTAGGCAGGAGTGCATTATTAATTTTTTTGTGTGAATAATAATAATATCGTATGGCCTCGGGTGCCTGGTGCAAGCTTTGTTAATTGACACCCAGAGGGTGTGAGATTTTTATTTAACCTTCAGGCGTTCGCGCGGGCTGTCAAGTGACCGCCCTTTTGGAATTTCGAATGATGAGCTCCCTAGTGAGCTTTGGGTGAGGTGAGAAAGGCATGTATTCCTTAGTTCCACTCTTGACCGCCTGTTTCGGCACAGATTTGATTGACTCACCCCCAACCCCCCCCCCCCCCCCCCCCCCCCCACTCATGTCACTCAGTACAGTTACAAACTCGGAGACACAAGGTCAGGCGATCTGGTGACAGTCCTGCGAACGCCGAGGGGAATTTATTTCGTCAGACGACAGCTTTGCGAATGCAGAAGAACATTTTTCACCATATCAATGCAAGCGGAATGTGGAGGATGTAGAAAGAACGTATGCCTAAGGCACTCAACCACTACAGTATGGTGGAATAATTGCCAGGTCTCTGGGAACGAGGATATGGAAACAGACTGATTTATGTATTTTGTATTCTTTTTTCTTTCGTTGCCTATTTTTGAATCATATTTGCTACTTTGTATATGTAAAAGGCTAACTTTCTGTCAATAGTTCCATTTTGTGTTCTTTGTGCTACCTACTCATAAGTTGATAATATTGTAGTTTCAAGTTACAAGTATCAAGTTATGTACATTTTTTCAAGTGGGCTTTTATGAAGCTAATGCTATAAATTTACTTCTTCATGTGCCAATTGTACTTGGGTATTTTCTATTTTAATCGAAAACATAATACTTTTGCGAGAAAAAGGTTGACGAAGTATTTTATTTCAAACTAAAATCTAACTATATATTGTTTAAACAAATAAATTTGATCAAAAAGGTCTTTGCCGAGTTGTATCGGGTTTCCTTTGGTTTCATTGCAATCAATCATTCATGAAATTTAAAAAAAAACTCACGATAATAAAATTGTGAAAAAAGAGGGCGGTCAACTGACAGACCACGTGAACGCCGGTGCGACTCAAGTTGGCGTGGACGCTTAAAGATTAAACAAAATTGGAGTGTTTTTAAGAATTTTGTTTTCATCCTTTCCTATATTCCAGCGTGGAACTCAAATTCGGTTAGCACCATTGTTTTTCTACCCAGTTTTACCCGAGAGTTTTTCGAGTCTTGTGCTCAACCAATTTCGAGGTTCACACATATGTGGGCGTTGGTCTCAGGACTAACGGGCACAGTACGTACTTGCCTTATGATTACACGGCAAATATGAAATAGTTTTGAAGTCATATTTTTCAGTCTCTCTTAGTTGTATCGTAAATGTGATGTTGCTTTGAAAGTCAATCATCTTGTTACTGAAGCCCAATTATACTTAGTGGTAAATAATTTATTAATGGCGCGCAGTTCAACAAAGCACATAAGCTTGCACAAGCGACCCACTTAGCATACTATTTTTTAGACAACGAGTATACGAAATGTTAGCCTTCTGTTAACGACGGGCTTGAATGATTTGCTTTATTGCATTGAATAATTCTGAATTATGATTATCAGGTAATACATTCTTTGACAACCCACATATAGGTGAATGATGTGCAAGTGGAGGAGGGAAGCAATCTAACAAGGCACAAGCTTGGACAGTATGAGGCTGATTGCAACTAAGAGCATTGTGTGGAAACAAACAGTATTTTTCATTCATATGTAACCTACAAAGGAAACAACATGGCAATGAGCAAATACAAAGAGATAGTTGTAACCCTTTTACTTATGCAGTATAATTTCTTAGAATTAGGTATGTGAGCTACCGAGCCAAGTAATATGCACCGGTATGATCCATATTGGAAAATGAGAAAGCTTGGAAATCTACCATGTCGGATAACACAGACTCGTATGATGATACCCCGGATATATGAAATCACAAATCGTTTGCCTTGTAACGCAAAGAAGGCGTCTCATTCGAATCTACTACTCTGGTACGTGTCGTAATTACAACTGCTTTATATTGTACTGTAGCTACGGAGTTTGATACTTAATATTTTCCAAATGGCACTCATATTTTCGTGATTAATGCTAAAGTTGCATCTTAGGCAATTACGCGATTACGTAGTGAATTATTGATTTTGATATTTTAATAGCTCACCCAGCACCATATCTAGAGTCACTGTTGTTTAGCCTCAGGTATACCAAGCCACGTATACGGTTCCACCCTACTGCACATAGATTGTAGTTCAAATATTTGGAGAGTTATTTAGTTCTATATTCAATAACTTCAAGATGGTGGCTGCGCATTATATTCAGGTTGATATATTGTAGCCGTCACTTAGTCAGCGCTGGTTCCTTATAGAAAACTCCTTGCATACCAACTAATGAGAGCATTGTTTCATTAGAGCATGATTACAGGTTATAATGCTTGAATGTTTCACACGGTCGAAAAATTAAATAAATACAGATCATGACCATAGGGTTTGGACCACCAACGCTTCCCATTTTAGCAAGAGTTAGAAGTTGTCTGAAGGTTAGGTTAGTCGGTTTTTGATTTAAGCATTGGACACTGGGTGCTAGCCATTTTGCCATCGTTAAGAAGGCGGAGATAGATATGTGAGATTGAGGTTCCCTCTAGCAGTACACACTCTATACCAAATAACATTTTAATATGTTTTGTTGTTTGGGATTTAATAATAGGGCGCACACACATATTTCACCGGTGTATATATCCTAAATCTACTTTCAGGTTTTCTAAATTCATAATTAGGCTGAAAATTCTTATTCAGAAACGAAACTAATACGTTACGGAGCAAGAACAGGTTAGTAGTGTCCATACTGGAGACTTAGCTACCAGTGATTTTCTTCATCCATTAATTAGAGACGTTTAACACCCAGATTATCAACCCCTTCTGCTTGGTTGCGTATTCTATACGCTTGATAACCATTTTCTGCGGCGACTGTAATGGTGTATGTAGCAGTATTAATATGGTTACGGAGGAGCCCCAAGACTTGAAATATGGAATCATCGCGTCATTATCTTTCAGGGCCTGTGGACAAACGCTGAAGAAATCCAGACTCATTATGGCCGCTGACAGCGCCAGGATTTGCACCCCGTTACTGCGCACGTTCACCTCTTGATAACAGTCGTGGGGCGTGAATTATATGCTTGGTAATGTTGCCGAAGTTTCACGAATATTCAACATTTATCAACCTATTATAACGTATTTTCAGGATGGGTTTGGATTACCTGATAGGTTACTTTCCAAAGATATTCTATCGTTTCTCAGTAGTATGTTGACCTTTGGTTTGATCGAGTTATCAAAACTCGTCTTTTATTGCAAAATCGCAAATTGCATTTAATTGACTCCATCAGAGGCTCAGGTGTATGAGTATTATCCTGCAATGCACCTCACGAGAGGCTTCATATCTCGGTGAGTTAGGGTAGGTGATAGTAAGCATTAGAACATACATGGCACTCAGGTCTTTCCACATGCGAAGACTATCAACTGTGATGTCGATGATCACTTAACTTCACAGTATTAACATGCAGGTTATCGTTATAGGATTAATTGTATTTATTTCTCTAACATGAAATCATAATTTCACACTCCTTGTACTGCTTTACTACCAGGGTTCGGGCATAAGTCATTGCAAACATTTTCTTTCCAGCAGATACCATCCGGGGTTGGACAATGTGACATGTACAAATGCCAAGATAAGGTGGGAACTACATGTGTGGACATTGATTAACACGTGAACAGAGTGCCTTACATATTTATTACGTTAGTGTACAGTACAATACTGGTTGCATGGTACAAACTAACTACTAACTAACGAACTAACGACTTACAACCAAGCACACCACCTACATTCAAGCACAGCACAGCACACATGCAGTTGTCATGGCAAAACTGGGTCTAAATGCCTTCAAATTAGTCCCCTGGAACGTCCACCACACGCTCCCAACGATGTGGGAGGCGTGGAATTCCAACTGCGTCACCATGTGCCACCCCGTGTGTGAAGTGGTTCATCAGTTGTCGCTCTCCATTGGCAATGCCCTCTCGTGTCGCAAACCACCGACCACGTAGTGGTTCCGTTACCTTTGGTATGAGATGGAGAGTGCTCCAATTCTTCCCATCATCAGCGTCACAGTTGCTCTGCTTTATGTGGTCGTGCGTTGTTGTCCAGTGTGATTGCACTGTCCACAAGATCTGGACGTTTCTCCCGAACGCCACGTCATTCCTGTCGCACCAGGAAGTCCCTGTAGTACTCTTCGTTCACTGTTCTGCCATTGGGAACGAATGACACAATAAAACTCCTGCCGTCATACGCGACGTTCCCCATAAATATTATGAGGGACTCATTCTGAGGAAACTCATTACGCCCCTTAAAACAACAATAACTAACTACTAACTTCGGCCACCTTGTTGATCCGGCATGTCGCCACTCCGCGGACTGACGTTTGAGTTCCCGTTCGTATGCCCTGTCCCAAAATTAATCGATGGCGATTATTCGTGACAAAAAGTGGCCGCCCTCCCGTTGCCAGCGTGCTAGGTGGTCGGAGCATATTGCATTTCGCATCCAACGTTGAACTTCCGTCAGTGCATGCGGTACCCACCGCGATAATTTTTTGTGCAGTTGCAGCTCTGTCCGCAATATCCTGTGGATGGTACGTTTCTTGATGTCACTTCCCTCTATAACTCCAGTAGCGTCCATCGCCAGTCATCCTCCAGGAGGTGCTCCATGACGGCACGTGCTACGTCGGTCCGCACGCTGACAGGTCATCCTGAATGTTGATGATCACCAATTGCTTCACGTCCTTGCTGAAACTTTCCTACCCACCATGCTAGTGTGGGGTATGGGAGGGCATTCTTCCCAACGGCTTCCACCAATTCACTGTGACACTCTCTCACATTTCACCCCGGAAAACGGCTATTTTGATATAGGCGCACTGCTCAACACGGGTTACATCCATCTCGCACGACACTCACACATCTGATTTCACAGCTCTCGCTATGCTCCTTCCAGCAAACACAGGACCATCTGTTGTTGTGAATACACATAATTCCTGCATTCCTTCCTCGCGACTAAGTATGGTGTGTCAACCACTCACATTTCTGCAAAAAATAAATAGTTGTAATGATGTGTGCCCCAATCGTCGTATACTTATTTTATTTTATGGGAAATGACACCAAGCACTTGCCCTAACATAAATACGTCACTTGAGCCTTGAGCCACTTCGCAAGTCGGGATGTGAAATAGCACCAAAATATTATGTTTTCCACGTAGAATACGAGCATAATCAAAACTTAAATAGAATATTGAAAACGGATTACTTTTTATCAGTACTGTATCTCGAGAAAATATCCACAACTGAAACATTTACGTTCAAGTTTTAACTTCCATGAACATGACGATACAAAAATTTCACTTACACCTGACGCAGTTCATTTTCAATAACATTTCAAATATTTTGATTCAGTCATCGATATTTAGGGATGGACTGTCCCATCAATCATGATAGTGATATAACTTTCTATATTATCGAAGCAAAATTAGCATTCAGGTATCAATTGAAAATCAGTTCTTACCTGAGGAAATCATTTTCTTTGAAATCCAATAATATTCACTAATTTGCTAACTCTAACACTAAAGTTTAAGTTGTTATATTCAGGTGAACTCACACAATTATAACCGAAGGTTCAGTTTTGCAGACAGTGTGATTCATGTAACAGTTATATCGCTAAGTAAAGCGAGTAACTTTTAATAAGCGCTCTGTGACAACATGTTATATAACTTCTCAACAGTTTAAATCGGGATAAAAATCTGTTCAAAACTTTTTTAAGTTATCAAAATAAATCATTCTTCTAAGATAATATCGTCATTGTTTCCTTTAGAATGAGCCTACAGGTGTATTATAATTTAGTTGACTACAGTGCCCACAGTGCGACTCAACCGTGACAATTGCGGAATTCACACGGACTACTTACTTTGCTTACAGCAATAACGCACCATTTGAGAACATAATTTTCACGATATTCATCTCACTTGCATCTTTCCCTGCTTCCACTTGCTGGCCATCCCAGCCACGCCAGCGTGAAATTTGCTTGTGCTCGCAATGCCCGCATCCCCCGCGATTCTAAAACGATGCAGAAGCGCTTATTTTAATACGAGCGTTTCAAGAAAAAAATGTATGTGATCTTAGAGCTTCGTAAATAAATACTCGATTGGATTGGATGTGAACTAATCCTGCATACCGTAATACTTGGCTGGTCCTGCATAAACTAGTTAACACAATATCTGAGCGTCACATAATATTTATAAATACTCAGCTTATATTACGGAACATTTAAAGGACTAACATCAAAAGTCCAGTTAGTGCAGTTACTCTAACTATAACTCTAACTCCTCTCCACTCATGAGCCTAACCACAGCAGAAGATTCAGGATATCTACGTCACCCAAAACCTACTTTTGAGTCACTACTACCGGATGGTCAGCTCTTCGTTGAAAGAGCTACGTCTTTGCTACTGGGGGAAATGTAGGCTACTAGATGTCATATGTTCGGATCTAGTTCCTGTTTTGACTAAGATTCAACACCGGTCCAAATGGACTTCCCAGTAGTGTTGCAGAGAAATTGGTTTCATTGATTTTGAATATTATTGTGCTAACTGAAAGATTCGTTGCTTCCAAATGCCTTCTGTTCAAATAGCTTAGCAGGAAAGTTCATGAAGTTAAGTAAACTCCGAGTAAACCTCATGGAATTCTATTTAAGTACCGATACAGTTCCTCTAGTTTCTCACATATTTAATAGGACGCTAATTTATCTTGAGATTTATTTTTCATTTTGATATTGTGGAAATTATAATAATAATTATTGTCAAATGTCCTTTGCTATGCTGACCATGGTGGACAATGCTGTGTGAGCAGTGGCGTATATAAATGGATTTCATGTAGAAAGCCTCATTGTCTAGGCTGTGCCTTATCAAAGCCCTACGACCAGGATAGGCTATGTTTCATTCCCAAATATATTAGGATTTCGGGAATATGGGGAGATTTATACTTCAATTCTTGTTTTAGGATGTGGGATACACATGAGAATATGTTTTCATAACAATTCTCATGTGCTTTCTAGGGAGGTGAAGGTCACTTCCCAGTGTCAATAATATTACTTCGCCTGCCAGAGACGTTATTAATGTTTTGCCCCATGGTAATCAGGTTTCGTAGATTGGCCATGGACCTCCTCACGTAATAGAATGAGCACACTATATCAAACATCATCGCAGTTATAGAAACTTCAGCAATTTTTTAAGTTCCTTCTGTAGAACAAATAAAAATTAGTGTGAATATAATATGATATACTTATTCTGTGTCGTTGCAGTTCATTGCCTTTATAGAGAAAATCGGCAGTTGCGTCATTACCAGCGATACGCACATACATTGTTATGCATTCCATCAGACACCTCTATACTGCACATTGCACTAAGTTCTAATAGACATTTGTGGTATTGAGAGAATCAATACTGTGATTATCTACAACCGTCCTAGCGTTCCCTACAAAATAAGTTTACAACTTCTTCCTACGTGTGGGCCTCAATAAAACTCGCAAAGAATACGGGAACTGCATGCGTGTTTTGTATTGAAGAACTCTTTATTTGTAACATACTTAACCACGTGCTTACGCACCCATTAATGTTTACAGCAAATTACTGAATTAGAATTATTATTATTAACTAGGCCTACTTACTATAAATATCTAGCAACCCACCCCGGCTTGGCTCGGTCTCTTTAAAGGTTAACCCAGCGTAAGCATAAAAGGCGCACGGACGGTAAGTCCCAGATGCAATTCAGAAAAGCCGAGGTGAACAGCGAAAATCCAAACACATATACTCCTCTCTGAAGTCTTAACTCGACACGACTCGACAGTTTGATGCTGGTCGAAGCTGGGGTGATAGGCTCACTCGCTCCAAAACTAGTAGGCCTAATTTAAATTTACATAGTACGGAGATTGTTTGAAGAAATCAAACTGTTAAAACAATTATAATAGGCGATGTATTAAATATGGAGGTATTCTGTCGCAGACTTTATTGTAGAACTTTTCATGCTGAACAATTCTTACACTCATAGTACATAGATATTTTAACGGTTTATCCAACGTAAGCTTAAAAGGCACACGAACGGTAGTTATTTTTTCGACTTGATTCACTGAAATCGTTACTGGTCGGCTTTCTTTGGTCATAAATGACTATTTTTTCTACAAAAACGTTCCTCGAAAAATCCTTTACAGAATGGTGAAAACCACATCAAAATCCATCCAGTGGTTCTCGTGATTACCCGTTACATCCCATTATCGGGGACTTTGTTGTATACTACAGTATGTAGAGATATTGCTATTATTAATATTATTATTATTTTTACTTCACAGCAGAAATACCGGGTTTTTCGTAGGTGGGCATGTGAAATACTTCCTACCTAATCCACGCAAAATACAATGTTCATGCTAACGTATGCAAGCAAAAAATCTTTTCGACACAGTCCATTTGCATAAGGCTGCATACGATGCAGTAATATGACGTGGACGTAAAAATATATAATCAATGTGATAAATTTCGGAGCAACTAGTATTGATGTTTTATGAATATTTTAGGACAGTAATATAACTAACTTCATGCTGAAACTCTATATTCTCTTTTTTTTTATCTTATCCTATGATGACTTGTTTTGGCCATATTCATTCTGAGAATTCCTTCTGCCCTATGTTGCTTGAATCACTGTAACAAACAATCTTCCAAACATTCGTATATTCCGCCCTGAATGAGTTTTCGCTTATTTGTAGAAACACCTAAAACATACGTGTCTTCTTCAATTTGGGGGGCGTGGTGGCTCAGCGGTCTAGCTGTATGCCTCTCACCAAGGCGGTCCGGGTTCGATTCCCGGTCAATGCATGTGAGATTTTCGAAGTGAAATGCCATGTCCTGTGGTTCGGATTCCACGTAAAAAGGAGGTCCCGTGGCTCATGATCTCAAGATTAACGGTCACGTTAAACTACAAGCTTCCTTTCCTTTTTTTCTTCTTCAATTGCCGCTGCCTTAGCTACAATTATTGTGTTTTAGGTGGACAGAGCAATCCCCAATGTCATAGTGATTTCAGTGAGATTCATGTTGCCACTTTCCTTCGCTACATTCAAAATGAGTAATTTTTCAGCAATCGTAATGCACTTCCTCTTCCTTTCCCCCATGTTCACTGCACTCGTGGTTAACCACAACTGAAGCACCGAACAAGGCAGAACAAGGACTGAAGCTAGTGGTGTGGTATTTCACAACACACGCAACTTTGGCTGATAATAGCTTCAAGGTCGCTCTCGCCACCACATATAACCCCCGCGAGGGATGGTTTCCGAGTAATGTACAGTGCGTGTCATATGTTTCTGGCTCCAATATTATTTAGAGATTTTAAGTAGGGAAACCGTTGTGAACGTATAAACGACGCATTTTGCTCTCGGTGACGTAAGATATGATCGCATAAGCGTAGAAATCGTATAAATGAAAGTCGTATAAACGAAATAATTTGCCGTTATACATTATAGGATTTTGCTGGGACCGCTGAAAAATAATGTATAAGTGTAGAATACGTATAAATGTGAAACGAATAAAAGAAGTTTTACTGAATATGGAACCACTACTTTGAGGAATTTGGTTTCAATGTCATTGAATCTAAGACTGTAGCCATGAAAGTCAGCAGACATGGAGGGAATACAGATTTACAGCTGAATGGAAGATCTCTCGAGAACGTTCCACAATTCCAGTATCTGGGCAGAGTGATTGACTGTAAACATTCATCTCTAAGTGAAGTCCTAAACCATGTGCATAAAGCTGCCCAATTCTGCACCAAATAAGATATCTCCTGTTGGATAATCAAGTACCCCACAAGGCAAAACTAACCATCTTAAATGCATACTACATTCCAATCTTGACCTATGAATTAGAGACGTGTGCCTTGACAGAACGAGAAAACAATCAGATTCAAGCTGCTAAAATGAAGTTTGATCGAACAATAAAGGACAAGATAAGGAATGAACAAATAGAATGGAAGCAGGTTTTCAATTGTGTTGAAAGTGTGTTGGAAAAATTATGGCAAAGTAGAATAAGTTGGTATGGTCATGTCCAGCAGACGGACGGAACAAGAATTGTTAAAAAGCACACTGAAATGGTTGTGACTGGGAAAATACCTGTCGGAAGACCAACGAGGAGATGGATCGATGTGGTTAAGAAGGACATCTCCGTAAGTGGTCTTCAGTGGGATAAAGTCCAAGAGGAGGAGCTGTATAAGAATAGAGGAAGGTGGAAGAGGCCTTTAACTGTGTTAAGTAATGACCCTTACGATCCTCTTCCCCTTACACTTGGCTATTTCTCGATTGGTTCTCCACTAGTATCCTTTCCTGAACCCGATTTAAGTGATGTTACAATGTATCAGTTAAGAAGATGTGAGAGATTGCAGCATTTCTTGTAGTATCTGTGGAAGAGATGGTCCACTAGCTTCTTGAGTGATCTCCAGCAGCGGCTGAAGTGGAAAACAGTGCAACCTAATGTTCCTGTTGGCACTGTTGTGCTCGTGAAGGATGAGAACATCCCACCTCTCCAGTGGAAGATGGCTGTGGTGGTAAGGACTTATTCTGGAAAGGATGGACTGGTTAGGATAGTGGACGTAGTAACATCTAGGGGGATGTTTAAACGTCCTCTAAGCAAATTTTCTTCCTACGGAAAAATAGTTGATCTTGACAGATTAAGGGGGCAAGATGGACAGGATTTAAGAAGAGTTGTTTGTCAATGATGGCGGCATATGATTTAGGAAGTGTCGTTAGTCAATGTTGGCAGCATAAACAAAACAATGTATGTGAGACAAGCCATTATGGCGACGGGTTTAAGTTGAGTTGTTATTTTAAGCATTCCAATCGTTTTATTTTTGTCATTGTAATGCAATTTAAGTGGAATAAACATAGTGATAGCATCCGGTAGAATCAGTGTACACATTAATGAAGTTCTCAACGCTACCAGACAAACACTTAAGTTATTTTACACAATATTATTGATTTCGATTTATAAATTTGATATCAAAATTTTGTTCTGTTGGCAACGTGTCCAATTGCATTGATCCGCTCGCAGTGGATGCAGTGTCACCATTTTATTAAATTATTAGTATTACTATTATTATACTTATTGTTATTATTAATTTAGGTCATATTTAAATCTGGGGTAATGTACGAGGGTGGATCAAAAAATAAGTTGCACTTCCCAGTTATGGCCATTTATTACACCACCTATACAACAGCAACACGCCTATAACGACATACACTGTAACGTTACTTTTCCACATAGTTTCCAAGAGACCCCAAACATTTCTGCGAACGCACAACAAACTTGTCGAACAGATGAGAGTCACATGGCGCTAGGTCGGGACTGTAGGGCGGATGTTGCCAGACCTCCCACTTGAAGCGCGGCAGCAGTTCGCTCGATTGGCGGGCCTTGTGAGGTGTTGCGTTATCGTGCAGCGAAATCACACCGGCGCTCAATTTCCCCCGGCGCTTCTCTTTAATCGCTTTACGCAACCGGTGCAACGTTTGACAATACGGCGCCGCGTTGATGGTCGTTCTTTTCGGCATGAATTCCACGTGCAGCATCGCGATTTCTCTCAGTTGAATGCGCCGGTTTTGTTTAATGATCGCAATCACACTGTTGACATTTGCACCGGTCCTGGACGTTTCGGGCCTGCCCTCGCGATATTCGTCCGTGATATTCGTGCGTCCGGCTTCGAATTGCTGACACCACTTTACGGTCCCTTGCCGGGAAATGGCCCGCTCCCCATACACAGCACTAATTTCGCGATGTATGACCGTGCAATTCTTCCTTTTGGCCCATAGGAATCGGATTGTCGCACGCCCCTCATACTTGGAGTGAACGTCCAGACGACGCTCCATTGCATTTGGCCGCTATTCACACCATACCGTACAAGACGAGACACCACAGCGACCTGCCTAACAGTCGCGTGGGCAGTGTCTGTCCCTTTCTCCGCTGTGCCCACGTTTGCGACACACAGCGCGCTGCTGCAGCGCGTTAGTGCAACTTACTTTTTGATCCACCTTCGTATTATTTTTTATGATGATACTCTGTATCTTAGTTTAATTCTGTGTTGTATAGTACATTTTATAGTAAGTTTGTAGAGAATGCATTTCAAACGTTAAGAATATTTAAGCCTGGCATGCTGTAATTTGTTGATAAACTGTGAAATACTTCGACGGGAATTTGAGAGCCTGGGTATTCTGAAATAGTTACTGGGGGCAATTCCATGACTCATTGGAATAGCTATTTGTCAACCCCAGTGTCACTTGGTCTCGGCTAGTAGACATGTGTTTCTGTGATTGACTGGTTGGATTTTGATTCTGGAGACAGATGGAGTGCTGGATTGGAGTAGCGCAGTGTGGGGGTTCAGTGTGTATAATCCAAGTCATGGTTAGTTGGTTGTTCCTATGCTAAACCTAACCATCATGGTCCCCACTACAAGGTCTCAAAGTTTGTAATGGGAATTTAGAAACACCCTGTATAGATACTCAATGTACTCTTCGTATGAAATAATAATAATAATAATAATTATTATTATTATAATAACAATAATAATTATAATAACAGCAATAACAACATTTAAAATAATAATTATGGTAATGTAATGGGTTATGGTTAATTACTCATTTGACTTTGAGAGCCTCAAGACCGTGTTGGTAAATCAATTAACACGTTGTTGTCTAATTTAAACATGCTTAAATGGCATCGGATTGAACAGGGACAAAACCCACAATCGGCAGATACTTGCAGGAGAACGCGGTGCGCACTATGTCTCTCAGTCCCACAACCATAATTCTAATTTTATATGTGCACACTACATTTGTGCTGTAATTATGAAAATCGGACCATTATATACTTAATTCTTTCGTTTCTATCGCTATCCATTTATTTATATATTCAGCATGTAATTTTTGTTTGCCATAGTACAAATGAATTCAATTGTTCATTGAACTCCATTTAAATAAGTATTGGGTAGTTAGTGAACTGTGTGCGAAGTTTTCGCACTTAATGATCTCTCCCCCCAAACATAAGAGGTGGTCCGTGTTTTCCCATCGTTCGTAAATATTATTTTTCACATCTGTGGTATTTGCAGAATGTACGACCTGGCCATATGAAGCAATGACGCACACACTTTTTTCGATACGTTTGTAAACGCAACCCATTCTGGGAAATTCTTTTATTAATATTTGTTAAGTCCATTTTAACATCCTACATAGGACATCATCTAATCAAATGAAAACTCTGTCAGGCGGAACAAACAAAGCGATATTGGAAGCAGAAAAGAGAGAATTGGGCATCGTATGCAAATGTTCACTATGTCCTTCCCAGCTATTGTACTCAAACATCAAATTGCCAGGAAAGCATTGTTTCAAAATTTATGAAGCAAAAGTTTTATAGATACAGTGTGATTAAAGGTTTAGTACACACACTACAAAGAAGTACTCTCTACAATTGTCGGCCGTACAATTAACAATGACAGGAAATAAAATGATTCCAAACTTCAGTTAAATAAGCGTGCATATAAGTAGATTAGATTAGATTTTTATTAATCCATTTGATCAATTGCATGTATACAATACATTTTGATATAGGACACGTCAGTAATTACATCTATAAAATAAAAGAACTTACAGGTATATATTACTAATACAATAGCTATTTATAACTTATTATACTAATAGATCTTAAGAGATACAATCTTATTGGACAACTATTTACACCTTACTCCTTATTACAATATGAAAACTTAATTCTATAAATACAACAACTTATAGCTAGGTATTACAATTAAAATAGAAAAGTAAAATATAACTATAGATTTCATCGTTTCTATACACTAAGGTATTCAACTACAGAGTAAGAACAATGGCACTGCAGATAAGCTTTCAACATTCTTTCAAAGGTTTTCATTTTTGGGGAAAATTTTATATACTTGGGTAGTTTATTGTATAATTTGACTCCTGTGTGAAAAGTTCCTTTTTGATATATGCTTGTGTGTGTGTGAAATATGAATGTTTTGATTTTGTCTTGTGTTATGCCTATGAACATCATTGTTTGTTTTAAGAAAAAAACGTCTTTATTCATTAAATTCTTTTTAAAAAACGTAATACTTTCAAAGATATTAATGCAGGGCAGTGGGAGAATGTTTAACTCTTTAAACAGAGGTCTGAATGATTCTCTAGTGTTTACATTTGCCATAATTCTAATCGCCCTCTTTTGTATCCTAAACGTGCTTAATACATCTGGTGACAAACCCCAAAATATGACCCCATATCTTAAGTATGAATGTAAATAAGCAAAATAAGTATTTCTTAATGTGTGCATTCTTGTGCAAGTTTCCAAAATACGTAACGCAAAGCACATCGAGTTCAGTTTAGTATTCAGATATTGTATATGTTTATTCCATTTCAAGTCATGTCATGTTGTATCCATAGTCCTAAAATCTTTGTTTCTGATTTAATTTCAATTTGATGACCAGGATTCCTATTCTGTATAGTGTGGAAATTTAGAGATACCGTTTTTTATAGTTTATTATGAGGCGATTATCTTGTGACCATTTGGTTAACCCTTCTGTAACGGAGTCAGCAGACTGCTGTAGACCTGCTTAGTTTCACCTTTTATTACGAGTGTTGTATCATCCGCTAACAAAATTTCCTTATGAGAACAAACGTTCTGTGTTATATCATTGATATATAGAAGAAATAGTAGTGGGACCAAAACCGATCCCTGGGGTACTCCAAATTTAATAATTCACTCATTGGACAATGTTTGATTAAGTAATTTGGTTCCATCATCCTTGTGTCTCAAGCGTACTATTTGTTTACGTCTTGTTAAGTAAGACTCTATCCATTTATTAGCTAGACCTCTAATGCCACATTGATTTAGTTTCGTAAGGAGGATTTTATGGTCAACAACATCAAATGCTTTCGATAAATCCAAGAATAGGCCAGTTACATGTTCCTTTTTGTCAATTAATTTCAGTATACTATTACTACATTCATAAATTGCTGTCTGTGTAGATCTTTCCGTTCTGAATCCATGTTGTGAGTTTGATAGTGTTCCTCTTTTTTCTATAAAACTTATCAGTCTCTTATGCATGATTTTTTACACAATTTTTGCAATACCAGTTGGTAAGGTAATAGGACGATAGTTATCTAATTCATCTTTTGAACCGTTTTTGTGCACTGGAATTACTTTTGACAACTTCAAAATAGCCGGGTAAGTTCCTGAGAGAATTGAACGGTTTAATAAGTGCGTAAGTGGATTTATTATATTTTCTGCACATTTCTTTAAAATTGCATCAGGGATGCCATCAATGCCAGCGCAGAATTTATTTTAGCTCCTTTATAACTATTCTTACCTCTTCACTTGTGACATGATTTATAAATAAAGAATCAATGCATATATTTATTTTATTATTAGAATTTAGTGTATTTACCTGTGATTTATTTCATATTTTTTGTGGAATTTCCAGAAAATAGTCATTCAAAGTGTTTGCTCTTTCCTCTGGATTATTAATCACTTTACTATTGCTGGTCAGTGTAATGTTCCTTTGCATTTTAGCAGATTTTCCAGTTTCTTTCTTTATCACGGACCACATAGCCCTGTTTTTATTAGACGATTGGGAAATAAAATTTTCATTTTGCATTTTCTTTGCTAGTCTTATTACCTTATTTAATATGATAGTGTATTTTTGTAGTATAAATTGAATTCAGGTGTTGTGTGATATTGTTTATATAATTTATGTAGAAATTTCTCTCTTTGTCATGAATTTCTAATCCCTGTTGTTATCCAATTGCTAGTTTAGATATTTTAATAGTTCTTTTTTAAAGGGGAATGCTGTTTCAAAATAGTGTTTTAGGGTACTGCTAAATGCATTAAATTTATCGTTTTCATTTTCTAGTTTATAAATTTCTGACCATGTTTCCTTATTTAATAAGTCATTGAAATATGTAACATTTGTTTCAGTGAATGACCTGCTATTTGATTTTATTCCATTATCATTATTATTGATTGTTTCGGGTACTTCAAAACTCAGTATTTGTCCATGGTGGTCACTAAAACCTGGACAATAGGTCTCTATTGAATGGTGATATTTATCTGTATTTATAAAAATTTGATCAGGAGGGGTTTTACTAAATTTTGTGATTTTTGTGAGGGTATTTACATTTTAAGAAATCCACCTTTACATCCCCACAAATTATTATATCGAAATTTACTTTGCTCATGTTATTGATTAACGATTCTAAATTGTCTATAAATAAACGAAAATTTCCTGACGGAGAACGGTATACGCATACAATTATTAACTAAAGCTGCTGTATTTTTATGCCAGAGAATTCAAAATCCTGTTCCATAATTAGATAATCATAAGCTGTTAACTGTTCATGATCTAAATAATTTCTTAAGAAGATACAAGTACCACCATGGCTAATATTAGATCTAGAGTATTTACTGGCTGGTATAAACCCTGGGAAATGAATTAATTCGAGTTGTTCCTCTTTCAGCCAATGTTCTGAAATACATAGTGCTGAGATGTCTTTAAGTTCATTATTAAGCATTAGATTGATGTAATCTTTTTTATTATAGAGAGACTGAACATTCTGGTGGTAAATTTTAAATTTGTTACTTTTGCAAGCTTGTGTTGGTGATTTATTTACATTATTATTATCATAATTGTTATTATTATTGTTGCTAGACAGATCCGAAATACCATGGTTGCACTCAGTTAAATTTGAAATCAAAAGATCTGAATGCCAAACCTCACGTTTGGCTTCTATTACCAGTTTCCCTGCTTCCACTCTAATGATATTACTGTTGAACTGTTCTTACCATTTGAATTTACAATCTTGCATATTTCATCACTGATACTCTTTTCCTAACCTATTTAAGTGTAGACCATGCCGAGTGTGGAACTTCCTGTCTAATTTACTTACATCTATAATTTTGACATTTGGAAAACTCTTACAAATTTGATGAATTCTTCCATTTGAAGCCTCTATTTCTACATTTACACATGATTTGGGAATTAAGTCATATCTCCGCGGAATGTTTACAATGATGACATTTGTGTTATGCATGGATGGCAATGCACCCTTTAAATCTTTGATTACCATTTTACTCTCGTTTCTGTACACGTCGTTTGCTCCAGCGATGACAACAGCAAAATCATTTGAAGTTAGGGACGCACAGTGTCCTACCATCCCGTCCGTGAACGCTACAATGGGAGCTCCTGGTTTCACTGTCGAAGTGACCTTGTTTACACTTCTCTCCAGAACGTTTGCTACTATATCTCGGCCGTGACTATCCGCAAATATCCGCATCTTCCTGGATTTTCTCTCTATCATTTTTTTCTTTTCTTCTTGAAGAAAGTCATCATTCTCTTCGACGAGCGCTCCAAATGAATTTGAGATGGGAATTTCATTTACTCCATTTTTTGGCCTAGGCTTCTGCGATCTTCCACTACCAGCAACCACTGTTGACCAAGTTTCCCTGCTTTCTTCTCTGTTTCCTTTTAATTTATTCACCTCTTCCATTAACTTAGCAATATCTTCCTTTAGCAGCTTTATAATTTCATCTTTTGAGGACAGTTCGTTTCTCAGGTTATGACATTCGCATGACGGTTCCAGTACATTACGACAATCGGTTTCACTCTTCTCCTCATTCAATTTTACCTGAGATCTTGTGATGATTTTATTTGCATTTTTTACTTTTATTTTGCACGACGAGCATAAATCCGTAACGGTTACACTACCTGACGAGACACTAACACTGTTTCCTGACGGCATACTAGAGATCTAAATTAGCCTAGATGTTTACACGAAATTTCACTAAATTTATTTTAATTATTACTACCTAAATTATTTAATCTAATTACCTACTGATAAAGGAGAATGTGAAATACGTTATCTTCCAATAGGGTGAAATCTCGTAAAAACACCACTGCTCTACTTGATTCAAATATGATTGAAGAAGTCATCGAATTTTTGGATACACGTTCCCACAACTTAGTTTAAGTTTATTAAATTATCAATAAGAATTTCTAAATACTATCATTATCCCGTATTTCACTTGGCCTAAGGAAAGTGACTTGATAGATTTTACACCTCTGTTATAATATTTTACCACTTTTATCAAATATTTACACTAGCTGCTATATCACTACACTTTCACTGTGACGCCATCTTGCCTCAGGCCCTATAATGATGGATTTTTAAAAGTTACTTTTAGATTTAATTTTAGTTACAAGAAATTATATATCCAATAGAGTATGGAATAACTTGAACTAGGCTCCTATGTAGCATACTTGGCAGTCAATTTGCATTGTTCAACATTGATTCTCTTCGAACATGGTCACTATTAGTGTACTTGTTGGTCAGAATATCCTACGTTGTTTTTTCTTTCGTTGTCCTATGCTTTCCATGACTCCATAATTCTTGGTATTGTACCTTCGTTAATAACTGTGAAGATCTATTACTCAGTCAACTTCGATATCGCGGACAGATTGATATGATTACCAATTAATTCCTTACTTAAAATAATTAAGAGAACAAAAATTCCAGATCAAATGACCGTAGAGAACATTCCCACTATTCTTAGCCAATTCGAAACAAAATAATAATAATAATGTTATTGGTTTTACGTCCCTTTTTAACTACACTGGCTTTTAGAGACGCCGGGGTGCCAGAATTTTGCCCCGAAGGGGATCTTTAACGTGCCAGTAAATGTACTGACACGGTTCCCTCGCATTTGCGCACCGTC
The DNA here is from genome assembly GCA_946902985.2 of Meconema thalassinum. Classification (NCBI taxonomy): domain Eukaryota; kingdom Metazoa; phylum Arthropoda; class Insecta; order Orthoptera; family Tettigoniidae; genus Meconema; species Meconema thalassinum. Next base: position 1,396,440,121 of record OX336389.2, read on the forward strand.
AAATGCCAGCTGACTGCGCCAGGTTTCGAACCTGCAACCTTGGGTTCAGCAAGCGAGAACGTTACCCCTGAGCCACGCAGCCAGACAATTCGAAACAAAAACAATATATTGTAACCGTATACTAAGTTGCATGAAATGTGAATTATGGAATTTGACGCAGAACGCACACACAATATCTCTGAGATAGGCTAGGCAGTGCGAGTTCTTAGACAAGTCGACCTTGAAACAAACGAGATTTCACACCTGAAATTCTTAATGCTGTGCCGGTTTAAAAATATCTACTTCATATACTGTATAGTGCCAGGGATTCTGATTATTAATTATTATTATAACCGAGAATTGAATATTCCAGAACATATTCTTGCGGTAACGTAAGTTAAAACAAGTAGCCTACTACAAGATCATTGGTTCAAGTCTTGACGGGAAGAAGGAAGGAGTCTACTGTAGGAAAACGTTCAAGCGTGACCGTAGTGTGGATTCCACGCTTTCGTAATTTCACTCTCCTTAAACTCTAAGGCAAAGACGGTCACAATTCGGCTCAATGAGCAACTCGACAGCTCAGGCAGCATAAAGGAGCAGGGTGTTGGCTCTGACGGAAAGTACACCTGCTTACACAGCTCGCACGGGAATGGACTCGTATCAATACAGATTTTTCGGCAACCTTTTAACAGTGTTTTATTGTGCCTAATGTGTCGGTCTATCCAGTGCATTGTATTAAGGCGAGGGAATAAATAATGTTGGGCATGCAAATGGCATGTACTAAATAAATACGTTTAATGGCATTAATTTCATTAGGTTATGCGTAGGAAGCAAAATAATTGTAACATGTCATACTTAAATACGCTTCAGGTAGATTATTGGGATGAGTAAGTCGCATTTCCTCCTCGGCACTTCCATTGTGGTGGAGGTGATGTGTTCCGTAGTGACGTTGTAGGTTGAATATTTTGATGCCGAATATCTTGCTACGTACCACACATTGTGCTCCACTTTCGATTTTGGTGAACAAGTAATCATACTCGCAGCCCAAAATGAACTGTACAATATATCGCCACTTTACTGCATTGCTCTGACTAACCATCTTAAATACACATGTACTGTATGATTATATTGCGTAAGCTTAATAAACTCAGCCTGGTACATCACCGTGGCTTGATTGCGACGTTACTCCACTTGTCTCCATCTAGTCTGTACAACACAAACTATTAGAAATCAGCCCCGCGCTCATGCCAATAGCTCAAGGAGCGAGCCCTCTCAACGCCCGCCGATCCTCTAAGGTAAAGTGCATTAAGGAAGCGGACTCGAGTATAAATGAAAACGATAAATTATGTTGGAACTTTAGAATGCTTAAGAAAGTCAGTTCGAGTGAAAGCGAACGCGGATTATTCAGATACATTTTGAGTAGAATTGTGACATGTATTGGAACTCGAAGTACGCCAGTGGGTAACGGAGTTTCAATCACTTGGAAGTGAAACGTATGCAATTCGTCAGTGAGCAGAATATAAAGAATACGAGCAGTAATAGATTATATCACAGTGAAAATGTTTATTATATTGAGAAGTGTAACTTCAGAGAGAGATTCTTTTAATATTATTTATTTCATTTTTTGTCGCTTATCCTTCCAACCTGGCTTTACCCACGGACTTTGCTGAGGAAACTGACTTAAAAATAATTCATCAAGAACCGAAAGTAAGAGCTCTTGACATAAAGGAAACAATTGAGATACACTTAGCACAAGAAACAATCCCGATAATCTAAACGAACACACTTTCATAGAGAGCTCACCCCTCTTCACTCTTCTAAAATATACACCCTGTCGGAAACAAGACACAACATAGTGATACATCCAAACTAGATAAAAAGGGGGAAATAGGGGGAATTTAATAGGAAAATTTTATCTCGATCAGGATGTACGATGTACCTTTTTTCATATATGAACATAGGCCGTTAATCACGGCAGTATTAAAGGTGCCGGGACTTTCTCAAAGACCGGGTGCGCTTAGTATGAATGGCTACTAGTTAACGCGTGGCGATGAATGTTCCACGGTCTTTAATACATGTAGTTGATGACCTTCCTGTATACAGTAACATGCACCATATGTCTAGTCGTGGCAAACCACGAAGTACACTTGCACTTGACACAAACAACATTTAGGAATGCGGGGAGGGGGTAAACAGCCCGGGGAGATACCAAACCATTTCAGTCGCGAGTTACTATTCACCGAGTGAACAGCGCGCTGCCGAACTGCACAAGTCTCCTAACCAGATAAGTAGCCTGTATAATACTTTACATTCGGAATTGACCATTCACAACAACCACATAGTCATTCCAAAAACAGGCAAAATCCGGAGTTCTATCACAACTTCCAGCATCTCACTAAAACATCATAGAGACTACAACTAACAAATACCGACAAGTTGCATTACCAATACAACAACTAACTATGTGTATATATTGTAATCATATTTTCACCTGTGTTTTCAGACATAGATTTGTAGTCTAAGTGTAATGGATCTGATGATGTTCACTCGATGGTCGAAACTGGTCATCCTAGTGTATTTATCAATCTCTTGATTTTTATGCAGGATTAGGGTATAACCCAACTCTTTTGGGTACATTCGTGTTGACCGACTGAAAAGCACCAAACTTTTGTTTATCCTACTTTGGTTAATTGTCTCTATCAACATACAAAATTTCGGTTTGATTGCTGTTATGGTTGCGTAGATATTGAGAACCGTCTAAATACTTCAGATGGATGGTCGCCATGTTGGATTTTAATATATGTAGGCTATAGAGTTATGTACTATTGGAATAACACAAATGCGTAGGTTCACTATTCCAACGTTCACTTCGATCACATGATTAATACACACGAAATAAAGACTTAATTTAACAATTTCGCACAGCCGCCATCATAAAGTTAAGTCAATAATTGAACTAATTAGAGGGAAGTGCATTAAAATGTGCATTAACATTAACTGTGCCATATTTCACTGCGTTCAGATGGTTAAATCGCGAGAAAAGTTTATTAAAATATTTCAAATTTGCTTGACCTCCATGTTCGTTTTGTACTTGACAGGTTTTTGAAAGCTACATAGATGAACTCGTAGTAGTTCCCTTTATCACGGTATATCAGTAATCAGTAACAGTTTCAGAGATATAGAATGCCGGTGAAATATTTCGCACAGTCACATGTTGGATTGTTGAGACGTAATACAATTTGAAGGGCGCGGTCCGGGCCGACCAAAATAGTACTAAGACCCTACCGAGTTTCATTGAAATCGCTGCAGCCGTTTAGAAGTTATTAGTGGGATACACATACATAAACACATGCATACACACACACACACACACACACACACACACGGATAAAAGGTGATTTCATAAGCCTATTTTTTCATTTTTATAAATGAAAATAGGCTAAAAATATGATGTTTTGCATATTTTATATATTACCTTTTATTTGTACCCTAAGGCTTAAATGTTTGAAGAATTGAGTAAAGCTAAGTCTAAAACGTTTTGTAGCAATATTCACACAATGTAGGTTCCAGACCATTGCATTAAATATGATTTAATTATGGTAACACATATAAATATTTAAAATAGTTGGATTTGCTCTCCATGGACCTAGATATTGTCATATGACTTTGTTATTCAGATGTTATATGAATCAAAAAATAACAACGGATGCACTCACCTAGTTAAGATACTACAATGCAAAAGCGTACATTCAAGCTGATAATTATCACGGACAATGCAGACAGAAAACTAAACCATAATATTTTATTATCATTGTTACAGAGTTTATTATCATGTCGGTCTCATCCACCCTGCTGTTGTTGTTACAGTTGCTGTAGTTATGGAGTTGCATGTCGTTTCAATTTATGAAATCAAGTTCAACACTAATCAAGACAATATCAACAGAAATGCCCTCAACACTACACCAAGATTAGTTAATACCGTACATCTTCGTCAATTCAAATCATTCAATCCGATCAGTACGTATCCTGATCAATTAATTCATTTCGGAGAATCGAGATGGCTCCAGAAGGTTGCAGGCAAGTGGATTAAAGGAGACACCAATATAAGTATATGTACCGCCGAAGCGAGTAGTCATGTATATTTGAATGGACATCTCCATCCTTGATTGCGTAAGCATGGATAAGGATTGTGCTTGTCAGTATAGTAGGATACTCTGCCGTTTCGTTACCTCTTAAGGTGTCCCAGACTGTGAACATTACTGCTGTCGCTGCTATCATTTGGATTAGCACTATCTTGCAGATCTTCTAGAACAGTGAAAACAAAAATTCAACAAATTTATATTTGTTAAGATGACTATGGGGCGGTGAGGAATTGTAAGGGCTTACCTCACTATTCAGTGAATACTCTTAATGTCACCAAATTTCACGTCTTGACACATTAAAATACTCTGAAATAGGCCTCACATATGGTTAGTAGGTTGAAGTATCACGATAGCATACGATAGTAAAATAAGCGTAGATTTTGTTTAGAATACAATCACGTGCTTATTTTCCACAGGATAAAACGTGGCGAATGCCTTTTATCTTTTATAGTACAACAGGTTTTCAGAGCAGCTCATTTCTGTAGTAGCTCGATTTCCTTCAAAAGCTCTAACAAATATGGGGGAAAGCAAGTGTAGCTTAACTCCGTTTGTTACATTTAGTGTAGCATTCTGCTTAAGGGGGGATTCTAGACCTGACATGTCTAGAATTTCTTTTGGGAGCGAGCTCTTTTACTTCACGGGTGACCCCGCTGTGCATAGCTTCACGTGGATATTTTATGCTGGTTGCGTGCTAGACCTACGTCACTTGCTAGTCAAATTTACTACAATCCCATCCAACTCCAAATGCACCTTTTAAATTTCGATGTGTCAGTTATCCAACATGGTGACCACGCGAACTATTTTAACTTTAATCAATATCACCAAAGGTGGAGCAATAAAACTGAAATTTCATATTATTATACAGGACTATTAGGTAAGTGCACACACGTGACTCCCACATCCGAAAAGCGCCAAAGCAAAACCAAAATATTTAAAATGACCCTTCTGGTGATTTCATCGTCCGAGCGCTATGAAAATTCGCACACTGAATCATTATTCACAGTTAATTACGAGTGCTGATGGGAATGTAACGCACAATATTTTTTTCTCCCCTTATTGCAGCAGGAATGTTGAAATTTCACGACGATATAGTTTGAAGTTTGCGCTACAGATGGTGCTATGTCTTCATGAGCAGCTCTAGCCGCAGAAGCCTGAACTACGAAACAAACAGAGTGCGCATGTTACTGCCATCCACTTGTGCAGAACAGCGAACTGTAGTTCAATATTTGTGGTCCAAAGGGCATAAACTGAGTGAAATTCACAGGCACATGCGTGGCGTGTATGGGGACGACTGTATGGACCGTAGCAAAGTCTCCAGGTGGTGTGCATTCTTCCAAAAAGTCCATGTGAACCTTAGTGATTCGCCACGCTCCAAACGGCAGGTAACAGCTGCAACCCCGCAGAATGTCCGAACCATTGGGGCAAGAATTTTGCATGACCGGCGTGTGCACCTGCGAACCTCATTACAGACGTTCAACATTTTCTATAGTGTGGTGTATGCCATTGTTCATCAGTCATCACACGTTGAAATTCCGTAAAGATAGTGCTCGCTGGGTGACTAAGAACCTCACAGATAACCACAAGGGCCAGTGAATGATGACAAGCTTGGATCACTTAACGCGTTACACCGCGGAAGGGCATGACTTTCTAAAGGAATCGTCACTGGTGACGAGTCGTGGGCGTACCACTACACGCCCGAAACCAAGCAGGCCTTTATGGAGTGGAAACATGCTGGTTCCCCAGTACGAAAAGAAATCAAAGTGACTCAATCTGCGAGGAAAGTGTTTGTGACAGTGTTCTGGGATATGTGTGGTGTGTTATTGGTGGACTTTGCTGAACACAGGACCACTGTGAATGCTGCAGACTACATTAAAATTTTGGTTAAGTTGCGTCGTGGCCTTCGTGACAAACGCCACAATATTAATACTGACTTTGTCAAACTTCTCCATGACAATGCCCATCCCCATGTTGCTGCTCCTGTTCGCGAGAAAATCGCCCAATTAGGGTTAGGGTGGGAGGTGCTCCAACATCCACCACACAGTCAGGGCCTGCCACAGTCGGACTTTCATCGGCTTGATCCCATGAAGTAATTCCTAGCCGGCCAACATTTTGCGACAGTTACGGATGTGCAATCAGCATTCAGCCGATCGCTATACTCCAACCAAACGGAATTCGACGAACAGGGCATATTGAAACTGGTTACACGATGGCAGAAATGTGTTGAGAATGTTGGTGAGTATGTAGAAAAGTAGATCAAAGATTTAAGTTCATTTGTGAATTACTTGGTTTTGTTGCCTATTAAACTTTTCGTAGAACTGAATGTTGTGCGTTACATTCTGATTAGCCCTCGTATTTTGGAATCTAACTGTATTCAATTGCTTTCAAAAATTCAAGCTGTCAGTAATGTAATGCCGTATTTTAAAATCCTATTTTTATACTCGTATTCTATTCGAGGGATCGAAGTGAAACATTGCATATTCAACCACCATAATAACCTTCATCTACCGGTGCATACATCTGCGACTGACATTTAACACATTATACACGTTGGGCATGCCAGTTCATATAAGATAGATTCCTGTAACTCCTCACAAAATTATCCGATCTCTGTGACACACGGAATCGTTGACTACTATTATAGTCTAAAACTACAGGTACATGAACTTATATCTTACAGTTCATAGGTCCTTGATTGCGTACGTGTTAATTCCTCACATGCAATCATACAGCGAGTCACAGAATATTTCCGATAACCGTGAAGCGTGGTATTGTCGACCTTCATTATCATCTAAATCTACTGGTATTTACTTACTTTACTTTAGGTGATCAGGCCCAAGGGACCGCGTGCTGCTACAAGGGTTCTTCTCCACTGAATTATGTTTGCTGGCCTCTGTTGCCAGTCATCCTCTATTCCAATCTTTCGCAGGTTTTCACGGATTGCGTCCTTCGATCTATTCCTTGGCCTACCCAGGAACACAATTGAGCAGTTTTAGAGGCCATCGGCATGTGTCCATCCTAGTGACATGGCCTCCCTATGCCAGACTTTGGTTTCTCATTAATCCTACGATGTTTGGGGTCTCATACATGGCATCCAGCTCTCGATTGTACCGTATACGCCATTCACCCGTGTCCTCATCTTGAACGGGACCAAATATCTTCCTCAAAACTTTCCGCTCAAAAACAAGGAGATTAGGAAAATCTTTTTTCCGAGCACTCCAGGCCTCGCTTTCATACAGCACTACAGGCTGAATTTAGTGTCTTGAATAGTTGGAGTTTGAACTTTCTGAGAATGTAGTAGGAGCGGTTTCCGGCTAAGATCCTCGCCTTAATCACTGCCTGATATGATGCATCCTCTACAAAAGTAACGCCTAGGTACTTAAAATTATGAACTCATCGGTAGGATTTTGTCCCAACTATCAATGGCTCCCATGGTTCCCTTTAATTTCGACTCATCATCAGGTAATCTGTTTTCGACTCATTTACCTGCAGACCTATCTTGCTTACTGCAGCCTCCTTGACTAATCATCTATGTCAGTTCCTCCTTTGATCTGAATAAGACGGCCACGTCGTCGGCGTTAGCAAGATGTGTGATCCTCTCGCTTTCTACTTGCATTCTTTCGAAGTTGTCATGGTAGGTTTCCCTCATCACCTTTTCGAATGCCAGGTTGAACAATATCGGTGACATTGCATCCCCTTGTCTCATTCCTGTAATTACGTCAAAGCTCTCTGTTACCTGGTTTCCGAGTTTCACCTTTCCTTTTGTATCATTGAAGCAGGCTTCAACTAGGTTAACGAGTTTCTTAGGTATTCCAAACTCGGTAAGACATTTTATTAGGCCTTCTTGAAATATACGAAAAGCACATGAAGATCTTCATCATTTTCTCGGTGAGCTGTCGGATGACGTGGATGTTATCTACTGTTGACCGACTTTTTCTGAAGCCTCCCTGATACTCGCCAATATTGTTTACAGCAAATGGCTGGATTCTATCACGCAGGCAGTTGGATAAGATCGTTAGCAAATATTCAGTAAGGAAATTCCACGATAGTTGTTGCTGTCCTTTTTGTCATCTTTCTTGTAGATAGGGCAGATGATCGCTGTTTTCCAATCTTCTGGGATGTCCTCCCTAGTCAAGATCCCCTCTATCATTCGTTGAATTCTCTTGTGGAGCTTCTCCCCTCTGTAACGGCTACCTTTATCGTTGGATATCGCTCTACAAGTTGGGCGATCATTTATAACGTTTCTACAGATATTACACTCAAGACTCCTTAAAACCACCTCATCGTTCTTATTTAGCATTGGCCTGTCTAGACAGACGACATACACTTTATTAATTTAGATTTACTGGGCGCCAGTTATCGTAGAGATAACACATTAAAATTTTATTTAGCCACGGCCGCTCCCTTCCTTGAGCCAAGATCTATCATCGGAGCGTAGGGCAATAAACTTGCTCTATGAGATACTCTTTGCATTCCAACTATCCTATATATTCAACTCCCAATGAACAAGACATTTTAACTAATACTGGTTTATTTACAACAAAATTATTAATAACATTTGATCTGAGGTTTCGAGCTGTGTACAATATGTGCATTAATATTCCCTAATTGCTAGGCAATATTGACTGTCTTCTCGCTAGCGCTGATCTTCTGTGTTGATAATAACTCGGTCCACATATCTGGTGCCTTGTGGTTCAAAGTCCATCTCGTTGGTCTGCTTGTAGGCTAATTTGAGATCTTACGCCAACACGCGTTTATTGACCTTTGAAAACATATGTTTTCACTTTGCTAACTGTACTTCGTCTAGTTGTTGTGGTTGTTGTTGTTGTTGTTGTTGCTGCTGCTTGTTTCTGAGTTTGATCACCATGGTAAGCAAATTTGAACAAACCAGGCTAATTGAATTCACTAAGTCCCATCTCACTGAGGGACTAACAGAGTCTACGACTCACAAAGTCAGTGAGTGAGTGCGTGATCGAATAAGTGAATGACAGAATAGAATCTATAGAATAGCCAGTGCTGAAGTCGCGCTGGGCTTTTATACACTCTGAATGGTCCCGATGTTTCGCGGCATAAATCTGCCCGCGACCCATCAGACCAATTATAGCAAAGCATTTCTTAGTCCTCAAGCGACGCTGAAACTTCTCCGAGCGGGAATACATGCCCGCGTACTTCAAATATTCCACTCAGAACCCGCTATTCCTCTCGTTGCGCATATATATATTCCGCCCAAATCTTTCTCCAAGCCCTTGTCTCCAGTCAGCGTGGCTTCGTTCCAGAAATACATTTTCTTGCAATATGTTGCTTCACCGTCCGTAACTTCTTCCAACCATGCCCGTCCTGTCTTTACAATTTAACTAATAAAACAGCCCTAGACCTCTATAAAAACCCTGTTTCTTAATCTAAGCATTTGACAATATTATATATGATTATGGTAATGACGTGAATATGGTATGGCCCCTCCCTTGATATTAATGGGTGAATAAAACGATATAACTTTGATATTTCAATAATAATAATAATAATAATTTGTACCGTAATCAAGATTACGTTACAGAACGTCCCCATGGTTTCATAAAGAATGTAATGAATGATGAAATCACAAATCTTCCCTTTAAAACTTAACAGGAAATACACTGAATATATATATATGACCCTTCAAATTACAAACATAATGATTATACCCTTTTCATTTTCCTTAATTGATCTGCACTCTTCTTGCAATGTTACAAAAACATTCTGATTGTCCTGTGCAGTCATACAGGATTTACATGCTACATTTGTTCTTGTAGTCCCCTACAATAACAGAACGCAATATATTGCTTCTTGTTTCACGCAACACAAGTGATTTATCTCACTTCCACCAATTCCTTAGAGCCACGACACGACTCTAATTATAAACACACGGCAGTCTGCCCTTCTTGCAGCACTTGCTCTTTTCTATGATATTTCCTCAGATTGTAAATGTTATATGTACCTATGACACAATTTTCCTTATCTTTCAATAAGTAGGCATTTTTTCCTATCCTCTTCGAAACGACATAAGGTCCAGTAAACAATAAAAGCAGCTTTGACATTTTCCCTTCCAATGCACAAGATGGCAACGGCTTACGTAACAAAACTTCGCTACCTACTTCCAATTCGTCGTAGATCCCCTTCTGTCGGCGTTTCCTTTGGTTTCCTGACTTTACTAAGTTGTCCCTGGCCAACAGAAGATAATACTCCGTGGAGTGTCCCTCACCCGGATCTAAACCTATCATTCGTGCTATTTCGTTGGAGGGCTTCCTTCCATAACGAATTTCATATGGTGAACATCCCGTACTCTCGTGTAACACTGAGTTTAACCAGCGTTCGGCATCACCCAACCGTGAGAACCACGCGTTGTGTTTGTCGTGCACGTATGTACGGAATATTCTTCCAATGGATTGCATAGACCGTTCAACCATGTTGCCTTGTGGATATCTAATTGAAGAGTAGATAATCCGGGTACCTAGTTCCGTCAGCTTGGTAGTCCATATTTTAGACGTGAACTGGCTTCCATGATCGCTAAGTATACTGAGTGGGCATCCAAACTCAGGAATATACTTTTCTGCTATCTGTTTGACACAACACCTTCCCGTAGCTTGTCTCAAGGGATATAATTTGACAAATTTACTGAATGCGTCAATTATTACCATTATAAATTGGTATCCGTATCGAGACTTCACCAGTGGCCCATACAGATCAACACACACAAGCTCTCCCGGCTTCTTGGCTATTACCGCTTGATACTCTCCAATCAAGTGCCGATTTGAGTGCTTTGCGCGTTGGCAGAGATCGCAAGTAGCAAGAATCTTCCTAATCTTCCTTCCCATAGCTTTAAAAAAGAAATGCCCTTTAATGGCATACAGAACTTTCCTGGCTCCGAAATGACCCAATTGAGCATGAAAGAACCAGATTAAATCTTCCTGTAAAGATTCTGGTACACACACTTTCCACTCACCATCTCTATCTTTCCTAGATAGCATACCTTGATATAGCCCGTACTTGAGCCTCCCTACTGATAACTCACCATCATTGCTGCTTCTCACCAAGCGGACAATGTCGCCTAATACTCTGTCTCTCTCCTGTTCAACAGACATATTTCGTAAACGTACTCTCTCATCCTCCTGCACTATACGTTTACCAACACACACTAAGATGCCTTCTTTCACTCCTATATTGATTTCACACTCTTCACTATGAATGTGTCTGCTCAGGTAGTCTGCTAAATTATTATTCGTTCCACTGATATGTTTGATACTGAAATCATATTCACTCATGGCTAGCGTCCAACGTGTCATCCTATTACTAGTTAACCTGCTAGATTTAATGAACGTTAGCGCCTGATGATCGGTCCAGATTTGAAAGTGCGTGCCTAGCACGTAAACCCTAAATTTACTCATTGAGTAAATAATTGCCAAGAATTCCATCTCAGTAATTGTATAGCGTGTCTCAGCCATTGACAAACCTCTACTTGCCAACGATACAATGCCTAACTGACCCTGATCATCGTATTGGCATAGGCAGCCTGCAATACCAACCTCTGATGCATCCGTGATTACTATAAACTCTCTATCATACCTAGGGTGTTTCAGCATCACTGTTCTACTGAATCCTTCTTTCAGCTTTCTGAAGGCTTCCTCGTGGACCTGTGTCCATTTCCACACACTCTTACTCTTCAACAATTCTCTAAATGGTTCTAATAACCCTGCATACTGGACAACAAAACGCCTGAAATAATTGAGAACACCAATAAATGACCTTAATTGCTTACTATTACGTGGAGACGGCATACTACTAATTTTCTCTAGCCTAGATGACTCTGGTGTAACACCATCTGCAGAAACAGTGTGTCCTAGAAAAGTTATGTGGTGTACACAAAATTCAGATTTTTCCAGTTTCAAAGTGATCCCCCCTTCCCATAATTTACGAAAAACTATACTCAAGTGATCTATATGTTCCTCGAATGTATGTGACGCAATAACTATGTCATCCACATAATTCGTAACAAACTCACTAGTCTCTGGACCTAGAGCCATAGATAAAGCTCGAATTAAGGCGGAACTGCTAGTTTTAGTCCCAAATGGTACTTTTTTGAACTGTAGGAGTCTATTCTTAAAAGGAAAGGCAGTTAAATACCTATCTGAAGCACGGAGTGGAACTTGCCAAAATGAGCTACTTAAATCTACTGTCGAGAACCACTTCCGCCCCTGAAAACGTTGAACTAATTCCTCCACTGTTTCAGTTCACAGCTGGTCGCTTTCGATTCTGGTATTTAACATTCTGGCGTCTATGCACAGTCTCACTGAATGGTCTTTCTTGGCTACTACAACTAATGGATTTAAACAATGGCTAGCTGAAGGCTCAATTATGTCGTTTTCCAACATTAATTCTATCTGTTCTTCGACGGCTTTCATATATTTAGTTGCGACAGGATACCTAGGCCCTACGAAACTACTTGTGTCTTTAACGACAAAACTATGCTCATATAAGTGTGTTGCTCCGGGTTTTGAGCTGAAAATTTCCTTATATTTTATTAATACCTCATGTAACTGATGACCTTGCACCTCATCCAGCTTACATTGTGACAATGCATCATGGATCTTACTCTTAAGTTCAGACTCCATTGCAACCTGACACACCTTAAAAACTTTGCTCTCACTAGCATCACCGCGGTCTACCTCATTTACTTCAGGAAACTCATCACTTACAACCACGTTGCTTTCTTCCTCAAACATACACACTTTCATCTGTTTGTCAGTCTTAGACACCTTATACGTAACCTGAACTTCTCTATCCTGCCAAAATAAACATATCCTGCCAAAATGAAAATCTAATTTAACTTGATATAATGATAACCATTCCGCACCAAGAATCACCGGATATAATAAATTTGGAACTGCCAAACAGGGCTGAAATTTAACTAACTCACTAATGTTAATTGGAACTGCGACTTGCTTACATATTTTCTGAGACCTACTACCTACAGCTGTGACAATGAAAGTGGACTTAACTGGAATTATATCAACATGAATACCTCCTCTCATTACATCTTCCAAAAATCTTAAATTTATACAAGAGTTTTCGCTTCCACTGTCCAATAAAACATCAACTTCTTTACCCCACACATTAAGTTTAATTACTGGTGACATAATCTCATTCTCAATATTGTCTAAATTTCCACCATTTAGGTCATAAAGCAGTTCTTCTCTAACATCTATATTAAAATCTCCTAAATACTCAATATTCCTAGGACATTGAACTGCAATCACTTCGGGCTGTCTGTTGACCTCACTGCAACCCGTTATTCGTTTAAATTAGGCCTACCTGCCCCTGATGTAGATTGTTGTTGTTGTTGTTGACCTGTACGTCTGTCTGGCCTAGTACCTTCCCCTACTCTGTTCAAATTCTCGTTCCTCGTATTTGCTGTGCGTCCCCCATTGTCAAGTCGTCTTTCGTAATTCGCATTCCTGCCTTGTTCTCTTCCCCTCTCTCTCTCACCCTGCCCGAAATTATCTCCTCTACTTATTGGCTTGCGTTCGGTCCTACTATTTTCAAGAGAGTCAAAGTTTTCCAATAGCTTCTCGAACCCGTCAATAGTAGTAATATTCTGCATGAAGAATGCTTCTTTAATTAGATCAGGAAAATGCCTTAATAATGTTTTAATTACCTGTGATTCAGTCTCTAAACCTTCTAAATTCTGGCATATAAGTACATGCGCTAAGAAATACTCTGTGTACGAAACACCATCTCTCCTTTGGTACTTTCCAAAAATAATGTTACATCTTTCTCTTTCTTGCACATTTTCATTCCTGTACTTGGCTATGAACTTCTCTTTAAATTTTCTAAAACTAGTCATCTGGTATTTATACACACTGAACCATGACCTTGAATCCCTAACAAAAGATTTATCTAGCATCTCAAGTACTTGTTCCCATTGAACGATCCTCTCTTCTAAATCTTTAGCGAACTTCTTTTCTACTGTTTTTAAGAATTCCATTGGGTTATATGCCTTGCCTGTGAATACTGGCAAATCTGCCTCTTTAGTTAGAAATCTACTTAAATTTCCTATTTGTACATTACCGCTATTTGTTGCTATTTGCTTCTGACATCTCTGCAATTTCTCCTCCATTTTATCTGTTTTACTCGCTACTTCTTCACTGATACTGTTCAATTTACTGTTAACCTCTTCCCTAATTTCTTGATTATCGCTCTCTAGTTTATTTTCTAAATTACCTATTTTAGCAATATTATTATCACACTTGACCTTCATACTGTTGACTTCTCCTTCTAAGTCAACCCTAACCTTACTACATTTAATTTTCACTTCCTCGTCAATTTTGTCAACTCGCTCCGACACTTGTTGCATTCTGGCATCAACCTTAAGTGACCATGATTCCTCCACCTCACTAATCCTGTTTTCTAACTTATTGTGAAATTCTCGGCCTACTTCTTTAATTTGTCTATTGAAGTTCTCTGTGGCTTCATCAAACCTATTACCTTGTTCATCTAGCTTCTTACTCTGCTCAGAGAACTTAAGATCTATTGCTTTTTCTAGTTGATCGCTACGCACGTCAAATTTCTTACTCTGTTCCTCTAACTTCTTACTCTGTTCAGTTATGAGCATCGTCAGGTTTCGAAGCCAGGAAGGATTCTCCCCCTCATTACTCTGGATGGTTGTAGCCCCGTCTTGTTTATTTTCCTCAGTTTCCTGATTTTCGCTTACTTTTGACATCTCATCATTGGTACCCTGCACATCTAATTTTGACATTTTAACTGATCTTATAATACTACGGTTTCTCAAATGTATATTCCCCAAATTATCCCTGTTACTCATTACCCAAAAAACAACTCATCAAAAGAACACTCCTAATTTATAACCGTAGTTCCCTAACTTGATATATGCCTCTCTATTGAAAAACTCGGAATGAATGCAAAGAGTACTCGTTTATATCGTACATGAAAACAACTATAAACTTTAACATACTTGAAATAAACTGGATTTATACATAATATCCATTCACTACAGTACGATATTTCGTAGCCCCACATTGGTTGTGCCATTTGTAACGGCTACCTTTATCGTTGGATATCGCTCTACAAGTTGGGCGATCATTTATAACGTTTCTACAGATATTACACTCAAGACTCCTTAAAACCACCTCATCGTTCTTATTTAGCATTGGCCTGTCTAGACAGACGACATACACTTTATTAATTTAGATTTACTGGGCGCCAGTTATCGTAGAGATAACACATTAAAATTTTATTTAGCCACGGCCGCTCCCTTCGTTGAGCCAAGATCTATCATCGGAGCGTATGGCAATAAACTTGCTCTATGAGATACTCTTTGCATTCCAACTATCCTATATATTCAACTCCCAATGAACAAGACATTTTAACTAATACTGGTTTATTTACAACAAAATTATTAATAACATTTGATCTGAGGTTTCGAGCTGTGTATAATATGTGCATTAATATTCCCTAATTGCTAGGCAATATTGACTGTCTTCTCGCTAGCGCTGATCTTCTGTGTTGATAATAACTCGGTCCACATACCTGGTGCCTTGTGGTTCAAAGTCCATCTCGTTGGTCTGCTTGTAGGCTAATTTGAGATCTTACGCCAACACGCGTTTATTGACCTTTGAAAACATATGTTTTCACTTTGCTAACTGTACTTCGTCTAGTTGTTGTGGTTGTTGTTGTTGTTGCTGCTGCTTGTTTCTGAGTTTGATCACCATGGTAAGCAAATTTGAACAAACCAGGCTAATTGAATTCACTAAGTCCCATCTCACTGAGGGACTGACAGAGTCTACGACTCACAAAGTCAGTGAGTGAGTGCGTGATCGAATAAGTGAATGACAGAATAGAATCTATAGAATAGCCAGTGCTGAAGTCGCGCTGGGCTTTTATACACTCTGAATGGTCCCGATGTTTCGCGGCATAAATTTGCCCGTGACCCATCAGACCAATTATAGCAAAGCATTTCTTAGTCCTCAAGCGACGCTGAAACTTCTCCGAGCGGGAATACATGCCCGCGTACTTCAAATATTCCACTCAGAACCCGCTATTCCTCTCGTTGCGCATATATATATTCCGCCCAAATCTTTCTCCAAGCCCTTGTCTCCAGTCAGCGTGGCTTCGTTCCAGAAATACATTTTCTTGCAATATGTTGCTTCACCGTCCGTAACTTCTTCCAACCATGCCCGTCCTGTCTTTACAATTTAACTAATAAAACAGCCCTAGACCTCTATAAAAACCCTGTTTCTTAATCTAAGCATTTGACAATATTATATATGATTATGGTAATGACGTGAATGTGGTATGGCCCCTCCCTTGATATTAATGGGTGAATAAAACGATAAAACTTTGATATTTCAATAATAATAATAATAATAATTTGTACCGTAATCAAGATTACGTTACACCTCTGTCTTGTATAACTTCCGCCTGGATCCCATCCTCTCCTGGGCTTTTGTTCTTCTTTAGCCTCCTCATTTGATTCTTGATTTCTTCCAGCGTAGGTGGTTGGTAATCTGAATCCACATTAGCTGGGCAATGGAAAATCACATTTGAGGATCTCACTGAAATACTGTTTCAATGTCATGTTGATGTCAAGTTCTAACAATCTAACATGGCGGTAATCCGAAATATTTATACGGTTCCTAATATATGCGAATCTATTACAACAATCAAGATGAAATTTTGTATGTGTATAGAGGCTATGAACGTAAGTTCGCCTAAGGGCCTTTCAACAACCTTTTGAATAGAAATCTAACATGGCAGCGACGCAAATTTTAGATCGTTATACGGACTATTCCTGGGAATTAATTATCCGATCGCACTGAAACTTAGCTCGGAAAATCTTCAATTAAGGCCCAATGTATATAGACGTCTAATTTAGTTCAATTTTTATGAGAACTTAAAAAGTGGTGGCTGTGTAAAAAATTTAAAATCACGTTCATATTTCTCGTGTCATAAACAAGCGATAAAAATGCAGGTTGGTATATTGAGTCATGATTATAATATAATTATCTGATGGCACATAATTCTATAGCATAAGTATATAAAACAATCAAACTTGGCGTCCATAAGACACATTTCAGTGGTTCTCAATATCTCCGAAACTATTTAAGCAATGGAACTGAAATTTTGCATGCTGCTTCGAAATTTCACGATAATTGTGCTATTATATCACAAGTTAAATATATTCAAGTCTTAGGATTACGCCCAGCTGCCATCGTGAACGTATAAAGTTGCTGTTCTTTTGTCTCGGTCATAGCAAACCACATAGTGGGCTCCACAGTACTGTCAATTTCCATTGTTGTATCTTAATAACCCTGTGAGTTATTCATAATGATATTCTATATTTTTAAGATGCCCCCCGCGTGTTGTTTTCAATGTGTTGTTGTTATCAGTATTATGGTGAATTTATCCAAGGTTCCTTATATGGTACACCTTTCTTAAGTTTCGTTTTAATTCCACAATTTCATTCTGAATTATTCACTATTTCAGTTTAATATTACGCTTAGCCCCCCATCATGAAACATTGAAAGTCACTGTAATTTTGCTTTAGGCATACGATACTCCATACAGGTTTCTAACTTGTCATTAATTTTCATTTTTGTAGTTATAAACATAGAAAGTTATTTATTTTAAAATTATGAACTTTCACGATGGCCACCGCGCGCTATATTCACTATGTAGTGATGAAACGAATAGCTCCGGACAGGGTTTTGTGAAGGGTTGCATCAAACAAGTCTAAGGACTGAAGTCTCAAACACACGCCATAAGCTATGTGTTTTACTATTTAATATTTAAGTGTTGTATTGATGTATTGTAGATAGTGACCCGTCATGTGAATAAGACACATGTTTTACAGCGCTAGAAGTGTATTGATGTGAGTTTTTGTGAGCAGCAATGAAAGCTTTGGTCATATATATGACACTTTGGCAACTTTAGATGTTATTTTCACGTTTATTGTCTAAGATGACTAAAATGTTTGTACATTGTGTTTTCAGTTTGAAATTGTCGTCAAATGCGACATCTTAAGAGGGCGCTAAAGTCAGCCGGCCGGCCGCTCGTGGCAGGCTCTGCTTATAGCATTGAGAGAGAGTTAAAATCTACGTTTTAAATAGGTCAATGGCTGAAATTAAACAAAACTTCACTTTTAAATCACGTAAATACCTTCAATAGCACGTATCAAACTTTTCAAATGAGATTTCATTGATAATAACATTTTGTATCATTGAAACTGAGAAGCAATTTTCCCATTATGCAAGGCTTTTTTTCCACCGATTTTACTTCAGAAAATAAAAATCAATGTGAATGTCAAAAGTGATGAAAAGTTACGTGGTTGTAAAGGGTATTTGCTTAAGAATGCTTCTATAGAGATGAATCTTGCTTTTCCCCTGCGTGTTTCTATAAAAGAAGCAGTTTTTAATGCCCTACACTTTCAGTCGTAATGCTGCTGCCGTAGAAGTTTGCTACTTAGCCGCAAGAGCGCAGGCGTAACGGGTCGGTAAAGCAGAGTGGCGAGTTATTTTAGTGCTGAGAACAAGATTTACAGCTGATGTATTGGATTCATTGAATAGGATTCTGCTGTGTTTACTTCCGTTTTTTAAACGAACTGTTAGTAGGTTAATCTTCTGTATACAGTGTTATTAATTCAACTAATTTAAGTATAATTTATTGTGAAACATTTTTTTATCATACACTTATTAATTAAAAGTACAGGGTCCTTCTTTTATCCATCTAGCAAAGTTCGTTATTGTTGTTTTTAAGGGGCGGAACTGCGTGGTCATCTACCCATGTCCATCTAGCAACAAAGCAGCGCTATATCTCTCGCAATGAGTCACCCGGCTACGCATGCATTTTGCCGCTGCGCGGCTATGTCGCTAGACCGAAAAAAGTACCCTGTATACAAATCATATCTATTGTGATTTCACAGTATTGTCCTACAATAATACTCTGGTAGTTTCTTATATTTTAACTAATAATGAACCCAAAGTACAGTATAAGATAAGCGTAGCACTAAAAATATGAGGAAACTCATGACGAGAAAAAGCTACTCATGGAAAGGAGTGACATCATAGCAGCGAGAACTGTATTTTTGAGGCTACCGGTACCGTAATGTACGAGATCGGTGAATCAGGGACATAAGTTACTGCATTTATTACCTTGATGAAGCGTAATGTAAGTCAAAACTATACTAAAAAATGAGCGACGTTTCCGGAGGACTGGAAGTTTTGGTTAGGACGTTCGGCTCGAAATGCAACGTCAATCGTAGGCCAATTTTTAATGGATATTTCATTTGTTCTTTTTTTAAAATTGATTTTCGATTTTATAAGAAGGATGGAGTGTGATGAATATACTAATCATAGATGAATACCATTGAGGAAAGAACCGGAAGGAAATGCCTTCGCTGCGCTGGCTAGTGCAATATAATGTTTTGTTGTTTGAGTTTTCAGTCATTCGACTGGTTTGATGCAGATCTCCATGCTTTCCTGTCCTGAGATATAATATAATATTAATAAACTCAACCCGCAACAGAATTTCATGGATACAACTTACAACGGTTCAGCGCAATTGATACTGTAACTTTCAAGTATGGTAAATAATAGGCCTACTATATTTTTATGCTTCCTGGTATGTTCTGTTTTGTCGATTCGTACCACCATAGGCACTACACGCCATTATTAGGGGGAAAACTCCGAAATAACCATGCACAATGCTCTGCCGCATTCAATTCACAGAACACTAAGTAACGCCCACTTTGGACTCAGCGCTTTGCTTCACTGACACGAGCTCTGGGCAACTCCTCTCGTTCTTTCCTCCATGACAAATACATGAAATACCAAATATTTTGACACAACATGAAAACTTATCTAATTCTAACGTTTGAAAGAATTTTGGCAGTTTCCCGTATTGAGTAAAACATGAAATATTTGCGAACAGATGAGTATTTTTCTACAATTGAGTGTTCCTTAATATATTCAGTTTCCCAATTCTATACAATGCTATACAAGCATGGCCACCCGCAGGATTTCTTTCCGGGGGGAGGGGAGGCAAGTTGTATTTTTCATTTCTTTACCTACCTGTCACTATCTGATGATGATACGTACCTCCGCCCCGCAATTTAGTTTCATTTCTTACTTGCTTCCTGTTATTCATTATTTGGCTGCTCTAAAACCGTCGGGTTCATATCTTCATGGCATGAATGGGAGGAGTCTTTTTTTCTTTCTTTTGTGTTCTTAAGAACAAGTAAAATAAAAATCAAGCAGTTCATTAAAATAGTAATGTTAATCCAGTTCGCCGATTTTCTAAATAACTGGAGATATTTTCAAATAATCCCAAATTACTAAGTTAAATAAAACTGTGGAATTATCCCTACATCTAAATCAGTTAACTATCAGTATCCTCAATTTATAAAATAAACAGGTGTGACAATGAACAGTCGAAATATTCTCGGGATTCCAGGCGGGGCACATGGCCCCTTCTTGCCCCCTCCCCTACGGGCGTCCATGTAAAGCCCTATGCGGATGCGGTAATCCGCAACATTTTTCGCCATGCATATATGGTTTGCATGGCTGTGCGGATATCGAATAAGCTGCGGATAATGTTTCGAGTAAATTTGCGGATAGCTTTTAGGATACAATTCGAACATGTTGAAATTCATTACTAGGACCCGGATGTCTATGAGATGACATATTTTTTTTCTGTTATGTTATTTTCATGATTATTTCAGCTAATCTCATTCAAATTAAGTCATTAAGCATAATTAACACTCCGAACTGAAAAGGGTTGCAATTCTGGCTGTGTAACATTCATTTTAAACATAGAATTTGACATACCAAGCCTAAAGGAACGACTTTCTTCTCAAATGTGTAAATGTGTTGCTTTAATGCGTTATGCTTTATCTAATTAAAATATTATAGCAATGCCAGTAGATTCGGATAACAAACGTGCGGATGCGGGGCGGATGCGGATAACGCTTTGTTTACCGCGGAGGGCTCTACCCATGAGTTCAAGCGTAGTTCCGCAAATAGTCGCTGAAAGAGCAAGACAGCGCGGACACAGGTCCGACGAGAAGGAGGGGCAAATGGGGCTACAGCCCTGGGGCCCAAGCTTACTGAAGGGCCCGAAAGAGAAAACTACGGCTTCTTAATTGCTATATCAGTCTTTTAAATATAAGTCCAAGCAAATTCTTGAAAGGTAAAGTGAGTAAACTTTAAACCAATGGTGATCCTTGGGCCGTTGTAGAGCGAATACGTTGGGTCCAATTTCAGTTATTTCTAAAGAACTGTTATTTACCTAGGTATATACTGTAGTCTATTGGCAGAAGGTAAAATTTTAAGCGATACAGTGCTAAAGGCAACTTAGAAAATGTAAGCACGCTACGAATTTTAAAAGTACAAAATTCACGAATGAATATAACATGAGATTATGTCCCCGCAAAAGGCCTGTATGGTGAAAAATCAGTAAGTTGAATAGCTTCCCTTTCCCATTTAATTTCACATAACCAAATATTGAAATTTTAATTTATTTTAAGAAAAAACATGAATATTAGGATTTCAGGGAAAGAACACAAATGTGGGGTGGCAGTTAATACAGTGGGGCCCAAGTTCGCTCTTTATCGTCGCGGCCCTGCGTGGACATTGTGTAGTTTTGGTACAACCCAATTGTGGGCGCACGTGAAATCAAATGTTGCAAAAAAAAATACATTCCGAATAGCAGACGTTGAGAGAATTACGAACGAAACGACGATTGACACCATCACAACATGCGCTTGGGTAGGTTGCGTAAGTCCTGCCGAAAGACTGAGGGAAGAAAACTGAGAAGTCGGTTGAGTGGAGGTTGAATACTTACTGACTTGCTTCATAGCAATTAGCAACGCTGCGGGACGAGCAGTCTGGCGACATCGCAGTGAGTGTCTCTGTCTCTTTATGTCCAAACCGCTCTCTCTCTCACCTGCCACCGTACGCGCTCTACTCTGTAGCATGGTCGGTAATGCAGATTACGCGACAATAGCGCTCACCTCTCAGGTGGCCATTTCTGGAAATAAAAGGCGATTCATGACCCTAGTTTCGCTCCCTCTTAATGTTGCGTGGAAACCAAAATCTATTTCGTCCATCACACTGAGAATTGAATTAATTGACGGAAGAGTTCTGAGGTAGAGAGTGGACTATTAATACAATATATGAAATTAGATTATATCGTATTACTAGCTGAAACCGGCATGCGTTGCAATGCCAATCAAAGTAAGTGTTGGCGTTGTAATTTTGTTTAATGAAGTGCTTTTGGATACATAATATGTTTTTCTTTCCCCGTTAACTGCCTCTAAACTATTGTAAAAAGGATTTACTAATTCAGAAACATTTGTGGGAGCGGATGAATGCTATATGAACGCTTACGGGACTTCGTTGAAACGATTCGCACGCTGTCACTCATTTGTTGAATCTACTCGTGCGCTACCTATGGTAATATGGATTTACTAAATTAGAAACCTTTGCGGGAGTGTACACAACAATTCACCAAAGTTTTATCGCAATAGGATGAGTGGTAAATGAACGCATACAGGATTTTGTTGAAACGATTCGCGTGCCATCTCTCATTTGTTAAATCTACTCGTACGCTACCCATTTCAAAATGGATTTACTAATTCAGAAATCTTTGCAGGAGTGTACTCAACAACTCACCAACGTTTCATCGCAATCGGATGAGTGGTAAATGAACGCATAAAGGACACACATACATACAAACTATCACGTAACATTAATTTTTATATAGAGACAAGCTGTACCCGGCATGCTTTGCAATGCCAATCAAAGAATGTGTTGGCATTGTAATTTGGTTTCTTGAAGTGAATTTGGATACACAATTTTTTCTTCAATTTCCGTTAACTGCCTCTAAGCTATCGTAAAATGGATTTACTAATTTCGAAACATTTGTGGGAGAGTGCGCAACAACTCACCAAAGTTTAATCGCAATCGGATGAATGGTATATGAACGCAGATGGAACTTTGCTGAAACACCTCACGCGTCGTCACTCATTTGTTGCATCAACTCGTGCGCTACCTATTGTAAAATGGATTTACTATGTCAAAAACCTTCCCTGGCCTATACACAACAAATCATCAAAGATTCATCGCAATCGGATGAATGGCATATGAACGCTTACGGGATTTTGTTTAAGCGATACGCGCGCCGTCACTCATTTGTTGAATCAACTCGCGCGCTACCAATTGTACAATGGATTTACTAAGTCTGAAACCTTCCCTGCAGTGTGCACAACAACTCACCCTAGTTTCATCACAATCGGATGAATGGTACAGGGTGGCGCACGAAATGTCATACATCGAAAATGGTTTATAAAATGTGTAAATCTGGGATCACAACCATGTCCTTTCGTGCAGAGAACCCTTATTTCATGCGTGATTCGACAGACAGCAGCACATGTCGCGCATGCGTACCGGCTTCCAGTTATACAGCATGGCGGACAAAGGGAGGCTGACGCGCGAACAGGAGGTGAAAAGTGTTATTTTATGCGGAAACTAAGAGTGTGTAACTCGGACTCAGGAAAGGTTTCGTGTTCATTTCCGTACCCGGTGGGCTCCCTGCCGGCAGACGGTGTATAGACTGGCCAGCCAATTTGAAACAGAAGGCAATATACTGGAGAGAAAACGAACCCGTCTCATGCCAGTCCGCTCACCGGATAATATTGCTGCTGTGAGAGCGGCTGTGGCTCGGAGCCCCTCCAAATCCTCCAGAACTGCCTGTGTTCAGCTGGGCATCTCTCGTCGGTCAGTTCAGACAATACTGCAGTCTGAGCTTGACCAATTCCCATACAAAATGACAACAGGTCAGAAACTCACGGCGCTTGACAATCAACGGCGAGTACAGTTTGCTGGGTGGTCTATTGCAGAAGGTGATCCCGTACTGCACAACACATGGTTCAGTGATGAGGCATACTCAATGGTGCTGTGAACAAACAGAATGTCCGATTTTGGGCGAAAGAACGGCCTTCTATTTTGCACGAGGTTGAAAGTCATGGTGTGAAAGTGTGTGTGTGGGCTGCAAATTCCAGTCATGGAATTATTGGGCCAATCTTTATCAATTACACAGTCAACAGTGCGCGTTACATGACACGTTGCAAATCAGTTTCCTTCCACAACTCTTTGCATCACGACTACCAATAGAGACACAATGGTTCATGCAAGATGGAGCTCGTCTGCACACAGCAAATGTCGTTCTGTACTTCCTGCATGAACATTTCTGGCCCCGTGTGATGCCCCCATCGATATCCCGAACGCTTTCAGAGCGGCTCAATCTGGCCACCACATAGCCCCGATATTAATCCCTGCAACTTCTTCCTGTGGGGATATTTGAAGGAGACAATCTACCGCCAGAAACCAGAAAATGTACTGCAATTGCAAGCGGCCATTATGACTTTCTTCCGAGGGTTGAGTGAGGACATGTGTCATAGAGTGGTCACAAACATGCAGGTTCGTCTCGAAGCTGTTGTATGCCGAGAAGGTGGGCATATTGAACATGTCCTGAATACTGACTAATCATGCACATTTCAGTGAATGTTGTAATGCCGTTCTTTCTTAAATATGTTGTATATTAAATATTCTATAAACAATTTCCAGTGTATGACATTTCGTGCGCCACCCTGTATATGAACGCAGATGGAACTTTGTTGAAACGGTTTGTGCGCCGTCACTCATTTGTTGAAACTACTCGTGCGCAACCCATTATACAACGGATTCACTAAATCAGAAACGTTCCCTGCAGTGTGCACAAAAACTTACCCAAGTTTCATCGCAATAGGATGAATAGTAGGCCTATATGAACGCATACGGGACTTTGTTGAAGCGATTCGCGTGCCTTCACTCATTAGTTGAATCTACTCGTGCGCTACCTATTGTGCAATGGATTTTCTAAGTCAAAAACCTTCCCTGGACTGTGCACTACATCTCAGCCAAGTTTCATCGCTATCGGACGAATGGTAGAACTATATGAACGCGTACGGTACTTTGTTGAAACGCTTCGCGCGTCGTCGCTCATTTGTTGAATCTACTCGTGCGCTACCTATTGTAAAGTATATTTGCTAAGCCAGAATCCTTCCTTAGAGTGTACTCAATATCTCACCCAAGCGTCATCGCTATCGGACGAATGGTATATGAACGCATACGTGACTTTGATGAAACGCTTCGCGCGTCGTAGCTCATTTGTTGAATCTACACGTGCGCTGCCTATTGTAAAGTGGATTTACTCAGCCATAAACCTTCCCAAAAGTGTACACAACATCTAACCCAAGTTTCATAGCTCTCGGACGAATGGTACATGAATGTATACGGGACTTTCTCGAAACGTTTTGCGTGTCGTCACTCATTTGTTGAATCTACTCGTGCGCTATCTACTGTGAAATGTATTTACTCACCCAAGTTTCATTGATATCGGACGAATGGTGTATGAACACATACGGGACTTTGTTGAAACGGTGTGCGCGTCGTCGCTCATTTGTTGAATCTACTCGTGCGCTACCTATTTTACAGTGGATATACTGAGCCAAAATTCTTCCTTAGAGTGTACTCAATATCTCACCCATGTTTCATTGCTATCGTACGAATGGTATAAGAACACATACGGGACCTTGTTGAAACGCTTCGCGCGTCGTCGCTCATTTGTTTGATCTACTCGTGCGCTACCAATTGTAAAGTGGATATACTAAGCCAGAATCCTTCTTAGAATGTACTCAATATCTCACCCAAGTTTCATCGCTATCGGCCGAATGGTATATGAACGCATACGGGACTTTGTTGAAACGCTTCGCGCGTCGTCGCTCATTTGTTGAATCTACTCGTGCGTTATCAAATGTTAAATGGATTTACTAATCCAGAAACCTTCCCTGGAGTGTACACAACATCTCACCAAAGTTTCATCGCTATCGGACGAATGGTATATATATAGGAGCGCATACGGGACTTTGTTGAAACGCTTCGCGCGTCGTAGCTCATTTGTTGAATCTAATTATTGTGCGCAGCCTATTGTAAAGTAGATTTACTAAGCCAGACACCTTTCCTCGAGTGTACACAACATCTCACCCAAGTTTAATCACAATCGGACGAATGGTATATGAACGCATACTGGACTTTGTTGAAACGTTTCGCGCGTCGTAGCTCATTTGTTGAATCTAACCGTGCGCTGCCAATTGTAAAGTAGATTTACTAAGCCAGACACCTTTCCTGGAGTGTACACAACATCTCACCCAAGTTTCATCCCTATCGGACTAATGGTATATGAACGCATACGTGACTTTGTTGAAACGCTCCGTGCGTCGTAGCTCATTTGTTGAATCTACTCGCACGATGCCTATTGTAAAGTGGATTTACTAAGCCAGAAACCTTCCCTGAAGTGTACACAACATCTAACCCAAGTTTCATAGCTATCGGACGAATGGTATATGAATGCATACGGGACTTTGTTGAAACGCTTTGCGTGTCGTCACTCATTTGTTGAATCTACTCGTGCGCTATCTACTGTGAAATGTATTCACTGAGTTAGAAACCTTCCCTGGAGTGGAAACAACTTCTCACCCAAGTTTCATCGCAATCGGTTGAAAGGTTTACGAACAAATACGGGACTGTTTCGAAATGCTTCGCGCTTCGCCGCTCATTTGTTTGAATCTACTCGTGCGCTGCCAATTGTAAAATGGATTTACTAAGCCAGAAACCTTCCTTGGAGAGTAATCAATATCTCACCCAAGTTTCAGCGCAATCGGATGGGTGGTGTATGAACGCATAGGAGACATACACACCCACACACCCACATACATACTATCAAGTAACATTGAATTTTATATAGAGAGATATCCACATTATTGATATATTTGTCGATGAAAGAGCTCCACACGGCAGAACTGTTGAAAGTACTTTGAAATGGAATGTCACTGCTACCAGTATAAATAAGTCCACTGTACAGAATTAAAATGCAATTCCGTTGTGACTATACTACATTTGCTGGATCCCTTGTTTTGTTGAGAAGGCTGCTGCTTGGAGCTTACTCACTGGCTCGCACAAGTGTGAGCTACTTGTTTTAGCGAGGCTGGGTTAATTAAAAATTCACGCTACGCTGACCTTGAGGTGCATGAAACATAAAAGTTGTGAGTGTGTGCGGAGAGGGGAAGGGGATGAGTGGAATAAGCGAACATAGTAGGTTAGTCACTCAAATTGTTTCGTGAGGTAACAGATGGAAACAAAATAACACACATTCAACGTACGTTATCCACAGAGCACTGCAGCGGAGGCTGGAGTTGACGACAACTTTCGTAGACAACAATACCATAACATGACTACATTCTGTAAATTCGAAAATAATTGAGGCGTATAAATACAAACCCCACAAGTTTTACTTTTGCTTGGAAATGAGTTACACACACTAAAGAGAGCTCGCTGATGGAGTCTTCCGTTATACTATCCGTTCATATAAAGGTCCTGATAGTGCAGTACTCTGTTAATATCGTGCTCACAGAAAAGTGACGAGATGATCAGCATGGTTGGATTTTATTTTCCCAATGGCGCTGTATTTGTGGAATATCCTGCAGATAATTATTAATTAGTTTACACAGTATATCTCAATTTAACATCATCATTTATGTGTTTGCAATATGTGACAACTACACATGATATTTTGGTCTATAAAGCATAATAACTCACATTCCTATATGGACGCCGGTTTAAAAGCAAACACCAATTTCCAGAATTTAACTAAATATTTCTAGAAAATTATACATTTTCCGGCCAAAAATATTAAATACGGTGAATAAGAAACATTTACAGAGTATCTGAAGAAATGAATGGAGGATGTTCAATGAAAACCCTCCTTTCTACTTTCTGAAATTATAACGAAAGTTGTTGCCGGTTTTTGCATTTTTACTCCTCATTGGATCAAATGTGCAATGAAATACCGTATTAGATTCTCATCAAAATGATTACAGGCGCATTGTTGTGGTAGTTGTGTTGCTTTATAACTGGGGCCATTTTAGTCACCAAACTTTGTTATTTATTTCAGTAGGGAATTCGCATTCCATCCTACGTACTTTTAGTTACTATAGTAGCTTTTGTGACTTATTTATTAGGCTTGGGGCTTGAATAGGTAATACTGGATAACGAATAACGAAACGTCCCAGAATATTCCTGGAGTAAGTTTAGAATTTCCCGATAATTTAACCACGTTAGCAATGTTTATTTTAAGAGTTTCGATTTCAACCTCAAACCCACTGGCCATCATGACTTATTTTAAGGCTTTTCCCTTGTGAGAAAGAGATCCCTGGTAGAAATCTACCTTCTTGCAAAGTTTCGTAATTGTACATCAAATAAATTGTGAGTTCTCAATTTTTTTGACGTACGTTCTCTCAAAATGAAGGCTGGTAATATATGCCGTGTGGTAGTTCTATGACAGATGCTAACGACCTATCTCATATGATACGACTCGAAGACGAAGTTGAGCGTTGTTTGCTCAATTATATTCTGAGTTATTGATTCGAATAATACACTCTGCCACCATCTTCAATATATGTTGGCGACACTGGAAAATGGTTTCTAATATTACAAAATTGTTACTTACTCTACTTTTTACAAGATAGCCACGCGTGGTGATGCCTCAATGGGCCTTGCTGTTTAAACATAAAAGTATAGGATTAATTGTTTTTTTCTTTTTAGTTTTAAATATATGATCAATATTTTTATCACATTGTGGGTCATGTACCGAAAGCTATTATGTACATTATATGAGAAATAATTTTAGATGGTGGGAGAGTTTTGAAATGGAAAGGATCAGCGGAATACATGGCAATAGGCTATTTCGTTCTGCAGAGAGCTACTTGTAATTTATGTAATATAGATTTATGAGACCACCTTTTGCTCGTGCGTGCAATTTCAAATATTTAAAGTGATTTCTTTGGTGATCTTATTATCCTACATTGGTGACACTTGGCCTAGCCATGTGAGACAACTTGTGAGTGATGAAAGATTTGATTAAAGACAGAGTGAACTTGTACTATAATACTGCACAACCATTTTACTATACTGAAATATAATTTTTATATTTCTTATCTGAAATGATTAGAACATTTGGATATTCATTTTTGTGTTTGAAATTGTGACTTTATCACAATGTAGGTGAGTTAGCCGAGGTCGTTGCGGCATGACTGTTGGCAGTCGCTCACATCCGGGAGGCGAGGAGGTTCGAATCCCCCCGCCGGCAACCTTGAAGATGGTCTTCTGTGGTTTCCCATCTTCCTTCCAGGCAAATGCCGGGGTTGGTCCTTAACTATAGGCCACAGCCGCTACCTTCCAACTCCTCGACCCTCCCTTCCAACTTTCCTCCCCAACGGTACTTGTAGCTCACCCATTGGGTGTCCGTCTCGAAGCAGCTACAAAACTGGCGAGCCGAACATGTCCTCGGACACTCCCGGCACTAAAAAGCCATACGCTAAAAAAAAAAAAAAAAAAAAAAATCACAATGTAGATCATGTTCCAAAATCTATTTAGTCCATCATATGGAAAATCCTTTTGTTAGGCAGGAAAGTTTATAAATGGAAAAAATCAGTGGAATGAATTAAAATGAGCTTTTTTGTTCTTAACGGGAATACTTGGGTATTACTTTCCTCTTTGCACTAGTTTGATGTATTGAGCCCGTATGAACTCATGTTGGTAATCATTTCTTATGATACATATTTGTCATCCGCCACTGATCTACAGAACGCACTCTGGAATCTTTGAGCTAACTCTCATCTTTATTCTGACTTTGCTACTGCATTCCAATGAAATTCCTGGAAGCACGCATTTGTATTTTCATTTTGGATATTTAATGATTAATGAATTGTAATTCTGCATATTTTACCACATTATGGTGGCGTTATAATGTATTAATACCCTGGTATGCTATTTTTCATCGCAGATATGCCAACGAGGGTTAAATAGTCGCTATATGACTTATTATGTTCCTTCTGGAACTCGGGACATCGTACAATGTGACGACACAACTACTGACACTGTCATGTCTGGTTGACGTGTTTATGGGGAGAGTCCCCTAAGCATAATTGTGCAGTTTGAAGAAGTGAACTTTGGTGCACGCAGCATTTACTAAAATGTGCGGAAATTATTGTCAAACGCCGTGCTGGTGTGCGGAAGTGTATAGGAATAATACTTATCGTGAAAACTTGAATATTTCACCAGCACATGGTATTTCCACGCTACCACATCGTGCCATTTTGGTTCCACGAAGTGTGAAAAATCTGACTGCAAAGTCCGTGAGTATTGTATAATTTCGAGTAGATCTGCATTATTTCATGTATTGAACAGGAACAAGTTTTGGTACATTCTAGAGTGAATGATTCCGACAATTTTCGACGATTGTGTTATTAAGTACTAACTTCAGTGAGTAGAACACCACCCGTGTGTTCATAACGCATGTGGCAGACACAAGGGAAATTTTGTACAGTCTGCAAACAAGTGTAGAACCAGTGTTGCATCTGGAAATAATCATCACGCAATCTAAATTCAGTGATGAAATTGGCCCACAACGAATCACTATGAATTTCCCTAATCACCACGTGGACGACTTGTACATCTTTGCTAGTATGATGTACGTGATGGAGTAAACCATCCCATGTGTGGGATTATGAGGCCAACGACCTTACCATGAGGAGGAAGAAGAGGCGCTGATCCAATAAGGATGGACGAGGATAACCCTAATACCATGGAGATGATGAACCCCTAAATCCCAGGATAAAATGAGGTCCAGCTCGTTGGATGAGTGAGTCCTGTAATTCCTTTACTGTTCAGGTTCTTGTTTCAGTAGACTTGATTTAACCCTACTTTTATAGCAACCATTAGGCAGGATTTTGACTAATACCAACTTTAAACCATGTTTTTCTATTTAGCTTTGGACAGTCTGGTCAGATTTCAAATTGTTAGACGCCCTGTGGTATCTCTATGCCGGTTAATTAATGGCTACGCCCACCCCGCAATTGTGAAAGTACCCACTAATTTGTCTCGGCTCTATGATCATTTTTCTTCAGCCTGTAGGAGCTGAATGTAATTTTAAGGATGGCAGCAGCATCCTATTAAAAGTTTAGACACCCCTTCTTTTCTTTACTCTCTGCTTAATTATTCAGCGTATCGTTTGGTGGAATGAAGTTTCAACCACCACCTTAATGAAGGATGTATTTTCTTTCAATATGGAGCTCAGAAGCTACATAATTCCAAGTTGGAATGAAATGAGAATAGGTACAGTTGTTTGGGAAACCCTGTGCCATGCTTAGCAAACATCTACGTATCATTTTGGACAACACAGGAAGTGTTAGTGTTGTCAAGTTAATTGTTATTTTTTGTCGAGGGATGACACCCACATTTTCCAATGTTAATAGAAGGCTTATAAATACACCTTCTGTCTGAAACGTTCGGTGAATGGGTCTATATTACGAACGGATTGTTGGCTTAACTGAAACAGCCATTACCATCCTTTGAAGTAATCCCCATGCATGGTTATGCACTTCTTAGAACAACTGTCTGGCATAGTCTTCCTGAGGAATAGCCTTCAGTTGGGTCGTCACATTACGTTGTATGTCCGAAATGTCCGAAAACCTCTGGCCCTTCAGGGCTTTTCGGCGACCCTGGACCCCGATACTCCATACTTTGACGCTTGCCTTCGAGGTCGCACCTCAGGTAACAGGTCTCATCATCTGTGACGTGACGATGGCTTTCAGGACCATTCAATTCCAAGGAACATTCACCCTTCTCACTGCCACCCGTCTAACATGTGTGCACGTTAGGTTGCATTAATTCACCCTTCTCATTGCCGCCTATCTTTCAGGTGTGCAAGGCAGGTTGCATAAATTCACGCTTCTCTCTTGCTTTCAATTTAGAGCTTTGACGACCCAAACTGAAGGCTATTCCTATAGAAGACTATGCCAGGAGTTTCCAGGACTTGTTCAGTCGTTCTCAGAAGTGCATGACCATCCACGGGGATTACTTCGAAGGATAGTAACGGCTGTTTCAGGTACCCAACAATCCATTCGTAATATAGCCCATTCACCGAACTTTTCAGACAGAGGGTGTAGTTGTGACACTCTCACGGTGAAACAGAGAGGAGTGTGGGGATATCTTCAGAAGGCAAAGCACACAGAGAGAGTTGCGATCTCTGTAATTTAGAATTGTTTGGTCTGAACTTCCATTTTTATTATTATGAACTAAATGCAAGTGTACAAACGTGAGTAAAGGACACGTAAACCAACGTATGATTATTTTGAGGCCACAGACAGGACTGTATTTAGTGAGCCCAGAATAATGTGAAGTGCATTTTGATTCTGGCGAAGCATAGCTTTGCGTGAACAATGTCACATATGAACTGAGGTTAGCACGACCCGATTAATTCAAGGTCGCGCCTTTGTTACGAGCTAACATTACCCATGATACGTGGTGCTTTCTGGTGAGACAAGACTGCATAAAGAAGACAATCCACGACGGATTCCAAGCGAAATATCTGTCTCAATGCTAAATTCACGCTACAAAATATAGGTCACAGCTGATAGCTGGTATTTGATAGGATGACGGTAATATCATAATTTTATTATGTAGTCGGTCATGCGCACGACTATATGAAAATGTTGTTTCATGAATTGGTAATTTACGAGTGGTGTATCCCTGTAATTTTGTATTGACCAGACCCTTGTATAAGGTTAGCAGTTGATGTTATTGTTGTGTCCGTGGAAAGACACGTTGAGGGGTAAGAGTGTATTCGCTCTTAACCAGTATAGGTGTTTTTCCGGTGGTCCATTTTTGATCACATTGAACCGAGGTATTTTGCGTGCCTGGAGAGCCGCATGTTTGGTGCTTTTTATAGCCCATGTCATTATGCTGACTATAGTGATAGTCACGTGTATTCTGTAAGCAACTCTTCAGAAGAGACTTGCAGTGGTATTCAGCATGTGTCATGACTGTCAACTAGGATTTAAATAATACAGTGAGGGAACTAACCGACGAAATAAACTGAAACAAAATCATGAAACCTATTTTTTTTAAACCGACGCTTTAAATAGTGATTAATTAATTTGTTGCTGATCTAAATTTGATCCTATCTTTTGATTGCTGACCGACGCATTGAGCTGACCATTTATGGATGGAATTGATTCTACGTTAGGACAGCTGACACTTTTGTGACTACGAAATCACTGGCACCCTTTTGTTCTTAACTTGTGGGCCGCTGTGATTTACGCGATGTTAGCCACAATTCTTACTGCGCTATTTCCAACATACAATACATGCATTAGATGACGATTAAGTGCAAAGAACATCCTATCTTGAAGGTTTACGGATCAAATCCCTGCAG
Source organism: Meconema thalassinum (assembly GCA_946902985.2). Lineage (NCBI taxonomy): Eukaryota > Metazoa > Arthropoda > Insecta > Orthoptera > Tettigoniidae > Meconema > Meconema thalassinum. Next base: position 1,396,473,657 of record OX336389.2, read on the forward strand.
GTTCATTTCTTTTACTTCGATTTTTTGCTATTTATTGATTTATAACTACTCACACGTTTTAATGTTAAGCATGTATAGTGTGTATTTGCAATCGTAAATACTATATATATACTTATAACACCACATATATCAACACTCGAATACAGCGATTAATATTCGTTGACCTTGATCCTCGGTAGAGTCTATTGTTGTTGTTGTTGTTGTTGTTGTTTTTTTGATGATTCTTTAGGGTTTTTGTGGCATCATGGTCGTGTAGCTCCGTTTATATGGGTGTGTGTAGAAGTTGTCTGTTAACCTGTGTCACTGTGATGTCTGTAGGCTTACTTGTGTGTGTATTTTTATACGGTATTCGGTAGGAAGCTGTTGTTGTTTCATTAAAAATGCATGGACATCCTGGCCATTTATTCCCGTGTAATTGGGTGAGTGTTGAATTTTGTATGATTACCTGTGTTACAGTGATGGCTGTATTAGAGTGTTTATATATAACTCAGGTTAGGATTCAATCAATCAATGTTTAATATCCGTAAAGCACGGTGCATTTCAACAAGTTACTACAGCCAGCATTCAATTATACTCCTTGAAAAGGACAAAGAGTTATAACTGTACCCATGCATTTAGGAGAAAGTAGGCTACATGTTCTTTACTGAGCCTCTTGTTGTTACTAACATGATAACACCACCTCGTTGCATAGTGGCTAGCATTCTTGGCTGTCACCGTGGAGGCTCGGGTTCGATTCCTGGCTCTGTCAAGAAATTTAATTCTGCTCCGAGGGTTGGAAAGGGGTACAGTCTGACTCGTGTGGTAAAACTGAGAAGAGGCGGGTTCTATTCCTACCTCAACCATCCTGGAACTGGTTTTCCGTGTGCTTTCCCACTTCTATTCTAGACAAATGCCACGATGGTATCAATTTTAAGTCGAAGACCGCTCCCTACCGAGATCCTACCTTTATTACAAATACACATACTAGTACAGATTTTACACTGACATAAGTAATCAGACAACTTCCACAACCACCCAAGTACACGGGGCTATATGACGATGATGTTGCAAAGACCCTAAAAGTTCCAGCAACTAACGTGATAACCCTATGCAATTATTGATTAATCTCAGCCGTCATCTTCAATTATAAATTATGAAATTAAATACCTCTCAACACGTTTGGGGTACAGTAACGAAAATTAGTGACATGACAAGAAAGAATATGAGACCTTGAAACAACCAGAGCAAAATAACAGTGACTCAATAAATTCATGATGGGGGCTGCGTAAAATCTTAGATCATTTGAATTGACAACTTGGAATTTAATTGCGTAGTTAAGACGAATGATGGCAGGTGATAATTATCATATGTGATCTCATTTGCATTATTCAAAAACCTATAAAACTGAACTGCGTTCATCTTGAAATTTCAAAAAATAAAATAAAAAAAACTTGCAGTTTATTACGGCTATAGACTATTAACGAAATTTAGAGATAATGTTCAACAGTCTAACTCGCATCGCATGGCCAAAATAAAATAAAATAAAATAAAAGAAACGAAAAGAAAAGGAAAGAGACGAAATGTAAAGAATAAATAGTGACTTGGTACATTCAAATTGGCTGTTTAACGTAGACTACTGTTAAAGTAGGCCCATAGACATTAAGAAATACTTATTTTGCTTATTTCCATTCATACTTAAGATATGGGGTCATATTTTGGGGTATGTCACCAGATGAACTAAGCACGTTTAGGATACAAAAGAGGGCGATTAGAATTATGGCAAATGTAAACACTAGAGAATCATGCAGACCTCTGTTTAGAGAGTTAAACATTCTCCCACTACCCTGCATTCATATCTTTGAAAATATTATGTTTTTTCTAAAGAATTTAATGAATAAAGACGTTTTTCTTAAAACAAACGATGATGTTCATAGGCATAACACATGACAAAATCAAAACATTCATATTTCACACACACACACAAGCATATATCAAAAAGGAACGTTTCACACAGGAGTTAAATTATACAATAAACTACCCCAGTATATAAAATTTGCCCCAAAATAAGAACCTTTGAAAGAATGTTGAAAGCTTATCTGCAGTGCCATTGTTTTTACTTTGTAGTTGAATATCTTAGTGTACAGAAACCATGAAATCTATAATTATTTTTTACTTTTCTATTTTAATTATAATACCTAGATGTAAGTTGTTGTATTTATAGAATTAAGTTTTCATATTGTAATAAGGAGTAAGGTGTAAATAGTTGTCCAATAAGATTGTATCTCTTAAGATCTATTAGTATAATAAGTTATAAATAGCTATTGTATTAGTAATATATACCTGTAAGTTCTTTTATTAGCCTACTTTCGATTTTTGCAAAAAATGAAAGTAGACTTATGAGATCAACACAGGGCGAAAAACGTGTGTCTGTCTGAGTGTGTGTGTATGTGTGTGTGTGAGTCTGTGTGTGTGTGTGTATGTGTGTGTGTGAGTCTGTGTGTGTGTGTGTGTGTCTGTGTGTGAGTGTGTGTACTCTGAATGTCTGTCCCCCCCTATCAATTCGAACACGGTGAATGCGAATTGAACGACATTTGGTACAAAGGTAGCACTAGCAAAGGACACCTCAGTGTCGTGTTTTATATCGCCGCCATCTTGACGGAAACGCAATGGCGGCCCCACAAATGTTCAAAGCTTAAATCAAATTACGACTAACCTAATCATCCGATCTCTACCAAATTTTGCAACAACATACCTTTATAGGGGGAGCATCCTTTGACCAAACCAATAGGTCATCAGCGTAATAGTTTGCAGATGGCGGCCATCTTTGTGTGAAAATCGATTCCCCCTATTAATTCGAACACGGTGCAACCGAATGGAACGAAATTTGGTACAGAGGTAGTACTAACAAAAGGCACCTCAGTGTCATGTTTTATATCGCCGCCATCTTGACGGAAACGTAATGGCGGCCACACAAATGTTCAAAGCTTAAATCAAATTACGACTAACCTAATCATTTGATCTCTATCAAATTTTGCAACAACATACCTTTACGGGGGGAGGATCCTTTGACCAAACTAATAGATCATCAGCCTAATAGTTTGCGGATGGCGGCCATCTTTGTGTGAAAATCGATTCCCCCTATTAATTCGAACACGGTGCAACCGAATGGAACGAAATTTGGTACAGAGGGAGCACTAGCAAAGGGTATCTCAGTGTCATGTTTTATATCGCCGCCATAGTGACAGAAACGTAATGGCGGCCACACAAATGTTCAAAGCTTAAGTTAAATTACGACTAACATAACCATCCGATCTCTACCAAACTTTGCAACAACATACCTTTATGGAGGAAGCATCCTTTGACCAATCTAATAGGTTATTAGCCTAATAGTTTGCGGATGGCGGCCATCTTTATGTAAACATTGATTCCCCCTATTAATTCGAACTCGGTGGAACCGAATGGAACGAAATTTGGTTCAGAGGTAGCACCAGCAAAGGGCACCTCAGTGTCATGTTTTGTATCGCCGCCGTATTGACAGAAACGTAAAGGCGGCCACACAAATAATCAAGGCTTAAGTTAAATTACGACTAACATAACCATCCGATCTCTACCAAACTTTGCAACAATATACCTTTATGGAGGGTGCATCCTTTGACCAATCTAATAGGTTATTAGCCTAATAGTTTGCGGATGGCGGCCATCTTTATGTCAAAATTGATTCCCCCTATTAATTCGAACACGGTGGAACCGAATGGAACGAAATTTGGTACAGAGGTAGCACTAGCAAAGGGCACCTCAGTGTCATGTCTTATATCGCCGCCATCTTGACGGAAACGTAATGGCGGCCACACAAATGTTCAAAGCTTAAATCAAATTACGATTAACCTAATCATCCAATCTCTACCAAATTTTGCAACAACATACCCTTATAGAGGAAGCATCCTTTGACCAAACGAATAGGTCATTAGCCTATTAGTTTGCGGATGGCGGCCATCTTTGTGTGAAAATCAAACACGGTGAAACCGAATGGAACGAAATTTGGTACAGAGGTAGCACTAGCAAAGGGTATCTCAGTGTCATGTTTTATATCGCCGCCATAGTGACAGAAACGTAATGGCGGCCACACAAATGTTCAAAGCTGAAGTTAAATTACGACTAACATAACCATCCGATCTCTACCAAACTTTGCAACAACATACCTTTATGGAGGAAGCATCCTTTGACCAATCTAATAGGTTATTAGCCTAATAGTTTGCGGATGGCGGCCATCTTTAGGTCAAAATTGATTCCCCCTATTAATTCGAACACGGTGGAACCGAATGGAACGAAATTTGGTTCAGAGGTAGCACTAGCAAAGGGCACCTCAGTGTCATGTTTTGTATCGCCGCCGTATTGACAGAAACGTAAAGGCGGCCACACAAATGTTCAAGGCTTAAGTTAAATTACGATTAACCTAATCATCCGATCTCTACCAAATTTTGCAACTACATACCTTTATGGAGGGAGCATCCTTTGACAAATCTAATAGGTCATTCGCCTAACAGTTTGAGGATGGCGGCCATCTTGATGTCAAAATTGATTCCGCCTATTAGTTCGAACACGGTGGAACCGAATGGAACGAAATTTGGTACAGAGGTAGCACTAGCAAAGGGCACCTCAGTGTCATGTTTTATATCGCTGCCATCTTGACTGTAAAGTAATGGCGGCCACATGAATGTTCAAAGCTTAAATCAAATTACGATTAACCTAATCATCCTATCTCTACCAAATTTTGCAACTACATACCTTTATGGAGGGAGCATCCTTCGACCAATCTAATAGGTCTTTCGCCTAATAGTTTGCGGATGGCGGCCATCTTTGTGTCAGAATCGATTCCCCCTATTAATTCAAACACGGTGAAACCGAATGGAACGAAATTTGGTACAGAGATAGCACTAGCAAAGGGCATCTCAGTGTCATGATTAATATCGCCGCCATATTGACAAAAACGTAATGGCGGGCACACAAATGTTTAAAGCTTAAATCAAATTAGGACTAACATAACCATCCGATCTCTACCAAACTTTGCAACAACATACCTTTATGGAGGGAGCATCCTTTGACCAATCTAATAGGTCATTAGCCTAATAGTTTGCGGATGGCGGCCATCTTTATGTCAAAATTGATTCCCCCTATTAATTCGAACACGGTAGAACCGAATGAACGAAATTTGGTACAGAGGTAGCACTAGCAAAGGGCACCTCATATTCATGTTTAATATCCCTATAGCACGTTGTATTTCAAAAAGCTACTACAGCCAACATTCAATCATACTCCTTGAAAAGGACAAAGAGTTATAACAATACCCATGCATTTAGGAGAAAGTAGGCTATATGATCTTTACTGAACATCTTGTTTTATAGATGTAATTACTGACGTGTCCTATATCAAAAATGTATTGTGTACATTTAATTGATCAAATGGATTAATAAAAATCTAACCCAATCTAATCTAATCTACAAATAAGTAACTCAGGATATATGCACACAATTAAGACGAACATTGATAGGAGAGAAGAAGTGTATAAGAGGTCTCAGTAGCGTTGGTGATACATTTAGTCACACTATATAGCGCGCAGTGGCCATTCTAATATTTTATGATTTAAAAATAAATAACACTCTCCGTCTTAGAGCTATGATGCCCGAAGCAAACTAACAGCGAATCATTTTTAAATGGCGGCTGAACGTACCAATAAAATGAAATGTGAATAAATCTAAACATTATTGAGCAATTAAAACGAAACTTAGTACAAAGAGAATACCGTATAAGGAATTTTCAAGAAATAAGCCATAAGATTAGCACACTGAATACTACGGGCAGAGGCGATATAAAGAAGAATTTGATAACTTATAAATTAAAGTGTTTTGAAGCTACAATAACGAATATCTTTAGTAATGTAGAACCTTGCACGTGTCTTCCAACGACCATGTCAAAAGAACAGCGGCTCCACACATTAATCCATACATTCACGATCATGGCTGTGCGTAATGAAACTTAAATGAAATTAATTCATGATAGAATATGGTTACACAATTACTGCCAAATTTGGTGAGTGAGGAGTACCACACAAAAATACCTAGCGAGAGTTACTTTTAAATATATCACACTGAATGCAGCGCACAGCCGCCATCTTCAAATTACAAAATATAAATTTAAATAACTCTGTGTATTTTATAGCTACAGTAACTAAAATTAGTATTAAAGTAGAACCGCATGTGGTCTTTGTATCCCCGAGGTAAAAGAACAGCCTAGCCATATTTTCAAAATGGTGGCTGCGCGTATTATAAAAACAACAAAATATGTTAATCGTGTTCCAATACCACAATTAACACGAAACTTTGACAGAGAGGATTATAATATGAAAACTCGCTAGCATTAGTCATAGGCCGGTCACGGAGACCAAGATTAACGGCCGAGGGGACCCGACGCGCTGACCACTCGTCACTCCATAATCTGCATGCCAATTGACTTGGCAACGGACATTTAGCAGGCCTAGGCCCTTCAAGGGCTGTAGTGCCACGGGCTTTGGTTTCAATTAGTCATAGGAATATCACACTGCTTAAAGAACGCAGCCTCTACTAGAAATATATAAGACATTAATATCAATCATCCACTACTTATTGCAATTACAATGACAGAACACAGCAAGTACGTAGTGTCACCTAAGAGGCTTTCCCTGCTGAAGGTACAAGATCATTGATTCCGTACATTCGAGATAACGGATAGGCGTTCGTTTATATTGTATGAATCAATTCCTCCGCATGGAAGAGAAGAATTAAAACAAACCTTATTCTTATACAGGGCAACATTCTTAACCTAGATCACAAGAACGTCAATTATACAACATCTTTATAAGGACGAAGAGTTACAACTATACCCATGCATTTAAGAGAAAGTAGGCTACATGTTCTTTACCGAACAAATTCCTTTTATATTTTGTGGCTACACTTAATTCAAGTTATTCACACGAGTGTATACGACCGCAACTCAATTTGCACACAATTAAGATTCCTGTGTGTAAAGGTTGACGTGTTATTCCCATGAGTGATGTCTGAACAATCTGTACTATAGTGTAACAATGGTTGTCAGTGATATGTATATAGTAAATTGCCAACTTACAACACACGCATATCAGACATCAGAGAAGGGAATTCGCACTTCATGATGGGACTTCGTTCTGTGAAATATTAGGCTCGTTACGGGGTGAACCATGTTAGACTCCTGCCCAAGCTTTCAAAATTAATTGACGGGCGTAAAAGTCGATGTGCAGGACTGGATACCATCGCGAATGTCAATAGCCGTATGGTAAACCTCACGTACTTGAAATCATGGCAACTCTTCCCAAGTTTATTTGGGCCGTCCATAGAGATGGGGAAATTGTGCGTCTCACTGCAGATATCCTTTCTGGACGAGTCGTTTAAGTTGTGCAATTAGTCGAAGAGGATATGAAAACAGAGAGCGTACACGCACGTGAGCTACGCTAAGGGCCGATTTTAAATCTGTTTGCCCAATCTTATTGGGGGCACTCGTGTTGACCGACTAAAATGTTTCAACTAAAGTTTTTTTAGACAACACTAAATAAAGTTTCAATTATATCAATATCAACCACTTGGTCTCAGTTCGCCGGCTTCAACTGATCATCTTCTGGGCTGAACTCATTATTTCCATTATACGAGTATAAACGTCAATCAAACATTACCATGGCTTAATGTGATTATATATTTAGCCAATGCCAGTTCTAGGGTCACCGTTGATGATCTAAATTTACAGCTGATGTCCATGAATTATTATAGAGCTTACATTTCTGTTCTAGGCTGTGTCATATTAGGGGAGTAAGTTACATAGGTTGCTTTTTAGCTTTGGCAACTATGTTATAAATTGATAAATAACACACCCACATGGTTCCAAGTTTCATAGGCCCTCAATGTAGGCTCCAGCACTGCGTACAACGTGTTCCCAGCGAAGCGGGAGCCGTTGGATTCCGTTGGCACTGCCCAATCTATCGATGGTGCGAAGAGAGCGCTCGGCAGCCTGCACAACATCTCCAATGGTAGTCTAGCGGTTCCCGCGCAGTGGCTCCTTCATCTTCGGAATGAGATCAAAGTCGCAGGGACTTAAGTCGGGAGGGTAAGGCAGCTCCCAGTTCCAGCGATTCAACAATGCAGACACAACTCCTGCTGTGTGTGCCCTAGCATAGTCATGCAGAACGATGGGTGGAGTATCCTTGTGGTGTCGCCGTTTCCTTCTCAGAGCTGCTAGGAGATGGTGTTGCAGAATAAAACAATAGTAACTTACACCGCATTAACGGTTTGCCCTGGGGGATCGGTATGTTTTATGATCACACCATCCCAATCATAGGCAAGAATCAACATTACCTTCACATTGGTGGGGGTTCGTCGAACTGTTAGTTTTCGTGGTGATCCGTGGTGCCGCCACTCATTCGATTGGCGTTTCAAATGTGGCTCATAAGATGTGGCCCACGTCTGGCCAATGGTTATGATACGCCGTAAGAAGTCCTCTCCTTCGCGCTCATAACGCTGCAAGTGCGTACGAGAAGCGTCATATCGCAGCCATGTCGATTAAGTCATGCGGAACCCATTTTGACGCAATTTTCCTCATTTTCAGGCAGGCAGTCCTTCTGGATGTGGAGGACAGTCGCTAATTCACGAAGCGTTATGTTCCGATCCGCCTCCACTAACGCGGAAACCATCTGTACTTTTTCCCCACTTACTAGTGGGTGATCAGATCGAGGCATGTCCTCCACAAATCCGCGCCCAACTCAAAAGGCTGCAACCCATCTTGCTACCGTTCCGTAAGATAACGCAGCTGCACCGCACGCCTCTTGCAGTCCTTGGTGGCACTCTCGAGCCGTGTGACCCCTAGCGCACAGAATTTTTAACCACGTTCTCTGCTCCTGCTTCGAAAACATTACAACCGTCTTGTGCGAGCGCTTTCCCACAACTACTCATCTAACAGGCGCCACTGCATACGAATGGGGGAGGGGACGGACGAGGTCATGTGCTGTAAGGGAGGGTATACAGGTTAGCAACTTTTGGTAACAATGGCAGAGTCCAACACCGTTGCAACAAAAAGCAGCAGCATTGTTGCCAAAACTTTAAAAGAACCTTGTATATTAGAACAAATCTGCGTATAGTTGAACTTTATTAATGCGTGGTTTTGGACTAGGCCTGGTTGTTTAGTTATATTCGTGCGTGCTCGCTCCCTTCGATTGTGTGTTTAGCCTGAGGGGTTCATCTCACGTCCATGTACATACACAATTCAAATCTTGCCCTCCCTGAACCTGAAAATGAAATAACATCACAGATTTTTTCCATGTAACCAAGCAAATTTGAACTCAGAGTCTCACCGAGATCGGGGCTTGACGTTAAGGATGTTCCTTTGTGAAGAAGGGAGTGTTAATTTGTGAAGACACAGAGCGTTGTTAGTCCTAATTATTTATGTTTACATTCTTTTAGCGAACAAACTTGACGAAGATGTGAGGCTTCTAATCCCCTTGCAAGTAATTCTCAGGCACAACAAGCGAAATTTTACCTTTTAATACATAGTGCAAATAGCTTTAAATGTTGATTTAGTCCAAAGTGCGTTGATTACAGTACATGCTGGTTTATCTACGAGTATGGGTGCGTAGTTGTAACATTTGATTGCACTGGACATAGCGTGGATTGAAACTGCATCAATAGATCTATATAAAGGTATACAGATCAGTTTAGAAAGACTGGCATTCAACCTGATATGAATGAAAAGATCCACATATTAGTAGCAGACCAACGAACTGCATGTTGAAGGTCCATGTTTGGAAATCCAGTGGTAACAGGGTCCATTCAGAGTGAAGGTTTACCGGGATGTAATCTCCTCCAAACACTAACCACGATGGTACATTAGCCCCGTACAAAACCAAGAACAACTGTAGTTAAACATAACCTTGTAAGTATGATCTAAAATAAAACAACTATCATAGGCATGGGACTCAATTGATGAAATTTTACCAAATTGACAATATTATTATTAATAATTATAACACTACTACTAATATAATAATTATGTCCTGGCTTCTATGTCCCTGGGGCTTAAGAGGTAAAAGACTTTTGGCCTTAAGGGGAACTTTGACGAGCATTAAATCTACTGACACGGGTATCTCGCATTGAATCACTCTCAAATGCCGACTGATAACATGGGGAACCAATTACGAAATCTTGGAAACAACTTACCACTTTGCAGTGCAGCCAGCCTGGTATATTCCTTCTTAATATACGTTTAAACGTTAAGTAATTCGTACCTACATTGGGTCTTCTTGGACTTTTGCTTCCCATACATTTCTTTCTCCCGTGCAAACCACAAACATACTCCTTGTGTTTATCTCTATAGTTGTGCATTTTCTTATGTTTTTTGAAAGTGTGTTCTAGCGCTCGAATCATATCTCCCTTGTTTAGCTGCAGCTTCTGGCTTCTCCCTACAGCGCTTCATACGGCAAAGTGCTGAATTCAATGGTTCTCAGCGACCAGAATGCTTGTTGCTTCAACTCATCTCCACCAGAGGGCAACCCTTATCGCACTACACCTTCTCTTAACTTTGGACTACACCTCAAGACAAGAAATTTGTGCATACGAAAAATTTCTTTTTTTCACAAGTTGTATTCTTTGTGTCTTACGTCATACCTCCCCTCTCTCCCCCTTCCTTGAGACCTGCCTGTCGCGTTGCTGTGTGTTCTCACTCTGCAACCAGACTTTCGGGTACAAGCAGGCCGCTTGTTTTGATATCACTTTGGGAGGCTTCCGTTCGCCCGACATTTAGTGCTAAGCTATGTAGTGAACTACACTTCATCATGTGAAAAAGCTAAGTACATGATCTGTTCTTATACGGATTTGGAGCTGTTTTTCAAAGGTTTAGAAACTGTTTTTCTAGCCGGCTGGTTATCAATTGCCAAAAGCTGCATTTTGCTCGTAATGTCAAGGCATCTTGTTCTTTAAATTCGCAAATGCCTGTGTGGGATTTCATAGCTACCTATGAGATATTACAATTCTTGATTGGGCACATCGCGCGATCAGTCCATAAACTCTGTCAAACACAAATGGACGGGATGTGAGAATTTAAATAAACTTCTGTAAATCCTAGAAAATTCGTCAAGATAGTTCTAGAAGCATTCAAACATAAAGTCTATGACGTCACAGCGAGCTACACCTGTTTCAACCTCCGACGGTCAAATTGAATCTCTCTGCTAATAAATAAAAAATCTCTAGAATCATTAAAACTGAACTATTATCTTAATACAAACTCTCTACATGAAAATAATTCAACCCAATAATAAGTTACTTTTCTTTACTCCAGATGTTGTATTCCCGTTCTAGAACGTTCAGTGCATCGAGGCTCAAAACAAATTGGTTTCCGCATAAGCCTCTAGAGCAAAAATCATCGTTGGACAATAGTGAAAAAATCCTGCCTTCCCCAACACCCCCATTGTCCATTTTTTACTAACACATCTAGTACAAGAAACCTCGCTTTCAACATGGAAGTTACATTGAAGAGGTGGGTTCCCCTCTTAGAATTTAGCATAAAATTTCATGTAGCTTGAATATTTATGGTGGTTATAACCCACTCTTTTAATCACAACATGAAAAATGAAAATCCACAGCCTGCTTCCAGTCTCCGACCGGGTCAGGAATGGAATGAATGAAGCCCCTATCTAGCGGCGAGGATATGAACTGTGCCGGCTGCCGAGGCCTGACGCACTCCTCTGGGGCAATGATTAAATGAATGACAGATGAAATGAAATGATAGTGGAGAGTGTTGCTGGAATGAAATTTTTGACAGGGAAAACCGGAGTACCCGGAGAAAAACCTATCTGCCTCCGTTTTGTCCAGCACAGATCTCACATGGAGTGACCGGGATTTGAACCACGGACCCAGCGGTGAGAGGCCAGCGTGCTGCCGCCTAAGCCACGGAGGCTTCAATCACAACATAATTGTTGTATTTTTCATTTAGGTGCCTTCTTGGGCCAGTCTTAGTATTATCTTGCCGTCTAGGCACTGTTTCATTCAGGAGCCATCTTGCTCTACGTACATTTCATTATCCTAAGTGCCACCTGTTGTTCCCATGATCGAAGGATCACTCGATTTATTTTGCTATCTAAGCTCATTTCAAGCTTTGATGTTTCTAATAAGACACCCTACATGTAAGGTACTCACTTACTTAATCAAACCTTGGAAAATAAATTGAAAGTTTTATACCTAATTGTTTTAAGGTATCCCTGGTCTGAGATCATTAATCGAGCAATATCTGTACTCTTAATACTATAACGTTCAAGCAATTGTATTGCTTACTTTTTAGGCTAGGTATAGCTATTAAGCACGAGGCCGCGGACGTTCCCTTGTATTATTTTACTAATCCTGTTAATTATTCTTATTCGAAGAGTATTCTAAATTACCTAAAATTCTTATTATTAGATTCTCTAGTGTAGCTTTTCACCTCTAGTGTACCTTTCTACAATAGTAGATGCTCCTCGTTGAGTTGTGCAAATATTTCTTATTATTGTTGTGCTCAAAACAAACTCTCATTAAATGAAATTTTGTCAAGTTTGTTCCACTATTCTCTTTAGATTGTTAATTGCTGGAATATGTCGCTCAGCTAACTTCCTACTTAGGCGCTGCAATCTTGTCCTTGATTGTGTTTTTTTTTCAATCAAGATGAGGTTGGTTCATTCTTTCGCTAAATATTTTATTAGTGTTCCGCTGGTGAAACATTTAGTGAATACCGAACACAACAATTCTTCTCTTTTTGAGATTACTCTTAATTGCAAAGTATTTCTATTCTCAGCCACGGCCGCCGCTTGGTCTTGAGCCACGGTATTCATTGATTGCCTGGTTCTCAAACCCACATTAAACAATTATTGAAGTTAATTACACTTTTCTATTGTTCAACTTCACTTGGCTGCAATTTTCAAATGCGCCACGTGAACTTGTTTGGCTTTTTCCCTTGTTCATTTTGTGCTTTGATACTTTCCCTTTCGAATTAGCATACTCTTCAATTAATCATACTCAAACTGTAAGTTTGATCGTAACTGTGATCACTACTATAATAATATGCATTTGTAAATGGGCCACGGGTCCCCCCTTCTCTAACACTATTCTGCCTTGTTCGCTCAGTGATTTGATTTATATTACCTTGAGATTTTCTTATTTAATTACTGTTGTTGCTTGTGTTAATACATTTTTATTTTTTATTTATTTATTTTACTTATTTTTATTGTTTCTTTATCTACTGCATTTTCCCTGAGGTCGTGATTGGAATCGATTCCCAATTGCTCCACAGCCCCTATGTGGCCCTGAATTACATTCAGTTACGTGACTTCGTATTGACTGCACGTCCCATATAATAATCAGATTCGGAAGTATTCGAACAAATTTTGGGTGTTGTTGCTTCATTTATGGGCTTGGACATCGTAATCATCAGACTCGAGTTCACGGGTATGTGTAGAAATAGTTTGATAGCCTCTGTTATTGTAGTATAATAAGGTTACTAATGTTATTGGTTTAACGTCCCTTTTAACTACTGACTTTTTTAGAGACGCCGGGTGCCAGAATTTTGTCCCTAAGGGGATCTCTAACGTGCCAGGAACTCTAATGACACGGCGCCCTCAAATGCCAACTGACTGTGCCAGGATTTGATCCTGAAACCTTGGACAAAGCAGGCGAGAACGTTAAACATGCACCATACAGCCAGGGTCTGCAGTTGTGTGTGTATATGTTATGGGAGTTAGAAATGGGAAGTTGGAAGAACCATCCGAGCATTTGCCAGTAGTAAAAGTGGGAAACCACGTTTTTTTTTTTGTATGGCTTTGGTAAGAGTCGAACCAATCTTTTCTCAGTTTAACTAACGAGGTGGATTGTTCTCTATTTCAGCCCTCACACCAGGTGTACGAGTAGGTTACCTCGGCCGGTTTAAAATAGTACACTTTATAAGTCACAAATACAAAATCTTTCAGGAGACATATAAAACACTGTAACTCCTCTGCATGAAAGAAGTAAACCTTGAATCTCTGGCAATGTTTTTGCACGAGATAGGTTCAAACACACCTCAGATATAAACGATCATTAGTTTATAGGTTTGCAATTAATTGGACATTTATTTTGGATGTATCTGGTTTAGAAGCCAGGTGCACGGATGTATCCCGTTTTGCAACAATATAAATATTTCTTAATAATTACCATTATCAAAACGTGAACATAACATGAATATTTAGGTAGGAATGTAAAATGTAAGCTGCAGAACAGTCAAGCTGAAAGTTTTAAGCATGGAAATGCTATGTTTGACCTCATTTCTTGGCCACTCACTAGCCTACACAACCAAATCAGTAACTTCACATGCATTTGTACACTCTTGCTCAGTAGCATGTTCAGCAGTTTCCATATCAGTTTTCTGGACTATGTTCTTATAGTACGACAAAGATTCCAGTGAAAACCAATCAGAACCAAAATGTTTTTCGAGCAATGCTGAAATATCACGGACCTGCAGGGGAGACACCTCAACACCTGTTGGAATCAGAATAGGAGGTAGCACATCTGTGATGGTTTTGTTCCTTTTGCAGACAGTCCTGTAGCATCCTAAGTTAACCCTGTAATGGACTTCTCCCTTAATGTGAACATCATTTCCAACGCTGTTTCTTTTAAAGAAAAATATTTTGCAGGGATTAAATTGAAAGTGCCACTGAGCAGGTGTGCGGACAGTATTAGTAATCACTCTTTTACAGTCGAAGACCTTGCCTGCGAGAGGAATTACGGTTCCATATTGGGGAAAAATATTGGTATAACCTTCTGGATTGAGTATAGTATCACTCCTCTTGATTTCCTTTTCAATTCGTGCAAAAACACTGTCGGATGGAAGGAAAGAATTCTCCACGACTAGGAACGCAAATTCTAATTTCCTGACTGTCTGAGGAGCGTAGTTTAAAAAACCATACACCTACCATGCCCAACATGAAAATTTTCTTGTTCTGTCCCCCGTATCCTTCTGATGCGAGGCGATCTATTTTGACACTCTCCGGAATGTTAAGGTTTGACAGACAGTGAAATACAGCTGAAGCTACTTCAATAGAGCTTTTACTGTGCTCGCTCTCATCCCAATGGTAAATAAATACGTTCTCATTCGTTTGTTTGCATTTTGAATCACCGACCACTATGGTTAGATCATATTTATATAGTTGAGGTGAATAATACACACTTTGATCAGTTACACGAGGCAAAACTTGATTTTGTTGGCAATCAAAAGATACGGTCATGAGGCCGTCCCGCCTTACTTTCAAAAGTGAGTAAAAAGCTTGCGCTTTTAGTTTATGGCATCTCTTCTCACACATCAAAGACTGTCTTTTCTCTGGCTTTCTTGTATTTTTCATTCTTTCATCAAGGGAGATGCAAGTGGAACATTCATCCGTTCTAGGACTGCCAAACCCAATATTGAAATCAGTCCGGAATACGTGACGAAAGTAAGATAATTTCACTTTTTCCCTAACGTCGGATGCCGCGGCATCATACAACTGCCACATTTTTGTAATGTTTAGATCGGAACGCAAGTACATTCGACAGCTAGTTTTGCTCCTGCAATAATGATTTTCTATCACATTGAATTTCTTAATAAATTCTACCACAGAATTCCGCTTCTCCTCATACATTTTGAGCTTGCGATCACCACCCCTCTTTTCTACTGGCATTTCCCCTGACCTATAATGTCGTGAAACAACACCATTCACACGGTTCTTTGGCAATAGCAAAGTGTCTAGGAATGCCTTTTAGCAAACTGGCAAACGCTCCCTTGTGGATATTTTATACATCGTGTACTTCACCGTAATATGTTTGTCCCCTTTTTTTGTTGTTGCTTACAGGCCTTGATTTCTTAGGAGTGAATGAATCCGTATATTTTAAAATGTACGTGTCTTGCTTCATTTTCAATTGTGATACATTTCCAGTAGTAGCGTAGAGCCTCCTATGAAATGCATACTGATCAGCTCGTGATACTTCTCTGCAACGGTAAGCTGCTGCCTTTTTCACATGGTTACATGTAAGCAGCTTTGGTGGACCGGGTGGGCCATATCTTCAAAATGAGAATAAAACTCATTCGCTATGAGCTAGGATGAAATAACACAAACTGATTGTAAACTTGTCGCGGGAATGCTACTCAAATATAACTCAAATGGTGTGAGGTTTTGTATGATAGGCCTACTCTTATAAATACAGAGATTAATGATAACGATACCTTTGCATCTTCAGTCTGGCTCTACTCCAGGTTTCTTCATTATGTGGTCTCTTCCTTGGCTTATTAGTTTCAACTGGATGGCACTCCATGTCACACACGAAAAATAATAGTACTTTATACCACACAACAATGAACACTAACAATACGCGAGCGGCAGTCCTACTGAACAGCTAACAATGGGCGGGAAAAGGTGAAGCGGCAGTAGTACATGTGCAGTGCCTTCTCTCTGATGTATCTGGTTTTGAAAGTGAAAAAGTAACTTGGCTGGTTTTGAAACTAACACCCAACTTCACCTGCTTGTAATAGCTTGATGTATCTGAATATGAACTGTTCTGCACTTACAGGCTTGTAGAGGACTATATGTAGGGAACACACACCGAAAAAAATCAATTTCACAAAAAAGTGATGTAGCTGCTTTTGCAACTAAACGACTCATTTGTACGCTACTATACGATACTGATCGTTTTTTGCTGATATCTCCCGAACTATTAATCGGAGAGACTAATGTGAGGGTTCATATGAAGGGAGATTGAATTTCCTTTGCAATGGGCTATTTCTTTTTCCAAATTTTGCCAAAGGGTCTAATTACACATTTAGAAAATTTTGGTTTTCCCCCTTTTTTAAATCTTTATTTAATGTTTTAATTTATTATTTATTTTATTTTTATTTATAATTTTGTTTTTATTTTTATATTCAGCCAAAAGAGCGTAACTGTATATTTTATTGTTATTTGGTGATTATTATTTATTTGTAGGTAACTATACCAACATATATCCTTAGTGGGTCCTACATTACCATTTTATTTGAATACGACTGTAGCATTGAATCAACTACGTCATAGACCTGAGATATCCCGAACTAATAATCGGAGAGACTCGTGTGAGAGATCATATTAAAGGGGATTGAGCTCCCGTTCCCGTGGACCATTTATTTTTCGAATGTTTGCTAAACGGCCGAACTACAAATTTTGAAAATTTTGGTTTTTACCTCTTTTGGAAATATTTATTTAATGTTTTTATTTATTTTTATGTAATTTTATTTTATCATTTTTTAAGGTTTTGACAAATAACTGATACTTATTTTTATTATTAAGCAATTAATTATTTATTTGATTGAGCTGTATAGATAGATAGCTATACCAACAGATAGCCTTAGTGGGTTCTACATTACCATTTTATTTAAATACGACTGTACCTTTGAATCAACTAGCCCACTAGATCATTTTCCAAAAATAAGCTGAACTAATTATCGGATAATATTGTGCGACAACTCAAATCAAAGGGAGTTTTACCTCTTACTTCTAGCGAACATTAGTTTCTTATTTTACTAAAGGATGTAACCATAATTTTCATATTTCTGGTTTTATAATTTAATAAGAAAATTATTACGTGTATATTTAATTTCTTTTATTTATTTATTTTTATTTATATAATTTGTATTTATCATTTTTAATTTTTGATTTTGCCAAAGAACCAAACTACTAGCTTATTGACACAAGATATTGCGTACCAATAATTGGATAATGTTAAGTGACAGCTGAATGAAAAAGCGTAAACACTCTACCACTAAGCCAACTCATTTCTTTTTATTTTCTTTATGTTACACATTCCTAAGTGTAATGAGGATTTAGCAAAGTCATGTAAAATTGCATGTAGTGGACTGCTTTAGGATTACTCGAGCAAGCGATTTAAGATGGCTGTTAATGGATTTTATAAATTATTTATTAAATTAATAATTTCAGTTTTAAGCAAGGTGAATAGACGTGCAGTGTAGTGTAAGGAAGAATGGGAATCGCAATTCAGCAGTACCGGGCGGTCATCGGCCACTGGCAGGCTAGAGTGAAGTGCGATTTCGGTGTCGGGAAGGTGATAGTGGGCAACGTCACTGAACAGATGGGGGTTTTGGCGATGGGGATGGTAGCGCTGGTTGTGGCGACGCTACTATTAATTGGAGGAGTGGAGTCAAACCCAGGGCCTGGGCAGCTAGGATGGCAGGAAAAAATAAGAGAAATTGTGAAGGAAGTGTCACAAAATGACCAGATCCGGGAAATTCTTCGAGAACAATGTAAGGAATTCAGGGAGATGAAGACATGTATAAGAGAAGAGATGGGAATAGTGACAGAAAGGCTGGCCGAGAATAGTACAGAGGTAAAAGACCTAAGAGAAAAGGTGAAGACATTAGAAGTGGAGGTAAAAGAATTGAGGAAGACCAAGCTGGATGAGAGAAAGAAAAACGTCTTCATTTACGGAATAAAGGAAGATGTCAATGAAAGCCCCGAGGATATAGTATCCAAGGTGCTCCGTGTGATTTGTGAAGGCATGCGGATAAACATCGGGGTTTCAGAGATTGACAATGTGACCAGGATAGGGCGGGGAAAGGGCACGAGGCCTGTGAAAGTGTCATTAGATTCTTCGCTGATGGCTCACAGAATTCTGGCGAACACAAGGAACCTGAAAGGGGAGAGGATATGGGTAAGAAGAGAAATGAGCAAAGAAGAGGTTATCGAGCAGCAGACCTTGCAGTTTTATTTAAGGAAGGCAAGGAACTCGGTTCTCAAGGCTTATGTAAAAGGCAATAGACTGGCGGTTAGCGGCAACAACTGGGAGCGGGATTGGGCAGTGGCACAACTCCAGGATATGGAGAAACAACAACAACAGGAGCCAGTTAGACCTAGTATCCAGGTGGAAGCAGCTGTTGGTTCAGGGGGAAGTGCGATGGTGGCTCAACAGAGAACATCGACCTCAAAGTCCAATACGGAAGTGGCACGAGCAGAAACAACTAACGTCAGCTCAAAGAGCACCGGAGAAGTGCGTGGTATGCAGAAAGGTGAGACTGTCAAACAACGAGTTACTAGCTTAAAAGAACTTTGGGGCAAGAATACCTTGGTAGAGCAGTCCCATGTGGAGAAGGAGGTAATTTCTTCTCCAGCTGGTAGTATACTAGAGCTAGAGAAAGCTAGAGTTACTAGAAGCAAAGCCACCGCCAGCGAAGAGGGTAGGGGTAAAAATAACTAAACTGGAATATTGCAAGCGTAAATATACAGGGTTTTTAAATAAGAGAGGGAATGATGTAGTTTTGACCCTAATGGAAGATATGCAGATTGTAGGATTTGTTGAGAGATGGCTCCCTGCAGGTTGCGAGGTTAAAATAGATGGCTTCAATATATATACAAAACCTAAGATTAGGAAAGCTAGGACCGGTGGGTTCCCGGGTGGGATTGTTGTTTTAATTAAAGAAGAGGTGGGTGAATTATCAGAATTTGTTAGTTCAGAACTGGAAGAAGTAGTGTGGGTGAAAACAGATATTAGGGGGCAGGGGAAATGAATGGTATGTTTTGATTTTGTCTACAACCCTCCCGAGAATTCCCCGTATGCAAGAGAAAGCTTTTCGATGAATTAGCAATTGAAATAAACAGAATTCAAAATATATATGAAGAGACAGAGATTGTGCTGTTAGGGGACTTCAATGCGAGTATTGCAGACAGAAAGCCTCTTTACAGCAAGGGGGTTGCCGAGGCCTCATGTGGGGATAGGCACAGCAAAGACAGGGAGTGCAACAAGAACGGAGAAAAGATTTTGGTACTATGTGGTGCAGAAGAGTTATATATACTAAATGGTGTCTGTGTGGGGGATGAAGGAGGTAACTTAACATATATAACAGAGAATGGAGGAAGTGTAATAGACTTAGCAATATGTTTCAGAGGAGCACTAGCCCTAATTAAGAGGTTCACTGTTGAAGAATGGGGGGAATCACACCACCTACCAATTGTCGTCAATATGCAGGGAGCGGTGACAATATCAAAAGGGAATCCACAAATTAATGCTAAAGAGAGAAAGGTAAATAAATTCAGATGGAGGGAGGAAAACTGCAGAGAGTTCCAGAACTACTTCCAGGGATAAAATTTTCAGCTGATAAAAGTAGGGATAAGTTTAATGATCAGTAATGATCAAATTGAAGGGGTAATACGTATGATTGAGAATGCAATTATGATGGCCGGGTGGAAAATGTGCGTGAAGGCTAGGAGAAAGGTAGAGAGAATTAAAGGATGGTACGAAGAATCTTGTGGAAGGAAGAAAACCGAAGTTATGAGGGCACTGAAGTTATACAAGAGAGGAGGGGATGATACGATGAGAGTAGAATTTTGTCGTCTAAGGAAAGAATATAGGGAACTGCTCAACAAAACGAAAAATGAGTGGCAGGGTAAGGAAGCAACAGCACCTAACAAGGATTCTAAAGCTAACGACTGTAGGAAAATGTGGTGCAGGATAAATTCTTACTGTAGGGGGCGCAGAAGTGGTGGTGGGAACTTCATTAGTGTTGAAGTATGGATTACATATTTTGAAAATCTGTTAAATGCTGAAGATAATTGGAGAAAGTGAGATGGGTTTGGCATCCCGAGGGGGCTGGAGGTCGTTCTGCATATGCTGGACCAAGTCATATCAATAGATGAAGTTAAGGAAGTAATGGCAAATGGTAAAGGGGGAAAGTCAGGTGCTATTTCGGGGATAACAAATGAATTTTGGCAAGAGTTGAGTAAGAATAGGTTCATGATGGAAAGCTTGGTAAAAATCTTTAACAAGATTTTTGAAGGAGGTAGATTTCCGAGGGAGTGGCAGGAGGGGGTAATTTGTCCAATATATAAGAAGCGTGGGGACAAGCTAGACCCAGGCAACTATAGAGGCATAACTTTGCTTGACAATTTGAGCAAAATGTACACCGGGGTCATATCCAAGCGTTTAATAGCATGGGCAGAAGGCTGTTCGGTGTTCTCGAGACTACAGACAGGGTTCAGAAAAGGGATGAGGACCAGTGGCAATATAATGGTGGTGAAAACGGTTATGGACAAGTACATGAGGAGGAAAAGAGGTAAGCTGTATATCACAGCTATTGATTTGGAGGAGGCGTTTGATTCAGTGAGCAGGAGAGCTGTCATGGGTTGTTGTTTGAGTCTTCAGTCTTTTGACTGGTTTGATGCAGCTCTCCATGCCTCCCTGTCCTGAGCTAATCGTTTCATATCTACATAGCTACCACACCCTACATCCGAGGCAATCTGGTTAACATATTCTAACCTTGGTCAACCCCTACAGTTCTTGTCCTCGACCCTTCCTTCCATAACTTAACTTGCTATTCCTGGGTGTCTTAGTATGTGTCCTACTAACCTATCTCTTCTCTTCATTAGCACATGGGTAAACTGAGAAAAATAGAGGTGTCACATAAAATGATAAGAGCATTTGAGAATGTGAATTCCGAAGTGAAATGTGCAATTAAAAGGATGTAATTGTAGGAGAGATAAAGTCTAATATAGGATTAAAACAGGGATGCAAATTATTCCCGGTTTTGGCTATTTATCAATGATATTTGCGATTCAAAGGGCTTTGAGCAACGGTCCAACCCTTGTTACTAGGACAATTATGATATCCCGGGCCTAGCTTTTGCTGATGACATCCTTCTGCTCGCTCTAACACCCCATAATATGCAACATAGTATTAACGAGATTGTGAAATACTCTGAGGATTGGAACTTAAAAATTAACCCGCATAAGACCAAAGTCATGGTGTGCAAAAAGGGAGTTAAACTGGCTAATAATGAAAAGTGGGTCATGTGTGGGTCAAAGTTAGAGACAGTGAAAAAACTTGAGTATCTAGGGACGATAATGGCGAGTAATGGAAAATGGACCGAACAAATTAAATGGGCAAAATCGAATGGGCTAGCGGCATTGGCGAGTTTTAAAGTGTTAGAGCGTAAGTTACCGAATCTTGACTACAAAGAGTATAAGAAAGTGTTAACGCACTAATCGTTTCAAGAGCACTTTATGGAGTGGAAGTATTGGGTTTAGAGGAAGGAACGGCAACCCTGGACAATATTGTAAGTAGTTTTGCCAAGATAATTTTGGGTCTACCTAGTTGCACGGCGAATTGTGGAGCGAGAATGTTGTGTGAGGATGTAAACATTCGACAACATATCATAAAAAGGGTCATAAAGTCTTGGATTCGTTTGAAAGTAGGTGGAGGGGGAGAAATGCTAAAGGTAGCCTACGTGCACCAAATGAAGCATCAGCATGAGGGCTACTGGGTGGACGGGGTAAGAAGTGTACTGGAATGATTAGGAATGGGTTATCTGTGGGATGAGGACTTACGAGGAGAGGAAGGTAGGGTGTGTAAAAGAGTGTGCAGAAGGGTTAATGACGTAGAGTTGCAGGTGCTAAGAGAAGAGTGCACAAACAGGAGAACCTTAACAGAGTTCTGCGAAATTAGGAACTTTATGAGCATAAAGCCTCAATGTCTAATGAAAAGAGAAATGAGAGGGATAATTTGGTGGTTAATGGGGGTGCATAAGAACAGCGCGTTGAGGGGAGTAGGAAAAGAGGACCTTTGCCTGTTTTGAGGGAAGGTTATGGGTGCAGCACACCTGATCAGGGAATGCAAAGAGATTAAAACGATAAGAGCAAAGTTTGTAGACAAATCAGATCTAAACAGAATAGAAAATGTAAATGAGTATCACACTTTAATAAAATTACTAAAAAGGGAATGGGGGAAGGCAGGTCAATTAGCAAAATATTTTAATATAATCAGGGCAATGTGGAATAGGAAAGCGTCGGATGAGATTCAGAACAGAGGTGCATGTGATTTAAGCATACAAGAACAGGAGATGGCTTCCTATTCTATAAATCTTGTTAAAGGCTAGGAGAGCCTATTTGTATTAACTAGGTGTACTACTACTACAGTACATCAATATATTGCTGTCTGTAGATTTTTCCGTTCTGAATCCATGCTGTGAGTTTCATGTTCTTGGTTTTTTTCCCTTAATAAAAAACTTATCAGTCTCTTACAGATAGTAAGGGCTCGATAGAAATATAAAAAGTAACTTTACTGTGTAGTACATACGGAACATGCCATATTCGTGTAGCTCAAATGTGTCTCCCATGGAGAACTGTCAAAAATGAAGAACACTATTGCCCACATTATACTCTTTATGATCAAGAAAGAACTTTGTGCAATCTCCATCCGAAAAGTTGCCCAGTTATTTTTTGAATGAAGACAACTACTGCAAAAGCATTATTAAATTTTTGAAAACAAAACTATGAAGCTATTAAATGCCGTATGAACATTATTGGTTTATTTATATAACGCCATATTGTAAATTTACGTATTCAATGTATTTATTGTATTCCCCTTTTAATTCTGTATGTCATGATATGACTCTCTGAGTTAAAGTGACAATTAACAAGTAGATTTGGTTTAAATAAACAGATTTGGGCCTTTGCCCAAACTCTCCCTCTCTCTCAAAAAAAATATTTTAAGTGTATTTATTAATGTATGATTATTATTTAATATTATTATTAATATTATTAGATAATTAATTTAATACTTATCATTATTATTATTATTATTATTATTTTCTAATACGTAGGTTTGCTTTAACACTCTCAGCTAGGTAGATAGCGCACTCAAGGTTATGTTAGTGTTTTAACGAAGATAATCCTGTCGAGAGTCCATGAGATAGATAGCCGTGTAACGTGGGTAAATGAGATATTTATTTATTATTCAATTTATTTACGATTTAATAATGTATTTATTTATTATTTCATATGCATTTATTTATTTATTTAATTAATTATTTTCTTATCTATTTATTTTCCAAATTTCGAAAGTAGGCTAAGACTTTACCCAAGTTCAAAAAATATTTAAAAATCTAGATAAAATGCTTTTACTTTATACAGATTTTAAATGTGCGTTTTTAGTTATCAAGACTGCGCAGTTCGATATAAGAGGACTAAAACGTATCGGTTATCAGCACCATGTGGTAACTGTGTTGAATATTGTGGTCATCAGCCTCATGTAGTTTGGTGTTTAGGTTACTTGGGAACATCATACAGCATTCTTGAAACAATTACAGGGACTGTGTATGTGTGTAACGTGTGTAGAGTTTTTAGTCGCCGCCAGATAACTAGCATCTACCGTTACACCATAGTGGGTCTAACGGCCTCTGATGCCATTAAAGTATTAACACATTAGACCTTGAATATCCTAACACTGTTGTTTTCGCTAGCGAATGGTGATATCGAATGAAAAACGCCTGTCTCAGGCAAGTGGGAACAATTCTGAACTTTTATGGAAAATCAGTAAAATTTGTGAAATCAATAGATTTTTAGATAAACCGCTCAGTATGCTGTCGTCTTAAGCAGGGTTGAAACGCTTATCTGTCTGAGGTAAAAAAATGTTTATCTCGATATTTAAACATTCTTTGCTACTTGGGTAAACGTTTGACCTACTTTCAAATTAAAAAAAACGGTTATTAAATAAATGAATAAATAAATAAATAAATAAATAAATAAATAAATAAACAAATAATTAATTTAATAATTAAATAATTAAATACATATAAAATAAAAAATAAATAATTAAATATATAATAGTACATTATGCAACGAGCCTATAATGGCTATAATTAAGACACGAGTATTTTTATAAAACGAGCGTATGCGAGTTTTATAATTTCCATACGAGTGTCTTAATTACCATTATAGGCGAGTTGCATACGACTGTTTATGTTCGACGATAATTATAACTTTATTATATGTTTTAACATAAATATTCATAAATATCTGTTCAGTCACTACAGTAGAATGTTGTGATCGGGTGCTGCGGTGGGTAGTATATCTCTCTTGTCCAAGCTCTCTGGACAACCGACGCATGCGCTCTGTGTGCTTCAATACCATATGTTCAGATTGCGCACCAGTATTCAGTAAAACTGTCACTGAAGTCGTGTCAAAACCACGCGCTGTGTAGAAATTGGTTTTGGGGATAATAAGGTACCGGTACAGTGCTATTTCTTGTCTCATATTCGCCAGTTTATTTACGCGAACATATGGACTTTATTATAGTTCGATGTTGTGTTTATGTCCGACATGTTGGATTTTGAGTGCATGCGCGAAGGTATCGTTACCTAATTGGTCAATGAACGAGCTCTGATTGGCTGGAGAAACTGTATGATAATGAAGAACTGTATCATAATGAAAAACGGTGTTATAATGACCATCATTATGATACAGTTTTCTAACACATAATAGTGAGGGTCAAACATAAATAAATACATGAGAGTGTGATGCTTTTCAGTCGGTCAACACGATTGTACCCAAATAGAACTGGGTTATGTCCTAATCCTGAAATAAATTACATGAGATTAATTTGTAGGGAATGGAAAAATTCGCGATCGCGAATTTCGCGAATTATTAAATGAAGTAATACACAGATAGTAATGTGTTTTAATAACCCTAAAAATGGCGAAAAAAATGGGTTTTGAAGTCGCGAAATTTCGCGAATTTCGCATGAAGACGCGAATTTCGCGAATTATGCATGAATTTCGCACGAAACCGCGGATTTTAGCTTTTTTTCTTTACTGTGCACTTCTGATAATTCGCGGCAATCAATGCACGAATTTCCGCGAATTATCCACAGTAATGTTTTTAAGCCTAGCAAAGAGAAAAATATTGGTTAAAAATATTGAAATGTATTTTATGAACACGCAAAAAAAATATAATACTTTATAACATAGTATTGTAAGACACACTATGTGGGCTTTACCAATATTAAAAACTAAGAAAAATGACTGTCATCACTTTTTGTTTCTTAGGTGGTTTATTTTTTCTAATTTAAGATTGTACAATTCTGAAGAAAACAATATATGAGAACGAAAATTCATCTTGATTTTGTATATAAGAGATAAGTGTGACTAGACTAGCTTGACTGTGGGAACTTTCGTGATTTCCGTTACATCACTCCTGCACTCTATGTACTGGATCTCAGTTTACCTCACCGACAGTCAAATTCCGTACAATATCCTCATCGCTTTCATGTGTGAAACCATGATCGTCTTTATCGAAGTCTAACTACTGAATGTCACTTTCTTCTACATCTTGATATTCATCTAGGTTTTACCCTAATGTCATCGTAGTGAAACCACCTTGCCTGTTTAAAATATCGTCACAGAAGCCGACAAACGCTTGTTTTTGTGCGAGTGTAGTACCGGTAATCTTCTCCCATGACTTGACTGCATGGAGAGCATCCAACAAACACGGAAAGATCGGTCACTTAACGGTAGATAGTCGGCCTCGCTTTCTTTATCAATCTGGGTGGTCATCCTGGTAAGTTACTTAGTTATTGTGGTATTAAGGGCCAGAACAGCGAGGTCATCTGCCCCTTCATCCTAGTAACTACTCGCCACGTGGCATCATATAGTGCGCCTTTCAGACATGAATATCTAGATGGCAAGTATCCAGATCAAAATGTGCCACTGTTTCCGGAACCAGAATTAACCAGGCGGTCTTCTTGGTTTCATTCTGTAGTGTGTCTGTCAGAGTACTTGAAAGATATTTTGCAATTTATGAGTGAAGTAGTATGGACATAACTCTGGTGTTGATTTTCTCAACAATGTTTCACATGACGAAATACTTGAGATTCAAAGAATTTGGCACAGACATCACTGAACTCATCCCCTTATTAGAAGGCCAGTCTTATCAGACTGTTCACCTTCTAGATGGACATCTACAGAGAATTCAGCAAGCCCTTAAACTTGCTGTTTCTGGAAAGTACGTTACCAACATTAAGGAGCAGTTGGAAGGTTGTGGAAATGTGTTAAAAAGAGGGAAAATACATTCAGTTTTAGTGAATGCTGGGTCGCATGCTCTTGGGAAACTTAATCAGCTTGAGATCCGTTGACCCTGGGAACAGGATTTACAAATGTGTGCATTTGATCCAGCAGAAATAGTGCCAATGAACATCAATGAGGAAGCAGATGCATGACAGGACCAAGACAGACATTGTTGGAGTTTTGCAAGGAATGACATTTGTATTTCCAAAGTTCTCAGAATCTGTGTTGAAAACCATTTGGATCCCCTGTTCAAACGCTGTGAACTTTTGTTTTTCAGCTTACACTAGCACGTTAAGTGATATGCGTCACCGTTAGTCACAAGGCAATTTGGATCTCTTCACTGAAGTATACTTTGAAGGATGACTGTAATGTGTTATGTTATCCATGATATTTAAAAAATCCTGCCTAAAATTCATGATTTTGAAAGTACCGAAAAGTGCACTTGAAACCACCAAATTTGACACTTTAAAATACCGCTTTCTTCACTCTGAAATCACCGAAAAATTCCAATCTCTAGTTATTTATTATTAATCTCGTGTAATTTATTTCAGGATTAGGGCATAACCCAGCTCTATTTGGGTACATTCGTGTTGACTGACTGAAAAGCACCAAACTTTTGAATATTAATTTAAAATAATAATGATAATAATAAATAAATACATAAAAAATTAATTAAATATATAAATAATTTTAAAATTCCATTAACAGCCATCTTAAATCCATTGCTCGAGCTATTCTAAAGTGGTCAGCTACGTGTCATATTACATGACTTCGCTAAAGCTTCATTACACTCCTTAGCATTGTTTAACATTTTAAAAAATATTTATAAACCTCAAATTCAAAGACTTACAGTTAGGTCGCAAAGCCAAAATTTAAAAATGAATTGGCTTATTGATAGAGGATTTACGATTATTCATTCAAGCTGTCGCATAAGATCATCAAATTATTGGTTCACAATATCTCGTGTTAATGACCTAGTAGATTGCTTTTCTGGCAAAATCTAAAAATAAAAAAATAAATTATAAATAAAAATTATATAAATAAAGTAATAAATAATTAAATAAAGGAAATTAAATAAGTACGTAATACGATTTTTATTAAATTATAAAACCAGAAATACGAAATTCACGGCTAGGTACTGTAATAAATTTGAAAACTAACATTCGCTAGAAATAAGATGTAAATCACTCTTTCGTTTAAAATGTCGCACAAAATTATCCGATTATTAGTTCAGGATAACTCGAGTCAATAATCTAGTAGTTGATTTAAAGCTACAGTCATGTTTAAATAAAATAGTAATGCAGAACCTCCTAAGGCGATCTGTTTGTATAGCTATCGATACAGCTCAATCAAATAAAAAAGTAATTTTCGAAAAATGATGAAAAGCATCAGTTACGCCCTTTTGGCAAATTCTAAAGAAATTACAAAATAAAATTACAAAAACTATAAATTTAAACATTAAATATAAATTTGTGGTGTTTGAAGCCATATTTTCAGTGTTGCCTTAGTAAACAAGAGTTTAGTGCTTTTCAGTCGGTCAACACGAATGTACCCAAAAGAGATGGGTTATGCCCTAATCCTGAAATAAATTACATGAGATCAATAAAACACTAGGATGACCAGTTTCGATCGTCAAGCGATCATCATCAGATCCATTACACTTAGGCTACAAAATCTATGTTTGAAATACAGGTGAAAATATTTACAATATGTACAATTATTTAGTTGCAGTATTGGTACTGCAATTGTCAGTGTATGCTAAATGCAGTATATGTGTTAGGTGAAATGCTAAATGGTGATAGCTATCCGGAGATTGTACTTTAGAGAGATTATATGGTTGTAAACTATGGTTAAACTATAAAATTTTAGGCTAACTACTTATCTGATTGTCTTCCGTACAACAGCTACTCGCAGTTTTCGTGCTCACTGGAACTCACTGTGCGCTCGACTGCGGTGGTTATCTTAACGACTGGTTTTTTCCTGCCTTCTTCCCCCTGTCCCTACGTGCTGTGGGGAGTGATAGCGATGTGTTTATGTGAGGTGTTGCCAACCTAGATAAGATGTATGTTATTGAATGAGGTGGGTCTACAACTATTAAATACCGTGGATTAGCCCTCGCCACGCGTGGAGCATAACCCATTCGAACTAAGCGTTGACGGTCTTATGAGGACGTCCCGGCACCTTTAATACTGCCGCGAATATGGGCCTTGGTATGTTGCAGAAGAAAAGTACATCGTACACCTGATCCAGATAACATTTACCTATTAAATAAATAATAAATAACAAATTAATCTCATGTAATTTATTTCAGGATTAGGACATAACCCAGTTCTATTTGGGTACAATCGTGTTGACCGACTGAAAAGCATCACACTCTCATGTATTTATTTATGTTTGACCCTCACTATTATGTGTTAGAAAACTGTATCATAATGATGGTCATTATAACACCGTTTTTCATTATGATACAGTTTTTCATTATCATACAGTTTCTCCAGCCAATCAGAGCTCGTTCATTGACCAATTAGGTAACGATACCTTCGCGCATGCACTCAAAATCCAACATGTCGGACATAAACACAACATCGAACTATAATAAATTACCGACATGGAATACGCACCGTCCATATGTTCGCGTAAATAAACTGGCGAATATGAGACAAGAAATAGCACTGTACCGGTACCTTAATATCCCCAAAACCAATTTCTACACAGCGCGTGGTTTTGACACGACTTCAGTGACAGTTTTACTGAATACTGGTGCGCAATCTGAACATATGGTATTGAAGCACACAGAGCGCATGCGTCGGTTGTCCAGAGAGCTTGGACAAGAGAGATATACTACCCACCGCAGCACCCGATCACAACATTCTACTGTAGTGACTGAACAGATATTTATGAATATTTATGTTAAAACATATAATAAAGTTATAATTATCGTCGAACATAAACAGTCGTATGCAACTCGCCTATAATGGTAATTAAGACACTCGTATGGAAATTATAAAACTCGCATACGCTCGTTTTATAAAAATACTCGTGTCTTAATTATAGCCATTATAGGCTCGTTGCATAATGTACTATTATATATTTAATTATTTATTTTTTATTTTATATGTATTTAATTATTTAATTATTAAATTAATTATTTGTTTATTTATTTATTTATTTATTCATTTATTTAATAACCGTTTTTTTAATTTGAAAGTAGGTCAAAAGTTTACCCAAATAGCAAAGAATGTTTAAATATCGAGATAAACATTTTTTTACCTCAGACAGATAAGCGTTTCCACCCTGCTTAAGACGACAGCATACAGAGCGGTTTATCTAAAAATCTATTGATTTCACAAATTTTACTCATATGAAAGATGATTACATCCCCTTTGCCAAGGGCCATGTATTTTTCACAATTTTGCCAATGGGCCTAACTACACATTTTGAAAATTTTCGTTTTCCGACTTTGTAAATTTTCATTTAATGTTTTAATTTAGTAGTTAATAATAAATTTTCAAACAGGGGTAAAAACCAAAATGTTTAAAATGTGTAGTTGGGCCATTTGGAAAAAATTTTAAAAATAAATGGTCAATGGGAAAGGGGGCTTAATCCCCTTTAATATGAACCCTCACACAAGTGCCTCCAATTATTAGTTCGGGTTATCTCAGGTCCATGAACTAGTAGTTGATTCAAAGGTACAGTCGTGTTCAAATAAAATTGTAATGTAGAACCAACAAAGGCTATCTGTTGGTATAGCTACCTAGACAGTTCAATCAAATAAATAATAATTACCAAATAATAATAATATATACAGTTGCGCCCTATCGGCAAAATCTAAAAAGAATAAAAATGATAAATACAATTTAAATACAGTAACTACTAAATTAAAACATTAAATGAAAATTTACAAAGTCGGAAAACGAAAATTTTCAAAATGTGTAGTTAGGCCCATTGGCAAAATTGTGAAAAATACATGGCCCTTGGCAAAGGGGATGTAATCATCTTTCATATGAGTGGCTTCGAAGGTGTACTTGATAGCATGCTGAGCTTCTACGCCAAAGATCGCGGGTAAAAAAAAAATCCCTCAGTATACTTTCCTTCCGAAGGGAAATAAAGCTGGCAGTGCCACGTCATGGATTCATGGCATGAAAAAGAACCTTCCTCTAACAGCACTTGTGGAAGCTAAAATTTGTAGAATAGTTTGATAACGCTATATTAGTTCCTACGTTCACCGTCAGGTGCTGACTGCGTTGGCATTTGGTAGCCACGTCCCCAGGTAGGTGTCATGGAGGGTAGCATTTGGTAGCAAAAGTAGGAACTACTTGAAGAAATTAATTGTCTGCAGTCCTTCTACTTGAATCACAGATAACACACACTAATACAGCCATCACAATTAACAGCGGTTATCTGACAAATTCTACACACACACAAAGTACATGGGGCTACACGACCGCGTTGTCGCAACCCCTAAACTAAGGAACCAACCAACCATCTTTCATATGAACCTTCACACAAGTCTCTCCGATTATTGGTTCGGGAGATATCAGCAAAAAAACGGACAGTAAGGTATAGTCACGTACAAATAAAGTGTACTAATTTAAACCGGCCCAGGTTACCTACTTGTAAGTTTCTCAAAAAATCTGGAAATCAAACTCAGGTCGGAAGGTGGCAGAAACTAGAAGCATTAAATATATACGTATTACCGAAGAATGAAAAGAAAGTGATATCATAAATATGTGTATAATTATTATAAAGGGCTAGAATTTCAATCTTCACTAATTAAAGCTCCTTACCTATCACAATCGTTATTGTCAGAGTGCACATGTACTGAGGAGAATTAAAAGAATGTACAGTAGTGCCAGTACATAATGTAGCCTATTGACTGGCCGCGTGACTCAGCGGTAACGTTCTTGCTTGCTGGGTCCAAGGTTGCAGGTTCATATCCTGGCGCAATCAGCCGGCATTTTGGGGTGAGCAAATGCGAGGGAGCCGTGTCAGTAGATTTACTGGCACGTTAAAGATCCCCTTCGGGGCAAAATTCCGGCACCCCTGCGTCTCTAAAAGCCAGAGTAGTTAAAAGGGACGAATCACCAATATAATTATTAACATAATGTACTACAAAAACTTGAAATGAGTTGGTAGACCTTACACTGATCTTGTAATTTGGGCGTTATAAAACAGGCCGCTCCACCACACCAGAGTTGTGATTGTGGAATCTGAACAGCCAGAGATGGATTTGTGTAGTTGGCTTGAGAGCTGTTTGATCTTGTTTACATATCTTTATGGACGAAGCAGTTGCCTTGATACCCCCCTCCGCCGGGCTACACGGGTGGTGCCTACATTCATTTCGAGCCAGTTGGTATTCAACGGCCCACTGCAGTCCGAGCGTCCATTATCAGCACACCATTGCGGTCATTATAAAGTTAAAGCGCTGTCGATACAATCGTTATTCACCTGACTGCTTCTTGGCTTGGGAGGAGAACCAGGTGCAAACACACAAACACATTCCAGCTTTAATGGTTCTGTATTCACTTCACGTGTAAATTGCTTCAAAGCGAGGCGAATCCATTGGAGGGATGATGCAACCGTAAATACATATATACCGGTCTGTGAAAACTATGCAGGAACAATATCAATCGCTATCCACTAACATTCCATATAACTGGGTCCTTCAAAGAGGAACATATTGCGTTCCATAGTTCTCAGCTCTTGCATATCCTGGACAAACTGACCCACACAATTGAGTTGCTCAGTGGCAACCGGAGCATATTTGGCGATAAACATGTTTTTATTAAGCTGTGTAAAGCAGGAAACTTACAAATGGTATATAATTTGTATTAATAAGGATTCGATTAAACATAATAGTCTTTCTTCCTACAAAAGGTGGGTCATGTAACGATGATAATAATAATAATAATGGGGGGCGTGGTGGCTCAGCGGTCTAGCTGTATGCCTCTCACCAAGGCGGTCCGGGTTCGATTCCCGGTCAATGCATGTGAGATTTTCGAAGTGAAATGCCATGCCCTGTGGTTCGGATTCCACGTAAAAAGGAGGTCCCGTGGCTCATGATCTCGAGATTAACGGTCACGTTAAACTACAAGCTTTTTTTAATAATAATAATAATAATAATAATAGTTATAACAATAAAATAATTGAGTATTATCATTCGTTTAATCACAATGAAGCAGCAAGCTGAATCAGAAAAATGCCACTGATCCAATGCAGGGGCGTATAAGCTTATACAAATATTTTTCGGGGGGAGCTGACTATCCTGGAAAATTGTGAGTTTTCTCAGGGCATTGTCACCGCAAAATACCCAGAAATATCAACCAATATCTTAGAGCATATAACTTTGTGTAATTATTTTAGATAGGATTCAAAGTTTATATAGCCTACAATTATTACTGGCAATACAAAAATGTTGTAAATTACAACACAACACACAAATACAATTTTATACTTAATGAATTTTCTATTATGGCCTGTGGAGTGTAAATGGCAAATATCTAAATATTTGTCAATTTACTAAGCAGAAAGGTAGGCACGTTTTTTTTTACAAGTTGATAATTTACTGTATTTCTCAAAAGTACCGAACTGTGGAATTCACAATTTTGCCTCACAAGGCTGAGTGTACCCCGTTCCAGCCCTCAGACTAGAATTAAAATTTCTTGGCAGAGGCGGGAATCGAATCCGAACCTCCAGGACGACAGTCAAGAATGCTAGCCACTAAACCACGAGTTAGTATAATTCCAATCTTAATATTGTTTATAACTTAGCCAATAAGTTAAGATTAGGGTACAACCAAATTTACAATTATAATATGCTCTTACCAAAGCAA
This sequence comes from Meconema thalassinum, assembly GCA_946902985.2. Lineage (NCBI taxonomy): Eukaryota > Metazoa > Arthropoda > Insecta > Orthoptera > Tettigoniidae > Meconema > Meconema thalassinum. The sequence continues at coordinate 1,396,507,420 of OX336389.2, forward strand.
CACTTTCTTAATTTTATTGGCTTTTTTCGGGGAGGGATGGAGCCCCCTCAACACCCCCCCCCCCTTATATACGCCCCTGATCCAATGATACACAGACCTATACAAGAAAAATGAAAATATGCACATAACATAATGAACTACGTAATGATACACGGTTCTCATCGACATCTCACTGAAGGTCACTGTAAAATTATTGGGACACCGGAGGTACAACCTTAATTAGTGTATTAACATGGTAAATCGTGCCTTTATAATCATCCTACCTTAAGGCCACATTGTAGGCAACATTGTATCACTTAAGATAGGACACTTTCCCTTTCCTCTTTGTGGGTTTGTCACGTCTTCTGCAAGGATGTCAGTAATAACGTACTCATACATCACATTCATTCAATGGTTCTTTGTAAATCGAAATTGAGATGACTTCGTGATATCCATTGAATGTTTCTCCGCGTCCACATTTCGACGGATGTACTTATTTCAGTTCGTAGGATTTGAGTAGTTTTGATTGATTTATTCACGCGACACTTCCTTACCACATCAGACCACTGTCTACGAGTGCAAACGATTTGTGTGTTTTTGTTAACATTTTCATTTAATTTTTTTCACCAGCTACATATTCGCATTTTTGGAGGAGAGGGGGTGTTATACGCCGTAGCAGGAATCACTCATGTCTGTCATTGTTCACCTACTTATCTAATGCTCCTTTACTTGAAACAGCGGACAGTGGATATTCTCGTGACTGGAGTTTGGATGGGTAGTTCTTCTCGTCCCCAACAACATTGCAAAGTTTTATTTCACAGAAAATCGCTGATACTTTTAGCGAGTAAAAATGCAACAAGATATTACTGAAATTAATTCGAAGATGCTCCTGGAATACTTATTCCACTTAGAAATAAAAATTGACTGTAGGCTGGGATGGATAGTTCGTCCAATGAACCACTCATTTATGAAAAAGCCAAGTTGAAAACAGTTCTGAGGTATATTAATTATTCAAATAGATATTCAAAAACGAATAAGTGGCCTGTGTTATATTATGGGTATATTTATAACTCCTTGTCCTTAACAAGCAATACAATTATTGAATGCTCTTCTGATTACCATTTAGAGTTGTGCCCTATATAAGACTCTTCCTTGAACATCTTTCGTTGTAGTTCCGGTCTTGTATCCGGAGAAATCGATTCTAAAAATAGATAAGTACGGCCATCTTGAATGTATGAAATAGTTGTCATGTACCTTCTCGAGTGAAACACTCGTAAGTGAGACTACATGTATGCTGAGTTTTACCATTGTAACGGTAATAAATAGGGTAACATCGTTATTAATGTCTTATATAACCAAGATGGTGGCTGCGGGCTATATACTGTACAGGGTGAAAGTTATTACTAGTGAGGTCCCTTATATGATACTCCTCTCTTACAATGTTTCGTACTAATTTCACAATTGGATCCTGAGCTACTTATTATTAACTTTTAGCCTACTTTCCACATTTTGCAAAAATGAGGAAAAAGTAGACTTATGAGATCGGGCAAATGTGTGTCTGTCTGTCTCCCTGTCTGTCTGTCCTTCTGTCTGTCTGTCTGGCTGTGTGTGTGTGTCCCCTATCAACTCCTAAACGGCTGGAGCAATCGAAACAAAATATCTCACGGCCATATTTGAAAATGATGTCAGTGTTACCAACTGCTAAAAAATCGCAATTGAAATTTGAGCTCCATGTTGGATATCTTGGAAGGTATGAATGGGAGCTATTTCAAAATTGGCACACGTATAGATAATAATATTGCAGTTTAATTTCCAGGAGGCCATACATGGCAGTGTTGCCAAAATGATTATAAGCCTGCTGATTGGTCCAATTTTGAAATGCATATAACTTCTACATTATCAATTGGAATTCAACCAAATTTCGTATGTTGTATGTGTACATAACCAGATATGACTGAGCGTATTCTTAAGACCAACCCGGGCTGCCAACTGTTAATAAATGCTCCTAATTTATTTTATCCAAATACCAATATATCAGAAAGTATGCAAGCAGACAGCTTCAAACTATTCACACGTATAGTACCTGACATTCTATATTAATTTGGAGTAACTTATATACGTCAGTGCTACCAACATGATTCTAAGCCTGCTGACATGTCCAATTTTAAATACATGTAACTTCCATACTATCATTTGGATTTCAACCAAATTTCGTATGTGCTATGTGTACCATAACAGATATGACTATGCGTATTCTTAAGAGCAACCAGGGCTGCCAATTTTTAATATGTGCTGTCCCTATTTTTGTTACCCTAATATCAATATATCAGAAAGTATGCAAGCCAATAGCTCTTAACTTTGCACACGTATAGTACCTGGCATTCTAGATGAATTTGGAGTAACTAATATACATCAGTGCTGCCAACATGATTCTAAGCCTGCTGATAGGTCCAATATTAAAATGCATGTAACTTCTATACTAACTACTGGATTTCATTCAAAATTGGCACAACAATAGATCATATTATTTCAGATTATTTCTGACCAATATATGCATGACATTGTTGCCAACATGATTTTACGCGCGCTGTTAGATCCAATTTTTAACTGCATGTAACGTCCATGCTATTCATTGGACTTCAACCAAATTTTGTATTCTGTACCATAAGAGATGGAAATAAGAATATATTCAGTCATCATGGCTGCCAACTGTAGTGCTCTATTAGGCTACATTAGGCTATGCCAGGTATACAGTATTTCGAACTAATTAGAGATTTCGATATTAGCAACTTAATTTCGTCATTATTCTCGATAGGTTCATATACTGTAGAATAATCATTGGCATGAAAAGTAGGCTCTTTAGTTCGTCACGGAACTTCTTGTTTTAAATGTACAGTCAGCCACCATCTTCAATATATGGCAACCATCGTGAACGTATGGAGTCCTACCTTTTAATATGGTCGTAGGAAGCCACCCACAAGGTTTTACAGTACTACTACATTTCGGTGTTGAAGATTTAAGATACTTTGGATTATTCATTCAGGTATTCTATATTCTCAAAATTGCCACTCTGCGTTATACTCAGTGTGTTATTTTTATGGCTTATTTCAGCAAAGTCCCATAGATGGTAATTGCTACGTACTGTACCCGATACCTAGTTTAGGCTATCGGCTACGCCAGCAGACATTAAGCCGTAGTTGAGGTTTTGGGAAGAGTTAGGGAAAGATAGCGCACCGATCGAGTCAAGAAGAATGTCAAGATGACGTAGGAGGTCTAGGATCAAGGAGGCACTGACATCTGTAAGGAGATGGAATTATGGATAGAGATGTGAAGCTTTATTGAAATATGTATGGAATATGGTATTTAAACATCTTAGAAGAGAAGATATAACATGCATTATATGTGGAAATAATTATAAGGAAGATAGATAACCCTTAAGTTATTTTATAACGGAATAGCCGAGATGATGTGGGTTCGAGACTATGATCGTGACGCGAGAGCACTGTGGTGGGGGACTACACCACGTGTCTGCGCCAGGCAGATAAGAGTGAAGACAGTGCCAGCACATTCAGTGGAGCTCTGTCAGTCGAGCAAGTAGGATCGAGCTCTGTAGCGCAAGCGAGACGCACGGTGAAGGTCGCGTAGCGTACCGAAACTGTCACGGCAGAGTGTAGGCGACAGTTTCAGCATCGCCGAGCAGCGAACGCCAAGCAGGTCATTGATCCAGACGGACTTGCCGAGGAAGCAATCACAGACGGCCGGGATATGTTAGAACAGCACTGCAAGTAGTTGGAGACTTTATTACAAGCTACATTTCAACGCAGTTTGAACACAGCTTTTATGAATAACATTATGACTATGCTTTTCCATAACGCATTCAAAGTTACTTTAACAATTTCAAGCAAGCGGAATGTCGTTAGCATAGGCACTGATGAACATTAGATCGTGCATTAATGAAATTTATTTCTTATACAGTTTCATGAATTACCAAATACAGACAACTACAGGGTGTTTCATAAACTTGGACACTCTCATGTAAAATTTTATTTTACGAAAGTGAGACTTAGCAGTTATTGGAGATTGGTCTTTCAATACTCAAACTGAACATTTAATGGGACAGTGGCGTAACTTAGTAAAGGAATAGGGGGTCCGCTGTTTCCATGAACATTTTCGAGAGGAGTTGGACAATATCCGCTATGGGTAATCCGAAGTTCAACATGTCAGAGTAGACGCAGATAGAGACAAGATGGCACCGCAGAGCGATGGATTCGATTCCTGACGAGAGGAGTCCACCAGCTGATTCACTTGGGATTTCGAAGGCAATCGTCATTTCATGGATGGAATGATATTCACGCCGATCTTTCGAGAAATTCATTATGTAGGGAAAATTGACGATCTTGGAAATTTAATAACAGCTGATTATGAAAGGTACTGTAAGAGTCATAACTACCTGATACGATTATTTTCATGAATACTGGGCACACATGTATATTTTTCTAATAGGAGTGATACGATTATTTAGACATGGTTTGACTTTATATACTTCGAATTTGCTAGAATATGGCGTGACCATATGATATGGCAGGCATCATTATGCGAAATTCTCACCATTGGTTGGCTTTATTAAGCAGATGTTTGGTCTTTTAGACATTTTTCCAGCTAGGATATTTTTCATGAATAGTTTTTTGTGTAACGAGTATTTCGAACTCGTGATCTGCAATTGATTATCTAAAATTACTTCGTCAGTTCATTGCATACTAGCGAGTGTGTATTATTCATCAGTAGGGATTTTTTTCATTGGATTGTTTGGAGATATTAAGAAGTTATTCACTTTAGTGAATGAACATCGCTTTTATATGACAACTAGAAACTTGTTGATTCCTATCTGGTACATTCACTCATATAGTCTACGAGATGGGGTCTTTCGTATTTATACGATTGTATGGTGGTACTCATCTTACCCATCGTTCAGGGCACTATCATCCAAGTCGACGGGGCGAGGTCTTTCGTATTTATACGACTGTACGGTGGTTACACATCTTACTCGCCAATTGAGGGACTCATTTTTATCATCCGAGTGTACACGAGATTGTAAGTGAATCAAACAAGGAACTACTAGTCACATATCAGTCGAAATTTTGTTAAATAAAGTAACGATAAATGTCAACAGGATTGCATTTAGTAATTCTTGTTTGCCAATCCAATATTTTGTTGCTATACTCTTTTGAGAGTAATTTCAATTTAACAGCTGTTATAGCTGATGCTTTGATGATTTTTATAATTGTGTTTGATACCTTTGAGAAGGATTTAAAGTAATTGAATCTTGTAAGATTAATCATTAATGGTCAGATTTATTTTAAGGCAGATCAGTATTGCAGATTTTGATATGAGAGATTATAGCACATGGGTGTTTTTCTGTGATGTGAGTTATGAAAATTGTAAGAGAATTCATGCTATTTGAAAGCAGATCTTAAATTACTGAGGTAATATTTTTCCAATTGTTTAAGAAGTTGTCTAGATGTGATCAGAGTAATTACAGTTATTGGAGATTGTGTGCGTTGATAATTTGAAGCCAGTTATATATTTTTTGTAGATCATGCAACATGGTTAAGTGGAGTTTGTGATAGGCATTTTGTGGAAGTTGCCATGTGATAGTTGCGACGTTGATAATGTATATTGAAGCAGACATGAGGTCGTCGTACCCAGTCTAGCGTAATTGTTGAGATTCATGCTGTATGTGCTGAATATTTATGGAGTTTTGTGGAATAATTATTGTATTCAAATGTGATATTTGAAGTATTGAGGAAATGTAATGTCGTTGTGGATAGTTAGATCCAACGTGATGTCGTGGAGGCAACAATATTTTTTGGCATGATAATTAAATACGAGATATAACTTGGAAGTGATAAAACTGTAAGACAACGTTCTATAAACCATATTAAACAATTTGTTAGGAAATTAAACAAATAAATGAAGTTGATAATACAAGATTTTCTGAAAATAATAATTAACGAAATAATAATCTGAGATTTAAGCATATTAACGATCTGACCTAATAAAATAAAAATCAGAATGACTAGATGAAATAATAAAAATCTAAATAACCAGATGAATGAAATTTAAATAATTTGATAAATTAAATTTTGAAATAAATCAATGAATTAAATAGATGGATGAATTAAAGATTGGATAAATTAAACTGATTGAAATAAATTAATAGACGATTGTAATGATGATGAATAACTGAATTAGAAGGTGATAATTAACTAAAGAAGCTGATGATTAATGAATTTATATGGAATTAAATAAATTTAATTGAGAGATAATTTGAAGGAATTGCAACTTGAGTTGAGAATTTAAATGATGTAATGGTAATGAATTAAGGATTCTGACAGGAATATGTAGAATTTTGAAGTGAGAATTAATGTGAGAAATATTTAATTTTGATGATGACGATAACGATGACCAATGAGCCATGAATTTTCTGTAATTCACAGATAAATGATTATGAATGACAATGTAAATAGTGTAAATTAATTATTCAATGTTTAGGAGCATTTGACTAACATGTTCAACATTCAAATTATGCCATGCAAACCATAAATTACGTGATGTTTAATATATGTGATTATAATATGTGTATGTTTAGACAGATTAATAACTTTATCAAATCCACATTGATGATGTTAAATTAAAGAGAAATTAGGTCTCAGGTTTCACAAATGTCAGTGACGAAAGACATAGTGCTACAGTGATCCTGAGAACCCAAGAGAACTTTAGAGATTTTTCTGTTCTATGTGGATAAAAATAATTTTGGATTAGAAAAGAGATGGTTCGATTTTTGGACAATGACAATTTAACTTTGGCATTCGACCATACTCTCAGGTAGGAGTTATATTTAAAATGTCTGTCTGACTATCAAAGTAAAATAAATTTGTTTTTATCTTAGTTGTGATCTGATGATGGTGTGATGTTCCTTTTTCTTTCCTTGTCTTGAGTAAGGCTTATCCGGAAAGGAAGTGGTTCGCTAGGAATTCAGTTGATGGCGCCCATTTATATTTGCATTATTTCTATTAAACTTAAGCCCGTAACGACCCTAGAGATACTTTGTCTCGTGATACCCACTGCTTTTTCGATAACTCAACTGAATTTCCGACACATTCCTTATTTGACTAGAGGTTCATTTAACTCCGCTCTATCCCGGAACTCCAGGAATGCGATGTTATAGCAGATGGGTCATCGCATCCCCAGGACGAACGGGTACAGTACTAAGTGTCGTTTCAAATGCGCAATTACATTCTGAATTATTCATGTATACTTGGGCACACGAGACCACATAATTATAATAACAGCCAATTTTCGTTGATGGAACTCTTAAACATAGAAGTTACTTATTATTATTATACTATAACATTCAGGATGGCCACTACGTGCTATATTCATTGTGATAAATTAATTATCTACATTATTGAGGCCTCTTATAAAGAGTGTAATTGATATACGTGACGTCCGTTACACTGGGAAATGAAGAGACTATTCTAAGCTTCCTAGTAAAAACAAATATGTCACCTATCATTAAATTGAAAATTATACAATAAAAAGTCAATGTTTGTAGGTTTTTCAGAAATTGTTCAAGCAGAAGGTGCAATCGAAGTCTGGGCACCGCATTCTGTCTTCGAGGAAATACGGAGAAATACGTGATGTTACACGATCAGCGCTGCCCTCAGCCTATCAAAGATTTCCTGCTCCCATGGGAATTGTATCGTTCTGTTCTCCTGGGAGATCGAGTTAAAGCTATCGTCCCATTTCGAAATTGTACGCCCCTGAATTTGGATACTTTCTGCATATCTTAAATCCAAATGAAAGAGCTAAAGACAGGAGGTATGGGGAGTTATGGGAACACCTGACGTTATGGAGTAGAGGATGGAGGCCTACAACGGAAATCTAGTCTACCACGGGACCTGAAGATGGGTAGAAGCCAAACTGAAATGGAGTGGGACGATCTATTTTCTCAAGGAAGACACCTTCGTTATCATAACGGTGAGAACTAATGCTAGAACGCTATATCTGTAGTCATAGATGCTACAGAACTCTATATCTGAAGTCATATATGCTAGAATGCTATGTTTTCATACAATCCTCTTGTGTGACGATAGAAAGAGAAACATGTAAATGGATGCAATGCTGCCAATAACATTATTATTGGAATGTAGAAATAAAATTCACTTTCTACATTCCTAAAATATCCGTTGGCACTTTTATAGCGTATGGCTTTTAGTGCCGGGAGTGTCTGAGGACATGTTCGGCTCGCCAGTTTTTGTTTCTGCTTCGAGGCGGACACCTAATGGGTGAGCTACACATACCGTCGCGTGTGGAGTGTTCTCTGGGGAGGAAAGGGTAATTGTAAGGACAAGGAGATGGAAGGTAGCGGCTGTGGCCTATAATTAGGGACCAACCCCGGCATTTGCCTGGAAGGAAGATGGGAAACCACAGACGACCATCTTCAAGGTTGCCGGCGGGGGGATTCAAACCACCTCGCCTCCCGGATGTAAGCGGCTGCCAGCAGTCATGCCGTAACGACCACGGCTAGCTCACCCGGTAGTTGGCACTACACGCAAGCGTCAAGATTAAATAATACAAAATTTACTGTATACGCTCTCTAATCACACCTAATACCTCCCACTCCACCATAAACGGACCACCTGATGGTTAAGTATTAAAGTACTCGTGTTCATTTCCCAATCATGTGCATAATTAATTATCAACTTGTCAGCGAACAAAATGTTTTTAGGCTTCCCCCGATATATGCCTCATTTAGGAACTGTCACGAGCCAGCGTGAGGTATCCCATTGTTCATGCGGCGAGTCTTCATGTATCAGCTCCTATGTGCCGGGATGAAGTTTGATGGTCTGTCCACGTTCAAGCGATTATATCAACAGCGAAGCTTCGTGGTCTTAGACGAAGGTGATCCAGACACTTTCCCAGCCTCAGGTGACGACCTATTGTTTGCGGCCATGTTCTGAGAATACTTGGCACAATTCTCTATAGATTATCATTTTTCGACTCAATATAGGTTACTTAAAAAATATATCATGTAACTTCAAGTTTTAACTGCTCTCTTTCAAGAAGAGACCGTAGGAAATTTAACTATTACTCCGACGTGTATAGTTGGTCTGGATTTATCTGATATACCAGAGATGAGTTAGTCGTGTTTCGTTTCTCTGTCATAATTAAACGAAATGCGTGATTTTAAGCATATGTTATTACATATAAGACAATTTAATGCGACAGGATTCCTGTGCCGTAAAAAATGCAATTTTGATGTTATGTTGTGTTCTGAGTATATCAATTCTGCAGCACTGAATGTTCATTATCCTACATTTATTGTTTCGAATGATGAGGATACAGGGCAGCAAGAAGCAGCTAATACAGAAAGATACAGAAGGAACCGTGCCGATATAGCAGTGGCAATATGTTCATAGCCACTGTGCCTGCTGTGTGGCTTGTATGTAATGATATGATCACTAGCAAGGACATTATATTCATTCAATGAATTGTACAGTAATGTATGTGTCCTACATTTAGGCCTATGATGACTCAACCAACAGCAGGAGATACGCTCGCTAACCAGCAGCGCTAGGTCGTTGGGCTAAGGTATCTGTGGACTCGGTAGACGTGGGTGCGAACCCCACCATTGGCCATCCTTGAAATGGATTTCCTTGGTTTCCCCTCTTTTAACTTCAGGCAAATGCTGGAAATGTACCTTCTGATAGGCTACGACCGCGTCCTTCCATCTCCTTGCCCAGTTTCATTGATCTCCACCTAACAATTACTCCTCTCATGAGTTTATCGTCAGGAAGAGCATCCGGCCGTATAACCCACCTACCACTTGTACCAAATGTGTGCTATTGACACATGTTAAGCCTATTTCCTTCAGAACGAAATTTTTGAGATTGACACTCTCTAATATATTGAGTAAATTGGAAATTTTCCTGTTTACTAAGTACCCCAAATTTTGAATATCCTCAAACCAAATAAATTTGGTGTAATTTTGTATCCCTTGAAACTTACGTCCTCATAAAATAAGATTCAATTCGTTGAAATTCTAAGATTTGGATAGGATGTATTAACCCATGATCGATTACAATAATCTTCTGTGTCTAGAGTGACTGGGAAACCTCTGCAAATGGCAGATTAGTATTATCGCTTCAACAGCTCTTGCATGTTCCATCCTATAATTCGATTCATTTACTATGCAAAAACGATGCAAAGCCCCACATGTTTAATCACGTCTGTAACAAGTTTTTACTGGCAGCAATATCCTTTCAGCTCGAATATAGACTGCCCATTCTCACACCACTGCAAATTCATATCTTTTTTGAATTCTTAGAATTAGGTTTGCTTCTCGATGATCCTGATGATGTTAAGCATTGCCTGAATGTCCTTTGTATTTGTGGGTTAATGTTGATCTGTATAATGTATCTATTTCGGAATGAGATTTTAAATGGTGCCCGGTGTTGATAAAACATGGACTGGCAGTATTTCAGAAGGACGAATGTGGATAAAAGTGGAGAAAGCTGTAGTGCGAAGTTGTTATTATTTATGGGTATTGCCACATAATGCTCATATAGCCCCTTGAGCTTGTATCAGTGTATAATATGTCTGAAAACCTGTGTTATTGTGATGGTCGTAGCCTTTTAGTGTGTTTGTAAGAGGGGCTAGGATGTGGTGGGAAGCAGCCGCGGCCCTGAAGTTGGTCCCATCCCGGGATTGTCCTCGAGTAGGAGTGGTAAAACATGGAAAGCAACTTATAGGATGGTTCAGATCGGAATAGTACCCACTTCTTCTGAGTTCCACCCCACGAGGATGTATGTACCCCGTTCTAGTCCTCAGACCAGAATTAAGTGTTTTGACAGAGCCGGGAATCGGACCCGGAGGAGGTGTGACAGTTAGGCTTTGCGATAAGTTGTAGATATGGTAGTGTTAAAATTTATAGGCAATGCGCCACACGATCATGGCTGTATTGCGGTGTCTGAGAACTGTTCATAATGAGAATAAGGTCAATTATCTATCCCATTAAACACATTTCAAAGTTACCTCTGTAGAAATGCAATGGCCCATTCACTTCTTCTTAGATAATTTGTACTTCTAACGCCTATTAATCTATTTCATGGGATGAGGGGTAGGGTGAAACCAGCCTCCATTGGCTACTCTTCTAGGGCCAAAAATTCATGTCTGATAACAACATAGGCTATTCCAAGAACTTAATGAGAGTTGAATTGAATACCGCTGAATGAATTTGGTCATCGAGTTGGAAGGTGGTAATTATGCCCTATTAGAAGGTACCAACCAGGCATGTGTGTGGAAGGAAAATGTGAAAAACCATGATTTTTTTCAAAGTTGGTATTTATCAGGTCCACTCATGGCCTGGCACGTGAGCGCTCTGAGCCATGCTGATGGTTTATACTTGATGCGGTTCCACATATACCTTAACCTAAATGCTGACACATCAGTCTACTTTTAGTAACCTTCATCAGAGTTGAAGGGCAGCTCATTGCACCCTCGAACCTGTAGAGTAAGCTAAGTTGAGTAGTCTATAACCAGCGTAGGAACGTGTTTCGAACAAAACCACAATTTGTGATATTTTTCTGATTCATATCCACCAAGTGCCGGCCCCGTGGTGTTGGGGTAGCGCGCCTGCCTCTCACCCGGAGGCCCCGGGTTTGATCCCCAGCTCCGTCAGGGATTTTAAAACTGACGTGAGGGTTGGAACGGGGTGCACTCAGCCTCGAGAGAACAATTGAGTAGCTGTATGACAGTGAGACAGTGCCCCGGTCACGAATACCAAGATTAACGGCCGAGGGGACCCGACGTGCTGACCACGCGTCACCCCAAAATATGCAGGCCAATTGGCTGGGCAGCGGTCGCTTGGTAGGCCTAGGCCCTTCAAGGGCTGTAGTGCCACGGGGTTAGTTTTAATATCCACCAAGTCATTCGTATATTTCTTGCAGGTGATTATGATTAAATAGCTCAAACCTGGTGTTTTTGTTCGATTTTACTCATTGTAGGATTACCGACTGATGGACCAGAGCAAAAAATACTCAATTGACCGTCTACATGAGCAGAACTAGAACTAGAAAAAAGTGCCTATTACTTTCTTGACAGATATCAATTATTATAATTATAATTATAATATATTATAATAATTTCGTTTTCGACAGAATCCCGAAAATACGTTCGATGATATCAGTATCTCCATGAAACCTCTGGCATTCCTGAATAAGAATGAGTGTCGTGTCAACAAGAATAGAGATGCGTAGGCTATTGCTAATGAAGCATCCTTTTTGAAACAATGACACATTTCGTGCTGTTTCTCTAATTCACATCCACCAAGTCGCTCATTGTGATAAAATTGACCAGCTACCAAGACAAAATATACAAAATTTCACTCCATAATTATAACTCAAAAGCGGATTCGGTTGTGTAGTTAGGATACAATACTTCTTAAGTAAGAATTCCGGTCCATGAGATTTTTCAGCGTAGAAAATTAAATACTGCGTTTCAACTTTAACAAAATGTAATTGACCGTTTTTCGAATCTTCAGTCTTTTGACTGGGTTGAAGCAGCTCTCCACGCCTCTTTGTTCTGAGCTAATCGTTTCAACTCTACATAGCTACCACACCTTACATCCGAGGTAATCTTTTTAACAAATTCTAACCGTAGTCTACCCATACAGTTCCAGTCCTCAGCCCTCCTTTCCATAACTTAGGCCTACTGTGCTATTCCTCGGAGTCTTAGTAAGTGACCTACCAACCTATCTCTTCATTAACAGCCGCCAAAAGCTTCTCCCCTTGGTCACTCATTTTAATACTTGTTCATTTGTTTGCTCAATCTACCCATCTGATCTTCATTATTTTCCTGTAACACCACGTTTCCAGTGCTTCTACACTTCTTTCTCCTGCTGCGCCAACATTCCAAGTTTCAGTTCCATAGAGCGCTACGCTCCAGACAAAGGCTTTCAAAAATTACTTTCTAATACCTAAGTCTGAATTTGATGTCAACCGATTGCTCTTCTGTCGAAATGCTTTCCGTGCCTGAGCCAACCTACTTTGCTTCGTCCATCACAAGTGATTTTGCTTCCTTAGTAGCAAAAGTCTCCTAATTCCTTTAGCCTTTCACCTGCCAATTTGACGTATTTTCCGGCTGCATTCCATTATTTTGGTTTTACATTTATTGATTTTCAGGTGGTTGAAGTACATTTTATCCAGCAAGAATGGAATGTGTCGTTGAATTTCTACAGAAGTTTACATGAAATATGTTTAATTGGATAAGAATTTGATCATTGTATAAAAATTCTGACCACCCAATGGTGTAGCGACAAACGTTAATGTCTGCCATCAATGTGGTCCCAGATTCAAACCACGACTCTGGAATAAATTAATATATGCTATTATGGTCCTGGGCGGGGTCTCCCATTCTACAAACGGGAACCTATGGGATGCTGTGGCAAGGACAGAAAGGACTTAGCCACCTTACAGCCTTGAGCTGCGGGATAGTAGGCGTAGCTTCTGCTGTCAGTCGCCTAAACAACTGTAGAACAATATATCGCACTAAAGTAATATTTTGCTTGGAAACTCTGAACGCCAAAGGAACTTAGTAATTCTCAATATCTCTTGTGAACAGATTTATTTTGCGCGTCCAGATTCTCCACCCTGAAATTGTGGGAGCTGTAGAGGATACAGTACCTGTGTATGTGATCAAGTAACGGTCAAGCCCTTATTAGGTGGCTGTGATAATTCTGAAAGAAATGCGATGTTTTGCTTGCGTGTGTAGTGGCTAGTCTGAGCATAGGCAGACTATCCCGTAGTGATTCTCACCACGCGCGAGTCCCGCTTTGCATTCTATTGCCTCAACGGAACGCCGACAATGAAGATGGACGATGCATAAATTAGACCATAGTGAGGCAAGGTAGTATCTGATAGAACACACGAAGTCGTATTTAATTACATGCTTCTCGAGATACAGGAGGTGAGCGTACGGCTTGCTTCCACGCCATGCGCTTGGTCTTCCCTGAGGCACTGGCTACTGGCAGTATGAAGTCATTTCAGCCGGTACTCGATAGAGCTGTGCTATGCTGTGCATTACACCTATTGAATGTTAATGCCTTGCCGATGAATTTTATTTTGGGTTGCATTCCAATCAGTGGTCAAAAACGTAAGAACGACACTTCAGAAAATGCATATGATGGAGGAAAATAATTCATTAATTTCTCAGATGTTGGCATAATGGTCATCAACCTAGTGTACTTGGGTGTTCGTGGAATCTACTACAGCTACGATTCGAATTAAAGAGTCTCAACACTTAATGCTGAAGAATTAATGGCTGCTCAAATGCACCCTATGTTAGTAATAGTCTACAATCGCAAAAAAAAAAAAAAAAAAAAAAAAACAAAAAAAAAAAAACCAGTCTTGCTTATTCCTTTAAGGCTCAACTTTTTTCGGGTTAATTTTGCACGAATGGCAAGTGACTACACATGTGACCACTTGCATTAAATACTAATATACGAGATACAATGCAACGTACTGTAATCTTAGACGCTTATCGGCCAAATAAGAAGCCACATTTCGTATAGTTCTCTCACTTCACTTATCAACGAGCGCACGTCTTTGAAACCTTACTGGGTGTATGGTGTCCGCATAGTCCGAAGTCCGGCCGACCACATATGCATTTCACCAAAAATCAGTCAGCACGAGAATCAAAATATCCCGGGGCGCCAGATGGGTTAAAGTGACTACAATAACTCAATAAAAAAAAATTGCTTTTCTGGTTTTCGACTCGATGCAACAATAAGGATAGAAGGAGATTTTCTGAAAATAACACAACCTGTAAAATTGCCTCATTTTATTTAAAACGTTAAAAATTACTGAAGGCATGCCAAAAATAGCATAATAGATGTATGACGAATCATACGTTATGTACAAGATTTACAATTCCACTAACACATGAACACTTGGCAATTGAGACGAAGGTCAAATTAGTAGTCCTGTTGACTTCGCTCAAAAGAATTATTTACAGTAGTAGGGTTTTGTCAGTGCAAATTTTATTGTTCTTCCTGATTCCTATCTTATTTGAGTATTCACATATTGAAATGAAAAATAATTTATCACTGGATGAAAAATATATCACTGTTTCAGTTTTTCAAAATTATAGTAGCAAATTAACTAACACTTCAGGATTCAGTTATCTCAAGATTTGATCAAATACAAAGTTATTAACGAGGAATACAACACAATATCATTTACATGGACATTCGAGCATTTGGATTCGAAGACTTTCGATAAACAGAAAATATTTATTGAATCATCTGTTCTCGATCCAAAATCTATTCAGAGCTCTTGACTCAATTATCAATATAATAGTCAAAATATTATCATCCACAAAATATAAATTCAATTCAATATGGATTCAACCATTGAATCAATTACTTATCACTTGGAAATATTATGTAGAAAATTTATCATAAAACAATATCATTTGTTATTAACAAAATTACAATTATTTGACAAAATGTCAAATAGGTTAATCATTAAATTTATTTGCAAAATGTTTATAAACTGCTCAAAAAAATTAAAGCACCACTTTTTTCAAAGGCCACCAAATTTTGAAAAGTTGATCACACAAGCTCTAAATCTCATTATGACGTTTGTCCTGACGCCTACCAAGCATATGCTTCAGCACAACTCCCCAACTTGAGTAGTTTCGGGGTAGCGCCCCCAAAAAAGAGCCCATTTTTGAAAACCGCAAAATGAAGTTTGCGATAAGCGCTGTAGGACTTGTCGCAGGTTGCCAAAGCAGTCGAAAATGAATGAGTATTGCTCTTAAAGGTTCAATAAACACGTTGAAATCGTTACATTTGACTTTTGGGCGTTTTCAACCCCCTGCATCATCCCCTAAACATGGACTACAATTGGGGGCGTCTGAAAAGGTACCGGGTGTGTTTAACCACCTGAAAACCTGCACACCGTCTTCAGTTACTGATTGCAGTAATTTCTTAAGATCTCCGGCAATGTTCACCCCCTCTAACACCCTCAACTGGCATGGGACCAAACCACCCCGTCTCGATTCACCCCTAAAGAAGGTTTTAATCGAGATGTTTATCAGTGCTGCTAATGGAGGGGTCTTCCCCTAACGTTTCAAAAAAGGAGCTGTGCTTGTGTCACCACCCCTTCCCCTGCTACACGCTTTTGTATGATTTTTTGAATCAGGCCCTTTTTAAGGGCTGAAACGAGGTCTTAATCGCTGAAAGGGCTGTAAAGGTGCTTAGAAGTAGTGGTGACACGAAATCAACCCATTCCGATCGTTGATTAACATTCCATTCCCCAAACTTGACATTTTTGCACCCTCAACCCTCCCTGTCTGGACGCGTAACGCGTCATGGCAGAGTTTTCAGAGTTGGATGAAAATGAAGCTTATGGCTTGCAATCGAGCCCAAAACAGCAAGTAGGATGGACATTTATCGGCAAGGTGGCAAAGGAGACCAAAAAGTTTTCAAACAAGTAAACAACCCCTAGTAAGTACGCCCACGCATAGGCAACCCACATCATATCCGTGGGTGCGGGTTGCCTATAAACGGCAATGGGTTACTTCAGTCGATAGCTGGGGAAGCAACAACATGGCATTCATTGCCTATGCATGGGCGTACTTATTTTATACCCGCAATGGTCTTACACAGACATAGCGTTATTCATACTTGTAGCCTGAATATCGATGAAAATAGTTCGTAAAATATGCTGCTTCAACAGCTGAAGTAATCTTGACTGGGGTTAGATCGAAAAGATCCTTGATGAAAAATTACCAGTTTTAACTCGACGCAACTGTAATGCCTTCAATACTGTCACTACTCTTACAATCTTATGCAACACATGTTCAAGTTCTGAAGATCTGTTCCCTGGGCAGAGTTTCTCACTCTCCAGACAATGCTATGCATGCTGGTTTCCCTATGACGGCTAGTGAACTGAACTGTGCAGGACTGGTAGGTGAACAGTACTGACTTATTTTGGTTGGTCGAAAGTTATTAAGTCCAAGACTTATTCTGGTTGTTAGGATGAAATAATCCAAGTTAAATTTTAGTGGACAATGGAAAGAAAAATATAGACTAAGTCTATTCATATGTCCGTTGTAGCAGTAAATTATTACCAATGCCACAAAGTCTATCACCTCGGTGATAACTTTTGCAAAGTTGAAGAGCACTATAATGTTAAACACTTTTATAAGACCAGTAACCATGTACTGTGGTCGAAATCACTAAGTCCCAGCAACTGTGTGCTAGTAATAACGTAGATTTTGCAACCATGTGCACGAAGATTATTTATACAGTATAACAGTGTTCGGAGCGACGTTGAGTGTTTAGAGACAGAGCTCTTGCGAAAAAGTTACTGTACTTAGCTCTGGCACGCAGGCTTTATATACCCCGCAAGCGGACTCCTCGAGGTCATTGCGTGAAATATGCTGAAAATAAAACATCTAATATCTCAGCTTCCGCTCAATCAATTTCCTCGAAATAAAGCACATTCTTCCTCCCTTGTCCGTGCCAGTAATCTGATGGTAGTCTCAAGATTCTACTCCATCGGGAAATATTTAATGTCAATTTAGCCTCGGCTATGACGCTCTCGCCTACGTCACTTAACCATTTCTTGGCTGCACAAAGCTTCCATTTCCTTCTTAGAAGGTTCGGTCCGCTCTATTCAAATTTTCAATTCTGGACTTAGCATTGTGGCCTGTGCTCTCAAATCTAGGCAACTGGAGTTGGGCACAATATATGTTTGCATTCCATATTTTCGAGAATTTAAGGGTTTCTCAGCTCGAAGCACATTGTTGGCAACTCTCCATCGGAACTACTGACAGCAAGTATTTAGGCTATTAAATCCATGTCTACAACTTGGCTTTAGAATGGTATCTACAATATGTACAGTCATTTAGTTGCATTAGTAATAATGCTATCACAACTAGCCATATGTGATTTTATGATGAAATACGGATAACTTAGTGATGATTGACCTTCGAGGTAGACATAGATTTAATAGACTAAATGTATCGGATCTGTTGATATCGCTTGACGATTTAAACTGGTTATACAAGTGTATTTCAGGATTACAGAACCATCTACTGTAACTGCTGGATTGGTGGTCGAGACTTCGCCCGAGACGTTCTGCATTTAAATCGACGGGGCGTCATCAACGTAGCGAGCCTTCATGACAAGGTCATCGGTTTATGCCGGCTCTTGTGAGGAGGAGCAGGTCCAGAGGTTGCCAGCCGACGGGAACAGAAGGAGCTATTTTTGGATATTTCCTGTGTAGGTAAGTCAATAAGATTACTGCAGGTTAATTGTCAGAGTTGAGGAAAAAATTAATTGAATTTTGGAATCTCGTAGAGACGTATTCTCCGGACATTGTCATTGCTACAGAATCTTGATTATATGAGGATATCAATAGTAACGAAATAATTCATGGGACTTACGAAATGTACAGAAGGGTTAGGGGGAGGCGAGGTAGTGGGCTATTTATTTGTGTGCGCAAAAATCTAGCTAATTTCTTAAAGGGGGCTGATATGGATTATGAAATGTTATGTGTACAAATCTCGGATAAAGGAAATAAATTCCCTTTTCAGGTGATAGGGGCGTATAGAGCACCGAAAGATAACTTTTTGCTCCTCGACACACTGTATGATACAACTTGTACGGGTAATGTTATGAAAAGGAGCATAATAACTGCCGGAGATTTAAACCTCCCCAAAGTAGACTGGTCTGGTGAGTCAACTAGCTGTGGTCAAGCTCAGAGCACGCAAACACATTCTTAAGGTGGGCGGATTTTCCTAAGTAGTTGACTTCCCTACTAGAGACAATAATACTTTAGATGTTTATCTCGCAAGGCTTGTAGAGCTATATATTAACTGTATGAAAGTATGTACCGAAAATTTGTGACCATTCTGGGGTTGAATTAACAATTTGATACGGTGACATAACAAGATAAGCCTCTGATATAGGAAAGACAAATCATACTCCAGTATCGCAGGGCAGATCAGGTCAAATTAAAGGGGTATTTGAATTAGCTTTATGTAGGATAGGCATCGGAAAAAATCACATTAATTTCCTGTGGACTAACTATTTGAAAATTTTATATAGCGCTATTGATATATTTGACCCATTTGAATTACTGAAACGGAACCCAGATCTTGAGTATTATACACGAAAAATCAGGGGTCTAAAACGGAAAATTAGGAAATTATACAATGATGATAGTGACACATATGTTGAAAGTTAAGTTCTTATCAAGAGAGATCATCTTAAAAAAAGAGGACTGCTAATGAAAATTAAATGCAAATTTACTTGGTTCTGGAGGCAATGGGTGGAAAACATTTTACAGTTATGTTAGGGGAAGAATGGGAAATTCAACTAATTTGTCGATGATAATGTCCGGTGCCGGTAAATTAAATACTGAGAAACAGGCCATTTCTAATGAAGTAAATGTATTTTACGGTAGTGTGTTCAATAAATCCAATAGCTGTGTGTTGGACCTTAACGACGAATCAGGGTCTCCCCTTTTCCAAATAAACCAGTCAGCAATTGTAAAGCTAATACAAAAATTACGTTACAATATATCGAAGGGTCCTGATAATATTGTTAGTGAAGTACTTAAACTAGGAGGTAGGGCCGTGGCACGATACTTGGAGGTGATATTTAATGTGTCCATAAACAATGCTCAAATCCTGGATGACTGGAAAAGAGCTATGGTAGTCCTAATATTTAAGGGAGGGTGCAGACTTGATTTGGGCTACTGCAGGTCAGTTAGCCTTACGGTCATCGTTTGTAAACAGATGGAGCAGCTCATTTACGACTACTTGAGGGAACAGTGGGAAACCTTATCATCGTATAGTGATAGGCAACATGAATTTCGGAAAGGTTACTCAGGATATTAGCGAATCGTTAGACAATAGAGTTTTAGTCGACCCGTAGTTATAGATTTTGCGAAGGCATTTGATGTCGTGCCGCATGACATGATACTCCATAAATTAACTTCAACGAAGATTGATGGAAGAGTAATTTTATGGATCCAGGAACTTTTGACGGGTCGTTCCCAAAAAGTGAAAGTCGGAGGCCTATTCTCAGATGAATGTACCGTAACGTCGTGTATCCCTCAGGGCATCGTAATCGGAACTTTGTTATTTTTGGCGTTTATAAATGACTTACCAAATAGGGTTCGCAGTGGCTGTCGATTGTTTGCGCATGATTGTGTAATATACCGTAAGATGCATGACTCACAACGCAGTACTTCAAGATGACCTGAACCTGGTCTATAAGTGGGCGATTTAAAATTAAATGAAAATATACACAAGAAAATGTAGACTCATAAAAATAGGGAAAGGACTTAGGCAAGATTTTCAATATAACATTGGCTGGGAAATACTTAAAGAAGAAGATTCTTGCAAATATTTGGGCGTTCACGTTGTAACAGTTCTTATACTCTTCGTGGAAAATAAATGAATCATCCCACTGTTGGGTGTCCAAATGTACCTCTTTTCCTGAAGTAATGTAGACAAACCAAATTAAAACTTTACTTATCTACTGAATAATTTAATTCTCTAGATTTGCTGGGCGCAATCGGGTTCAATACCATCTGAACACCGAAATAAATAACCTGTGCACTTACCACTAGACATCGAAATAACCTTATCCCTCCGCATCAAGCTGACGGGAATTTACTAATTAAAATTAAAAAAGTGAATGATTATATATGTAGCTATGACGTTGCCTAACATTACGTCAACTGAATAATAATAATAATTATAACATTTTGAATATATCACAACGTAAGGTATGACATGAATTGGAGTAGTCATGGAGGATGTGTAGTTTCTAAAGCTTACAAGTCCCGGCACTTTTTAATCCCAGGTGCGGGGTGAGCCGTATGTTAAGGAAACTGTGGTGGGAATCACTTAAGGCTGGGAGGATGAAATCTAGACTCTGCGCTATGTACATAGGTACAGTACAACACGAATACAAATCAACCAGCATGGGGTGAGCTTAGCAAACATATGGGAAAGCCCACTTACATGAGTAGTTGTGATCATCCTTTCAAAGTTAGGGCCGACCACAGTGTACAAATTATGGTAAATATCCTTTCTTTAACAGTGCCATTGATAACTGGAACTCTCTAGCTGCCGCAGTCTTAGAGCCTTTACCCAAACATATAGGTGTATTCAAGAAAAGACTGACGATTTGTTCAAATACTGCAATGTAATTGTTATTGAATTGTTATGTATAATTACTTATTTTTTATGCAAACCCAATTTGGCACCGGGGGACACACCTCCAATTGCAAATAAATGAATGAATGAATGAATAAAAGTGTCATACTGGTAGGTAAAACCAATGCTATTCAGATTTGGAATTTTTCTTATTACTCAAGTGACTTTAAAACCAAGACTGTTTGGATGACGCATGGTCATTACATGGGAATTCTGCGTAGGATTTACAAGAGTTGAATCTGTCATGGGAGTGCTGAATATTAAACATTGAATTCTAAGAGCTCCGTGAATATAACATTCATAATTTTCACAAGAGAGATTGCCGAGATACAGGTCGATTTTTCAACGCACATTGTTGCGAAGTAAAGAAAGTGTTGCAAGTTGCACAAGTGCCGGTATTATATTCTGTGATAGCGGAGAGTGAATAGCCTCTTTTGGATAAAATCCGCACAGTGTTACTTCGGTTTTGACATTTTCCTAGTCACGTTAAACTTTAAATCAGTACATCGTAATGCCAGGAATGTCGACAGCACGAGCACACTACATTACCACTTAGATGATTTTACAACAAGCTTCACGAGGAGGCGAGAAAGCTTAATTTCTCAATGGATTGAAAGAGCTGAAATTCAGTTCGGTGGTGATGGAGCAGAGACACGCTCACAATGCTTAGGCGAGCATGGTTTTGACACCAACCAAGCTTGAAATCCGGAATGATGAAATATAAAATGTGAGTTGAAATGCAATTGTCTTTGTAGGCTTGATAGTAACATTGATACGTGTATCAATAGTATTAGACGATCGAACTTTATAGCACAGTTTTAAGTAATTAAGTATAACAAATGAAAATATACACAAGAAAATGTAGACTCATAAAAATAGGGAAAGTTTTAAGTAGGAAACTTGAATATTTTTAGGGGTGTGGTGGCCTAGCGGTCAAGCTGTATGCCTTTCACCAAGGTAGACCGGGTTCGACTCCCGGTCAATGCATGTGAGGTTTTAGAAGAGAAAAGGCATGTCCTGTGTTTCGGATTCCACGTAAAAGAGGTGTCCCATGGCTCATGATCGCGAGATTAACAGTCACGGAAAACTAAAAGCTTCCTTCCATCCTTGAATATGTTTATCGTATCACTAGCAGTAGTGCCCGGCTTCGCCCGGTGGATTTATTTGTTTTATGGATGATAATGAATACTACTACAGAGCTGGCACATGATACTTAAACTACCAGAAAATAAATATTTTTAATTATAACTTTTTGCGGTGGTGGTGGTGGTAGTAGTAGTGGGGGTGATAAGCAGTACAGTATAATGGACGTAGCATTCAGGTCATTTTCCCGTAATGATAATAATGATAATAATGAATTGGGAAACGGCTATTTACTAACTATAGCACGGACACATGTAATTTACAAACACATTTCTAAAAATGATTAGAAAGAGGAGTAAGTGAAATAAAAGACACTACCGAGAGCCTCTATCTCATTAACTGTTAGAAATGTAGTCACCAATATTGTCGTCTTTTGTCGCATAGCGCCGTAGGAAAATAATTAGAACACGTTGGAAAACTTCGACTGTCCCGAGCTCCTGAAGTAGCAATAGTATCATTTATCGCCACAGAGCGCTCAACGATAACTTTCGGAATAAATTAAGGTAAATTCAAAAGCACCAACGCTTATTTCAGCTGATAACCTCAATGTTTTGCACCAACACCATTGCACTTATACAGAGGCATAATATGTTCATGATGATAACTGTTTTAAGGGGCCTAAGAAATCTGTTGGCACTAATTACTCCCAATACCGGCAATTTATAAGCAGCGCCAGATTTAACTATTTTCGCAATTCTGCACCAGAACACTGGTAGGGGCGACGTGATGCAGCCCGAATTGCCAGTCAGCAATAGACTTATTAAAATACTCTTACAGTTACACTACTACGGGCATGAATGGTTCTAGGGCCTTAATGCTTGGTTTTCAAGTTCAGTTTGTTTGTTATTCCATATTTAGGGAATGGAGAGCGTTGTCCAAAATATCAAGTGGACAGTGTTACCAGCAGGGTTTCAAAGTGCATGTCAAATTTATTGCAATTAGGAGGAACGGTGTAGATTTGTGATAAAGGGCCTAAATGCAGGGAATGGAGTGGTCTGTCCGAAATTTCAAGCAGATAGTGTTACTCGTTGGGTTCCAAAGGGTAAGTATTTGAAATTTGGTACAGAACGGTGAAATGGTGTAGATTTGTGCCAAAGGGCCTAAATGCATGGAATGGAGTGATCTGTCCAATATTACATGCAGATAGTGTTACTCGCAGGGTTCCAAAGGGTAAGTACACAAATTGTGGTTCAGATCGGTGAAACGGTGTAGATTTGTGCCAAAGGGCATAAATGCAGGGAATGGAGTGGTCTGTCCAAAATTTCATGTAAACAGTGTTCCTCGCAGGGTTCCTCAGGGCAAGTATACACATTTTGGTTCAGATAGGTGGAACGGTGTAGATTTGTGTCAAAGGGCCTAAATGCAGGGAATGGAACTGTCTGTCCGAAATTTAAAGTGGACAGTGTTACCCGCGTTGTTCCAGAGGGTATGTATACAAATTTTGGTTCAGATCGGTGAAAAGGTGTAGATTTGTGCCAAAGGGCCTAAATGCAGGGAATGAAGTGGTCTGTCCAAAATTTCATGTAAACAGTGTTACTCGCAGGGATCCAAAGGCTAAGTATACACATTTTGGTTCAAATCGGTGAAAAGGTGTAGATTTGTGCCAAAGGGCCCAAATGCAGGGAATGGACTGGTCTGTCATAAATTTCATGCATACAGTGTTACTCGCAGGGTACCAAAGGGTAAGTATACACATTTTGGTTCAGATCGGTGAAACGGTGTAGATTTGTGTCAAAGGGCCTAAATGCAGGGAATGGAGTGGTCTGTCCGAAATTTAAGAGAGGCTAAACTATTCCTCTTGAATCTGGCTATCTTATACAAAAATATTTTTTCGAATCAGACTGGTAGTTCCAGAGATTAGCGCGTTTAAACACACAAACACACAAACTCTTCAGCTTAATTATATTATATAGTATAGATTTGTTTAAGTGCCTTGGTCAAGCACGTAGTTTATAATATTTTGCTCTGGAGTCCTTTGGAGCAGTACAGTTCGGGATGATGTGAGAAGATGATTCTGTTATTTTGGCGAGAGAACGGCAATGTTATTTTCATTTTGTAGCTGAGGTTAGCTCATGTTAAAACTGTGTAAGAGAATATTAAGCTAGCGACTTGAGCTTTGAAGGATTAGGAAGGCAGTGGACGCTAGCCTTGATATTGATGAGACCTGTTTCAATACAAGGTATTTATATAGGCTATACTGTGCCCAACTCTAGGAATGGGTATTCCAAGATTCAGACACCTAGATATCAAGGGAAAGGCTACAGCCGCTTTTGAAAGTTGAGATATTTGAATATCGCGCTACATTGCTTCTCGAAGCAATTGGAAAGAATTTACCGATACTTGCATGTCAAGTGACGTAGCGAGTAATAGCAGAGGTCGAGGCTATTTATTGATTAAATAGTTAACCATGGAGTAGAGACTTGAGACATGGATCAGATTACTGGCACGGCCAAATGAATGAGAATGCAATTAGTATCAAGTAAATCGGACCAGGGATACCAGAGATATGATGATTTCCAGATATCAGCTGATGACGCGTGACCCTGGCTGTTTTGAATAAAAGCCGGCCGGCCGAGGCATCGATAGCTCACTTCAACACAAGCACTTGCAGAGCAAGTTGCTGCTACGCTGAGCCAAGGCACATGGTTGCCGGATCTACGCAGAAGTAATTTTCAAAGTTGTGATAGTCACAAGAAGTGCTGCGCTACGAAGTGGAACTTAGTAAGTTTCCGGCGAGGAGAATCACTGAGGTGATTGAATTTTTTTTCTACAGGCATTAGTGGAAATATTTATGTTTCTACATGGACATATGCTAGACTTTGTCTAGAATTAGTACTTTGTCACAGTCCAGTAATAACCTAATACTTGGATGTTTAAGTCCATTTCAGTCAGTTTTCATATTGGTAACTTGTTAACCACTTCGATCTATCAGTACACTGAAGACCAGTCTGTCACGGTGGTGTTCATTAGTCTACGCAAGGGAAACTACAGGTTGCTTAGCGCATGGTAGATGGTGTTAAACCATGCCCAGGGAACGATCTTCAGAACAGCCGTTGATTGGTTAGACTGTCAGTGTCTTCTTGTATTGATAAGATTACCGTGAGTTATGTTACAACTGACATATCTAAGAATAGATCACTTAGATCTGACCCCATTTAAACAAACTGTTATGGCTTTGATAGAAGCCCATATTAAAATGGAACAACAGTTAATTCAAACGTCAAGAGATACTACCACTATGTCTTACTAGACGGATTGTGGGTATATAATGGCGGCCGATACAAGGATTATACGTGCTTGTCCGATAGGGCATGTTTATGGATAAATCTGGTACAGACCAGGTTCACTACGCTTCAAGACCATCAAGAAATGTAAGCCACATTTGAATTATATTATGCCTAGCTAATTGGAACAAACTATTTTTCTGCAGATGACCAACACATTTATTCATTTTTCTTCGTATTTAAATCTTGCAATGATTTACGCAAGACTTGTTAGAGTTATTCTGAGTATTTTCAGCACTCAGAACAGTTTAGGATCGATGACCGAGCATTTCGAGCATTTATTTGAATATTTCATATTTTTGGGAAATCACGGTAATCAGCCGATGTAACTGTAAAAGTTAATAATTATTTTTGTTGAGGAATGGATATTTTTTCCATATTCGAAGGTTCGAACATGTGGATTCTCACATAATGAGATGATAGTTAAACATATTTAAAATAATATAACTAATAATAAAAATCCACTAATGATAATAATAATAATTTTTATAATTTTTCTAAATAATTCTTGGATATTATATTTTCTAATAATCATATGTATTGAGAGAGAGCCTATGAAGTAGTTTAATCATTTCTAGTTTGGAACAGGAGATTTTCCGAAGGAGAGTGGTTAGCGCAAGCCCGCATTCAACCAACATGTCAGTTCTGGTTGAACAGTTGATATTTGCAATGAGCAAAGTATATTTTTCAGATAACACGGAGAGGCATGAAACGGGAAGCAATTGATAATTGTATCAAATAGGATATTTTTGTATTTATATAAAATCATGACGTAAATACACTCGAAAGTGAAATAGAGATTTTCATAAGTATGGTAAATTCACGGGTTGAACTGAATGGTAAAATAAAATAAACTTGTAAGTTTATTAATCTTCCAGTGTTGATAAAAAGCAGAGGCTTGATTTATTGTATAAATTTTGGGAAGAAAATTTATGTGTGTGGAGTAGTTGAAATGCCATTCCCAGGTGCGCATGTTTAAGTCGCAGGAATGAGGAGATTTTTTCGAGCATCAATCAAATAGCAGATTCGATGGCTCAGGTTTATAGGAGTATTGGAACTACACATTTCGTCGTATGAATGACCCGAAGGTTATTTCTTAGAAACCATCAGTTCTTATTTCAACCTGGTTTACGGATTCCATTTAGACTTTGATTTTGCTAGAATCCGGATTTGTCATGATAGTAGTTTATTCTTCTTCAGAGGAAGACCTTTGCCGTTGTTGTTGTAATATTGTGTTCTTACACAAATAATAGAATGGGCCACTGCCAATTTAAAAATAATTCTTTAACCACGAATAATTTGAAGGATAATTTCAATCCTAGTGCCATGAACTAAATGAATTTAATATGAAACTACAATTCTTATTTCCGCATTCTGTCGAAGAATTGCAAGTTGTGAAAGTTACTAAAATGGCCATGAATATAAATATTTTTTTATAATAATGATTCCAAGTGGAAAATTGAATAGTTGAATGGTTCAACAATTTATTGATCAAGTTTATGATTCAGAAATCATATATTTTGTTAGGAACTTGAAGTTCATAATCGAGTCACTTCTCGAAATGTTTAATGTCAGAAGAACAATTAATTTTTGTTGTGCTTCGCACAAGTTCTTCGATGCTATGCTCAAGGTCAAATACTTTTCAGATGTTATTAATATGTGTAAATAATTTGTGTTGATTCAATGAAATAATATTTTTCGACAATATATTTTTGAAACTGGAAAAATAAGTGAAAGTTAAAAATTCTATGAACATTTATTCTACGAGTGTTAACATTATGTAAAAATTCAAACAGTGATCTACGATATTTCCAGTAGAGACAATTAAATTTGAACTGGAATTAATCATAAATAATTTTGGAACACAGTCTACAGGACTAACAATCAGACTTGTGCTTCCAAGAAATAATTGTCAAATGTGTTTGGAAAATTTCTGTATATTGTGTAAATGGGAGTGTGGGTCGCCACACGTGAATGATGCTACTTTGAGCATTTTTGCAGTCAATTTTAAATTCAAAATAAACTGAGATAATTTTACTTGATGTGTTACGCCCAATTGAATCTCCTTCTATCCTTATTGTTGCATTGAGCCAAAAATCAGTAAAGCATTTTTTTATTTTTTTTGATGTCGTTTTTGCGATTAGCTTTAACCCATCTGGCGCTCCGGGATATTTTGACTCTCGTGCTGACTGATTATTGGTAAAATGCGTATGTGGTCGTGCGGACTCCGGTCTAAACGGGCACATAAAATAAGATAGAGAGGGAAATGGCTTCGAACGTGGGTCTCGATTTAGACATGGTCAATCGCATGCCGATTTGAATTATGATGATTTTTTCTATAAATATTTTGGGAGTTGAGAGATGTCTGGTTTGGATGAATAAATTAGTAGGAAACTCAATTAGTGGGGAAAATTAAAAATTTAACTTGGTTAATAATTAGAATGGGTTTGATTATTTTTGATAATGGCTTAACCATTAGGGCGTCAAGTAAATTCAGTAGTAAACGTTCGATGACTGGACATACGCATTATTAGAATCCAGGTGGAGGATATTTGAGAAGTTGCATATTTTTTTCTTGTGATATTGTGGTAAATGTAATTCGTAAAAGTAGAGAAATTTGTTTTTCCATCACGTCGACATTAGGACAAATCTCATTTTATTAGAGTGTTCCAATTAGCTATTCATATTTCTTGTTCTAGTTATAAGCTTGTGTTTGCCGATATTGTATACCCCTAAGCTTTGAATAATAATTGAAATTATGGAAGAAATGATGAGAATGATGAGGAGTTTGGAGGAGAGTTCAAAAGAAGCTGGACTGCGTGTAGCAGCCATTATGAAAGAAAATACTGAGGCTTTGGAAAGGAAACTTAAAGAAAATTCTGATAAACTTAAAGAAAGTTTAAACGATAAACTTAAAGAAAATTCTGATTCTTTAGAAAATAAACTTAAAGAAAATTCTGATTCTTTAGAAAATAAACTTAAAGAAAATTCTGATTCTTTAGAAAATAAACTTAAAGAAAATTCTGATTCTTTAGAAAGCAGGTTAAAAGATAACTTGAAAGAAAGTTTAGATGAAAAACTTAAGGAAATTTCTGATTCTTTAGAAAATAAACTTAAAGAAAATTCTGATTCTTTAGAAAATAAACTTAAAGAAAATTCTGATCCTTTAGAAAATAAACTTAAAGAAAGTTTAAATGATAAACTTAAAGAAAGTTCTGATTCTTTAAAAGATAATTTGAAAGAAAATATAAACAGTAAATTTAATTCTATGGAGAGTAAATTTAAAGAGAATTCCGAAATTTTGAAAATGACACTTGAGGGTAAAATGAACAAATTATGCGAAAAAACACATGAGCTCGAAACTTCATTAGCTACTAACGCAAGTTTAATGGACGATAAATTTCGCGATGCCGATCTTCGATCTCAAAGCTTAGCTGATAGGATAGAACATGGTCTTAGGAAAGTTGGTGAAGACATGATCAACCTAGAAGTCAGAGTGAAGAAGGAGAGTAATGAGATGGGAATTCTAGTTGTTCAACGGTTGACAGAACAATTCAAAGAACTTGTAATGGGAGAAATAAGAGAAGGTGTGATTAGTGAGTTGCAAACTGAAATTAAAACCACAGTTGTCAATGAAATTAAAGACACACTCAAGCTGGAGAACCAAGAGGGAATCAAGGAGATTAGGGAATCTTTGTCATCCCATATTCAAGTAATTTCCAAAGATATCCAAGCAACTCAGAAGGACATCTCAGATATGACAGGGTCATTGAAAAGTCATGAGGCTGTTATGAACCAGATATCCATTGATGTTAAGGAGAATTGTAAAGAAACTGAAGCAATTAAGAAAATGGCAGAAGAAAACCAGAAGGAACTTGAGGCTATGAAAACGCAAATCAAGGATGAGAAACAGTCTGACCATCTGTTGAAAATGCCAATTGTAAGGGGAAAGGAACAGATACAGATAAATCTAGGAGGAGCTAGCGAAACTGACAGTCAAAGACAGGATGAGGTCAGGACAGTATTTCAATCCAACCCCATAACTGTATTTAAGAATGTAGAGGATAAGCCTTCTAAATTTTCAGGGCGAGATTCTGTGACACCCGTGGAATTTTTGAGAGAAGCAGGGGATTACCTGAAAGATTCCAAGATCCCTAAAGAAAGACAGATCCGAGTGATAGGGAAATTTTTGGAAGGTCCTGCACTTCTTTGGTTCAGAGCATTTAGATCCACTCTAACCACTTTTGAGGAGTTTTCTCGTGGGTTATTGAAAAAGTTTTGGTCCCCGGAAAGCCAACAGCAAGTCAGAGCAGAGTTATATTCGAAGAGATTCTCGACGTCACAACCTACTCGATACTCAACGTACTTTTCTGGACAGCTTTCTAAACTTCAACATTTAGATCCGCCGATGCCAGATAACGAATTGATTATTGCATTGATACGTCAGTTTCCAGCAGACGTCCAAAGGACTTTGATCGCTGCTGATATCTACAGTATGGAGCAATTTGACGAAGTATTACAGAAGCTGGATCATACGAACGCTCAATTCTTCCATCAGAAGGGAGGAAAGAGTAACAACGCTGTGTACGCTGTTATGGCTGATAGTTGTTCTCAAACACCTCGAGAGATTCGAGAGGGGCGAGAAGAGAAAACGCCGAGGGAAGATTCAAATAAGAGAGGATGGAATCAGTACAGTAACAGATACAGTTACAAGTCTTATGCGAGACCAGATGGTGGAAATCGATACAATACTCGATGGAGAAGGCCACGAGATAGTCAAGGAAGATACCAGGAAAGAAGATACTATGGTCGAAACAACTACAATAACAGAGAGAATGTGGATACTCGTCAGTCCAATGAAGAGTTCAACAAGGAGACGAGGAAAAACTTGGAAGCAAGACACCAAGATAACTTGCAATTTTTGGTGCAGAGGCCCAATGAACCAGGTCCATCGGGAACACAACAATCCCGGGGGAATGGAAACGAAAAAAAAACTTCGAATTCACAGTAGAAGATAGAATTTTGAACACTTTCACTTCCAGAATGATTAAATGACAAGCAGAGGATGATGACTTAATTCAACAGAATGACGAACGGAAAGAAATGGGTACAAGAATTAGAATGCCAGTCATATCATGCGAAGTATTCGGTATGCCTGTCGATACTTTGATTGATACTGGGGCTATGCCTTGTCTTGTGAGTGAGAAGCTTTATATTCTGTGGAAGCCCAAAGAGAATTTAGAGGAGATTCCAGTATCAGGAATTAAGATCCAAGGAATAATACCCAACAAAATATCTCTCTGCAAAACACAATTATACTTATGTATTACGATTGGAGGACATTATTTCCGACATGTGTTTGTAGTAATGAAGGACATGGCTTTTGACATGATATTGGGAGCAGATTTCATTCAGAAATATCAAGCAGTGATAGACATGAAGACAGAGACGATCAAATTCAAGAATACCGAAGAGATTAACTTCGAGGGAAAAGAAGAGGAAGACATCGAGGGAGATGCTCAATGGTCTCTGATTTTTCATGAAACTGAAGGAAGAGAAGTCTACACTGAGGAGGAGTCCCCAGAGCTAGGGAAAATTTTGGAAGAGTATCACGATATTTTTGATATTAAACCTGGTGAAATTAAAGATTTTGAATATCGCATTCGTGTAAATGATGATGAACCTTTTCATGCAAAATTGTATCCGTTTGCGGAAAAGCATCGAGAAAGAGTACAAGTGCTTATCAAGGAGATGGAAAGCAACAATGTGATTGAAAAGTACACTACATCTTATGTCAATCCATTAGCAGTAGTGTCTAAGCAAGATGGAAGTCTGAGACTATGTTTAGACACGCGAAATTTGAATTCAAGATTACTGCCAGAGTATGACAGACCACCAATCATTAGGGAACTGTTAAGGAAATTCCAAGGCAAGGTCTGGTTCTCTAATATTGATCTCACTTCGTCCTACCATCACATTAGGCTTAGTGAAGATTCTAAGAAGTTTACAGGATTTATGTTTGACCAGCAGACATATGAATTCCGCCGTCTACCATTTGGAGTTAAAACATCTGGATCAGTTTTGATCAGAGCACTGGAACAAAATTTGAGTCCTGAAGTAAAAGAGATAGCAATTCGTTATATAGATGATATCTTAATTGCATCCGAGACTAAAGAGGAACATTTGTTACATCTTCAGATGTTATTCGCAGATTTGAGAAAAGCGAATTTTAAAGTAAACCTTCGAAAATGTCAGTTCTTTCGAAAGGAAATAAAATTTTTGGGTCACATTTTGGATGGAGAAGGATACCGTCCCAATGAGACGAAGATACAGGCAATTGCAAATTTCCCTAGACCTACTAGAGTGAAGAATGTCCGCAGTTTTCTCGGGACATGCCAATTCTTTGCAGGGCATTGTCCAAACTTCACCAAGACGGTAGCGCCATTGCAGGAATTATTAAAGAAAGGAAACAAATGGAAATGGGATGAAGATTGTGAACAATCATTTCAAGATGCCAAGAGGTTATTGGTAAACAGCGTGAAATTGGAGTATCCTGACTTTACCAAGAATTTCATCATAGAATCTGATGCATCCACCGTAGGGATTGGAGCTATTCTTCTTCAAGAAGATGACGACCACAAGAGACATTACCAGGCGTTCATTAGCAGGAAACTTCGTCCATCAGAAAGGAATTATTACACCACAGAGTTAGAAGCACTTGCTGTAATATTCGCGTTGGAGTCTTGGAAGAAAATGTTAATTGGACATTCAGTCATTGTGAGGACTGATCACCACGCATTGGAGTTTATCTTGAGAACAAACTTTGCCAGTGATAGGATAACTAGATGGTCACTTTTTATTCAACAATTCAACCTAGTTATTGAACACACTCCTGGAAAGTTGAACGTGGGAGCTGATTTATTGAGTAGAGAAGTGGAGTCTGCATCTAAGGTTTTTCAAGTTAACCTGACGCAGGAGGATGAAGATACCTTGAGAAGGTTAAGGTTGTTGCATTTATCCCAGAGGAGAGACCGACGTCTTAGAAACATTTTTCGTTTTCTACAGGGAGACATGGATCCAAATGATGATGATTTTGTGGAAACTGAAAGAATTTCAAGAGATTTTATGATGTTAGATGGTTTAATCTACAAGTTTGCAGATCCCGACCATACGAAGCTGAGAGTAGTGATACCTCCACGAATGCAAAAACCCATTATCTGGATGGCTCATCGAATCGCAGGTCATGCTGGAGTAGATAAGACGGTCAACTTGATTCAAGAGAAATTTTCGTGGGAGCGAATGCGACAAACTGTCAGGAACACTATTCGAGAGTGCGACTTATGCCAAAGGAGTTAACATAATTCTAGATTATTGAGAGAATTACCAAGGACTATTATTCCTTCTAAGCCTTGTGAAATCTTCGCGACTGATTTATATGGTCCTCTCCCAAAGTCTAAAAGAGGTAACCGATATATTCTGGTGACCATGGATGTTTTCAGCAAATACACTAAGTTGCATCCGATTCAGAAGGCAAACGCAAAATATTGTGCGAAGAGAATTAGAGACAGCGTAATTCCGGAAGCAGGCAAACCGGAATTCCTTTTATCAGATCGTGGACCTCAATTTACATCTTTAGAATTTCGAACCATCATGAATAATCTTGGGATTAGACAATTGTTTTGTTCTATTAGACATCCTGAGAGCAATCCAGCAGAACGCGTGATGGCTGAAATAGCAAAATTTTGCCGCCTCTATTGTCCAAATGAGCATTGGAAATGGATGGATGTTCTCTCTTTAGCATCCGAATCCATCAACACTACAATTCATGAGAGTACTGGACAGATTCTCATGCTGCTTCATCATGGAATTAAACCAACAAGATTATGGGATCGAATCATCTCTATTCCACCTGAGATTGAACCAAGTCGTCAGATGAGGGAAACTCTAGCTTTAGACAAGTTGAGGAGCCAAGCTGAGAAAAGAGAGCGCAGAGTGAGAGGAAAGCGTTTTCGCAGACCCTTGCGCGTAGGAACTCTTGTTTTAGTGAAAAGACCTACACCCTCTGACGTGCAAAATCGAGTGTACTCGAAGTTTGCAAGCCTTTACGCTGGACCCTATCCTATTGTGGAAGTAAACAACAATGGAAGCTATGAAGTCGCTAATACACGAACTGGTAACATCGTGGGAACTTATAATGCATCGAATTTGAAGATTTATTATTCAAGAACCAGATAATTTAATGTGTAGATAGGAAAAATAAAAATTTTTCAATTTTTATTTTTTGCTAGGTGTGGGGTGGATGTGCCCAACTCTAGGAATGGGTATTCCAAGATTCAGACACCTAGATATAAAGGGAAAGGCTACAGCCGCTTTTGAAAGTTGAGATATTTGAATATCGCGCTACATTGCTTCTCGAAGCAATTGGAAAGAATTTACCGATACTTGCATGTCAAGTGACGTAGCGAGTAATAGCAGAGGTCGAGGCTATTTATTGATTAAATAGTTAACCATGGAGTAGAGACTTGAGACATGGATCAGATTACTGGCACGGCCAAATGAATGAGAATGCAATTAGTATCAAGTAAATCGGACCAGGGATACCAGAGATATGATGATTTCCAGATATCAGCTGATGACGCGTGACCCTGGCTGTTTTGAATAAAAGCCGGCCGGCCGAGGCATCGATAGCTCACTTCAACACAAGCACTTGCAGAGCAATTTGCTGCTACGCTGAGCCAAAGCACATGGTTGCCGGATGTACGCAGAAGTAATTTTCAAAGTTGATAGTCACAAGAAGTGCTGCGCTACGAAGTGGAACTTAGTAAGTTTCCGGCGAGGAGAATCACTGAGGTGATTGAATTTTTTTTCTACAGACATTAGTGGAAATATTTATGTTTCTACATGGACATATGCTAGACTTTGTCTAGAATTAGTACTTTGTCACAGTCCAGTAATAACCTAATACTTGGATGTTTAAGTCCATTTCAGTCAGTTTTCATATTGGTAACTTGTTAACCACTTCGATCTATCAGTACACTGAAGACCAGTCTGTCACGGTGGTGTTCATTAGTCTACGCAAGGGAAACTACAGGTTGCTTAGCGCATGGTAGATGGTGTTAAACCATGCCCAGGGAACGATCTTCAGAACAGCCGTTGATTGGTTAGACTGTCAGTGTCTTCTTGTATTGATAAGATTACCGTGAGTTATGTTACAACTGACATATCTAAGAATAGATCACTTAGATCTGACCCCATTTAAACAAACTGTTATGGCTTTGATAGAAGCCCATATTAAAATGGAACAACAGTTAATTCAAACGTCAAGAGATACTACCACTATGTCTTACTAGACGGATTGTGGGTATATAATGGCGGCCGATACAAGGATTATACGTGCTTGTCCGATAGGGCATGTTTATGGATAAATCTGGTACAGACCAGGTTCACTACGCTTCAAGACCATCAAGAAATGTAAGCCACATTTGAATTATATTATGCCTAGCTAATTGGAACAAACTATTTTTCTGCAGATGACCAACACATTTATTTATTTTTCTTCGTATTTAAATCTTGCAATGATTTACGCAAGACTTGTTAGAGTTATTCTGAGTATTTTCAGCACTCAGAACAGTTTAGGATCGATGACCGAGCATTTCGAGCATTTATTTGAATATTTCATATTTTTGGGAAATCACGGTAATCAGCCGATGTAACTGTAAAAGTTAATAATTATTTTTGTTGAGGAATGGATATTTTTTCCATATTCGAAGGTTCGAACATGTGGATTCTCACATAATGAGATGATAGTTAAACATATTTAAAATAATATAACTAATAATAATAATCCACTAATGATAATAATAATAATTTTTATAATTTTTCTAAATAATTCTTGGATATTATATTTTCTAATAATCATATGTATTGAGAGAGAGCCTATGAAGTAGTTTAATCATTTCTAGTTTGGAACAGGAGATTTTCCGAAGGAGAGTGGTTAGCGCAAGCCCGCATTCAACCAACATGTCAGTTCTGGTTGAACAGTTGATATTTGCAATGAGCAAAGTATATTTTTCAGATAACACGGAGAGGCATGAAACGGGAAGCAATTGATAATTGTATCAAATAGGATATTTTTGTATTTATATAAAATCATGACGTAAATACACTCGAAAGTGAAATAGAGAT